>CM055123.1:189908252-191385752 GCA_029206835.1 Rana muscosa
AGTTGGCACCCAATAAATGTTAGGGAGTTATGACATTTAGAAAAATATCGCTAGCCATGTGCGATAATAGATTGTCCACAAGTTTTTCTTGCAAATTCCAGCATGTGATCAGTTTTCTCAGTTTTTTTTTTACTCTTACAAAAGATTTGCTAAGGGACAAATTTTAAATTTTGTACTTACGGTGGAACTTAAAGTGGAACTTTACCCATAACAACCTGATAAAATATAATGTTCTTTAGCAAGGAACATACATTCCACATTAATAATTATGCTACCAAAATGACCATGTGCTGTAAACTGCATCCAGCACAGTTCCTGTTACTTCTTGCTGGAGGCAGCCATTTTGCTGAAGCCCAAAGCCCCAGCAGTAAGGCCCCTTTCACACGGACGGATAGAATGGTGCTTTTAGCCGTGGATTTTCTAGTTTTCTACCGCAGCTAAAAGCACACAATGCTTTCCTATGGCCCCATTCACACACAGCGTTTAGCTGCGATTTCGTTACATGCGGTTCGGTGCGAATAGAAAAAATAGACTTGAATGCGTCCAGGTACGATGTAGCGCTGCTATCTGCACATAACTGCAGGTAATCGCAGTGCACTGTGTCAGCTGCGGATAGTAGCGTGAACAAAAGAAAAAAACATCAAAATAAAAATGGTTGCTATGGGGATGACAATAATGGCCAACCACAGCTAAACGCAGCCGCATGTAAACGCAGCAAATCGCAGTGTACAAATGCAGCTGATCGCTGTGCCTAGGGTCTTGAATTTCAAAAGAAAGAAACATGCTTTTAACTGCGGCAGAAAAGCCGCCCATGTGAAAGGGGCCTAAATCATAAAGCAGAACTAAACCCATCAATTTACTGGTTTCACAAAACAGTTATCTGGAATGCTGAGATTGCTGTCACATTTGTGTCCTCAACCAAACTGCTTCTGCTTTAAGGCTGTCAGCAGATCGGCCTTTACAAACTCAGCAGAGCCTAAAAATGGAGAGCAACTGAGCATATGCAGAGCAGGGTGAGACGGCGTGTTATTGGATTTTAAACAGTATAGGTGCTTATATTTAATGTTATAGATAGCTATACCTGCAAAAGGGGTGAGACTGATGTGATCTAGCGGGACTTAATTTTCTGACTAAAGTTCCACTTTAACCTTTTGCCGACCAGCCGCCGTCATTATACTGCAGCGGGTCGGCACGATCCCTCGAACCATCGTAGCTGTACATCAGTCCCCTTTAAGCGGGATACCGATGCTCGTGACCGGCGGTGAGTACATACTGGCTGTGTTTCTGTGTGTGGGGGGTTCTCCCTGTCTCCCCCCTGTTATGCTGCTCTCTGCACCCTGCTCTGGTGCTGTGCTGTGTGGGGATACTTGGGGGGTCGCTCTGCCATGGGGGGGGCGCTCCATGGCTGTTAGTAAACTTGGGAAGTGTTCTGGGGGAGTGTGTGAGGCCTTATTGCGTGCGCCATTGGCGCGGGGTTTTAAATTTAAAAAGTGCGCCATCGCGGGCCATTTTGCCGCGGCTCAATGCGCAGTTATACAGGCGCCCGGTGGCCATTTTCTTGTAGCCGCGGCACTTTAAGTTTAGTTTTCGGCCTCTAGCGGCGCTGCTGAATGGCGCAAAATACCTCATCTCCTCACAGATTCTTCACTCTCCTCAGGCTTCACTCGCGCTACAGCGCGGCTTATACAGCGGAACCGAGCAGTCCCTAGGGGTGGTGAGTCCTCTGAGTATCCCCTCTTCAGCCTCAGCACAGCCAGTGGGTGGACTGTATTATTCACTGTAATAGTGAATAAGGTCTCAGAGGGTGGCAATATGGAGTCTGGTTCACCTGCTTCTCCACACTTGTCAGAGGCAACTGGCAGTGCTCCTGCATCTGCGGTTCCTATGGACCAATTGTCGGCAGTCCTGGAATCGTTCCTTGTCAAGGTGGAAGCAGTGTGCGGACGCACGGGGGCTGTAAAGCGCCCCCTCCCCACACAATCTCCACATGGGAGGAAGACCCCTGTCTTGAACCACCAACTGACAGGGTGCTTGTCAGTGAACTCATTGATGCTGTGAGGGACACTCTCAAGCTGAATGTTGAGGCTGAGGAACCTCAGGTGGAAGCTATGTCCTTTGGTTCCTTTAAAGCCGTGTCTTCAAAAACAGTCTTTCCATATGTGCCTTTTTTTAATACATTCATTGACCAAGTCTGGGATAAGCTGCAGAAGACTTTGACGGTCCCACGGCGCATAGCCTTAAGGTACCCCTTTTGAGGAGGACCTGGTTAAGAAGTGGGCTCACCCCCCCAGTGGTCGACCCCCCGGTCGCCCGTTTGAATAAGGCTACCACACTCCCGATGGAAGGGACTCCTGCATTTAAGGATCCCGCTGACAGGAGGTCAGAAGTGGCGTGTAGAACTATGTTCACCTTATTGGGGGCCGCCTTACGCCCTATAGTGGCGGCGACTCTTCTGTCTCAGACACTCACAGGCTGGGCAAGGATATTGCACCAGACAGTGCAGGAGCATAATCTCCCTCCGGCGACCATTGCCCTGGCTCACCAACTTGCGCAGGGTTTAGTCTTCGTGTGCGATGCCACTGTGGATGCGACCCCTTTAATAACTGGGGCCTCCATTTCTGCTGTGGTGATGCGTCGCCTTATCTGGCTGAAATGCTGGTCGGCCGATCTAGCTTCCAAAATGCTCCTGGCTGACTTGCCCTTTAAGGGCGGTAGACTGTTTGGGGCCGCTCTGGATGACATTATTAAAAACATCACAGGAGGTAAGAGCACCTTCCTTCCCCAGTTTATTAAGGGAAAGGAGCCCCACCGCAGGCCGGGCCCTTCCTTTCCGGCGAAGAAGACTTTTTTTCGTCAGTCAGATTCCACGGGTAAGCCCGCCCAGACTGAAAAGAATGTGGCTGGGGGAAAAAGACGTCCCTGGGTGCGTAAGCCTACCAAGCAAGCTCCCAAGTCCACCACCGCATGAAGTATTGCCCCTGTCCGACTCTGGGGTGGGGGGACGTCTTTGCAGGTTCTCGGTGCGGTGGACCTCCCGGATCTCCGACCGGTGGGTGTGCGAGGTGGTCACCTCGGGATACAGGATAGAGTTCCGCTCGTGGCCCCCAGACAGATTTTTTCCCTCGAACCTCCCTCTCCTTCCGGCCCTCTTGGGGGCCGTACATAATTTGCTCGAGTGCGGAGTAATTGTGCCGGTTCTGTCACGAGAGAGGTTTCAGGGGTTTTACTCAAACCTGTTTGTTGTCCCGAAAAAGGATGGGGTTCGGCCAATCCTGGACCTCAAGGCCCTGAATGCCTATGTGAAGGTATTAAAATTCCGGATGGAATCCATTCGCACGGTGATCACGACACTCCACCAAGGGGAATTTTTGGCGTCCTTGGACATCAAGGACGCTTACTTGCACATCCCAATCTGCACAAGCCACCAGAGGTTTCTGCGCTTTGCCATAGGCGAAGTCCACTAGCAGTTCGTGGCTCTTCCCTTCGGCCTAGCATCGGCACCACGGGTTTTCACCAAAGTGCTTTCCCCGGTTCTGGCTTTGCTGAGACAGCGAGGAATTGTTATCGTGGGCTATCTAGACGATCTCCTTCTCAGAGCGGAAAATGGCTCAGAATTGGAGGAAAGTGGGACAATAGTCAGTCAGACCCTCCGGGACTTCGGATGGGTTCTGAACACGCAGAAGTCGGCTCTAGTCCCGACTCAGCGCTTGGAGTATTTGGGTCTAAACCTGGACACTTTGGCAGCAAAGGTGTTTCTACCCTCAGAGAAGTTACTGACACTTCAGTCGGCAGTGCAGGTTCTGATGTCCCGAAAATGGTCGTCAATTCGCTTCTGCATGAGAGTCCTGGGACTAATGGTGGCCTCCTTCGAGGCGGTTCCGTATGCGCAATCGCACACTCGGGCATTACAGAAGGAAATTTTGTCTGTTTGGGACAAGTCCCCATTGTCTTTGGATCTTCAGATCCAGGTGAGTCACTCTGTCAAGGCGTTCCTGACGTGGTGGCTGAGATCCCCGGCTCTTCGGGCCAGGAAGTCGTTCCTCCCCATCCACTGGACGGTGATCACAACGGACGCCAGCCTGACGTGCTGGGGAGGAGTGTGGGGAGTCCTGTCAGCTCAAGGGCTCTGGACTCCAGCCGAATCTCGTCTCCCAATCAACGTCCTGGAATTGCGGGCGATCAGACTGTGTCTCTCCGCATGGTCGAAGAGGCTACAGGGCCACTCGGTCAGAGTCCAATCGGAAAACGCCACGGCCGTGGCGTATGTCAACCATCAGGCGGGCACTCGGAGCTCGGCTGCGGCGTCCGAGGTCGCCCACATCCTAAGGTGGGCGGAAAGAAGCGTGCCGGCGCTGTCGGCCGTCTACATTCCGGGCGTAGAAAACTGGCAGGTGGACTATCTGAGCCGCCAGTCCCTGGACCAGGGGGAGTGGTCCTTGCATCCGGAGGTGTTTCAACTCCTTTGTCGGCGGTGGGGCACTCAGGATGTGGACCTGATGGCGTCTCGACTCAATTGCAAGGTGTCGAGGTTTGTGGCCCGGTCCAGGGACCCCTGGGCGGATGCCTCGGACGTGTTAGTGGCCCTGTGTGGTCAGTATCGCTTGATGTATGTCTACCCTCCGCTGCAGTTGCTTCCTCGTCTGCTGCGCAGGGTAGAGGCCGAGGGCATTCCGGTGATCCTAATTGCTCCGGACTGGCCTCGGCGTCACTGGTACGCCGACCTGATGCGTCTCATCGTGGACGTCCCTTGGCGCCTGCCCCTGAGGAAGGACCTTCTATCTCAAGGTCCAATCTTTCATCCTGCTTTACAGTCTCTGGCTTTAACGGCATGGCTATTGAGAGTCAGGTGCTGAAAGACAGAGGCCTGTCGGATTCGGTAATTTCAACCATGCTTAGGGCACGGAAGTCTTCTTCTAGGAAAATCTATCACTGTACCTGGAGAGCTTACATCGCTATGTGCGAAGAACTAGACTGGCGTCCACGGACGTACTCTGTCCCCAGAATCCTGAGGTTCTTACAGCGTGGTGTTGCTCAAAGGCTGGCTTTGAGCACTATTAAGGGTCAGATTTCGGCCTTGGCCGTTTTCTTTCAAAGACCCCTAGCTGGTCATTCCTTGGTTAGCACTTTTGTGCAGGGGGTACGCCATGTGGTTCCACCTGCCAAGCCCCTGCTCCCTCCTTGGGATCTGAACTTGGTGCTTTCGGTTCTTCAGGAATCTCCTTTTGAGAATATAAGAGATATTCCTCTTTTAACTTTGTCCCAGAAGGTGGCTTTTTTAGTGGCCATCACTTCTGTTAGACGCGTGTCTGAGTTGGCGGCTCTGTCATGCAAGTCGCCTTACCTGGTCCTCCATAAGGATCAGGCGGTATTGCGACCGCGACCGTTTTTCCTTCCTAAGGTGGTTTCGGCTTTTCACCTTAATGAGGACATTGTCCTTCCGTCCTTGTGCCCTCATCCATCGCATCCTAGAGAGGTTGCGCTTCACAATTTGGATGTGGTTTGTGCCTTACGGGTATACCTGGCGGCTACTGCTTCTATTCGGAAGTCTGACTCGCTGTTTGTATCTGTTTCTGGTCCCAAACAGGGCCAAGCCGTGTCGTCTGCCACCATTTCTAGGTGGATCAGACCGACTGTTATACAGGCCTATGCCATTAGGGGACGGGCGCCTCCCTTCCCGGTCACGGCGCATTCCACCAGGGCAATCGGTGCTTCCTGGGCTTTCCGACATCAAGCGTCGGTTGCACAAGTGTGCAAGGCGGCGACCTGGTCGTCCGTTCATACCTTTTTCAAAGTTCTACAAGGTTGATGTGGCTGCATCTTCGGATGCTTCCTTCGGCCGCAAAGTGTTGCAGGCTGCTGTTTAATGTTGCAGCTCCTCCGTTGAGGAGCTCTGCTGGTTTGGAGTGAAGTTTTGGTTGTTCCTTACTATTTTTCTCCCACCCTTTTCTTATACTGCTTTGGGACGTCCCACACGTAATCAGTATGAGAGCAGTGTCAGTCCATGGACGATAAGAGAAAATAGGATTTTTGTACTCCCCGTAAAATCCGTTTCTCTTACGTCCATGGACTGACACAGCACCCACCCTTCCTTTCAAGGTTTGTACTGCTTTGTTACGAACTGAGGCTGCTAGCTGCAGGTGGGAGGGTAATGTCCGGAGGGACTGCCCCCCTGGGCGGGGCTTTTCGGCTCTGGCTTGTTCTAGAATGTTTTAACATCTAACATTCTACCTAGGTCTTCTCCTGCAAGCAGGGACATATACCCACACGTAATCAGTATGAGAGCTGTGTCAGTCCATGGACGTCAGAGAAACGGATTATTACGGTTAGTACAAAAATCCTATTTTTTCCCCCACAAATAGAGCTTTCTTTTTGTGCTATTTGATCATCTCTGCGGTTTTTATTTTTTGCGCTATAAATAAAAAAATAGCGTCAATGTCCCAATTTTAAAAAAAAACATTTTTTTTTCCTCAGTTTAGGCCTATACGTATTCTTCTAGATATTTTTGGTAAAAAAAATCGCAATAAGCGTATATTGATTGGTTTGCGCAAAAGTTATAGCGCCTATAAAATCGGGGATAGATTTATGACATTTTTTTTTATACTAGTAATGGCGGTTATCTGCGATATTTGTCAGGACTGCGATATTGCGGCGGACAGATCAGACACTTTTGACACTATTTTGGGACCAGTGGCATTTATACAGCGAACAGTGCTATAAATAGGCACTGATTACTGTATAAATGTGTCTGGCAGGGAAGGGGTTAACACTAGGGGGCGATCAAGGGGTTAAATGTGTATCCTAGGGAGTGATTCTTACTGTAGGGGGAGGGGACTGACTGGGGGAGGTGACCGATCGGTGTCCCTATGTACAAGGGACACACCATCGGTCTCCTCTTCCTGATAGGATGTGGATCTCTGTGTTTACACACAGAGATCCACGTCCCTGGCTCTGTGATGAACATCACAGCCGCCGGGCACGCACATCAGGTCCCCAGTGAAGCGGCGGCGCGTGCGTGCTCCACACTGCGGGAATCCCAGGACGTCATATGACGGCTGCCCGGAGGGACAAAGGGTTCCTGCGGCCATCATTTGACTATAGGCCGGGCGGGAAGCGGTTAAATTATCTCTGGTAATGCACTAGGTTTCTGTTTTTCTTGTAATAATTACACTCCTCCAGCTCCAGTTCAATCTGTCCCCTATAAAATAATTATTCCCCCCAGTTCAGTCTGTCCCCTCTACAATAATGACGCCCCACAGTTCAGTCTGTCCCTAATACAAAAATCACACCTCCCAGCTCAATCCCCCTTCCCCAAGAATGCCAAACCTGCCACCCGACAGCTGCCTGCAGCTCCAGCAACAGGATCTGTGTGTGACGGTGTGAGTCACAGAGGAATCATGTGATAGGAGCTGAAGGCACTGACAGGCTGCATCATCTCAGACTTGTCTGCCTGCTGGGGGCCCATGTGCACCGCACACATTGCACCCATGGATGATACGCCACTGAGTGCACCCGATCTACATTTTCTTCACTTCCTGCATGTCAAATCTTTCAGGGCTATAAGAAACCAAGTCTAATCAGACTCGCTGATTTTGTCCTCTCGTGTGGCCTATGAGTAGGGATGGAAGTTGTTGTAATTCAAGACATAATCCCATGCATTTTATTTCTGTCCTGCCCCATTTACAGGAACTATATAGGTATACCATTTTTTTTCGAAAAATATTTATTGGGTTTTGTACATTACAATGGTATAGAGCTCATTAGCTCTGAAGCATGTATAATCAAATAAACAATTGAAGTTTGACCATGAGTAGGGAAGGTAGGACATGGTCGGAGGTAAGGGGAAAGGGGTGTATATCGTTTTAAGCATACAACAGGCTTAGGCAACCTTTGCAGTATGGCTGTGGTAAAACTGCAAATCCCATCATGTCACTGCCTCTAAGTCATAACTCTGCAAGGAAATCTTCCCCAAATCTTAGTGAATGTGGTGCACTTTCACTCTAAAAGAATAGCTAATCATGTGCAAGGCACAATTCCTCCCAATGACACCAACTATTGGGCAAAATTACACCAATGATGGGGCACAACACCTCCCACAGACACCAAAGAAGGAGCACAATTCCTCCTAATGGTATCAACAATTGGGCCCAATGACACCAACGATGCGGCACAATTCCTCCCAATGACACCAACAATTGGGCCCAATGACTCCAACGATGGGACACAATTCCTCCCACTGACACTATTGATGGGACACAATTCCTCCCACTGACACCAAAGATGGGGCAATATTTATTCCCACTGAAGTCGGGACCTTTTCTACTCCCAATGCCACAGTCTGGCCCTCCTAAAGTCCAAGGTACAGTAAACTGGCCCCCTGTTTAGAAAGTTTGGAGACCCCTGGTGTAAATCAATGTCTAACAGCAGCTGGAATATTCCTGGTCTTTAAACTTACTGCAAGAGAACTGCTTTAGTAGAGAAATGCAGATAGATGATAATGACAAGGTGTTTTCAGTTTTAAGAAACTCATACTCTCCAAGTTATTTTCATCTATTTTTGTGCTCGGCAGATCCCATTCATCATAGATTTTTTCCCGTTACATTGTACCTGAGTTTCTTTATTTTTATCAACTGTCTTTTCCCAGCTGTACTTGACAAGCTATGGGACCAGCCAACTTCCATTATTAATGATGCGATCGTCTTCATAATACATAGGAAAAGTTTCCTTTTTTTAATGTGTATTTCCTTTTGGAAGATGAGATGTATGATGAAGAGGTCTCTTGTTTGCTGGGGCCAAGTCTTCCTGGAAAGTGTTTTCTTCAGTTAGACAGTAAGCAGGACATATCATAGATAAAAACAATAGTTTCACAACAACAATGGAAGCATTGTCTTCGAAATGTACTGCTAATGCAGATGGCGTCTGCGGTTTTGCACCCCAAGTGTTCTACAGAGTTTTGGCGCACCTTACTCCCAGGATGAGCACTGTAGTTTAGGCTCCAAATGACCTAATTTTGCTCATCTTTGCCAAATTTTATACCAGTCTGGACTGAGAAAGGAACATAAAATATAATGTTCTGGCAGCAGTAAGGGCTAAAAAATTAATGGGGCAAAGGTGGGTGGGGTTTATTGCAAAATGTATAGGTGAATTCACACTCAAGGGTTTTCTTTGCCCACATACCATGAATCTCATAATTCAAAAAGTGTTAACGATAACTCTGTACTGTCTGTCATTTCTTATAGCAGTAAAGCTGAGAGATGTGTGCTTGCTATTTGGTTGGCTTCTTTTCTGCTGCACAATGTTGTGCCTAACACAAATTTTTAAAGCAACTCCAGGCATTTGCATTAAAATAGGTGAAATACTAATAGTATCCAGGATACATTGACAGTGTGCTTATTTTCCTAGTTCCCCAGTTTTGACTTTTTCTGACCATCATGTGTAGCCTGGCCATACCAAGACTTCAGGCCTGGTGACATGTGCACTTTTGCCAACTACACCGCCAGGGCTGGATGTATGCTTACACTAGGCTGGACAATTTGTGGTCGCCCTGGCAACTGAAAAAAACTCTCTGGTGACTAGGTCATTGAGAACTATACCTGTTGGGAAGGTTGATACTGAAATGCCGGCATTGCATGAGAACTTACCAACTATTGTGACTGTTTTGACAGCCAGCATTGCACGAAACAGACTGAGATAAGTCCTGCTGGGGAATACAAAAGGAAAACTTAGCACAGTCTCTTGCGCAACGCCGGCTGTCAATAAAGTTACATTAGTTGCTTTATTCTCATGCAGTCCCAGCTTTACCCTCTGATAACTCCAGCATATCAGGAATCATTTTCCCATTAGAAATAGATATATCAGCATGTTGGGGACAATCTAATGGCCAAATGCTCCCTCCCTCTTCTACAGTACTGTGCATTGTCTGCGCTTTAGAAGACAGGCAGAGCTGCCACAATGTAGGCAAGCCATGGCAAGCACTCCCCCACTAGCTGACTGGCTTTCTGTAATGAACCCCCCTTCGGTTCCAGTAAATGCCGCTGCTGCTCCTGCCAAGGTTCCAGGATCATCAAGGAAGGAACCCGATTTACTCGTAACATGCCTGCAGTCGATGAGTAGATTGCAATCGCCGGGTTGCCGACCCCAAATTTAGAAAGTCTGCCTCCAAAGAATTTGAAGATGATCTTGGAAAATATGTTTATTGTTCTGTGAGCCCAGGTTTGAATTTTTACAAGGAAGAAATTCAACAAATATGATTTCCTTCCTGTAGTCTACACACTTTCTGTAACATTCATTCAGAGCCCGCATTGCCTAAATGCAAAAAGCTAACAAATTACATATGAGTGGTGCTTCTGGTTTAAACAGCTTAACTACTCAAGCAGATTACTTCTGAAACAATTTGTAAGTCCCCTAGGGCTTTTCTTTTTTAAATGGATCAATTAGACATGTTCTAAGTAGTGCTACAGTGAAAGAGAGATCAGTGTAGAACTTAATCTTTTTTTTTTTTCTCTCTAAAATGGGGCCATTACCTACACAACAGTGGAAGCTTCAGGTTATAGAGATCAGGGATATTTTCCCTTTATCACACATAGCGCAATGCTTCCTAGCATTGGGGAATCCATGGCTGATTTCACATGTTTTTGGCTGTGGGTCTGAAATACTGCAATACATACCTTATTTACTGCTCATCTTATGCTGGCAGTCATCATTTGTTAAATAATTAGTAAATATTGGGCATTTAGGCTGACACCATCCCTTCAGGAAACTTGTGATTTTGAAAGCTGTGTTGTCAGAAACATTTTTGAATGTCACCTTTTAAAGTGGTTCTAAATCCTAAGGCTGGGTTTACACTATTGCGAATTGGATGTGGGTTTCCCTGCATCCAATTCACATGTCAGGAGATTGTGAACGGCTCTCTATGGAGCCGGTTCACACATCTCTGGAGCGGATCCGGTGCGAATTGCACAGGAGTCCTGTGCGTCTTCTGGTTCGTTTCAGGTTCGAATTCAGCCAACAATTCGGACAGAAATCTGACCTGAAACGGTGATCAGGAATGCACCGAATCCCTGCTGTGAGCCGAGGATTTTTTTTTGTTGCATTTTTTGCATTAAGGTAAAAAACCTTCTGTCTCACAGAAGCCCCCCAGCTCCCCCTTATACTTACCTAAGCCCATTCCCATTCCAGCGCTGTGCGACTTTCTATTGTGGCACTCTTCGAAGAGGAAGAGTTAGGAATGCTGGCGAGAGGCCCGAGAACTGGAGGATTAGCTGTGTGCAAAACCACTGTAGAGAGCAGGTAAGTGTGACATGTTTGTTATTTTTATTTTTTTAAAGCAACAAAGCTTTAATATAACTTTAATCAAAGACTACTAATATTTATAATTTTCATTGGTAAGGCCTCTTTAACACATGGGGACCGTACAGTATGTCCGCTTTTTCATCCATCCGTTTATGGATAAAAAAGGGACATACATGTATCCCTATGAGATAGCCGGTGTCAGCGGATGAACATCCGCTGACACCCGATCTCATCCGTGTCCGCAATGAGTGAGTGAGTGAGTGAAAAACTTGTATAGCGCTAACAAATGCGAACTAAATCGCCTCAAGGCGCTTAGCATCCAGTAGCTTCATGATCCATCAGAAGAGGTGGGTCTTAAGTTTTTTCCTAAAGGCCCGATGGTTTTCTTCCATACGGATATCCATGGGTAGCGCGTTCCATAGCCGTGGTCCTTGGACTGCAAATCTTCGATCTCCCTTTGATTTGTAGCGAAATTTGGGGATGTGAAGGAGGTTTTGGTTTGTTGATCGGAGACTGCGTTTGGGGGTGTAGTGCTTTATCTTCTCGCATAAATATTGCGGAGCGATTCCTTGTGTGCACTTGTGGGTGAGACAGAGGGTCTTGAATGTGACCCGATCCTTTACGGTTAACCAATGAAGGGTCCTCAGTGCAGGGGTGATGGATTCCCAGGGTTTTTTTTCCTGTTATCAGTCTGGCTGCCGTGTTCTGGACGACTTGTAGGCGTGACATTTGGTATTTGGGTAGTCCGAGGTAGAGGGAGTTTGCATAGTCGAGTCGGGAGTTGATAATTGATCCAACTACTACTGCTGTGTCCTCTTCTGGGATGAAGGGAATGAGTCTACGCAGCAGGCGGAGGAGATGATGAGATCCGCTGATTACTGATCCTATTTGAGCGTCCATCGACATCTCCGAGTCAAAGATGACTCCGAGACTTTTGACTTTGGTGCTCGGGGTGATGGTTGGCCGAGAATGGTGGGTGGTGTCCAAGAGGTTTTAGTTTTTGTCTTTCGGTTAGCGTGGAGGAGAAGCAGTTCTGTTTTGGATCCGTTGAGTTTAAGTGAACTCTGTCATCCAATCATCGATCAATGTGAGGCACTTTTCCAATCCGTGATATTGGTCTTTTTTTCCAGTGATACGAAAGTAGAGTTGGGTGTCGTCCGCGTATGAGTGGTAGCATAAGTCCTGTTTGCTAATGATTTTTAGGAGTGGGCGGAGGTAGATGTTAAAGAGCAGGGGTGACAGTGGTGATCCTTGAGGGACTCCGCAAGAAATTGCGCGAGTTTCAGAGGTGAAGGCTCCTAATTTCACTGTCTGAGAATGATTCTCAAGAAAGGAAGCGAACCAAGGAAGGTCAGGGTCTGCGACTCCTGCTACTTCTTTAAGACAAATGAGTAGAGTTTTGTGGTCTACTGTGTCGAACGCTGCACTGAGGTCCAGCAGCACCAGGAGACATGATTCTCCGTCATCTGCGGCTTCGAGGACGTCATCCCATATTTTGAGAAGTGCTGTTTCTGTGCCATGGCCTGGGCGGAAGCCTGATTTAGTGGATCCAAGAGTTTGTAAGTGTCCAAATGGCCTTGTAGCTGTTGTACTACTGCTTTCTCCATGATCTTGGAAATGGTGTTGAGGCTTGTTACCGGTCTGCGGTAATTTGGGTCCTTAGGGTCAAGATTGGGTTTCTTTAGGAGGGGTTTGATTATACCTTGCTTGAGGGAGTTCGGAACCATACCTTATTTGAATGATAGATTTACGATGTGTGTAATGGTAGGAGCTAAAATGTCGGTACATTCTTTCAGGAGTTTTGTGGGAATTATGTCATTTGACGATGTAGTGTCTCTGAGGCTTCTGATGATGTTTTTGGTGGTGTCAATGGTGATCGGGACCAGCGAAAATTTTGCTAGCTGTATAATGTTCGTATTGATTTTCTCTGTTTGCTTTGGCTGTGTGAAGTTGGTTGTTTTTTTCTGTTGAATTATTTCCCGAATATTTTCGATTTTGTCGATAAAAAAATCCGATAGCTCATTGCAGAACTCTTGGGTTTCGTTTGCTGGAGGCTCTAGACAGGTAGGGTTCATGGTCCGAGTGACCAGTTTGAAGAGTTCACGAGGCCGGTTTAGGGCTTTTTTTTGCAATGCTCCGATTCTGCAAAATCCTATTTTTCCATCCGTCTGCAGAGCGGATCGGGTGAACACGGACAGACGGTCCGCGTTCATCCGATCCCCCCATAGGGGAGAGCGGAGATCTGACAGGGCGGTCCCTGCACAGTGTGCGGGGACTGCCCTGTCATCCGCCGGCTCAGCGGGGATCAACGGAGCGATCCCTGCTGAGCAAGCAGATATGAAAGGAACAGATCCCTACGGGATCCGCATGTCTGAAAGGACCCTTAGTCATTGCTTACCAAGCATCCCTTATATAGGGTTGCATTATCTCCAGAACTTGTTACTGTACGTGCATTTTCTTAATATAAGTCAAGTTGTGTGTAAGGCCTCATTCATTCCTCATTCATTTATTTGGTGCCGACTAAGATTTTTCTGCGGGAGACTCAGCTGTTTTTCCTGCAAACAGCTGCGGGCAGGGAGCCCATTCAAAAGAATATCAGGCTGACAATTCCCACCGCCATTTTCATGTAAGCAAACATGCAGTGATTACCTGTGGATGATCGACTTTGGACACAGACTGTTTACGTTCCAGAGATAATTATCCACAGGTAATTAATTGCATGTTCAATAAATGCAATTGTCAGCTTCTCATTGCTTTGACTGTGCACCCCTTCCCTCCACAGCTGTTGGTAGGGAACCCAGCTGTGTCTCCCACAGGAAATTATAGTTGGCCCCAAATGCATGTGTGAATAAGGCCTAAGGGCCAGTTCACACCAGACGCAGTTCCGTTCAGTTCCATGTGCTTTTTTTCTGCACAAAATGCATGCACAGTATTTTCCAGGTATTCCAATGGCTCTAGTTTACACCATGCAGTCAGTTTCTGCATCGGAAACTGACCGGAAACTGACTGTATGGTGTGAACTAGAGCCAACAATTGGAATACATGGAAAACACTGTGCATGCATTTTTAGTGCAGAAAAAATGCGCACGGAACTGAACGGAACTGCGTCTGGTGTGAACTGGCCCTAAATGTTTGCCAAAGAAACAGAAGTGTCCACTGAACCCCTCGGTAACATTGGTTGAGAACGCCTTAGATCCCCAGAGTAGGGGCTCTTGTACTTGGTTTTTGAAAAGCATTGCATTGCAGAACATTACAAATTAATATATCTGCTGCAGCTTTGGGGTACTTTGAGATCAATTTTTACTGCTTCATCAGTTAAACCTGTTAAAATAAATCTTATTATACTCCAAAGCTAGAGAAAATGCAGGCTTATGTGTATTGCTTTGCATGGCATTGAATTGCTTTAAATTGCTTTAAAATGTAAAGCCCATATAGACATAGCACCTTGTTCAGTACATATACAGTATAGCAACAGATAGGGGCCAGCGCTCTGTTTCTTCTGTTCTCAGGGCCTAAGGGAATTGGATGTAGCGTTTATAAAAAAGGTGCGCTGACTTCTATGGTGTGATGCACTTTGCCTGCACTATAATAAAACTATTGAAACATATCATACAGGTAACCACAGACTTTTTTTCTGCAGATTTACCTCTTCGACAATGTGTTGTTCATAGCACCACACAATAAAAATAAAAGCTTTGACCTACATGACTGCTTTTACTAGATAGTAGAAAATAATATGTATGGCTTTTCTCGTATGCAGTATTGGTGACTAGTGAAATCTTCCAGCTCAGGTGCAACAGTTCAGTATTAATGGCAGCATATGGTGTTCATCAAAGTTTAAAACAAATCACTTTAAAATTGATACAGGTAGAATTTTCTCCCTTTTGATTGTTGTATTTTTTTCCACAAAGTTATTTCAGTTTGGTCATGATCAACAGATGCCATAGCAATTCTCAGCAAGTCCAAGCAGATTATTAAAGAATTACCTAATTGTGTTTCTGTTGGAGGGCTCTACAGCAGATTGCAGCAGGGTAACTTTATTAGGCAGTGCATGCTAGATGAATGGATATGTTGGCCTGTTATTTCGCAAGCCACAAAACTTTATTTTTCTCCTGAGAGTATGTTGCCTGTGACGGACTTTGTTGATAATCCCCCTAGAGACTCATTCACTAAACAACACCAGCGGTCTAGTGCATGTTATTACCATTCAGTTGATAATGCAGTGCTTGGAAGATGTATTAAAGGTAAACCGACCCTAGTTCTATTCTCTGTTTTAATGCATTGGAAATTGTAAGAGATGTATAATTTGCATTTAGCGTTTAGGAAAGTGTTACAAGCCGAGCACAAGAAAAAGCTGACCGTTAAATGAAGATTGCTGAGCAATTCGGGGAAAATCATTTACCAACCATGAGATTGGTCCTGCAGACTCCTGGAATGTGACATGTGTTCCAAGAGGCTGCAGGCTGGGCAAGCTGATGTAATTCTTATACTTAGGAAATAATTGCAGACGTGGGAACAGGTACCTGTTAGAAAAAAGGTACTTGCTTCCAGGAAAAAAAATATTTTAGAGGGGGGAGGCGGATGATCGGTACTTTCACTTTTAAGTGAAGGTATGCTTTAGGTGTGCTTCTAACCCCTGAATCTAACACTAACCTAACTTCAAACTAGTCCTTGAAACTAAGAAACCCTTCTACATCAAGCTCATCTGTTTTGCAACGGCAGCATGAAAAAGGATCACATGTAATTTCAAGTATGCATGTGACAGATTAATGTATATAAGAATGCAGACAAATTGTTTTTATTTGACATCCATGATGTATTTCATTTTTGTGCTGCCCTAGGCCTGACTAAACTCATGCACCCCCAAATTTAAATATAACTTACCCTTCCTGTTTAGGCCACACCCCTTCCTGTTTAAGACCCAATCGTGTCATATGTAAACCACACCCCTTTTTCTTTAGGCTCCACCTTTTCCTCTTAGAGCTCCACCCTTTCCTCTGTACATTAAAAGTGGATACCAAGTGCCTACTTTTATATTTTGTATATCAGTGCTGCCTTTATCAGTGCGGCCTCATCAGTGGCCATTAGTGCGGCCTCATCAGTGGCCATCAGTGCGGCCTCATCAGTGGCCATCAGTGAGGCATCATCAGTGCTCATCAGTGCGGCCTCATCAGGGGCCACCATTGCAGCCTATCAGTGCCCATCAGTGCAGCATATCCATGCCCATCAGTGTAGCATATCAGTGATGCCTTATCAGTGGCTTTCAGTCCCACCTTATCAGTGGCCATCAGTGCGGGCTCATCAGTGCAGCCTCATTAGGGGTCATCGGTGCAGCCTATCAGTGCCCATCAGTATGGCATATCAGTGCGGTCTTATCAGTGCAGCCCCACCCGTGCAGCTCATCAGTGCAGCCTCATTAGTGCCCATCAGTGCAGCCTCATTAGTGCCCATCAGTGCCGCCTATTAGTGCCCATCAGTGCACCATATCAGTGTAGCCCCATCAGTGCCGCCTCATCAGTCGCCATCAGTGCAGCCTTATCAGGGGCCATCAGTGCAGCCTTATTCCTCCCAAGGATGCCGCTGAGGAGGGTGGGCAAAGCATTAGGCTGCAGTGCCAGACTACCAGTGCTACACTTAGTTGTATTAATTGCGGCCGCCGGTCTGTCCGAACGTCCTTACCCAGCAGGCATTATCATATCGGCAGGCAGCAGTGCAGCCGATTTGCCTCCTGGACCCTGCCCCCCAGCCCAGCCCGCTCCATAAGACTGGCGCTACGCTCCTCATTGGTTGAGACAGCAGCGTAACGCCATTGGCTTCCACTGCCGTCAATCAAAGTCAGTCAGCCAATGAGGAGAGAAAGTGTGGCTGGGCCGAAGCTCCTTGTCTGAATAGACACAGGGAGCAGTGGCTCAGCTCAAGTGCCCCCATAGCAAGCTGCTTGTTGTGGGGGCACTTAACAGGAGGGAGGGATCAAGAGCACCGAATAGGGACCCGAAAAGTGGAGGATCTGGGCTGCTTTGTGCAAAACTACTACACAGAGCAGGTAAGTATAACATGTTTGTTATTTTTAACTAAAAATAAACAAGACTTTACAATCATTTTAATGGTGCGGAGAGAAAATAAATACTCCAGTGAATAGCAGTATGTTGAACTAAAACCTTGTTACATAGTTAATCTGGTTGAAAAAAATACAACCCAAGTCCAACTAACAAAGAAAGTGTAGCAGTGAGTTACCAGGTAACAAAGGAAACTGCAAAACTAAAACTAAAAATGTGTAGGGTCACCTACCTGACTATGTGTCAAGTACAATGTGACCTGAACAAAATTATAAATCTCTATAAATGTAAAGCATACCACACATGTCATGAAGGGGCCTGCCTCATTGGATACACATTGATAGGATAGTTTAAGTAGGTCTTGATATTACATAATTATGGTAAGTCTAACATTGATTGTACGTTCAGATTTGTGACCTGTGAGGTGAACCTAAAACAGGTCACAAATATGCTCGTTGTTTGACATTTTGTCAGTTTTGAATTCATCCGATCAATATTGCAGTCCTTTAATAAAGTCTTGGTCACCTAGTATGAAACTCTTCCAGCACCTGCTTGGTGGAACAGCATCTGATGGGGACAAGATCTTGCTAGCAAAATTTAGGGTAGTACACATGCTTTTGCTTAGGGGGCCATTCATCTTAGTACACCCTTTTACCTCCAGCATCGATTGGTATTTATAAATATTGTGTGCTGGGTGCCCTCCTTTAATGCCTCTGTCAACATAGCATAAGATAGTTTTGCATAAGATTCCAGTCACTGTGACACTCAGTCAGTTGCTGTTTCTGAAGCTGCGAGCCTTCATTACAGTTCCTTCCTGCAGCTGGAACCTTGATCTCACAAGGGATATTGCATTTCTTCATCTACAGCGGCCAAGTTGCACAGGAAATCCTAAATTTGAAGACTCCCCTCACCTCTTGTTTATTTCAATATTTGTTTAATATAAGGAAGTTGCCTACCTAGGGAGAAAAGTATACCACTTGTCGTCTAGCTATCAGAAACAAAACAAAAATACAAGCAGCAACCATCTTTAACAGCTTTAAAGAGTAACTCCACTTTTGTTAAGGAAAAAAAACATTCCCCTCCTAGTGTTCAATGTACACTGCAAGGATTTTAACAAACTTTGTTGCAGATTCCTACCTTTTGTTATTCTGAAGAAATCTGTGTGTGTTTGTCTGTGTCCATGTGGTAAGTGAATCTAATGGGAGTGGTTTTAAAAATTATCAATCAGCTGCTGCACCTGCAGGGCTCTAATGAGGAAAATTGCAGGGTGTGCATCCCCAAAGACGTGATTTCCTAGTGGGAGTATCTCACCAAAAATTTAATTTTTGTTGCAGGGGATGCCTGAAATCTGACTTGTATCTTAGTGTAGACTTCTGGGAAAATCAGTGAGCCAATCACACAAGCAGGTAATTATGTTTCTGGGGGGCGTTCTGTACACCTTCTGTGTACAGAACACCTCCAGGTAGCCATATTGCATTGCATTTACAGAAAATTACAATGCTACAGATTGAAAAGGAAGGTTAGTTTTAATAACATTCAATTACAATATGACTATGTTACCCTTTAACACTTTGCCGACTGGGCCATAGCTGAATGACGGCTACAGCGCGGTCTGCTTATTCTGGCGTACAATGACGTCCTCCCAGAATCGCACTTGCCGCGCGCACCCAGGAATGTCCGTGACCGTCGGGTCCTCTGAACCCGGCGCATCATAGATCGGGGTAAAGGGTCAATGACAGCAGCCCTTTACCACGTGATCGCTCTGTCCAATGACGGAGCGTTCACTTGTTAACAAACCAGCGCATGTCTGGTTCAGCTCTCTCCTCGTATGCTGTACACACTGATCAGTACAGCGTGCGAGGAGAGAAGGGAGACCGCAGCAGTACTCACCCGCGCCTCATTCATGCCCATCTGTGCCTCATTCATGCCCATCTGTGCCTCATTCATGCCCATCTGTGCCTCATTCATGCCCATCTGTGCCTCATTTATGCCCATCTGTGCCTCAATTATGCACATCCTTTCCTTATTCATGCCCATATGTGCCTCAATTATGCTCATCCATGCCTCATCTGTGCCTCATTCATGCCCATCTGTGCCTCATCCATGTTTCATTCATGCCCATCTGTGCCTCATTCATGCCCATCCCTGCCTCATTCATGCTAATCCGTGCCCCTTTCATGCCCATCTGTGCCTTTTTATGCCCATTTATGTGTAACTTATGCTCCTAGAATGCCTGGAGGTGCTACTTGTATGTTGGGCCACTGTATGTGGCCAGGTTGTGGAAAAGTATCACACATGTGGTATCGCCATACTCAGGAGGAGTAGCATAATGTGTTTTGGGGTGTAGTTGCAAGTGTGCCTATACAGTGTGTGAGAAATATATTTTTTTTGCAAAGAATTGTTGGGAAAAATTATAGCTTCAAAAAACTCACCATGCCTCTTACTAAATACCTTGGAATGTCTACTTTCCAAAAAGGGGTCATTTGGGGGGTATTTGTATTTTCCTGGCTTGTTTGTATCTCATGAAATGAGATAGGGCATCAGTACATCAGGTGTGTTCTATTTTCAATGATAGCCACCATAGCTTGTAGACTCTATAACTCACAAAGACCAAATAATATTTGGTTATTTTTACCAAAGATATGTAGCAGTATAACTTTTGGCCAAAATTTCGTTTTTTTTCCCCTTAATTTTATAGTACAAAAAAAAACCAGTGGTGATTAAATTACCACCAAAAGAAAGCGTTATTTGTGTGGGAAAAAAGGGCATACAATTACATATGGGTACAGTGTTGCATTGACAATGAGTATTTGTCATTCAAAATGTAAGAGTGCTGAAAGCTGAAAATTGGCTTGGTTAGGAAGGGGGTATAAGTGCCCAGTGGGCAAGTGGTTAACTAGTGCTATTGTATTTTCTGTTTTTTGTTATTTAGCTTTACAATAAGTATTCAATTATTGATTAAGTCATGAGCCAGCCATCAAAAATATATACAGTAGTATAATCTTTACCAGATTTTTTTTAAAGGGCTGTCGTTAAGGACTGACATATCAGCTATGCTGGAAAAGAGTTTAAGATCCCTTTCCCATTGAAGACCGCCCCGTGCTAGCGGTAAAGCGCCGCTTGTTTTAGCGCCACTTTATTGGCGCTGTGCGGGCGGGAGAGGGGTGCTTTTAACACCAAAGAAGGGGTTAAAAGCACCCGAGAAGCGCCGCTGCCGAAGCGCTTTGCATGCACTTCGGCAGCGCTGCCCATTGATTTCAATGGCAGGGGCGGTGCGGGAGCGGTGTATAAGATGCTGCTTGCAGGACTTTTATTTCCGTCCTGCAAGCACACCGCCCCAGTGTGGCAGTTTACAGGTGCTATTTTTAGCGCTAAAACGCCTGTAAAGCACCTTCAGTGTGAAAGGGGTCTAAGTCTTTGAGTAATTGTGTTGCAAATAAAAATCACTCTGTTAAAAAAGGAATGTGCTGTGGATTTAATTTAAATCAAGTCTATTTAAATCACTAGTAAAAAGTAGGGCTGTTACTGATTAAAATTTTCGTGTTCGATTCATCGATTTTATTTTATTTTTTAATCGACTAATTTCGATTAATTATAACGCACATACAGATCCAGCTACTTTTAGCTGATCTCCTTGCAGGCCGATTCCCAATGCAGCTACCAACCACTGGAAAAATGAATAGCAGGATACAAAAAACACACAAAGGCAGCGCTCGATGGGAATAGCGTTAAAACTTTTATAGTCTTCAAGTAGGTAACAAAATAAATATTGCACTGGAGATAAAATCGATGTAGCTACATAAACTGTAAAAATGGTGCGAGTAATACCAAACGGTGGCAAAAGCAGTCATAAAAACATGTAGCTAAGTATGATACTGGTATAAAAATGTGTACAACGATACCACTGCTGAATCCAGATGAGGAGGGGTTAACATCAGTCCGTCGGCATGTAGATGTCCCGTGAAGGGAACTATCACAACTCCCAGTGGATGGCTGTAGAATCCCAGGTTGATAGAGGGAAGTGATAGAGGGAAGTGTAACAGCCCTTGCGTGTGGCAGATAGTAAGGTCCCGCCGGCATGCATATATGAAGGCACAGCAAAGAAGCCCTTCAGATGGACACGGCAAGCCCCGCCGGTGTCCGTGGCGTCACCGGATCTCCGATGGAACTCCCTGAAGACCCGGAAGCCGGCGGAGAGGGGAGTACCGATCAAAAGAATTTTGATCGAACAAAAAAAATAAATCGATTAATCGAGGAATTAATAGTTAATTTTCACAGCCCTAGTAAAAAGGCTTGATTTATATCAACTCTATTTAAATCATAATTTTTAAAGAGCAACTGTCATCTCTGTACCGCTGCGGCTCTTCCTCTGACTCGCTGTTGACTCACCGACAGTCCCATTCATTTTAATGAGACGGCTGGTGACGCGGCAGTGACACAACAAGGTGAGGGACGTGGCGGCAGCAGGTAAGTGGATGCCCACTAACAGGTGCTGCCATGATGGATCTTAAATGGCAGGTACTTTTTAAATGTAAGGACTCATTCATGTTGGTAATTAGAATCTTTAATATTTGCAAACAAAATAAAGGTTTTCTATTTAGATAAGCTGTCCGGTTAGTAAATCAGCGATATCAGAACTGATTTTGGTTTAATAGGTTGATCACAGGTAGTTGGAGAACTACTCAAATTCTTTTATTTATTTAAAACAATAACATTATATTACATATTCTTGTATTTGCTTAAACATCAATGTTTAGTAACTTAAGTGCCTAAACAAAATAACTTTAAAAAAACAAAGAACTTAAACTGAATAGATCAGCTGGGTCCACTTCAAACATGGTTCTTTCATCACAGCACGTTTTCTCATGATGTTGATTCATTCGGACCACCAGGCCTTGCATCTCTTTGTTGCATTTCTTGCATTTTGCACGCATACCTGCTTTACCCATAGGTAGAGAAACTTCATTAAAATATTCTCAAACTGTGTGTCTTTTACGGCCTGCTGCCATTTTTCTCCTCAAGGGAGGAATAAGGGAGGCACTTTCAAGGTAAGTGTAGAAAGATCACAAGGTTTATAAGCTGCTTAGAAGGTTTCACTTTCATTTTTACTGCTTGCCCTTCCTCCTCACACTTAGAGCCTGGTAAAGATGCATTTATCTTCATACAATCATACAGTTTGTAGTGTACATAGATTTGCAAAACAATGGGATAAAGGAATATTCCAGAAACTGTTTTATCTCAACTTGTAGAGCTTGGATTAAATGAATGAGTTTACCTAAACCTTTAAATATTACAGCCTTATGCTACAAAACTAAGCTTCATCTAATGCTGAATAAACTAAATTATTAGATTAAAAAAATCTGATTTAAATAAAAAAAAAAGATTTATTTTAATTTTTTGTTTTTAAAAATCATTGATTTTTCTCCACAATGATTTGCCAAATGAAATCAACAATGTTACCCTCCATATTTCTCTAAGGAAACGTTTCTACTCTTTCCATCCATATGTTGATATTGCACTTTTGGATATAGAGGCTACATTGGATTGTAGCAGGAGGACTGAAACTCCATGACAGTTAAAGACAATGGCAGGTACTCTAAGTACATTTTCTAGGAAATGTATCCTTTCACAATCCAAAATCTTCTCATTTCGGCATGTGTCCTGTGCAAGAAATGGGCAATAAGTGCTCTGCTCCTGTATGGCCAAATAAGTTCACTCTGGGTTTGTGTCATTTGGATATTTCTAAAAAAAAGGGAAAATTAGCATAAATGTTTCACTGCTACTCCATGGTTGGGCTGTGAAGAGGAGATTAGCATGATGTGTGGTCTGTTTCTGTGCTATGGCATGTTCTGTTTGGGTAACCAATTTGCATGAATGCTGAAAGCATTTTTTCCCCAATTACTTCTTCAGCCTGAAATTGTTACTTTCTGATACATTTTGGCATTGATATGCCATTGGGGACATTACGCTCCATTGACTTTGTTTTTTCACTGTGTTTCCAGAGTACTAGCCATAAAGTTCAGCACAAGTGCAGTTATTGATATATAGGTGGGGGAGCATATTGCATATATATTGTATTTAATGTCACAAGGGAACTGAACTATTCATTGGGACATGTCTGCCTGTTTCTGCTGGGAACCAGCACAATTATTACTTTTTTTTTTTTCTTCTTTTTAATTTCTGGAATCCTTTCTCAGTAGAGCAGTTGTAAGACCTCTAAATTATTCTCTGGTCTAGCTTTGCTGATCATAGGCCAACTGCCGACGAAGATTTAAATGATCGAAAAGCTCGCTTTTTTGTTTTGTTTAAAACAGGTCAGATGCCCAGGAATGCAGTCAAATTATAATGGTCTCCAAGTGCCGGAAGATGTAAAGGGAGAGAGAGAGGAGAGAAAAATGAGCCCTGAGCTTTGAAAGAGGGCTGGGAAAATGGAGATTTAGGCAGGCCCCGAGGCCAGGTTAGAGATTCCTACATGTATTAACAGCTAGGTGTGATGTTTATATACACGAGGCTAATCGTTTCTTGCGTGGCCTCTCCTTTTAAAACAATAACTAATGGGCTGGGAGCCAGTCTTACCCAAGGATCTACCATTTTCTCACTTTTTTTTCCCACATCAGATTCTTCATATTGTAATAATTTACTGATATGTTAACTGATTCTTTGTTTTATTATGTATGTGATTGGATCTAGAACTAGCTGGGTTATTGTTTGGTTGTAATATAGATCTAGCATTCTCAAATGTATAAATTAGGGTGCAATGGTAGGTACTCTAAATTAGGGTGCATTGAATCACACAGCTGTTACTGTTACTGTTGGATGAAAAATGTAAGAAGACCGATTTTGATGAAAAAAATTAAAACAGCAGAATGTAGAGGGCCTGTATCCGAAAGACATGGGTTGTGTGCACTGCACGACATGGATAGTGATTGCTACTATGCCATCTGGTAGATCTGTGCTTGGGGGACCCTTCTTGTTACTTTCCCTTTCCCACTAACATAAACCTATATGTTCAGTGGACCTGATCCGTTGAGGTTTTAAGGAGCTCATATCCTACCTGCACATTTTCCATCTTCACAAATGTCCTCCATCAGCTTTACAATTTGCGGTGTGTTTTCCTTTTTTGTAACTGGGAATAAGTGGCTTTTGTTCTCATTAGAACTGTACACAATTGCTTGGTCTGCTTGAGAATAGGGCTGGGAAAAAAATCGATTTTAATCTTGAATCGAGTTTTGAGCTCAAATCGATTCAGATTTGAAGAAAATCGATTTTTTTAGATTTTTTTTTTTCCTTCAAAGTTTCCTTAGCAGGACTGCAGGGGGCGTATCTGGAGTGGCACTGGGCGGCGTTACCCCAATTACATCTACTCGCCGCAGCCGCCATCTGCCTACCTGATCAGCGTGTCATGCAGACAGACGGCGGCCATTGCAGTGTTCAAAAGCCGCGCCTCCCGAGTCCTCGTCGTCTGTGATAGGCGGAACACTCAATTTCACAGCAGGCAGTGTTCAGCCTATCACGGACATCCTTTCATCCTCGTCTGTGTTATGAGGATGACCATGATAGGCGGAACACTGAATGCTGGGAAATTGAGTGTTCCGCCTATCACAGACGAGGAGAAGGCGCGGCTTTTGAATACTGGAATGGCCACCGGTGTAGCAGTAAAATCTGTAAACCATGAAAATCTGCATCAGGTACGGGCACAGTGATTGAAGCATGGGCACAGTGAGACACGGGTACAGTGAGACACGGGTACAGTGAGGCATGGACACAGTTCAATTCAACTAAGAGTAACCTCAAGATTTTTTGTTGTTTTATTAGCTAAATCCAAATACAGTATTAATAATTTGGATGTTTAACAAACTTTGTTGCACACTGCACACTGACTTTGCAGTTAGAGAAAGGGTTTGCCTTTGCAATTTTGTTTGTTGATGCACTTTAATTAATATAATTAAAAAAAATCGAATTGTAAATCAAGTTTTTTTGGGGGGGAAAATCGCCCAGCCCTACTTGAGAATAAAGAAGCATAAGAGGTATGAAGGACCCTGGCTTTAAGGAAATATAGAGGTCGAGAGGCTAGAGGTTTTGGCAAAGTTTGGTGTTTGTAGTCACTTGCAGTGGCCTGATGTGCGAGCGTACTGCCTACATTTGTGAGTAGTTTTATTTTATAATTTTTTTAATAAATTCATTTTGGATAATGCACTAGGCCAGTGCGCCCTCTGTTTTTAGTTTCTACTATGAGGAGATATTACCTGAACTAAATGTGTTCTCCCTCGAGAAAGGACAATTAAAAGGAAATATAATTAACTTGTAAAAATACATAATTTGTCAATATAATGATCTTGGTACAAAGTTTTTCACTTGAAGGCTAACTCCAGCTTCAGCAACATGTTAAACCTGTATTTAAGAAGTATTATGTAACATGTTGCTAAGCAACCTCCACCCCCCTGAGCACCTCCCTATTTGACAGCTGGTGGATATTCTTTTCCCCCACAGCAGTTGTCACTTTTGAAATTGGCACGACAGAGATCTGTGAATGAATGTACTTCAAGCCCCATCTGCCACCACATTCGTCGACTTGTAGTTCTCATTGGAACATGAGTGCATTAATTACTGCACTTGTAGTCCATTGACACTTCCTCCAGCCCTCTAACTGAAAGTCCCGTACAGGTTATGGGTAGTGAGCTGGAGGAAAAGTTCACTATGTCCGTTCCCATCGATGCTTCTTACAGGGAAACGCGTCGGGTGGAGAAACATACTATTGACCTCTGTACACTGCCCTACATACTATTGACCTCTGTACACTGCCCTACATGCTATTGATCTATGTACACTGCCCTACATGCTATTGATCTCTGTACACTGCCCTATATGCTACTGACCTCTGTACACTGCCCTACATGCTACTGACCTCTGTACACTGCCATACATGCTACTGACCTCTGTATACTGCCGTACATAGCACTGACCTCTGTACACTGCCGTACATAGCACTGACCTCTGCACACTGCTCTACATATTACTGACCTCTGTACATGGGTCTACACAATTATGTCCTCTGTACACCGCCCTACATACTACTGACCTCTGTACACTGCTCTACATATTACTGACCTCTGTACACTGCTCTACATACTACTGACCTCTGTACACTGCTCTACATACTACTGACCCCTGCACACTGCTCTTCATATTACTGACCCCTGTACCCTGCTCTACACAGTTCTAACCTCTGTACACTGACCTACATACTACTGAACTTTTATTTTTTGGGGGTGGGGCAGCATTTTATTCTTGGACCCCGGGCAGCACAATGTCTTAAATGCAAGGCATAGAATGCATTCAGATAAAAAAATGTCTGACTTTGTAATGACAGCACTATTGCCAAATAAATTGCCCTATAGTAGAATTTTAAAAATCACTCTGGTCCATAAGGGTCCATACAAAAATCTGAAGTGGTTAATCACAAACTCCACTGTAAGTTGTTTACCTAGAGCAGGGTTTCTCGACCAAAGTTCCATGAAACCCTAGAATTCCTCCAGAGGTTTCTAGGGGTTCCTTGAGCAATGAGCAATTTCTTCCTCTTAGATAAGTTCCTACTGACACCATTGATCTTCTTAGCTATCTGTAAGGTGGTAATTCTTCCCAATGACCTCAAGTGTAAGGAGCTTTCTTCCCACTGACCATCACACTAATATATCATTAGTTGTAGATATAGTAATTTTTAGCAGGGGTTCCCTGAGACCAGAATGTTATTTCAAGGGTTCCTCTGTGTTAAGAAGGTTAAGAGAGAGGCTGGTCTAGAGGGTATACAATTGCTCTTGGGGACCAGCAAGGAGTTATTTTAACTTTTTGAGCTAATTGGGCCATGCTTTAAAATGTTTTTTGTTTTTGCTTTTTTTCTGAACAAAACTGTGAGTTAAGGTTTCTGTGCATGCTGGTTTTTAATTTAATTTTTTAACTTTTGGTTGAATTTAATGGCTTTTTTTTTAACCTGATAAACTATGTACAAACAACACATTTGTTTTAATAATACATTTCTACTGAAACTAAAACGTGCAAGGAATGTTTTACACTTGTTCCCGTAGTATTTACCTCAGGTGTGCATAGTTTACAATAACACGTGTGCAGTTATTGCAAATTATGTGCATAAATTTCATGTTTTACATGGAATAATGCAAATGTCCCTGTAAATCTCAAAACTTGCTTCCTTTACTTCTAGTACCAATGACGGATCCTGCTTTCCTTATTTGGGTGAAAAAGCACAGAGCTAATAAGTACCATTTAAAATAATAATTATGTGAAGAGATCTGGAGAACATGCTTAATAATTTGTAAATAAAACAGCCAAAAATAGAGAATTTTTGAATTTATTGCAGAATCCATCAGTAAAAACTGTACATTTCTGTAGTGATCGGTACATTATCTATTTATTGTGGATGTTCATGCACAGTATTGGCATTGTACAATCAGTCACTGAGGCATTATGTTATTATCTAGCGGTCATTGAGCTTTAGCCAATGATTCTGAGAAGACACATGATTTTATTTACTCAATCGTAATTGACAACAAACGCCTAGTTAACTTGGACCTTTTAAGCCATGTGCGTACTATCTGAATGTCGGGAGACATCGTCCGGTTAAAAAGAAAACGTCCGACACTCAGCCGTGTGTATGTCAGTCTGTCTGACAGAAGCTGGCAATTCGGCCAGCTTCTGTCGGACATGCATGCTGGAAAACCAGCAGCCGACCGACTCCCAATCAGCACTCTCAGCCAATGGCAGAGAGTGCTGATCGGAGTGTTCTGGCGGTGGGGGGCGTCCCCCTGTCAGAACACAACAGCTCAACGGGGAAGATTGCTGAGCTAATGTCGGATTATTGGTACATCGTCTCCGACCAGAGCTCACAGTTTTTTTTTTGTTCAACCCGCTGGGTTGTATGAGAGAAAATAACTTTTACTATGTACCAGGCTTTACTCTAGTATGGATGTGGGTAGTAATTTAATCTAAAGTTCTAGTACAAATGGTACAAAGAAATTCCATGATGCTAGTGAAATGAAAATTAAAAGTGCATAAAATAATGAAGCTTACAGGTTGTATGTCCATAGTCTAGCTGTTATTGGTTGACCACATTATTTTTCAATTACTCCAGTTTTCTGACTGGCCTTTTTTTCAAGTAATGGACCCCTGTATTAGAAGGTACCAGTGCAAGAATACTAGTTATAACTGTTGACTTTCATGCAGTTAAATTAAGTTGGCGCTCTTGATGTTGGGATTGGTGTTCTGGGGAGGTTGGGGGGTAGGTATGATTAAGTCATATTTAGCATTTAGATATATTCTAGATTTAAAATATTGTTTACTTGGGATTTGTAAAGCAACTTAATATTTTTTTTTCCATAATTTGAGGATTAATACAGCTTTTTGTCTGCAGGATTACTGAAATACCTGTGAAGGAAAGAGTACGCATTTCTCAAAACTGGAAATATGGGCGTTGCCAGTGCCATACAATGCTGAAATGGAAACGCAAGCAAGTGTTTTTACTTTTTATTTTAACATTTAAAGCCATATTTAATATGTTCCTAACTCCTAGTAGTACAGAATGGTTTCTAATTGGTTGTTGTCACTTTAGTTACTGCACTTAAAATAAGAGCTCATTATTGAGTAAGAATTTTTCATTCTCTTTGGAACGTTTGGAAAATTACCAATTATAGGTTAGTTTAACTTTATATTTGTTATGTTTTGTAAAAGAATCAGAACTAAAACACAACTACAGCCAAACTCTTTTAATTTTTATTTATTTTTTTAAATGGGCGTTGGCCTCTTTTAAGTTTTTTTTTAAATTATTGTCTTTGTCTCCTTTGTGGAAATGTTCTCTGTCTTCCTGTCTGGACAAACACATTTTTTAGTACAGTGAGGAAGAGTTAGAACTTGACAGCTGCATCCCCCTACAATCATCACAGGGACAGGAAGTGAAGGAAAATCTCCTTAATGCTGTAACATACTGAAATAAGACCCTTAAAGCGGTAGTGAACCGCATCCAAAATAAATAAATAAATCGGGCCCCGGGCAGTTTAACTAGTTACGGACCGCCCGCCACAGTTGTACTGCTGCAGGTTGGCTCCCCTAGCACATTATGACAGACTTCCCTGAAAACAAAGCCCTCCAGCAGTGCGCTGTCACCACTGAAAGCGCATCTATCTTCACCCGGTCTTCTTTCTGTGTTTGCAGGCTTCGGCTGTATGATTGGCTGAGCCAGGGATGACGTCGCTGTTTACCGCACGGCTCTGAAGGAACTGCACAGGTATGCCATTCCTTCAGAGCGCGTGCGTCGGTGATGTCACCAGCTGCATCTAAAGTAAATATCTCCTGAACACTGCACGTTTAGGAGATATTTACAGTACCTATAGGTAAGCCCTATTATAGGCTTACCTATATTTAAAAATCATATATGCCAGCTTATTTCCACTTTAAGAAATGTAACATTTTTACAATTTAAAATTTCTTCCTAAAGTTAGGTTTTAATGTTAACCGCACAGATTTATGTGCCTAGCGAGTTTTTTCTCTGTAATGTACAGTAACATCAACAAGATCTAGTATATCTTGAAACTGTGTGATTTTTTAAAATTTTAATTAAGGATTTCATTCCTAGTCATGTTACCTTTGCAAACCTTACATCTGTGCATGCTTGGCCTGCAAGGCCTGTTATTTATCAGAAGGCCTGATCCATACTGCCCAACTTTCTGAGATGGGAATGAGAGACAACTATTAGCAAAAGTATGTAGGCATAGGACACCCCCCCTTAACATGCCCCCATAAAGGAGAATTATACAAAAGAATTATTGGTTAAACCCATAACTGCTTTTTTTTTAACCACTACTATGCCCTTATATTGGCTTTTGAAATGTACTTTACAAATACAGAAATTTAGAAATTGAATGAAAGGTTTATTACCGTTTTTGATAGATAAATAGTGCATTTTATATAACACTATATAGATTAGACCAAATTGAGGGACAAATGAGGAGGAAGAAGGGACAGAGGGACAGTCCTTCGAAATCAGGGACAGTTGTGGAGCTATGCTGGTCTGTCCTATTGTATTTAGGACTGGTGTAAACACCAATGAACTGATTAATCTGTGTAAACCCTAGTTTATCCCCTTAGAGCCGGCACATGCTGTCCCTTTAAGGGGTTTAGAATGCCGGGAGGCAGGGCTTATCGTCATGTGACCACCATGATTGGCTGTCACGGTGGTAACATTATCGGAACATTCCTTTTCGCAAGATGCGAATGGGAGCTTTCAGTTAGCTCCCGCTAACTGTGCCAGGAGAATGCTCTCGGCAGAGCACTATTGAAGCTATTGCACACAAATATGCGGCCACTTGGCGCCAAGGCCCGGCCGCCGAGAGGAGTTAAAAGAAACACAGGGGCTGCCATTGCTGCCCACTTGAAGATGCTAGCTGTCACACTCACCCACTTCCAATACTTTCAGAGTCAATGACCTAAAACAAGTTTGCAGATGAGTAGAGTGGAACAAAACCCTTTTTGTCTGCATTTGTTTAGGTTGGTATCTTTAAAGTAGAACTAAAGAGAAAACTTTTTTTTTTTTCATTTTGGATAAAATAAGGGAGCGTTAATAACCCCTGTCAGGTTTGTTTTTGCCATCTGTGTTCCATTGGGGAAATTTACCTTCACTTCCTGTCCCATAACCAATAACCAAAACAGGGAGTGGGAGGAAATTCTTTCAAAGTGGTAATGCCAGATTTAGTGTCCCCATCGGAAGATTTCCCATCTTTTACTGGTCTGTGAACAACCTAAAACGTGGATTTTCTTTTTACTTTCATCTCACAGGGGCACAGACAGCAATAAAACTTGACCAGTGTTCTAATTAGTGGCGGCTGGTGCTCAATATTTTTGGGGGTGGGCAGCAAACAGACATGACCCCCTCACTTGCACCCATGCCCCCCTTACATTGACTGACAGACCTCCGTTCTGTCTCTCAGGAGCGATTGCGGGTGCCCGGCGGACATTGCGACCGCCGGGCACGAGCATCAGCTCCGGCGTCGTGCGCATGCCCCCTAGTGCTCTTAAAGTGGCCGACGTACAGCTATGATGGCTCGCCCAGGGGAGCCAACCTGCCGCAGTTATACTCAAGTGGTTAGGAAGGTGCTCCTAATGACAACTCATTATGTGTATAAGACACCTGTCCACAGGAACTCTTTCTTCCATTCAAACCTCACTATCATGGGCAAGACTAAAGAGCTGTCAAAGGATGTCAGGGACAAGATTGTAGACATGCACAAGGCTGGAATGGGCTACAAGACCATCAGCAAACAAAAAAACACAAGGGCAGCGCTCAATGGAATTAGTAGTAATAAAAACGTTATAGTCCTAAAAAATCAGGATAAAAATAAAATAAAAATTACATAAGTTCATCCGGTCAATGCAGGAGCCAGAAGATGTAGCTGCACTGTATGGGGACCTCCGTGATGGCGGCACTGGGAAGATTGAAACGATCCAATGGGGAGCCGGGCGCGCTTGGATGACGCGCTCGGATGACGTCAGCATTGCCTTAGCGATGGGGACAACAAGGAAGGAGTCACGTAGAGGCAGGGGGACAGGAAGCAGTGGGAATCGTAAGCTCACAAGGAAGCCGTGACTGACATGTTTCACGCCACAGCGTTTTATCATCTAGCGGCTTGTTTGTATCACACGGCGCCGTGCGCCGCCTGCCACATTCACTCCTGGGGCCCCTCCATTGTGTCCACACTTGTGTCTAATTGACCGGTCTCAGCACCATACCTGTGCTAGAAGTTATACTGCACTTCTCTCTATCCACCTATCCAATCCTTTATTTGGAGTATTGGCAGTTCCATTCAAGGGACCCTTGTTATCGATGGACTGATGTTAACCCCTTCCTCCTTGGACTCAGCAGTGGTATCATTCTTATTATTTTTCCCATTATCTATTAGCTACAATGACTGTCTGGTTTTAATCTATTTTATGTAGCTACAGCATTACCTTCTATCAAAGTGCAATATTGAACTTATGTCATTTTTATTTTATTTTTATCCTTATTTCTCAAGACTATAAAGTTTTTATTACTACTAATTCCATTGAGCGCTGCCCTTGTGTTTGTTTGTTTGTTTGTTTCCTGATATCCATTTTCCAGTGGTTGGTAGCTGCTCTGGCATTTAGCATTTTTGAACGGTTCCAAGTTGCACATATCCACGTACAGGATTGGAAGTTTGTAGCGCTTACAGGAATTTTGTGTATATGCTTTTACTTGTTAAGACCATCAGCAAGAAGCTTGGTGAAAAGGAAGCAACTGTTGGAGTGTTCGCAAATGAAGAAATGCAAAATAGCCATCAATCGCCCTTGGTCTGGAGCTCCATGCAAGATTTTGCCGCATGGGGTAAGGATGATCATGAGAAAAGTTGCAGTAGGAGCTTGTGAATAATCAAAGCAGTTGGGACCACAGTCGCCAAACAAAACAATAGTAACACAATACGCCGCCATGTATTGAAATCCTGCAGCACCCGCAAGGTTACCCTCCTCAAGAAGGCACATTTATAGGCCTGTCTGAAGTTTGCCAATGAACATCGAAATTATTCAGAGAAGGATTGGGAGAAAGTGCTGTGGTCAGATGAGACCAAAATTTTGCTCTTTGGCATTAACTCGACTTGCCATATTTGGAAGATGAAAAATGCTGATTGTGACCCTAAGAACACCATCCCTACAGTCAAACATGGAGGTGGAAAACATTATGCTTTTGGGCTGTTTCTCTGCCAAAGGTACATTGAGGGGCCAATGGACGGGGCCATGTATTGTAAAATCTTGGGTGAGAACCTTCTTCCCTCAACACTAAGAACAGAACACTAATGGTGGGTGGTGGATGGGTCTTCCAGCATGACAATGACCCAAAACATACCGCCAAGGCAACAAAGGAGTGGCTCAAGAAGAAGCACATTAAGGTCATGGAGTGGTGTAGCCAGTCTCTAGACCTTGATCCTATAGAAAATTTATGGAGGGAGCTGAAACTTCACGTTGCCAAGAAACCTTAAGGATTTAGAGAAGATCTGTAAAGAAGAGTGGACCAAAATCCCTCCTGAGATGTGCAAACCTGGTAACCAACTACAGTACAAGAAACATTTTTTACCTCTGTGCTTGCCAAAAAGGATTTTTCCACCAAGTACTCGGTCATGTTTTGCTTGGGCATCAAATATTTTACTCACTGAACTGCAACTTAATATATAACATTTGTATCATGTTTTTTTCTGGATTTCTGTCTCTATCATTTAAAATACACCTATAATAATGCTGCGTACACACGGCCGTTTTTAATGTCTTTGAAAAAAATGAAGTTTTTCTCGATGTGATTCTTCTCAAGCCTGCCTTGCCTACACACTATCGTGAAAAAAAATGCTCAAGCAAAGCGCGGTGATGTACAACACGTTCGACAACACGTACAACGGCATTATAAAGGGGAAGCTCCATTCGGATGGCGCCACCCTCGTGTTAGTTAAAGTTTGGTGAGAGACGATTCACACTTTTCAGCCTTGTGCGCTTCAGTCCGTTACAGCGTGACGAATGTGCTATCTCCATTCTGAACGCAAGTTTTACCAGAAGCTCCCGTCTCATAACTTGCTTCTGAGCATGTGCGTTTTTTTTCCGTCATTAAAGCGTACACACGGCCGTTTTTCACGACAAGAAAAACAACGACGTAAAAAACGACGAGAAAAAATAGAGCATGTTCTAAATTTTTAGTGGCCATTTTTCTCGTCGAGAAAAATGCTCTGGAGCCTACACACGATCGCTTTTAATGACCAATTAAAAGAATTGCATTTTTCTCGTCATGAAAAACGGTCGTGTGTACGCGGTATAACAATTATGGACCCTTCATTTCTTTGTAAGTGGGCAAACTTACAAAATCTGCAGGGGATGAAATAATTATTTTTCTCACTGTATACAGTGGGTACGGAAAGTATTCAGACCCCCTTAAGTTTTTCACTCTTTGTTATATTGCAGCCATTTGCTAAAATCATTTAAGTTAATTTTTTTCCTCATTAATGTACACACAGCACCCCATATTGACAGAAAAACACAGAATTGTTGACATTTTTGCAGATTTATTAAAAAATAAAAACTGAAATATCACTTGGTCCTAAGGCTTCATGCCCACTGACGTTTTTACAGCTGCGTTTTTTGCAGCTTAAAAATGCCTGTCCATGTTATTGTAAATTTTTTTATTTTTTTTAAAAACGTCGGAGCTAAAAAACGCGACCGCGCGTTAGTGCGCGTTTTTGAGCGTTTTTTGACGCTCGCGTTTTTTTCTGCCTAACTCCGCTGAGGAACGCACTGGTCCTGTTTTTTTTTTACAGCTTAAAAACGTCTATGCTATTTGCAGCTCAAAAACGTCTAGGTGGGCATGAAGCTATAGACTAACATGGACAGGCGTTTTTAAGCTGTAAAAAACGCTCAAAAACGCGGCTGTAAAAACGTCCGTGGGCATGAGGCCTAAGTATTCGGACCCTTTGCTGTGACACTCATATATTTAACTCAGGTGCTGTCCATTTCTTCTGATCATCCGTGAGATGGTTCTACACCTTCATTTGAGTCCAGCTGTGTTTGATTATACTGATTGGACTTGATTAGGAAAGCCACACACCTGTCTATATAAGACCTTACAGCTCACAGTGCATGTCAGAGCAAATGAGAATCATGAGGTCAAAGGAACTGCCTGAGGAGCTCAGAGACAGAATTGTGGCAAGGCACAGATCTGGCCATGGTTACAAAAAAAATTCTGCTGCACTTAAGGTTCCTAAGAGCACAGTGGCCTCCATAATCCTTAAATGGAAGACGTTTGGGACGACCAGAACCCTTCCTAGAGCTGGCCATCCGGCCAAACTGAGCTATCGGGGGAGAAGAGCCTTGGTAAGAGAGGTAAAGAAGAACCCAGAGATGGAGATGGGAGAAAGTTGTAGAAAGTCAACCATCACTGCAGCCCTCCACCAGTCTGGGTTTTATGGCAGAGTGGCCCAACGGAAGCCTCTCCTCAGTGCAAGACACATGAAAGCCTGCATGGAGTTTGCTAAAAAAACACCTGAAGGACTCCAAGTTGGTGAGAAATAAGATTCTCTGATGAGACCAAGATAGAACTTTTTGGCCTTAATTCTAAGCGGTATGTGTGGAGAAAACCAGGCACTGCTCATCACCTATCCAATACAGTCCCAACAGTGAAGCATGGTGGTGGCAGCATCATGCTGTGGGGGTGTTTTTCAGCTGCAGGGACAGGACGACTGGTTGCAATCGAGGGAAAGATGAATGCGGCCAAGTACAGGGATATCCTGGACGAAAACCTTCTCCAGAGTGCTCAGGACCTCAGACTGGGCCGAAGGTTTACCTTCCAACAAGACAATGACCCTAAGCACACAGCTAAAATAACGAAGGAGTGGCTTCACAATAACTCCATGACTGTTCTTGAATGGCCCAGCCAGAGCCCTGACTTAAATCCAATTGAGCATCTCTGGAGAGACCTAAAAATGACTGTCCGCCAACAATTACCATCCAACCTGACAGAACTGGAGAGGATCTGTAAGGAGGAATGGCAGAGGATCTCCAAATCCAGGTGTGAAAAACTTGTTGCATCTTTCCCAAAAAGACTCATGGCTGTATTAGATCAAAAGGGTGCAAATACTAAATACTGAGTAAAGGGTCTGAATACTTAGGATCATGTGATATTTCAGTTTTTTTTATTTTTATAAATCTGCAAAAATGTCAACAATTCTGTGGTTTTCTGTCAATATGGGGTGCTGTGTGTACATTGATGAGGAAAACAAATGAACTAAAATGTTTTAGCAAATGGCTGCAATATAACAAAGAGTGAAAAATGTAAGGGGGTCTGAATACTTTCTGTACCCACTGTATGTATATGGTGGTGACAAAGTCAGTTTAAAGGGCTTTACTGCTTTAATATAGAAATTACCTTGAAGTGATGTGTCTCCATCTAACACTCATCTACATGGTAAAAAGAAATGATGTGTCATATCCCATGTGTAACTGTGAGAATTATAACCAGATTTTTTTTGTAAGCTACAGTATGTGATAAAGTGAGACAGTTATTGCTTAGCTATTAATTTTCTCTCAGCAAATATTTGCTCACTCTTTTGATATACAGCTAAATTATACCATTTATATGATCCGACCTCCAGTGAAAATAACAGGGGCTTTTGTACTTTACCCCTTTAAAGTACTTACAGGTGCCGAGGAGGTGGGGGCTTCATTAGGATGTATAATACCATCAGGGAAATAAAGAAAACACTAAAGTATAAGGCGGCACTTATTACAAGCCATTCTTTCATTTATCGTTCCTAAAGATATATGATGCAGTGTTAAGATATATGATCCAATTAAGAGCACTGAAAAAGACGGTTCAGAGAGCAGGCCTCTTTGTAGCTGCCATTCTGCAGCACACTCTCTAAGATAAATAGATCAGAGCAGGATCTCTTGTCCCATAAAACATCTTCTGCTTCTGCCACTGATGCTTCATAATCATATGTTTGTGATGACAGAGTTCGCCGGGAAATGACTCCACTGTCATTGAGAATCATTATGCTTTGCTTTGACTGTATAAATACTTGCAGGATGAGCAATGCCTTACTTCTGCCATGCTGGGGACATTACAGTAACTTGTTCCTTGCTCTCAGGCAGAAACATTTTATTGAATAATCTTTAAGAAAAGAGAATTAGATTTGAAATGAGTATAAACACTCAAAGAAAATGATGGCAAGTGATTAAAGCAACAGTTTAAATAAAAACGTGATACTCACCGCTCATTTGTGGTCCTGTGTTGTGTATGTGTTTGTAAAGCTTGAGGTCCCCGTTGCCCTGAGAAGATTGTTGCACCAACCACATCATTTTGACTAGATCAAGCAATTGTGGCTCCACTATTTGGCCTAAATGTTGTAGACACACCTTCACATTATTATTTTCAAGTGTTTCTAGTGATAGGTACTGCTAATGCTGCAGCATTCAAAAATATTTTAGATAATGGTGTGCTTTCAACCTTGTGGCAGTAGTTTGGGGAAGGCCCTTCTCTATTCCAGAATGACTGTGCCCCTGACCCTACTGAACACCTGCAGAATGAACTGGAACACCTATTACAAGCCAGGCCTGGCTCTTGACGTAATAGTTATGGATTTCCACAGACCTACTCCAAAATCTTTTGGAATTCCTTGCCAGAAGAACGGAGGTTGTTATATTTGCAAAAAGATGGTACAACTCCATATTGATGCTTATGGTTTAGGAATGGAATGCCCAAGAAGTTCATATACTGTAGTCATGATGTCAATAATATTTTGTTTATAGTGTATGTCTCTATCAACTGGCAAACAACCCCAGCTGATAATTCGGGTGAATTTTAGATGCTTCAGGTAGGCTTTTTAAGCCCATGGCACATACATTAAAGCTGCGTACACACGATCGGTTTTACTGATGAAAACAGTCCGATTGATTTTTTTCATCGGACAAACCGATCGTGTATGGGCCCCATCGGTCTTTTTTCCATCGGTGTCAAAAAATAGAACATGTTTTAAATTTTTCCGATGGATAATAAACCGATAGCAAATTCCGATCGTCTATGGGCAAGTCCATCGGTTAAAAAACCCACGCATGCTCAGAATCAAGTCGACGCATGCTCAGAAACATTGAACTTAATTTTTCTCGGCTCATCGGAGTGTTTTACGTCACCGCGTTTGGAACGGTCGGTTTTTTGACTGATTGTGTGTAGGCAAGACTGATGGAAGTCAGCTTCATCGGTTTTCCGATGGAAAAATCCATTGGTTTAAAAACCATAGGCAATCCGATCGTGTGTACAGGGCTTAACTGTTTAAAATCACAATCTGATCATCTTATATTTATGATTATTTTATTTGTTTTGTTTTGTTTTGGGTGAAAGGGACCACTTTTGGAACTTTTCAAAATAAAATAGCTCAGCTTCCCATTTCAACCCTAATGCTGCGTACACGCGGTTGGAATTTCCGAGGGAAAAAGTCAGACGGAATTTGTTCATCGGATATTCCGACCGTGTGTGTGCCCCATCTGACTTTTTCCGTCGGAATTTAGAAAGAAAACATGTTCTCTTTTTTTCCGACGGAAATTCCGTTTGTAGGTAACTCCGACCGAGAAAAAAAACACTCATGCTCAGAATCAAGTCGACGCATGCTCGGAAGCATTGAACTTAATTATTCTCGGCTCGTCGTAGTGTTGTACGTCACTGCGTTCTTGATGGTCGAAATTTAGTGTGACAGTGTGTATGCAAGACAGCTTGAACGGAATTCCGTCGGAAAAACCCGTCGGGGTTTATCGCGACGGAAAATCTGATCGTGTGTACGGGGCATTACTGTTTTCATCATTCTTTTTTTGACTCATAGAAGTATTTTGGATATGTAAAGAATTACTCCAATCGTGTCTTAGAATGACAAATTTGTATTTTTACAATAGGTTCTTTATGTATATAACCTCATTTTATAGTTTTGCTGCAGACATTTTATGTGCTTAATTCATGAAGTAGGCACACAAAGTCCTGGTGCACTACTGTGTTCAGCTGTTCTCTCACTCCTTCCTATATCATTTTTTTCCCTTAGCTGGTGGACACAAATGTCACCGATTGCTTGACTATCTTTCCTTGCTATTCGCACTGTTTCACAATTTTCTTTTTTATTTATTTTTTTAAATAAATTCATGTGCTAGGGCACCTCTAATGCTTCGTACACACGATCAGTTTTCCCGAAAAGAAAAGTGTTATGTGAGCTTTTTGTCAGGAATTCCGACCGTGTGTATGCTCCATCACACTTTTTCTGTCAGAATTCCTGCCAAGAAAAGATTGATAGCAGGTTCTCAATTTTCGTGACAGGAAAAATTCCTATCGGGAATCGCGCTCGTCTGTATGCAATTACGACGCAAAAAAAAAACACGCATGCTCAGAATCAAGCAGAAGAGCCGAACTGCCTATTAAAATTTTATTTTTCTCGGCTCGTCGTACGTGTTGTACGTCACGGCGTTCTTGATGTTCGGAATTTCAGACAAGATTTGTGTGACCGTGTGTATGCAGCACAAGTTTGAGCAGTTTTCCTGCTGAAAAAAAAACACGGTTTTCCTGTCGGAAAAACTGATCGTGTGTACGAGGCATAAGACTGAGAGATGCCATGAATCTATTCATATCTAGTTAAGCAGAGCTCCTCTTATGTAGTCAGTCCCAAGCAAGATATGATCAAACTCATCCTTGTCTTGGTTAGAGTAGTACTGACAAAAAAACTATCCCCCCCCCACCCCCAAAAACCTGCAACTCAGTTACAGGCTGGAGGAAGAGAGAGAATCAGCAGTGCTTCACTTTGAGTGATATTCCACTTTAAATCATTTCTAAACCCAAGTCTTAAATATATTGCAGCTTTTTAGGCCTTAAGCCTCGTACACACGCATGGTTTTCTCGGCAAGAAAGCTGCTGGGAGAGCTTTTTGCCACGAAAACCGGCCGTGTGTATTCTTTCTCGGCAAGAAAACTGCCGGGAATCCCGATGAGAGAAATAGAGAACCTGCTCTCTATTTTCTCGTCTGGATTCTCGGCAGAGTGTTTCCTGCCAAGAAAACCGTGAGTGTGTATGCTTACCTGTCCCCAGGTAAACCCGCGCATGCTCGAAAAGACTTTGACACATGCGCGGTGGCATACAAGGTGTAGGGTGTAGCAAGATGGCGGCGACAGCATCGAATGTGACGAGCGCAGGCTCGTCGTAGTCGATGATGTCACCACGTTCTTGAATGGCCGTCTGTATGCACGGCTTGGCAAGGAAAGCTTGCCAGGAATCCCGTCAGGAAAACCGACGTTTTTTTTCCTGACGGGATTCCCGGCCGCGTGTACGAGGCTTCAGATGAGATGGCTGGATTGGTTTTTTTTGTTTTTTTTTTCCCCAGGCTTGCTCTTTGCTTTTTACTTGGTGATTGAGGCAGCCATGGTTGTCAAACAGGCTGAACTTCAGACATGTCTGCCTTTGTTTTCCATTACATAGTGAATTCATGGGACTAGTAGTCTACACAATAAAGATAAGATTGTTTGTGGGTTCTTTTTTAGCTCACAGGAAATGACAAGGGCACTATATTTCTAGCAAGATCAACAGGTACTTGCTGGTACTTTTTTTTTTTTTTTTTATGAAAATGTTCTTAGCCTTAAAAATGAAAAGTAATACATACGGCCACCACATCTAAGGACTGGAAAATTGCAATATATTAAATGTTTGTTTTTAGGTTTAGATACACATTAGGTTTGTTGGGAACTAAAAGTCTCAAGTTGCACATCACCAGCTGGCTGGCAGGACAGTACTTGTAGGTTTGGCAGCCAGAATGTTCGAGTTTAGGCGCTTGAATTATACTTCTGTGTTTGTATGGATAAAATAAGTCAGTTGTTGTTTGTCATAAATTTGTGTACGTAATCTGCTTTATTTTACCATCTTTCTTCTGGTCTGTTGTGCCTGGAAGTATAAATTAGTATCTTGGAAGTTTAGGGAAGCAATAAACTTCATCTTAAGTAGGAGGATTAAACCATCCCTGTGGTTTGTGGTATTTTCCACCTGTGTTTAGTTACCCCACTCATTGTCCTGCATGATAGAAATCAGATTTGTGGTTTCACAAATCTTAGGATTCAAGACGCATTTCAAGCCAGCAGTCAGCCTGGTTGAAATCTGAGGTAATGACATACAAGGCAACCGTTTTAGACTGTATGCGCACACATTTGTTTTATCCATGTGTTAATGATACCCTTTAAGAAAAATTCCAGGTATGAATATTTTACTCCAGCTTAGACCAGTGTGTAACTATGCATAGCGTCTCTTCTTCAGAGAGAATAAGTTCAGTGCTTGCAATCTTTCCTCATAACTAATATCCTCCAGACCAGCCTTTCTCAACCTTTTCAACACAGAGGAACCCTTGAAATAGTTCTCCGGTCTCGGGGAACCCCTGCTAAAAATCACAGATCTAAAATTCATGAAACCTTAGTGTGGTGGTCAGTGGGAAGGATGGTCCTTACACTTGTGGTCATTGGGAAGAATTACCTCCTTACAGATAGCTAAAAAGATCAATGGTGTCAGTAGGAAATTATCTGAGAGGCAGAAATTGCCCAATGCTGAAGGAACCCCTAGCAACCTCTGGAGGAACCCTAGGGTTCCACGGAACCCTGGTTGAGAATCACTGCTCCAGACCCTTTATTAGCTTTGTTGCCCTTCTTTGTACTCGCTCCATTTCCAGTACATCCTTCCTGAGGACTGGTGCCCAGAACTGGACAGCATAGGTGCAGCCAGACCAGAGTCTTGTATATACCATGTTATAAAAAGTTAAAGTGGCTCTAAAGGCTGAAGGTAAAAACCTTCTCTGTGCAGAAGTCCCTCAGCCCCCTCGCTGCTGTCAATCACAGCCAATGAGGAGAGAGGGGACGGGGCTGAGCCACGACTCTGTGTGTGACTAGACAGGCAGAGCCACGGCCCTGGAACAAGCCTGCTTGGGTGCCCCTGTTGCAAGCTGCTTGCAGGAGGAAGAGGCCAAGAGCGCTGGCGAGAGACCCGAGAAAAGGAGGAACGGGACTGTTTGCACAGAGCAGACGAGTATGACCTGTTTGTTTATTATAAAAAAAAAAAGCCTTTAATCTTAATTTAAGAGCAATGCTACTATTAGGTGCTCAGAAATATAAAGTGAGATTAACTGATTAAAAGTGTTACATGCCAAATAAAGTGTCTGAAAATATACCTATTGTTTTACAGATCCAATTCTACTATGAGTTTTGTTTGTTGCGTTTTGTCACATTCACACTTTGTCAGGGAGGCGTACTGCTCCCTGAAAAAGTCCAGATGTAACTAAACACGTAAGGCAAGGATTTCAGCGAGTGATGTCATTTCCTCTCTTTTTTAATCTTACTTTATATTTCTGAGCACCAAATAGTAGAGCTGCTCTTCAGTTCGTAAAACATTGCCATTTTAATGTACAGGGGGTACATTGTCAAGCAGCTGCTGGCCCCATATAGATATACAGTATATCTTAGATAGGAAAAGGTCACCTGAGTGTGGTTGTTTTTATTTACATTTTTTATGCATATACCTATATACATATACGGAGAACCACGCAGCCACACTGATTTTAAATGGTGGCAGTACTTTTTAATTCTCCTGAGTTAAAGAATCTGCAATTTGGGTAATGCACAAAACTGGTCTTTGGGACCAACAGATCCTGCTAACTATTGGCCGGATTCTGGTCAAGATTGTAATTAGACTTTTTTCCTTTCTCTCATCCTGGGAGGTCCTGAAAGGCAGAACACTCTGTTAACCAGCTGCAGAGCTCTCCAAAGTGGATAGTGTAGGTCCGAAGGGCCTTTGTGGGAATTAATTACTGGAAGATGGATCCTCTTCCTACTCTCTATCACATTAACACTAGTGCTAGCACTTTGATTCCTACCCCTAGCTCCTAGGTATGGGTTTTTGTCCTTTACAGGGCTAAGTTTAATGATTTTAGAATCATATATGTAATGTTTGATCAGGTAGATTGTGACGGGGCTACCACACTCCTGAAACACCTTTTGTGTGCGAGTTGGAAGGACTCCTTCTCATCCTTCTGGTCACAATGTCCTTGAATGCCAGTTTCCATTACATTATATTCTCACCCTGCCTTCCCTTTTTTATAGATGTTATGGCTCACCCCACTCTTTCATTAAAGGGATTTAGGACACTACCCAACTTTTTTCAGCTTAAGGGTTTCTTTCCCTCTTTCCATTTAAATGTGTTGCTGAAAAGGCTATCCTATCCATGCATATCTCTTTGACATGTTACCTATCTAGCAGATAATATCTTTCATATTATGGATTTCCCTCGCCCTGAAGTCAAGAGTTAAGGGTGTACTGCTAAAGCTTCCAGCTGTTAACTGGTCATTCTTATTGCCTGGACATACCATATATAGCCTAGGCTTTGGCCTTTACCATGGTAAACATTCTTTATTGTTGACCACATTAGCTGTCGGTCTAAGTTTTTTATTCTGTTCCAGTAAATTGCTGTTCCACCTATTTTCTTTATGGTGGATGATTGGTTCTTCTCCATATTATTAGACGAGGTCCGTCATTTTTTCAGGTAGCAGCTTCCCCTAGTGGTGATCATTTGCCTGGCCTGGAGCATCAGGTTGATCCTTTGTCTTTTCTTGGTTGTGGCACTATCTGTATTTGCTTTGGCTCTTCTTCAATCTAGTCTTTGTTCAGGTGTTGATTCCTTCACATAAACTTATAGTAAAGATTTCTTTGTCCGTTGGCTCTCTCAATGGCTGTTGCACACCCCTTAGTTAGACTGCTTTGGACATTACACATGTCTAAGAATTTACATTTCTGTGTCCTGCAGTGGAGGATAAAGAAAATAGGATATTTGCACTTACCAGAAAATCTTTTTCCTAAGGTCCATTGAGGACATAGGTTCTGTTATTGTTGGCAAAATGTACTACTTACTCACAAAACTGAGGCATGATGATTGGAGATGGTGTTATACCAGGGCTAGCTTAAAGGAGAAGTAAGTTCAAAGCTATTTTGGCCCTACTTCTCTTAGGGATCACAGGAGTGCACTTTGTTCTGCTCTCATGTGACCCATATTCATCCAAAGTCAGCTGACGTCACTTAGCTGGTCCAGACTCTGGAGAGATACCAGACTTTAATGTCAGTATCCACCCAGATGCATGGATCAGCATCTGGCTCAGCCTCTCAGAGAGCCTGAGCCAGTCGCTTCTGCCCCCTGCCCCTTCTGCCCCCTGCTCAGCCTGGCATTCCAGTGAGCACTGGAGGGGCAAAGCAGAGAGCCAGTGACTCACTGGTGCTCTGTTCACTGAAGACTGAGAACTGAGCGATCAGTGTTTTTGATTGCTCAGTTCTCAGTGTTGCCACTGATGCTTCATAATCATATGTTTGTGATGACAGAGTTCGCCGGGAAATGACTCCACTGTCATTGAGAATCATTATGCTTTGCTTTGACTGTATAAATACTTGCAGGATGAGCAATGCCTTACTTCTGCCATGCTGGGGACATTACAGTAACTTGTTCCTTGCTCTCAGGCAGAAACATTTTATTGAATAATCTTTAAGAAAAGAGAATTAGATTTGAAATGAGTATAAACACTCAAAGAAAATGATGGCAAGTGATTAAAGCAACAGTTTAAATAAAAACGTGATACTCACCGCTCATTTGTGGTCCTGTGTTGTGTATGTGTTTGTAAAGCTTGAGGTCCCCGTTGCCCTGAGAAGATTGTTGCACCAACCACATCATTTTGACTAGATCAAGCAATTGTGGCTCCACTATTTGGCCTAAATGTTGTAGACACACCTTCACATTATTATTTTCAAGTGTTTCTAGTGATAGGTACTGCTAATGCTGCAGCATTCAAAAATATTTTAGATAATGGTGTGCTTTCAACCTTGTGGCAGTAGTTTGGGGAAGGCCCTTCTCTATTCCAGAATGACTGTGCCCCTGACCCTACTGAACACCTGCAGAATGAACTGGAACACCTATTACAAGCCAGGCCTGGCTCTTGACGTAATAGTTATGGATTTCCACAGACCTACTCCAAAATCTTTTGGAATTCCTTGCCAGAAGAACGGAGGTTGTTATATTTGCAAAAAGATGGTACAACTCCATATTGATGCTTATGGTTTAGGAATGGAATGCCCAAGAAGTTCATATACTGTAGTCATGATGTCAATAATATTTTGTTTATAGTGTATGTCTCTATCAACTGGCAAACAACCCCAGCTGATAATTCGGGTGAATTTTAGATGCTTCAGGTAGGCTTTTTAAGCCCATGGCACATACATTAAAGCTGCGTACACACGATCGGTTTTACTGATGAAAACAGTCCGATTGATTTTTTTCATCGGACAAACCGATCGTGTATGGGCCCCATCGGTCTTTTTTCCATCGGTGTCAAAAAATAGAACATGTTTTAAATTTTTCCGATGGATAATAAACCGATAGCAAATTCCGATCGTCTATGGGCAAGTCCATCGGTTAAAAAACCCACGCATGCTCAGAATCAAGTCGACGCATGCTCAGAAACATTGAACTTAATTTTTCTCGGCTCATCGGAGTGTTTTACGTCACCGCGTTTGGAACGGTCGGTTTTTTGACTGATTGTGTGTAGGCAAGACTGATGGAAGTCAGCTTCATCGGTTTTCCGATGGAAAAATCCATTGGTTTAAAAACCATAGGCAATCCGATCGTGTGTACAGGGCTTAACTGTTTAAAATCACAATCTGATCATCTTATATTTATGATTATTTTATTTGTTTTGTTTTGTTTTGGGTGAAAGGGACCACTTTTGGAACTTTTCAAAATAAAATAGCTCAGCTTCCCATTTCAACCCTAATGCTGCGTACACGCGGTTGGAATTTCCGAGGGAAAAAGTCAGACGGAATTTGTTCATCGGATATTCCGACCGTGTGTGTGCCCCATCTGACTTTTTCCGTCGGAATTTAGAAAGAAAACATGTTCTCTTTTTTTCCGACGGAAATTCCGTTTGTAGGTAACTCCGACCGAGAAAAAAAACACTCATGCTCAGAATCAAGTCGACGCATGCTCGGAAGCATTGAACTTAATTATTCTCGGCTCGTCGTAGTGTTGTACGTCACTGCGTTCTTGATGGTCGAAATTTAGTGTGACAGTGTGTATGCAAGACAGCTTGAACGGAATTCCGTCGGAAAAACCCGTCGGGGTTTATCGCGACGGAAAATCTGATCGTGTGTACGGGGCATTACTGTTTTCATCATTCTTTTTTTGACTCATAGAAGTATTTTGGATATGTAAAGAATTACTCCAATCGTGTCTTAGAATGACAAATTTGTATTTTTACAATAGGTTCTTTATGTATATAACCTCATTTTATAGTTTTGCTGCAGACATTTTATGTGCTTAATTCATGAAGTAGGCACACAAAGTCCTGGTGCACTACTGTGTTCAGCTGTTCTCTCACTCCTTCCTATATCATTTTTTTCCCTTAGCTGGTGGACACAAATGTCACCGATTGCTTGACTATCTTTCCTTGCTATTCGCACTGTTTCACAATTTTCTTTTTTATTTATTTTTTTAAATAAATTCATGTGCTAGGGCACCTCTAATGCTTCGTACACACGATCAGTTTTCCCGAAAAGAAAAGTGTTATGTGAGCTTTTTGTCAGGAATTCCGACCGTGTGTATGCTCCATCACACTTTTTCTGTCAGAATTCCTGCCAAGAAAAGATTGATAGCAGGTTCTCAATTTTCGTGACAGGAAAAATTCCTATCGGGAATCGCGCTCGTCTGTATGCAATTACGACGCAAAAAAAAAACACGCATGCTCAGAATCAAGCAGAAGAGCCGAACTGCCTATTAAAATTTTATTTTTCTCGGCTCGTCGTACGTGTTGTACGTCACGGCGTTCTTGATGTTCGGAATTTCAGACAAGATTTGTGTGACCGTGTGTATGCAGCACAAGTTTGAGCAGTTTTCCTGCTGAAAAAAAAACACGGTTTTCCTGTCGGAAAAACTGATCGTGTGTACGAGGCATAAGACTGAGAGATGCCATGAATCTATTCATATCTAGTTAAGCAGAGCTCCTCTTATGTAGTCAGTCCCAAGCAAGATATGATCAAACTCATCCTTGTCTTGGTTAGAGTAGTACTGACAAAAAAACTATCCCCCCCCCACCCCCAAAAACCTGCAACTCAGTTACAGGCTGGAGGAAGAGAGAGAATCAGCAGTGCTTCACTTTGAGTGATATTCCACTTTAAATCATTTCTAAACCCAAGTCTTAAATATATTGCAGCTTTTTAGGCCTTAAGCCTCGTACACACGCATGGTTTTCTCGGCAAGAAAGCTGCTGGGAGAGCTTTTTGCCACGAAAACCGGCCGTGTGTATTCTTTCTCGGCAAGAAAACTGCCGGGAATCCCGATGAGAGAAATAGAGAACACTCTGTTAACCAGCTGCAGAGCTCTCCAAAGTGGATAGTGTAGGTCCGAAGGGCCTTTGTGGGAATTAATTACTGGAAGATGGATCCTCTTCCTACTCTCTTAACACTAGTGCTAGCACTTTGATTCCTACCCCTAGCTCCTAGGTATGGGTTTTTGTCCTTTACAGGGCTAAGTTTAATGATTTTAGAATCATATATGTAATGTTTGATCAGGTAGATTGTGACGGGGCTACCACACTCCTGAAACACCTTTTGTGTGCGAGTTGGAAGGACTCCTTCTCATCCTTCTGGTCACAATGTCCTTGAATGCCAGTTTCCATTACATTATATTCTCACCCTGCCTTCCCTTTTTTATAGATGTTATGGCTCACCCCACTCTTTCATTAAAGGGATTTAGGACACTACCCAACTTTTTTCAGCTTAAGGGTTTCTTTCCCTCTTTCCATTTAAATGTGTTGCTGAAAAGGCTATCCTATCCATGCATATCTCTTTGACATGTTACCTATCTAGCAGATAATATCTTTCATATTATGGATTTCCCTCGCCCTGAAGTCAAGAGTTAAGGGTGTACTGCTAAAGCTTCCAGCTGTTAACTGGTCATTCTTATTGCCTGGACATACCATATATAGCCTAGGCTTTGGCCTTTACCATGGTAAACATTCTTTATTGTTGACCACATTAGCTGTCGGTCTAAGTTTTTTATTCTGTTCCAGTAAATTGCTGTTCCACCTATTTTCTTTATGGTGGATGATTGGTTCTTCTCCATATTATTAGACGAGGTCCGTCATTTTTTCAGGTAGCAGCTTCCCCTAGTGGTGATCATTTGCCTGGCCTGGAGCATCAGGTTGATCCTTTGTCTTTTCTTGGTTGTGGCACTATCTGTATTTGCTTTGGCTCTTCTTCAATCTAGTCTTTGTTCAGGTGTTGATTCCTTCACATAAACTTATAGTAAAGATTTCTTTGTCCGTTGGCTCTCTCAATGGCTGTTGCACACCCCTTAGTTAGACTGCTTTGGACATTACACATGTCTAAGAATTTACATTTCTGTGTCCTGCAGTGGAGGATAAAGAAAATAGGATATTTGCACTTACCAGAAAATCTTTTTCCTAAGGTCCATTGAGGACATAGGTTCTGTTATTGTTGGCAAAATGTACTACTTACTCACAAAACTGAGGCATGATGATTGGAGATGGTGTTATACCAGGGCTAGCTTAAAGGAGAAGTAAGTTCAAAGCTATTTTGGCCCTACTTCTCTTAGGGATCACAGGAGTGCACTTTGTTCTGCTCTCATGTGACCCATATTCATCCAAAGTCAGCTGACGTCACTTAGCTGGTCCAGACTCTGGAGAGATACCAGACTTTAATGTCAGTATCCACCCAGATGCATGGATCAGCATCTGGCTCAGCCTCTCAGAGAGCCTGAGCCAGTCGCTTCTGCCCCCTGCCCCTTCTGCCCCCTGCTCAGCCTGGCATTCCAGTGAGCACTGGAGGGGCAAAGCAGAGAGCCAGTGACTCACTGGTGCTCTGTTCACTGAAGACTGAGAACTGAGCGATCAGTGTTTTTGATTGCTCAGTTCTCAGTGTTTTTGATTGCTCAGTTCTCAGTGGTTTTGATTGCCCAGTTCTCAGTTGTTTTGATTGCTCAGTTCTCAGTGGTTTTGATCGCTCAGTTCTCAGTGCAGATTTTTCCTATTTGCCAGTATCCAAACCTTCTGCATATTACCTAATGTCTAGTAATTACAAAGTTCCTGTGTCTCTTCATGGAATTCAAAGAAAAGATTTTACAGAAATTACAAAAAATTCATTTTTATCCTTACTGTTAAAGCAACTTCTTTCGACATAAAGAAGCTTTAAGTTGGAATAACAAAATAAAATCACGTATTTACATTTCTGAGGATCACATAACTTAAAATGGAACTTGTCAGTACAAAGATATGGACAAAGTCATCACTGACTGTGTTCTGAAGCCATCTTGGCTTTGTTTTCTAGTGAGGAGTCATTGACCTGGACCTGGTATGCTGGATGAAGGGCCAGACTTTTCCAAGTCCACTGCCCACACACTTGTTCCAGGTAAGTAAGGTCAGAATCAGGATTAATTCCTCAGAAACAAATCGGTGATGGCAGTGCCCATATTTGAATTTTCACAGAAGTGTTTTAAAATTTAGGATCGCCCAAAAGGACATAGCAGAGTGAAAAGTCATACAAAGTGGGTAAAAGGTTTAGTATATATAACTGATGGAATACAGAGCATACATCAAATATGTTACAGTCAGAAAAGTGTGTACATGTGAGCATGAGATTTGAGAAAGAAGTATAGTGCATTTTTCATTATCTCATTCTTTGAATTATTATTGCAGTGCTTATCATGAAGCTAAGCTCCGGGCAGATTTAGGACACAAATAATGCATCCCTGTATTGATTAAACTGTCATTAAATTTATTGTTTGTAAATTTAAACAGTGTAGGTACCCAAACTTCACCTGGAAAGCAGCCTCTTGCAATCCATAGAACAGCAGAGCTCAGACTGTGAGCGGTATAGGCAGCAAAAGGAGTCAGTTGTGCTGCAGTTCTCAACAAAGAGCTTGCTGATAAGAGAGCAGAGTGACAGAGAGATGAGCTTATCTGTGAGGGTAGACATACAAAGAGAGCTGATATAAAATGGGTAGAGGTAATGTCTCAGTCCCAAAGTAGAATGCACACAAACGTGTCTGCCATGTGAACTGATTTCTGGCCATTTTTCTCTGTCTCTCTTCCAAGGGTGTGTGGCGTTTTTCTTCCCTTGCTGGATCCAAAATCAATCACCAGGGCTCCTGTGTGTGAGCACATCACATTTTTGTCATCTCTCCGCCCCTTCACAGCTCCTGGAGGAAGAATAGTGGACCTCTTGGCAGGCTTTATTTATTTTTTATTTTTCCTTTTTGGGGTACCGTATACATGGCTGTATATGAGTTTTTTTTATATACTTTGCAGCCTGACCACCATGGCGTGAGTTGGCAAGCATCTTGCAATTAACCATACTCCCCTGTGCCTTTCCTGAAGAAGCGAGAGTTGTCTCGCGAAACGCATCGAGATAGTTGCACCAGATTGATGGTGGTATCTTTATGGCATTTGTAGGTCCTATCAAAAATGTTTATTGTTGTGATACACTATTTATGCATTGATGTTCATTAACAAGTTGTTATATTGTATGTGGTTTTCAAATATATGTCAATACATTTTTCAGATTTTTTATATATTTTGTTTGAGGTGTGACTCTTTAAAAGTCCCGTGGGCTAAATATTCTTGTGTGCTTATCAGTGAGGGCTTCATCACCTCTGCTTAACAGCGGCTCAGATAAGATAGCCATACAGGTAGGACATTATTCTCAATGAGTAGTCTGAATCTTAACTGAGCCTTTGTATTCTGACAGTGGATAGACTTCTCCAACATCCGAGTACACTGATCAGTGCTGCCAGCTATATCCGGCATGGCTGATCGAAAACCTGACAGGGCAGTTGTAGATCGACTTTTGTACAACCACCCTGCTCATACATAGTCCCTGCTAAACTGGCCAAATTTCGATCCATGTATGGATGGCTTTAGACTTGCAATGTGTGATGGAGCATAAAAATCGCAATCCTTGTGTAGAACTGTTAAGCAGGAAGAAGAGCTAGATGGGTAATGGGGAAATATGGCTGACCCAATTAACATATAAAATGACATGGAAACTATTTTTTTCTCAAATCAGTTTATCTAAAGAATTATTGAAAAAATGTGCATTCCCTTTAAAGGAATTGCACGGGATTTCACATGGAAATGTAGTCGCTAAAGTGATATTTAGTTTTGTAGTAATAATGCAGAATAATATCAAGTCTTCTAGACTTCACAGATATAAGTGAAAAGACTGTACAAGTGGAAAAAATTATCGTTGCATTCTATTAAGATCATTTTATGAACAATAAAACCCCACAATTTTGAACAGCTTTGTATAAAGTTAATATACCATTAATTGTTAGACATGCCAATTAAATCATCCATGGGATAACAAGTAAAATGAAATTTGCTTGCCCTATCAAGCAATTCCAAGTATACTTTGCATTCCTCTTGTACAGAAGTGACCACACCCTTCCTATTTTAATTAGATCAAAAAACAGCTTTATCCAAAATCTCCCAAGCCTCAATGATGTAATGCGTGCTTGTCTTGGAACCAATATTTTCCTGTTGTCTTTCTTTTATGACTTTAACATTGTTTTGCCCTTACTCATTCTTCTTGGCATTTAATTAAAGCTCCTTCTTTTCATTCTTTCAGTTTAATGCCCTGGTTGCAAGTAGATGGCGACTTGTTATATATTACTCAGGCTGAAGAAATCCGAGCTTACCAGCTGTGTGCCAATGGCAGTGGACTTCACAGGCGACCCTATGCTGTGTTTCTGGGTCATCAGGAGGATGTATGTCGTTTTGTAGTCACCAATTCTCACATAATCAGTGGAGGAGGGTAGGTTGACATACCGTGAACGTGAGACATGTACTGAAATATTTTTCCCCACTGCAAGTTTCTCAATTTGTAGACCTAGTAAGGGTATAATTTAAATTATTTTGTAGAGCCCACTATGGAGACCTCTACAGGTATGCATGGACTTGTCATCAATTTGTGGATCTCCTCATTATTCTCCAGGTTTTCTTATGCATGTTGCAGTTTTCTACTATAACAGACAATGTAATGGCAAGGGCATGTCTTTGCTCTTTGAGGCAGTGACATGTTTTGGTTTTGTCAACAAAATTGCACATGACAATCATGAATTTAATGCTTCTGGGCTACAAAGTTCAATTCTGTACAATTTAATTATTCAAGTTTGTATATGTAGACCACGCATCATCAGGTAAATATGTTTGATATTTGCTCTATAGCTTGTAGACCTTATTAAATGTTTAAAAAGGAAAAAAGAAAAGAGGTCTATAGTTTGGCAGGTCCCTTACATGGCTCTTGCTGATAAAATTCTCCCATTAATAGCATTTCAGTGCTATTGTTTGTCATTCTTCTGTCATGGCATTTTTAGAGGTTTTTTGATCTTTTCTGTGTAGTTTCCATTCGTCATGGAAGGTTAGCACTTTTGCCCTGACATGTAGAAATAAGACAATGTAGTTCTTCAAAGGTACAGTGTATCCAAAGCCTAAACCTAGGCTGAGGTCATGGCTTTTTGAAGATCCGCACTAAAATGTCAGGGTGAGCACAGGAGAGTTAGGAGATAATCCTCTTCATAAAGGAGATAAATGGTTTGACTCTTTGTAATGCCAAGCTCTGTTGCGGTGCTTAAAGGTGAGTTCAGTGATTGAGCTTGCCGAGGCAGGTAAGGAGTGCAGCATTGCAGCATCCACTTGCGCTTTTAATGTCAGATGCATAGAAATAAATTTGAGACTTTGGCCTTTGAGTCTTTTGCTATCCTCAAAATTATATGAAAATGATTTGGACTCTTCTGGATTCTTTATTGAATTCTTAATTGTCTCTAGTTGGAAAAAGTTGGAAAAAGTGTGCTTAGGCATGCTAGAGAATTAGATCAATCACATCTTCCTTAAACAGAATTGTTGGAAACATTGTTGAAGACATTAAAAGTGATTATCTTTAATCCTTTTAATTTAAATTTTTATTCCTTTGAATATATTTCCTTCGTTTTCAAATTTAATGCCTATGGTATCTGAAGCTGGAGTTCCATTGTGCCAAATAGCCAACCAGCTTGAAATTGTGACAGAAAATATAGGGATATACCAACATTAACAATTATCAGAATAGGAAGTAAGGGAACAATTTCTCCACAATGACAACAGTCCTGGTGTTAACTAACAAAGTTGCAGTTTCACCTCGCCTCGGGAAGATTTGGAACTGTTTTGACGCTAACATTATGCTAATGCCATGTCTGTGATTTGGTGAGTATTGATGTCAGACATAGGTAGGGAACTAGCATTTTCAAAAGGCCAACAATGGCAGCTGCTGTACTTAAGAGAGTAACAGGATGGTCAGACAATGTAACATGACTGGCAGCCCTTCCATTTTTCGTAACATTTGATCTGGCTATTCATTTATGCATGTGCTATGGCGAGGGTAAGATGAAGGTATGTTTTAATGCTACTAGATAATTAGGGAGAATAATTAAGACTGGAGTATATTTTCACTTGTGTCTGACTATTTCTCCCTTCAGAGCGCTGTTGGGCATCTGACTGTCCCATTGGCAGAAGACAAAATGTCATGTGTATAGGTAAACTAAAGGAAGCCTGTACTAAAAGAGATATAAGGGCTGTTAACTGGGAAATGTAGAAAAACAGTAATTATATTCAATTAAAGTGTTCCTATTTATAGAGGTTAATTGTTAAAGTACATCTGATAGAAATATATGGCCTATCCATTGCTAACCATCTTCTGAAAATGCTAGTTTCCTGGCTGTACATTCTGACTCACTGACCTGGATCAATTATGCAGCAAATTAAGTGAGAACACTTAACCTGCATGCCTGTTCTGGGTCAATGATGCAAAAGTACTGAAGCCATTGGATCAGTGCGACAAAGAAACAACCAGCTTTTTTACAAGGGGAGGCCAGAAAACGCAGCCTACCTATTTCTTTTATGACCGGTTTCCCTTTAATTTTACTTATACCTAAACTTACCATATAAAATAACCCTAGTGCAATTGCACACATGTAGAAGAGGTATAAAATAGGGCATGGGTGTATCCCCCATACCTCTTCAGACACTCCTTGCACTTGCTCTTCAGCATGTCATATATGAACAGACCTGAATCAGAACATTCAGTGTCTTGTATCTCTGTCATAGTGATGCAACGATTGGTAAGGGCGCATACTCAACATGGCTAATATCGATCCCCCAGTCATCTTAGAGCAGGGTGGGCACAGACAATACATTATTCTGGGTGTCTGGTTTAGTTGATCAAGCCATTTGCATATTGACAGCCCTCCCAGCCTTAGAAACTGAAACAAAATTAGTAGGTTATATTTAGAGGTCAGAGCAGCTCCGCCATTAGCAATTTTAGAAAAGTAGATCAGAAAAAAAAACTTGAAATACGGTATTATAAAAAATAGTCGGATAGACCTAATGTGGTATTTAATGTATGCACTGTTGTGTATGAAATAATAGGTATTTTTGTTGTCAGCAAATGTTTGTTATTTTTATTCTGTGAATAGCAGAAAGAAAGTCCAGGCAATTCTGCCTTTGATTCAGTTAATAAATCTCTGACTCTAATCTTACTGCAGGGATGGAAAGATCGCCCTTCATAAAGTTCACAGCTCTGTCAGTATCCAGTTCAGTGCACATGAGCAGGATGTGAACTGCGTGGATTGTCATGGAGGAATTATTGTCAGCGGCTCCAGAGACAGGACTGCAAGGGTAAGTCCTCTTGAAGCTGTCACTCCATCATTCCATGTGACTGCAGAGTTCCACATTTCCAGTGCATGAGAGAGATGCCTCTACTGTAAAGTACATTACTCACAACTCATGTTAAAAGTTGATTAGTTCAAAAGGTATGCATGGTGGGGAGAGCTGCCGGACATGACTGCTGCTGCAATTCTCCTGGCTATTCTTTTTTTTTCCTTTCACAGAGGTCAGGCTACTGTGATCTTGATATTATTGGCAAGAAGTGAGCACTTTTTGTCAGCAGCCAAAAGTGAATTGTAGTAAAGTGAAACATCACCTTTATTATATGGTATAGCTTAGTTTAAAACTGTTATATTTCTTTACAAAATCCTCTGTGTACATTTTGCTTTATATGGTGTTACACGGTCAAAGCTAAACATAGCAGTCCACATCTTGCTCCATGCATTGCTGACTGGTGGCTAAAATATTACTGTATATGTAATATCATTACATGAATGGTGGCTAGATAGGTGTAATTACAGGGGTTGTCTTTTTTCTACACATAAGATCTTTCTTTTGTGTGCAGATCACCCAAAACAAAAGGATGACCAAAAGGAAACAACAAGTGAATTAAGAAAAAATAGAGAGGAAAGTATTTAAAGTGGAACTTTACTCATAACAGTTTGATAAAAAAAATAATGTTCTTGGCAAGGAACATACATTCCACATGAATAATTATGCTAATAAAATTAGTGTGTGCTGTAAGTTGGCTCCAGTATTGTTCCTGCTTCTTCTTGCTGGAGGCTGCCATTTTGCTCAGAGCCCCTGAAGCCCAGAGCCCCCAATTGGCAGTAAATCTTTAGGCTTTCAGCAGATCAGCCTCTAGTGGCTCTGATTTGTGGCACAATGTCGAAAATGAGCATTTGCAGAACAGGGTGAGACAGCATATTACTGGACTTTAAAGCGTTGGTCCGCCTACAAATACTGCAGCTGCTGACTTTTAGTAAATGGACACTTACCTATCCAGGGTGCCCGCAATGTCGGCAGCCAAAGCTGATCAATCGCTCGGGTCTCGGCTGCCCCCGCCTCCATCCCCGGTGAGGGAATCAGGAAGTGAAGCGTTGTGGATTCAATTCCCGGTTCCCTACTGCGCTGAGGATCTGAAAAAAAAAATTATTGCTCTACATAAAGATGGCCTAGGCCAGGGGTCTCCAAACTTTTCAAGACAAGGGCCACATTGTAGATTTAACAAGTACTCGGTCCCCAACAGAGTCTCCCCAATATCAGCCTCCCCATTATATCAGTGTCCCCAGAATAGTTTCCCAGCATAGGTGTCCCCAGCATAATTTTCCCAGCATAGGTGTCCCCAGCATAATTTTCCCAGCATAGGTGTCCCCAGCATAATTTTCCCAGCATAGGTGTCCCCAGCATAGGTGTCCCCAGCATAATTTTCCCAGCATAATTTTTCCCAGCATAATTTTTCCCAGCATAGGTGTCCCCAGCATAATTTTCCAGCATAGGTGTCCCCAGCATAATTTTTCCCAGCATAGGTGTTCCCAGAATTATTTTCCCAGCATAGGTGTCCCCAGCATTATTTTCCCAGCATAGGTGTCCCCAGAATAGTTTTCCCAGGATAATTTTCCCAGCATAGGTGTCCCCAGCATAATTTTCCCAGCATAGGTGTCCCCAGCATAATTTTCCCAGCATAATTCTCCCAGCATAATTCTCCCAGCATAATTTTTCCCAGCATAATTTTTCCCAGCATAGGTGTCCCCAGTATAATTTTCCAGCATAGGTGTCCCCAGCATAGGTGTCCCCAGCATTATTTTCCCAGCATTATTTTCCCAGCATTATTTTCCCAGCATAATTTTTCCCAGCATAGGTTTCCCCAGCATAATTTTCCCAGCATAGATGTCCCCAGCATTATTTTCCCAGCATAGGTGTCCCCGGCATTATTTTCCCAGCATTGGTGACCCCAGCATAATTTCCCCAGCATAGGTGTCCCCAGCATAATTTTCCCAGCATAGGTGTCCCCAGCATAGTTTTCCCAGCATAATTTTCCCAGCATAGGTGTCCCCAGCATAATTTTCCCAGCATAGGTGTCTCCAGCATAATTTTCCCAGCATATGTGTCCCCAGCATAGTTTTCCCAGGATAATTTTTCCAGCATAGGTGTCCCCAGCATAGGTGTCCCCAGCATAATTTTCCCAGCATAATTTTTCCCAGCATAGGTGTCCCCAGCATAATTTTCCCAGCATAGGTGGCCCCAGCATAGGTGTCCCCAGCATAATTTTCCCAGCATAATTTTCCCAGCATAATTTTTCCCAGCATAGGTGTCCCCAGCATAATTTTCCCAGCATAGGTGGCCCCAGCATAGTTGTCCCCAGCATAATTTTTCCCAGCATAGGTGTTCCCAGCATTATTTTCCCAGCATAGGTGTCCCCAGCATAGTTTTCCCAGGATAATTTTCCCAGCATAGGTGTCCCCAGAATAATTTTCCCAGCATAGGTGTCCCCAGCATAATTTTTCCCAGCATAGGTGTCCCCAGTATAATTTTCCAGCATAGGTGTCCCCAGCATAGGTGTCCCCAGCATTATTTTCCCAGCATAGGTGTCCCCAGCATAGTTTTCCCAGCATAATTTTCCCAGCATAGGTGTCCCCAGCATAATTTTTCCCAGCATAGGTTTCCCCAGCATAGATGTCCCCAGCATTATTTTCCCAGCATAGGTGTCCCCGGCATTATTTTCCCAGCATAGGTGACCCCAGCATAATTTCCCCAGCATAGGTGTCCCCAGCATAATTTTCCCAGCATAGGTGTCCCCAGCATAATTTTCCCAGCATAGGTGTCCCCAGCATAGTTTTCCCAGCATAATTTTCCCAGCATAGGTGTCCCCAGCATAATTTTCCCAGCATAGGTGTCTCCAGCATAATTTTCCCAGCATATGTGTCCCCAGCATAGTTTTCCCAGCATAATTTTCCCAGCATAGGTTTCCCCAGCATAGGTGTCCCCAGCATAATTTTCCCAGCATAGGTGTCCCCAGCATAATTTTCCCTACATAATTTTCCCAGCATAGGTGTCCCCAGCATAATTTTTACCAGCATAGGTGTCCCCAGCATAATTTTCCCAGCATAGGTGTCCCCAGCATAGATGTCCCCATTATCAGTGTCCCCAGCAGAGTCTCCTGTACATGTATGTGTTCAGATTTATGCCCATTTGACACTTGCCTGTACAAGCTGACGTCTTCACTGTAGGAGCCGACTTCAGCTCTCCTGCACCTCCCGACTCCTGCCCACTGCTACACATGCAGGCTGTAAGGTGGAAGAATTCCTAATGTAAACAGTGGGCGGGAAGCAAGGAGGTGCCACGCTGATGACGTCACCGCAGCCAATCCTCAGCTCAGCACTGCAGCCAATCCTCTGGTAGCACGGGGGGGTGTGCGGGGTCCTGGACCTGCCAGACATAGACTGCCGATAACAGCAGCTGCTTTTAAAAGCCAGCAGATCGGCAGTGCTGTGTTGGCAGTCTGGACAAGCTGGGGGCCAGACAAAACACACCCGCTGGCCGGGGTTTGGAGACCCCTGGCCTAGGCTATAAGAAGATTGCCAAGACCCTGAAACAGAGCTGCAGCACAGTGGCCAAGACCATACAGCGGTTTAACAGGACAGGTTCCACTCAGAACAGGCCTCACCATGGTTGACCAAAGAAGTTGAGTGCACATGCTCAGCGTCATTTCCAGAAGTTGTCTTTGGGAAATAGACATATGAGTGCTGCCAGCATTGCTGTAGAGGTTGAAGGGGTGGGGGGTCAGGCTGTCAGTGCTCAGACCATACGCCGCACACTGCATCACATTGGTCTGCATGGCTGTTGTCCCAGAAGGAAGCCTCTTCTAAAGATGATCCACAAGAAAGCCCACAAACAGTTTGCTGAAGACAAGCAGATTAAGGACATGGATTACTGGAACCATGTCCCGTGATCTGATGAGATAAACTTATTTGGTTCAGATGGTGTCAAGTGTGTGTGGCGGCAACTAGGTGAGGCTTACAAAGACAAGTGTGTCTTGCCTACAGTCAAGCATGGTGGTGGGAGTGTCCTGGTCTGGGGCTGCATGAGTGCTGCCAGCACTGGGGAGCTACAGTTCATTGAGGGAACCATGAATGCCAACATGTATTGTCACTTACTGAAGCCGAGCATGATCCCCTCCCTTCAGAGACTGGGCCGCAGGGCAGTATTCCAACATAACGACCCCAAACACACCTTCAAGACAACCACTGCCTTGCTGAAGAAGCTGAGGGTAAAGTTGATGGACTGGCCAAGCATGTCTCCAGACCTAAATCCTATTGAGCATCTGTGGGGCATCCTCAAACAGAAGGTGGAGGAGCGCAAGGTCTCTAATATCCACCAGCTCTGTGATGTCATCATGAAGGAGTGGAAGAGGACTCCAGTGGCAACCTGTGAAGCTCTGGTGATCTCCATACCCAAGAGGGTTAAGGCAGTGCTGGAAAATAATGGTGGCCACACAAAATATTGACACTTTGGGTCCAATTTGGACATTTTTACTTAGGGGTGTATTCACTTTTGTTGCCAGTGGTTTAGACAATGGCTGTGTGTTGGGTAATTTTGAGGGGACAACAAATTTACACTGTTATACAAGCTGTACACTCACTACTTTACATTGTAGCAAAGTGTCATTTCTTCAGTGCTGTCACATGAAGAGATATAATAAAATATTTACAAAAATGTGAGGGGAGTACTGACTTTTGCGAGATACTGTGTATGTGTGTGTGTGTGTGTATATATATATATATATATTGTGACAGCAGGAAGGTAAAGTCACCTGGTTGCATCCAGGGGGGTAGATATATTTCGCCCAGATTCAGGCTTTACGCCGACTTATACAACTAGGTGGAGAGTTGTATAAGGCTAGTGGGCTCATGGATGACTCATACCTCTAGGGAGAGTGTGGGGCGTCGTGCAGACAGAGATGAGGAGACCAGCTGAACCTTGTCAGCTCATTTAGGCCTCTATAAGAACTCCCAGATTCATTAGGTGTTAGCTCATGCCTGGAACCAGACCTGTGTGGACTGTCTAGGGAGAGTGAACCCCTGTGCGGTGAGGCAAAGCCTGTGTGGCTATTTGTTTGGACTTTTACTAAACCAGGGACTTAGGGACTAGGACAGCACTAGGCTGATCCCAGTTGTTAGTTAGGAAACCTGTATGTTTAGTCAGAGGTCAACTTGACCAGGATTTATTTTGGTTATGTTTCTTTTGCTTTGCTGTGTTTTGTCACTGTAAATAGAAAATAAACCGCACCTTTTTTTGATTTTGAAAACCACAACCTCCGTTTGCTGGGCCTGTTTTGTGTGGGGAGCCCATCCCGGGGGTCACACACACCCGCTGCCGAGCTAACCCCCCTCACAGTTGGTGGAGAACCAGTGGCAGTTTTTTTAAGCCAGCATGGAGGAGATACTGAAGCAGCTGGCTCTAGCAAATGCCAATCAACAGCAGACAAATGCAGGTTTGCAAAGGAGCCTTGCAGCCCAGCAGCAGACAAACGCAACTTTGCAACAGAGTCTGGAGGCTCAGCAACGAGCCCAGCAGCAATCTGAGGCCCGCTTCATAGACCTGTTGCAGAAGCAAGAGCAGAGACTACAACAACAGATGGAAGCAGTAATGCAGCAACGTCCGCAGACCAGTGAGGAAAGCCGTCCCACTAATACCGCGTCCTTTGGGGTGAGTCGTTTATTGACAAAAATGACTGGAGAGGATGATCCAGAGGTATTTTTGACCACATTTGAAAGGACCGCTGAAAGAGAAAAGTGGCCTGAGGAGCAGTGGGCTGGACTGGTGGCTCCTCTGTTAACTGGTGAATCGCAGAAAGCTTACTATGACCTAGAGCCTAACCAAGCAAAAGACTATGTGATGCTAAAAGCTGAAATATTGGCAAGGCTGGGTGTCACCCAGGCTGTCCGGGCTCAGCGTGTGCATAACTGGACTTTCCAGCTTGGAAAACCCCCCAGGTCTCAAATGTATGATCTCATTCACCTGAGCAGAAAGTGGCTACAGCCAGAGACTTTGTCCGCACCAAAGATTGTGGAACGTGTTGTAATGGATCGGTTTTTGAGAGCTCTTCCTACTGCCATCCAAAAGTGGGTAAGCCATGGAGACCCAGAGACGGCCGATGGTCTTGTGGATCGTGTGGAGAAATACTTGGCTACAGAGAACCTGACGGCCTCTTCCAGAGACACTCGGACTTTCCACCCTAAGACCAGACCATCCCCAGGGGCGGATAAGAGGATTCCAAGGGGTGAGGGTGGAGAGAGTGAGAGGGTGGGAGCTCTACCCCAAGTTTGGCGAGAACAGCCTGGGAAATCAGCGGCTCAAGAGGCGGCAAGAAGGATCGTTTGCTACCGCTGCCGGCAAGCGGGACATATTGCAGCCAATTGCCCGGTTGTGGAGGAACCCATGCAGTGTGACTTTCTGACGGGCAGACGTCAGTCGCTGTGTGCGACAGTCGCATGCACTGCCATTCGAGGAACTGAGAAACATTTATGCAAAATGTGTGTTAATGGTAGAAATGTTGTGGTATTGCTGGATTCAGGTAGCCTTGTGACCCTGATAAAGGCTGAGTTAGTTAAAACAGAGGTCTCTGGGAATAGCAAGGTAGCTGTTATTTGTGTGCATGGGGACACCCGAGAGTATCCAGTGACTACAGTGTGTTTCGAGACCCCCAAAGGTACCCTCTCTCATCCAGTGGGCTTAGTATCTCAGTTACCGCATGACGCCATTGTGGGAAGGGATTTTCCGAAGTTCTGGGAACTGTGGGATGATCCTGAGCCCCTCACTGGTGCCCCTATGTACCAGGAATGTGATAGCCAGAACTCCCCTGAGAGTGGTGAGGACTCTCCGGAATTTCCCTTATCAGTATTGGCAGGGGAGACTCAAGAAACTGGAGAGGAGCCCACCTCCTCAGACGAAAACCTACCGTCTGTGGAGTTTTCTGATCTTGAGGTTCACAGGGAAAACTTTGCCACAGAACAGTTGAAAGACCCCGCCCTAATAAAGGCACGGGAAAACATAGTGAAAATAGATGGTGAGTTAGTGAACCCAGATAATACCTGCACTTACCCATACTTCAGCGTAGAGAAGGACCTACTGTATCGGGTGGCAAAAAGGGCAGAAGAAACCGTTGAGCAGCTTGTGGTGCCCAAACCTTACAGGAAGTTGGTGTTGGAGTTGGCCCATGGGCACATTCTTGGAGGTCATCTGGGGACAGAGAAAACCCGAGAGAGGGTATTACAGAGATTCTATTGGCCGGGGGTGATGAAGGACGTAGAAAATTATTGTTCCTCCTGCCCTGTGTGTCAGAGGTTGGCCCCGATGCCACATTTCCGTAGCCCGCTGGTCCCTCTACCCATCATTGAGGTCCCGTTTGAGAGGATCGCCATGGATTTGGTAGGTCCTATAATCAAGTCCGCTAGGGGGCACCAGTACATATTAGTTATAATGGACTATGCCACCCGTTATCCAGAAGCGATCCCTCTCCGAAATACCTCGGCCAAAACCATAGCCAAAGAGCTATCTCTTGTTTTTAGCTGGGTGGGTATTTGTAAAGAACTGCTTACGGACCAAGGTACACCCTTTATGTCCCGGGTTATGAAAGAGCTGTGTAAATTGTTCAAAGTGACGCAATTGCGTACGTCTGTGTATCACCCCCAAACCGATGGGCTGGTTGAAAGATTCAACAAAACCCTAAAACAAATGTTGAAGAAAGTGGTGGATAGAGATGGAAAGGATTGGGACTGTTTACTTCCTTATTTGATGTTTGCTATTAGGGAGGTGACCCAATCCTCTACGGGATTCTCCCCCTTTGAGTTACTGTATGGGAGACACCCAAGAGGGCTGTTGGATATTGCCAAGGAAACTTGGGAAAGTGAGAGTTCTCCCCACAGGAGTGTGATTGAGCATGTCGCCCTGATGCAAGATCGAATTGCACAGGTAATGCCCATCGTGAAGGAACATTTGGCCCAAGCGCAGTTGGCACAGCAGAGAGTGTACAACCGTGGAGCCAAGACCCGTACCTTTTCCCCGGGGGATAGGATATTGGTACTTGTCCCTACGGTTGAAAGTAAATTCCTTGCCAAATGGCAAGGCCCCTACGAGATAATGGAAAAAGTGAGCGAAGTGAATTACAAGGTCAGACAACCAGGAAGGCGAAAGCCCGAACAGATCTATCACGTTAATCTGTTGAAAGCCTGGAGGGATAGAGAGTCCCTAGTCGCAGACACTTGGTCACCAGCTCAAACTGGTTGCGTGATTCCTGAGGTTGGAATAGCAGCCACCTTGTCACAACCCCAACAACAGGAGGTTAAGGAGTTTGTGCTTCGCAACAAGGAGGTATTCTCTGAGCTGCCGGGACAAACATCTGGGGTAGAGCATGACATCATTACCCCGCCCGGTGAAAGGGTGAAGTTAAAACCCTATCGGATCCCAGAGGCTCGACGGGAGGCAATACGGGAGGAAGTACAGAAAATGCTGAACTTAGGGGTGATAGAGGAGTCCCAAAGTGATTGGTCTAGTCCCATCGTGTTGGTGCCTAAACCGGATGGGAGCTGGCGATTTTGTAACGATTTTCGTCAGTTGAACAAAGTTACAAAATTTGACACCTACCCCATGCCACGTATAGATGAGTTGATCGACCGGCTGGGAACAGCCCGATACATGACGACTCTTGACCTCACAAAAGGGTATTGGCAAATCCCCCTGGCCAAGTCGGCCAAAGAGAAAACCGCATTTGTAACCCCAGACGGGGCGTTCCAATATAAAAGAATGCCGTTCGGGTTACAGAATGCGCCGGCCACATTCCAGCGGAAAATGGACCAGATGCTGAGGCCCCATCGGAAGTATGCTGCGGCTTACCTGGATGACGTAATTGTCCATAGCACAGATTGGGCCTCACATCTGCCAAAAGTGCAAGCAGTCCTGGACTCTGTTCGGGAAGCGGGGTTTACGGCTAACCCCAAGAAGTGTACCATTGGGCAGGAGGAGGCCAAATATCTTGGGTACACCATTGGGAGGGGAGTAATAAAACCCCAACTCAACAAAGTCGAGGCCATCCAGAGTTGGCCACGTCCCAACAGCAAGAAGCAGGTACGAGCCTTTCTGGGAATCGCTGGGTATTATCGGCGATTCATTCCCCACTTTGCTTCTAAGGCTGTGCCCCTAACCAACCTGACGAAGGGGAAAGGGTCGGTCATGATTAAATGGACCCCCGAGGCTGAGGCAGCATTCCAATTCTTGAAACAAGCCTTATGTAGCCAGCCAGTGTTGTACTCACCCGACTTCTCTAAAGACTTTGTCGTACAAAGTGATGCGTCAGATGTGGGGTTAGGAGCAGTATTGTCCCAGGTCTGGAACGGGGAAGAGCACCCAGTCATTTACCTCAGCAGGAAGTTGAAGTCCCATGAGGTAAATTACGCCACCGTTGAAAAGGAGTGTTTAGCGGTGAAGTGGGCTCTAGATTCCCTTCGGTACTACCTGCTAGGTAGGCACTTTGACATGGTTACGGATCACGCTCCGTTAAAGTGGATGGCTCAAAACAAGGAAACAAATAGAAGAGTGAATAGGTGGTTCCTGGCCCTCCAGGAATTCAACTTCACAGTAAAGCATCGCCCTGGCGTTCAAATGGGGAATGTGGATGCTTTGTCTCGAGTACATGAATGCCTGATTGCTGGTGTTCCAACCCCGAGGTTAAAACAAGAGGGGGGGGGTATGTGACAGCAGGAAGGTAAAGTCACCTGGTTGCATCCAGGGGGGTAGATATATTTCGCCCAGATTCAGGCTTTACGCCGACTTATACAACTAGGTGGAGAGTTGTATAAGGCTAGTGGGCTCATGGATGACTCATACCTCTAGGGAGAGTGTGGGGCGTCGTGCAGACAGAGATGAGGAGACCAGCTGAACCTTGTCAGCTCATTTAGGCCTCTATAAGAACTCCCAGATTCATTAGGTGTTAGCTCATGCCTGGAACCAGACCTGTGTGGACTGTCTAGGGAGAGTGAACCCCTGTGCGGTGAGGCAAAGCCTGTGTGGCTATTTGTTTGGACTTTTACTAAACCAGGGACTTAGGGACTAGGACAGCACTAGGCTGATCCCAGTTGTTAGTTAGGAAACCTGTATGTTTAGTCAGAGGTCAACTTGACCAGGATTTATTTTGGTTATGTTTCTTTTGCTTTGCTGTGTTTTGTCACTGTAAATAGAAAATAAACCGCACCTTTTTTTGATTTTGAAAACCACAACCTCCGTTTGCTGGGCCTGTTTTGTGTGGGGAGCCCATCCCGGGGGTCACACACACCCGCTGCCGAGCTAACCCCCTCACAATATATATATATATATATATATATATATATATGTGTATATGTATGTGTGTGTGTATATATATATATATAGTGTGTGTGTGTATATATTTTACACACAAGGCAGTCCCTGAGTTGCAAACAAAATAGGTTCTGTAGGTTTAATCTTAAAGTGTTAATAAACCCAGGACCCTGCATCCACTATATCTGGTCTCCCACAGTACACAGAACATGGACATGCAATTATTTTAGTGAATATAAATTGCTAAATAACTTTTCTCATCAGCAGTATATAGCAGTCTTGTGACTTCTATTAGTGTCCGGCCGATCACTGGTTAAAGCTTGCAGGAGGTTTTTTCATTCTTCTCTGACTGTCCTATGAGGCTGCATGATTCCTGATCCTCTGTCTGGACAGTGCTGATTTGGCCCTGTGCCGATTGCATGCACACTCCCCCCAAAAAAACCTCCCTAGCAATACACACCAAAGGATGTGCAGACTGCCCCCAGGGCTCTGTACTATCGGGAGATGGATTGGGGATGGTGGAAGAAGGTTAAGATCAGAGAAGACAGCCTTTTTACACAATGTGGAGGATTAACCCCTTAGCTTCCACAAGCATGCTTTACTGCATATACAGACTGATTTTACTGTTGTGGGTTTAGTAACACTGTATGACGAATTTGTATGTAAGTTGGAACAGGTACATTTTTTTAACTGCAACTCCAGCCAAAAAAGTTTTTACTCTTTCGTCCATGGACCGACACAGCTTCTCTATTGACAAAGTGGGTATTATCCGTTAATTAGGAGTGACTAGGCAGAAAAACTTGTAAAAAGTGTTGCATCACACCTTCTACAGTACCGCCCAGGGGGCGGACCCTCTGGGTATACCCTCTCAGTCTGCACATCGCAGATCAGTTTTTTTCTGTCTAGCAAGGAGTAGGACATGGCTCCCTTCGGGCTCATTGGTCCGGGGAAAAAGATATATATATTTTTTATTTTTTTGCTACATTTGTTGTTTCCTGCGATCTTCGATCAACTGCCGACTGGGTGACAGGCTGGATCCACGATCCTTGTAGTCTCCCCAGTTTCGGCCATCGAGCGTGTGCCGACCCTAGCTACGCGCTGGGTTTTCCACGACATGCCCGTCGCTCCACGGGTGGCCGGTGAGCCTACGCTCCAGGGCCTGCATCGGACCGCTCAGCTTCGGCTGACCTTACGGCCGAGTCGCAGCAGCCTGGCCGGTGAGCTTACGCTCCAAGGCTTGCATCGGACCGCTCAGCTTCGGCTGACCTTACGGCCGAGTCGCAGCAGCCTGTCCGGTGAGCGTCATGCTCCAGGGCATACATATGATCGTCCCTTCTGGGTCCAATCACAGCATGCCTGGCCAACAGTCACCTTCCGTGCGCGGACGATGATCTGTTTGGAATGTCTTCCAGCAGAATACATGCAGGATAGGTAAGTAAAACTCCCCTGCCTCGGCTGGGTGATTTAGCTGGACATTCCTGGAGAGATCAAGTAAGTGGTTGTGGCCCCTTTCTTCCCTCTCTCCCTGCCTTTCCCTCCTCCCTGGGCTTCTAGCTAAAGGTTGCTGGGTGCTGGGGGTCACCTAGGGGGTCCCACTGGAGCGGGGCTGGCTGTAACTAACATTTAAAAGAAATGTCATTTTTGCTTACCTGTGTTTCTGTGTCTCCATGCTGTCGGCGGCCATTTTGAGGTGGTCCATGCCAAGTTTGGCCTCTTGTAACTGCCTGGCGGCCATCTTCCTGTAGTTCGGCCACACCCACTGGCCCCTATCAGGTGATCGGCGGCCATGTTTGTCCACCCTGTATGCAGATATTGCCGTTCGGCGGCCATCTTTTTTGTGGGCTATGGCTGCCTGACCTCTATCTTCTGTCGGCGGCCATTTTCTTAGAGCCCACATTATCTTCCATACAGACGGTTTTGGCAACCATTTTGCGAGAGCCTCCGGCCTCTAGGGTGCATTACACTGGCGCGAAAATTCACACAGGAAGTGCTGATAAAAGAAGCAGACTGACACAGCAGCAAGGGGACAGCATCATAGGCGCAGCATAGCAGTACCTATCCAGGGTGGTGAGTCCTCTGGGTAACCCAGCATCTCTGCAGCGCAGGAGGGTGGCCTATTGATATCTTGCCTGGAGCCCTGTGAGTGTCAGCGTGTGGTCAGCATGGCATCTGAGCCAGATGTCTTCTCCCCTGAAACACCAGATTTAGCAGCTGGTGTCCCTGAGGTGTCTATGGACGCTATGTCGGCAATCCTAGAGGCGTTTGCTGCCAGGGTGGAAGCAGCACACGGGAATACAGGGGGTAATAAACGCCCCCGTCCCCTGCAATCTTCTGGGGATATTTCGGATGCAGAACCAGGTCCAGCTACGGCTCATGGCCCAGATTCTGATGCATCAGAGACTGCAGACCGTGACCGATCGGACAGTGAGGAGGACTCCAAGTCCAGGTCAGTACGCGAGACGGCTTTGGTATCTGACCTTATTACTGCAGTGCGGGATACGCTAAAGTTGGAAAGGACTGAAGAAGTAGCAGATACTCCAGTCCCCTTTGGGTTTCGTAAACCTGCCCGCACTGCTAAGGTGTTCCCTTGTGTGTCTTATTTTGACAAACTCTTATACAAGGAATGGGAGAACCCACTGAGGGTCTTTACAGCCCCAAAGAGGTTTGCAGTACGGTACCCCTTTGAGGAGAGTTTTCTGAAGATATGGACCTCTCCCCCTATAGTGGACCCTTCGGTGTCCAGACTTAATAGAGCCACCACTATTCCAGTAGAAGGGGCTCCTGTTTTCAAGGACCCTGTGGATAAGAAGGCTGAAGCACTCGCTCGCTACCTATACTCAGTGGTAGGCTCAGCAGTACGCCCGGCATTGGCGGGGGCCCTAGTGTCTCAGACACTTACTGAATGGGCAAAATTGCTACTCCAGGGGTTAAAGGAGCGAGATGCTCCTCCTAATGAGATAACTTTGGCCGACCAGTTGGTCCAGGGCCTTAAGTTTGTCTGCGAGTCAGACATGGATACTATTCCCCTGCTGTCAAGAGCTTCGGTTTATGCAGTAGCAATACGCCGCCTGATCTGGCTAAAGGGCTGGTCTGCGGACCAGACTTCCAAGAAAGCCCTATTGGATCTGCCTTTTAAGGGCGACAGACTTTTTGGGGCTTCTCTGGATGACATCATCAAGGATGCTACAGGAGGTAAAAGCACTTTGCTTCCCCAAACTAGCAAGGGTAGGGGACCACGCCAAGGGCAAGGGCCCTCCTTTACTGCACGTAAGCGGTTTTTTCGCCCTCTTAAGGCGACAGGGAAAAGACCCCAGGCCGATAAAGCGCCTGCCCAAGGACAAAAGCGTCCTTGGTCCCGCAGACCCAACAAGCCTGTGGACAAATCTGCGTCCACATGAAGGTCCGCCCCCACCCAGCTCTCGGGTGGGGGGACGTCTTCGCAAATTCGCGACTCAGTGGACTGCTCTAGTCTCCAACAGGTGGGTTTGCGAAGTAATCTCCTCAGGCTACAAGATAGAATTTCTCTCTTGTCCACCAGACAGATTCATCACCTCCAATCTCCAGCTACTACCGACCCGTCGGGAGGCCCTGTATGGGGCGGTCCAGGGTCTACTGGAACGCGGGGTAGTTATTCCAGTTCCAGAACAGGAACGGGGTCAGGGTTTTTACTCAAATCTGTTCATTGTGCCAAAGAAGGAGGGGGTTCGTCCAATCTTGGATCTCAGAGCCCTCAATTGCTTTGTGAAGGTACAAAGATTTCGGATGGAGTCGGTTCGATCCGTAGTCACGGCTCTCCATCCGGGGGACTTTCTGGCCTCCTTGGACATCAAGGACGCATACCTGCATGTCCCCATATACTCCAGACACCAGAGGTTTCTGCGATTTGCTATCGGGAAGAACCACTACCAGTTTGTGGCCCTCCCGTTTGGCCTTGCCTCAGCACCCAGGACGTTCACCAAGGTGCTCGCTCCGATTCTGGCACTTCTAAGACAGCGGGGTATCGCTATCACAGGTTACTTGGACGACCTTCTGCTGAAGGGCCCTTCAAGCTCAGAATTAGAGGTAAGCGTGTCCATTACCTGTCAGACTCTTCGAGACTGTGGTTGGATACTAAACACGCAAAAGTCAGTATTGGTGCCCACTCAACGCCTAGTGTACCTGGGGTTGATTCTGGATTCCTCAGAGGCAAAGGTATTCCTCCCTGTGGAGAAGTTGCAGACCCTCCGGGCTGCAGTACGGCAGCTGACTTCCAGGAATTGGTCGTCACTCCGTTTTTGCATGCGAGTGTTGGGCCTCATGGTAGCCTCCTTCGAGGCGGTCCCATATGCTCAATACCACACTCGAGTGTTACAGAGGGAAGTTCTGTCCAGATGGAACAGATGCCCTTCATCTCTGGATTATCAAATCCGAGTGAGCCACCTAGTCAGGAGATCCCTGGTATGGTGGCTGACAGCACCGGCTCTAATGGCCGGGAAGTCATTTCTTCCGGTTTACTGGATAGTGATCACGACGGACGCCAGCCTTACAGGTTGGGGGGGAGTCTGGGGTGTCCAGTCGGCGCAAGGTCGCTGGACCCCAGAGGAAGCCCTCCTGCCGATCAATGTCCTGGAGATCCGGGCGATCAAGCTGTGCCTCTTCAAATGGTCTCAGAGACTGCAAGGGCGTCCAGTCAGGATCCAGTCAGACAACGCCACAGCAGTGGCATATGTCAATCATCAAGGAGGAACAAGAAGCTCAGCTGCAGCATCGGAGATCGCTCGCATCCTGAAGTGGGCAGAGAGGAGCGTACCGGCACTGTCGGCCGTGTACATTCCGGGTGTGGAAAACTGGCAGGCGGACTACCTGAGCCGCCAGATGCTGGACCAGGGAGAATGGTCCTTACACCCGGAGGTGTTCCAACTCCTCTGCCAAAGATGGGGTACACCAGACGTAGATCTTCTGGCTTCCCGACTCAATCGGAAGGTATTGAGGTTTGTGGCCCGGTCAAGAGACCCATGGGCAGACGCAACGGACGCGTTGGTAGCATCGTGGGGCCAGTATCGGCTAATCTATGCCTTCCCTCCCTTAAGGCTTCTTCCTCTTCTGCTCCGCAGAGTGGAGGCAGAGGGAATTCCAATGATCCTAATCGCTCCAGATTGGCCTCAGCGTCCTTGGTACGCCGATCTAGTACGTCTGGTAGCAGACGTCCCCTGGCGCCTACCACTACGGAAGGACCTGCTGTCGCAAGGTCCCATATTCCATCCTGCTTTACAGTCATTGGCTTTAACGGCATGGCTGTTGAGAACCAGGTACTGAGAGACCGGGGCCTGTCAGACTCAGTAATTTCTACTATGAGAAGTGCTCGGAAACCGTCCTCTAGGAAGGTCTATCACCGCACTTGGAGGGCCTACATCTCCATGTGTGAGGAAATGAAATGGCATCCGCGTACCTATTTGGTTTCCAGAATCCTGCTGTTTTTACAGCATGGGGTAGACCAAAGGCTTGCCCTAAGTACGATTAAGGGACAGATATCTGCCCTGGCTGTCTTTTTCAGCGACCCCTGGCGACTCACTCTCTCGTGAGTACATTTGTGCAGGGGGTTCGACATGTGGCCCCTCCGGTCCGCCCCCCGTTACCTCCGTGGGACTTGAACCTGGTCCTCTCGGTGCTTCAGAAGGCACCGTTTGAGAATATTAGAGATATTCCCCTGTTGACACTTTCTCAGAAGGTGGTCTTTTTGGTGGCTGTTACGTCAGTTAGACGAGTCTCTGAGCTGGCAGCCTTGTCCTGCAAGGCTCCCTATTTGATTTTCCACAAGGATAAGGTGGTGCTGCGGCCGCAGCCTTCCTTTCTTCCGAAGGTCGTTTCGGCTTTTCATCTCAACGAAGACATTGTACTTCCATCCTTGTGTCCTCAGCCGTCGAATCCTAAGGAGTCGGCGTTGCATTCCTTGGACGTTGTCCGAGCTTTGAGAGTATACATATCTGCTACTTCCCTGTTCCGGAAGTCAGACTCACTGTTTGTTTCGGTGGCTGGTCCCAAGAAGGGCCAAGCAGTCTCATCGGCCACCATCTCTAGGTGGATCCGACAGATAGTAATCCAGGCTTACGCCTTAAAGGGTCAGGCGCCCCCCTTTCCTGTCACGGCGCATTCGACCAGGGCAATAGGTGCCTCTTGGGCTTTCCGACATCAAGCGTCTGTTTCCCAACTATGTAAAGCGGCGACTTGGTCGTCCGCTCACACTTTCACAAAATTCTACAAAGTTGATGTAGGTGCATCTTCGGATGCCTCTTTCGGCCGCAAGGTTTTGCAGGCGGCTGTTTAGAGTTGCAACTCCTCCGTTGGAGGAGTGCTGTTTTGTGTTTTGGGGTGAAGTTTGTTTTTATGCTGTTACCACCCCTCGTTTTTTCTCTGACACTGCTTTGGGACGTCCCACTTTGTCAATAGAGAAGCTGTGTCGGTCCATGGACGAAAGAGTAAATAGGATTTTTTACTCACCGTAAAATCCTTTTCTCTGAGTCCATGGACCGACACAGCACCCACCCCTCCTTTTAAGTTTGTACTGCTTTTTGACGAACTGATCTGCGATGTGCAGACTGAGAGGGTATACCCAGAGGGTCCGCCCCCTGGGCGGTACTGTAGAAGGTGTGATGCAACACTTTTTACAAGTTTTTCTGCCTAGTCACTCCTAATTAACGGATAATACCCACTTTGTCAATAGAGAAGCTGTGTCGGTCCATGGACTCAGAGAAAAGGATTTTACGGTGAGTAAAAAATCCTATTTTTTTTTAAGTTTTAGATATATAGCCTAGGAAAAGGTTAACATCCCTGTAATGTTTGTTTTGCTGTCTGTGCCCTTGTTCAGAAGATTTCACCTCACTTTCTGTCCTTGTGACAATTGGATTTTGAAAATTTTGGGTTGTTGTGGAAACAAGGATTGGTGATAAAGCATCACCTTTTTCCCATGATAACTCTTATGCCGCGTACACACGCTCGGAATTTCCAAACAACAAATGTTTGATGGGAGCTTGTTATCGGAAATTCCGACCGTGTGTAGGCCCCATCGGACATTCTCTGTCGAAATTTCCGACAACAAAAATTTGAGAGCTGGTTCTCAAATTTTCCGACAACAAAATTTGTTGTCAGAAATTCCGACCGTGTGTACACAATTCCGACGCACAAAATTCCACGCATGCTCGGAATCAAGCAGAAGAGCCGCACTGGCTATTGAACGTCATTTTTCTCGGCTCGTCGTACGTGTTTTACGTCACCGCGTTCTTGACGTTTGAAATTTCTGACAACATTTGTGTGACCGTAAAAACAAGGAAACCCTTGCGCTAGCTGAATAGTGAAAATACGTGTAGGGTGGTACAAGGAAATTGGGAAGGGAATGGAATACTGCAGCAATCACCGGGAGGTCTGGTCCAAGTCAACAGTAAAACAATAAATATCGTGATGGTGACTGCGCTGTGGTGACTAAATAATGTAAATAAAATAAAATTAAAATTATCAAAAAAGTGGGAGTGTAATGGGGAAGGGAAGGGAACAGAAGAGGGGATAGGTGAATCATAGGCTACAATGTAGCTAAATAGCAATGTTGTGCAATGTGCACAGTGACACGAATGAACTTACAAGTGTAATGTGTAAAAAAACTAATAAACAAATGAAGACACATAAACAGATTCTCAACTCTCCAATATTGCAAACATGATGGAGATTCAGAAAAAATTCCTAAGGTATACTGATAATAAACAACCAATAACCATGAATCAAATAAAACACACAAAGTGCATCTGCGACCTTAAACCAATAAGAAACAAAAAATGTCAAAAAAGCCTAAAAAAAAAAACTCCCGGATAGGTATGATAAATATACATGAAGTCATATATAAAAATAGAAAAAATATAGTCCCATCACCAATATACCAGATCCGTTATCCAACTTTTAAATGTGAGTTTTTTTTAATTTATGTATGAATAAATACCCCTAGGGGTTTACAGACCCACACTATTTTTCCCTTTTTTTCTATCACCACAACTTTGTGATTGCTGCTGCGGACACCTGAGGATCGCACTGCATTGTTTGCATTAAGACGCCAATCCACTGTTCCATTGGTTGTTTATTATCAGTATACCTTAGGTTATTGGTTGTTTATTATCAGTATACCTTAGGAATTTTTTCTGAATCTCCATCATGTTTGCAATATTGGAGAGTTGAGAATCTGTTTATATGTCTTCATTTGTTTATTAGTTTTTTTACACATTACACTTGTAAGTTCATTCGTGTCACTGTGCACATTGCACAACATTGCTATTTAGCTACATTGTAGCCTATGATTCACCTATCCCCTCTTCTTTTCCCTTCCCTTCCACATTACACTCCCACTTTTTTGATAATTTTAATTTTATTTTATTTACATTATTTAGTCACCACAGCGCAGTCACCATCACGATATTTATTTGTGTGACCGTGTGTATGCAGGACAAGTTTGAGCCAACATCCGTCGGAAATAAATCCACGGTTTTGTTTTTGGAATGTCGGATTGTCTGTACAAGGCATAACAGGAGTGAATTTCCCTTCCTAGGGGTAGATTTTCTCTAACTCCCTGTTGTCTCCCTCTTTTTGTAAGTATGAGTTGTATGTATGTAACTTGGGGACTGCCTGTGTGTGTATCTATCTATATCTATATATATCATTTTTTTTAAAGCTTAGGATAGGTTTATATATCTGGCACCCCATTGGGTAGATTTTCCTCCAACTTTTTTGCTGGTTCCTCTCTCTCTCAAAAAGAAGCCTTGTCTCCTCCCTTTCTGTGTTCATTGACTACTTACTCAGGAACAGAAAGTGAGGGATGTGCTTGCTTCCCAACAACGATAAACTTGACAGAGATTTTAACCTTTCCCAACTCTAGCCATACGTGAATAAAAGTATGGACCGTCATTCCTAATTGAGGTTCACAACTGTCCCACTTTTTTAACCAAATGTTCATGTCCTGCTGTGCTTTCATTTATAAATGAAAGCTATTGTTGCAATCTTCATTCATAAATTACTGTTATGTGTAAAAGTAAAATTGTCCCTTCACTATGTGTAGATTTTTTTTTACTGATATTGGCAAAATTCATAATAGACTGAAGGGGGGGTAGCCTGCTTAAGGGTAGGCCATTAAGGAGAGAGTTGCAGTAGTCAAGGCGGGAAATAATCAAGGAGTGAATAAGTGGCTTTGTGGTGTCATCAGTCAGGAAGGGTCGAATTCTGGAGATGTTGCGGTGGAAATTTGTTTTCTATTTATTTAACCGCTTAATGACCGCTCACGGCATATATACGTCGGCAGAATGGCTCGTACAGGTACAATCACGTACCTGTACGTCCCCTTTAACTGCCTGCCGTGTGGTTGCGACCCTGCAGCCATCCCCGTGAGTCGGACCGCGGGTCCCGCGGACTCGATCGCCGTGGGGATCCCCGCGAACGTCTCACGGAGGGATGGCGCGAGGAGATGTTAGTGTAAACAATTTTGTTTGGGAACCACGTCGCACGACTGCGCAATTGTCAATTAAAACGACGCAGAGCCGAATCGCAAAAAGGGGCCTGGTCTTTATGCTGCATATTGCTCCGGGGCTTAAGTGGTTAAAACCTTTATCCCAAAAGGAAAAAAAAAATAACTGTTTGCTGTAACTGATTATAAAGTATTAGCTGGAATGTGGCTTCAATTTGTTAGTGTATTTAAATATGTCAGTGTATTTAAAGGGCAGGATTGCTTTCTAATTACTGATCGATTTCAGCTTGTGTCTTGGCTTTCCATGCCTTTTTGCACCTCCCTTTCTTCATGTGTTTTTCCCTGTGTCATTCCATTTTATTACACATGACTTAACTTCTAAACGTATTTGTTTTGGTTTCTTTGTATGTATGGATTGCATGGGTTGTTACCGACATGTGATGAACATTTCATGTCAAGAGCACCTTTAGTAATATATTTACCTAGAAAAATGGTGACGTGTTCAATATTTATTTTACACACTGTAGCTAACAGTCTGGCTACTATAAAATTGAATGAGCATAGGGGGCACATTTGGACATTGTTAGTTTCGGTGGGAGGCGAGTGTTAGATGTACTAGCGTATTTAAATACACCAACAAATTGAAGCCACGTTCCAGTTAATACTGTATAATCAGTTACAGCAATCAGTTCTTTTTTTTCCTTTTGGAACAAAGGTTTTACATAAAGCACTTTAAGCACCCCTGCCAGTTTAAATGATCTGTCTTATCCCAGTAACTGCAAGAGAGCTTTTGTATTGAGAAACAACAGACTTATTGGGCAAATCACAAAATGAAAAGTAAGAAAACCTAAAAGAGGAAACTAATAACAGCCAACACATCTAAAAATTGGTAAGCTGTTCTCTTGTTAAAAAAAAAAAAAAAAATTGGTAAGCTGCAATATAATAAATCTTTGCTTTTGGGTTTAATACCGCTTTAAGCTTTGATTTAAAAAAAAAGAAGTATATGAAGTAATACAGAGAAACAATGGTTTGAAGATGAGACTTGTATTGTTACAACAGACACCGGTCTTGGATAGATCATTAATTTTTTTCTACAAGCTGTTGTACAACTTAGTAAAACACTTCCAGGCTTTGTCTGCTGGGAGCAATATGAGATTGCAGTTAAATGCTCAAACTGGCTTCTCCAGAACAATTTCATGTCCCGCTCTTTATTCCATACAGAAATCTTGTTTCCAGCTGGTACATGCTACTGTTGCTCTCGTGGGAATTTTTGCTCTTGATTTAAACATATTTTTTAGAAGGGTTAATAGTTAGTTTTGTTGTTGTTTTTTTTATTTTTTATTTTTATAAATACACCATGAATACAGTTTTTTGCTTTGTTTAACCACTTTGTGGCTGATGTGTGAAATGCATGGCAAAGTCGGCTTTTTCCCACAAACCAATGAAAATATTCCAAACCTGCATTGTGAAAATAAAAGCTGGTGCTTTTGGCAACAGATTAACTTTATTTGCTCACTTTTTTTTTTTATAATTTAGCCTGGTGTCTTTAGAACATGCATTAAAAATAATGAGACCTAAAGATATCACACCTATGTATATCTGTGGAAAAAGGACAACTGCTTAAATACAACTAACTACAGTAAAGTGGACCTATACTGTAAAATCACTCCTAAGACATCATGACATTTTCCTTTTGTCTTAAAGTGGTTGTAAACCCTGTTACACCACTTGTACCTACAGGTAACCCTATAATAAGGCTTACCTGTAGGTACTGTAAATATCTCCTAAAACTGCACGGTATTTAGGAGATATTTATGCTGTTTAGGAGATATTTATGCAACGTCATTGGTGCATGCGCACTGAAGAAACGTCTCGCTCGTGCCGTTTCTTCAGCAGCGTGCCATGACCAGCGGCTCCCACGCGCATGCGTGCCGTCACCATGGCTCCGGCCAATCACAGCGCCGGAGCCCGCCAACCGTGTACACTCCGGTACACAGTATTATGAGCAAATATTGTTAGTCCGCTCCGATCCTAACCAACAAAATGACCACCTCCACGGTGGCGGCAACAACTTTTTCCTGGTTACCCGCTGCTGTGTCAAGACAGCAGAGTCTTTGTTTACCGGAGTGTACATGTGTTGTGTCAAAACAGAAAGTCATCGAAATCTCCAATTAATGATGATTTACAGTAACCGGAAGTGAGGAATTGGAGATCTTGATGAATTGCCTATTTTGACAGAACAATAGGCTCTGCGAAATGTGTGACACAGAAGTGCCTACTAACAGGACATAGTGAATATGTGTCACAGAATTCAAGGAAGTCAATGTGTGGGGATCTTCACAAAGTAAGTTTACAGATTTCAAGGTCATTAATATTCATAGGTGTAGGCTAGAAATAAATGAAATACAAAGGAGAAATAAATATATATATATCATTTTAAATTTTGACCATAGATACCCTTTAAGGACATGGTAATACCACAATTTTCTAAAACTGTAATAATGGTATGTAGTGTGGGAAGATTACATTATAGGTATAAATTATTCCTAATGGAGGGTTGCTATTCCATAACTGGTCGTGTTTCAGCTGTTATGGCTTTAATAGGCCTTGTACTCTTAAGTTGGCTATAGACGACTCTAATTTCAGCAAATTCCTGCTGAATTGGCAGACATTCTATCCATGTGTGACCCTGTTGGTATCACCTGCCTGGACTAAAGTCAATTTTAAAATAATGGCGGTCACTGTGCAGGTATTCAGGCAGCTGCAGGTGCCGTGGCTGGCTGAATACAATGGCCAGCAGTGGAGATTCCTCCGTCCACACTGCTTGGTATAGATGGGGAAATAGCTGTGTATGATGAGCATTGATCGAATATGTTGTTGTAGTATACCTTCTATTTGCCCTGTGTGAGCTCTCTTATATTATACCTTATAGTATTTAATGGGCCCCGAAACATGACCTGATTTCCCCATGTTTTATAAAAGCCTGCTCTGGTATAATTTAGTACTGGTAAATAATTCTAACCAGACCTAGCATTTGTGCCGCTCTGTATTTATTATTCATTTATACTTGAAGTGTTTCCTCTGCCACAAGAGAGGAATCACAAGTTAATGGGAGTGCTGAATGTGTAACGTGTGGCCAGTTTTGAGGACCCTGCAGAGTGTTGATTACAGTTAAGCCTAGAGAAGCTGCTAATGTACATTCCTTAGTGATAGTCAGGCGATAGGCTGCTCCCAGCAATATTTTTAACCTGTGGGAGATATGGAAGCTTAGGCTAGTTAAGCTCAGCACCTTCATTTGGTTATTCTTGGTGCGATACTAAATTCCTGTTGACATAAGTAACACACAGTCCCGGTTTTCTAATTAACAAACACGTTTGTACAAGGATTTTTGAAGATCTGTGTTTTTTTGTATGGGAATAACCATCTTAAAAGATATTGTAACCCAAGAACAAAGTTGGTATACTGCAGCTTACCAGTCCTTTGATCTGGTTGCCGCATTAGGCTCTTTTAACAAGCTAAGTACTTTTACTGCAAGTACAAAAAATTGCCTGTTGGTCTTGTCAAAATTCTAGCATCCTTGTAACTTACATTGCTTTAAACTGATATTGCAGACATCAACAGACATCCTAGCTATCTTCAGTGAACTAAAGAACACCTAAAGCCTTGTACACACAATACAATTGTTGGAAGGGGATTGTCTGTTGACAGACTGTTGTCCTAAAATCTTACCGTTAGTATGCTCCTTCTGACAATTGTTGTCCAACTTTCGGCTACATGTTAGTAAATTTTCGTCGGACAATGGTTTATCGTATGATTTTTGTACGGTCAGTACACAAATCTGTCACACAAAAGTCGAAAGTACAAACACGCATGCTCAGAATCAATACTCGCCAAACACGAAATTAGCAGAAGGGGCCCAAAGGGTGTCGCTCAAGAGCATGAAATCCTCGTAGTACGTCACTACGTTCGTGTTTGTGGCACGACAATTGTGTACCATTAGTATGCAAGGCAAGATCCTGGCACACGTCCTTTTTCAAAAATCAGACGCTCGGTTGGCCAACAATCGTACTGTGTGTACGAGGCTTAAGGAAAGGGTTTGTAGCCCAAATCTGGTGACTCTTGAAGTGCGTTTAGTGCAGGATCACCAGGAAATAATAAAAAAAAAAAATCCCGTAAAAGACAACAAATGCAGCCTCCGCAACTATAGAGCGATAAGCTGCAATGTATTTTGTTTTGGGGTTTAGATATACAAGACACTTATCAATATATCTCCAGATATAGTGAATGAATGTGTATGTATAGCCTCCAACTTTTTTTAGCTTGGGGTACAGTGAGGGAAAAAGTAAAAAAAAACAAAAAAAAAACGTCAAAATGTTATTGTTGCATATGTCCCACAGTGGAGATTCATACCTTTTATATTTGTGCTGTGGGCTGTTGTCACCTAAACAGAAAATAATGTGAAATCCTAAATATTACAGTTGTCTCCAGCAAAAAAAAACAAGAGAGAAAATCTTCCAATGACTGTCTAAATTTTGTAGACCTATGGGGGTTTATTTACTAAAGACAAATAGACTGTGCGCTTGCTGATTTCTATAATCCAAGAATGTGCAAGCAAACATGCTGTTTTTTTTGTTTTTTTCCCTTGCACCTGATTGGGTATTCTTCACAAAGAAAAGTTTCACCACATTCACTTATCTCTGGGGAAAATTAGTGCAACTGCACTTTCAAAGTGCACAGTCTATTAGCCTATAATAAATTAACCCCATAGTCTGTTGCTCTATGACAGGAAGTGATGGGAACTCCCCCCATCAGGACACAGACAACAAAAAAGAACATGGCGGGGGTTTTAGTTCTTCTTTTCAAAACTGAAAAAAATAATATAATGCTCTCTATATTGAACATTTCAAAAATATTTTTACTAACTAAAATATTGAAGCTAGATAAGAAGATGAACTTTTAACCATTGTGCATTGTTGTAATTTTTGTTTTAATGGTTATTGTTTAGGTTTGGTCCCTCTCATCTGGTGCAGATGCACAATGCCTTCATACTATTCAGACGGATGACAGAGTGTGGTCTATTGCCATAAACCCTATGTTAAGGTAAGGACGGTATTTTTTTGTTTAAAATAAGTTTGTTTTTTTGTTTGAAGCCTGGAGCAAAGAAAATACTACCAGGGCGTGTATACCATAGTCTGTAGGTATTAAATACCTATGGAATGATCCCTGAAATTTATGTACAGTAGGTGGCAACTGAATTGATTAAAGTTAGTACCGTGTGTTACATTCTGATTGTACAATCTCCTTTTTACCAACAACCATTTAATGGAGAACTTACTTACACAATGTAAATCCAAATAGTAGGCCCCAGCACTACATAGTGGCTAGTAAATCTAAGAATATATAATTTGATTGTAGTAAGGGGTGGCCTTACATAGAGGATTTCGGGTCAATAAGGTCATAAGCAACTGAAAGTAAATTGGAGCATTGGTTCAAGAGCAAGTACAAAATTCCATGCAGATAGTCCTATGTAAGAATTGGACCATATGTTGTTTTTTTTTTCAAACAATATTTTAGCACATATTATCTCTTATCGAACCCCAATTTGTTTTTATTGACTCCTATATTCCCTTCTTCCTTTAGTATTTTTTTTTTGCTGATTTTTTTATTTATTTTTTTGTCAATCACTTTTCTGTAAACTGTTTGAATTTGTGTTTGTTCATGTTTGTAGCGCCACATTTAAAAAAATGCTTTGTACCAGAAACATGATTCTAGTGTCTTAATAAAAGAAACAGGATAGCAGAATAAAATTTGTAGTTAACCCTAATTAGTTTAGTAACTGTAAAATTTGTAGGTAACATTTTTGTTAACTATTGTTATATTTTATTAACTCCTTCACCCCTTCCCTTAACTTTTTTACCATTTTAAATCCGTGTTAAGTTTTTATGATGCTGAATTCTAGAGCTCATTTTGGGGGATGCACACTTTGGCCTTGGATCTTGTCCTGGTTCTGCCTTCACTTTCTTATTCCTATCATTTTTGCTTTTACCTTTTTTTTTTACTTCATCCTTGTCTAGCTCGAAGTATATTTTTTGTGTTATTTTACCTTATTTAGGATTTATTTCTTCACCAGACTAAGGAATTTATGGAAAAACAATTTTCTGCACTGCTTTTTCCAAAACGTATTTGAAAAAAAAAACTGTATTCCCGAAACACCCGCACAGGAGAAATTAAGCAATATATTTTCTGCATGTGTATCTCCTTTGAAATCACTATTGGGACAGAGGGAGGAATCACGCAACGGCTAAGGTTAACTTCAGTACACAATTCCCTTTGATCGTTGGGGTGCTCTTTTTGCTTAAAGTCCAGGCTGTCAGAGCAACTATGCAAATGATGGCTACTTTATTGAGCACATAGGGCATTGTCTGGGAGGAAGGAAAAATGTCAGTTTTATTGTTTAATGTTAAAGTAGAATTATAAGATAAAGCACAATTTTTGTTGCCACAGTGTGCCACAGATCTTCCCTTCATCTAAACCACTATCTTCTTTTTTTTATATTTTTATATTGGCCTCAGCTGTTTACGGTAGTAAACTTCAGTCAGAGAACTGGGAATATCCAGTATGTAGAATATGCTTAAGAGTACTCTGGTTCAAGTAGAAAAATTATTCTTGCTTGTGGAGAAGCAGTCTATAGGTAAAAGGGAATAGATATTTACATGTTGTAGATGTTTTGTCATGTCCTGTCTTTGCAAAAACAAAACTGTAAGTAAAAAGACCTACCTATTATAAATTACCATATATACAATTTAGTACCACCGATGTTGCTTCTTATCAAAACAATAAAAGGTACAGACCCAGTGTAGGACTGGGGAAGAAGGTTTCTATTTGCTAGCCTGTTAATTTTTCCTATTGCATGGCTTGGTAGCTGTTGGTCAATGATGCCACCCTTAAAGTAAAGCACTGGCACTGAGGTGAATGAGAAGGTGGGTTGATTTTGGACCAGGAGAGCTGTTTAACCACTTCAGTCCCGGACCATTTGGCTGCCAAATGACCGGGCCACTTTTTGCGATTCGGCACTGCGTCGTTTTAACTGACAATTGCGCGGTCTTGCGACATGGCTCCCAAACAAAATTGACGTCCTTTTTTTCCCACAAATCGAGCTTTCTTTTGGTGGTAATTGATCACCTCTGTGTTTTTTATTTTTTGCGCTATAAACAAAAATAGAGCGACAATTAAAAAAAAAAAGCAATAGTTTTTACTTTTTGCTATAATAAATATCCCCAAAAAACACATTTTTTTTTTTCCTCAATTTAGGCCGATACGTATTCTTCTACATATTTTTGGTAAAAAAATCCAGAAGCGTATATTGATTTGTTTGCGCAAAAGTTATAGCGTCTACAAAACTGGGTATAGTTTTATGGCATTTTTAAAAAAAAATTTTTTTTACTAGTAATGGTGGCGATCAGCGATTTGTATCATGACTGTGACATTATGGCGGACATATCGGACACTTTTGACGCTATTTTAGGACCATTCACATTTATACAGCGATCAGTGCTATAAAAATGCACTTATTACTGCATAAATGTGACTGGCAGTGAAGGGGTTAACCACTAGGGGGCTAGGAAGGGGTTAAGTGTGTCATAGGGAGTGATTCCAACTGTTAGGGGGCGTGGCTTACTGTGACACGTCACTGATCACTGCTCCCGATGAGAGGGAGCAGACGATCAGTGTTGTGTCACTAGGCAGAATGGGATGATGCCTTGTTTTTACTGGCCTCTCCCCGTTCTGCAGCTCTGTGACCCGTTCGCGTGACACTGGTGGACATCGAGTCCGCGGGTCCCGCGGGCATGGTCACGGAGCTCGTGGCAGGGGCGCGCTCGCACGGCGAGACATTCAAAGTTACATATATACGCCACTTTGCCCCGCCGTGCCATTCTGCCGACGTATATCCTCGTGACACGGTCGTCAAGAGGTTAAAGTGTAGCTCCACTTTTGTGGGAATTTTTTTTTCCAAATAAAATAATATAGCATATATAATTACAACACAAGCCATATTGTAATATAACGTTACCAAAATTGCCGATCCTTTTCAATCTGCAGTACTGTAATTTTCTGTAAAATTCAATGTAATATGGCAACCTGGAGGTGTTCAGCACACAGATGGTGTACAGAACGACCCCCAAAAATGTAATTTCCTGCTTGTGTGATTGACTCTGATTTGCCTAGAAGTCTGCACTAAGATACAAATCTGATTTTGGGCATCCTTGCATCCTCTTCAACAAAAATTTCAATTTTGTTGAGATATTCCTAAAAGGTTAATCACATTTAAATGGATTCTGACCCTGTCACTTCCCTCTATAGAACCCTGCAAGAGCAGCAGCTAAACAATAGCGAAAAAGTCACTCTCATTCACATTCACTTTGCACAAGGACACAGACAAACAAACAGTTATTTCCTCAGAATCTGAAACAAGCTTTGTTACAATCCTTGCAATGTACATAGATCACCAATTGAGGAAAGTTTTTTTCATAACAAAATTGGTGCTACTCTTTAAAAACTGCTTACAAGGTGCTCAGGAAATTAAAGTTCCCAGCGTGCTCAATAGGAATAATAATTGACTTGTAGACACATGGAGGTGGCTGTTGTGGCCTAGTGCTGATGTTCTTACTTCTGTTTGGATCTCTTTAAATGCTCTAAAAACATTATCATTGGTAACAAAATCCAAGTACAGTTCTGGCCTTTCCTTCTTTCATTGTTTGCACAAAACTATTGGCATTCTTTTTGAAGCCATTGTTGATGGATATACAATCATTCTAAATTTCTAACAAAATATTTCAATAATTGTGTTTTTGGGAATTTTAGATTCTAAAGGGTTTCAGATTAAAGCTGTATCTTATCTGTTTTATTTGGTGTTCAACAGGTTGGAATTGGATGTAACTATTGCACAGCAGCATGTGATGTAGTTTAAGTGATGACCTCTTGATCTGTTGTTGGGCCTTGTCACATTTCTCTGTACTCCAGTTTTCAGCAGGACACAGACTTGCCCTCTCTTGATGTCACAATATTTACCTGGAGTGTTTTCTTTGTAAGCTCAAATGATGGATTCATTTGTAAAAGTATTGGTGAAGGGATAGCCATCTCCATTGGCCAGGTTTGAATCAGTCACCCATTTTATGCGAGAGCAGCAAGACCATGAGGTTCTCCTTCCAGCCCAATTATCACTCCAGTCTGTACTCCATGCAAATTCTTCTTGCATTAGAGACAATTATCCACGTCATTAATTCTTCAATTTGATGGCTGGCATAGCCGGCACTGCAACACACTACTGACCTTGGATAATGGAAACTGCTCTTTACCATATTGATGATGAGAGAAGTTAATTAAAATTCCTGGGAGCAAAGGTGTCAGCTAACCTATAAACCTGTCGCTTGACAACAGATCACAGCGATCTCCAATAAGAGACAAGAACAAAGGGGAAACTAGGTGTTCAGGAGAGTGGAGAGAGATCAGAAGAAGATACATTTCCTAAAACAATAATCGGCACACACTTGGCATGGCTGAGCAGTTTTAGAGATTCCACTGCTCTTACTTATTCAAAGCTATGTAGTTGCAACCAGGGCAACTTATTATTGCGGCCATAAAGTTCTTTGACATAAGCCACATGTAGGATATGTGTGTGCTCCATATGGACCCTGGGGGCTTCACAGATAATGTTGTTTGTTCATGCTTCATCATGATAACGTAGCATAACACATTCTACTCTTAAAAATATACCCTGAAGGGCAATAATTTATATACTAATTAAATAATCATCACAGGGATCAGACACTTTCTGCCACTCTGCTATATATAACTGATTAACAACCGCGGTTTAAAAGGCTGTAAATCCAGTTGTGTGGTGGTCCAGTAAAATGTGTGCTGAGGACCATATCATCAAATTTGCCTGTACTCTCAGCAAATATTAAATCTTTGCTGTAACTCATTGAATTTGGCTCATGGTTTACAGTTTATAGTTGTCAACAGTGCCTTATTTTTATGTAGAGAAGAAGTTTTTGTAATAAAAATAACATTACCTAAATAATATCCTATATTTGGTGTCTCAGGGCATGTGCTTTAGGCAGAGGTGTCCCACATTGGTACATTCTTTGCATAGTTCCTGTGTTGTGAAGGCAGGTACTTCTCTCTTAAGTTATGTCTTATTGGCTGGAAATATTTTAACCACTACACATTTGTCATTATTGTATGCAAATAGACAGGAAGTGACTGAAAGAGATTTGAAGAGATCTTCAGTACCGAGATGCAAAGAGATGGGGCTCCATTTACTTTCAGCTAATGGGCGATTAATTTAGAAAATTACGTGTAAGTTTGGTACTACTTAACATAGCACAACCAGTTTTTGTGAGCCTGAAATTCTGCATTAAAGAATAGGAATGAGAGCAAGTATACAATAAGTTGGAGATTTGACATCGGTGCTTGTATTGGAGGTGGAATCACTATAAGAGATGTCCAAATAGAGCATGTGTTAGAATAGAGATGTTCGGTGTTGTATGACTTTCTGAATTGATGTTTTTGTGGGTGTGAGCAAAGATTTGGTGAGTGTCTGGTGACAATTGGGACAGAGTACTAGAGAAACTGAGTACTACGGGAGGTGTCCTGAACACGTAATCCAGAAGTGGGAATTAAGAAGGAAAAGGAAAGTTTGTGAGTTATGTAAAGGATATGTTTGGGTGTATTGCTGAAGAATTAAGACAAGATATAAGATATTGAAAGAAACTAGGCTGTTAAGGGTTTGCAATAGAAAAAATGGGGGATTTCTATTAAGATGGACTTTTATTTATTTTTAGCATTTCTTCAGGAAGTAAAAAAAAAAGAAAAATACTACAATGTACTGTACAGTATACAGTATATATGTACTGTACAGGATATATTGCAGAATTGACATTTACAAATTGTGATAATGTTTCACTTTCTGGCTACCTGTGAATATATATGGATAAATTCAGTAAGAGAACTGTAGGATGAAGGGGTTCAGGGGATGTTAAAAGGAGTCATAAGATGCTTTATAGTTCACAAAACCTAAAATCATCTTTTTTTTTCTATTGTTGGTGGTGTGTATCGGTAAGAATACTCTCCTACAAAGTTTCCATACCTTTTTACCCCACTCCATTAAGTAGGTCTAGAACACCCCCACCCCCAACTAGCTATATGTAGCACACGGACCTTTTTCCTGCCTGGCTCACTTGCAAGTCAAGGCACACCGTGCTATATGCCCGTACCCTCCTGTTTGAAGAGGTTAAGCGGTGTTCACAAATTTTGGGTCCTGCAGCGAGTTACCTTCCTCCACTGGTTCTCCTCCCCAGAGTATGGGGACAAGTCTCTATTTCTTCCCCCAAAGAAGCCAATGTCCAGAAACACCCGAGTGGGTTTAGCTCACCCGGATAGTCCTCTCTCACAGTCCTAGCAGCCGGTGTGGAGCTTGAACAGTTCTGTCACCCTATCCCCTCCAGGGACAGGTCCAGGAGATCCTCTAACCTCTGTAGAATTTAAAGAACAGGACAATGCCAATGGGCACTCTACAGGTTAGCTTTCCGGAGTAAAGAATCCTTCCCTCTGACAGATCACCAGGCCTCTCCCGAGACAGCAATCTTCCATCACTCATCTCCTCAGTGGGACCGATCCTCCCCTGGCTTCCTCACGGTCAGAGCGGGTACCCTCACCTGGGCACCCTGGGACTCCAATGGGCGAATTTTACACCCAGTTAAAGGTACTGGGCCTACCTGGAATGCTGCAGCCTTGGGCCAAAGGTGCCGAGACTCCTCGGCCAGTCATCGCACCCCCCAAGGGGTTCACCCCTCTGGCTCCTCCACTCCAACACTCCTCTTTTCCACCACCCCACCACTCACTAAAGATGGCGTCTGCCCCTTATGTACCCTCTCACAGCAGGCTGACCATGCCCACCGTACCGCTGCCGAGAGAGGACACCCTAAGGCAGAGTAATGCCACCCATGGCTCAACCCTGACCTGATATGACAGTGCCACCTACAGGCCACAGGGAACCATACACCAGGCAGCATCACATAGGCAGAGGCAAATACCTAACAATAACAGCGGTCCAAGCCTGACTACCAGCTCAGACCAACCCCTAAATTTAGGCGCATAACACCCCTGAAAAGTAAAGGGGCGCTACATATATATTTACCTAGACCTCACTCCAAGACCCAGAGCATTATTTACATTCCTCCTCTGGCTTCTTGAGCAGACATGCACGTCTGTGCAGTTCGGCCTCTCAGGCTTTTAGGGGGTTAGTCGACGGATTGTTTTCTGTCTATCCACCAGCCCCAGTAAAGCATATGTAGCCTAACTGCACAGGGATGTAAACTATGCTGTGGGTCTTGGAGCAAGATCTAGGTAAGTATGGAAAATTGAAGGGGAGGGGGTTAGGCAAAAGGGTGAAAAAACTTTGAGGGCATTTTTCCCACTTTTTAAACATAGTTTTGCATATAATTCCAAACTCTACCAGGACTATACAGATAAATATTGAAAATGGTTACTATCCCCATGCATTTGCTTATCCACGCTGACACTAATTCCACCATTGACAGACTTGCAAAATGTTCGAGTTACACTCTGCATGTCCAAGCGCTCTTTGTAGAAAACACAGAAGCAGTTTTCAGTGATGTTTGTTGTAGTTGTATAAAGTTGTTTTTCTTTTTATTGTTTCTTGTTGATTGTGCTGTCTGCACCTTATTTATTTTGTGTGGTATATCTTTTACACAAATGATGAATTGCATGTGTTTAACTTCTCAGTGCTGAGCAGTGTGCTTTTGTTTTTCTACCTTTGATCAGTGCCCTCAAGAAAGATAATTTAGCAATCGCATCCCAGGGTGGAAGTGTGGAGTTAATGTTAAAATTACTTTCTTTTTCACTGGGTGGTGAAGCAAAGCTAAAGAGAAAAAGGGCTATAAATCCTTCTACCATGATAAGTTCACATTGGAAAAAAAAAAGAAGCTGTGTCCCCAGCCATTTTTTATATTTATTTTTTTGTTTGCTTTGCTTAGGGTCAGGAAGCGTCAAATTTTTTGCCAGATCTTTATTCCTGTCTGTAAGCCCATGAAGGGGAGATTTATCTTTACTTCCTGTTGCAGTAACTCCCATACAAGAAATAGAGGGTAGCAGTTGTTATCAGGACAGGAAGCAAACTCTGGAGTTCTAACCATTCCCTGCTCTCCTAAAATTGTGTTTTTGATTTCTCAATAGTTCCTGCTCTGACAGTAATGCTGGCCATACATGTAGCAAATTTCTTTCCTGCAACCGCGGGTCGCAGGAAAAAAATTCACTTGATTCCCCAGACAGTGTTGATGCGGGAATCCCTCCTGCCAGGCCATTGTTTTCTCCTGGCGGGGGGGAACCGTCCCCGCTGGGAAAAGACAGTGATTATCGCTAGCGGCTGTTATAGCAAGATCACTATAATCGCAAGAGAATCCAGCAGGCTGGTTGTACCCGAGTTGATCGGTCGATCAACTTGCTACATTCAGCCTGCAAATTAACGGTTCAAAACTCGGCTGGTTCCTGCTGAACCGGCCAAGATTCGAACTGTGTATGGCAGACCATAAGACATGATTTTAGATTATACCTGAAACTTTGTTTTAATTTTTTCAGATTCCATTTACAATGATTCTGTAGTTCTAGGGACCAAAGTATGAGTTGGTCAGGTACTCTTTATTCCATCCTTTTCCCTCTCTTTTTTGTCTCTTTCTTATTCTACTTATATTTCAATTTTTTTAACTGGGTCCCGAAATGCTTTGCTGTATACTTTTTATTTACGGACCGTCTGATGCTGAATCACAATTTCAATCTCTAGATCAGGCACAGCTGCCAGGAGCTGTACAGCAAAATTTCCAACATCTAAATTGTTCCTTTTGCTCACCTGACTGAGACAATGTTTCATTCTTATTAAGAAGAACAGCATGTCATCTGTAAATATCAGATCCAGATGCTAAGCAATTCTCAAAACAGCAGTAATTTTGTCTATTACATGACCAGTGTAATATCTTGATCCGTCATGTTCAGTTTTTAGATTAACCTCACATTGAGAAATGTTGGTTTTGTGGGTGTCAGTTTGTGTTGTAAATGTCAGCATGTTCACACTAATGAGTTCTTTAAAAGGCATGTGTTTTATGTGCAGTGTTTATGTGGTAAATTCTTGCCTATTAACATTTTTTTAGATGTGTTTTACTATTGCATTTTTTTTTTACTAAGCATAAAGATTTTATTTCTTCAATCACTCACAAGTAAGGACAGGCAAACCGGGCAACGTTTGGTCCAAAGGAGGTTCGGCGAACCCAATCAGTAGTCCGCTAAACCTTACTGAAGTCTATGGGAGCTAAATCTATTCTTTTCTGGCCTTTTTAAACTGCGTTCATGTAAACGGGCTCACAGCCGCTATAGCAGAAAATAATTTGTTGAGATTTTTACACCCAGCTGCCAGCTTTCTGTAGAAATGATTTACAGTTACCCAGTCACTTCTATATATACAATAATGTGCTCGATCAGCTTTAAAGGAGTTGTAAAGGTAGAAAGTTTTTTATCTTAATGCATTCTATGCATTAAGATAAAAAAAACTTTTGTATGTAGCAGCCCACCCAGCACCCCCATAATTGTTTACCTGAGCCCCATCTCTCTCCAGCAATGTCCACGAATGTCTAAGCCACACGGGACACTCCTCCTGATTGGCTGAGACACAGCAGCAGCACCATTTGCTCCCGCAGCTGTCAATTAAAGTCAATCAGCCAATCAGGGGAGAGAGGGGGCGGAGCCGGGTATGGGCTAAATGGACAACGAAGCTGTGACTCGGCTCCATTGCCCAATAGGAAGCTTCTGAATGTGGGGGCACTGGATAGAAGGGAGGGGTCAGAAGCAGCAAAGAGGGACCCAAAAAGAGGAGGATCCGGGCTGCTCTGTGCAAAACCACTACAAAAGAGCAGGTAAGTATAATATATTTGTTGTTTTGTTTTTTGTTTTTAAGCAAGACTTTACAATCACTTTAATAGAGTGCAAAGATAACATTAGTCACCTAATAGACCCCTAATGTCTTCTTAAAGAGAACTTGTCACTGCACAGCCCAATTGTGGTACCAATAAAGTTACGTTTTAATTAAAAAGAAAAATAATGTTTACAAAATAAAGTTTGCTAAAATTAAGTAATTAAAAAAATTAAAAATTTAAGCTTCCACCCTCCTTCCACCCCCACATATGATTTATGCTTTATTTATATTCAGTTTTGCTGCACATGCTGAAGTGAGTGTAATAATTCTAGGGCCCTCATTTTCAAATCTAAAATGATGAGCTGTAAAAGCTTTTAAAACATCACAGTTTTGGGTACCATAGTTTTTTAATGGGCACGCGCAGTTTTGAGACTTGACATATTTGGTATCTATTTATTCAGTGCAACCACCTGCAACCCCCCTTGCAAAGTACCCTCCCAATTTTAAAAGGCATGTGTGGCTCATTGCCCTCCTCTTGCTGGGCACACAAGTTGCTTGAATGGATAAGTGTCTGGTACAAATTTTAATGGGGACCCCACCCACTGTCACAATGAAAAATGTTGCCCTGCCGCCACAACAACCCCACTGCCCCATGATGTTGTCCATCCACACTACCACAGTTAAATAACAGATCCCCAGCTGTTTTTTGTTTTTAAACAATATGACCATTTTTGGGCAATGATGTCACCCAGGATGCTTGGTAGAAAGTATAAGGCCCCAAAATTAAACCAAAATTAAACCAGTGTGACGTCAGCCTTTAATAAAAAGGTTTCTTTCAAGTAGATCTTTCAAGAAACAACTTGTGAATGTCTCCATTGAAAACAATGCAGCTGCAGTTTTTTTAATGGCCGTGTGAATAAGACCACGACGCCTTTAAGTTTTACTAAACCCAGGACCCATCATTCACTAAATCTGATCTCCCACGGTACACAGAACATGGAATTGCAATAGTTTTAGTAAATATAAACTGCTAAATACCTTTTCTCATCAGCAGTTAGAGCAGTCTAGTGACTTCAATCAGCGTCTGGTTAAAGTGTGTAGGAGTTTTCATTCTCCCCTGATTGTCCTATGAGACTGCTTGACTCCTGACCCTCTGTCTGGACAGTGCTGATTGGTCCTGAGTTGATCACATGTACTCTCCAAAGAAAAAAAAACAATAAGTGTATTGTGATTGGTTTGCCTGAAAGTTATAGCGCCTACAAACTATGGTGTATATATACTGTTTTTTTTTTTTTTTTTTTATACTACGTTTACCACCTAATCTTTTCCATAACCCAGTCAAAGCAAGAATATGACAGCTGCTTTATTGAAACATAGGGAGATCGGTGCTTGTAACGGCCCCCACCTCCGCACTGATTATCCCTGACTGTCCCCTGTGCCCTCCTCCATGCTCCTAAGGTCCCCTGCCATGTCCTCCTCCAGGCCCCTTTGTCCTCCTCCGCTACCCCTCCGTGTCCTCCTCCACTCCCCCTCCGCTCTCCCTCCATGTCCTCCTCCACTCCCCCTCCGCTCTCCCTCCATGTCATCCTCCACTCCCCCTCCGTGTCCCCCTCCGCTCCTTCTCTTCTTCCCCTCTGTTTTCTCCACCGCTCCTCCTCCCCTGCCCCAGATCTGTCAGGATAGAGAGTGAAGGAAGGAGCCAATAAATCTGTCATTTACCGGCTCCTTCCTTTTCTGAATGCACACTTCCTTTGCTGCAAAGAAAGGGACTGGGGAATCTGTGTCCTTAGTCCCTTTCTCTGTCTCAAAGGGGAGAAGTCAGGGGTCTATTTAGACCCCTGAAATCTCACCAAAGCCCTCCTCCCCCCTGATAAAAAAAAAAAAAATTGTAATAAATATTTCAAAGTAAAATGTAAAAATAATTAAAAAAAAACACTGACATTGTCCAACCCCCCCCCCAAAAAAAAACACTGTAAAAAAAAAAAAAAAAAAAAAAAAAATATATATATATATATATATATATATATATATATATATATATATATATATACTGTACATATATACCGTGTGTGTGTGTATATATATATATATATATATATATATATATATAAATTGTAAAAATAGAATTACAAATTGTAAAATATTTAATGTAAAATGAAAACAAAACTACTGACACAGTCTACGCCTCCTCAGTGCCACCTATCAGTGCCCATCAGTGCGGCATATTAGTGCTACTGTCACATGACATTAAAAAAAAGTATCGGTACTTGTATTCAGTCTTAAAAAAGTGGTATCGGTGCAGCCCTACTCCTGAGCTTAATAACTGCTTGTTGCCCCATTTACAAATTTTCCAGTTCATTTGTGAATCTTTGCATGCCGTTTCCTTGCCCATGGAAACAGACTTCGAACATCACACCTTTCATTTATCACATCTATTAGGCCAAGGTGGGTATGAGTGTGAGTCATATGTATTCCAAGCAAGGATAGACAGATTTACTTCTGCCTTAGTAACAGATCTGCTGACTTATTGCATCACAAGTTCCTCTGATGAGAATAGAAGGAAATTGTTTCAATGCTGTAATTTCTAAATACCTTTTAATTCTGCCGGTGAATAATAGCTTGTTGCAGGTGGCTTGTAAGATGTTGCACAAAGTACAATTAAAAGTGTTTTATCTGACAAGAGATGAGGGGGTGGTAGAATTATGGAAAACTACTCGGGTAACCTGGCATGAAGTTGTTTTATCTTTAGAGAATTGATTTATTTAGGAATCGTAAGCTTTTAGATGTAATCCGAATAAAAGCCAGTGGGAGTTTGCAGTTTCTTTTTATTAAAAAATTCTGTATGTTTCTACATTTTGGTTATCCTTAAGTCATCTCTTCTACCTCATTCAGTAATGTGCTATTGCTACTAAGAGTAATAAATAGGATATGAGTTATTATCTCAACACCTACCATGTTGTACCATCCTTCAATACCAGATTATTTCCAGCCATATAATGAGATAAAATCTGGTAGCAAGCTGACTTTCAGAATAAAGTACCCAGCTCTATAGATGCAAAGATGTTGTATAAATCTTTATGTCCTCTAATGGATTTGTAAATTTCATAGATACTTAAAGAGAACTCAGAAGGAATGATTCAATTTCAGCATATCTACTGTTTATCCCTCAAAATTATAATGCCCAGTTTTCCAACAAGGACGAGAAAAGGGGACATTTATGACACATGAAAAAAATTATTCCAATTAGATTTTTCATATAAAAGAGGGAGCATTCTTTTAAAGAGGAAGTAAAACCTTATTATGTAATTGTACTTACAGGTAAGACTATAATAGGGCTTACCTGTAGGTACTGTGAATATCTCTTAAACCTGCACAGTTTAGGAAATATTTAGAGTGCACGCAGCTGAGAACGTCATCGGTGCATGCGCTCTGAAGGTCCGACTTGCCGCATCGGACCTTCAGAGCCCGTGCCGTAAACGGCGGAAGAAACACCCAGGGAAGATGTCAGCTGTCTCAGCGGTGTGCAGGCGCCGCTGGAGGGCTTAGTTCTAAGGTAAGCATTTCTCATTATGCCATTTGTCTTGCAGGTTTTTTTGTTTTTTGTTTCTCAGAGTTTACAACCTCTTTAACCTGCTCTTTTTTGTAAACTCTCTCTCTCTCTCTTTTTTTTTATCCTATAATTTAATATTTTGCCAATACAATGTCTTTAAAATTACATTAGGAAAAAATCGTAGCTGCTATTGTTGCCCCGCTTTTAAAAATACTAGTTTCCTGGCTGTGTGGTTAATGTCATAGACCCAGAACAAACATGCTGTAATAGAGTGTCAGAAAAGTGTCAGAATTCCTCTCTATATGTGTCTGATACTTAGAAAGCATTGGACATAGAGCATCAGAATATTGAGAGTTCAGCAAGGGCAACCCCTAAACCTTTTTTTAAGGCAGAGACACTTTAAGACAAACCTATGGTCACATCCAAATAACAGGGATAAAGCATCATCAGGTAGCTGACAGTAGAAGCTGTCTGCACATACTTGCTGCTGAAAAAAGTTCCAACTCAGAGCTGTTTAGAGTCCATTACAGCTTCCCATCCTACAGAACAATAGCTGATGGGCAAACTTCCTATGAGCAAGTGCAGACATCTTCATGTGGTGGAGGGTGCCCATTTACATACAATCATAATTTAGAGCAAGTTGCTATTTGCTTACTAATGTCAGGATGATCTGTGTGGATCTGATGTCAGACATTCTGCAGCAATAGTTATGAAAATTATGTTTAAAATTTCTTTTATAATTTACATAATTTGAAAATTCAGTAAAAGCACTTAAAAACAAACCCTCATTCACTTCTATAGTTATAAGCATTCTTAAGAAATTTGTTTTTAAAGTTTATTTGAATCCTGGCTTTTTTTCTATAATAACAGATATTGGCAGCCTGCCAGCCTTCTAACTTAAAGGGGTTGTAAAGGTTCGTTTTTTATTTTCTAAATAGGTTCCTTTAAGCTAGTGCATTGTTGGTTCACTTACCTTTTTCTTATATTTCCCTTCCAAATGTTTGTATTCTTTGTTTTCTTTGTCTGAATTTCTCACTTCCTGTTCCTCCTCAGTAAGCTGTTCAGTAAGCTGTTCTGGCTGACTCCACACCACTCGGATGATGGTGTGAAGTTTAGTGAGGAGAAACAGGAAGTGAGAAATTCAGACAAAGAAAAAAAACATTTAGAAGGTAAATAGAAGGAAAAGGTAAGTGAACCAACAATGCACTAGCTTAAAGGAACCTATTTGGAAAATAAAAAACGAACCTTTACAACCCCTTTAAACAACCAGCAGATGTTTATAAGGCCCCCTTCACAGGGATGGCATTCTCTTCCTCTCTCTGAAAAGCAACCAGTGGTGGATCACTTTTCAGAGAGTGGTAGAGCAGCAACTTCCAGGCATTCAGGAGACCGCCTAACCTTTTTTCCCTGTACAGTGAATTTTGTGTTGACATACTGTGACGCAATCCTGTTGACCTAAGCAGGTGGGTTTTACTGTGGTGCATCCTATCAAACTGAACAAGCCAAGTTCAATTTGCTGCAGCCGCCTTGGCTGTCATTGTAGGCTTTTGGTGGGTGGTTGGGGTGGGGTAAAAATACAGAACAGTCTCCTATTTTTACAGCCCCTTTGCCTCCCATGTGAAGGGGGCCTAAGATGTTGGAAACAGACTGAAAACAGAACTAAACTGTATATAAGAACCATAAACTGAAAACTCTATTTAATAAATTTTCAATATCCACAGCAAACTCACCCATCCATCCATGTCTCCAAGCTTTTTTTTAATTGAGAAATCCTTTAGAAAACACCTCCCTAGCACTTCTAGCCCTGGCCATTTTGAGTAAAGGCAGATGATTATTGTAGCATTTACTTTTTGGAATCCATCTGCCTTTAGATGTGCTTAGCTGAGAAAGCCCCTCCTCCAAAGAGAAGAAAAAATGCCTATGAAGAATCTGGGGAAGCATGATATCATTTTTGCCTAGGCCAGAAACCATAAGCAAATAAAGAAATATAAAAAAAAAAAGTTTCTGTGTAGTGTGCATTGAAAACAGCTACTTGTAGTCCCCATTAAAAGCTAATGTGAAAAGGTGACCATGCAGAATAATAGTTGGGAGACAGGGACAGAGGTGTCAATGAAGAAAAAAGTATCCAAGTGGCATTGGGATTTTAAAGTGAGTTTATACAAAGAAGTAAAAGGACAAAAACATTTGTAGAGATCACAACAGACAAGGCTACCCACCACTGGGTACCCCAGGAGCTTGCCAGAAAAAAACATGTTCTAAGGGAAGGAATGCCCGCCAAAAAGATAAGAGTCCAAATTAATTTATTAGTTTATAATAAAAACAGCCAACACATTTTGTGGGTCAGAACAAACTCCTTCATCAGAGCTTTAAGATATTGATCGCTCATGCAGATGGCCCGTAACTCTCCTGATCCAGCAATTAGCTTCACTACACAGATTCACACAGGACAACTCTATTTTGAGTCCATTCAAGGTCCTTATATTAACTGAAGCCCTGATGATGGGGGGGGGGGGGGTGGTTTGTTTTACTGACCCCAGAAACGCATGGTGTCAGTAAGAGGAATAGTGCCCATTCATTGGTATCGTTGGGAGGAATTGTACCCCATCATTGGTGTCAGTGGGAGGAATCGTACCCCATCATTGGTATGAGTGGGAGGAATCTTACCCCATCGTTGGGATCAGTGGGAGGAATAGTGCCCCATCGTTGGTATCAGTGGGAGAAATAATGCCCCATCGTTCATGTCAGTGGGAGGAATAGTGCCAGATTGTTGGTGTTAGTATGGAGGAATGGTGCCTGGTGTTAATGTCAGTAGCAGAAATGATGCCTCATTGTTGGTGTTAGTGGGAGGAATAGTGTCTTGTATCAGAGGGAGGAAAAAAGCATAAAGGTATGTTAAGGGGCCACATCCAGCCCCCGGGCCACAGTTTGGAGACCACTGCTTTAGTGCTTTTTTTTTTCTAGCAACAGAGGTTTATCACTTTATTACATAAGGTGCCTAAACAAGGACCTTCATGGCAGGATCACCAGGTATTTTTCGAAGGAAAGCTGCAATTTTACAGAAACGCATTGGCTGTTTTTTTTTAGTATAAACTGATAAATGAATTTGGACCCTTTAATCCTTTGGTCTAGCACTCCTTTTTTTAGTGCATTTTTTTTTTTTTTAGGGACAGAGGTTTATTACAGGAGGTGCCTGAACAAGGACCCTCATGGCAGGATCACCAGGTATTATTTTAAGGAAAGCTGCACTTTAAGGCCCCATGCACACGAGACGCAGGTGCAAACTCTGCTGAACACACGTTTTTAAACGCTGAAACCGGCGTTTATAAACGCGCGTTTTGCCGCGTTTGCGGCCGCGTTTAGCGGCGTTTAGCAGCGTTTTACCGCGTTTGCGTTTATAAGCGTTTCATCATAGACCCTCCCTAAGCTCAAAAAACAGTACATTTTAACCATTTCAGCCAGTTTGTGAGACCAGAGTGAGTAGCAGCAGCTGAGAGAGCAGCAGTGTACTTGTATTTAGCGTATCACTTGCCACATCACCTGCCACAAGTTGTGGATTGTCCACTTGCCACGTTACCTGGCCACGTCACCTGGCCACGTCACCTGCCACAAGTTGTGAATTGTCCACTTGCCACGTCACCTGGCCACATTACGTGCCACGTCACCTGCCACAAGTTGTGGATTGTCCACTTGCCACGTCACCTGGCCACATTACGTGCCACGTCACCTGCCACAAGTTGTGGATTGTCCACTGGCCACGTCACCTGGCCACGTCACCTGGCCATGTTACCTGCCACGTCACCTGGCCACGTTACCTGCCACGTCACCTGGCCACGTCACCTGCCACAAGTTGTGGATTGTCCACTTGCCACGTCACCTGCCACAAGTTGTGGATTGTCCACTTGCCATGTCACCTGGCCACATTACGTGCCACGTCACCTGCCACAAGTTGTGGATTGTCCACTGGCCACGTCACCTGGCCACGTCACCTGGCCATGTTACCTGCCATGTCACCTGGCCACGTTACCTGCCACGTCACCTGGCCACGTCACCTGCCACAAGTTGTGGATTGTCCACTTGCCACGTCACCTGCCACGTCACCTGCCACAAGTTGTGGATTGTCCACTTGCCATGTCACCTGGCCACATCACGTGCCACGTCACCTGGCCACGTCACCTGCCACAAGTTGTGAATTGTCCACTTGCCACGTTACCTGCCACAAGTTGTGGATTGTCCACAATGCAATGCAAGCAATTACAGTTTTCTTTTCTTTTATATTTTTTTATAGTTTTTCATCATTTGCCATCATTTTTGAGATTTCTAATGTTAAAAAATAGGTCACCTTTAAAAACGCTTATAAACGCAAACGCGGCAAAACGCTGGTACCGCGTTAAGCCACGTTTAGCGGCGTTTAGCATCTGAAACGTGGAAAACGTTTGCGTCTGAACCCATTTTTTTGCTTCTGGAAAAACGAGGTTAAACGCAACTGCTTGTAAACGCTAGAAAACGAGAGTGTGTGCATGGACACATAGGATAACATTGAATGGGTTCAGGAGCAGTTGAAAAAAGCGTCCAACTGCCTCTGAACGCGCGTTCAACAGCAAATAACAGCGTCTCGTGTGCATGGGGCCTTACAATGACTAAAAATTACTTTTCAAACTTCATTACAATGTTAAAGGGATTTTGAAGCTAAATAAAAAACAAAAAACAAAAACATGTCTATACTTACCTACTCTGTGCAATGGAATCGCACAGAGCGGGCAGGAACCTCCTCTTTTCAAGTTCCCCACCGGCGCTCCTGGCCCCTCCTCTCTGGCCAGTGCCCCCATGGGAAGCCGCTACACATGGGGGCATTTGTGCGTGCTCCCACCCCGCTTTCTCATCACTGGCTTTGATTGACAGCACTGGGAGCCAAAGGCTCCCGGTGCCCCAGCAAAGCCAGCAAGACTCGGAATTGAGGGGAGAAAAGATCTGCAGACATGCAAGGTCACTGGATTGAATAAGGTCTCAGGTAAGTAATAGGGGGCTGAGGGGGCAATGCTGACACCTAAACATTTTTTACCTTAAAGCGGACCTTCAGTCATTTTTTTAACTTTCCATCTATTACATCTTTTGCTCTTGTTGTTTTAACTTTGGATAGTAAAACATATTTTTTCTGTCAGTAAACACCTTATACAGCCTACTTCCTGTTTCTTGTCTGGTAAAAAAGACATCATGCACAGCTCTCTCTCTTTGCCGGAAAGGGAGGGGGATGAGTCATAAGAGGGCTAATGAGAGCTGCGGAGCTGGAGGTGTGCCTCTGTGTGTCTGTGTAAATCCAGGAAGTGAACAGGCAGCAGCTTCAGCTGCCCACAGCTGCCCACAGTTAAAATGGTTGCAACCAGACGGTTTACCTACATTTAAACATACACTGCTAAACTTTGCTTCTGAAAATGCTAGTAGCCTGGCTGCCATGCTGCTACTTTGACTCTTTTTGTGGCTCATTTTTAAACACTTTCCCTCTTGACAAGTGTTTAAAAATTAGCCGTTATAAATAAGAACTCTTTATTGAATACTAGTGCTAATTTTAGTCTGTGTGATACAGTATCTTTTCACATGGTTACTTCAGAAGGCTTTGTGCACCCCCAGTGGACTCGAAAACATGTAATTTGTGCCTTACTTAAAGGGGTTGTAAAGGTTCCTTTTTTATTTTCTAAATAGGTTCCTTTAAGCTAGTGCATTGTTGGTTCACTTACCTTTTCCTTAAATTTCCCTTTTAAATTTTTTTTTTCTTTGTCTGAATTTCTCACTTCCGCTTACTGAGGAGGAACAGGAAGTGACAAATTCAGACAAAGAAAAAAAACGTTTAGAAGGGAAATCGAAGGAAAAGGTAAGTGAACCAACAATGCACTAGCTTAAAGGAACCTATTCAGAAAATAAAAAATGAACCTTTACAACCCCTTTAAGACCAGCAAGAAGTTAGCTGCTCGCGTCCTGCAGAATGGCTTTTTCTTGAACCTTTATGAGTAGCTCCCTAGCTGCGTTTAAGAGGTTTTGAAAGTCAGAGATGCAGTGCACCAAAATGTGGGCCACCTGATCAGAAGGGTATTTACAACATGTCCTAAATAGCAGAAAAACAAATGCTGCGCATGAGTATAATGGCCCACGCCTCAATGTATAATGTTTCCTGGCATTGCTGCCCTCTAGGATCAGGGATGTCCTTATTGCACTAGAAAGAATAAGGAAAAGAGGGCGCACCAGCCTTGTGCATTATCCCAAGTAAATTAGTATAAAAAGGGATAAAAATTACTCACAAGCATGTTAAAATAAATACGCATAAACGGGCTTCCCTCCCGTAGTTAAACAGTCCTGGGACCTGTACTCTCCAGATCATAGGGTAGACCCTGTAGGGGGCTAACGCGTTTTTGAAGGTAAACTTTCCTTAGAGCCTCAAGGAAGATGAAGAAGGTTTACCTTTGAAACGCGTTAGCCAGCAGGGACCCCTACATGTATTCTCCAGATCATAGGAGAGACTAGGTCCCAGGACTGTTTAACCACGGGATGGAAGCCCGTTTATGCTTATTTATTTTCACATGCTTGTGAGTCGTTTTTATCTTTTTTTTTATACAACATAAATTTACTTGGGATAATGCACAATGCTGGTGCGCCCTCTTTTTCTTTATAGAACATGTCCTAAATGCAGGGATTTTCCATTTAACTGGGGAAAATTTTATTTCACCTCCACTACCTTACACTATCAACATGTAATTGTAATATTTAAAATGAGCAATAGAAGTATATGATGGATAACAAATAAGTGAGTCTTTTCTTTAGTAAGAGGACTGTGGCTTCCCAGGCTGAATGCGCTGCTTCATTTGTAAGTAGAGCAATGTATTTGAGAACAAATACCTAATAATATGTTCTCTGCGGCATAGAGCATCTTTGATTAGGTGTAGGTCAAAAGAATTGGCACATTGTGCCCTTTTACTAAGTTGGTGTGATTGGCAGGCTGTCGTTTCGAGGGAGTGCGGCCTCTCCCTTTCATCTCATGTAGTGTTGCACAGGGACAATAGGAAGCAGATTTTCCTTGTTGATTCTCATTTGAAAAGGTCTGGTGTCTTTACTAGGTACCTGTAACACGGGGGTCTTGATTGGGGTCTCTGTCAGTATGTCCAAAGGCCAAGAATACAAAAGCTATCAGTGGGTGGGGATCTCAGCTGACCACTGAAGAAGGGAGGGGAGGATCTGAGAGGCAGTGGAGGGAGAAGCGACCCCCGATGAGCGCCTTAAAGAGAGAGCCATTTTTGTCTAAAACCCATCAAGCACATCTGCAGAATTGTCCCAGTTGCTGCCTCCTAGTTTCAAAAGAAAATGATCGTTTGATAAACCGTCCTGATTCACCACTTTCTCACAAGAGCAAGAGGCTCACCTTTGACCTTTGTATGATTTCACATTAGGCTGGCTTTTCTTTCTGCCTTAAATTGCTATAGAAACTTTGAAATGCATCTCTTGCTTTCTGTTTTCCCTCCTCACCCCTCCCTTTCTCCCTCTCTCTCTTTCTCTCTCTCCCTCTCTACCTCTATCTCCCTCTGTCACTCCATTGGCATTTCTTTTTCCCTCCTTATTATTTTCCCCTCACTTGGGCTTTATAAAGCCAACACTTTTTTTTTTTTTTTTTTAGTCGGGCAAGTAATTAGTGATAAAAAAAAAAAAAAGTTACAACGGTCAGTCTATCCCATTCCCACAATTTAGTCACAGGGGTGATTTGGAAAAAAACAGGTGGCATATGACAGCCATGTAGCTAGCTAGCTATTATTTATCAGCTTTTGACAGATTCATAATTTACATGCACAACATGTGTATTTTACAGAAAAAAATAACTGTCATGAGTACAAAAGAGTCAAACCAGATTAATTATATTTAGAATCAAAAGTTGTTCGCTCTACAGATAATATTACAGTCTTTAAAAAATACAATAAGTACACATTTTAACCAGATTCAGTATCTGCGACCAAAAAGGCACAAGTGGAAATTTAAGACAAATTTATGAAGTTGTAGCTGATGTTTTTTTCGTTTTTTTTTTTTTTTTTGGGGGGGGGGGTTCCTATATACTTTTCTTCTTCTCTTCAAATTTTTGTCATGTGATTTATTTTTGTGACCGGTGCAAAACAGACCTACAGTACAGTGTATATAGTACATTTTCTGCATAATTTCTTTCTTGGTTTATCATTGTTAGGGCTAAAATTATACACTTTTTTTTTTTAACATTTTCTTTTTTAAGATCTGGTAAATATGAAAATATTTATTATTTAGATATTAAAATGACTTTTTAATATGCTGTAGTGTTCTATTTAGGCAATTGATGGAACTGCAGTCTCTTTTACCCACAATGATTTATTTTTAGCTGTGCCAAAAGAAGCCCATTCAGAACTCAAGTGGGTCATCAGTGCTGGGACTCATCATTTCAAATACAACTTTCAGATGAGGGGAGCTGCAAAGCGAGCCGCTCTGCTGTGCTGTCTATTTCGATAACTTTATAGTACAATAAAAAATGTTTCTCAAGTTTTAAATCTTGATTTGTGAAACAAAGATTGTAGATAGATAGTGGAAAACAATAGATGAAGCAACTAAAAAAAAACTGTCCTCATACTATCATAGTTTCTCTTTTAAATGGTCATTTCACTCAGAACTGTATCTCATTAATGGATTAATGCTAAAGGGTTAAAGTATTATTGCTTCTATCAAGAACTCTAATGGCATGGTCTCCCAGGAAGAAAAAATACAGATTTGTTGGCAACATAAAATCCATCAAAAACCCTGAATTCACAGATATTTCCACCAGACATGGCCCATAGTTCCCTGCATTTGACAACCCCCGAAAACGCAAAGGTGAGAACCTTGTGTAAAGTTTAGCTACATGGGCAGGGACCAAGTACCATAGTTACATAGTTAGTCAGGTGGAAAAAAGACACAAGTCCATCAAGTTAAAAAAAAAAAAAATCCCAATTACCATCTAGTGAGAACTTTTACATTGGCTTAGATAAAGATATATTCAAAATGCCCTTAAAAAACCTTTGAAGCAAAGCATGCCAGGATTCCAAATCCTTATTCAAAGAGAGGTCGGCCTCCTAGTCTCTTATGTAGGGCAATTTGGTGGAGGTATCCAATAAATGTCCATAAATAATGGAGATGCCCTGTCTCTGACCTGCCTCTTGTGTACACCATTTCTCGTGTGGTGTGATCCTGGGGTCCATGGAAGGATCAAGTCGTAGAGTATGTAAGTAATGGGCAATTTGATAAAAGCAAAATGTCTCTGACTCTGGCATTTTAAGGCTCTCTCTGCAATGTTGAAGTGTGAATGTCCCTCTATGATTGAAATAGTGGCCAAGCCTATATAACCCTTTATTCAACCACCACCGAAAGGCCTTCTGGTCCATACTAGAAGTAAATGCTTGGTTGTTAAAAAGGTGCGCTAGTGTGTAGACAGAAGAGATGCGGTTCGTATTAGTCCGTAGCTTATTCCAAACTGCAAACGAGTTGGTGAGAGTGGGGACAAAAATCAGTATTCTCTGTATCATTGATTGCCCTTTAAGGAAATCAAGAGGCAAACCGTCTGTCTTTCCAATGTAACCCAGTCAGGCTTTTCCCCACAAGAGTATATAACTGATAACTGAGCTAACTGGGCTACCTAGTAATACAACAAAATATTTGAAAGGCCAAGACTGCCACTGGTTCTGGGAGCGAATAACAACCAATGTCCCTTTCCTGCCAAGACATACTTAATACGTTTAGCTTGTATCTTCAATAAGTCTACCCCATTTAAAGCGATAGGTAATGAGCGAAAATAATACAGCAATCTAGGTAGCAACATCAATTTAATAGAAATAACCCTGCCAATTAAGGACAGATCATATACTGACCTCAAGTTTCTTAGATAAGGGAGGATAATTCAAGTGATACGGTTGTGAAATCGAAGAGGTCAAGCGGATCCCAAGGTATGAAATGCAGTCTTTTATTTTTTTACATAAAAGGGAAGGAGTCTTGTAGCCCAGTCTACAGTGATACATTAACCAAGACAACCAAATATTGACAGTTCATCTGAAGTCCTGAGATCGCACCAAATTCAGTCAACAGCTGCACAATGTTGGGAATTGATATAAGTGACGACATAATAAAAAGGAGCAAATCGTCCACAAAGAGGGCGCATTTATGGACCTGATCTCTGCAAAAGAAACACCTTGGATATCTGAATCAGTACTAATCACAACAGCCAAGGTTTCAATAGCAATAGCAAAGATTTGTGGGGATAAAGGACAGCCCTGCCTTGTCCCCCTAGCAATCGTGATCAGAGCGGAGTGGTGTCCAGCTAACCTAATCTTAGCCATAGGGATAGAATATAGCATCCGTATTATGTTGAGGAAGTTGGGCCACAATGTTTATTTTCTATACTATATATTGTTTCATCCTACAATAGCTCCTTTTATTCTCTTATATTTCTGAGCCATCCATACCTGGAATGCAGGTGTAGACTTATTGTGCCACGTCATAACGGTATAACGCAGACCTCAAAACTGGTTATTTTGATATACAAGATGAAGTCAGTGAGTGATTTATTTTACCAGTTGCTATCCTATCCAAAATGTCTGTTTCCAATGCATTCAAACAGGAACCTAATTTCCTGCCTTCAAACAGGAAATTAGGTGCACCATTACATGAAAATTTTCCAAATATGTTTATACACTAAATTATCAACTTAAATTTTAATCCCCTCACAAACACAAAGTGCTGCACCTGATGCTGGCAGTAAACCTGCTGTGCTTGTTGTAAAACCCTATTCCTTAACTAATGTTTTAATTCTTATAAAATGGAAGCTAACATTTATCCAAGCCATGGACCCATTTTGGAGGTGTTTCTTTGTAGACTATCCCTGCTTTTGAAAAAAATGAACCTGTGCTTTGTTCATGTATAACACATTTCATTACTGACTGTATACGGGCTTCCCTGACTTCATGTTTGTTTCTGGTAAGTGAATCAGTAAAAATAATAAAACCAGAAACAACCAAGCAACTATAGCAGCCTCTGTGTCTCTTTGGCTACCAGGTTTCTTTGGGGCTCACTTAGGCAAGCGTTGTTTTTCTGCCATTAACATGCATTTAAAATGCCTGTCAGCAGATATCAATTTATTTTAGTGGTGCCATGTGCATGATGGTTCTGAGCATGTGTTTGATCCGCATTGCTATGATAAGTAATTATTACAGAATTATTTAGGTGACGATAATTAACACATTACATTTTCATCAATCAGAGCTTGTAGTTTCCTTTTTTAAGTTCCTTTTGAATTTTTTTTTTTTTTTGAGGGATTCAACAACTTTCCAATCTGACAATGTATATGGGTAACCAAATAAAAAAATGTGTTCTCCCATTATGGAACCCGACTGCCATAATTATGAAGCTAAAGCATCCTTATTTTATTAGAGCATTGTCCCTTATAAAACAACCCATAGCAATTCATTTAAATTCAAATTTTAGAGATCTAACTCTAAGTGAGATCTGGTTGGTATGAGTCACTGTACTTTGTAAGCTACTAAAATGCAGTTTCAGAAGCTAAATACAGTACTGGAAACAAAAGCATTAATAAACAAATCATGTTAGTTTGGACTACATCAAATTTGGATTGTTGACAATGTGGGTATGGCTCAAATATAGCATAAAATCTTGTGTCAGTAACAACATAATACTGTATAATAAAGAGATAACAATTTTGCTTGTGTGAGTGAATCATTCCCATCTGTATGACGGTTGCATGCATGTGTTTCACTTGTCCCTGGAATCCAAAACTAAACAGAATCATATTTGAGAGGACCCATTATCATAAATCTTTAACAAAAACTTTTCTGACAAGTGTAGTCATAAAACTCTCACTTAGGAGAACAACCGTTTCAAGAGTTGATCAGCTGTATATACTGTGAAATTCGTTTTTTTGCCTCCCAAGTTCAACAGTTTGTGTGTTCTCACTAGTTCTGTCATTACACACTGTAGATAATGTAGTGAAAGGGTAACAAGCAATTGTTTTCCTGTGATATAATTTAGTTGTATGTAGTAGTGTCTTGAAAGTGTAAACTTGCATTGCTTTGATTTGCAGAGTAAGAAGCTGAAGCTTTTTAAAGACAGTGGTTTTATGTTAAACTGGCCATACACTATGCATTTCTTCAGGAACCGGCTGAAATTTCCTCTGCTCTGCTCTGTCCAACATCCTTTGATTGAAAAACAAGGTGGGTTTGATTTAAATCAAGTCCATTTAAATCACGATTTAAATCACTAGTAAAAAGGCTTGATTTAAATCAATTTGATTTAAATCATTATTTTTAAAGAGCAACTGTCATCTCTGTCCTGCAGTGGCTCCTCCTCTGACCCGCTGTTGAGTCTCCGACAGTTCTAATCAGTTTAATGGGAGGGCTGGTGATGCGGCAGTGACACAACAAGGTGAGGGACGTGGCGGCAGCAGGTAAGTGGATGCCCGCTAACAGTCGCTGCCATGATGGATCTGAGATGACAGGTGCTCTTTAAATGTAAGGCCTTTTTCTTGCTGGTAGTTAGAATCATTAATATTTGCAAACAAAATGAAGGTTTCCTATTTAGAATAATAAGCGGTCAGGTTAGTAAAACAGCGGGATCAGAACCGATTCAATCATACAGTTTTGCAAAACCATGGGATAAAGGAATATTCCTGAACTTTGGTTTAGCGCATGGTCACTGTAACATTGTGTGAATGCATTAATGCAGTGCATGTTATCCCAACTTGCAGAGCTTGGCTTCAATGAATGAGTTTACCAAAAAATTTAATATTGCAGAATATACAGCCTCATGCTACATAACTAAGCTCCATTTCATGCTGAATAAACAAAATTATTAATGTATCTTAAATAGAAAACTATCTCTTAGATAGATTTTTACTCCAAAAGCATTTTATTAAAATAAATTTGATAAAAATCAAATAAATCGATTTAAATAAAAAAACGAATCATAATTTTTTTTTAAATCATTGATTTATATCCACCCTGTTGAAAAATCAAAAGAGCTGGATGGAATCTGATAGATTTATTTTATTTATCCAGCTTATAATAAAACTAAAGGATGCTAAAAACTTGACTATGCCTTCCTAAAGCCTCTACTGTATATTAATACTTTAATTTCCTGTTCTGTGCATAAAATCAAACATGTGACTACATCAAATAAACTACATTACCCAGAGTCCTCATCCCTGTTCTGTAACTACGAAAGGACTGATCTTAATAAATTACTTGTTACAAAATCTGGCCTCCTGCCCCTCGTGTCATACACGCTCTATGCTAATTAGAGAATGATGCAATTCAGACGTACATGAGCACACTGAATTGAAGTTTGTCCTGTGGACGAGCACCTTCGGGTTACCATCGCTTTCTATGTTAAAGGGCTAGTGTTAGCCAGAGAAAGGAAGCAGATCTGGGCCAAGCAAAGCATTATAAATTCAGGAAAGAAGAAAGTCTAAGTGGAAAGAAGAAATGTGAAGAGAGCACAGTAGGCTGTACTGTGGAGCAATAAAAAATTAGCCTTTAGATACAACTTAAGGAATTGAATTGCCAAATGATATCTAGGCCAACCAAGATCCACATAGGCATGCAAATCTTTCCTATTAGTTTGTATACTTGTATTCTTCTGAAACCAAGAGTGTAAGACTTATGTTAGGAAAATCTTGCCAACCTCAGAGAGGGTTTCTGCCAATATAGACAGAAATGATTGTCACCCAGGTTGGTGGCAGTTATCCATTTGTGAGTACTTAAACTCTGTCATCTGTATCAAGCAGCAACCTTTTCACCCCTTATGTATTAAAGGGCAACTATACTTTTAAAACAGATAAGCTCTCCTAATATATCCAGGGACAGCTTGCAGTTGTGAAAATATATTGATTTCTTTCTTTCATTTTTCTTTTCTTCCTGTGTTTTTCGAGCTGTCATTAGAGATGTAAATTTTACATTGTTTACATCCATCCTGTTTGTACAGTGTGTACAGTGCAATCTAGAGAACAACATGTCTACAGACCAAAACTGAAAGGAAAGATCTCAACATTGCAGGAAAGAAAATTGCTTGATTCCCCCAATCCCCTGGCAGTAATCGCATGCTAAATATCTGACATGCTGGTTGTACCCAAGTCGATCGATGGATCGCCTCAGGTACAATCAGTCTGCCCCAAGGTGGATTAAATATCATCCAGGCCCTGTTGAGCTAGCTGAGATTCGATCCATTCATGGTCGGCTTTAGTTCTAGACTAAGGTATACTACTCTCTCTACTATGCAATACAAAGACTGCAGATAGGCTGGCTGTAAACAAAGCAATGTTTATGCCTGGGTTTATTATATCTTTTCTCAAAGCACAGGGGAAGAAAAAAAATATATAATAAGTTATATCCACAATGACAATTGGTGCCCCAGGATAAATTGAAAAAGCTAGTGCATTAATAGTGCCTCTTGGCTAAGAATAATACAGCATAGTAGTGTAGTGGTTAGCACTTTCGCCTAGCAGCAAAAAGGTTCGCTTGTTCAAATCCCAACCACGGCACTACCTGCTTGGAGTTTGCATGTTCTCCTTGTTCCTGCGTGGGTTTCCTCTGGGTACTCCGCTTTCCTCCCACACTCCAAAGACATGTTGGTAGGATAATTTAATCCTGTCTAAATTGGCCCTAGTATGTATGACTGTAAGTTAGGGCACATAGATTGTAAGCTCCTTGAGGGCAGGGACTGATGTAAATGTAAGAGCGCTGCGTAAATTGATAGCGCTACATATCATATATACTCGAGTATAAGCTGACCCGAATATAAGCCGAGGCACCTAATTTTACCACAAAAAACTGGGAAAACGTATTGACTCAAGTATAAGCCTAGGGTGTCCATCTGCTTGTCTCACTGTGTCCATGCCTCACTGTGTCCATGCCTCACTGTGTCTATGCCTCACTGTGCCCATGCCTCACTGTGTCCATGCCTCACTGTGTCCATGACTAGACTGACATTTAACATGGGAGTCTATGGAAGGGGTGCCCGGATTTGAAAAATCGGTGCTCCCCGGCCATAGGTCCCCCAGATAAAAAAACTTTGCACACTTATAGAGGAGAAATGAGGCTACATGTGTGCCAAGTTTCGGGTCCAGGGGACCTACGACCGGCCGGTACTGGGTCCCCAAATTCACTGGAGAAATGACCGTTTAACATGGGAGTCTATGGAAGGGGTGCCCGTCTTTGAAAAATCGGTGCTCCCCGGCCGTAGGTCCCCCGGACACTTGTAGATGAAGAGTAAGGCTACATGTGTGCCAAATTTTGGGTCCAGGGGACCTACGGCCGGCCGGTACCGGGTCCCCAAAGTCCGGGAGATCAGGTGCAAAAAGGTGACTCGAGTATAAGCCGAGGGGGGCATTTTCAGCACAAAAAAATGTGCTGAAAAACTCTGCTTATACTCGAGTATATACGGTAAGTACCTGAAATAAATAATAAACATGAAATATTCTGTATGCAATAACTAATATTTTCCTGACAAAAATAAGATTTTAGAATTAGTATTTTGGTCCTGAACATAACAAAATGCAAACAAAACCACTATACATTCCTTGTAAAGCTATAACATATCTCCTCCAGAAGTACCATACGGCAAAGGCCTTAGTCCTATATTCAATACAGAGGCTGGAGACATCAGATTAATCCCTTGGGGGAAAATGGAAAATACTAGCACTAGACATAGCAAATTTTACAAGGTACATTAGAGCTGAACTCCCGGCAAAGGCTAATTACACAGTTCAAATACATATGGGAGCTTTTTTACCTGCCAAATTTTTTGTATTCCAATCTTCAGATTTACACAACCCTGTCGGACTGTACAGTCAGGACAGTGACTTTAGTTTTCTCTGCTGCAGTTAAACAAGTCACCTCTCTGCCCCCAGTCTGTGACTGTACAGTGAAGGCGCACAATCAGCTCATCCCCCTGCTCATACTGCTTTCTTCTCCTACAAGCATGGGCATATTCAGGTACTTACACTAGTTACATTTAAAATAAATGTAGCATTTTTTCAATCAATACATAACCTAATTTATGTGTGTGATTCATAACTGCCCGAAGTTCAGCTTTAAAAGGTTGTGTTTGATTTCAACAAATGTCCTATATCCCACTCCTGTGCTTCTCATCAAATTTTTAATTAAATGTTATGTTAAGGAGCAGATAGGCAGATTCATACTGTGGCTGCTCAGGGCTGGGCAATGTTTACGCTCTGCAGTGCTATGGCATTCTCCAAAATGTTGCATGTATGCTGAGCCTAGCCTTTAGGAGTAATCGCTTTCTTCCTTTTCAGACAGTCTTTTTTGCTGAAGATGTCTATTATTTCCTATTCTTTACACATCGTTGACATAATTTGTGCTCATGTTTTGGGGGCAACAAACAACTCCCACCCACCGGTTCTTACCTTCACTGTCTTCCCCACCAGTCCTTTCATCTGTCAGAGCCCATGGACCTAAATTGTGTTTCTGTGTATGGAGTAGCATGTGACCTCTCCTACCCCCATATTGCAGTGCTTGGACTTTACACGAGGTAGGGAAACAAGTCATTAACCTTGTGTAATTTTATCCCAGATGTTGAACAGGGTTTAAACCAACAGCTCTAATAAAGGAATGGAGAGAGAGGGAGAAGCACAGTGAATATAAGTATCCATGATTGTAGGGTGAGCTTCAAAGAGAACCTGTCATTTTACCTTGAATGACAAAATAAAGTGAAGTTTTGATGCAGATATTCTATGACAGAGACTGTAACAGACCCACTAGTTGGTTGGTCAGATCTGATAAAACCCTCACATAATGCTCTTTTTACTTGACATGCTCTCTCATGTTTTAGGGCAGGGGTGTCGAAACTCAATTTCATTGCGGGCCACATTAACATTATGGTTGCCCTCAAAGAGCTGGTTGTATGTGTTAGACTAGATGTCCAGAGCACCCCACTCCCCCTTACATCAGATGTCAAGAGCCCCCACACCATCAAGAGTCTCCTACCTTCCCTTACATCACAGTACACCCCCCCACCCCTTACCTTGTGCTGCTGCTGGCAAGAAGCTGGGGGCGGAGCTGGGAGGCAGAAAGTCCAGAGTATGGAGAAGGACCAGAGGAGGGCTGGAGTCAGCTGAATGCTGAGACCAGGGGTGGTGGAGATAAGGAGGTGCTTCAGCTGCACAGAGAGGCACAGAATCTGTAGAAGGAGTTCTGTACCCCTCTCTGCTGCTGACTGTTGAGATGGGGAAGGGGGTGAGGGGCAGAGGCGAGCCTCTCTGCTGCTGCAAGGACAAGCGCAGGAGTTGGCAGAGACGTTCTGTCCTCCTCTCTGCTGTTGACTGCTGAGACAAGTTGGGGGCAGAGACAAGAGGGTTGCTGCAGCAGTAGGAGAGGTGCGAGGGCCACATGAAATGGCCTGGAGGGATCGATTCGGCCCATGGGCCTTGTGTTTAACACATGTGTTTTAGGGCATCTGGGGAGACCTCCAGGTGTTGTCCATGAGGCAGAAGCACATGCTTCTTCCATAGCAGTGTCTATCTGGATGCAAAGAAAGTTGGATAAAGCCTTTTTTCTCTTGAAGCACAGAGGCTTGTCTCCCATTATGATATTTGCTATATACAGTTCTTCATGTGGCGATAATTTAGCATGTGCAGTCACTTTTAATAGGTTTTTCCCTGAGATATTTGGGATGTTCTATCAGACTTTTTGTTTTTTGTACATGAGATCAGTAAGATGAAGTATCAACTATATACTTGTTTTTCGAACAACACGAACACATGTTATTGACATGTAGTGTTACTAGACAAATTTCAGTCTGTGCCTTCTTTATTTTTAATCTCCTGTGTTGTGAAATGGTTTCTCACCAATCACCTCTCCCCACCGTTCTCTAGTTACAAGTATGATTTTACCAGTTTTGGGGGCCAGAAAAATATCCCCAATATGGTGGGAGAAATGTTCTCATTAATTATCGTTCCTGACATAAAGATTGGTTACTTTCTACCTACTGACCTGTCTGTAGTCACAATTAGGTCACATCAGGCCTTTCTGTGCAAATTGGTCCTGATTAGGTGGACTGAGGCTGGTTGTGAAGTTTTGGCATTGCTTAATTGTGGGAGTGGCTGTCATTAAGTGCATAGCTTGCATTATTTCAGGGAGAAGGGTATTTCTAGATCACATAGTGGCTTTACTGAGGAATAAAAAAAATCACCACCTCCAAAGGAATAGATCCAGATCTACTTATGAGATGTCTTAAACCCTGCACAAAGCAGAAGAGGGACACATGCTCTCATACCTAACTGCAGTAGACCACAATGGCAATCTACTGCACTCCACCACTCTTGTGGTCAGTGTTCTCACACTCCTAGGATTGTTTGTAGACCTAAGCTATGCAAAAAAGGGACCAAATGGCTAATAACATTCTTAAATGGGTTTAGGTGGACTTCTACTTTCAATGGACTTACATGGGGTTGATTCACTAAAAGCCAAAGCTTAATTGAACAAGTGGAAGTTAGAAGCTGATTGGCTACCATGCACAGCTGCCTCAGATTTTGCACTTTCCTGTCTTAGTAAATCAACCCCAACATCGCAGAGCAAAGCAGCTATGTGATTAGGCCGGTATAGAAGCCATTCCTCTCCTGTGCTGCATATTAGTTTTAGGACATTAAAGCTAAACCTATTTTTTTATATATTATTTTTAAGCTTGATACTTTAGGTAGAGTTTCAAGGGATCAAAGGGCAACTAGTCTTACCGTTACAACCTGTTAACTACCTGACCTAACACACTGCACACTCAGAAGATGAGAGACCGCGTGATAGGTCAAGCAGTTAGTTCACAGGCCATGTCAGACTTCATTTGACCTCTCAACCTCAGACTTTTCCAGGTTCTAACAGGTTCCTTTAAAATAAGAGCTCCAAGTATAAAAAGGTAAAGTAGTCATTTGAAATAGGAGTCTGCATAAATGACTTAATGTAGATATGCCATGTATCTATTTCCCTTGCAATAGAATGAGAGGGCAGATAAATTGCAAAGCAGAATCTCCTTATCATACAATTTTGTGTTTGTGCCCACCTATACACTGCATACTGCAGAAAATAGGGAAAGCTCCCCATCATAATAGACTTATTAAGCTGTACCATGGCAAGAATCTGGAGATACCATGTGTAGGTCCTAATTTTTTTATTTTCTTTGACTGTTACTTGACAGATTCCCTAATAAAGAGTGTTTTTTTCATATATATTGTATTGAAGGTGTAAAATTTTGCCAGTTTACTGTATTTGCTGGCGTATAAGGTGGCAGGGGATATTAGACGACCCCCTAATTTAAAATTTAAAATGTTGGTTTTGTGGTATACTCACAGCATAAGATGACCCCTTTCCGACCAGTCTGTCAGCCTGCTGGATGTGTCTCACATTATACATACAGTATACTGCGCTGAGCCAATCACAGCGAGCGATGCATTCTATTAATGAATACAAAGCCTGCTCAGATTGGCAGAGGCTGTGACATCATCAGCCCGCGCCTCTGACTCTCAAAGCCAATCCGAGCAGGCTACTGTATGTAGCCTGCTCGGATTGGCAGAGATTGTTCCTCCAGTCCGAGCAGGCTCTGTATTCATTTAATAGAATACATCACTCGCTGGGATTGGCTCAGCGGTGTATACTGTATGTATGCAGTATTACCGCACATTCAACCAAGCATCCAGAGGGCTGACATCCAGCACTCGGTGTATAAGACGACCCCCGCTTTTTGGACGTTTTTTTTTTGTGTAAAAGGTAGTCTTATACACCGGAAAATACGGTAGATGCAAACAATGGTTATGAAAATTCATATTTTAAAAGACCAGTTTTCTCACCTTTGCAACCATTCCCAAGGACTCGGTGGTCTGAAATATTTGTGCACTTTTCCATTCAAAGTGGTATTAAAGTCTTGTTTTTTTTTGTTTGAAAATAACAAACATGTTAAACATGTTGCATTGATAGATGTTTATCCAATTTTTCGCACAATAATATTCTTGTTATTTTGTTATTGTACCCATGCATCCTTGTCTTAACATTTAGATGTTATATTAATGAGGAGTTCTGTAGGATAACAACCAAATATAGTCACTTATATGGACCAACATATTGGCATTTAGATATAGTCAAGGTGGAGAAGGCGCTGTCTTTCACATATTTAATGTTATACTTACCTGCTCTGTACAGTGGTTTTGCACAGAGCAGCCCAGATCCTCCTCTTCTCAGCTCCCTTGTTGGCACTCCTGGCCCTTCCCTCCTGCCGAGTCTCCCCCTCCCAGCAAACAGCATGCTATGGGGCACCCAAACAGAGCCGCTGCTCTGTATGTCCATTCAGACACGGAGCTGTGTCTCGGCCCCGTCCCTCCTTCTTTCCTTCTTCCCTCCTCCCTCCTTCCTTCTTCCCTCCTCCCTCCTCATTGGCTCACTGACTTTAGTTGACAGCAGCTGGAGCCAATGGCCCCCGCTGCTGTGTCTCAGTCAATTAGGAAGGAGAGTCCTGGACACCCGAAGCTCTTGTGCAACATCGCTGGATTGAGATGGGGCTCAGCTAAGTATTAGGGGGCTGCTGCACACTGAAGGTTTTTTTATCCTAATGCATAGAATGCATTAAGATAAAAAAAATCTTCTGCCTTTAGAGCCACTTTAACTGTGGTTATGCCCTTTCAGCAATGACCAAATAACAGACAGAGAAATGTTAACTTTACTGTATCTTATTAACCATGATCCAGTTTTTGATAACTGCACTATAACCGTGATGGCTGTTTTGCAGTAGAAAAAACTGTAGCTACAATGCATGGAAAAGTTAAAATGTATAATATTAGAATTACTTGCCATATGGCCACATACAGTTTTGCTGTTATAGCAAGGCAACCTTTTCTTTTTTATTATTTGAATGTGTTTTAAAAGTTGATAAAATGGCACCCAGTATACAAAAGAAAAAGGGTTCCACTCCACAAGTAAAGAAATTATAACCGGTTCCACGCTATTGGCTCTCTTTCAACTTTAAGATTTTGAAAGTGGATTAATGGAAATGCTCAGTCAATGGGGTCAAGTGTGTGCGGATACTATTGGTGCTAAGTACATGCCATTTTGAGAATATACTTCTCATGAGAGATAGTCATTTCTTTACAGTTTCAAAAAGCCAAGATAATTTGCTTGACCAGTCTAGTGTATGAAAGTGTTCTGGAGACAACCAGAGTGTCCTGCTGATAATTAAAACTCCCTATTTACTTGGGAATCCTAGGATTAATAGGAGTCATTTTTTTTTAAAATTGCAGTTATAATGGTTGTCCAAGACAGTTAGGTTATGAAATCATGTCCTGAAGGTGATAGTTGGTAATATCTCACATTCAGTTGGTGTTGGACAGGTCTACAAGTTGGAAATGTTTAATTAACTGAGAATAGCAATTTACTACTAAATAATAATGGCAGTTTTAAAGATAAATAACATTATCAAAATAATAACATATCCTAATAATAATAATAATAATTATGCCATGGAAGTATAATTTCATTATTTTTTGGGATATAGTGGAAGAGGTTGAGAATCCCTTGTGTGAAGTTGCTCTTTAGGGCCAGTTCACACCACATGCAGTCCAGTAAAAAAAAATTGCTCTGCATCATAAATGCATGGAAAGTAGGTTATATGGTTTCCAATGCCAAAGTTTTTGCTGCTAGCACTTTCACCTAGCAGCAAAAGGGTCGCTGGTTCGAATCACGACACCATCTTCCTGGAGTTTGCATGTTCTCCCTGTGTCTGCGTGGGTTTCCTCCAGGTACTCTGGGTTCCTCCCACACTCCAAGACATGCTGGTAGGTTAATTGGATCGTGTCCAAATTGGCCCTGTATATATGTGTGCACGACTGTGTGTCCCAAGCGTGTTGAGATCCTACGGGGTAAATGACCGCACCAGCCAGGCAGACACCGAGTGCAAAAAGCGCCTAGAGGCGATTCAGTTTGCATGTGTAGCGCTATACAAGTGATTCATTAGATCATTCATTCATAAAGGTAAATTAATATCAGAAAGCAGTAAAAACACGATAGAGGATCTAAACCTTTTACCATAAGAAAACCTCAATTTTATTTCAAAAGTAGCTTATATTTCAGCTTTGTGAATGGTAGTTGCCATCTCCTGAGTTTTTTTATATATTTTGGAAATTCTAAAACTAGGTATTTGTACCTGAGTTGTAATCTCCAGCTACCTGTCCTTGCCTTTACATGGCTAACCCTATATGTACACTTCAGGAGGAGTGAGACTTGTCCCGACTCTGCTGTGGTTACAGCGTGGGTATTTTGCTGTTGTTGTCCTGAATTGACCAGTCAATAGAGGATGCAACCCATCTTTTTGAACATTAAACAGAAATATGTATTGTGGGTGTATAAACTCAAAATAAGCGATTTTTAAAATACTCTGGTTACTTTTTGGCATTAAAACTTTTCTTTAAAGCAAACTAAATTGTTTTCAAAATAATTACCTGCTATTTGTCAAAAAAAAAAATGTGGATCTTGATCTAATAATGCCATAATTGTAATATTCAATCAAAATCAAATAGTATAGTAGTAAAATTCAGCTGTCTTTGGGAATATTGGCTTAACTGCCGTTTTTTTACGAATGGGGTTTTTACTCTTGAGAAGTATTAATGACTTTTACCTTGAAAAGATTTTGGACAAATCTGTTTCTGTTGTGTGAGTAACGTTCTATAAATGGTGGATTTTGTTTCACGTGGAATAATTCACAGAAGGTATTACCTTTTGTAATGAAAAGGGACAGGCAAGTCACCTAGCATAAAGTCAAAGCAATGTTTTGGCTGTAAGATGCATTACAGGCAGACTTGTAGTTTTTCCAAAGAAAAGAGGGAGCAAAGGCTTTATTGGAGTTCTTTGTAATTTAGGAAACCCAACCCAAACTGGATGAAGAAGGGAGGGGGAAAAAAAAAGCAAGCCTTAAAGGATCTGTCTGTATTGTGTGTCACCACGTCAAGAAAGAGATGTTCTTAGCATGAGATTTCTTTAGTAACTTTTGGAATGTCCTCAGTGAATGGAGATTTATTTTTGGTTATGAAAAAGTAGGCACTCACCTGGTGTGTAATGACACACTGTTCATTAGTTAGTTATTTGTCCAGCCATCCTCCACTTTCATCTCATACTACCTCATTAACAGAGTCACTACCTCATTTGTTTTTTTCCTGCTGAGCCCAGGTCCAGAGTTCCATGTGCTTCCAAGGATGGTTGGCATGCACAGCTTGCCTATGAAAGAGCCTCCACTAATTGCATTGTCTTAAAATTACAACTTTCCATCAAATCTCCCTCTTCTTTTTCTTTCTCCTGCTGGGAAACATTTTGAGTTTGTATTGTATTTAAGCAAACAAAGCCCACCCATTGGCACAAAGCTCTCATGCAAATGTTCAGGTTTGTACCTAGAATAAGAAAGGTAATTACACGTTTCTCCAGGTGAAAGCAATGTTCAATGTCCAGAAGAAAATTAAGTAGAATTGGAAGAGTAAAGGAAACCTGTATCCCCAGGCATAGGATTAGATAATGGTAATTGTTGACAAAAATAAAGAACCAAAAAGAAAAAACAAAACTGTCGCGTTTAAATAGATAGATATTTTTCTGTTCTTGTGCATAATAAAAAATTGCGGAAAGGAAAGTATTCTATTCCAAAGTATTTAATACTTTTAGAAGTAATTTAATTTGTGAAAATAGTTTTTCTTTTCCATACTCTTAAATATGGGAAGATTGAGATTTGACAAGCAAAATCTTTGTACCAACCTTAATCCCTTCAAATCCCCACACAGAATCCATGTACTAGCAATTAGCAGCTTATGTAGAAATCAGAGAATCCATCTTCTTAACAGGTTTTTGTACCAGACATTATATATCATTGTAATGTCCTCTCAACTTGGCTTGCAAATGTTTATATATATATATATATATATATATATAACATTTTTTTTACAGATAAATAAAATGTGGGTTATCTAGATGTGCATGAAACATTTACAAATTGATGTCATCATTATAACATGCTGAGTTAACTAAATTAAACCCTTGTGGTGAATTCAAGTTTTTTTTTTTATTACCAAATCCATAAAGAAGGTATGGCATGGCACTGCTTACCAGGTTTAATGTCTTGTTAGTTGCATATTATCACTACCTTGTATATTTTAAAGAAAACCTGCTATGCATAGCCCATGCAGGGCAAAGCAACAAGTTTACTTAAAGGGTAAGTCCACTTTCGTTGGGAAAAAAATTGCAAATAAAGGAAAAATAATATAGCGTATACAATTGCGATAAAAGTCATATGTCATTGAATGTTATTAAAAATTAACTTTCCTTTTCAATCTGCAGCCGCTGCAATGTTCTATAAAATGCAATGCAATATAGCTACATGGAGTTGTTCTGTGCACAGAATGTGAACTGACAACTCTCCAGAAACATGTCCTGCTTGTGTGATTGGCTCAACAATTTTTCCAGAAGTCTGCCTAAGATACAAGTCAGATTTCAGGCATCCCCTGCAACAAAAAATTCATTTTTGGTGAGATATTTTCAGAGGGACACTTCTAAAGGGATGCAGGCACAGCAGATTTCCTCATTCGTGCCCTGCAGCTGCCACAGCTGACTGATAATTATGAAACCACTCCCATTAGACCCACTAAAGCACAGAGGCACAGAAAAACACACAGGGATTTCTTCAGATTAACAAAAGGTTGCCTTGCAATGTACATAGATCACCCAGAGGGGAATGTTTTTTTATCAACAAAAGTGGAGTTATGCTTTAAATGCCTGGCTCCCCTCCTGCATGTTCTCACCTTCTCGGTGCTCCTCTGCCAATCTTTTAGCCACCAGGAGCTACAGTCTTGTAGGAGTATGTGATTCACTTTCCTTCCTCCCAAGTGACAGCACTGATGCTTTGCCAACTGCTGTCACATGGAGGTAGAGAGTCTTCGTCCCTGTGTCCTTACTGCTATTAACTTTTTATCCCTGCTCCCTGCCAGCATATGTCAACACATTATGCATTATACTGCACTCTCATGACAACTGCCATTTTATTTTTAAAAATATTTTATCCTTTGTGCTGCTGATCTCCCGCATCCTCTTTGCAGTCACTTCTTGTTCTCATGGATGGCTTCATGACTTCTCTCAAGGTAAGTTTCCTACCTAAAAACAGAGGATTGTGCCACTTTTAGTCTGCATTGGATACCAGTTTGACAGGTTGGCAACCAGAAGAAAAATTGGGAGACAGGGACCGAGCATTAGTATCCTATAAAAGGAAGTGCCTGAACAAGGACCTTCTGGAAAGCTTTTGTGAAGCTCACACTCACAATATGCTGTTGAAAACTGCCAATGTCGTGTTTTAATTGTCAAGCGGAAATCTGAAAGTGACATCAAGGTAAATGAAGCAAAAGCACAAGGGGATCTTTTTGAAAGCTATAAAAAATAGGACACTTCCAGGGCCAAATCTCACTAGGGATGTATGTGGATATGGGAACGGTTTAAAACCACAGCTATGCAATCTGATTTCCCTGAGTCCAGCACAGCAAAGATACTGCATCATTGTCACCTGTCTATACCACGTTCCAGGACTCTTGAAGGCAGCTCTGCACTTTTCCTGACACTCTGAGATCCTTCAAATTCCAGCTTGTGAACACACCAAGTATAGGAATTAAGCAACGATCTTGACCATTTTTTTCTGTGCATCAACAACTGTCACAGCTCATAAATGGATTTCACTGACACAGACAGGCTTTTAAGATTTCCAAGTCAGAGAGATAAGACATCCTCAAGTGTCATGGCAGCTTCCAGAATGGTATTTGCAATGTGCTGGTTATCTACTAACATTTATTATCTATTCATGTTAACCACTGGCAGATGCTGCTCAGTGCCACCCTATTGGTCAAACTCATTTTGTGTTTCTCAAATTGTAGATCATTATGAGAATTTCTGGTTAAAAGTACAGTATTGTAGGACTTGTTATAAATGTATAATTTTTATTAGAATACCACCCAATAGGAACTATGGGACTTAATATACCCTTGAGGAAGAATTTCTCCAATCACAAGGGTACATGTAAAGTCCCGTAGTTCTTGGTGTGTGGTAGTATATGGTTTTTACATAATTTTTGGATTGTACCCCCATTTTTCTTTGTATATAATTTGTAATATTGAGAAATTTCTTGGCTTCATAAGTAGACACATCTACAGGTCAAAATTCTATGAAATTTAGTGATAGTTGTACACTTTCTTGTTCTTCCTAGTCTTCCTACTAGCCACAAAGTGTGATGAATAAAGGCAGCCTTGTGCCCAATAAAGAGTTGAGGGACACAGAAGATGCTTGCGTTATCAACCCGATGCTGGTGACTGTCTTGTTTGTATCTACATGTTTGCTATAAAAGACAAGTTTACTTTTAGAACATCTTCATGTAACTTATTCTGTGTGTACTTTTCTTTCCTGTTGTACCTATTTTCCTCCTAATCATGGTTATTCACTCCAGGGCTTATGTATAAAATGTATGCTAACAAGAATATTTCTTGCTGCTCATAGCAAGCAGTCAGCATGTTTCATTTTCAAATCTGCAGTGCAGAAATTACTTTTTTTTTTTGCTATGGACATCAAAAAATTCTCTTACCACATTTTCATAGGTAGACCACTTAGTTGTGAGAGTATGACCCAGCCCTCTTTTTTCACATCTTGCAGGTTTGCAATATCTGTCATTTTTATTCAATGCATCTTATGCAGAATAACCTGTCTCTGGAATTACCCTGAACTATTACTGGCAGTTATGCTTAGCCGGAGCATTGCCTCTAAAAGAAACATTGGGGCTAAAGCAGTTTATGTAAAAGGGTCATATTTTTCTAGATTCATGAGTGCTACACAACTTGCCAGTTTATTATACCTCTCAGAGGCTCGGTTGGTGAGATCTCTGTCTGAATTACAAACTTAAGGAGAATGCAACAGAAAGTGCAGATACATGCAAGGATGGACAAGAACAGAGTAGGGAAACCATATCAGGGTGATCGCACCTCTGCAATATCAAATAAATATGTAGCCAAGGGTAGACTGAGCCTAAAAGGCTCCACCTGTAAATAAAATATTCGTTTTGGTAGACTGGCTCTTTTAGAAGCCAGGAATATGTGTTTACTGACAGCATGAAATAGTTGAAAAATAATGAATAATGCTCATTACATTTTCAGTCAGGAAAGAATTTCCCTTGCATCGGCGGTCAGTGCGCATAATGCTCTTTACATTGGAGATCAGTGGGAAGAATGCCACCCTATACAGATACAGTAGCTAAAATCATAAATAGTGTCAGTAGTTAATTATCTGAAAGTCAGAAATTGCTTGTTGCTCAAAGACCATCTAACCACCTCTGGAGGAACCCTAGTTGAGAACAGCTTTAACCTTCTTGCATACGATTGGGCAGCTCAACCTGAGTAAGCATGTGGCAACCACTAAATATTGTCTTGATTGGTTTTTAAAGGTTAGCATCCCAGATTGTGTGGTTATTTGTGGCATCACAGATATTCAGAACCTTGTTTCATTACCTCACTTTACAATATTTTAATCTGTTTCAAAGATTACAAATACCTTGTTATCCTTTTTTTTTAATTTATGATGGTTGTTTTTTTTCTCTTTTGCTTGGTATGTGTGATGGCACACTGACCTGACACCGCAGCACTGGGAGCAAGTGCATGCAGGATGGTACCTTTTCAGTGCTAATGACAGCTGATTAGGTCACCAAGACTGTAGCACTCGCAGTTGGAATGCAGAACGTTCTAATGAATCATTCTTGCAGCTTGAGAGGTTATGAACAAAATGGACAAATTCAGGTGCTGACAAAGGCTGTGACCTTTGCTGCTATAATATCACTGTTTCACAGGCTGGTTAGTTCTCTAACCAACTTTCAGCCCATCAAAAATTGATTTAATTGCAATTCCAACCCCCCCATTAGAAGCATTGGAGTATAACTAATTGTAGTAATAGAGAGTAATAAGGCTCGGATAAAAAGCTTTCCTTAGCCTCCTTTGTATCTTGTGTCACTGCCTGTCAGAGGTCAGAGAGCTTGCATATTCTATTAGTTGCCTTCATTTGGACAAATTAGTTTACCCAACAGTAATTAAAATGCCAGTACGGGTCGGGAAGAGCTGAAAGCACTTGATGGGCACAAAGATGAAGGACTTGACAGCTATGGTGGCCTTCCTTGCCAAAGCGTGTCACTGCTGAATCAGAGGATACACAAACCACAAACGTATATGGTTAGCGGCTTTGGGGTCATGTCATTCTTCACCTGCTTTAGTGTATTGTCTTTCGCCTCTCATCCAATTTGTCTTTTGTCACCTGCTTGAAGGTCGTGAACGTTATTTTTAGCCATTGTTGCTGAAACAGTGCATTAAAAAAATCCAAGTGCTGAAATCAATACCTGTTATCTAGTTTCTCTCAAGTTCATGAGCTCTGTTTAAATTACTTGAGACAAAAACTTAAATAGAATAACATTTGCATAAGAACACAGGTGTCAGTGTGAAGAGGATCATGAAAACAAAACAGAATTCCAATGATACCTACAACCCAGATTCCCAAAAAGTTGGAACATTGTAAAATCTACATAAAAACAGAATGCAATGATTTGCATTTCTCATAAACCCACATTTTATTCCCAATAGAAAATAAAAAAAACATATCAAATGTTTAAACTGAGAAAATTTACAATTTTAAGGAAAAAAATTAGGTAATTTTGAAATTTATGGCAGCAACACATTTCAAAAAAGTTGGGACTGGGCAACAAAAACCTGGCAAAGTAAGTGGTACTTACAAGGAAGAGCTGGAAGAACATTTTGAAACTAATTGGCAACAGGTCAGTAATATGATTGGGTTTAGAAAAAGCATCACAGAGAGTCACAGTGTGTCAGAAGAAAACATGGGCAGAGGTTCACAAATGTTTGCATTGTGGCGTCTAAAAATTGTTGAATAATTGTAGAATAATGTTTGTCAATGTAAAATTGCATCATTTAGGAATTGGGTGTTGTATAGGTAAGAGAGTCTTTTTTTTTTTTTTTTTGGGGGGGGGGGGGGGGGAGTAGTCGGAAACACTGCAGTGGAAAGCCATCAGTTAACAATACTTTTTTTTTTGTATAATCTTTATTTATGGAAGACAGGACAATACAGCTCTGATTACAGTATCCATAGGTAGAAAAAAAAAACATCAAGTAATGTGCCAGTCCTTCCTTTTTTTTTTTGTTATTCCACAACAGACAGGTACAGAAACATAAATGACATAAATTACATAGTTTCACAAGAAAGAAACGGTTAAATCAGTCGTTAGCATACGAAATGCAAGAAAAGAAAAGAAAAAAAAAAAAAAAAAGGGGGGGGAAAGGGTTCAAGTGACACATTAGCGGCGAGGACTACAACCTCACAATGAGCGAGCAGAGTCCCCAATCGCCAAATAGCAAAATACAAGACAAAATTCATCTCCGAAGAGATGTTAGCAAACATGTGGCTAGGCCGACCAGCTCCCCGGACCAATAGCGCAGAGAATCGCAGATCTTGGAGGGAGGATCAGGCGGGCGCGCACAGGGGGAGGGGGGCAGCAATGCACCTCCAACTAACCTCCCCCCGACACGCTGCCCCGCCCGGATCCTCCCAACTCGAGGCCCCCACACCATGGTGACACAAAAGTGTCGATCCCCCGCACTGTCCAGGGGAATCCGCGATATCAGAGTGCCCTAGCCCGGCAAGCCAGCCGGCCTTCCAGCCCCGCACCTGTCACCTAATGCTACTAACAAACTGTTGTTAAAGACTGAAACCACAGTAAACCAAAAAAAAAAAAAAAAAAAAAAAAAAATTTTTAAATAAAAAGGGGGGGATACAAACTAGGAAAGGAAAAATAGCAAGATAGAGTATAGCATACCTGGAGTCTTACGTCCAGCTCCGCCCCCGCCCCGGGCCCCGCCAGCCCTTAGCACATATTATGTACCTAGAAGAAAGAAAAAAGAAGAGGACCACTCGTCCCAGCTCCCACTACCGGCTGGGCATCCATGTGACTTTTCTAGTGCGCTTCAGCCCACTGCTCCCACCTGAGAACCCCGAGACCGCCCTTTGAGGGATGGCTCCGCGAGCTCCAACAGGGCCACATCCAAGCTAGAGGACACGTGGCCAGGATCCAGGACATATGCGTCCCAGGTCAACCAAGTTGCAGTGAAGCTATCTCGAGTACCCCTGCAGGTGGCAATCCAATCCTCCGCCTCCCTGATGTCTCCCACCTTACAACGCCATTCCTCCCTGCCTGGAATTTGCTGACGCCTCCAGTATATGGGAAGCAATCGTTTAGCTGCATTCAATAAGTGAGGCAGCACACTTTTCTTGTATCGGCTCATTGGCATGGGAGGAACGTGTAGCAGGAAGTGAACCGGGGAGAGAGGGATGTCCGTACCCGTTATATCTTTGATCTGGGTCCCTATGTCCTCCCAGTAGGGCCTAATCACCGGGCAGTCCCACCAGATGTGCAGAAGGGTGCCCCTGTGACCACAACCTCTCCAGCATCGATCCGACATGGATGGGTAAATCCTGGCTAGATCCGCCGGTACACGGTACCAGCGTAGCAATATTTTGAAATTTGTTTCCTGTGTCCTGGAGTCAATAGAACTAGACCGAGTAAGTTGGTAAAGAGAAGACAGTTGGCTAGGTGTAAAGACCGTCTCCAGGTCTTTTTCCCAGGCCCCAATGTATGCTGGCTTCACTACTGAGGCAGTGGAGCCAAGCAAGTGGTAGAGCTCAGAAATCGCATGCGGGACCGGTTCTTCTGCTACAAAGAGGTGTTCAAAGGGCGTAAGGGTGGAGATATCTCGTATGGAGTTCCCCTGAGCCATAAAAAAATGGTGAAGTTGTCTGTGGCGCCAAAAGTCCATAGGGAAACTCCCCGTACGGCCACGAAGGGCCGCCAAAGAGAGCAGCTTACCATCCTTCATAAGATGTCCACAACTGGCGTCCCCGCCGTCCACCCAAGAGCCAAAAAAGGCCGTCTGCTCACCCGGTGGGAACCACAGGTAACCTCCCAGTGGCGCCAGTGGGGAGACAGGGGGTGCCATCGGTAGAGTGGCATTGAGGCGATCCCAGGTTCGTAGAGCCTGGACCGTCAGAGGAGAAGCAAAATCAGACAACCCCCTGTGTTCCCGGGCCAACCACGGGGCATAGGACAAGTTTCTGCCCGCCATATATTTTTCTAGGGAGACCCAGATTTTGGATTTAGTGTGGAAGCGCCAGCTAAGGATCCTCTGGAGGACGATGGCCCTATAATACCTTTGAATGTCCGGTAGGCCTAAACCCCCTGCATCTCTCGGTCGGCTCAACAGTCTGAGCGCAACTCTTGGCCTCCTATTATTCCACACAAAGGTCGAGATCAGGCTCGACATCCGTGTGAAAAAACGCCTAGGCAAGGACATGGGTATCATTTGCAAATAGAACAGTATGCGTGGAAGAATATTCATTTTTATGATATTAAGTCGCCCCATCCAGGTGAATGCTGTCTTAGTCCAGAGGGCCAGGTCCTTCTTCACAGTTGTCAGTAAGGAAGGAAAGTTAGTCGCGTACAGGGTGTCAAACCTATCTGTCAGTCGTATACCCAAATATTTCAAGGACGATTTTGCCCAGGTGAATGGGAAGGCAGTTTGTAGCCTACCCGTCAGAGAGGGTGGTAACTGAATGGGTAATATCTCTGACTTTGCGTAATTGATCTTAAAATTAGAAAGTGACCCGAAATGTTGGAGTTCTCGCATCAGGTTAGGCAAAGAGATCAGGGGGTCCGTCAGGTGGAAGAGCACATCATCGGCGTACGCGGAAAGTTTATGCTCCGTGTGACCCACCGTCAGTCCTTTGATATCATTGTTCGCCCGTACAGTGCGTAGAAATGGTTCCAGCACCAGGGCGAACAACAGAGGAGAAAGAGGACATCCCTGTCTCGTACCATTCCTGATCGAGAACCTAGGGGAGAGAAAACCATTTACCTTGACCTGAGCACTCGGATCTGAGTACAAGGCCATGATCCATGCTAACATATGCGTGCGCAAGCCGAGAGCCTCCAGTACAGCGCGCAAGTAAGTCCAGTCAACCCGATCGAAGGCCTTCTCTGCGTCGGTTGACAGGATCAGGTAGGGGGGGGGGTCGGGAATAGCACGAGCCCAGTGTATAAGGTGTATAGCCCTGATGGAGTTGTCTCTAGCCTCTCGGCCTGTGACAAACCCCGTCTGGTCCGGGTGGACAATGAGTGGGATCAGGTGTTTTAGCCTAGACGCAAGAATTTTAGCAAGAATTTTTATGTCCACATTAAGAAGGGATATAGGCCTGTAGCTCTGGGGCACAGTGGGGTCCTTCCCCTCCTTGGGAATCACGGTGATGTGGGCTAGCAGGGCCTCACTAGGGATCGCATTCCCGTTTGCTACAGAATTAAAGTAGCTGCACATCGACTCTGATAGCAGGGGTAGGAACAGTTTATAATAGGCTTTGGTGAACCCGTCAGGACCAGGGCTCTTCCCATTAGGCAAGGACCCCACCGTAGCCCCAAGCTCATCAGGCGTGATAGGGGACTCCAACATGGAACACTGATCATCCGTCAGCGGGGGAAGGCCAGCTGCGGTCAGGTAAGTTCTTATGTCGTTCAGTCTCTCAGTCTGGGCCTCAGAGGTCCGGGTCGAATCTAGGTTATAGAGGGTGGCATAATATTCTCGGAACCCAGAGGCAATTTGGGAAGATCTGGCTGTGAGCTCACCCGAGGGAAGGCGCAGCTTCTGTACATACATGAGCGCGCGCTTCTTCCTAAGGGCTCTGGCTAGCATGCGGCCACACTTGTTGCCATGTTCATAATATTTATGCGACAGGAAGCGTAGTTGTTTGCGTGCCTGTCGGTCCAATAAGCGTAAGAATAATTCTCTCAACTCTGTCAGTTTCCCAAGAGCCTCCGGGCCCCCGCCCTGCTTATGTTCAAGTTCTGCCTGCTGTAGCGCCTGGAGTACCCTAGTAAAGTCCGCTTGTCGGGCCTTCTTAAGTCTAGCTCCCTGAGAGATCAGTTCTCCCCGCACCACTGCCTTGTGTCCCTCCCAGATGACCCCTTTACTCATACCTTCTGTGGTATTTTCCGTGAAATAGTGGGACAGGACGGCCGTGACTCCGGAGACTGCGGCCGCGTCGTCCAACAGGGATTCATTCAGGCGCCATGACCATGCCCTACGGGTGCCCTGAGGCAGGGCCAAAGTGGCCATCACCGGGGCATGGTCAGAGATAAGTTAACAATACTTTTATTGGTAAAGACCTCTCACAACCAGACACATAAAAAACACAATATAAACAGTTAGAACACACTCAAAAAAACAAAAACAAAACATATATCAAGCAACTTTGGTGTTTAACTATTGTGCCATCTTTGCCTCCAAAGTAATGTGTAGATTTGGAACCATAGTTCATTGCATTGGGAATTATTTAATGTGTTTTATTTGTAATGCATATCTTCAGCTCTTTTTTGGCTATTTACAAGAGCATTCCCATACTCCACTTTAACCTTCTAAGGACAAATAAGGCAGTGTTTTTATATGCTCTCTCTTTGTTCTGAGTTTTAACCCTGGAACCCTACTAAAGCTCTGTACACACGACCAGTTTTCCCGGCAGGAAAACTGCAATGAGAGCTTTCGGCCAGGAATCCCGGCCGCGTGTATGCTCCATGGCAGTTTTCCCGACAGGAAAACCGCCGGGAATCCCGACGGGAAAAAAGAGGTAATGTTCTCTCTTTTCCCGCCGGGATTCCCGGCGGTTTTTAAGCCGCCAGTTTGCCTATAGGGAAAACCTGCGGTTCCTGACCAAAGCTCTCATGGCAGTTTTCCTGTCGGGAAACCTGGCCACGTGTAGGGGGAAAAAATCTACAGAGCAGGTTCTCGGTTTTCCCAGCGGACTTTTTACCGCCGCAAAAACCGATCATGTGTACAGGGTTTTAGATTGTCCTGCACATTGTACATAGGCTGATCAGAGTCTGCCTTGTGCAGAACTTATGAGGATCACACACATATAAATATAACTATTTGACTGTATGATTGATGTTACCCAACATCTCCCAAAAATAAGAGCAGTATTAATTATTTCAGGACAGTGGGCGGAGCCATGCATATCATTACGCCTCTTTGGCCAAATGTATATCCAGAGTCGCTGGTGCAAATATAGCTTAAAATTATAGTGTAATTTTTTCCAAATTGGATACAGCTGTATAGGCTGTTTGGCCATCATCAGTGCAGTGTTTGGATTATGGATTGGGCTTGGAAACAGGCCATTGTTTCCATACACTTAAGATGGCCATGTACACTGCCCTAAATGTAGCATTCAGTAACTCTACATAACATTCTTGTCTTGGTACACCAAGTTACCCCTTGCTAATTGAACACTGGTGCAGGGAAAGAGTCCATGTTCACAACACAATCAGTAGGCTTCGCTGCCTCTTTAGGTTGGTTTTTAATTTCTTTGTACTTTCATTGAGATATGCTTTCTACTATAGCTGCAGTCTACACTTTTGAAATGTTGGCACTATAATAGTTTATTCAAGTTATAAAACATTTATTTAAACTCATTTAATGTTTCCTTGAAAAATCTATCTGAATTAAAAGCAGGTTTCCTGTCTTTTTTATTCTGTGCCACACAAACTCATGTAAGGCCAATTTTAAAGAAGAATAAAGACTCAAGCTTGTTCTATGAAAGAAGAGGAGCACTGAAGTGGAAAAGATCAAGGTGGTGGGAAAGCCACAGGTATCTTGCTGGGACAGAACGCCTTTACTAAATCAGCGTCTCAGTATGCACCTGGAAAAATTTCTTAGTACAATATAGGGAGGGAAACTCATTTGGTTTTAGTCTACTAACGGCAGTCTGAATCAAGTCATAAGAGGCCAAAGAAAGGGGGGGCTAGGGGTGAACGTCCAGTGGGGTAGAGATATTAATCCCTACCACAGGCCTACTGGGAGGTCAGATTTGCTGGAGTGGCAGGGATTAGAAGTGGTTTCCTCCCCTCTGTCTTCACTATTGACTTACCTTGATGTTAATTTAGACCCGTGGCAACAATCAAGGAGTGTTACTGCATACCTTCTCTGAAAAAAATGCTCTTCTTTCCTTTGTTTACACTTTTTAAAGAATCTTAAGAAGCAAATTGCTCACTAGAATGATTTGAGTGAGGCTGGTATGTTACTCACTCCAGTAATTGGCTTTGGTAGTTATTAATGGATTATAGGAAAGAAAAAAGGAAAAATAATGTATTACTTTGTAGTTGCATGCTTCATTGACAAAATACTTTTCTCAGGTTGTTTGAAGGCCAATTGCTACTGAAAGAACTGCTCTCAGAGTGAAAACAAAAACATTTAGAAGTGTTACCGTATTTTTTCCATTGCATCCAAATGCCGTAATACTAGGACTTGTACTTTTTGCTGTATTTTACTTCAGAGATTTTATGCAATTTAGGTGTATTCATTTTTATGAATGACCTCTTGTTTTATTGAGCGTTATAAAAAGTCGATATTATTATTTGATATGTTTACAAAACTGTATTTTTACTGATATTTTAAAGGTGGTTAGGTTTGCCAAACAACATTGTTAAAATATAATATTACTTAAAGGGGTTGTAAAGGTTTTTTTTTTTTCTTTAAATAAAAAACATGTCATACTTCCTCTGTGCAAGAGTTTTGCACAGAGGGGCCCCGATCTTCCTCTTCTGGGGTCCTGGCTCCTCTTCTCGAATTCCCTCACAGAGACCCGCATTCCCCCGGGGGCAGTCATGCTGGCGCGCTCCCAATTCTTGCTGCTGTGTTCATTAACACAGACAGCAGGACTTGGCCCTGCCCCCCGCTATCCAGCCATTGAGGACCTGAGACAGCGGCAGGAGCTGCTCTGCTCGTCCCCGTCGCTGAAACGATCATGTTCAGGTAAGTAAAAGGGGGCTCTGGGGGGGCTGCTGCACTACAAAAGGTTTTTCATCTTATTGCATAGAATGCATTAAAGCAGAGTGTCACCCATATAAAAGTCAGCAGCTACAAAAAGTGTGCTGCTGACTTTTAATAATCGGACACTTACCTATCCATGGTCCAGCGATGCGGGCGTATGAGGCCTCGCACCTCTCCCCCTCCTCTCCACGGCGCCGGCATTCTGTCTGTGGGCACACTGACATGCATGAGCTACGCTGCGCACTGTGATTGGCCAGGGATTCTCCTGGGACCTGTGACGTGGGAGGGGGGAGAGGTAAACTTACTTTCAGCGCTGCGGAGCCCCGGGAGGAAGTGGGAGCTGGGTGCCTCTAAAAAGAGGGTATCCTCCTAAAAGTCAGCAGCTAAAGTATTCGTAGCTTCTGACTTATAATTTAAAAAATAAACGACTGAAGAACCTGTGTGGCATGTCAGGGGGTCACCTTCACTTAAAGCTGAAGTTCTATTTTTGGGTGGATCTCCGCTTTAAGGTGAAAAACCTTGAGGATTTACAATCCCTTTAAAGAGGTTCTTCAGTCATTTATTTTTTAAATTATAAGTCAGAAGCTACAAATACTTTAGCTGCTGACTTTTAATAAAGGGACACTTTGCTGGTCTTTGGGTCCCCGTGGCCGCCACATTAAAGTGGTTGTGAAGCCTGAACATTTTCCTGCATTATGGTAAAAAAATGTTTCAGTATGTGTCACTCCCTTACCCCCCAGTAGACCTACCTGAGCCGAATCCCAATCCAGCGTTGTGCCCGTCTGCAGCAGCTTTCTCCTTTTCTCCCTGCTCTCACAGGCTTTGCTAAGAGCAGCGGGAGCTATTGGCTCCTGCTGTGAGTCATATCTTGTGACAAGGGAGCGGGCGGTGGGGCTGAGCCTCACTGTCTGTATCTTTATACGCAGGCAGTGCAGCTTGGGATCGAGCTCAAAGGTGTGTCAAAATAGGAAGTGGCTTCCTCTGGTGGCACACCGAGAAGAGGAGGAGCCAGGAACGCTGGCAGGGGACCCGAGAAGAGGAGGATCGGGACGCTCTATGCCATACCATTGCCTGCACAGAGCAGGTAAGTATAACATGTTTTTTTGAGGGTTTTTTTAAGAAAAATATGTTGACTTTACAAATGATTTAACTGTGGAAAGCCATCTGTGACTCCTTGCGGCTTCATAGCCGGCTCCCCACTGCTCATGTGAGAGCCGTGTTGCGCCCTGTGAATGAATCCATTAGCCTCCTAGGACCTGTGACATGTCCCAGGAGGTTGCGGGCAGGGGTTGGGTAGAAACTTCTGGTGGCATTGCTTAGCCAATTCCAGCAGGAAGGAGTGGAAATGGGTACCCTCCTCCAAAAAAAGTTCCAAAAATGTTAGTGGAGCAGGGAGAGCATCAGCAGAACTACCCTTAGGGTGAGTTCCACTTTAAAGGTGAATTCCAGACAAACATCTAGATCCGCAGCTGAGATACATATATGGGAGCTTTTTTTTTCTTCCAAAGGATTTATATTTATATCTGGTCCTGAGATTGCTTTAACCCTGGCAGTCTGAACAGCCTGGCTTTCCTTTGCTACCAATAAGCATAAAAGCTAGGTCATCTTCCTGCCCCCAGCCTGTGACTGGATAGTGAAGGAGCAGAACAGACTAATAAGGTCCTCTCTCTCTCTCCCCTCCCCTCCCCTCTCTCCCCTCTCTCCTCCCTCTCTCCTCCAGCCACCATGTTCTATCTCAGCACATGTCCATATAGCATACCTAATTGGCTACTAGTGTTTTCTCTCCTGCTCCCAATTTGAGCGATGATGTACCAGCTATTACAAGAGGCCAAAAGCAAGTCAAATTTAGTTAGTCATACTAGTTGCATATAAAAATAGTTGCAGTAACTTGTGTTTGTTTATGGCTGCCCAATGTTCAGCTTTAAGGCCCCTTACACACTATTTGATTTTCTGCCGATTTTTGTCTTCAGATTTACTAAAACCATATAATATGAGGTCAAACCTTAAAGCCTCGTACACACGGTCGGATTTTTATCGGACTTTTCCATGGATTTTTGTCCGAACTGAGTTGGCCGGGCACACCCATAGCATACACACCACAGGACTTTTCTGCAAACTTTCCCAAAACTTTTTCCAACATCACGTGGTTTTTCTGCTCTTTACCGCCACCCTTTGGTCAACTTCTGCTATTGTTGGTTGATTTTAACATTATTTGTTTTGCCAAAAGTCCGATGGTTTTCTGTACACACAGTCGGACTTTGCTCCATCGGACTTTTGTTGGCCAAAAGTTTGTCCGTTTGCAGACCGAACTTTTGTCCGATGAAAACCAAAAAAGTTTGTCCGATGGAGCGTACACACGGTCGGATTTTTTGGTAAACTTGCTCAAAATGAAGTTCGTTGGCAAAAAGTCAGACCGTGTGTACGGGGCTTAAGAGTTTCAATTTGTATGCAATCAGGCAGGCCCTTGCACTACATTGTTTTGGTAAATCTGAAGACAAAAATCTACAGAAAATCTAATGGTGTGTATGGGGCCTAAGTTATCATACAAGTTGTTCAGGCCTTTTCTCAAGAATACATTTTTTTTAAAAATTGTGGATCAATACCCATGTAGCAAAGTGGGGTGACACCTTCCTACCTGAGATGGGATACAATTATAAAAACAACACTACGGGTGAGATATGGACCCCTCCCCATCTGACATAGGAAACAATTATACAAGAAATACTACAGGTGAGACCTGGAACAGCAAGCAGAGTAGTAAGCTTGTCCATGCTACCCAAGGCAGTAGGTGTGATGCTGCCCCTAGTAATCCTAAACTCAAGCCCCAGATTTCAGAGGCAAGGAGGATTATTTTTCCTGTATAGGTAGTACTCATTTCTTACTGGTATCTCATGGCAACCTATTAACACATCAGGGTTGATTTATTAAAATCAAATAGGCTGCTCACTTTGCAATGGAATTTTTCCTAAGCTTAGTGAATGAGGCTTGCATGTGATTGGGTATTCTTTTTACAGTGAATTTTAACCACATTCACTAAACTAAGGGAAAATTCCCTGGTAAAGGGAACAGCCCATTTGCCTTTCATAAATTAACCCGATTTGTCACATCGTTCTAAGTAGGTTATTACTATTAAAACAAGAACACTAAAGGTGATGCTAACAGAGAAAGGGTGTTTTAGGTGTCAAGGTTTGTGAAGTTATAGGTTCTGGTGGTGGAAATCCAGCCCTGCCTAAGAGGCACACCAGCCTCAGCACGTCTCCTGCCTGCTTCTGTATCACTGGGAGACAGAGGAAATATTTGTAAATGTTATTTTAATTTTTTCTGATTTTATTTGGAATGAGGCACAGTATCTCATCATCAAAAGTCAGAAGAATTATTCTTGGTGACTGTGCCATCCCATCAAATGCTCACTTTCATTCTACTATGCTGCACTGGAAACCAGAAAGGAAAACTTCTATTGGGTGCTGTGGATAGCAAAACCAATTCTTCCTTCAGACACTTTAATCACCCCCTTGTGTCTGTGTTTACAAGTCAATGATATTTGGGGTTTAACCAGGCAGTGTGTTAGGTGGGGTAGTGTTAGTAAAGTAATTACTTGATACATTGATTTACCCTATTGTCTGAACTGTCAACAGAACAGATGAACCCCATGATCTCTGCATCGCTGGTTAATCTCCCCTTCCTCCCACTTATGTTTTGCAGCTCCTTTGTTACTGGGACAGCTTGCTGCCGCCATACATCACCACTCAGGATTTGGGACCTTCAGAGGTAACGTCTATCTGTCATATCAAACATCTGTTTTCTGCCAGAACATAAATGATCTGGCTGGTCATAGAGTCTGTTTTGTACCTTCTTTGTAAGATCACAGGAAACATTTGTTCTCATGTATCCAGCAAACTTTTCAGTAGACATATAGTGACCTAGACAGAACTAATGCTGCACAATAGAGTCTTGCAGATCATTAAACTGAAATGATGTCATTGTGGAATATGAGAAAAGGAGGCTCTTATTTACTTCTGACATCTGATCATCACGTTATAAAGTAACTCACTGTACAACACTCAAAGTTGTCAGTTCTTTATTCTATGGGAATGAGGTCTGGTGCAAGATGGCTTTGGGGCTGGTGTGAGTGCCTGTAGGATGCTCAGAATTAGGTGCACCCTATTTTAATTAAATAGCATGTTTTCCTACAGTCAGTACACAATTTGCACTTTGCTTCTAAAACTGGGGTTGATTTACTGAAATCAGAGAGTGGAAAATCTGGTGCAGCTCTCTATAGAAACCAATCAGCTTCCAGGTTTTTCTCAAAGTTTAATTGAACAAAATGAAGTTAGAAGCTGATTGGCTACCATGCACAGCTGCACCAGATTTGCACTAAATCAACCCCACTGTGTAGTATGCCTTTGTACTGAAGAGGCATAAGCATTGTCTATCCACAGGACATTGAAAAATTTGGTCTTGTATTTGTGGCCAGAGATTCATTTTAGCCCTATCCCAAAACTGTGATATGTACAAGGGTGTGCAGGCACAACTTCTTATCTATATCAATATTTCATTACTATAGGGACTACACCTGTGTTCCCAGATGTTAAAGCACTAGTAAAGCCTGCTGTGTGATTTTTACTTACAGGTAAGCCTATAACAAGGCTTACCTGTAGGTAAAATGAATATCTCCTCCAACGTGCACCATTTAGGAGATATTCACCCTTGATGAAGCCGGTGACGTCACTGACGCATGCGCTCTAAAAACCTTTAGAGCTTTGTGCCGGAACCAACAGCCCCCACGCACGAGAGTGACATCATCACAGCTCCAGCCACTTGCAAAAAAAGACCTTGTATATTTGTATTTATATTTGAACAGGCGCTCCGTGCAAGCCTATGGAGCGTCGGATGTCAGCGGTGACATATCCGCTGACATCCGACCCGCTCCGATCCGCTAAAATCAGATGTATGGCGATACGATACCATGCTGTCCATTTTCGTCCGATCTCTCCATAGGAGACAGCGGCGCTCGACAAGCCCCTCAGCGCTCATTGAGCAGAGAGGGACCTGTCATCCACCAGCTCAGCGGAGATCAATGGACTGATCTCCCGCTGAGCTGGTGGGAGCTGGCAGACTCCCTAGCGACGGATCCGCCTCGTGTAAATGAGGCCTAAGCCCTTTCCCAAAACCGACATGCACAAGGGTATGTGGTCACAACTTCTTGTCTATATCAATATCCCATTGTTCTACTGTAGGGACTACACCTGTGTGCTCAGATGTTTAGTGCTGAATCAAAATGTAATAAGACAGTTTGCCCTCTGTCCAGCACTGCCTTTAACCACTTAACGACCGCCCACTGTAAAAATACGTCGGCAGAATGGCACCGACAGGCAGAATCACGTATATCTACGTGACTGCCTTTGTATAGTTGGGGGGTCCGATCGGACCCCCCTTCTTTACAGTGAGCGGCCGTTATTCGTTTGGGAGCGATCAGGGATGAGGGGACGGCCGTTCGATTCCGGCCACCCCCTCTCGATCGCTCCCAGCGAATCGAATCCTTCCCCTGCCTGTGTAATGTTTACACAGGCAGAAGAAGTGATGTCATCTCTCCTGCGGCGCTCACATATACCGAGCGCCGCACAGGAGAAGATGCAGGTTAGTGCACAAAACACTACACTGACACCAGGACACATAGGCACATAAATCGCCCCCCCCAGACACCCCAGATCACCCCCCAGATCAGCCCCCAGTTACAGTGTCACTGATTGCAGTGACCATTTATTTACTGATCACTGCAATCAGTGACATTTGTGACTGTAAAAGTGTCACTAAAGTTAGTTTTAGGTCCAGTGTAGCCCCCTAACCCCCCCTAATAAAGGTTTAACCCCCTGATCGCCCCCCAGATAACCCTTTCACCCCCTAGCACCGCCGTCGCTAAGCGATCATTTTTCTGATCGCTGTCTTAGCGTCGGTGATGCAGATCGGTAGCCAGTTATTATTTTTAGGTTCGCTGCAGGTTTTTATAGCGTCGGGTACCCCCATATATTACCTAATAAAGGTTTTAACCCCCTAATTGCCCCTAGTTAACCCTTTCACCAGTAATCACCATATAACGCTGGTTAGTTAGTTTGCTTTTTATAGTGTCAGGGCACCCGCCGTATATAACCCAATAAAGGTTTAACCCCCTGATCGCCTGGCGGGTGATATCAATTAAGTTTTAGCGTCAGAGAGGGTCTGCGTCACACCCCAGGCAGCGTCAGGTTAGTGCCAGTAGCGCTAACACCCACGCGTGAAGCATACACCCCCCTTAGTGGTATAGTATCTGAACAGATCAATATCTGATCTGATCAGATCTATACTAGCGTCCCCAGCAGTTTAGGGTTCCCAAAAACGCAGTATTAGCGGGATCAGCCCAGATACCTGCTAGCACCTGCGTTTTGCCCCTCCCACCCAAGTGCAGTATCGATCACTGTCACTTGCAAAACACAACACACATAACTGCAGCGTTCGTAGAGACAGGCCTGATCCCTGCGACTCCAGTGCTGTAGGAGGTGATTTCACCACCACAGTTAAAAAAAACAAAGCATATATGCCAAAGCATTGGGGCAGCAGGGGCGGAGGAGCGATTTTGCTCCTAATGCCACGTACATACGGTCGAAATTCTGACGGAGGCTTGCCCGTGGAAAAGTCTGACCATGTGTACGCGGCATAACTTTTGCGGGAAGATGCCCCCATGCTTCGGCATATATAAATGGTGCATGTATGCCCATCATTAGAAGTGGGTGGATGAAGGGCGGTATTCTAATGGTGGGCATACCCACCGATCAATCTTTTTTTTTCGTTCAGCCAACAGACTGCATGAAAAAAAAGATTACAATACATGTCCAACAAGGACCAGCAACGTACTGGTATGTTGCTAGACTTTGATTGTTTATACCAGAATGATGCCTGCGGGTTTAGGTATCATCTTGGTATCATTCTTTTCAGCCAGCGGCCGGCTTTCATGTAAAAGCAATCCTAGTGGCTAATTAGCCTCTGGACTGCTTTTACAAGCAGTGGGAGGGAATGTCCCCCCCCCCCGGATATAAAAAGCGCCATTGGGAAATTGGGAAAGCATTTTATTTTTTTAATACAAACTTTTTTTTATTGGGTATAGACAGAAAAAAAAAAGCACATATCTTATCGGGATGCAACCCACTCATATAACATAAAAATTACATTGCGACATATAATATTGAGAGGAAAAGAGCATAAGAGGATCAGTCACAGGGGCAGAAACTAAATGTGTTACTCGAGGTCAGGCCCAGTGACGGCCCGTCAGTTGCATCCCAGGGTTCAAACAGAAATAAAATTCTATTAATGCTTAAAAGAAATCAAGAAGGAAACAGGATTAGAGGGGAATAAGGGAGAATCTCCATGGAAGGATAAGAAAGAAGGGAAAGAAAGATTAGGGAAAAGAAAAAGCTTAGACAGGTATATGTGTAGAAAGGGGAAAACAACCTGTTGAAAAATCAACTTTAATCTGCTACTTCTGGTTTGAATAATTCGACCGACCCAGTATCAAACAAAAAGAAAAAGTAGAGGATGTACTCCTCGTTGGGTTGGGATCACATGTCCTGACCATCTCCTAGTATCCCCAGGCCCAGGGCCCAAAGGAAACGGGAGAATATGGGGTACCTATCCGACCACACAGAGGCGACCACCCCAGAGGCAGTGCGTTGGTCACAGTATAGCCGCTCCTGTCGACCACGCCGCCCATTTATTATGGAAGGTCGGCATGGTGTCCATGATAGTGTGATAGATCCTCTCCATAAGACGGATAGACTCCATCCGCTGGAGTACCTGTGTCCATGGAACCGACTGGGACCACCAATTCAAGGCTATGGCCCAATGAGCTGCACAGAATAGGGTATTCACTAATTTCTGGGTATGGGGAGGCAGACCCGGTATAGTGGCAAAGAGCAAACACATCGGGGCCGTCAGGTCTAGGATGGTGCCCGCAATCTGCGTCACCCTGGATGCCACCTGGCTCCATAGGTGCCTCAGATGAGGGCAACCCCAAAACGTGTGCAGAAGGGTGCCAGGGCTCTGACAGCCCCTAAAGCACGTCTCCTGAACTGTAGGGTAGTATTTATGAACTCTATCTGGAGTGAGGTACCACCTCGTATGTAGTTTAAGTACTGTCTCCTTAGTGGCTATGGAGCGGGTACATCTGTGCATATTCTGTAGCATGTCGCTCCAGTCTTCTGGGGGGAATGCCACACCCAGGTCTGATTCCCAATGGGTCATAGCCGAGGACTTAACTGGCAGCTGAGAATCATTTAGTGACATATATATCGTAGAGATCGTTCCCTTGCCTCTAGCACCATTCTGGCAGATTGTTTCATACTGGGATAAGTTGGATCTAGTGGTCAATGTGAATAGGGATTCGAAAAAGTGCCTAATTTGTAGGAATCTAAAGAATTCCGTTCCCGGGGCTTCAAACTGCTCTTGGAGTTGTGTAAATGAACAGAAATGTGTGCCTTGCGATAGTGCTTTTAATGTCAAGAGGGAGTTTTGTACCCACCAATGGACGCTCTCAGGGGATCGGAAAGCAGGGGGAAAACTGGGCGATCCCAGGAAGGTGGACAGGGGGGGTCTGCCAGACCTAAGTTTAAATTTGTGGTGATATAGGGACCAAAGGTGTATTGTCTGACCCACTACCATGTTTAGCATGCCCAGTTCCCTGGGCTTAAGGCCCGTCTGCCAAAGAAGTCCCGGAAGGTAGTATGGGCAGACAGAGGACATTTCAAACTGTAGCCAGGGGATGCTGTCTGGTGCGGCATGCCACTGTGCCGTCTGGGCCAACCTGGCTGACAAGTAATACAACCAGATGTTAGGTAGCCCTAACCCCCCCTGTGAAGAGGGTCTGTGTGTGATAAGACCGCCATACCTAGGATGTTTATTGTTCCATAGAAACCCATTAATCTCACGTTGGATCTGCAACAGAGTATGTCGTGATACATAAAGGGGGAGAGCCCTAAAGAAGTAAAGCAATTTCGGTAAAATGGACATTTTTACGGCTGTGACTCTGCCTAGGAGGGTGATGTGGAATGTAGACCATAGGCGTAACCATTGTCTGACTTTGGCGAAGATCTGGGGGTAGTTAGCGTTATATAATTCTCTTAGGGTGGGGGCTAGACGAATCCCGAGGTATTGGAGGGTTTTATTTGATACTGAAAAGCCAAAAGAAGATTTAAGGGCAGAGGTGACTCTGGGAGGGATATTGACAGGGAGGGCCGAACACTTGGAGAGGTTGACACCAAGGCCCGAAAAAGTGTGAAAGGATTGGAGCGTAGAGATTAAATTAGGAAGGGAAGTAACTGGGTCCTGGAGGAATACAAGGATATCATCCGCGTATAGGCTCACCTTATACTCCCCATTCCCCTTCTGATACCCCCTAATGTTCTGGTCTGTGATGATCGCCCTCGCCAAAGGCTCCACGGCCAGGGCAAACATCAAAGGGGACAGAGGGCAGCCCTGGCATGTTCCCCTGCCCAGGGGGAAGTAATCCGAAGTGCAACCTGGGAGCTTAACGCGTGTGTGAGGATTGTGGTACAGTGCCCTAAATCCATGAACAAACTCCCCTGAAAAACCAAACCTAGTCATGACCGCGTCCATATATGGCCACAGGACACTATCAAAGGCCTTGTGTATATCCAGGCCCAACAGAAGAACCTTGCAGGAAAATAGCTCCGCATCCTGGATAATGTCCGTCGCCAAGCGAATGTTGTCTGTGATTTGCCTAGAGGGGATGAATCCGGTTTGTTCGGGGCCAACCAGGGTGGAAATTATGGGGGCTAGTCTATCTGCAAGAACACGACCTAGAATCTTAATGTCATTGTTAAGAACCGAGATTAGTCTGTAATTCTGGGGGAGGGAGTGATCCTTGTTAGGTTTAGGGATTAGGGTCATATTGGCTGCAAGCATTTCCTCTGGAAGTGAGTGGCCTTGCAATACGTGGTTGATTAATTTAGTCAATTTAGGGGCCAACGTACCTGCAAATTTTTTATAGTAAGTCGCCGTATACCCGTCTGGGCCCGGGGCTGTTGACGCCTTGAGCGACTTAATGACTGTCAGGACCTCCAGTTCTGTGCATGGGGCGTTCAAGTTGGTCAGTTGTTCGTGTGTCAAAGTCGGAAGTTGGATGGAGTTCAACCAGTCCTCAACTCCAGCAGGGGGGGGGGAGAGGCTGGGGCAGATAGTAGGGAGCTGTAGAACGCGGTGAAAGTGTCAAGTACCTCCTTGGGGTGGGAGACCAGCTGGCCCGAGGTGTTACGCAATTTGTAGATATGGGTGGGCTGAAGGGAGTGATGTAGTTTACGTGAGAACATGGCCGAGGCAGCGTTTGAGTGCAATAGGAATCTCGCTTTGGCCCATCTAATAGATTTTTCAGTGTGGTCTGAGAGGATAGTATCCAATTCCACCCTCTTCTGGTCAATTTGTCTAAGAGTGTCCGGGGCGTGGGATTGTGCGTGTATATGGTACAGTTTTGCAAGGTCTGCAGTTAGGGTTTTAATTTTGGCTAACTTCTGTCTCTTCTTAATGGTGGCCAACTCTATCAGTCGGTCGCAAAGTACTGCCTTATGGGCCGCCCAGAGAATAGAGGGGGTGGTGCCTTCTACATCGTTCAGTCTGAAGTACTCTTCCAACTGATTCGCTACTTGTGTGGCTATGTCAGGGTCCGTCAATAGGGAGTCATTAAGCCTCCAGGAGGCTGTCAGGGGGGAAATGCCTACATGCGAAGTTTTAAAGGAGACCACCAGGTGGTCTGACCATGGGCATGGGTGTATAGTGGCCGCTGTGGAGTTGGCAAGTAAAATTGGGGAGCTGAAAATGTAATCTAGCCTTGCATAGCTCTCGTGGGGGGCTGAGTAATGTGTGTATTCCCTAGCTCCTGTATTGAGGGCCCTCCATGTGTCAATAAGTTGGAAAGTCTCCAGGGACCTCACTAGAGATTTGGGGAAGGCCTTAGATGAGTGGGTAACCTTGCTTCTGTCCAGTGTGGAATGGGCGACTAGATTGAAGTCACCACCCACTATCATGTGTGGAGAAGTATATCTGTCCAAAATTTGGGTGAAGGACCTGAAAAAGGAACCCTGAGCAGTATTGGGGGCGTACACATTGGCGACTGTAAAGGCTTTGCCCTGGACATCACCTTGGAGTATCAAAAACCTGCTATCCGGGTCCTTGTAAACATGTTTGACATCAAAATGTACATTATTTCTGACAAATATGGCTACCCCTCTGGCTTTAGAGCTATACGTGGTATGGTAATGTAACTTAAATGACTTGTCAAAATAATTGGGGTGAGACAATGCCGAAAAATGAGTCTCTTGCAGGAGGACAATGTCCGCCCCCAATTGCTTATAATCTCGAAAGGCCTTCCTCCTCTTTTGTGCGGAATTAAAGCCTCTGACATTATGTGAGATAACCTTCAAACCCATAATATGGTTGGAACAAATTTAGCTTGGGGTGAGGTTGGTGAGATAGGTGCGAATGTCAGCCGCACAACCCACAGGCCCAGCACCAAAGCGGGTTGCCAAATTCCTGGATCATAGATCGGGGGCACGGTCAGCAGGTTAAGTGTAGCAGTAAAACCAATAATATAACATTGATAACAGGAACATTGTAGGAAGAAAAAAAAAGGCAAACAAACTAACAGGGGTCTGGATGGATAGGCCATCCAGGCCAGCATCAAATATTTTAAATGACTGAAAAAAAACAGTCTTCCACGTGCACTCAATCTCCCCCAACACTGAAGGGGGGAGAGAGAGAGTGGCAAGAGTTCAGTACAAGGTCTCTCCCAAAACAAAAAAGGGAATGGTGGGAGAGAAGTGATTCTTGGATTGAACACTAACGTGGTTGGGGGGTAAAAGTTCCGGGCGGAAAACAGCAGGATCACGAGGACCGGAGACATAAAGACTCGTTCAGAACCGAAAGGCTTGGAGGTCCAGAAATTGACAAGTCCAGCGAGACAGGCCAGGGGACATGGGGCTCATGAACAAAAAATAAGGGGGGGACAGGTGGTACCGAAATCATATTTAGTACCTTGACCGCAAGCCTGCGGGAAGATCGTGTTGGAGCCGCGGAGAACTTCCACAGCTGTCCGCGGTCACGGGTTACGGTAGGCTCTGCGTCCCCTCTGAGGAGGTGGGGTGGCCCAGATTGGTGACGGGCGGGGGGTGGACGGGTGCCTTGGTGCTTGTTGAGGTTCGAGGAGGCCCAATTTGACCAGGATGGATTTACCTTCCAGGACCGTGGTGGCGGTGTATGTGGATCCGTTGTGTGGGACCGTCAGTTTGAATGGGAAACCCCATCTATAGCGGATCCGAGCAGTTTGAAGGACGGAGGTGATTTCTTTCATCTGTCGGCGTCTCTCCAGTGTGGTCGGGGAGATGTCCGGATATATCTGAATGGTGACCCCGTCCAGCTGTATACGAGGGGTGTTGCGGGAAGCTCGCAGGATCTCCTCCTTCACCAGGTAGTCCTTCAGGCACATCACCACATCCCTCGGAGGCTTCTCCGGGGGCGGTTTGGGTCGTAGGGCCCTGTGGAGGCGGTCACATATGAATGCATTCACCGGTTGTTCTGGGAGGAGGGAGCGAAACAATCTCTCAGTGGCATCAGGCAGATCCAAGACTGTTTCAGGCAGGCCACGCACTCTAATATTGTTCCTCCTGTTCCGGTTGTCTAAATCTTCCATACTATTCTGGAGCTGGACAACCGTGTCCGTGAGCAATTCATGGTCTTTGCGGAGGTCATCGTATGCGAGCTGGAGCTCATCATGCTTCACCTCCAGTACGTCTGTCCTCCCGCCCAGGGAAGCGATCTCCTGGGAGAGGGTATGGGTGGACTTGTGAAGCTCAGCCTGAAACTTGCGGGCAAGTTTTTCATACATTGTTGTCAGACTGTGGTCCAAGTCTGCCTTCGTGAGGTGTGGAGTGCACTCACTCAGCTCTGAAGTCGCAGAAGGGGAAGCCATGGGCTCCGGGGCCTCCAGCATGGACGATTCCTGGTCAGCACCACTCTGGGACATCCTCGTTTGATCCCGGGCCCGTAGTAAATAATTCGTCAAGGACCGCTGGGCGGATTTCTGCTTATTATATTTTTTAATCGACGGCATGCACAACTGGTCCCTCTAGGGGTTCAGGGTGATTCAAGTAAGATTTGCAGGCAATATAACCCCCTTGGGAGTGCTAATGTCTCCGGTGCCCTCGGATCTCCTTCACTTAGCTGCCTGCCAGTTCCGCGCCACGCATGCGCCCCCCCTTGCGGATGTGACTTTTAGTTCATCTTGTCACCTTAATACAGGTGAGGGGGTGAGGGGATCCTCCAACCATGGAGCGCTGTCTCCTGTTGGGTTCTCACAACAGCCCAAGGGAAAGTCGGCAGAGGACCGGGTTGTGGGGTTAGCGGCAGGCCAGGAGTCTCGGTTCAGGCAGGGGACGACTTATGGGGAGTTCAAAAACCAGGATGGGAGGAAGTCTCTACTGATGGTGACCCCTGGGGATGTTCTTTCAGGCAGGGCTACTTTAAAAGTGTTGAGGGGGGTGAAACATCTGCAGAAGGATAAGGGAGAGCTCTGTAAATTTGAGGCCGGGTGAAGCAAGATGTCCGCCTGACAGGGTTATGGGAACCGGGCTGCAGCCGAATCCCACTAATAGGAAGGAATCCCACCTTAGTCCTCTACAAGAGCACCGACTTTTGTTGAACTGTTAGCCGAGGTAGAGGGACAGGGTCTTTAATCTGCTGCAGGGGGACTATGGAGATCGCAGAGGTGTACCAAGATGGCCGCCGTATGCTAGCAGCACAGACTTTTGTAAGAAGGTAGTAGATAGCCTTATGCATATATTGGGGAGAAGTGATGGATAGTTTCCCCAGCTGTGGCAGGGACCAGGAAGAGTGACTGGGTACAGGAGATCTGCAGATGTGGCCCGGCCGCGGCCCGCTCCCGCGGGGTACTGCCTCAGGAAACACCGCGGACTCCCAGGCCCGACTAGGCCGCACCGACCGCGGCCTCCACGAATGCCCCCGAGACGTAGCTCTTGCTCCGGATCACTGGAGGTAAGTGGATGGGTGTCAGGGAGGGACGAGAGCTGGTCCCTTACCTCAAATACAGCCGCAAACAGGTCTCCTCCGGGAGGCCTCGGGCCTGCAAGATGGCGGCGGCCCCGGGCACTGGATGCCGTCAATCTCGGGAGACCTCCGGTGTCCCCCGGCCGAATTGTCCGAAGATAAGGGTGTGGGATACTGCAGGGGGTCTAGCTGGATGGGATGGTATGCTTTGTAAGCGTGGATGGGCGATACAGAGTTCCGATGGTGATGGATGGTACCTGGAGCTCCTCTAGGAAACGTCCGCCGCCACTCACATCCAGGCCACGCCCCCGGGAAAGCATTTTATCACACCGATCTTGGTGTGGTCAGATGCTTTGAGGGCAGAGGAAAGATCTAGGGTCCAATAGACCCCATTTTTTTCAAAAAAAGAGTACCTGTCACTACCTATTGCTATCATAGGGGATATTTACATTCCCTGAGATAACAATAAAAATGATAAAAAAAAAAAAAAATATGGAAGCAACAGTTTAAAAATAAAAGAAAAAAGCAAAATTTATAATAATAAAAAAAAAAAAGCACCCCTGTCCTGCCCTGCTCTTGCCCAATGGCGAACACAAGCGTCAGTCTGGCGTCTTATGTAAACAGCAATTGCACCATGCATGTGAGGTATCACCGCGAAGGTCAGATCGAGGGCAGTAATTTTAGAAGTAGACCTCCTCTGTAAATCTAACAGCGTAACCTGTAAAGGCTTTTAAAGGCTTTTAAAAATGTATGTAGTTTTTCGCCAATGCGCGTTTGTGCGAAATTTTAAAGCTTGTCGTGTTTGGTATCTATGTACTCGGCCTAAGATCATCTTTTTTATTTCATCAAACATTTGGGCAATATAGTGTGTTTTAGTGCATTAAAATGTAAAAAAGTGTATTTTTTCCCAAAAAAATTTGTTTGAAAAATCGCTGCGCAAATACTGTGTAGAAAAAAAAATGCAACACCCACCATTTTATTCTGTAGGGCCTTTGCTTTAAAAATATATATAATGTTTGGGGGTTCAACATAATTTTCTTGAAAAAAAAAAAATGTTTTCATGTAAACAAAGTGTCAAAAAGGGCTTTGTCTTCAAGTGGTTAGAAGAGTGGATGTAAGCTTCCTAATGTTGTGTATAAAATGCCAGAACAGTTCAAAACCCCCCCAAATGACCCCATTTTGGAAAGTAGACACCCCAAGCTATATACTGAGAGGCATGTCGAGTCCATGGAATATTTTATATGTTGACACAAGTTGCGGAAAAAAGACAATTTATTTTTTATTTTTTTTGCACAAAGTTGTCACTAAATGATATATTGCTCAAACATGCCATGGGCATATGTGGAATTACACCCCAAAATACATTCTGTTGCTTCTCCTGAGTACGGGGATAACACGTGTGAGACTTTTTGGGAGCCTAGCCGCGTACGGGACCCCAAACACCAAGCACCGCCTTCAGGCTTTCTAAGGGTGTAAATTTTTGATTTCACTTCTCACTGCCTATCACAGTTTCGGAGGCCATGGAATGCCCAGATGGCACAAAACCCCCCCAAATGACCCCATTTTGGAAAGTAGACACCACAAGCTATTTGCTGAGAGGTATGGTGAGTATTTTGCAGATCTCGCTTTTTGTCACAAAGTTTTGAAAATTGAAAAAAAATAAAAATATTTTCTTTCTTCATTTTCAAAAACAAATGAGAGCTGTAAAATACTCACCATGCCTCTCAGCAAATAGCTTTGGGTGTCTACTTTCCAAAATGGGGTCATTTGGGGGGTTTTGTGCTATTTTGGCATTTTATGGCCTTCGAAACTGTGATATAGGTAGTGAGGAGTGAAATCAAAAATTTGCGCCCTTAGAAATCCTGAAGGCGGTGCTTGGTTTTCGGGGGCCCGTACGCGGCTGGGCTCCCAAAAAGTCCCACACATGTGGTATCCCCGTACTCAGGAGAAGCAGAAAAATGTATTTTGGGGTGCAATTCCACATATAACCGTGGCATGTGTGAGCAATATATCATTTAGTGACAACTTTTTGTATTTTTTTTTTTTAGTCATTATTCAATCACTTGAGACAAAAAAAAAATATTCAATGGGCTCAACATGCCTCTCAGCAATTTCCTTGGGGTGTCTACTTTCCAAAATTGGGTCATTTGGGGGGGTTTTGTACTGCCCTGCCATTTTAGCACCTCAAGAAATTAGATAGGCAGTCATAAATTAAAGCTGTGTAAATTCCAGAAAATGTACCCTAGTTTGTAGACGCTATAACTTTTGCGCAAACCAATAAATATACGCTTATTGACATTTTTTTTACTAAAGACATGTGGCTGAATACATTTTGGCCTAAATGTATGACTAAAATTGAGTTTATTCGATTTTTCTTATAACAAAAATTAGAAAATTTCATTTTTTTTCGAAATTTTCGGTCTTTTTCCGTTTATATCGCAAAAAATAAAAATCGCAGAGGCAATCAAATACCATTAAAAGAAATCTCTATTTGTGGGAAGAAAAGGACGCAAATTTCGTTTCGGTACAACATTGCATGTCTGCACAATTTACAGTTAAAGCAGCGCAGTGCAAAATTCTGAAATCACCTCTGGTCCTTTAGCTACAAAATGGTCCGGGGCTTAAGTGGTTAAATATTACTTTATTCTTTGTGGTCATCCTGCTGCTAAGCCAGAAAACTGGTTAAAATACCATATTCAGAGGGTAGTGATAAATGAGTCATACTCTGAATGGTCTAAGATTATTAGTGATGTACCCCAAGGTTCAGTGTTGGGACCATTTCAGCGTTTGCAGGTGACACCATGCTAGTGGCCAAATGTGGTATTTTCTGTTTTAAATTAATAAAAAACATCTAACTAGCACAGGAAATAGCCTAATAACAATCGTGTTTTGCCCAATTCCTACAGGAAGAATGTACATGCACTTTAACTGGGCAAATAACTATGTAAATTCTTTAGAAATCAACAAGAAGTCTTGTGGACTTATGTGCAACCATAAAAATAAACCTATATGTAGCCATTACTCTTCCTGAACAAAGCTCAGCCGTTCTGTATTGGAACACAAAGATCTATTTCCATGACTCAATGTAAGCCTTTTCTATTAGCCAAAAAAACATAATCAGCGAGCCTGTCTGAGATAGTTTAATTTTGTTGCTGAGGCCAGAATTCATGGCGAAGCTTTACCAATAGCAGTTAGGCCCCTTTCACACTGGGGCGGTTTGCAGGCGCTATTGTGATAAAAATAGCGCCTGCAAACCGAGCCTAAACAGCGGCTGCTGTCTCTCCAATGTGAAAGCCCCGAGGGCTTTCACACTGGAGCGGTGCGCTAACAGGACGTGAAAAAAAGTCATGCTAGCTGCATCTTTGGAGCGGTGTGTTTACCGCTCCTCCACCACTCCTTCCTATTGAAATGAATGGGACACCGCGGTAATACCGCCCGCAAACCGCGGCTGTAGCCGCAGTTTGCGGGTGGTATTAACCCTTTTCTCGGCCGCTAGCGGGGGTTAAAACTGCACCGCTAGCGGCCGAATACCTCAGCAATCCCGACGGTATAGCGCCGCTAAAAATGGCGGCGCTATACCGCCACCGCCCCAGTGTGAAACCGCTCTTAATTGATCTTAGTCTTGAAGTTACTGAAAGTCAAGCCCTATTAACAAAATAAAACTAAGGGGGACATACTAATATCCTCTCTCCGTTCTACTTCACAACGTTTTTTCTTTAAAGCAGTGGAATTGCTGCGGTAAGCCCATACCACTGTTTTAAAATAAAACTTTGCTAAGTATATTGGAAAACAGTTATTGCTTTCCACTGTTTATTATAAATGAGCTTCTAAATCAGAGAGGCACAGAGGTAAGGGCTTTTTTGCTGGCTAATGCAGTTAACAGTTGGTATCTCGACTTTTAGGCAGCAAGACATTTACTTTTAAAAGTTTAAAATGGAAAATACAGGTTCACTCTTAAATATAATCGGACTCATTCCAAACATTTTTGGACGAATTGATATATTTCCTTTTTTAAATGCTTACATTTTTAAGGTTAGGGACATTCTGCTACTTGGAAATCCTAAATATGATGCACTGTAGCCCCATTAACTTGAAGGGTCGGATTTGGTGGCAGTGCCACCCACCAAACATGACCGGGGGTTCAAGTATTGCAGATGTGGCATGTGTACAGCTGCTTGTCCTTTTTTGTCAACTTGTAATGTTATTGGGGTTGCAGCACAGTGATTTGGCCTTTTTTATTCACTAAACTGCTATAGTTAGACTACAATTTCAATTTGATAAAATATTTAAAAATATAGGTAGCATCAGTTTGGCACAAATGCAATAAATGAATTGAACCACGGGAATACCACTGGTGTGGGCCTTCAGAGGTCAACTACTATGAAAATGGCTCCACATAGGTCTAGGATTTCCCATACCATGGGAATAGGCCTCTGATGTCCAGTCTGCATAGTATATGAAAAAAGAGAAAATATAAGAAAACACACAATAAAGACTTTTTCCAGAGCTTGTGTTGCAGTGTGAAGTTTAGAGGTAGGCAGCATAATCTGCAAAGGTCCTTATGAGCCTGTAACTACTTAACCGAAAGACATACAAAGAAAGTATGCAGCATAGTGTGTGGGCAGCTGTTTCTTCAAGTTAAGATGAATTCTACTTCAAATATGTAATAAATTGACATTTTAAGAAGATGACTCTGAAATCACTTCTGACAGTTCAGAGCAGGTGGGTTATGGGTACAGTGACCTAAAAGACCAAGGCAGTTTTAGACCCTTAAACGGTATATGGTTTCTCCATGTAGTGACTGAAAATCCCAGACATAATTTCTTATAGGTATTTTGCTTTCAGTCAGAAATATTCAGACGTTTGAACTTTTAAATGCTTCTCTGGCAGATATAAGGGAAGCAAGAATAAAAGATTAACAGAGACATTCTGTAAGAGTGGAGGTTAGGAAAAATATATTTTAACCCACAGTGAGTTGTTGGCTTTTCCTTTTAAAGCTGTACTTTAGAATTGACTACTGGAATATGGTGGGTTGCTACATATTGTTTCTTCCTTCCTTCTTATTTTTATGAATTCCTCTATTTTTCTCTCTTTCTCTCTTTTTCTTTCTCTCTTTTTCTCTCTTTTTCTTTCTTTCTCTCTCTTTTTCTTTTTCTCTCTTTTTCTTTCTCTCTCTCGTTCTCTCTTTTTATTTCTTTTTATTTCTCTCTTTCTCTTTTTTATTTTTCTCTCTTTTTCTCTCTTTTTCTTTCTCTCTCGTTTTCTCTCTTTCTCTTTCTTTTTCTTTCTCTCTCTCTTTCTCTCTCTCTTTTTCTCTCTTTTTATTTCTTTTTCTTTCTTTTTCTTTCTCTCTCTCTCATTTAATAAGTTGTAATATGTTGTAGAGTTTCATAGGACTTTTGAGCAATCTGAATTTTCTAAGTGATAACTGTGTAGCATAGCGATTAGCAAATAAGCTTGCAATTATGTGAAAGGTCTCGGACATCTGTTGTAAATCATTTTAGACCAAATTTAGATGTTTTAGGAATCAGTCCCTTTTTTACAGAAGAAAGAGAAAATCTTTTTAACAATGAAATCTTCACACCAGTCAGGAGAAAAATGGCTTGTTTGTGATTATTCACTAAACTGAAGATCAAAGATCTAGCTGTGTACTGATCCACTATATTTTATAATAATGTCAGTATGTCAGTTTTCATCAAAGTGGTTCTCAGCACAGGGGTTTAGGCAATGTAAAGCAGAACTAAAGCGGAGGTTCACCCAAATTACTGACTTAAGGCTATCCCCTTCTGTGCATTGCATAGATGCGCAAATGACAAGTGCTGTATTTACCTTCTAATTTGTCTTTATTGTGGAACTTCCTGTCTGTTACTCCCGCGGGAGTAGGCGTGTACATTCCTTTTCCCAGGCGGCGCACTGTCTCCTGGGAGCTAAGTGTTAGCATTCCCATGAGTCAGTGCGGATCGCCGCTGTGAAATCTTGCGAGATCGTCTGCTCTCCCTCCCCGTACTGACCTGTGTATATTTTTGGTTGCCATAACAACGGGGCGAGAACTTCCGCTGCCGCCGCCCGTTGTGATGGCAACCTGATCAGTTTACGGCGCTCCGCCGGGAAGTTAATGCAGACACGTACAGAGCCTGTTCTGAGCAGTGGCTGATGTTTCTTTTGTTTTGAATGCCGTCACAACGGGGCGTGTACTTTGAACAACGCCGCCCGTTGTGATGGCAACCAGGAAGTGTTGACAGCGCTGCTCGCCATCAACACTGCTCACGCGAGATAGAGCGGTGAATGCCGGGAGACGCGCATTCACCGCTTCCCGGAAGTCCGTGCTTGTGGGCTTCACTATGCCCACAAGCAAAATGGAAAATCCCTGGATCGATTTATATAAGTGTTTCTTTTATACAAAAATGGACGGGGGATGCTTTTAATTGCCAGATGAGTGAGTACTAAATTGTTAACTTTAACCACATTGAATGGACTTTAAAAAAAAAAAACGATGGACCGCGGAACCTCCGTTTAAAGTCCTACAATAAAAAATGTAATTGCTAGGAGTTCATTTTTTTGACATAAGAAAGGCAAAGTCTCCTTTGCCAAAAACTATTACCCCTGGTACCTAGCAGTTTTTGTTTTTCTTTCTCTGAGCATAGCACATGTATATTGTATAGTATAATACACTGATCAGCAGTTGCAGATATTACATACAATAGTTGGTAAGGTTGAATAAAGGCACCAGTTTATCCAGTTCAACTTGTTGATAAGTGAAGGTTTTCCAGCTTGTCCCTTTAACAGAATTCTCAGGGTGACTCTACGGAATCTGGAAGCACCTTTGACAAGCGGCCCTCAGATCCAGCCCCTCCCCCTCAGGGGAATTAAATAATAGTAAAAAAATGACTAATGGAAATAAACGCACAACATAGTTATCAAGTCTATTAAAAAAAAAAAAATCCCCTGATGTAGATCCATCATCAGTCATATTGACAAGAGATATAGGTCCACTCCAATCACCATAAACAACAGCTGTTGACTCGCAAAAATAAAAAAACGCTGCCCACTGACCCCAACCACTCGCTTGCTGGTGCCAAATGGGATTGCCGTTTCTCCCCGCCGCCGCTGAAGTAAACAAATGGGGTGGAGTCACTGAGTGACCCATCCCCTTTTGATGTCATGCATGTACAATGCTGTCATAAGGGGCTGGCTAACCCAGTCCCTTTGTTTACTTCAGCTACTGCTTCTACTTTTTCTATTATGGTGGTTGTGGTTGGCTCCATTTTTATTACAATTATCTTGCAGGTCAGCAGCGGGGCTGCTCTGCTACTCTTGGCGCTAAAGTTAACAAAGGGGTGGCGCCAACCGGTGATGTTGCAACCCTTTGGATTGATGACACATTGTTGTATCTTCAGGAACTAAGAAAAATTATGTTAAAGTCTTGCTCAGTTCCTCCTACCCCTCTAACACTGTCTAGCAGCCTGCCAGAAATATCTATCTTCCTAGTTACATTTACCATTAACCTCTTGCAGACCAGCTACTGTACATATGAGGCTGGTCTGCTCCCCTATTGTTCTGGGAGGACGTGTCCTCTGGGAACTGTACTCCTGGCTCTGGCACAGGCACACACAGTCCTGTGATTGCACTGTGGTTGGGCACAGCAGATCACAGGCTAAATGTACAGAGCCAGTGAAAGTGGCTCTGTACCATGTGATCGCTGTTACAACTCACAGCATCGCAGAATGTAAATAAAGGCTGTAATTAGCAGCCATGTCTCACTTTCTGACTGGTGATCAGGGAGCGCTGCTTTCTCTCACACATTGATCGGTGTGTGTGAGAAGAAAAAAAGCATCCTGGCATTTAGCCAACACCAGTGCAATCTAGTAACAGTGTCTGTAATATTAAAATACACTTCTTTACTGGCATTAACCAGTCCTTGCAGGATGTCTCCAATTTACAAGCCGACCTCGATGCCCTGTCTAATTGGGCAACTATGTGGCAGATGAGGTTTAATGTTGATAAATGTAAAGTTATGCACTTGGGGGCTAAGAATATGAATGCATCATACATACTAGGGGGAATACAACTGGGGGGATCCGTAGTGGAAAAGGATCTGGGGGTTTTGGTAGATCATAAGCTCAATAATGGCATGCAATGCCAAGCTGTGGTTTCCAAAGCGAGCAAAGTCCTTTCTTGTATTAAGAGAGGTATGGACTCCAGAGAGAGAGACATCATTTTGCCCCTGTACAAATCATTAGTAAGGCCTCATCTGGAATACGCAGTTCAGTTTTGGGCACCAGTTCTCAAAAAGCATATCGGGGAACTGGAGAAAGTGCAGAGAAGGGCAACCAAACTGATAAGAGGCATGGAGGAGCTCAGCTATGAAGAAAGATTAGAGGAGCTGAATTTATTCACTCTTGAGAAGAGGAGAATAAGGGGGGATATGATTAACATGTACAAATATATAAGGGGACCATATATTGATCTTGGTGATGAGTTATTCACTTTACGGTCAACACAGAGAACAAGGGGGCACTCTTTACGTCTAGAAGAAAAAAGATTTCATCTCCAAATGCGGAAAGGTTTCTTCACAGTAAGAGCTGTGAAAATGTGGAACAGACTCCCTGCAGAGGTGGTTCTGGCCAGCTCAGTAGATTGCTTTAAGAAAGGCCTGGATACTTTCCTAAATGTACATAATATAACTGGTACTAACAGTTATAGGTAAAGTTGATCCAGGGTAAATCCGATTGCCTCTCGGGGGATCAGGAAGGAATTTTTTCCCCTGCTGTAGCAAATTGGATCATGCTCTGCTGGGGTTTTTTGCCTTCCTCTGGATCAACTGTGGGTATAGAATTGGGTATATGGGATTGCACGATATTTTTTTATTTTTATGGTTGAACTGGATGACTAACTAACTATTAACCCTTCTACAGTATTGGGTTGATTTAATAAAGGCAAATAGACTTTGAAAGGGAATTTTCCCCAGAGGTTAGTGAAAGTTTCATATTGCAAAGAATACCCAATCAGGTGCAAGGGAAAAAAATAAAGTTTTGGCTTGGAAATGATTTAATTATAGAAGTCAGCAGAGCTTTAGTCAGCTCTGGGGCAAATCCACTTGTAAAGTGCATCTTTCCTTACAATGTTAACTGTCTATTTGCCTTTAGTAAATCAACCCCTATATGTCAAACCCCACCCTTTCTTTAATCTGACCTGTTTATTAATCCCTTGCCTCACTTATCCTGCACATCTGTACATTAACCCCTTAATTTCCATCTTTCCTCTGTACGTGACCTGTAAAATAACACTTTCACCCCCGGGTCCCTCTGTGTATGACCTGCACAATTAATTTATCTAGTGTAAATGGCCTGGTAATAAAGGTAGTGAAACATGCTGGTACTGAGGTGGTTAATTGCATTTCATTTAAGATATTTTAATGAGAGCATAGAAATACCTGTTTAATCTACTTAGAGGAAAGATGGACTTTAAGCAGGATAATGACCTACATTACCCACCGCCTGTGCTGAGTTAACTTACAATACTAGGACCACAATTGATGTCATGTAACATCCCTAAGGACACCTGGATGTGCAGATGTGTGCAGTGGTTGAAAGTCTTCAAAATACCACAGCAGTAGCAGTGCCAGGTCAGTAGAATAGCCATAAACTATTTGAAGATTAATATTTATTGTGATGCTGTAGATATCCTTTTAAGCTGGGTGTACATGTGTAGAGACAATCCCACATTACAGATCATTTTAATGTCATCGTGTATGGGGTGCTGGAAAACACGTGAGAATGCTGTTGGTGAACTGCAGTTCTTTGCTGATTCTGTAGATCCCTCATCATTGTACATTCTATAGACTGTAATAAAGAGAATGCTGCACATTCACTAACCATCGGAAAGGGGGTTTCTGTAGAATACAGGAAATGTATGATCATGTCCCACACATATTGCCATGTTTAGCTTGGGGTTAAATAGATTTTTTAATTTTTATTTTTAAATATCAAACACATTTACATATTAGATTATTTCTACAATTTGGTTGTTTTTAATCGGCCCTTGGCTTTATCTGGGTTTACTTTTTTAGTGATATAGTGAAATTAAAGAGTTAGTCTTGTATTCTTCCCTGACACACCATATGGTAATGCTATTCCGTGCAATATAATCTACAACGTATGCCAGTAGTTGCTTCCCTAGGTAATCCTAGCCTCTGACCTATGACTAACTGCATTTCAATGCACCATAATGTGCATGTGAATGTACAGCTCGCTTGTAGGTGAGTGGGTGTTTTGTCAAGTTACTGGGAATTGTACTCTACGAAGTCCAACCTGTAATAAATAAATAACAAACAGCATAAAACAACACAGAAAAAAAAAGGCTTAATCACATAACCATATGAAATGTTCTCTTAAAGGAACAACAATATTTTACATGCAAGGTCCTAAAGATTGATGTTCTTGCTGTAGTTTGGCTAATATGAAGGTTTCCAACAAAAATTTGCATCATTTTCCTTTCATTGCAAATTGTGTTTTTGTAAACAATAAACTGCCTATATTAAATGATTATCTAGTTGCAACAAGTTCAGTCAGGCAATCATTTTCTTCCAAGGCATTATATGTCTTGTCTGTAATTATGGTGAATAACAGCACATGTATATATAATTAAACTGTTTGGGATGTTATTACTCTTCCTAAGGAGTTCCCATGTGGCCTGCACTCTCTGTGACTGGTGGATTTCCCCAGTTAAAGTGGTTGTAAACCCTCTCATATACCCAGTGAAGTGACTAGCCCCAGGTCATACACAGAGATGAAAAGAATCTTCCTACATAAGTTGTACCTGTTTATCTGCAGTTATCTGTCCTGTATAAACAAGAGGGCAGGGAAAAAGGAAAGAGAAGTGCCAAGTGCAGAATTGTTTTATTACAAAGTAGCAAAATGTAAAACAAAGAAAAATGCACTCACATAGTGCTGGATGGGTGAAGGCATGTCAGGTGCAGCGATAGAAGAAACCACAGAGGAATCCTAGGATGTCAGCCATGGGCGCCATGTGTTATGCAAAACCGTTCCCAAATTAATTTTATATCTTTTTAAAACAGATATTACTCTTTCGTCCATGGACCGACACAGCTTCTCTATTGACAAAGTGGGTATTATCCGTTAATTAGGAGTGACTAGGCAGAAAAACTTGTAAAAAGTGTTGCATCACACCTTCTACAGTACCGCCCAGGGGGCGGACCCTCTGGGTATAACCTCTCAGTCTGCATCTTCGCAGATCAGTTTTTTTCTGTCTAGCAAGGAGTAGGACATGGCTCCCTTCGGGCCCATTGGTCCGGGGGAAAAAGATATATATTTTTTTGCTACATTTTTGTTTCCTGCGATCTTCGATCAACTGCCGACTGGGTGACAGGCTGGATCCTCGATCCGTGTAGTCTCCCCAGTTTCGGCCATCGAGCGTGTGCCGACCCTAGCTACGTGCTGGGTTTTCCACGACATGCCCGTCGCTCCACGGGTGGCCGGTGAGCCTACGCTCCAGGGCCTGCATCGGACCGCTTAGCTTCGGCTGACCTTACGGCCGAGTCGCAGCAGCCTGGCCGGTGAGCTTACGCTCCAAGGCTTGCATCGGACCGCTCAGCTTCGGCTGACCTTACGGCCGAGTCGCAGCAGCCTGTCCGGTGAGCGTCACGCTCCAGGGCATACATATGATCGTCCCTTTTGGGTCCAATCACAGCATGCCTGGCCAACAGTCACCTTCCGTGCGCGGACGATGACCTGTTTGGAATGTCTTCCAGCATAATACATGCAGGATAGGTAAGTAAAACTCCCCTGCCTCGGCTGGGTGATTTAGCTGGACATTCCTGGAGAGATCAAGTAAGTGGTTGTGGCCCCTTTCTTCCCTCTCTCCCTGCCTTTCCCTCCTTCCTGGGCTTCTAGCTAAAGGTTGCTGGGGGTCACCTAGGGGGTTCCACTGGAGCGGGGCTGGCTGTAACTAACATTTAAAAGAAATGTCATTTCTGCTTACCTGTGTTTGTGTGCTTCCTTCTCCATGCTGTCGGCGGCCATTTTGCGGTGGTCCATGCCGAGTTCGGCCTCTTGTGACTGCCCGGCGACCATCTTCCTGTGGTTCGGCCACACCCACTGGCCCCTATCAGCTGATCGGCGGCCATGTTTGTCCACCCTGTATGCATATATTGCCGTTCGGCGGCCATCTTTTTGTGGGCTATGGCTGCTTGACCTCTATCTTTGGTCGGCGGCCATTTTCTTAGAGCCCACATTATCTTCCATACAGACGTTTTTGGCAACCATTTTGCGAGAGCCTCCGGCCTCTAGGGTGCATTACACTGGTGCGAAAATTCACACAGGAAATGCTGATAAAAGAAGCAGACTGACACAGCAGCAGAGGGACAGCATCACAGGTGCAGCGCACGGCAGCATAGCAGTACCTATCCAGGGTGGTGAGTCCTCTGGGTGACCCAGCCTCTCTGCAGCACAGGAGGGTGGCCTATTGATATCTTGCCTGGAGCCCTGTGAGTGTCAGTGTGTGGTCAGCATGGCATCTGAGCCAGATGTCTTCTCCCCTGAAACACCAGATTTAGCAGCTGGTGCCCCTGAGGTGTCTATGAACGCTATGACGGCAATCCTAGAGGCGTTTGCTGCCAGGGTGGAAGCAGCACACGGGAATACAGGGGGTAGTAAACGCCCCGTCCCCTGCAAGCTTCTGGGGATAATTCTGATGCAGAACCAGGTCCAGCTATGGCTCGGGGCCCAGATTCTGACGCAACAGAGACTGCAGACCATGACCGGACAGTGAGAATGACTCCAAGTCCAGGTCAGTACGCAAGACGGCTTTGGTATCTGACCTTATTACTGCAGTGCGGGATATGCTAAAGTTGGAAAATACTGCAGAAGCAGAAGAGACTCCGGTCCACTTGGGTTTCATAGACCTGCCCGCACTGCTAAGGTGTTCCCTTGTGTGTCTTTTGATAAACTCTTATACAAGGAATGGGAGAACCCAGTGAGGGTCTTTACAGCCCCAAAGAGGTTTGCGGTACGGTACCCCTTTAAGGAGAGTTTTCTGAAGAAATGGACCTCTCCCCCTATAGTGGACCCTCCGGTGTCCAGACTTAATAGAGCCACCACAATTCCTGTAGAAGGGGCTCCTGTTTTCAAGGACCCTGTAGATAAGAAGGCTGAAGCACTCGCTTGCTACCTATACTCAGTGGTAGGCTCGGCAGTACGCCCGGCATTGGTGGGGGCCCTAGTGTCTCACACACTTACTGAATGGGCAAGATTGCTACTCCAGGGGTTAAGGAGCGACATGCTCCTCCTGATGAGATAACATTGGCCGACCAGTTGGTCCAGGGCCTTAGGTTTGTCTGCGAGTCAGACATGAATACTATTCCCCTGCTGTCTAAAACTTCGGTTTATGCAGTAGCAATACGCCGCCTGATCTGGCTAAAAGGCTGGTCTGCGGACCAGACTTCCAAGAAAGCCCTGTTGGATCTGCCTTTTAAGGGCGACAGACTTTTTGGGGCTTCTCTGGATGACATCATCAAGGATGCCACAGGAAGTAAAAGCACTTTGCTTCCCCCAAATTAGCAAGGGTAAGGGGCCACGCCAAGGGGCAAGGGCCCTCCTTTACTGCACGCAAGCGTTTTTTTCGTCCCCCTAGGGCGACAGGGAAAAGACCCCAGGCCGATAAAGCGCCTGCCCAAGGACAAAAGCGTCCTTGGTCCCGCATACCCAAGAAGCCTGCGGACAAATTTGCGTCCGCATGAAGGTCCACCCCCACCCAGCTCTCGGGTGGGGGGACGTCTTCAGAAATTTGCGACTCAGTGGACAGCTCTAATCTCCGACAGGTGGGTTTGTGAAGTAATCTCCTCAGGCTACAAGATAGAGTTTCTCTCTTGTCCACTGGACAGATTCAACACCTCTAATCTCCAGCTACTACCGACCCGTCGGGAGGCCCTGTATAGGGCGGTCCAGGGTCTACTGGAACGCGGGGTAGTTATTCCAGTTCCAGAACTGGAACTGGGTTTTTACTCAAATCTGTTCTTTGTGCCGAAGAAGGAGGGGGTTCGTCCAAGCTTGGATATCAGAGCCCTCAATTGCTTTGTGAAGGTACAAAGATTTCGGATGGAGTCGGTTCGATCTGTAGTCACGGCTCTCCATCCTTTCTGGCCTCCTTGGACATCAAGGACGCATACCTGCATGTCCCCATATACTCCAGACACCAGAGGTTTCTGCGATTTGCTATCGGGAAGGACCACTACCAGTTTGTGGCCCTCCCGTTGGGCCTTGCCTCAGCACCCAGGACGTTCACCAAGGTGCTCGCTCCGATTCTGGCACTTCTAAGACAGCGGGGTATCGCTATCACAGGCTACTTGGACGACCTTCTGCTGAAGGCCCCTTCAAGCTCAGAATTAGAGGTAAGCGTGTCCATTACCTGTCAGACTCTTCGAGACTGTGGTTGGATACTAAACACGCAAAAGTCAGTATTGGTGCCCACTCAACGCCTAGTGTACCTGGGGTTGATTCTGGATTCCTCAGAGGCAAAGGTATTCCTCCCTGTGGAGAAGTTGCAGACCCTCCGGGCTGCAGTACGGCAGCTGACTTCCAGGAATTGGTCGTCACTCCGTTTTTGCATGCGAGTGTTGGGCCTCATGGTAGCCTCCTTCGAGGCGGTCCCATATGTTCAATACCACACTCGAGTGTTACAGAAGGAAGTTCTGTCCAGATGGAACAGATGCCCTTCATCTCTGGATTATCAAATCCGAGTGAGCCACCTAGTCAGGAGATCCCTGGTATGGTGGCTGACAGCAACGGCTCTAATGGCAGGGAAGTCCTTTCTTCCGGTTTACTGGATAGTGATCACGACGGACGCCAGCCTTACAGGTTGGGGGGGAGTCTGGGGTGTCCAGTCGGCGCAAGGTCGCTGGACCCCAGAGGAAGCCCTCCTGCCGATCAATGTCCTGGAGAGCCGGGCGATCAAGCTGTGCCTCTTCAAATGGTCTCAGAGGCTGCAAGGGCGTCCAGTCAGGATCCAGTCAGACAACGCCACAGCGGTGGCATATGTCAATCATCAAGGAGGAACAAGAAGCTCAGCTGCAGCATCGGAGGTTGCTCACATCCTGAAGTGGGCAGAGAAGAGCGTACCGGCACTATCGGCCGTGTACATTCCGGGTGTGGAAAACTGGCAGGCGGACTACCTGAGCCGCCAGATGCTGGACCAGGGAGAATGGTCCTTACACCCGGAGGTGTTCCAACTCCTCTGCCAAAGATGGGGCACACCAGACGTAGATCTTCTGGCTTCCCGACTCAATCAGAAGGTATTGAGATTTGTGGCCCGGTCAAGAGACCCATGGGCAGACGCAACGGACGTGTTGGTAGCATCGTGGGGTCAGTATCGGCTAATCTATGCCTTCCCTCCCTTAAGGCTTCTTCCTCTTCTGCTCCGCAGAGTGGAGGCAGAGGGAATTCCAATGATCCTTATCGCTCCAGATTGGCCTCAGCGTCCTTGGTACGCCGATCTAGTACGTCTGGTAGCAGACGTCCCCTGGCGCCTACCACTACGGAAGGACCTGCTATAGCAAGGTCCCATATTCCATCCTGCTTTACAGTCATTGGCTTTAACAGCATGGCTGTTGAGAACCAGGTACTGAGAGACCGGGGCCTGTCAGACTCAGTAATCTCTACTATGAGAAGTGCTCGAAAACCGTCCTCTAGGAAGGTTTATCACCGCACTTGGAGGGCCTACATCTCCATGTGTGAGGAAATGAAATGGCATCCGCGTACCTATTTGGTTTCCAGAATCCTGCTGTTTTTACAGCATGGGGTGGACCAAAGGCTTGCCCTAAGTACGATTAAGGGTCAGATATCTGCCCTGGCTGTCTTTTTTCAGCGACCCCTGGCGACTCACTCTCTCGTGAGTACATTTGTGCAGGGGGTTCGACATGTGGCCCCTCCGGTCCGTCCCCCGTTACTTCCGTGGGACTTGAACCTGGTCCTCTCGGTGCTTCAGAAGGCACCGTTTGAGAATATTAGAGATATTCCCCTGTTGACACTTTCTCAGAAAGTGGTCTTTTTGGTGGCTGTTACATCAGTTAGACGAGTCTCTGAGCTGGCAGCCTTGTCCTGCAAGGCTCCCTATTTGATTTTCCACAAGGATAAGGTGGTGCTGCGGCCGCAGCCTTCCTTTCAAAAGTAGTTTCGGCTTTTTATCTCAATGAAGACATTGTACTTCCATCCTTGTGTCCTCAGCCATCGAATCCTAAGGAGTCGGCGTTGCATTCCTTGGACGTTGTCCGAGCTTTGAGAGTATACCTATCTGCTACTTCCCGGTTCCGGAAGTCAGACTCACTGTTTGTTTCGGTGGCTGGTCCCAAGAAGGGCCAAGCAGTCTCATCGGCCACCATCTCTAGATGGATCCGACAGATAGTAATCCAGGCTTATGCCTTAAAGGGTCAAGCGCCCCCCTTCCCGGTCACGGCACATTCGACCAGGGCAATAGGTGCCTCTTGGGCTTTCCGACATCAAGCGTCTGTTTCCCGATTATGTAAAGCAGCGACTTGGTCGTCCGCTCACACTTTCACAAAATTCTACAAAATTGATGTAGGTGCATCTTCGGATGCCTCTTTCGGCCGCAAGGTTTTACAAGCGGCTGTTTAGAGTTGCAGCTCCTCCGTTGGAGGAGTGCTGTTTTGTGTTTTTGGGGTGAAGTTTATTTTTATGCTGTTACCACCCCTCGTTTTTTCTCTGACACTGCTTTGGGACATCCCACTTTGTCAATAGAGAAGCTGTGTCGGTCCATGGACGAAAGAGTAAATAGGATTTTTTACTCACCGTAAAATCCTTTTCTCTGAGTCCATGGACCGACACAGCACCCACCCCTCCTTTTAAGTTTGTACTGCTTTTTGACGAACTGATCTGCGAAGATGCAGACTGAGAGGGTATACCCAGAGGGTCCGCCCCCTGGGCGGTACTGTAGAAGGTGTGATGCAACACTTTTTACAAGTTTTTCTGCCTAGTCACTCCTAATTAACGGATAATACCCACTTTGTCAATAGAGAAGCTGTGTCGGTCCATGGACTCAGAGAAAAGGATTTTACGGTGAGTAAAAAATCCTATTTTCTTATAATGGTGTATTTACTATATAAAAAATACAAATTTGAAAAAAGAAAGGTTTCCCATACTTTGTTTAAAACCTTGCAAATACATATACCAAGAAGATAGAATACCCCCCCCCCCCCTCAAAAAAAAAAGAAGGTGATTTGATTTTTTCCACAAGTTCTTTTTTAAATGAAAAAATTTACTGGTGTTAAGGGAGTTATAACATGAAGCTTAGTAATGGTGCACTGTGTAAGATGACTGCAGCCAGTGTAAACAGGGTGCGATCTCTGTGAGTGATCACAGTAATCACATTGTACAGAGCTACTCTCATTGGCTCAGTATTTTTATTCACTAAGCTGCACAGTGGGCTCACATTGCATGATCTTAGGATGGCCCCCACCTGCTTAGCTGCACCTTCTTACCATTTATGTACAATAAACATAGGGCAGGTGGGTAAAGAGGACCCTGTGATCACCAGGGTGGGCCCTTAATTCATTGACCATTTGGAACAAATGTTTGGAGCTTTGCGCTTTAGCTGTGACAGCCTATTTAACCTTGTTTCTTGCAAGGCTTTAACAGACATTAAAAATTCATAGGGCAGTTTGGTTATGTGCCTGGGATGTCAATGATATGTCTGAGAACATCTGACTCCGTTGTTCTTTGAGGGAAGCCTCCTCTTCAGTCCTGCTCTTGATATTGGAGTTCAGAAGTGTAATCCTACATCAATGCAGAAGGTCAGTGGAAGGGGTAGAACAACCCCCTTCTTCATCTACTGCAGCTTGTAAACAGTCTGAGCCTTCCTCCCCCTGACATTGTAGGGCTCAAAGCCAGAGGTGTTCTAACCTCCAGTCTTGTGCATGAAGGTGCACACCCACTTCCCTATGGGCGGTTCTTTGTTTTTTTCTGCTGGGTTTTTGAACTCCTTGCCATTTGGGTGGTCAGGTAATTCCTATCTCTCATCATTCTTTTGGTTTTACTGCAACCTATTGTGCATCTTCACAGTTTTGTCTGGGTTTTCTACATCCCGAAGGTCATTGATTCCTACATTAGTAAGATCTTGTCCTTGTAATGATCACAAAACACCTTTCTCATCTTTGTAGCATGTCTCTTTCAGCATCACCTCAGCACCCTCCAGTAATACATGTAAATAGTGTAAGTATCTGAATTTTACCTGGTATGAGTCTGTTGCAGACTATGGGGTTGATTTACTAAAGGCTGATGGGCTGTGCACTTTGCAAACGCAGTTGCGCCAGAGCTTAGTAAATGAGTTAACCATTTAAGCCCCGGACCATTTGGTAGCTAAAGGACCAGAGGTGAATTCAGAATTTTGCACTGCGCTGCTTTAACTGTAAATTGTGCGGACATGCAATGTTGTACCCAAACGAAATTTGCGTCCTTTTCTTCCCACAAATAAAGCTTTCTTTTAATGGTATTTGATTGCCTCTGCGATTTTTATTTTTTGCGATATAAACGGAAAAAGACCGAAAATTTTGAAAAAAAATGATATTTTCTACTTTTTGTTATAAGAAAAATCGAATAAACTCAATTTTAGTCATACATTTAGGCCAAAATGTATTCAGCCACATGTCTTTAGTAAAAAAAAGTCAATAAGCGTATATTTATTGGTTTGCGCAAAAGTTATAGCGTTTACAAACTAGGGTACATTTTCTGGAATTTACACAGCTTTTAATTTATGACTGCCTATCTCATTTCTTCAGGTGCTAAAATGACAGGGCAGTACAAAACCCCCCAAATGACCCCATTTTAGAAAGTAGACACCCCAAGGAAATTGCTGAGAGGCATGTTGAGCCCATTGAATTTTTTTTTTTTTGTCCCAAGTGATTGAATAATGACAAAAAAAAAAAAAATTACAAAAAGTTGTCACTAAATGATATATTGCTCACACATGCCATGGTTATATGTGGAATTGCACCCCAAAATACATTCTGCTGCTTCTCCTGAGTACGGGGATACCACATCTGTGGGACTTTTTAGGAGCCTAGCCACGTACGGGACCCCGGAAACCAAGCACCGCCTTCAGGATTTCGAAGGGCGCAAATTTTTGATTTCACTCCTCACTACCTATCACAGTTTTGAAGGCCATAAAATGCCAAAATAGCACAAAACCCCCCCAAATGACCCCATTTTGGAAAGTAGACACCCCAAGCTGTTTGCTGAGAGGCATGGTGAGTATTTTACAGCTCTCATTTGTTTTTGAAAATGAAGAAAGAACTTTTTTTTTTTTTTTCTTTTTTTTTTCAATTTTCAAAACTTTGTGACAAAAAGCGAGATCTGCAAAATACTCACAATACCTCTCAGCAAATAGCTTGGGGTGTCTACTTTCCAAAATGGGGTCATTTGGGGGGGGGGGGTTGTGCCATCTGGGCATTCCATGGCCTCCGAAACTGTGATAGGCAGTGAGAAGTGAAATCAAAAATTGACACCCTTAGAAAGCCTGAAGGCGGTGATTGGTTTTTGTGGTCCCGTACGCGGCTAGGCTCCCAAAAAGTCTCACACATGTGGTATCCCCGTACTCAGGAGAAGCAACAGAATGTATTTTGGGGTGTAATTCCACATATGCCCATGGCATGTTTGAGCAATATATCATTTAGTGACAACTTTGTGCAAAAAAAAATATTTTTTTTTATTTTTTCCGCAACTTGTGTCAACATATAAAATATTCCATGGACTCGACATGCCTCTCGGTATATAGCTTGGGGTGTCTACTTTCCAAAATGGGGTCATTTGGGGGGGTTTTGAACTGTTCTGGCATTTTATACACAACATTAGGAAGCTTACATCCACTCTTCTAACCACTTGAAGACAAAGCCCTTTTTGACACTTTTTGTTTACATGAAAACATTTTTTTTTTTTGCAAGAAAATTATGTTGAACGCCCAAACATTATATATATTTTTAAAGCAAAGGCCCTACAGAATAAAATGGTGGGTGTTGCATTTTTTTTTTCTACACAGTATTTGCGCAGCGATTTTTCAAACGCATTTTTTGGGGAAAAAATACACTTTTTTTAATTTTAATGCACTAAAACACACTATATTGCCCAAATGTTTGATGAAATAAAAAAGATGATCTTAGGCCGAGTACATAGATACCAAACACGACATGCTTTAAAATTTCGCACAAACGCGCATTGGCGACAAACTACATACATTTTTAAAAGCCTTTAAAAGCATTTACAGGTTACCCCGTTAGATTTACAGAGGAGGTCTACTGCTAAAATTACTGCCCTCGATCTGACCTTTGCGGTGATACCTCACATGCATGGTGCAATTGCTGTTTACATATGACGCCAGACCGACGCTTGCGTTCACCATTGGGCAAGAGCAGGGCAGGACAGGGGTGCTTTTTTTTTTTTTTTTTATTATTAATTTTGCTTTTTTATTTTATTTTTAAACTGTTGCTTCCATATTTATTTATTTTTATCACTTTTATTGTTATCTCAGGGAATGTAAATATCCTCTATGATAGCAATAGGTAATGACAGGTACTCTTTTTTGAAAAAACTGGGGTCTATTGGACCCTAGATCTTTCCTCTGCCCTCAAAGCATCTGACCACACCAAGATCGGTGTGATAAAATGCTTTCCCAATTTCCCAATGGCGCTTTTTATATCCGGGGGGGGGGCATTCCCTCCCACTGCTTGTAAAAGCAGTCCAGAGGCTAATTAGCCACTAGGATTGCTTTTACATGAAAGCCGGCCGCTGGCTGAAAAGAATGATACCAAGATGATACCTAAACCCGCAGGCATCATTCTGGTATAAACATTCAAAGTCCAGCAACATACCAGTACGTTGCTGGTCCTTGTTGGACATGTATTGTAATCTTTTTTTTTCATGCAGCCTGTTGGCTGAACGAAAAAAAAAGATTGATCGGTGGGTATGCCCACTATTAGAATACCGCCCTTCATCCACCCACTTCTAATGATGGGCATACATGCACCATTTATATATGCCGAAGCATGGGGGCATCTTCTCGCAAAAGTTATGCCGCGTACACATGGTCAGACTTTTCCACGGGCAGGCCTCCGTCGGAAGTTCGACCGTATGTACGCGGCATTAGGAGCAAAATCGCTCCTCCGCTCCTGCTGCCCCAATGCTTCGGCATATATGCGCTTTTTTTTAACTGTGGTGGTGAAATCACCTCCTACAGCACTGGAGTCGCAGGGATCAGGCCTGTCTCTGCGAACGCTGCAGTTATGTGTGTTGTGTTTTGCAAGTGACAGTGATCGATCGATATTGCACTTGGGTGGCCTGGGCTGGACGGAGGGGCAAAACGCAGGTGCTAGCAGGTATCTGGGCTGATCCCGCTAACACTGCGTTTTTGTGAACCCTAAACTGCTGGGGACGCTAGTATAGATCTGATCAGATCAGATATTGATCTGTTCAGATACTATACCACTAAGGGGGTGTATGCTTCACGCGTGGGTGTTAGTGCTACTGGCACTAACCTGACGCTGCCTGGGGTGTGACGCAGACCCTCTCTGACGCTAAAACCTAATTGATATCACCCGCCGGGAGATCAGGGGATTAAACCTTTATTGGGTTATATACGGCGAGTGCCCTGACACTATAAAAAGCAAACTAACTAACCAGCGTCACCCGTAACACTTATATGATGATCACTGGTGAAAGGGTTAACTAGGGGCAATTAGGGGGTTAAAACCTTTATTAGGTAATATATGGGGGTACCTGACGCTATATAAAAACCTGACGGCGAACCTAAAAAAAAATTACTGGCTACCTATCGGCATCACCGACACTAAGACAACGATCATAAAAACGATCGCTTAGCGACAGTGGTGATAGGGGGTGAAAGGGTTACCTGGGGGGCGATCAGGGGGTTAAACCTTTATTAGATAATATATGGGGGTACCTGACGCTATAAAAACCTGCGGCGAACCTAAAAAAAATTACTGGCTACCGATCAGCATCACCAACGCTAAGACATCGATCAGAAAAATGATCGCATAGCGACGGCGGTGCTAGGGGGTGAAAGGGTTACCTGGGGGGTGATCAAGGGGGTTAAACCTTTATTAGGTAATATATGGGGGTACCCGACGCTATAAAAACCTGCGGCGAACCTAAAAAAAATTACTGGCTACCGATCAGCATCGCCGACGCTAAGACATCGATCAGAAAAATTATCGCTTAGTGACAGTGGTGATAGGGGGTGAAAGGGTTACCTGGGGGGCGATCAAGGGGGTTGAACCTTTATTAGGTAATATATGGGGGTACCCGACGCTATAAAAACCTGCGGCGAACCTAAAAAAATTACTGGCTACCGATCAGCATCACCAACGCTAAGACATCGATCAGAAAAATGATCGCATAGCGACGGCGGTGTTAGGGGGTGAAAGGGTTACCTGGGGGGTGATCAAGGGGGTTAAACCTTTATTAGGTAATATATGGGGGTACCCGACGCTATAAAAACCTGCGGCGAACCTAAAAAAAAATACTGGCTACCGATCAGCATCGCCGACGCTAAGACATCGATCAGAAAAACTATCGCTTAGTGACAGTGGTGATAGGGGGTGAAAGGGTTACCTGGGGGGCGATCAAGGGGGTTAAACCTTTATTAGGTAATATATGGGGGTACCCGACGCTATAAAAACCTGCGGCGAACCTAAAAAAAATTACTGGCTACCGATCAGCATCACCGACGCTAAGACATCGATCAGAAAAATGATTGCTTAGCGACGGCGGTGCTAGGGGGTGAAAGGGTTACCTGGGGGGTGATCAGGGGGTTAAACCTTTATTAGGGGGGGGGGTTAGGGGGCTACACTGGACCTAAAACTAAATGTAGTGACACTTTTACAGTCACAAATGTCACTGATTGCAGTGATCACTAAATAAATGGTCACTGCAATCAGTGACACTGTGACTGGGGGCTGGGGGGTGATCTGGGGGGGCCTGGGGGGGTGATTTATGTGCCTATGTGTCCTGGTTTCAGTGTGCTGTTTTGTGTACTAACCTGCATCTTCTCCTGTACGGCGCTCGGTATATGTGAGCGCCGCAGGAGAGATGACATCACTTCCTCCAGCCTGTGTAAACAAGCACACAGGCAGGGGAAGCTCTCATTCGCCGGGAGCGATCGAGAGGGGGTGGCCGGAATCGAACGGCCGTCCCCTCATGCCGGATCGCTCCCGAAGGTAAAACGACCACCCACTGTAAAGAAGGGGGGTCCGATCGGACCCCCCAACTATACAAAGGCAATCACGTACATATACGTGATTCTGCCTGTCGGTGCCATTCTGCTGACGTATATTTACAGTGGGCGGTCGTTAAGTGGTTAAAGCTTCACTTTACAACGTATACTCAATCATATGCAAGGAAAATTAACACTAAACAGCATTTTTGCTTGCACGTTAATTGGATGATGGAAGTCAGCAGAGGTGAGGGGAATTATATTTTAAGCTCTGGAGCAGCTGCACTTGCAGAGTTCACAGTCTATTTGCCTTTTGCAAATCAACCCTTATGTATAGCAGAGTTTAGACTGGGAAATGGAAAAACAGTGTAAGGAGCCAGTCAGCTGTGCTTTAGTACTAATGTGAAAATAAGCAACATGTTGAAAGGAGGAGACAGCAGAGTGAAAAAAGAAATGAGGTCATCAATCTCCTTTCACTGTCCAGTAGGGGTGCGGAATTTAATCGGTGCATCGCGATTCGGGCGTCCCCGATGTGGCACTGATGCAGGGAAACCTAATACTCGATTATCCCCGATGTCTAGCCCCGCCCCTTCCTTCTTGGGAGAGCCGTTACCTCATTTGTTATTTTTTTCCTATGACGCGCTCATGTGACTGCCCGGCCCGCCTCTCTGCTTTCATGTCTCATGTCTCTCCTGGCGTCAGGAGAGATGTGAAAGCAGAGAGGAGAGAGGGCAGTCACATGAGCACGTCATATACACACACTGTTCCCCCGCCGGATTCTGTTCCCCTGGCTCTCGGCTCCTATCGGAACTCCGCCCCCCCAGCCCTGTACATTGCCGCTCCCTCCTAGGAATGCTAATGCTCCTAATACCGCCCCGCCTCTCCAGCCCTCTGCTTACGCCTACTGTTTAACGAATGCTAATGAGCAGAGAGGCGGGGCGGTATTAGGAGCATTAGCATTCGTAGGAGGAGGGAGCGGCAATGTACAGGGCTGGGGGGGCGGAGTTCCGATAGTAGCCGAGAGCCAGGGGAACAGAATCCGGCGGGGGAACCATTCTCGGCACAACAGGAAAGTTCTCACTACTGCAGAAAAGGTTAGTTTGGAATTAGGAATTAGGTTAGGGATTAGAATAGGGTAAAGAAGAGTTACAGTACAATTAAAGGTAGCTTACATATTTTTAGTGTACTGTGAATAAAGTTCATTAAAGTGCCACATTTTAATAAGTATCATAAATAAGTATTATTTTTTTTTTTAAAGTAAAACGGATATTATACTTACCTACTGATCTTCTGTAGCATGTCCGCAGTCACCGACCATCTCCTGTAGCATGTCCGCAGTCACTGACCATCTCCTGTAGCATGTCCGCAGTCACCGACCATCTCCTGTAGCATGTCCGCAGTCACTGACCATCTCCTGTAGCATGTCCGCAGTCACCGACCATCTCCTGTAGCATGTCCGCAGTCACCGACCATCTCCTGTAGCATGTCCGCAGTCACCGACCATCTCCTGTAGCATGTCCGCAGTCACTGACCATCTCCTGTAGCATGTCCGCAGTCACCGACCATCTCCTGTAGCATGTCCGCAGTCACCGACCATCTCCTGTAGCATGTCCGCAGTCTGACCATCTCCTGTAGCATGTCCGCAGTCACTGACCATCTCCTGTAGCATGTCCGCAGTCACTGACCATCTCCTGTAGCATGTCCGCAGTCTCTCTGACCATCTCCTGTACTATGTCTGCAGCCTCTGACCATCTCCTGTACTATGTACAAGTTGTTGTCTGCTTTGTTTAGACTTTGCTACATGCAGGGAGTGTTGTCTTTTTTTAAAAAGAACAGATATAATAAAAAAAATGGAGATCTCCTGACTGCTTGAATTTTTTTGATAAAAACCATGCGCACTTGCTCTGTAATCGTGATGCATCGCGGAATCGAATCGTTGACCTGATAATCGTAATCGAATCGAATCGAGAGGCCAGTGAAGATGCGCACCTCTACTGTCCAGTCATGGAGGACAGGACAGTCATGGGGAAGGGACAAGACCTGCATGTGTTACTTAAATGCAGCAAAGAAAAATTAGGTCTCCTGCCCTGCTAGACAGGGCTGTAGTGTGTGGCAGAGAAACTCAGGACAGGGTGGACAAAAATACAAATCCTTTTGCCAGATAAAATAGTTTCCTCATATGTATTTCATTTTTTTTCCAGCTGTTTTCCTTGAGTTCGGCTTTAATTTTGTGTCGTTGAAGTAAACATAAGAAGTAGCAAGCTTTTTTTATTTATTTATTTATTTATTTATTTATTTGTCTCATCAGGGAGACGTGATAAATAAATGACTGTCAAATTTGCTGCTTTTATTTTTTGACTTCGGTTTGTTTCCAATTATTCTTATACTCTGTGGTCCTAAATTCTTGGCTTGGAAAAGCACTGTTCCTAGCAGACCTACAATCCAAGAAGTTTGCTTTATCTACAGCAATGATTAGGAAATGTCTGTAGCCTTACAGGGTGAATTATATCAGACAGTTCGCAAGTAAGAATAGACTCAATGTTTCCACTTAGCATTTGTCAGTAAATACAAAAAAGGTGTTTATTGAGCTTTAAACCAAATGGAAGCCACACGTATTTATTTGGCACGTTTGTTAAATGTCTCTTTGGTAATGAATGTATGAATGAAAGCTCCTTACCTTAAAAAGAAGAGAAAAAAAAAGAAAACGTGCCATCCCTAACTACTTTTTCAAGAGAACCCGAAGCAGATAATAAAGCTGTAGAAAATAGGATTAAGGTATTGAACATGCAGGATTTAGTCTGATCTTTCAATAATACCAAAGCCTGATTGAAGAGCGAATCAAGGGCCAGAAACCATGCAGCCAACACAAGACTTGACTCTGTCAGCTAAACATCCAACTTGTCACAGTTGAAAAGTGGTGTTCTATTTTTCTTTTATGAAAAATCTTTTATGTTTTTTTTTTTTCTAACATATAAGTGTATGCATGAAAATTATCTCTTTCATGCTGTTTTTTTTGTTTTTTAAGAAGAAAAGACTAAAGACAAGTTCTTTCTATATATAAAAAAAGTAATACAAGCAGTATTGTGCTTCTAATAATGTGCACATGTCTGTGTATTAATATACTATATATATTATTTATAAGTGTTTTGAGTACATATTTGACGTTGATCTTTTATTAATCAATTTTATTTAATCACAAAAAGGGCAGTGTAATTATAATATGATAAGAAAGCCAAATGTATTTATTTTTGGAAATTGTTATTTTTTTTAATGGCTGAGAGACTTGAGGCTTGCCTATTATGCAAATCAAGTACAGTGGAACCTCGGATTGCGAGTAACGCGGTTAACGAGCGTTTCGCAATACGAGCACTGTATTTTTTAAAATCGTAACTCGGTTTGCGAGTGTTGTCTTGCAAAACGAGCACGATTCAGGGCAAAGCAGTGTGCAGTACCACATTTGGCCTGAGGTGGGGGGGGGAGCCAAAGCTGAGCAGAGCCAAACGTCGCCGATTTGCGCCATTCTGAGATACACGGAAAGGCCAGAGGACCGCACAGCTGACCTCGGCAAATCTCGGGAACAAAGTTTTTCTGAGGTTTGCCAAGGTCAGCCGAGGTGTCCTCAGGCCTTTTCGGCCGTTTCCGAGGCTCTGCGGCAGCCCCCCGCCTCTGGCCGCATGCGGTATTGCATTCCATTGAAGTCAATGCGTAACGAATTATTGGAACGGATTATGCTCGTAATCCGAGGTACCACTGTATGGCTTAAAGTGATACTAAAGTCTGTTTTTTTTTTTCTTTAAAAATAACAAACATGTTATACTTACCCGCTCTGTGCAGTTGTTTTGCATAGAGCACCCTGGATCCTCCTCTTATTGGGTCCCTCTTCAGCGCTCCTGGCCCCTTCCTCCTGTTGAATGCCCCCACAGCAAGCAGCTTGCTATGGGGGCACCCGAGCCAAGCCGCAGCTCCGTATGTCCATTCAGACACAGAGCCACTGTTCGGCAACACCCCCTCTCTCTCCTGATTGGCTAACTGACTTTGATTGACAGCAACGGGAGCCAATGGTGCCACTGCTGTGTCTCAGTCAATCAGGAGAGAGGGACTTGTGCACATCGGTGCATAGAAAGGGGGCTCAGGTAGGTATTGGGGGCTGAGGGAGGCTGCTGCACACAAAAGGTTTTTTATTTTAATGCATTAAGATAAAAAAACCTTCTGCCTTTACAACCACTTTAAAGCGGAGGTCCGCCCACCCCTACAAAAATTAAAAGCCAGCAGCTACACATACTGCAGCTGCTGACTTTTAATAATAGAACACCTACCTGTCCTGGAGTCCAGCGATGTCGGCACCGCAGCTGATGTTTCGATCAGCTGTTGGGTGCTGCCGCCACAATTGCCAGTAAGGGAGTCCAGCAGTGCAGCCTAAGAGCTTCACGCCGGGTCCCTTCTGCGCATGCACGAGGCACCGCTGCGCTCTCTTACTCTCCCGGCGGCAAGGAAAGTAGGAAGGAGCCGAGCCGCTGACGTAATTCACCACGGTCCGGACCCCCTCCTCCGAAAGGTGCCAAATGTGGCACCGGAGGGGGGGGGAGACAAATGAGTGGAATCTCCACTTTTGGGTGGAATGCCACTAGGTACAAAGAATTCTGTTTTTTAAAACGTCTACCCCATGACAGTTGTTTGCATTTTTTTGTAATTTATAAGCATAAGTAATACTTAGCATTTATTTAGAATTGTGCACACAAGTTGCACCATTGTGGTTGTTACTCTGCTTTTTATTTAATTCAGTATATGCACCATCTGCATTTTCTTACACCTCCTTTGTACAAAAATCTGAGAAATATGTTTGCATTATGGTGCCTGTAATGTAAAGGAGGGAGTATTTTAAAATAAAATGTCAACTGAAAAAAAATATATATATTTTCCATTGAGAAATTGCAACAATGCAAAATAAATGAATAAATCTATTTGTCGCATACCTGGTGTTTGAGCCCGAATTGCAGAGGGAGGCCTCCCTTACGGCTCCTACTCGCAGCCCCTGGTAAGGTAACAGAAGGCACAGGAGTGAGGAGTGGTACCAGTGCCTGACAGGATCAACAGCGGAGGAAGTCAGTCCAGAAGTCCAGGAATCCCTTGCAGAGGATAGGAGACAGGAACAGGAGGGCAGACCGGAGCTGGAGTACTGGACTGGAACCAGGAACAGGAACCGCTGATAGGTTAGCAGGCTGGAACTGGAGTGCTGGACTGGAACCAGGAACAGCTGACAGGTTAGCAGGCTGGAACTGGAGTACTGGACTGGAACCAGGAACAGACTGGAGTACACTGAGAGTAGTCAGGCAGGCCGTGTCGGATATCAGGCGGGCAGCAGAGGAACCAGAGGAACAAGCAGGAGAGTAGTCAAAAGCAGGCCTGGAGGTCAGGTGCAGGCAGATAGCTAGGATAGTCACTGATAGGATAGCCGGGTATTCACAGGTTTAGGTCTCAGATCAGGTTAAGGCACACGGAACGCTGTAGAGCAGACAAGCAGGTTTAAATAGCCTGCCTGGCGCCAACAGAGGCTTGTGCCTGCCCGTGCGCGTGTACGAAATGGCGCCCGCGAACGTGAGCCTGGAACACCTGTTACTGGCAGGATCTTCCTGACACTATTATAATACTTCTTCCCTGGAATTCATAAAAACTGATGCAGACAGATTTTGCGAAAGTGTCTCTCATGCATTTTAACTGTTTTTCAGACTCGGTGTTTACACGTTAAAAACAAGGTTTTTTTGCTAGAAAATTACTTAGAACCCCCAAACATTATACTTTTTTTTTCTAACACCCTAGAGAATAAAATGGCGGTCATTGCAATACTTTTTGTCACGCCGTATTTGCGCAGCGGTCTTACAAGCGCACTTTTTTTGGAAAAAAATCACTTTTTTTTAATTAAAAAATAAGACAACAGTAAAGTTAGCCCATTTTTTTTTTTCATATCGTGAAAGATAATGTTATGCCGAGTAAATCGATACCCAACATGTCACTCTTCAAAATTGCGCCCGCTCGTGTAATGGCGTCAAACTTTTACCCTTAAAAATCTCCATTGTCGACGTTTAAAAAATTATACAGGTTGCATGTTTTGAGTTACAGAGGAGGTCTAGGGCTAGAATTATTACTCTTGCTCTAACGATCACGGTGATACCTCACATGTGTGGTTTGAAAACTGTTTTCATATGCGGGCGCTACTCACGTATGTGTTCGCTTCTGCGCGCGAGCTCGTCGGGACGGGGCGCTTTTAATTTATTTATTTTTTCTTATTTATTTTACTTGATTTTATTTATTTTTACACTTTTTTTAATTTTTTGCCCCTCTCCCGCCGCTGATAACGGTGATCTTGCGGTGAATCCGCCGCAGAGACCACTATCATCGTTAACCGGACCGCCGCCTGAAGAGATGGATACCTTGGTTGTGGCAGCAGCTGCTGCCATTATCGAGATTTCCCTCTTCAAAGTCAGGACGTATATAGTCGTGCGGCGGTCGGTAAGTGGTTAAAAGTGGCACAGCATGGACCAAATTTTTGTTCCTGTCTAGAACTTGTTTCTGAATTTGGCACATACTGCACCACTTTTAGACAGTGTTGCCAATCTACCAGATTTAAATTTACTGACACAACACCCAAAATTTACTGGCACAGCCAAGTTTTTAATAACATATTTCAAAAGTTGCTAAATTACAGTTGTAACCACTTGCCGACCGCTGCACGAACTTATACGTCGACAGAATGGCACGGCTGGGCAAATGGGCGTATATATATGTCCCCTTTAATTTGCCACCGTGTGGTCGTACGCGCCTCCGGCAGCACGCTCGCGACCCTGTCGCGAGTTCCGTGACCGTGTCCGGTGTCCCACGATCGAGTTACAGAGCTGAAGAATGGGGAGATGTCATTGTAAACACAACATCTCCCCGTTCTTCCTAATGACGTCACTGATCATCTGTTCCCTCTCATCGGGAACAGCGATCAGTGACGTGTCACTCGTAGCCACGCCCCCTAACAGTTAGAATCACTCCCTAGGACACACTTAACCCCTTCACTGCCAGTGGCATTTTTACAGTAATCTGTGCATTTTTATAGCACTGATCGCTGTAAAAATGACAATGGTCCTAAAATGGTGTCAAAAGTGTCCGATGTGTCCGCCATAATGTAGCAGTCACGATAAAAATCGCTGATCATCGCCATTACTAGTAAAAAATACTTATTAATAAAAATGCCATACAACTATCCCCTATTTTGTAGACGCTATAGCTTTTGCGCAAGCCAATCAATAAACGCTTATTGCGATTTTTTTTTACCAAAGATATTTGTATTTCTCTTTCTAACTAGAGTAGATATTCAGGGAATGGGAAGGCCCAGCTGAGCCTTTTTCACCCATGGCCGGTGGTGGGTAACTGTAAGTTTGCCTTTGAGAGTCATCATTTCATTGAACAATGTGTAAAAGAGCCAGTTATAGCAATTAGAACTGTGTATACACAATTGTCCACACCAGAGAAAAAGATGAAGTGCTTAACATTCATCTTGCCGGGCTTGACAGAAGAGGCAAACGATTCACAGCTGTGGGATAGGATGTAAGCCTCACAGACTTTATTTTAGAAAGGATAGGAAATCAGCCCCAATAATTTCTATTCTGATCATTTGTAATGTAATAATTTAACATTATAAACTGTATATTATAGGTAGCTTTTCTTCCAAGCTGCTGTATAGGACCACCTTTACTGAAGTTGAATCTTCACACCACTCACAGGGTGTGCTATTATTTGATCACATGACATTTTGTTATGACTAGAATATGTAATGTTTGTGGATACACTACACACTCAGGAAATGTCGTATTTTGTTCTTGGAGTTTTTTCAGATAGAGCATTGTGATATGACGTCTTTGAATTCCAACCCTGTGTTGTTTGGCCTGGCCTAATGTAATAGATTTTATGGGTGTAGATCCAGACATTCTGTAGACCAGAGGTGTCCCAACATTTTGTGACTGTACATTAAGCATCACTGAGCCTTTTTTTTTTTTTTTTGGAACATAAACTACCTCTTTGATAGTATTTTGGGTGCCTGCAAAGAATAATATGAGACCTCCAAACATGAACTACAGATCCCCACATACTATGTGCGTAATAAATGCACACCTAGCCAACTTGAAAAATGGGGATTCTATATAGAAGGTAAAAAAAGGACTTTTCTTTCACCTGGTGAACCTACTTACTGTTCTAGAGTAGCAACACATTTACTGTACTGTATCTGTGGAGGAGCAGCATTGTCAATTTACAACAGGACTATGGCAAGCTCCCTGTAACGAAACGTCCCACACTCAGCTTGAGTACTTTCGTCATACATCGCTTCCTCCAGTCTGAATATAGATATCAGATCTTCCAACCGCTTGCAAAAAAAAAAAAATAGACAGTACTCGTTTTGGCTGCTGACCGTGAACTGTTTATTAAAACAAAGGTACAAAGAGGTAACACTCTGGATAATCCTCCCACCTTTGCATTCAGGGCGGAGTAAACTTTACCTCCTCCAGTAGCATTACACACAGGTATTCAACTATCCAATAATAGACTGTCTTTGGGAGGGGCTGCTGGAGGAATTCCCCCCCTCCCCTCTCACAGCTAATCCACATAGACATATATCCCATAATACTTTGCTCACAAGGCAGACACAAACAATAGAACAATTGAATACAGCCACACCTCAAACGACCCAGCAGAGAGCACATCATAGTATGAGACAATATACAATATATATATATATATATATAGGCTATTACTGATTAAAATTTTCGTGTTTGATTTTTTTTTTAAATCGATTAATCGACTAATTTCGATTAATTATAACGCACATACAGATCCAACTACTTTTAGCTGATCTCCTTGCAGGCTGATTCCCAATGCAGCTACCAACCACTGGAAAAATGGATAGCAGGATACAAAAAACACACAAAGGCAGCGCACGATGGGAATAGCATTAAAGTAGGTAACAAAATAAATATTGCACTGGAGATAAAATCGATGTAGCTACATAAACTGTAAAAATGGTGCGAGTAATACCAAACGGTAGCAAAAGCAGAAATAAAAACATGTAGCCAAGTACGATACTGGTATAAAAATGTGTACAACGATACCACTGCTGAATCCAGATGAGGAGGGGTTAACATCAGTCCGTCGGCATGTAGATGTCCCGTGAAGGGAACTATCACAACTCACAGTGGATGGCTGTAGAATCCTAGGTTGATAGAGGGAATTGATAGAGGGAAGTGTAACAGCTCTTGCCTGTGGCAGATAGTAAGGTCCCGCCGGCATGCCGATATGAAGGCACAGCAAAGGAGCCCTTCAGATGGACATGGCAAGCCCCGCCGGTGTCCGTGACATCACCGGATCTCCAACGGAACTCCCTGAAGACCCGGAAGCCGGCGGAGAGGTGAGTACCGATCAAAATAATTTTGGTCGATCAAAAAAATGTATAGATTAATCGAGGAATTAATTTCCACAGCCCTAATATATATATATATATATATATATATATATATATATATATATATATATATATACATATCTATATATATATATATATATATATATATATATGACACACTCTACATTTCAGTGTGGTTGTACAGGGAGTCCGATTAGTACAGATCAGACTGGGGTTCTCGGTCACCCTATGCCCCTAATAGACACAGGGTAACTTAGACATAGGAGGTGCATAGGGAGCTGAAACAAGGGTTTCCCAACCTCTTCAAGGGATTCTGGGTTCCACGGGCCCAAAGTGACTCCCGACACAATCCCCCTCTAGTCATCTCCAAAACGTAGGGGGTAGGTGTTCTGTTGTCTAAAGCGATAACTGGGAACAGTAAAACTAGATTTCTTGCAGGATCAACAGGTATTTTCTGCGCTTGTTAAACAGACATAGCAAAATGTTTTCAATAATATATTTAGCAGGCCAAAAGGGAGACAAAAAGAGAAATTCATAGTTATTGCTGACATGCATTTCCACTTGTAAGCCACAAAGTCTTAATCCAGAATTTTGGAAAACTTTTTATAAAAGGCATGGATTTTTTTCTAAATGTAAATGATATACTGGGTACTAACATTTATAAGTAAAGTTGATCTAGGGAATATCTGATTGCCTCTCGAGGATCAGGAATCCTCTGGATCAAATGTGGGTATATGGGACTGTATGATTTTTTTTTCTCTTTTATTGATTGAACTAGATGGACTTGTGTCTTTTTTCAACCTGACAAACTATGTAACTCGGTGCCTCTTATCTGTAAAGCACTCAAAGTAATCCATAGCAATCAATCAGCAATGCATTTTATTGTTGAGATTTTTCTAAACTGATCGAAGGAGAGGTCTGATTGGGTTACTGCTAATTAATACCCTTTTTTAAATTAAATGCTACATCCACCCCAAAATGGTATTTTAGGCTTGGATAGACATTGGAAAGCCTTTTATATTGTTTAGATAAACTGGTGGCAAAGTATTAGCAGCTAGGCTTCAAACTCTGCCCACCTGATGTCAATATTAAAAAATCTTCCTCTCAATGCTGGATATTTGGGTGGGCAAATGGATAAAAAAACAGAATACTTGCTAAATTTTTGGGAGCAGAGTGTAGCAGCTGATAAATCAGCTGATGCGTTTTAAACACCCCTTACTGGTGCTTAGTCAGAGCTATAACTAAGCACCAGTAAGGGATGTGAAACACGTCAGTTGATTTATCCATTGTCTTTGAATGCTGTATGGATTGTTTTTATTAAATAAAGACATTTATTCATTGGAGTGCGGATGTCCAGATTTCCTCTCCTACATGTGCTCTATACACAGAGCCAGCACCCACTCTGTGCAGGGGAGGTGAGGTTTTGATATTTTTACCAAGAGCAGTATATATCCCTAGCAAATGTACATATATTTTTGTGGGAAAACACGATTGGCAACTCACATCTAGACACTTAAAAGTTCACCATCAAAGTTGGGCCTGTGATGAAGAAGATCTCAGTGCAGCAGAGAGTCAGAATCCAGCCCAGGTTGAATTCACAGGGCTGTCAGTTGGATGTACCTGTGAAACTGAGAGGACACCAGGGGGTGCCAAATTTAGTGCAGCATATACAATAGCAAGTGCAAACAAAATAGGCAACTCACATGGGTATGAAAGAAAGAATGGCACTTATTTTTAATAGTCCGGTCTGTGGAACCACCCGGCATGACGGGTATACAAAGCAATCTCCGTGTCCTCTCAATTTCACAGGTACATCCAGCTGACAGGCCTGAGCATTCATCTTGGACTAGATTTATGCTACCTGCTGCACTGAGACCTTCACCATCACAGGCCCAACTTTGATGATGAGCAAACATTTAACTGTCTACATGTGAGTTGCCAATTCTCTTTTTTCCACAATAAATATGTAAATTTACTACATTCAGATCGCGCCCTTCTCTGTCCTTATCTGTTACTCGTGGAGAATACTTCAGTCTCCTAGAGGTGCTGCACTGAGTGTCCTGAGTCCAGCAAGAGTTAACCCCGGAAGTTCTAGTTGGATTTTATGAACTTTTTTGTAGAACTCATTACATCTCTATTGGCTCACGCTACACTTTGCGTCATATCTTTTACATTTCCTATACATTATTGGGAGTAAATATGTTAAGTGGTGGAGCAGCGTCAGCAGCTCCACCAGCAAGTATGTACCAATGGAGTCCCTTGGGTATAAGAGAACAGATTAATACAGCCTACCAGTTGTCCATGAATAACTAATAATAGCCACTTCAGATGGTGGGACAGTTTACACAAGCCTAGACTGGTCATTTGGGAAAGCTATTAATACTCAACAATTTGTTTTTATTTAACCACCAGTATTATTTATTGTACATTTGTATCACATTTGCTTCTCTCCTCTTTAATATGCTGTAAAAGATTACTTAACTTCTCCCTGGCAATGTCAGCCATCTGTTTACATAAGGAATAAAGCAAACATCCAGCTTGCCCCATGTTAGCTCAGCAAACAATACATACATCCCTCTCTTCTTATGACAAGCACCACACTAGCCTGTGCTCGGCTCTGTGCAGGAAATGAGTACAAGTCCTAAAGTGCCTCTTCACCAGATCGGAGGATCATGACAGATTTTCTCCCTTCACCCCCCTCATATTTACTGAGGGATTTACCCGTTTAAGTGGAGTGTTCCTAAGGAGACTTCTCTTTAAAGTTATGCACGGCGGTGTAACACAATACTTAAAATATTACCATTGTGCAGATCAGAGAAGTTGTCTCAGAAAGGAGAACTTTGCCTGGCAGGGGTCAATGGCAAACTCTTGTACACACCATTACGAGACAATTCTGTGATATCTGTTGCACTTCTGTTCATCTGCAAAGAAAATACAGACAATCAAGGAATCCTTCTCCTTAAGAGGCTTGTCTGAAATATTGGCCATCTCTGTATGTTTTGACAGGTTTTTAAGCTAGCCCTAAGCTACATAGGGAGCTTATTTAACAAAGAAGGGATATCCAAGCCTTACCTGTAAACGTACAAACATTTTTTCTTATTAATAGAAACGTTTGTATGGTTTCCAGCTTAGAAAACCTAGCACACACAATGCCAAATATTTATAAGATATAGTAGATTGTAAACCTACATATATGTTCTAAAGAGTTCTTTGATTATCTATAAATACATTTTTAGTAGTTAAGTGAGCAATTTCAATAGCATTTAAAGTTTTTTTTTTATGATGTAAAGATTTTAATTAGAAATGTTTGCTTGTTTAACTATGGTGAATATAATATGAAACATTATTCGATACTAACAATTAATACAATTATAAGCAGTATTTTAGCACACTGTAGCACACCATGTATTTTAGATCACATACAATTATACTCAATGGAAAAACACTACAATTCAGCAGTGCAAATGGCGTTGGTCTTTGATATAAGACATTGAGTGTCTTAACAAATAATTGGAAAAAATAAATAATTTTTTTTTTCTCAAGCTGAAAGACCACATATTTTCAGCTGTCTGACTTTAGGCCACCAGTTCTCAAGTGAGTGAGAATCACTGTTCTTATTTATAATTTTATTTATAATTTTATAAATAAGTATATCTGTTGTACTTATTTATTATAGCATTCAAAATTCAATATCTTCAGTTAAGTTCCCAAATAACACTAGATACAGTACCTAAAGTCTGGGTAGTTGGTTTATGCATAAATGCGATAATTGAAATACTTTAAGCCCTGCATGCTGCGGATACTCTTGTCCGTTTTTCTGAAAGCAGCCAGAAGAAAAGGGCTCTTTGAAGAATAGATTCTAGGGTAAATGATTTGTCTTTTTATTTAGTTAAATTAATCACCACTTTGTGTTTATTTGCCAACTGAGCAGACCCCACAGATGCCTTTTCTCCCTTTTGTAACTCCATTCCCACACAAGAGGGGCAAACTCTGGGTTTTGTACACAGTGCTACCTTTACCAATTTACCCTGAATACCACCATTTGAGAAAATTGCCATACTACAAAGACAAGGGAATTCTTGACATTTTTTGTACATAAAGGGGGTTAAATGTCTGAATTTGGGGGTCAACGTGTTATACAAACTGCAATCTAATCATTTTTACAAGAACACGTGCAATAAGAAAAGAAAAAAGACAAGAAAAGGAGACGGACAACTTGTGTTTTTGTCCTTTCTCCCAAAAGTTTTGGCCAATTGTCATGTCCTGCAAGAAAGAGAGAGAGCATTGGTTCATCATTAAATTGCTCTATAAGCGAAAGAGCTCAGTGCCATTTCTGTTTGTTTTGCTAAATAAAAGACCCAGTGGGGTCTCCCTTGTACCATACTGGCTTTATTTGACGAAGGCGGCTGTTTCCCATAGCCCAGCAGGTCCGTTTATACACTGAACTTAACCTTAAGGGAACCTGGAAACAAAACGTGGTAGGGTATCTTAGCAGGGATGTTAAAGAAATTGTATCTTTTTTATTGGCCCATTTTAAATGTGTGTGGGCCAATTCAGTCAAAGGAGGTGTACCTCTATTATGAGTACTCATATAATAAATGTTTTGATTTCTTCAAAATCTGTGAAACTGTGAAATACTTGTAGTCAAATTTAGCTTTTTTGGAATTTCCTTAAACAGAGTACTATACGTGTTTAAGTGTCTTATCTGTTTCTCACTTCTAATGTCTGTCCATTCTGTAAAAGCACATTTTATTAGAATTTTATATGCAATTTTAATTGAAAAAAGTATGCTTTTTATTGGTTAATTTACTGCAACACACTAAAATCAGCCACATTATCAAAATATTGGTGGATCAAGCATACGCTTTAATAGCTTTGCAATATTTCATTAGGTCTCTACATTTTTTAATGCTAATGCCTTTTGGGTTGTGTTAAATACAACCTGTGTTTGGGGTTTTTTGTTTAAACTATAGTCAAATAATAAAATCACATATGTGATATAGGCTGCCCATACCAGTAATATTGGTCTGCACCATTGGATAGGATCTTCCTTTCATATGGTGACAATGCTTTTCCCTTTGCACTGAAATCACTGCAGTATAGTCACCCTTGTTGCTGCTGCTTAATTGTTGGCACCACTGATAGCCCTTTCAGTGAATAGCCATGCCTAGCTCCACCTACAGCCCACCTGTCACTCCTGTCTGGTGGCATTGTTCTTGGTACGCTACATGTGTATTTTCTGTGTATTTCCTGGCTATTGGCATTACTCCTGGTATTCTCCATCTGATGGTTCCGACCAATGACAATGTTCCTGATATTTTCCCCCTGTCCCTCTTGGCTGCTGGCATTTTTCCTGGTACTCTCCACCTGTCACTTCTGGCTACTGCCACTGTTGTTGGTATGCTCCATCTGTTGCTCCTGGCTATTAACACTGTTCTTGGTACGATCTGGCACTCCTGGCTGCTGGTATTGTTCCTGGTATGCTCCACTTGTCACTCCTGACTGCTGGCATTGTTCCTGATATGCTTTACATGCCGAACTCTGCTTTCCTAGCTCTTGAGTACCTCTCTACAGTGCTCCTGCCAGCTCCACATTTGCTCACTAATTGCCTGGCTGTTTCCTTCATTGGTCCTATTGCATCTTCCTGCTACATCTGCCAGTATCTGGGGGGTGACCTGGAGGTGGGAGCCTGAACCCCCATGAGGGGGTTCCTGAAGAATACCACCCATCCCTTAATTTGCCCTCCTCAGCAAACCCAGTCATAATCAGGTTAGGGTCTGATGACCTTGCTATTTATAAATATGTATACATAGGTTGTGTCCCACCACTCTGTACTTGAGTGCCCGATAACCATGATATATATATATATATATATATATGTTATATACACACACACAGTGGGGCAAAAAAGTATTTAGTCAGCCACCAATTGTGCAAGTTCTCCCACTTAAAAAGATGAGAGAGGCCTGTAATTGTCATCATAGGTATACCTCAACTATGAGAGACAAAATGTGGAAACAAATCCAGACAATCACATTGTCTGGTTTGGAAAGAATTTTTTTTGCAAATTATGGTGGAAAATAAGTATTTGGTCACCTACAAAAAAACAAGATTTCTGGCTCTCACAGACCTGTATCTTCTTCTTTAGGAGGCTCCTCTGTCCCCCACTCATTACCTGTATTAATGGCACCTGTTTGAACTTGTTATCAGTATAAAAGACACCTGTCCACAACCTCAAACAGTCACACTTCAAACTCCACTATGGTGAAGACAAAAATCCCAGAACCACCCGGGGGGGACCTAGTGAATGACCTGCAGCTGGGACCAACGTAACAAAGGCTACCATCAGTAACACACTACACCGCCAGAGACTCAGATCCTGCAGTGCCAGATGTGTCCCCCTGCTTAAGCCAGTACATGTCCAGGCCCGTCTGAGGTTTGCTAGAGAGCATTTGGATGATCCAGAAGAGGATTGGGAGAATGTCATATGGTCAGATGAAACCAAAGTAGAACTGTTTGGTAGAAACACAACTCGTCGTGTTTGGAGGAGAGAGAATGCTGAGTTGCAACCAAAGAACACCATACCTACTGTGAAGCATGGGGGTGCAACATCATGCTTTGGGTCTCTGCAAAGGGAACAGGACGACTGATCCGTTTTGCCCAGCGACATCCCCAAAACATCACTGCTCTAGAGGAGATCTGCATGGAGGAATGGGCCAACATACCAGCAACAGTGTGTGACAACCTTGTGAAGACTGTGATGGTGAGACCCTGTACGTCCTTAAAGAGTGTTGGTTTACGCCAGATTTGGTAAAGAAAAACATGCTGATTGAACAGCTGTGTCTTGGGCTATTTAGTTCTGACATGACTATGGATCAGGGCTCCACCCAACAGACAGGAAGTCTGTGTATGGGAGTCAGGTGGACTCCCTTCCCTTGGAGAAGAGTCAGGCGCTGCATGGGTGCAGCCAGAGTATGCATGTCTGCAGGAGGCAGATGTCATTGGTGAAGTAAGCAACCAGGTGCTGACCGGGAGTAAGCGAGGAGTGAGCTTATCTCTTGGAAACTCTTTGGGTCTGAGGAGCAGACCTAAGGCCTAGGCTAAAGACCTGAAACAGCCGGATAGCAAGAAGGTAAAGCTAGGAGGCTAAACTGTTAAGTATGCAAGATACAGGAATGGTGGAACCCCCCTGTGAATGCTACGGATGTATTTGTGAACTTTTGTGCTTTTAAATAAAAATGGGCTACCATGCCCTTAAACAGAGTTCCTGACTGGCCTGAATCACTGGAAAAACGCATCCACCACGAGAGCTAACAACCCCCAATCTTACAAGACTTACAGAAAACGTTTGACCTCTGTCATTGCCAACAAAGGATATATAACAAAGTATTGAGATGAACTTTTGATATTGACCAAATACTTATTTTCCACCATAATTTGCCCAAAAAATTATTTCCAAATCAGACAATGTGATTGTCTGAATTTGTTTCCACATTTTGTCTCTCATAGTTGAGGTTTACCTATGATGACAATTACAGGCCTCTCTCATCTTTTTAAGTGGGAGAACTTGCACAATGGGTGGCTGACTAAATACCTTTTTGCCCCACTGTGTGTGTGTGTGTGTGTGTGTGTATATATATTGTGAGGGGGTTAACTCAGTAGCGGGTGTGTGTGACCCCCTGGTTGGGCTCCCCACACAAAAACAGGGCCAGCAGACGGAGGTTGTGGTTTTCAAAATCAAAAGGTGCGGTTTATTTCTCTATGTACAGTGACAAAAACACAGCAAAGCCAAAAAGAAACATAAACAAAATAAATCCTGGTCAGTTTGACCTCTGACTAAACATGCAGGTTTCCTAAACTAACAACTGGGATCAGCCTGGTGCTGTCCTAGTCCCTAAGTCCCTGGTTTAGTAAAAGTCCAAACAAATAGCCACACAGGCTTTGCCTCACCGCACAGGGGTTCACTCTCCCTAGACAGTCCACACAGGTCTGGGTCCAGGCATGAGCTAACATCTAATGAAGCTGGGAGTTTTTATAGAGGCCTTAAACGAACTGACAGGCTTCAGCTGGTCTCATCAACTCCCTGCCTGCACGACGCCCAGCCCTCTCCCTAGAGGTATGAGTCATCCATGAGCCCACTAGCCTCAGCTGGGCTTCATCAACTCCCTCGCTAGTTGTATAAGTCAGCATAAAGCCTGAATCTGGGAGAAATATATCTACCCCCCTGGATGCAACCAGGTGACTTTACCTTCCTGCTGTCACATACCCCCCCTCTTGTTTTAACCTTGGGGTTGGAACACCAGCAATCAGGCATGCATGTACTCGAGACAAAGCATCCACATTCCCCATTTGAACGCCAGGGCGATGCTTTACTGTGAAGTTGAATTCCTGTAGGGCCAGGAACCACCTATTCACTCTTCTATTTGTCTCCTTGTTTTGAGCCATCCACTTTAACGGAGCGTGATCCGTAACCATGTCAAAGTGCCTACCTAGCAGATAGTACCGAAGGGAATCTAGAGCCCACTTCACCGCTAAACACTCCTTTTCAACCGTGGCGTAATTTACCTCATGGGACTTCAACTTCCTGCTGAGGTAAATGACTGGGTGCTCTTCCCCGTTCCAGACCTGGGACAATACTGCTCCTAACCCCACATCTGACGCATCACTTTGTACGACAAAGTCTTTAGAGAAGTCGGGTGAGTACAACACTGGCTGGCTACATAAGGCTTGTTTCAAGAATTGGAATGCTGCCTCAGCCTCGGGGGTCCATTTAATCATGACCGACCCTTTCCCTTTCGTCAGGTTGGTTAGGGGCACAGCCTTAGAAGCAAAGTGGGGAATGAAGCGCCGATAATAACCCGCGATTCCCAGAAAGGCCCGTACCTGCTTCTTGCTGTTGGGACGTGGCCAACTCTGGATGGCCTCGACTTTGTTGAGTTGGGGTTTTATCACTCCCCTGCCAATGGTGTACCCAAGATATTTGGCCTCCTCCTGCCCAATGGTACACTTCTTGGGGTTAGCCGTAAACCCCGCTTCCCGGATAGAGTCTAGGACTGCTTGCACTTTTGGCAGATGTGAGGCCCAATCTGTGCTATGGACAATTACGTCATCCAGGTAAGCCGCAGCATACTTCCGATGGGGCCTCAGTATCTGGTCCATTTTCCGCTGGAATGTGGCCGGCGCATTCTGTAACCCGAACGGCATTCTCTTATATTGGAACGCCCCGTCTGGGGTTACAAATGCGGTTTTCTCTTTGGCCGACTTGGCCAGGGGAATTTGCCAATACCCTTTTGTGAGGTCAAGAGTCGTCATGTATCGGGCTGTTCCCAGCCGGTCGATCAACTCATCTATACGTGGCATGGGGTAGGTGTCAAATTTTGTAACTTTGTTCAACTGACGAAAATCGTTACAAAATCGCCAGCTCCCATCCGGTTTAGGCACCAACACAATGGGACTAGACCAATCACTTTGGGACTCCTCTATCACCCCTAAGTTCAGCATTTTCTGTACTTCCTCCCGTATTGCCTCCCGTCGGGCCTCTGGGATCCGATAGGGTTTTAACTTCACCCTTTCACCGGGCGGGGTAATAATATCATGCTCTACCCCAGATGTTTGTCCCGGCAGCTCAGAGAACACCTCCTTGTTGCGAAGCACAAACTCCTTAACCTCCTGTTGTTGGGGTTGTGACAAGGTGGCTGCTATTCCAACCTCCGGAATCACGCAACCAGTTTGAGCTGGTGACCAAGTTTCTGCGACTAGGGACTCTCTATCCCTCCAGGCTTTCAACAGATTAACGTGATATATCTGTTCGGGCTTTCGCCTTCCTGGTTGTCTGACCTTGTAATTCACTTCGCTCACTTTTTCCATTATCTCGTAGGGGCCTTGCCATTTGGCAAGGAATTTACTTTCAACCGTAGGGACAAGTACCAATATCCTATCCCCCGGGGAAAAGGTACGGGTCTTTGCTCCACGGTTGTACACTCTCTGCTGTGCCAACTGCGCTTGGGCCAAATGTTCCTTCACGATGGGCATTACCTGTGCAATTCGATCTTGCATCAGGGCGACATGCTCAATCACACTCCTGTGGGCAGAACTCTCACTTTCCCAAGTTTCCTTGGCAATATCCAACAGCCCTCTTGGGTGTCTCCCATACAGTAACTCAAAGGGGGAGAATCCCGTAGAGGATTGGGGCACCTCCCTAATAGCAAACATCAAATAAGGAAGTAGACAGTCCCAATCCTTTCCATCTCTATCCACCACTTTCTTCAACATTTGTTTTAGGGTTTTGTTGAATCTTTCAACCAGCCCATCGGTTTGGGGGTGATACACAGATGTACGCAATTGCGTCACTTTGAACAATTTACACAGCTCTTTCATAACCCGGGACATAAAGGGTGTACCTTGGTCCGTAAGCAGTTCTTTACAAATACCCACCCGGCTAAAAACAAGAGATAGCTCTTTGGCTATGGTTTTGGCCGAGGTATTTCTGAGAGGGATCGCTTCTGGATAACGGGTGGCATAGTCCATTATAACCAATATGTACTGGTGCCCCCTAGCGGACTTGATTATAGGACCTACCAAATCCATTGCGATTCTCTCAAACGGGACCTCAATGATGGGTAGAGGGACCAGCGGGCTACGGAAATGTGGCATCGGGGCCGACCTCTGACACACAGGGCAGGAGGAACAATAATTTTCTATGTCCTTCATCACCCCAGGCCAATAGAATCTCTGTAATACCCTCTCTCGGGTTTTCTCTGTCCCCAGATGACCTCCAAGAATGTGCCCATGGGCCAACTCCAACACCAACTTCCTGTAAGGTTTGGGCACCACAAGCTGCTCAACGGTTTCTTCTGCCCTTTTTGCCACCCGATACAGTAGGTCCTTCTCTACGCTGAAGTATGGGTAAGTGCAGGTATTATCTGGGTTCACTAACTCGCCATCTATTTCCACTACGTTTTCCCGTGCCTTTATTAGGGCGGGGTCTTTTAACTGTTCTGTGGCAAAATTTTCCCTGTGAACCTCCAGATCAGAAAACTCCACAGACGGTAGGTTTTCGTCTGAGGAGGTGGGCTCCTCTCCAGTTTCTTGAGTCTCCCCTGCCAATACTGACAAGGGAAATTCTGGAGAGTCCTCACCACTCTCAGAGGAGTTCTGGCTATCACATTCCTGGTACATAGGGGCACCAGTGGGGGGCTCAGGATCATCCCACAGTTCCCAGAACTTCGGAAAATCTCTTCCCACAATGGCGTCATGCGGTAACTGAGATACTAAGCCCACTGGATGAGAGAGGGTACCTTTGGGGGTCTCGAAACACACTGTAGTCACTGGATACTCTCGGGTGTCCCCATGCACACAAATAACAGCTACCTTGCTATTCCCAGAGACCTCTGTTTTAACTAACTCAGCCTTTATCAGGGTCACAAGGCTACCTGAATCCAGTAATACCACAACATTTCTACCATTAATACACATTTTGCATAAATGTTTCTCAGTTCCCCGAATGGCAGTGCATGCGACTGTCGCACACAGCGACTGACGTCTGTCCGTCAGAAAGTCACATTGCATGGGTTCCTCCACAACCGGGCAATTTGCTGCAATATGTCCCGCTTGCCGGCAGCGGTAGCAAACAATCCTTTTGGCTGCCTCTTGAGCCCCTGACTTCCCAGGCTGTTCTCGCCAAACTTTGGGTAGGGCTCCCACCCTCTCACTCTCTCCACCCTCACCCCTTGGAATCCTCTTATCCGCCCCTGGGGATGGTCTGGTCTTAGGGTGGAAAGTCCGAGAGTCTCTGGAAGAGGCCGTCAGGTTCTCTGTAGCCAAGTATTTCTCTACACGATCCACAAGACCACCGGCCGTCTCTGGGTCTCCATGGCTTACCCACTTTTGGATGGCAGTAGGAAGAGCTCTCAAAAACCGATCCATTACAACACGTTCCACAATCTCTGGTGCGGACAAAGTCTCTGGCTGTAGCCACTTCCTGCTCAGGTGAATGAGATCATACATTTGAGACCTGGGGGATTTTCCAAGCTGGAAAGTCCAGTTATGCACACGCTGAGCCCGGACAGCCAGGGTGACACCCAGCCTTGCCAATATTTCAGCTTTTAGCATCACATAGTCTTTTGCTTGGTCAGGCTCTAGGTCATAGTAAGCCTTCTGCGATTCACCAGTTAACAGAGGAGCCACCAGTCCAGCCCACTGCTCCTCAGGCCACTTTTCTCTTTCAGCAGTCCTTTCAAATGTGGTCAAAAATACCTCTGGATCATCCTCTCCAGTCATTTTTGTCAATAAACGACTCACCCCAAAGGACGCGGTATTAGTGGAACGGCTTTCCTCACTGGTCTGCGGACGTTGCTGCATTACTGCTTCCATTTGTTGTAGTCTCTGCTCTTGCTTCTGTAACAGGTCTATGAAGCGGGCCTCAGATTGCTGCTGGGCTTGTTGATGAGCTTGCTGCTGGGCTGCAAGGCTCCTTTGCAAACCTGCATTTGTCTGCTGTTGATTGGCATTTGCTAGAGCCAGCTGTTTCAGTATCTCCTCCATGCTGGCTTAAAAAAAACTGCCACTGGTTCTCCACCAACTGTGAGGGGGTTAACTCAGTAGCGGGTGTGTGTGACCCCCTGGTTGGGCTCCCCACACAAAAACAGGGCCAGCAGACGGAGGTTGTGGTTTTCAAAATCAAAAGGTGCGGTTTATTTCTCTATGTACAGTGACAAAAACACAGCAAAGCCAAAAAGAAACATAAACAAAATAAATCCTGGTCAGTTTGACCTCTGACTAAACATGCAGGTTTCCTAAACTAACAACTGGGATCAGCCTGGTGCTGTCCTAGTCCCTAAGTCCCTGGTTTAGTAAAAGTCCAAACAAATAGCCACACAGGCTTTGCCTCACCGCACAGGGGTTCACTCTCCCTAGACAGTCCACACAGGTCTGGGTCCAGGCATGAGCTAACATCTAATGAAGCTGGGAGTTTTTATAGAGGCCTTAAACGAACTGACAGGCTTCAGCTGGTCTCATCAACTCCCTGCGTGCACGACGCCCAGCCCTCTCCCTAGAGGTATGAGTCATCCATGAGCCCACTAGCCTCAGCTGGGCTTCATCAACTCCCTCCCTAGTTGTATAAGTCAGCATAAAGCCTGAATCTGGGAGAAATATATCTACCCCCCTGGATGCAACCAGGTGACTTTACCTTCCTGCTGTCACAATATATATATATATATATATATATATATATATATAGATATATGTAGCACTACCCTCTCCTCAGGGGAATGAAGAGAGGCACCCATGCCACAAGCCCATGCCCTCTAGTTTAGAGGTCAGGCGGTGTATATGTACCTGGGTCCCGGAGCGAGTTACCTCCTTCCACTGGTTCCCATCTCCAGGATGTAGAGACGAGTCTGTACTTTTCCCTTCTTTAATAAAGTCAATGTCCAACCCACTTAAACTCCAACGTTGAGTTTATTTTGTATCTTTGCTTGATAGGTAAGAGAGAGTAGATGAGAGAGATAGTAGTTGAACTAAAGCAGATTCAGGCACAGAACTCCCAGATTTATCACCACTCGGACCCGAGTGGGTACACCTCGCCCGGATAGTCCCCCAATGGTCCTAGCAGCCGATGTGGAGCTCGAACAAACAATTTAAATCCTCCAAGGACAAGTTCAGTATGTCCTCGGAGAGCACCAGCACTCCACAGGGTCAGTTCTGTGGAGCATAGGATCCTTCCCTCCGACAGGTCACCAGGCCTTTCCCGAGACAGCAATCTGACTATCACTCATCTCCTGTTATGGGACCGATCCTCCCCTGGCTTCCTCTTGGTCGGAGCGGATACCCTCACCTGGGCATCCTAGGACTCCCAGAGATTCTGCCTGTAGACCCCATTAAAGGTACTGGGCCTACCCGTAACGTTGCGGTCTCGGGCCAAAAGTGCCTGAGACACTTCAGTCGGGGTACGCACCCCCTCCTTAACCACTTGTCCCCCGCCCACTGTCAATTGACGGCGGGCGGAGGATACTCTCGTTCTGGGAGGACGTCATATGACGTCCTCCCTTTAAAACGAGCTAGGAGGCGTTCACAAGGCCCCGGTGCGCGTGCCCGGCGGCCGCGATTGCCGCCGGGCACCCGCGATTGCCCGGGAAACGAGCAGGAAAGTGGATCTCTGTGTGTAAACACAGAGATCCACGTCCTGTGAGGGAGAGGGGACCGATGGTGTGTCCCTTGTACATAGGGACAACCATCGGTCACCTCCCCCAGTCAGTCCCCTCCCCCCACAGTAAGAACACTTTGAGGGAACATATTTAACCCCTTCCCGCCCCCTAGTGGTTAACCCCTTCCCTGCCAATCACATTTATACAGTAATCAATGCATTTTTATAGCAGGGATCGCTGTATAAATGTGAATGGTCCCAAAAATGTGTCAAAAGTGTCCGATGTGTCCGCCGCAATATCGCAGTCACAATAAAAAATCGCAGATCGCCGCCATTAGTAATAAAAAATAAAAATGCTATAAATCTATCCCCTATTTTGTAGACACTATAACTTTTGTGCAAACCAATCAATACGCGCTTATTGCGATTTTTTTTTTTACCAAAAATATGTAGAAGAATACGTATCGGCCTAAACTGAGGAAAATTATATTTAAAAAAAAAAATGGGTATTTATTATAGCAAAAAGTAAAAAATTGTGTTTTTTTTCCAAACTGGACGCTCTTCTTTTGTTTATAGCGCAAAAAATAAAAACCGCAGAGGTGATCAAATACCACCAAAAGAAAGCTCTATTTGTGGGAAAAAAAGGACACAAATTTCGTTTGGGAGCCACGTCGCACGACCGCGCAATTGTCATTCAAAGTGTGACCGCGCTGAAAGCTGAAAAATGGCTTGGGCAGGAAGGGGGTTTTCGTGCACAGTAGATAAGTGGTTAAGGGCGCACTCCTCCGGGTACTTGTCCCCGGGTTTCTCCCTGAATAATGGCGTCTGCCTCTTTTATATCCTCTCCTGGCATGCACAGCAGGCAGAACCCGCCCACTGCATGGTAGCCGAAAGAGGACATCCAATACGCCAATGTAACCTATGGTTCAACCTTGACCCAACATGGCAGCGCCACCTGCAGGCCACAGGGAATCCTACATAGGCACATAGCATCAAAGCAGAGTCTAGCACAATTAGAAGGCCCGAGCTATACTAGTGCTCGGGTCATCCCCCTAAATTTGGAGTACCCGCTACATATATACTGTATATATATATATATATATATATATATATATATATATATATACATATACACACTTCTGGATCCTGACAGAAATCTTGGAAGCTGATGACTTCCTGTGCCCTTTGCTTGTGCTGCAATGTTATCCATTACTTTATTCCTTGCTATCTCTGAGGACTACAGAACCCCTCCCTAATGTGTTATGGAAAAGGGGAGTGTTCTCTAGTCCTGTCCTAAGTTGAAAACATAGCTACTCCATAGTTACAGTACAGTGAGTAAGCGTTGTCACCCTAAGACAAGAAGTACTGGCAAGTTCAGCAGTTAAAAATAAAGGGAAAAAAAACTGAAATAAAAAGCAAATTCAGTCACCACAACTATGGACTAATGAGCTGCAATAAATTATGTTTTATTCTTGGGTTAATATAAAATTTAATGTCAGGTGTCAAGATTTCTAATAAGGCGGAGAAAAAGGGTAGGGAGGGCTCTTTCAGATAACCAGAAATGACATAGTTACATAGTCTGGTTGAAAAAAAGGTCCATCTAGCTCAACCAGTAAAACGTTCAGAATAGGGTGAATATAAAACCAATTAAAAAGGCAATGTGTGTTGTTGCATAGGTTTCTATCAGATGGGTTATGGTCATTTAAATAAAGGTTGCCATTTCAATGAATCTTATTTAAATTGTTGCAGGTACAGGTCACTGATATTTTTATAGTGATAAATTAAATGTGCTTGATTTTGCCTTTTCTGTTTCCCTCTTCACAATATTTAATTGTTTTGTGTCTATGGAGACTTACAACGATGTTGAAAGAAACATCCAGCTCCAGGGAAGGCTCTGCCAGCTTTAGCTGCCTACAATAGGTCCCCTGCTGGCTAATTAAGGAGAGCTGCTGAGACAAGGCTATGTACTGCTGGACGGCTCTACCGATGTGTTTATCTGACAGGGGGATGGGAGATGCTTTTGACCTACTGTAAAAGATCTCATTTTTAGTTTTTAAAATATGCACTATAGCTACTCAGTTTATTGGCACAGACCCCTTTGTTTTTCAGAAATCTACATTTTTTAATATGTTTAGCAGCTGTTCCTAGTTTATGCTGCATAGGCTTGACGTGGAACCAAGTCCTTTGTTCTTAAGATACCTCATTCAGCCTTAAGAGGGCAGTATTGAATGCAGTTGTAATATGGTGGCATGATATCAAACTTGTAATAAAACCAGAACCTAGGCCAAAACTGTTGTTTCTTTTGCCACATATATTTGTGACTGTACAGTTACCTGCACTTTGTATAATAAAGCGAATAAAGTTAAAGCCCAATTCCAGGAAGGATGATTTTATCCCCCTAATCCCCCAGAAGTGATTGTTTTTTATTTAATTTGGGCCTCTTCATACCTTTAATATCAACCTAATGTTTTAGTAATATGATTGCTTTAGTGCACTATTTGTGGTTGATTTACTAAAGGGAAGTAGCCTTGCTAGGGAGTTTCCCCAAGAGCTTAGTGAGTGATGGGAAGTTCTGCTGACTTCCATCATCCAATCATGTGCAAGCAGAACTGCTGTTTTTCATATTTTCCTTGCACATGATTAGGTTTTCTTTGCAAAGTGAAATTTCACCATATTCACTAAGTTCTGGGGAAAATTTCCTTCAAAGTGCAACTATCCTCACAAAATGTACATCATTTTTGCCTTTAGTATGTCAACCCCTTTGTCTCAATTCAGGTCTGGCCATGGAAAGAGATCGTTGCCACACACATTGGCAATGGGCACCACCACTCTGGAACTACATTTCCCAAGATGCAGAGTGCTTTGGTAACTGTTTGGGGCAGACAGAGATGAACTGCCTGGGGCAGCACACAAAGAGGTTGTGCTACCTGTGGCAGCATCATGATTTTACCCCCTGATCCACAGTGGGTACATGTACAACAGCTGGCCAGGGGATGTGGACCATCACACAACCCAGTGATAAGACGGCTGGCTTATATTTCCTATGAAAATCTGAGACTAAAATTAAGTATATGAAGCAGGCTTTCATAGAAGAAGGGGGAAATAAAGCTCCTGGATGAGGGGCAATGAAAAAAGCCTGGAGCTGGGCTTTAATGTTTAGTCAGTATAATTTAGGGCAGAGGTAGGCAACCTTTAAGAGGTGGAGATCTGCCTGGACAACATGGAAGAAATCACCCCCTTTTTTTTAAAAGAAGTTCATTAGCAAGCCCACAATATAAAGTAAGGACGGCATAAGGAAAATGTTAAAAAAATCTAATAAGACTAATGTCACTGTAAAAATATAAACTTGGCCTACAGTACCTTTAAAAGTTAGTTTAAGCAAGAAACTCTGCATTCACTTTCATTCTAAAAAAATGTCATGTCTAGGAAATGATTGGCCACCCCCCAAAAGACTGATACAGGAGTCCGTCATGAAGGCAGAACATCTGCTACTGCAGGCTGTTTTGCTCAACTAGTTTCAGTGTAAGTAGTATAAAGGGTATTGTCCAGGGGTCAGTAGAAAATAGGGCAGTGTACACATGTCAGTAGAGGTAAGTAGTAGGTAGGACAGTGTTCAGGGGTCAGTGGTAGATAGGACAGTGTACAGAGTTCAGTAATAGGTGGGGCAGAGGACAGGGGGTCAGCAGGGCAGAGAATATGGTATTAGCAGGGCATGGGCTCAGCAGGGCAGTGTGCAGGGAGATCAGGAGGGCACAGTACAGGGGGCTTAGGGGGGCCTAATATAGGGGGTCAGGACAGCACAGCACTGGGATCAGTGCTCATAGTGGACCGGGCCGACATGGTACTGGGGGAGTCAGGAGGGCATGATATTAGGGGGGGTCAGGAGGACACACCATGAGGGGGACACGTCAGGAGGGCACAGGGAGGTGTCAGGTAGGCACACCACTGGAAGGAGCATCAGGACACACCATGGGGGGGGGCGTCAGGTGGGCACACCACAGGGGGGGTTGTCAGGAGGGCACACCAGGGGGGGCATTAGCGGTGCACACCACAGGGGTGTAACATAGAATGAAGAAATAAAAAAAAACATGTTTTATTTAAAATAACAATGGCAAATGTTTGTCACAGTGGGGTGGATTTACTAAAGGCAACCAGACTGTGCACTTTGCAAATGCAGTTGTATTCATTTTCCCTAGAGCTTAGGTGGTATGCGAATGTGGTGAAGCTCTGCTGATTTCCATCATCCAATCATGTGCAAGCAAAAATGCTTTTTGTCTTATCATCCATGGACGGACACAGCTTCTTAAATCTTGACAAAGTGGGTTATGTTCCTGTTCATAGGAGAGGACTAGGCAGAACATGTTAGTTATCTTAAAACATGTAACTTTAACAGAGTTGGACAGCCCCACCCATGGGGCGGTCCCTCTGTACATAACCCTCCTACCTGCAGTCAGCAGCCTAAGTTTTTTTCTGCCTAGCAGAGGAGAAGGACGTGGCTCCCTTTTGCCCCAGAGTCCTAATGGATTTTTTTTTCTTTATTTTTTTTTCTTTTGTGATATCTTCTATCAACTGCCGGCTGGACGACAGGCTGGATATATAGATCCTTGTAGTCTTTCCAGTTCCAGCCATCGAGCGTGCCAGTCCCTTGCTTTGCGCTTGGTTCTGACCACGACATACCCCATGGCTCCAGGGCTGGCCGGTGAGCACATGCTCCAGGGTCCACATATGACTGGGCTGCTTGTTGCCTCACTCATAGTGGACCGGGCCGACAGCTACTCCGTACCATTGGTTGTGGGTCTGTCAGGGACGCGCCAGCTTGTCCTCGCAAGGACGGGTAAGTACGGTTATGCCTGTCTCTGCAGGATGGAACAGCTGGGCATTCCCGGGATTAAGGGGTTCTCCTGTCCACCCTTTCCCTGCTCTCTGTCGCCCTTTCCCATCCTGCCCTAGGGCCCACTGCAACCGGGGTTTACCTGTGGGGGGGCTCCGAGTCCCTGTGGGGGACCGTGGGGCGCCAGGGTCCGCTTTCTGTGAGGGGGGTCTGTCTCCTGGGAGTCTCTGCAGGCCTTCTCGTCCACATCCCTGGCCTCGGGCACCTTTTTTTTCATTGTCTCTAGATTCAGGTAAGTCACCTGGTCAAGGCTTCCCTGAGAGGGCGGCTGCATTTCCCGGCTCTTTAGTCCGGGAGGTCGTCCCTTCCTTTCCATGGGACTGTGATCACGACGGACGCCAGCCTCACGGTCTGGAAGAATCTCGACCGCCGATCGATGCCCTCGACATTCGAGTGATCAGACTGTGCCTCTCCAAGGGGTCACAGAGACTTCAGGGGCGTCTGATCAGGTTTCAGTTGGACGGCCGCAGCGTCGGTAGTCGCTCGCATCCTAAGTTGGGCCGAAAGGAGCGTGCCGACTCTATCGGCTGCTTACATCCGGGCGTAGAGACCTGGCAGGCGAACTATCTTAGTCGCCAGATGCTGGACCAAGGGGTATGGTCTTTTCACCCGGAGGTGTTTTCAATTACTTTGTCGGAATTGGGGCACGCCAGTTGTGGATCTCCTGTTTTTTTCGACTCAATCGCAGGTGTCGAGGTTTGTGGCCAGGTCCAGGGCTCCCTGGGCAGACGCGTCAGACGCGTTGGTGGCTCCATAGGGAATTTATGCCTTTCCCCTACTGGAATTGCTTCCTCGTCTGCTCCGCAGAGTGGAGGCCGCGGGGATTCTGGTGATTCTAATCGCCCCAGATTGGTCCCGGCGTCCCTGGTACACCGACCTCGGGAGACTGGTAGCTGCCGCTCCCCGGCGGCTGCCAATGCGGGAGGACCCTCTGTCTCAAGGTCCCATGCTTCATCCTGTTTTACAGTCGCTGACTTTCACGCCTTGACTATTGAAAGCCAGGTACTGAGGGACCGTGGTCTGGCAGATTCGATAATCCCCTTTACGTTGGGGGTCCGGGAACCTTCTTCCCGGACGATCTACCATTGCACTTGGAAGGCCTACATCTCTTCGTGTGATGAAATGGCCGGGCGCCCACGGACATAGCCGGTTTCTCGGATCCTGCTGTTCTTACAGTGCGGAGTAGATCTGAACCTTGCCTTGAGCACCGTTAAGGGGGAAGATTTCAGCCTTGGCTGTCTTCTTCCAATGGCCTCTGGTGGCTCACTCACTGGTAAGTACGTGTGTGCAGGGGGTCCGACACGTGGTTCCCCCGTTTGGACCACCGCTTCCTCCGTGGACTTGACTCTAGTGCTCTCAGTACTTCAGGAACCTCCCTTTGAGAACATCAGGGAGTGTCCACTCTTTCTCAAAAAGTTGCCTTTCTAGTTGCCATTACTTTGGTCAGAAGGGTTTCTGAATTGGCGGCCTTGTCTTGCAAGTCGCCTTACTTGGTCCTCCATACGGATAAGCTGTGCTTCGCCCGCAACCTTCATTCCTCCCTAAGGTGGTTTTGGCTTTTCAGCTAAACGAGGACATTGTGCTTCCATCCTTGTGTCCTCGGCCATCGCATCCCAGGAGGCTGCACTACATACCTTGGACGTGGTACGTGCCCTACGGGTGTACCTGTCTGCTACTGCTCCGTTTCAGAGTTCTGACTCACTGTTCGTGCCAGTATATGGTCCACAGAAGGGCCTGACGGTCTCATCGGCCACCTTTCTAGGTGGATCAGGCTGATTGTCATCCAGGCCTATGCCCTTTAGGGGCAGGCGCCTCCCTTTCCTGTCACGGCACATTCACCCAAGGCAATTGGTGCTTCCTGGGCTTTCCGACAACTAGCATCTGTCTTTAAGGTGTGTGAGACGGCGACCTGGTCGTCTGTTCACACTTTCCCAACGTTTTACAAGGTTGATGTGTGTGCATCTTCGGATGCTTCCTTGGCCGCAAGTTTTTGCAGGCGGCTGTTTGAGGTTGCAAATCCTCCGTGAGGAGCTCTGTTTGTTTGGGGTGAAGTTAAGTCTTCTTTTGATTGCTGTTTCCACCCCTCATTTTTTCTGACACTGCTTGGGGACGTCCCACTTTGTCAAGAATTAAGGAGCTGTGTCCATCCATGGACAATAAGAGAAAATAGGATTTTTTTGTACTCACCGTAAAATCCTTTTCTCGTTCGTCCCTGGACGGACACAGCACCCACCCCTCCTTTTTTAGTTTGTACTGCTTTACTACGAACGGAGGCTGCTGACTGCAGGTAAGAGGGTTATGTACGGAGGGACAGCCCCCTGGGCGGGGCTGTTCAACTCTGTTAAAGTTACATGTTTTAAGATAACTAACATGTTCTGCCTAGTGCTCTCCTATGAACAGGATCATAACCCACATGTCAAGATTTAAGGAGCTGTGTCCGTCCATGGACGAACGAGAAAAGGATTTTACGGTGAGTACAAAAAATCCTTTTTTTTTCTGCACTTGACTGGGTATGCTTTACTTACTGAAGCTTTACCACATTACATTTACTAAGGAAAATTGGTGCAACTGCACTTGCAAAGTGCACAGTCTATTTGCCTGTAGTAAATCAACCCCATTGTTTTAGAAAATTAAGAGTTTTTCCAATTTAAAAAAAAAGGTTTTTACCTGTCTATTCTGTACTGACACTTATTTGTGTCTTGTGGACAGAAATGAGCCTGATTTTTTTTTTCCATTTGGGGGATTTATCATGAGACTGGAGTTCTACTTTAATTACTTCTGAAGTTGCTATGAAAAGATGCTGTACTGGGTGATCCGAGCAACACCAACATAATTGGAAATTGGTGCACTCTTAAGCTGGAGGCATACTGGGCATAGATCCTTTGAAAAAGCACATTCTCGTTTTGTTGTTCTATGTTTGATGGCAGATACTGAAAGAAAACAGGCTTCACTATTCCAGAATAAATTGCTTTATGTTGTCTTTTCTACAGACCTGCCTCTCCCTTTGTCACCTTCAATTCACCCTACACTCACAAGACACCCTAAGCCTTCTTTCACTACAGGTTTCTTCATGCTTGTGTCCCCAAGCTGTGTAAGGTGGGTGGGCAGGCCATAAAAAGCTGGGTTCCCACCCTCTGTAAATGGCAGGCTCTTGCCTTGCTTTGAAGTACACAATGCAGGCAGATAATAACAAATTTGTCACTCAGGTGCTCAGTATTGAAGGAACTGAATGATATTTTTATATTCTAATGGTAATGATAATGATGCTTACTTGTATGATCTGAAACTGCATACTCATTTTTAATATTCATACTTTTTTTATTTTTTTTGAATTTTATTAATTTGCAGTTAATTGATTGATTTCTGACAAAAATGTCAATGTTTTGTGTATCTATCACTAATATACTATACTAAATTGCAGCAAACTATGGGGTTGATTTACTTAAAAAAGTCTGTTCATTAATAAGGTGAAGTTGTATTTACGTTAAATAACCAATTGTGCAGGGAGAATTTAAAATAGATTTTTGCTAACATATGATTGGTTGTTTGAAGTGAACACAGCTTCACCTTATATACTAAGGTCAGTGAACATTAATTTTCCAGCGTAAACAACTTTACTCTTTTACTAAATCACCCACCAAGTCTTTTTCAGCATGCTTATTTAACATTTTACTTACTGTATATACTCGAGTATAAGCCGAGTTTTTCAGCAAATTTTTTTGTGCTGAAAATGCCCCCCTCGGCTTATATTTGAGTCACCTTTTTGCGCCTGATCTCCCGAATTTGGGGACCGTGTACTGGCCGGCTGTAGGTCCTCTACAAGTGTGCAAAGTTTGTTGTCCAGGGGACATACGGCCGGGGAGCACCGATTTTTCAAAGCCGGGCACCCCTTCCATAGACTCCCATGTTAAATGGTCATTTCTCTGGTAAATTTGGGGACCCGGTACTGGCCGGTAGTAGGTCCCCTGGACCTGAAACTTGAAACACACGTAGCACCATTTCTCCTCTACAAGTGTGCAAAGTTTTTTGTCTAGGGGACCTACGGCTGGAGAGCAACGATTTTCAAAGCCGGGCACCCCTTCCAAAGACTCCAATGGTAAACGTCAGTCTAGTCATGGACACAGTGAGGCATGGGCACAGTGAGGCATGGGCACAGTGAGGCATGGACACAGTGAGGCATGCACATGGACACAGTTAGGCAAAGTGAGGCACAGTAAGGCATGCAGATGGACACCCTAGGCTTATACTCGAGTCAATAAGTTTTCCCAGTTTTTTGTGGTAAAATTAGGTGCCTCTGCTTATATTCGGGTCGTCTTATACTCGAGTATATACGGTAATCATCCTTCTTTTAAGTAAGCAGTTATTTCACAGTATTGGTTGCTGGGTCACATTGTAAAAATTAAGGAATCCTATTGTAGTTTATGTAAACCCTACCAATACATTTCCTATATTTTAGTCCTTTTGGTATGTTCGATATATCATTAAATGCATTTTCTTATATAATCAGTACAAAAAACACCTGATATCTTATCAGTTACATTGTTCTCATCTGTCTGTCTGGACTACAGAGAACCTCCACGTATGTTATGAATTTTATGGAGAAGAGATGAGGGGGAGGTGATCTGGAGTCCTGTCCTCTGGAGACCATGCTGCTTCTTCATAGGTACAGTATGGTAAGTAAGTGTTGTCTCCCTAGGACAGGAGGTGTGTTACTGACAGGCTCATCAGGAGAAAATAAAACCTGAAAATAGAAAACTTGTACTGCCATGTAAGAAATGGGAAGCTGCAATATACAAAATGTTTGTTTTTGGATTTAGAGACGCTTTAGCCCTGGTTCACATTGATGCCACTTTAAAATCGTGCTACTTCACTTGAAGTAACGCAAATTCAAAGTAGCAGGTCAGCACGATTTCAGGTGCTACTTGAAAGACATCTCTGCAGCTTCATGCACAAATGTCTATTGGAATCGCACCAGAAATCAGCAAAAGTAGTGCAAAGACTAGTTTTGCAAATCGGTGCAGTGCCGCAAAGTCGGCATCGGGGAGTATATATCTCCCCAAAGGCTAAAAAACCTGACTGGTATTTTAATCCTTCCTTACTCTATCCAAACTAAAAACAAAAAGTTTGGGGAATAGAAACATGTTAACTAAGCAATGATTTAGGACACTGGCAGTGGAGTAACTGTAAGAAAAATAAGGCCCCTAAAACTTGGATCTCTTATAAAAAATACATAAAAAAAAGAATACAAATCATTAATTTAAAAAAATACATCATAGTGCTACATCATCAACAGGAAGAGATTAAGATAGATTATTGAGGGTTCCTAATAGATTTCTTTGTATGGGCTCCACTTTTAGCATGAAGTAGAAATACTCTTAACATCAAGGTGTATATGAGAAAAATAAAAATAAACAATGAAATATGGACTTATAGATTCTTTGTACATTAGACAGTTTTGTACTTTTTGCAGTTTACAAAAATTTCTGCTTCTTTCCCCCAAAAATTGTAGATAATCAATAGCACTTTGAAATCAGGTGCACGTGTTTTATTCTCAATGATTGGGACCCGGGGATTGATCTTTTCTCAAAGTCTTGTAATAGTTTTTTTTTTCTTTTTTTTTTCTCAATATAGCTGCATTTTGACAGCTTTGCCCTCTTTCGGTCTTTGGCCAGTCTGTTTATTGTTCACCTATTTTTTATAACATTAAAGCCTTGTAAACACGATAGGTTTTACCGATGAAAACAGTCCGATAGACTTTTTTCATCGGACAAACCGATCGTGTATGGGCCCCATCGGTCTTTTTTCCATCGGTGTTTAAAAATAGAACATGTTTTAAATTTATCCGATGGTTAAAAAACCGATGGCAAATTCCGATCGTCTGTGGGGAACTCCATCGGATAAAAAACCCACGCATGCTCAGAATCAAGTCGACGCATGCTCAGAAGCATTGAACTTTATATTTCTCGGCTCATCGGAGTGTTTTACGTCACCGCGTTTGGAACGGTCGTTTTTTTGACTGATGGTGTGTAGGCAAGACTGATGGAAGTCAGCTTCATCGGTTTTCCGATGGAAAAATCCATCGGTTTAAAAACCATAGGAAAGCCGATCGTGTGTACAGGGCTTAAGATTGCAACTTCCCCACGTAATCATTCCATGTTCTATCATTTTTTTTTTTTGCTTTGAATATACATTTAAAATAAACTTTTAAGGATTTTGAGTCAATTGTTTTTTCAAGTTTCTAAATTCTTGTTTTCAGTATCAGTTTTTTCACTGTCTACTCTACAGTATATACAATCTTTGTTTTACAGATAAACATTTTATACATGACAAATAGTCCCTAGAACACTATGGGGTATCTAAAGAGACAGTACAGCAGAGCAACTTGCTTTGCAGCTCCCTTGTTCTTATAGAAACCACAGACAGAAGCTATGTGAGAAGAGATGAGTACCCTGATGACTTACAAGGAGTTCAGTCGACAATTGGCTTCTTTCAGCACAGCTGATAATTAATTCATGCTCAAGAAGCATAGAGCTCCACCTGTTGGCTACATGATATTAATATGCAATATTTCATGTTTACCTTAAAGCAAAGTTCCAGCCTGGGGAAATAAAAGTCTGTACCTGCTGACTTTTATTATTAGGACACTTACCTGTCCAAGGAGCCCGCAATGTCGACACCCCAAGCTGATCTGTCCATCGGCTCCGGGTGCAGGCATTGGCATTGCTAGTAAGGGAACCCGGCAGGGAAGCCTTAAGGCTTCCCTGACGGTTTTCTACTGCGCATGCGTGAGTCACGGGCAACGCTTTCTGGTCCCGTTGTCTTCTGGGACACGCAGAGATCCCAGTAGGCAGCAGGGGAGGAGGAAAAGGGCACGATGCCATCACAGAAATGACGTATCTCACCACAGCGACATAGGACAGAATTACAGAAGAAAGAGCAGAAAGGGTACCAAAAAGACTATATATATATATATATATATTGTGACAGCAGGAAGGTAAAGTCACCTGGTTGCATCCAGGGGGGTAGATATATTTCGCCCAGATTCAGGCTTTACGCCGACTTATACAACTAGGTGGAGAGTTGTATAAGCCCAGCTGAGGATAGTGGGCTCATGGATGACTCATACCTCTAGGGAGAGTGTGGGGCGTCGTGCAGACAGGGAGTTGATGAGACCAGCTGAAGCTTGTCAGCTCATTTAGGCCTCTATAAGAACTCCCAGCTTCATTAGGGGTTAGCTCATGCCTGGAAGCAGACCTGTGTGGACTTCCTGGAGAGAGTGAACCCTTGTGCGGTGAGACAAAGCCTGTGTGGCTATTTGCTTGGACATTTAAAACCAGGGACTTAGGGACTAGGACAGCACTAGGCTGATCCCAGTTGTTAGTTAGGAAACCTGTATGTTTAGTCAGAGGTCAAATTGACCAGGATTTATTTTGTTTATGTTTCTTTTGCTTTGCTGTGTTTTTGTCACTGTAAATAGAAAATAAACCGCACCTTTTTGATTTTGAAAACCACAACCTCCGTCTGCTGGGCCTGTTTTTGTGTGGGGAGCCCATCCCGGGGTCACACACACCCGCTGCCGAGCTAACCCCCTCACAGTTGGTGGAGAACCAGTGGCAGTTTTTTTTAAGCCAGCATGGAGGAGATACTGAAACAGCTGGCTCTAGCAAATGCCAATCAACAGCAGACAAATGCAGGTTTGCAAAAGAGCCTTGCAGCTCATCAACAGAGCCTTGCAGCTCAACAACAGAACTTCGCAGCCCAGCAGCAAGCTCATCAACAGAGCCTTGCAGCCCAGCAGCAGACAAACGCAACTTTGCAACAGAGTCTGGAGGCTCAGCAACAAGCCCAGCAGCAATCTGAGGCCCGCTTCATAGACCTGTTGCAGAAGCAAGAGCAGAGACTACAACAACAGATGGAAGCAGTAATGCAGCAACGTCCGCAGACCAGTGAGGAAAGCCGTCCCACTAATACCGCGTCCTTTGGGGTGAGTCGTTTATTGACAAAAATGACTGGAGAGGATGATCCAGAGGTATTTTTGACCACATTTGAAAGGACCGCTGAAAGAGAAAAGTGGCCTGAGGAGCAGTGGGCTGGACTAGTGGCTCCTCTGTTAAATGGTGAATCGCAGAAAGCTTACTATGACCTAGAGCCTAACCAAGCAAAAGACTATGTGATGCTAAAAGCTGAAATATTGGCAAGGCTGGGTGTCACCCTGGCTGTCCGGGCTCAGCGTGTGCATAACTGGACTTTCCAGCTTGGAAAACCCCCCAGGTCTCAAATGTATGATCTCATTCACCTGAGCAGAAAGTGGCTACAGCCAGAGACTTTGTCCGCACCAAAGATTGTGGAACGTGTTGTAATGGATCGGTTTTTGAGAGCTCTTCCTACTGCCATCCAAAAGTGGGTAAGCCATGGAGACCCAGAGACGGCCGATGGTCTTGTGGATCGTGTGGAGAAATACTTGGCTACAGAGAACCTGACGGTCTCTTCCAGAGACACTCGGACTTTCCACCCTAAGACCAGACCATCCCCAGGGGCGGATAAGATGATTCCAAGGGGTAAGGGTGGAGAGAGTGAGAGGGTGGGAGCTCTACCCCAAGTTTGGCGAGAACAGCCTGGGAAATCAGCGGCTCAAGAGGCGGCAAGAAGGATCGTTTGCTACCGCTGCCGGCAAGCGGGACATCTTGCAGCAAATTGCCCGGTTGTGGAGGAACCCATGCAGTGTGACTTTCTGACGGGCAGACGTCAGTCGCTGTGTGCGACAGTCGCGTGCACTGCCATTCGAGGAACTGAGAAACATTTATGCAAAATGTGTGTTAATGGTAGAAATGTTGTGGTATTGCTGGATTCAGGTAGCCTTGTGACCCTGATAAAGGCTGAGTTAGTTAAAACAGAGGTCTCTGGGAATAGCAAGGTAGCTGTTATTTGTGTGCATGGGGACACCCGAGAGTATCCAGTGACTACAGTGTGTTTCGAGACCCCCAAAGGTACCCTCTCTCATCCAGTGGGCTTAGTATCTCAGTTACCGCATGACGCCATTGTGGGAAGGGATTTTCCGAAGTTCTGGGAACTGTGGGATGATCCTGAGCCCCCCACTGGTGCCCCTATGTACCAGGAATGTGATAGCCAGAACTCCCCTGAGAGTGGTGAGGACTCTCCGGAATTTCCCTTGTCAGTATTGGCAGGGGAGACTCAAGAAACTGGAGAGGAGCCCACCTCCTCAGACGAAAACCTACCGTCTGTGGAGTTTTCTGATCTTGAGGTTCACAGGGAAAACTTTGCCACAGAACAGTTGAAAGACCCCGCCCTAATAAAGGCACGGGAAAACGTAGTGAAAATAGATGGCGAGTTAGTGAACCCAGATAATACCTGCACTTACCCATACTTCAGCGTAGAGAAGGACCTACTGTATCGGGTGGCAAAAAGGGCAGAAGAAACCGTTGAGCAGCTTGTGGTGCCCAAACCGTACAGGAAGTTGGTGTTGGAGTTGGCCCATGGGCACATTCTTGGAGGTTATCTGGGGACAGAGAAAACCCGAGAGAGGGTATTACAGAGATTCTATTGGCCGGGGGTGATGAAGGACATAGAAAATTATTGTTCCTCCTGCCCTGTGTGTCAGAGGTCGGCCCCGATGCCACATTTCCGTAGCCCGCTGGTCCCTCTACCCATCATTGAGGTCCCGTTTGAGAGGATCGCCATGGATTTGGTAGGTCCTATAATCAAGTCCGCTAGGGGGCACCAGTACATATTAGTTATAATGGACTATGCCACCCGTTATCCAGAAGCGATCCCTCTCCGAAATACCTCGGCCAAAACCATAGCCAAAGAGCTATCTCTTGTGTTTAGCCGGGTGGGTATTTGTAAAGAACTGCTTACGGACCAAGGTACACCCTTTATGTCCCGGGTTATGAAGGAGCTATGTAAATTGTTCAAAGTGACGCAATTACGTACATCTGTGTATCACCCCCAAACCGATGGGCTGGTTGAAAGATTCAACAAAACCCTAAAACAAATGTTGAAGAAAGTGGTGGATAGAGATGGAAAGGATTGGGACTGTCTACTTCCTTATCTGATGTTTGCTATTAGGGAGGTGCCCCAATCCTCTACGGGATTCTCCCCCTTTGAGTTACTGTATGGGAGACACCCAAGAGGGCTGTTGGATATTGCCAAGGAAACTTGGGAAAGTGAGAGTTCTCCCCACAGGAGTGTGATTGAGCATGTCGCCCTGATGCAAGACCGAATTGCACAGGTAATGCCCATCGTGAAGGAACATTTGGCCCAAGCGCAGTTAGCACAGCAGAGAGTGTACAACCGTGGAGCCAAGACCCGTACCTTTTCCCCGGGGGATAGGATACTGGTACTGGTCCCTACGGTTGAAAGTAAATTCCTTGCCAAATGGCAAGGCCCCTACGAGATAATGGAAAAAGTGAGCGAAGTGAATTACAAGGTCAGACAACCAGGAAGGCGAAAGCCCGAACAGATCTATCACGTTAATCTGTTGAAAGCCTGGAGGGATAGAGAGTCCCTAGTCGCAGACACTTGGTCACCAGCTCAAACTGGTTGCGTGATTCCTGAGGTTGGAATCGCAGCCACCTTGTCACAACCCCAACAACAGGAGGTTAAGGAGTTTGTACTTCGCAACAAGGAGGTATTCTCTGAGCTGCCGGGACAAACATCTGGGGTAGAGCATGACATTATTATCCCGCCCGGTGAAAGGGTGAAGTTAAAACCCTATCGGATCCCAGAGGCCCGACGGGAGGCAATACGGGAGGAAGTACAGAAAATGCTGAACTTAGGGGTGATAGAGGAGTCCCAAAGTGATTGGTCTAGTCCCATTGTGTTGGTGCCTAAACCGGATGGGAGCTGGCGATTTTGTAACGATTTTCGTCAGTTGAACAAAGTTACAAAATTTGACACCTACCCCATGCCACGTATAGATGAGTTGATCGACCGGCTGGGAACAGCCCGATACATGACGACTCTTGACCTCACAAAAGGGTATTGGCAAATCCCCCTGGCCAAGTCGGCCAAAGAGAAAACCGCATTTGTAACCCCAGACGGGGCGTTCCAATATAAAAGAATGCCGTTCGGGTTACAGAATGCGCCGGCCACATTCCAGCGGAAAATGGACCAGATGCTGAGGCCCCATCGGAAGTATGCTGCGGCTTACCTGGATGACGTAATTGTCCATAGCACAGATTGGGCCTCACATCTGCCCAAGTGCAAGCAGTCCTGGACTCTGTTCGGGAAGCGGGGTTTACGGCTAACCCCAAGAAGTGTACCATTGGGCAGGAGGAGGCCAAATATCTTGGGTACACCATTGGGAGGGGAGTAATAAAACCCCAACTCAACAAAGTCGAGGCCATCCAGAGTTGGCCACGTCCCAACAGCAAGAAGCAGGTACGAGCCTTTCTGGGAATCGCTGGGTATTATCGGCGATTCATTCCCCACTTTGCTTCTAAGGCTGTGCCCCTAACCAACCTGACGAAGGGGAAAGGGTCGGTCATGATTAAATGGACCCCCGAGGCTGAGGCAGCATTCCAATTCTTGAAACAAGCCTTATGTAGCCAGCCAGTGTTGTACTCACCCGACTTCTCTAAAGACTTTGTCGTACAAAGTGATGCGTCAGATGTGGGGTTAGGAGCAGTATTGTCCCAGGTCTGGAACGGGGAAGAGCACCCAGTCATTTACCTCAGCAGGAAGTTGAAGTCCCATGAGGTAAATTACGCCACCGTTGAAAAGGAGTGTTTAGCGGTGAAGTGGGCTCTAGATTCCCTTCGGTACTACCTGCTAGGTAGGCACTTTGACATGGTTATGGATCACGCTCCGTTAAAGTGGATGGCTCAAAACAAGGAAACAAATAGAAGAGTGAATAGGTGGTTCCTGGCCCTCCAGGAATTCAACTTCACAGTAAAGCATCGCCCTGGCGTTCAAATGGGGAATGTGGATGCTTTGTCTCGAGTACATGAATGCCTGATTGCTGGTGTTCCAACCCCGAGGTTAAAACAAGAGGGGGGGGTATGTGACAGCAGGAAGGTAAAGTCACCTGGTTGCATCCAGGGGGGTAGATATATTTCGCCCAGATTCAGGCTTTACGCCGACTTATACAACTAGGTGGAGAGTTGTATAAGCCCAGCTGAGGATAGTGGGCTCATGGATGACTCATACCTCTAGGGAGAGTGTGGGGCGTCGTGCAGACAGGGAGTTGATGAGACCAGCTGAAGCTTGTCAGCTCATTTAGGCCTCTATAAGAACTCCCAGCTTCATTAGGGGTTAGCTCATGCCTGGAAGCAGACCTGTGTGGACTTCCTGGAGAGAGTGAACCCTTGTGCGGTGAGACAAAGCCTGTGTGGCTATTTGCTTGGACATTTAAAACCAGGGACTTAGGGACTAGGACAGCACTAGGCTGATCCCAGTTGTTAGTTAGGAAACCTGTATGTTTAGTCAGAGGTCAAATTGACCAGGATTTATTTTGTTTATGTTTCTTTTGCTTTGCTGTGTTTTTGTCACTGTAAATAGAAAATAAACCGCACCTTTTTGATTTTGAAAACCACAACCTCCGTCTGCTGGGCCTGTTTTTGTGTGGGGAGCCCATCCCGGGGGTCACACACACCCGCTGCCGAGCTAACCCCCTCACAATATATATATATATATATATATATATATATATATATATATATACACACACAGTATCTCACAAAATTGAGTACATCCCTTACATTTTTGTGAATATTTTATTATATCTTTTCATGTGACAACACTGAAGAAATTACACGTTGCTACAATGTAAAGTAGTGAGTACAGCTTGTATAACATTGTAAATTTGCTGTCCCCTCAAAATAACTCAACACACAGCCATTAATGTCTAAACCACTGGCAACTAAAGTGAGTACACCCCTAAGTGAAAATGTCCAAATTGGGCCCAAAGTGTCAATATTTTGTGTGGCCACCATTATTTTCAAGCACTGCCTTAACCCTCTTGGGCATGGAGTTCACCAGAGCTTCATAATTTGCCACTGGAGTCCTCTTCCACTCCTCCATGATGACATCACGGAGCTAGTGTATATTAGAGACCTTGCACTCCTCCACCTTCCGTTTGAGGATGCCCCACAGATGCTCAATAGGGTTTTGCTCTGGAGAAGACATGTTTAGCCAGTCCATCACCTTTACCCTCAGCTTCTTTAGTAAGGCAGTGGACGTCTTGGAGGTGTGTTTGGGGTCGTTATGTTGGAATACTGCCCTGTGGCCCAGTCTCTGAAGGGATAGGATCATGGTCTGCTTAAGTATGTCACAGAACATGTTGGCATTCATGGTTCCCTCAATGAACTGTAGCTCCCAGTGCCTGGAGCACTCATGCTGCCCCAGAAAATGACACTCCCACCACCATGCTGTAGGCAAGACACACTTGTCTTTGTACTCCTCACCTAGTCGCTGTAACACACGCTTGACACCATCTGAACCAAATAAGTTTATCTTGGTCTCATCAGACCACAGGACATGGTTCCAGTAATCCATGTCCTTAGTCTGCTTGTCTTCAGCAAACTGTTTGCGGGCTTTCTTATGCACTATCTTTAGAAGAGGCTTCCTTCTGGGACGACAGCCATGCAGACCAATTTGATGCAGTGTGCGGCGTATGGTGTGAGCACTGACAGGCTGACCCCCTACCCCTTCAACCTCTGCACAAATGCTGGCAGCACTCATACGTCTCTTTCCCAAAGACAACCTCTGGATATGACACTGAGCACGTGCACTCGACTTCTTTGGTCAACCATGGCGAGGCCTGTTTTGAGTGGAACCTGTCATGTGTGGTCTTGACCACCGTGCTGCAGCTTAGTTTCAGAGTTTTGGCAATCTTCTTATAGCCTAGGCCATCTTTATGTAGAGCAACAATTATTTTTTTCAGATCCTCAGAGGGTTCTTTGTCATGAGGTGCCATGTTGAACTTCCAGTGACCAGTATGAGAGAGTGAGAGCGATAACACCAAATTTAACACACCTGCTCCCAATTCACACCTGAGACCTTGTAACACTAACAAATCACAAGACACCATGGAGAGAAAATGGCTAATTGGGCCCAATTTGGACATTTTCACTTAGGGGTGTACACTTTTCTTGCCAGCGGTTTAGACATTAATGGCTGTGTGTTGAGTTATTTTGAGGGGACAGCTTTATTATTAACAAGCTAGATAGTCCCTTTTATTTACTTTTATCCTACCATGCACTGCACAAACTGTTGGCGCTATATAAGTCCTGTATAATAATAATAATAATACCATGGCAACCATAGTCAGGTCGCTTTATATACTGCTTTTCAGCAGCACTACATTCTCTTGTCTCAAGATTCTGCGGTATGCTGCCTTCCTGGAATGAAGCTTTGATTATAGAGTTTGTTTTCTCTTCCCTCTCTGCATCCCTCTCACTTTTTCCCTATCCCTGTCTTTCATAATTTGCAGTGAAAAGTACATATTAAATACTTTGGAAAATATTTAGAATTGTTAGCTCAAGTCAGTATTCACTATTTTTGTCTAAGTAGGTCACCAGTGCTTTTGTGATAATGTTTATTTTCTTTATTTCAATACATATAATGATCACATCACTGAAATATCATGTTGGCACATTATACAGCAGCGGAGAGAGCTTCTGAATGGATAATGTTGGCACTGTGCACTCCTACCACCTTCAGACTTCTTGCTGGCATGCCAGTACCCAACAAGTGCCAAGCAAATTTCACTCCTCCCCTTCGCTCCCACCATCCGTTTTATCTGCCATAATGTAAAATAAATAAACAAACAAAACTTGTATTACTTCTCCAGATTAAACCAGACAAGAGCTTTTTAATGCTTTTGGCCAGTGCACATTATACTCATTAGTGAATGCTCGATAAAGAAAAATGGGAAAGAGAGAGAGAGGCAAAGAAAGCTAGAACCCAAACAATGAATTTGGTAATATTGGAGAGCCTAGCAGATGTTCTTGTAATGAATGGAGTGGTACAATAACAAATCTGTGGAAGTAGCTCTTTTCATTATTTGGGTAATGAATATACCACTTGAAAGTGTCTTGGGTGTTATTAAAGCAAAGGGCTTCACAAGACAAGTCCTCTTCTTGAAACAACCGATTGTCTGATAAAGGCAGCAATTCAACAAGGATAAATTAACTCTTAGCTGCTTTGATTAAGGAGGCCTCTTGTAGAAAGAGGTGTAATGTGAGCCTTTGCCCTTTCTCCCCAAGTGCATCCACACAAGTAGGTTTTTATGGAACACCCCTACAATTCTGTTCCATTTTGGGAATGCTGTCAGCCAAACTCAAAACTTAAACCTTCTAGCTCTTATATTATTAGTCTTTATTAATGGAGTGCCAACATATTACTTAGTGTTTGTAGTTGTTTCATTTTCTATGCTTTATTTCATGTACTGTTCCACAATGTCCTGCATGTGTATATGTGTGTGTGTGTGTATATATATATATATATATATATATATCTTCTTTTTTTTTATCTTTTTGTAATTTAAGATACCAGCATTACATTGTTTCGGTTAATTATTAAAAGGATGCACCAACGTTTTAAAACAAGTGTTCTTATACAAATTAAAACGGTAAAAACGTAATGTAACTAAATGAAACTTTTCCATCAATACAAATTAAAGTATTTTTTGTTTTTTAGGGCAAGCTTTTGTTTTTAATATTTTATATGTATTTTCTACATATCGCATCATTGTGCGGCGATCTAAGAAACATCCACACAGGTCCCAAAAGATAGCGGGACCATTCAGAAAGCGCAGCGCGACTTGCGCGTGCACAGTAGTATTTCCCTTAGTAAGGATGCTGGCGCCTGCACTCGGAGCTGATAGATGGGTCGGCTTCATGTGCCGACATCTTGGGTTCCCTGTACAGGTAAGTGTCCTTATATTAAAAGTCAACAGCTACAGTATTTGTAGCTGCTGACTTTAAAAAAAAAATTCACCCAGGCTGGAAATCCGCTTTAAATGAAAGAAAAATTAGTCTTTCAATCAATTTAAGGTAGTGATCAGTCCTATAAGAAAACATATGTAATTAAGGTAATGAAAGTACAAAATACTGAGTACAATTTTAACAGTTGTGGTAATCCTGCCGATGCTTACCCTGAATGTCAGATACACCACAGATGAAAAGAGACCACTGGAGGGGAGGTCAAAAAGTTGATGTAAATTGATTGGAAAGCATATTCTGTTTTTTTGTTTGTTTACAATCTTTCATTAAAGATATAAAGAGGTGGTACAGGAGTGTAACATATTGTAATAACAGCATGAAATCTTATGCCCCGTACACACGATCGTTTTTCATGCCGTTAAAAATGCCATTTTAAAAAATGGCCATTAAAAATTATCGTGTGTAGGCTCCAGAGCATTTTTAACGACGTGAAAAACGGCCATTAAAAATTTCGAACATGCTCTCTTTTTTCACGTCGTTTTTCATGTCGTTTTTTTTTAACGACGTGAAAAACGATAGTGTGTATGCTTTAACGACATGAAAAAAAACGCGCATGCTCAGAATCAAGTATGAGACAGGAGCGCTCGTTCTGGTAAAACTAGCGTTCATAATGGAGATAGCACATTCGTCACGCAGTCACGGACTGAAAAGCACGAGACTGAAAAGAGCGAATCGTCGCTCAACAAACTTTACTAACATGAAGGGTGGCGCCATTCGAACGGAACTTCCCCTTTATAGTGCCGTCGTACGTGTTGAACGTCACTGCGCTTTGCTTGATCGTTTTTTTTAATGATGGTGTGTACGCAAGGCAGGCTTGAGAGGAAACATGAAAAAAAACGAGGAGAAAACGAAAAAATGACATTAAAAACGATCGTGTGTACGGGGCATTAGAGTATAAATTGCTGAGATTCAACTCATAGAAAAATAACTGTATAAAAACTCTTGATACAGACAGTAAACTCTGTACAGAACAGCGCAGTGATGTCATGGACCGCCATAATGCTTAATAGAGGAAGTAATAACAGCTTAATAGCATCAACATGAAAGGGAGTAAACAATATCACGTGGCTTAAGGGGAGCTATCAAACATAGTGTAATGTGCAGACCAAAGGGGACCATTTTTTGTCATAGTAGGGGACTGTATGGTAGAGGGTGTGATACATCTTTTCAACTCTATTTATGGCAACAATGCGAAATTTAACTTGTGAGAGAGGTACATTTTTGAGTTTTCCAATGAAGCGCGTTTGTCCAGTGGATGGCAACACAAATCGGATGGAAAAATCTCAAATGTATAGTGAAAAGCCCTGGAATTGGGGCGAATAATAGACATTGTGATGGGGTAAGGGACTGTTGAGCATCAGTTATTGTAGAGGAAAATAAATAAAAATAAATCAAGCTTTCTCCAAATTGGGGCAATATGGGGGCATTCTCAGAAAAGATGGAGGAATGTGCCCGGTGCATTGCATTCTCTAAAACATAATGGAGAAACAGCAGGAAAAATGGTGTGGATTTTAACAGGGGTTTGATACCATCTCGTATGAAGTTTCAGTGCTGTTTCTCTAATGTTAACTGACCTTGTGCACTTCTTCAGATTTCAATACAGTTATTCCAATTCAAGGTACCTTGCTCCAGTGAGCATTCCGATTCCCACTTGACTCTGTAGGGAAGGGGGTCAGAAGAGATCTGATTGTTTAAATGAGTATATAGTTCGGAGAAGAGTGCTTTGCCCCTGGGGTTGTGTAAACAAATCTGTTCGTACATAAATGGTTTGGACGATGTGTCACTTTTAAAATGAGAGGTATAGAAATTCTTGATTTGTATGTAATGGAATATTTCCTTGTTAGGAATAAGGTAAGTGGCTTGGAGGGTTGGAAAGGAGATATGCTCTGAGTTTTGCACCAATCTGTGTAGAAAAATGACATCCGAGTTCGTCCACCAGGCAAAATTTGTCAGATTAGTAAGACCCGGGGGAAGCATATTCTGTCTTATCTCTCTAAATTTATAGTAAACCTACACAAACAAAAAGCTAAATTCAGATAAATTTAATATTAATTTTATGTTGGCGTTGAATTAGTATAAAGACTTTGGTGAACAAGTTCTTGGTACATCATGTGGATGCACCTGCATGGTCAGTGGGTATCTAGCTGAGTTATTTCTGCTCCCAGACCCATGCTTACTCATCACCAACTCAGCCCCTGGCAGGACTGCTCGGCCAGGTAGTATAATTAGTTCTGGGGGGGTTAGTTACAGATACGAGAATAAATAAAAAGTAACATGGCACAAAAAAGATTAGTCTTCAGCAGCGACAGTTGCAGTAAATTTATAGTTGTGCTATAATAGTTTTTAGTTCTCATTCACATGGGCATTTGTTTTGATTAAATGAATGAGAATTTGATCCAGGAAGTAAAAACAAATTTTATACTTCCAAGGTCAATTGCTCCGGAGTTTAAAAGTACATTACACGTGTTTAGACATGTTCAGAGTATCCAATCTGCCCCTGGATGCACAGATTTTTATTTTTATAAATGCAACAAAGCTTAACATACCTGAATGCAAGTAAACACACAGTGTACATTATAGCATTTAGAATCTATGGGTGTTTAGAAATGCCTTATAAATGCTTATAATATCAAGTCTGTGTGAAGGAGTTCTTAGTTATTGTTGTAAAGTTGCCATACTTTTATATGCAAATCTTTTCCGTATTGTCATTCTTGTGTGAGCTCTCCCATGTCCCTGAGATTTTATCACATGAAGAGAATAAGCATCTTCTCTAATAGCCTCTATGTAGTGTGCACGTATATATGACGATCACAGGTAGGGAACACATTTTTGTGTGTTGTGAGCTCAGAGAAGGAATGACAGAAATGTTATTATAGGCCTGGCTTTATTGTTGTCTTTGTGGTGGTCGCTTACCTTTAGGAGATGTCTCAAGCAAGGAATGATGGTGAGGGCTTTCTTTTGAAGTTTAACACAAGACAAATTTGGCTTTTAATCCACTATCACGTTTCATCTGCTTCTCTGTAAGATACAGGAAGACTGGTAGAGATAAGGGTCTAGGCTTTGTTAGAGAATTGCATTAGTACACATTTCATATAGCTGGAAACTTCAAATCATCCGTTCACACACAACTTGGATCAGGCGCTACTACTGCTCAGAAATAGCCAGTGCAAACACCTTGTACATTTTGAAAGCATTCGAAAGGCCTATTGTTTTTATCAATTTACAAGATGCAAAGTGAGTGAACAGAAGAAAAATCTAAATCAAATCCATATTTGGTGTGACTACCCTTTGGCTTCAAGCCAGCATCAATTCTTATGCCGCGTACACACGGTCGGAATTTACGACAAGAAAAGTTTGATGTGAGCTTTTGGTCGGAAATTCCGACCGTGTGTATGCTCCATCGGACTTTTGCTGTCGGAATTTCCACCAACAAGAGATTGAGAGCAGGTTGTCTATTTTTCTGGCGGTAAAGTTCCTATCGTAAATTCTGATCGTCTGTAGCAATTCCGACGTGCAAAATTCCTACGCATGCTCGGAAACAATTCGAGGCATGCTCGGAAGCATTGAACTTCATTTTCTCGGCTCGTCATAGTGTTGTACGTCACCGGATTCTTGACGGTCAAAAGTTCAGAGAACTTTTGTGTGACCGTGTGTATGCAAGCCAAACTTGAGCGGAATTCCGTCGGAAAAACCATCCAAGATTTTTCCAACGGAAATTCCGATCGTGTGTATGCGGCATAACACTTGCACACTTTGTACGATTAAACAAAGTCAGGGATTTTGTAGGATCAGGCCTTGTACACACGACCGATTTTCTCGGCAAGAACCAGCAAGAAACTTGCTGGCAGAGATGTCTTGCCGAGTAAATCGGTCGTGTGTACGTGGCTATCGGGTTTCTCGTCGAGAAAACCGACAAGTAACCTCGATGAGAAAATAGAGAACCTGCTCTCTATTTTCTCGTCGAGATTCTCGTCAGCCTGTTTCTCGACGAGAAAAGTGAGTGTGTGTACAATTACCTGTCCGCCGGGAAGCCCGCGCATGTTCGAAATGAATTCGACGCATGCGCGGTAGCTTCCTAGGCATACGTAGGGTATACCAAGATGGCGGCGACGGCATCGAATGTGATGAGCGCATGCTCGTCGTAGTCGATGACGTCACCGCGTACCCTCCATTCAAAGAACCGCGGGTTCTTTGAAACGAGCGTGTGTACACTCGGCCGGGACAATTTTCTTGTCCAGGAATCTCGTCGAAAAAAACGACATGTTTTCTCTTATCATCCATGGACTGACACGGTGTCTCTTTACACGTGGGTTATGTCCCTGCTTGCAGGAGAAGACCTAGGCAGAATGTGAGATGTTATACATACATTCTAAAAGCCAGAGCTGAACAGCCCCACCCAGGGGGCGGTCCCTCCGGACATAACCCTCCCACTACAGTCAGCAGACTTCAGTTTTTTTCTGCCTAGCAGAAGGAGAAGACGTGGCTCTCTCAGGAGCCAGTCTCCTGACCTATTTTTATTCCTTTTCTGGAATTCTTTTTTATTTTATTTTTGAGAATCTTCTATCAACTGTCGGCTGGGCAACAGGTTGGTTACAAGATATCCTCGTAGTCTTCCCTGTCCGACCATCGAGCGTGCTGATCCTCGCCTTGTGTGCGTGAGACTCAGTTCACGACAGGCCCCATGACTCCAGGGGTGGCCGGGTTTGCTTTCATGCTCCCACGGTCCTCTCAAGACTGAACAGTTCCTGACTGACTATCTTTCGCGGTGGACCGGGCCGACAGCTACTCAGTACTGCACTGTGATAGTCCTGTCAGAAACACACCAGTGGGTCCCTCAGGGGACAGGTAAGTAGTCTCTCCTGCCTGCAGGTGAGTACAAAAAGCTGTGTGTTTCTCTGTGGGGGATTTTCCCTGTCTCCCCCTGTATTTCATTGTCACTCTCTGTCACCATTGCTGGCGCTGTGCTGTGTGGGGTGCCTGGGGGTCACACTGTTCTTGGAGGGGCTAATGCTGGTCTGCAGATATGCTTGGGGCCTTTTTTTGTGTGTTTTGGGGCCTGAGCGCCGAGTGGCGCTGTGTGTGTGCTGTTTTTTCACTTTTGCTGAGTCATGGCGGCCATCTTGCCGCGGATCGCCTCAGTGAAGTGCGGCGGCCATTTTCTTGTAGCCTGCGCGCTCTTCAGCACTAGCTTTGGCCTCTAGCGCTGCTGTAACAGCGTGAATCTCCTCACAATCTCCTCACAGCTCACCAGCGCTGACACAGCGCGGTACAGACAGCGGAACTGAGCGGTCCCTGGTCCGGTTTGGTGAGTCCCCTGGGCGCCCCCTCCTCAGTCAGCACAGCCTGTGGGTGGACTTTTTATCTGAGGAGTCTCAGAGGGGGGCAATATGGAGTCTCTGTCACCAGCTCCCCTAAATGTCAGTGGACAACAGGCAGTGCTTCAGCACCTGCGGTCCCTAGGGACCAGTTGTGGGCAGTCCTGGAATCATTTCTGACCAGGATGGGAGCTGTGTGCAAGCGCAAGGGAGCAAAAAAGCGCCCTCTCCCCACTTTACTTCATGAGGGCAGTGCGCTGATTCAGATATGGGCCTAGCCACTACCGCTCAGGACCCTAGTTCTGAATGTATTGGATGGTTTTGAACAGGACATTCCTTGTGAGGAAAACTCCAGTTCTGAGTCAGTAAATGACAGGGCGCTTGTTAGTGTACTCATGACTGCGGTGAGGGACACTCTCAAGCTAAAATGCTGCGGATGCAGAACCTCAGGCGGATACACTCTCCTTTGGTTCTTTTAAGGCCAGGCCTTCTAAAGAGGTTTTTCCATATGTACTTTCTTTGACCAGCTCATTGATAAGGTCTGGGAAAAGCCGCAGAAGAATTTTTTTATGGTCCCGCGGCGTTTGTCTATCAGATACCCCTTGAAGATGCCCTACTTAAAAAGTGGGCTTCTCCCCCAGTGTCGACCCTCCAGTCGCCTGGTTGAACAAGGCCATCACTCTCCCGATGGAGGGGACTCCTGCATTTGAGGACCCCACTGACAGGAGGTCAGAAGTGGTGAGCAGAGCCATGTTTGCCTTGTTGGGATCCGCCCTACGGCCTGTGGTAGGGCGACCCTTGTGTCTTAAACACTTACAGGTTGGGCAAAAATGTTGCACCTAGCTGTACAGGAGCATAATCTTCCTCCAGACACAGTTGCTCTGGCCCACCAACTGGTTCAGGGCCTGGTTTATGTGTGCGACGCCACGTTGGACGCGGCCCCTTTGATATCCAGGGCCTCTGTCTCGGCGGTGGTATTGCGTCGTCTTATCTGGTTGAAGTGCTGGTCTGCTGACCTAGCCTTAGGAAGCTCCTGATGGATCTACCATTTAAAGGTGGTAGACCTTTCGGTGCTGCTCTGGATGACATCGTCATGGATGTCATGGGAGGTAAAAGCACTCTTCTTCCTTAGACTAGTAAGAGTGAGGAGGCCTGCCGCAAACGGGGGCCTTCCTTTCCAGCAAAACGGGGTTTTTTCGTCAGTCAGAGTCCACGGGTAGGTCCTCTCAGACTGACGGCAGTGCGGCTGGTGGGCACAAGTGCCCCTGGGTGCATAAGCCGAACAAGCGGCTCCCAAGCCCGCCTCCGCGTGAAGTCTTGCCTCCGCCCGACTCTGGGGTGGGGGGACGACTTCGCAGGTCACGAATCGGTGGTCCTCCCAAATCTCCGACTGGTGGGTGTGCGAGGTGGTCACCTCAGGATACAGGATAGTATTCCGATCCTGGCCCCCAGACAGATTCTTTCCCTCAAATCTTCCTCTCCTTCCTACCTGTCGGGCAGCCCTCTTGGGGGCTGTACAGGATTTGATCAGGTCCGGAGTGATTGTGCCAGTTCCGTCACAGGAGAGTTTTCAGGGATTCTACTCGAATCTGTTTGTCGTCCCAAAAATAGGACGTGGTTCGACCTATCCTGGACCTCAAGGCCCTGAATGCCTTCGAGAAGGTGCAGAAATTCCGCATGGAATCCATTCGCACGGTGATCGCTACACTCCACCAAAGGGATTTTCTTCTGGCGTCCTTGGACTTCAAGGACGCCTACTTGCATGTTCCGATCTGCGCAAGTCACCAGAAGTTTCTGCGCTTGCGATCAGCGAAGTCCACTATCGATTGTGGCTCTTCCTTTCGGCCTAGCCTCAGCACCAAGGGTGTTCACCAAGGTGCTTGCTCCGGTTCTAGCCTTCTGTTACAGTGAGGTATTGCTGTCGTGGGCTATCTGGACGATCTTCTGCTAAGAGCAGAAAGTGGCTCAGACTTAGAGGAAAGGTGACTATCGTCAATTAGACCCTCAGGGACTTCGGGTGGTTCCTGAACATTCAGGAGTCAGTCCTGGTCCCGACTCAGTGTCTGGAGTATCTAGTTGTGATTCTGGACTCCTTGGAGGCAAAGGTATCCTACCTCTGGAGAAGTTGCTGACACTTCAGTCTGTGGTGCGGGTGCTGACATCCCGAAAATGGTTGTCAATCCGTTTTTTTGCATGAGAGTCCCGGGACTCGTGGTGGCCTCCTTCGCGGCCGTTCCGTATGCCCAATCACACACCAGGGCATTGCAGAAGGAGATCTTGTCCACCTGGGACAAATCCCCGTTGTCCTTGGATCTTCAGATCCAGGTGATTCACCTGGTCAGGGTGCCCCTGACATGGTGGTTGAGATCCTCGGCTCTTCGGTCCGGAAAGTCGTTCCCCTCCCATCCAATGGACGGTACTCACGACGGACACCAGCCTGACGGGCTGGGGTGGAGTCTGGGGAGTCCTGTCGGCTCAAGGCCTTGGACTCCGGACGAGCCCGTTTACCAATCACTGTTCTGGAAATACGGGCCATCGGACTGTGTCTCTCCTCAGGTCGGAGAGAGTACGGGGTCGCTCCATCAGGAGCCAGTCGGACAACGCCACGGCGGTGGCGTATGTAAACCATCAAGGGGGGACTCGGAGCTCAGCTGCGGCTTCCGAGGTAGTCCGTATCCTGAAGTGGGCCGGAAGAAATGTGTCGGCTCTGTAGGCCATGTACATTCTGGGCATAGACAATGGGCAGGCGGACTATCTGATTCACCAATCGCCGGACAAAGAAGAGTGGTCCTTGCATATTTCAACTCCTTTGCCGACGGTGGGGCACGCCGGATGTGGACCTGATGGCCTCTCGACTCAATCGCAAGGGTCGAGGTTGTGGCCAGATCCAGGGATCCTTGGGCGATGCCTCGGATGCGTTGGTGGCCCCATAGGGTCCTTATCGCCTGATATAAACTCTGGTGATCCTAATTGTTCCGGATTGGCCTCAGCATCACTGGTACGCTGATCTGGTACGTCTCGTCGCGGACGTTCCCTGGCGGTTGCCGATGAGGGAGGACCTTCAGTCTCAAGGTCCTATGTTTCATCCGGCTTACAGTCTCTGGCTTTAACGGCAGGGCTGTTGAAAGCCAGGTGTTGAGGGACCGAGGTCTCTCAGACTCGGTCATTTTGACCATCTTAAGGACACGGAAGTCTTCCTCCAAGCAGATCTATCACCGTGCCTGGAAAGCTTATATCGCCATATGCGAAGCGCTGGACTGGCGTCCTCGGACGTATTCCGTCCCCAGAATCCTGCGTCCTCTGCAGTGTGGAGTGACCCAAAAGCTTGCTTTGAGTACCATCAAGGATCAGATTTCGGCCTTGACCGTCTTCTTTCAGCGACCTCTAGCGGGTCATTTCTTGGTTAGCACCTTGTGTTGGGGGTTCGCCATGTGCTCCCTCCTGTCAAGCCTCCTCTCCCACCGTGGGATCTGAAGTTGGTGCTCTCGGTCCTCCAGGAACCTCCTTTTGGGAATATCCGGGATATTCCCCTCTTGCCTTGTCTCAGAAGGTGGCCTTTTAGTGGCAATCACTTCTGTTTGACGGGTGTCTGAGTTGGCGGCTTTGTCCTGCAAGTCGCCATATTTAGTCATCCATAAGGATAAGGCGGTGTTGCATCCGTGACCTTCCTTTTTGCCAAAGGTGGTGTCGACCTTTCACCTTCATGAGGACATTGTCCTCCCTTCCTTGTGTCCTCACCCATCGCATCCCAGAGAGTTTGCACTGCACATATTGGAGGTGGTACGAGCCTTACGGGTGTACCTGTCTGCTACTGCTTCTATTCGGAAGTCCGACTCACTGTTTGTGACTGTCTCTGGTCCATAACAGGGCCAAGCGGTTTCGTCTGCCATCATTTCTAGGGGAATCAGACAAACCGTCATTCAAGCCTATGCTCTCAAAGGGCGGGCGCCTCCCTTTCCGGTTACGGCGCATTCCACCAGGGCAATTGGTGCTTCCTGGGTTTTCCGACATCAAGCGTCGGTTGCACAAGTGTGCAAGGCGGCGACCTGGTCGTCTGTTCATGCCTTTTAAGTTTTATAAGGTTAATGTGGCTGCATCTCCGGATGCTTCCTTCGGCCGCAGGGTGCTGCAGGCCGATGTTTAAAGTTGCGACTCCTCCGTTTAGGAGCTCTGCCTTCTTGGAGTGAAGTTTTTGGTTTTTCCATTTATACTGCTCCCATCCCTCTTGACACTGCTTTGGGACATCCCACGTGTAAAGAGACACCGTGTCAGTCCATGGATGATAAGAGAAAATAGGATTTTTTGTACTCACCGTGAAATCCTTTTCTCGGACATCCATGGACTGACACGGCACTCACCCTTCCTTTTTTAAGTTTGTACTGCTTTGTTACGAACTGAAGTCTGCTGACTGTAGTGGGAGGGTTATGTCCGGAGGGACCGCCCCCTGGGTGGGGCTGTTCAGCTCTGGCTTTTAGAATGTATGTATAACATCTCACATTCTGCCTAGGTCTTCTCCTGCAAGCAGGGACATAACCCACGTGTAAAGTGTAAAGAGACACCGTGTCAGTCCATGGATGTCCGAGAAAAGGATTTTACGGTGAGTACAAAAAATCCTATTTTTTTTGACGAGAATCTCGGCCGTGTGTACGAGGCTTTAGATTCAGGTGTATGATTAACCAATTATACCAAACAGGTGCTAATGATCATCAATTTCATATGTAGGTTAAAACACAGTCATTGACTGAAATAGAAACAGCTATGTCGCTGGCTTAAAACTGGGTGAGGAACAGTAAAACTCTGCTACTAAGGTGCGGTTATGGAAGACAATTTCATGTCACAGGTCATATATCATGGCAAGATTGAGCACAACAACAAGACACAAGGTAGTTATACTGCATCAGAAAGGTCTCTCCCAGGCAAAGATTTCAAAGCAGACTGGGGTTTTAAAATGTGCTGTTCAAACTCTGTTGATGCTGTGTGAAGGCTCATTTACGTTCCATTTTGTTAATTCATACAAATAAACTATTAACACTTCTATTTCTGAAAGCATTCTTAATGTATGTTTTTCACACCTGCCTAAGGCTCCATGCCCACTAGTGTTTTTTTTTTAAGCTCCTAGAAGCTAAATAGTGTTATCCTATGTGTCCATGCACACTACTTTAGGCTATTAGCGTTTTTTGAGCTTCATGCCGCGTACACACGATCGTGATTCACGGCGGTGAAAACACCGCCGTGAATCACGACATGAAAAAAAATGAAAAACGAGGGAACGGCATGTTCCCCCACACACGACCGTTTTTCCCGTCATTTTTTTCTTTGTCGAGAAAAACGACCGTGTGTGGGCTCCGTGGCAGTGTTTCCCTATGGGAAAACTGCCGCGGAAAAAAATGCTGGAAAAAACGATGAGAAAAATTAGAACATGTTCTAATTTTTCTCATCGTGATTAATGCCGTTTTTCCCGTCGGTAAAAACGGCAAAAAGCCCACAGACGATCGTTTTTCTCGTCCAAAGGAAAAAATTTAATTTTTCCCGACGGGAAAAATGATCGTGTGTACGCGGCATTAGTGTCTAGGAGCAGAAAAGAAATTCTAGAGTTATAGAGTTTCTTGGAACGTTTTTGCAGAAACGCTGCTAAACGCTACTAATAGCGTTTTTTTAGCTTTTTTTTTCCCCTTTACTGCAAAAACGCTAATAACGCGCATAAATGCGCTTAAACGCTGCTAAAACACTACTACAAAAAGTTATTACCAGTGTTTTTTTATCCAGCATTTTTTCCAGAGTTTTTTTAGCTTATAAAAATGCTAGTGTGCATGGAGCTTAAAACTTCTGCACAGTAGTTTATATAGTAGCAAAAGTACATATTTCACAGGAGGCATTACATAGAATTGAATGTGCACTTATATGGTGCACAAAGAGAAATAAACTGTGGAAATTGTGGTCTTCAGAGAACAGCAATGAGAGTAGATTGAGTCCAGAGATCTTACCAAACCTTTCAGGGCAACCCCTAGTGGCATAATGAATGGTTGGTAAAAGGAAGAACAGAGTTCATTAACTTTTTCTACTCTGATAGAGTTGAAGAAAGGGGCCTTTTTCAAGCGATTAAAATAACTTTTTTTTGCATAGAAATGTACTATCCTTAGCAGTTGCTTGGTATTTGAGTTAACAGGGAGGTTCTCCTCCAACCCTAGTAAACAAGCCTTGGGGCATTTTACATTTAGAAGATTCAGGACTGTTTCAATAAAACCATACACTTGTGACCAGAATGCATGTATCTTGGGGTATAACCATATGTCTTAATAGAAATCTGCTTCCTAATTGCAAAGGTGGAAGCAAAGTGGAGATTGTCTGTCTGATTTTTAACTCATATAACCTCAGTGGTGTATAGTAGGCTTGGTGATAGAGTTTGAGTTGAATAGGTTTGTCCTTAAACTGGCCATACACGGGACAAAATATACCAACAAGGCAGTTGCACAGAAGTCGATCAGTAGATCGGCTTCTGTTCAACCATGGTGGCCACACATTGATTGAAATTTGACTGAGTTTTAGAAGATATGATAAAGGTCATGTAGGTGTCCTCAGCATCTTCCCGCTCCTTCGTTATCAATTGCAAAGTCACATCATACCACCTGGGCATTTAACAATTTTAGTGTGCTTTACATGAAGTATAGATGTTATATTAAAACTGCTTTATCCACTGGTACACAGTTTTCAGCACAAAAATTTAAACAGGCTCTTAGACTTTGGATAATTATTATTTGATAGTTTCCAGAAGGGAAGTAATGATTGTTTGCAAATATGTAGTTGTCTTCTTGATTTTATGGATAGCTTAAGGCTATGCATAGAAAAAGTTTGATACACAACATAAGTAAATTGTTGGCTCAATTATACAGTAGTAGATTGACACTTATGTTCTAATGCCTCGTACACACGATCAGTTTTCCTGACAAGAAAAGTGTGATGTGAGCTTTTTGTCAGGAGTTCCGACCGTGTGTATGCTCCAACACACTTTTTCTGTCAGAATTCCTGCCAAGAAAAGATTGAGAGCAGGAACTCAATTTTCGTGACAGGAAAAATTCCTATCGGGAATCGCGCTCGTCTGTATGCTATTACGACGCAAAAAAAACAAAAAAAACCCCGCATTCTCAGAATCAAGCAGAAGAGCCGAACTGCCTATTGAACTTGAAATTTTTCTCGGCTCGTCGTACGTGTTCTACGTCACTGCGTTCTTGACGTTCGGAGTTTCAGACAAGATTTGTGTAACCAAGACAATTTTGAGCCGTTTTCCTGTTGAAAAAAAACACTGTTTTCCTGTCGGAAAAACTGATCTTGTGCACAAGGCATTAGGCCTGACTTTTGTAAATGGCGTAAAAATATTGGATAATAGATTTATTTTCTCTGCTCAGTGCTGATACAGAGACAGTACTGTTTTGCACTCTTTCTTCAGGAAATAATGAGGAATATGCATGATATGCATTTATTTGCCAGATAACAGAAAAAAACACCCACCCACTCCAAAAGGTTGCCAAGACGCCTTGACTTGGGGGGGCCCGGGCGGGGGTTTGGTGCGGGGGGAGGTTAGTTGGAGGCGTTTAGGCGCTCCCCTCCCCTCATACGCGCCCGTCCGGCTCACCCCTTACTTTATACGATACACAATAATTTACTTATTACCCGGGCAGTCGGCCGGCTTTTACATGCACGAGAACTCAGCTTCGGAGGATAGTTCAGTTTCACAATTAGCAATCTGGCGGTTAGGGCTCGGCTCACTCGTTAGGTGGGTGGAGACCTTGCCGCTGACCCGTTACCTGATTATTGTACCTTCCATGCTTTCAGTTGAACTTATTGTCCTTCTGTGTATGTTTTGTCTTTTATGTTTTTCTATTTTTTATGGAACAACAAAAAAGGAATGACTAGTGCAACATTTAACGCTGACACCTTTGGCAAATGTTTATTGTGATGTATTGCCTTGTCTTTCTTAAATAAAGATTATATAAAAAAAAATTGCCAAAATTCTAAAATTGTGCACCAGAACAATCTCTATGTTTGTTCAGAAGGCCCAGGAATTTAACTATGAACTATTTAATGGTAATGCAAGTAGGTAAAACTGTGTTCCATAAAATGAAGTAGTAGAGGTGCCATGTATGCAAACCTTAGTAAATAAGTGAAGAAAATTACTATGAGTACATCTAAGTGGTTCTGCTTGCCGTGTTTGTGGGGGTACAGCAGCCCATTCATTTGAACGGGCTGCTGTACCTGCGTTTCCTGTAGAAGAAAGGTCCCTTAACCTTTTTTTAAATGTGGCCATGCTTTGGCACCATGTGTTTCTATGTGCTGGAAAACGCACCATGTTTTTTTGGTGCGTGAAGGTGCCATTAGGATGCCATGGAGGTGCGTGGAGGTGCCATCAAGCTAGGTTCACAGATATGAACCTAGCCTGATGCTTAATTTAAGGGACATGACTGTGCGGCATGATAGTTCCAGTGTACTGAAACCTTTTCACCTAAAGTCAAATGCTTTTAGAAATGCAAAGATAAAACCAGCATTCTTTAGCAGGCTTTGAAGGCAGGTAGGTTTGGGACAGAATCTTTTTAAATCAGAAATAAACTCCTTGTTATTTTAACTTATGATGGAAGTTATGGCTTGTAAATCTCAGCTATTTCTAAAAACTTAAAGTATAACTAAAGGCAAAACTTTTATTTTAGTTTTGGATAGAGTAGAGGGGAATTAAAACGCTTGTCAGTTTTTATTGCTGTCTGTGCCCCCATTAGGTAGAGTCACCCTCTCTATTTGTCCTTTTTACCCTTATCATTGAAAGTGAAAGTAAAAGAAAATCCCACATTTTGGGTTGTCCCCAGAAAAGTATTAGAGTGGAAATATTCCAATGGGGGAAATCTAGGGGTCCATAAGGAATTGCCGGGATTTCCTCTCACTTCCTATTTGGCTGTGGGACAAGAAGTGAAGGAAGATCTTTGCAATGGAACACGGTGAAAAATCTACCTGGGGTTATAACCCTCTCTTGCTCTATCCAAAATGAAAAGAAATGTGTTGCCTATAGTTCTACATTAAAGTACAAATAATTGCATTTTCTTTTAGTTTTAGACAGATTGGAGATAGATTAGAACACCTGCCAGGTTTTTATTACTGTCTGTGTCCCCATTATGGAGATTCACCCCTTATAAGTGAAAGTAAAAGAAATACCCACATTTTGGGTTGTCCCAAGAACAGTAATAGAAGGGAAAACTTCCAATGAGGATACTAGTTCTAGTGACAGCCAGGTTACTCTTTGACTAGGGGACAGGAAGTGAAGAGAAATCTCCCCAATGGCACACAAACTGCCATGGGTTATAACCTTCCCTTTCTCTATCCAAAGGAAAAAAGGATTTTCCTCCTTCTTCAGAAACGGACCATAGCGGAGACTGATGAGATCGGATATCAGCGGATGACATCTGCTATCCCATTGGGATACATGTATGTCCGTATTTCATCCGAAAACGGATGGATGAAAAACTGACATACGGTCCGCAGATGTGAAAGGGCTCTTACTCACAAAAGGTAGTGCTTAGCTAATGCCTTATGAATCTAGGTTGTAGAGTTGTGGCCTTAAAAGTGTAAACTTATGAGTGCTATTCCTCTTCATACTTTAGTTAATTATTACTTATTATTTTACTATTTCTTTAGTTCATTATTTCCTAATATGCCTTATTTGTATCTTGTAGAATAATTTTCTTTACCCTTTAATTCAGTTACTTTTAAACAATATTTATTATTTAATACATTTATAATATATAGCTTGAATGTATGAATATTTTTTTTTATTTGTTGGTTATAACACATGGATTACATTTTAGGCTGCAAATTACAAATGAAATTTCAAATTACAAATGAGACTGCAAGCAAAACCTCTACTGAAATCTATACGCCCAGTGCCCTGAGAAAGTCTTAAGTCCAATAACCAGCACCCCTGGGCTCAGGTTTTGGGGATTAGTCTATGCACTTGATGTTAAAACTTGCCCATGATGATCTCATGGGGGGCTGTTGCTAAGGTTGTCAAGCCTGTTTAAATGGTTGCTATGGGCTAGGCATTAAGGGTCGATGTTGTAGCCCACAGTCACGGTCACGGAGGGAATTACACAGTGACAATGAAATTGTTATTCTACATAATCTGCTCTTTGGAGAGCCACTGGGGGAAACGGGCCTGCCCCAGCATGCAGCCAGGGCTGTGATCACAGAAGCGTGCTGGCTACAAAGATCGTACAGGGCTTCACCTTCTGATCTGGGAACTCCAGTGCACCAGCCGCTAATCTGCTTTATCAGCTATTTCGCTGACACAAAGGTGTTTACTTATTTTAACATCTCCCAGGACTCTATTTCTCCTTTTGTGTGGTCTTTATCCCCCAACAAGGTTTTAGCCCAGATTACAGATGGTGCCTCAGATCTGTGACACTAGATCAAGGAGCAGAGAGTCGCAAAATAATGGAGTCTGATGCATGAATCTCATGTCAGATTCCATTCTTTTGATTTAATGTATATCATTTGTAACTTACTTAAAGAGCAGGTGCTGTTTACCCATTGTGAGACATACAAGGGGAGCAGTTACATTAATGAGCAGATCAGAAGATTATAATATATAGTTATTTGGTTTCATTTTCCCCTAAGTAGCTCTGTATTGGAGTAAAAGGGGTCATTTAGATGCTGTTTCCAAGGATTACCATGCAATGATTAGTTTTTCCCCTGTAACTATGCAGTGCTAATCATGGGCAGATGAGATTAACCATTTGAAACATTCCAGCATATTGTCATGAATGTTAACTCACTCATAAATAATAGTCTTCACAAGTAAAATTTGTAAGAAGCCAGTCAACTACACGTTATCCATGCATTGCAAATGATTTAAGCTTTGACATTGCATACAGCATGGTATATAACATATCATAGGTCCGTAATAGATATATGATAATGTAGACCTGCTTTTTTATTTTTCCCACTGTTCCTTTTTGAATGTCAGCGCAGTATTTTTCAGAGTAGGTCGCCATTTTCAACCAGTGTTCATCTGACTGGTAACCATGCTGCTATATAGGTTGAAAGACTACAATTATGCAACAGCTAGTATATTTTGGCCATTATAAGGAAAACTAATGCACATTGATGCAGTCACACTACACTGCTCTGACAATCCACATTAACATAGTTTATGAACTAATGATTTACAGAGTTTAGATCAGTGGCGACCCATCCATTAGGGGCGCATGGGCCACCCCCCTATCCATGCATCCAGCCTCCTGATATACATGCAGAGTGCCGGACGCATGGATTCCAATGGGGGAGGGGGTGTTTTTTTGGAAGCACGTGATTAGAGCCAGAGGTTCTAATAGGCTTCAAAAAAGGGTAGGCTCGGGGCGCAGAGCATTTGTGTGAGAATAGCGAATTAATATTTGCTATTCTCACACTAATCTTCCTCCCGGCCAATCAGGAAGTGTCACCTGATTGGCTGAAAGGACAGGTGATCCTATTGGATGCCTAGGAGAATGCGGGAGGAGACACACAGCAGAAGCTGCCATGATGCAGAGGAGGAGGAGATGCCCGCCCATTGTCCGTAGAAGCGCTGCCCGCCCGCAACCTAGATAGGGTAAGTGTGGGGCTGGATGACTGACTGCAAGACCCCCAGTGGGGGGGTGGTGGGTTACCCAGAGTCCTGACCTCAACCCAATAGAACACCTTTTGGATGAATTAGTACAGAGACTGTGAGCCAGGCCTTCTCGTCCACATCAGTGCCTGACCTCACAAATGCGCTTCTGGAAGAATGGTCAAACATTCCCATAGATACACTCCTAAATCTTGTGGACAGCCTTCCCAGAAGGGTTGAAGCTCTTATAGCTGCAAAGGGTGGGCCAACTCAATGTTGAACCCTATGACTAAGACTGGGATGCCATTAAAGTTTATGTGCGTGTAAAGGCAGGTGTCCCAATACTTTTGACAATACAGTGTATGTTAGGTCACCCCAAGTATGAGTCTTACACCCTGAGAATTTATTGATTTGAATCACAAGGCTGTTAATAAGTATGAGGTGCCTCAGCATATATATTCATATATCAGTAATTATACAGTAATTCCAGTGGATTTATGTGGATATACATGAATAGTAAATGCTGATCCCAGGCTTCACACAGCTCATGTATCAGAGCAACAAGAAAAAGCAAAAACTCACTGCTAAAGCCAACTAAACCCAGATTGCAGTACCTCTGTTTCTCTTGAGGGTTAATTACTCCTCATTGGCTACAGCTACAGAGATCATTTGTTTCAAAGCTTATTTATTACTTAAAAATACATGAATAATTGAGTGTGACCACAGGATCACTTTAAATTTACATCTCTGAGCACTGTTTACATCTAAATTGACCAATTGATAGAGCTTAGAATCCTTAGAAAGGGGAAACACTGCATTATCAACTTTTTTTTGGGGGTTTGTTTTTATAGTGATTAATTGAAGCAGCAGTATTTTAACAGAATAGGTGTAGGATGAGCATGGAAGGTAGAAAATTAAAATATAAACTGATCGTGTAACATTACTAATGTAATTTTAGAAAAACATACAACCCATTGTCAAAAATCATGTAACTTTCTTGGAATTTCTATGGCTATAACAATCTGTACATGAAACAATACAATAGGGTGACCATTTGTCTCTGCATGCATTAGATGAGTCTTGATATTTGATCAAAAATAAAAAAGTTTCAGGCATGAGCCGTTGGGGGGTCTCCTTACTGTATTCCATGTCTGAGTCATGATGGGGGCAGGCACAGCTGTAGCACCATTTATGCTGAATGCTCAATAGGGGCAGACATTATATTATTCTGGGGCTCTGGTTTAGAAAATCTGATTATTAGCAACCCTTCAGACACTGAAAGATCAGAAAAAATGTCAGTAGGCTGTGTTTGGCGATTTTAACAACTCTAGAATTGTTTTTGTATAGAGTAGTTCTTTATAGAAATGTGGTGAAGTTCATACAGTCAGCTTTTTTTCTGAAGAGGCAATCTCTGGTTTCAGGGGCTTTTGTTCTATGATGTACCGTATATACTCGAGTATAAGCCAAGTTTTTCAGCACATTTTTTTGTTTTTATACTCGAGTCACCTTTTTGCGCTTGATCCCCCGGACTTTGGGGACCTGGTACCAGCCGGCCGTCGGTCCCCTGGACCCAACTTGGCACACATGTAGCCCCACTCTTCCTCTACAAGTGTGCAAAGTTTGTTGTCTGGGGGACCTACGGCCAGGGAGCACCGATTTTTCAAACCCGGGCACCCCTTCCATAGACTCCCATGTTAAACGGTAATTTCTCTGGTGAATTTGGGGACCTGGTACTGGTCGGTCGTAGGTTCCCTGGACCCGAATCTTGGCACACATGTAGCCCCATTTCTCCTCTATAAGTGTGCAACGTTTTTTGTCTGGGGGACCTACGGCCGGGGAGCACTGATTTTTCAAACCCGGGCACCCCTTCCATAGACTCCCATGTTAAACGTCAGTCTAGTCATGGACACAGTAAGGCATGGGCACAGTGAGGCATGGGCACAGTGAGGCCCAGAATGCATCAGGAGAAAAGGGTGAAGGGTCACAGTGATCCAGCACCAACATCACAACACCCTAGGCTTATACTCGAGTCAATACGTTTTCCCAGTTTTTTGTGGTAAAATTAGGTGCCTCTGCTTATATTCGGGTCGGCTTATACTCGAGTATATACGGTATGTAGCTGTTGTCTAAAGATATGAATTACTGCTTAGCACCCATTACTAAAAAAAATAATAAAAAAAATAAAAATGGATGTCACTGTACAGTATGCATTTGTAGATAACTTTCAGACACAGGAAATCAGAAATTAAGATATATACCTCTGCATGAACAGTTTGCCATAATCTAATCCAGATACACCCAGATGTTACCCAGGTTTGTGTTAAAGCAAGTTCTGTATGCTTAACCTAAAAATACTATTATCTGACTTTAGAAATGGGATTTGATATGCAAGAGGTGTGACATCTAATGTAACTGAAAAAGGAAACTTAGCATTGTTTGCATAGGACATTTCTTATATTGCACCAATTTTCAGGTTAGATTGATGAGAAGTACACATTGTAGGAGTGATGAGAAAGACCATCTTGTACATTTAAGCATTACAAAAAAATACTTATATGTGTAATAAAACAATGGTCCAATTCTTCTTGGGGAGTCCATGTGTCAGCAGGTTCTACAGTGAATTGGAGCAAATACACATTTTAATATGAAATGTCACTGCTTAAGAACATGAAGTTGGATGTGTGCCTCAGACACCTGCTTTAGGGACCATACTGGAGGATTGAGACAGCATTTCAGTAAAAAAACAGCATATGTTCCAAAAAGAGACATATATGCATCTGGTTTAATAAATATTACTGGTCTTTACTGTATCTGAGCAATGAAAATATATTCTCCTGTGATAGAAGATGTCTGTTCTTTCATAATGATTTATGATCAGTGGTGAGATTAGAGGGAGCTGACTAGAGTATCATCTCGGCTAATTTGTTCAAAGCAAAGTTTAACATTTAAATTTCTTTCTCGTACATCACGGGACACAGAGCGACATAGTCATTACTAATGGGTTATATAGTTACCGTCAGGTGCTGGCACTGGCAACTTCCAAAACCGGAAGTACCCTCCCCTATATAAGCCCCTCCCATCCGGGAGCACCTCAGTTTTTTGCCAGTGTCTAAGGTGTTGGCCAAGAAGAAACATGTGTTTTTCACTGAGCTTGCGTACAGGTTCTTTTGGGCCTCAGTAAGCTATTCCGGATCCGACCAAAAAAGCTTCATAGCTAAACGGTCGGTACCCGGGCCTTGCAGAGAAGAGCAAGGTTCTGCCTGTAATGCTTCTCTTAGGAGAGCTGGACCCTGGGATCCAGAGCTCTGGTCATACCCACGACCAAGATGTTTTCTGTGCAGGGTGCTATACAGGTCCAGGGGAGTGGAATCCTTGGGAACCCGGTCCCTGAAGGTTTGATTACAATGCCTGCCGTGATAGGTGAAGTTTGGGCTTTTGTGGACCAAACAAAGTCCTGCGGCGGGGAACAGGTAAGTGGGGGCCCCCAGGAACTTGGTTCTATTGGGGGACCCCCAAGCCTAATTTGTCTTTCTGTCTGTTACCTAACGGTATTCCCGCTAATATCTGTGCATGCCTGTAACTACTAAAAAAAAATGTAATAATTTTTAATGGTGGTCAAGAAAAAAAAAAAAAAAAAAGAATGTTTTTTTATATATGTTTAGTATATTAAACTGCGGTACCTGTGTTTGTCCACTAGAGGCCGCTGTGGAATGTTTTTCTTGTCATATGGACTAGTTTCTTCTCAGAGAGCAAAGTCCAGGCAGCTGGTGAGTTCTCCTACAGGAAACTGTTTCCTCTGCCATGTTGCAGTGTTCGTCTATCCCCCGGCCTGCGGCAAAGGGGGCCCTGGCTCCTGTCCCTGGTTTCCATGTTTGAAAATTAGCGCCGAGGCGCACGTGGCCGCGCGCGTGCGCGTGCACGCGCCTCTATATATAGAGGTGGCCGGAAAAAGGGGCGGGGCCTGGGGGATGACGCTCTGTGCGCGCCGCAGCGCTTCTGCGCATGTGCGGGCGTCCCAGCAGGTTTTTAAAAAAAGCCACATTATTGCAGTAAGCTGGCTATGAAGTACAGAGACAGAGCTGGCAACATTTAAAGGCATACAGCAAGCGGTTGATACAGGCATCCCCTAGAAAGGCACATTAGTAGACACCAACTGTGATATAGCAGCAATTGTGCTAGACTATTCTCAGTAAAAGAGGTGTATTACGGCTGGAATACCTCAGCTTTAGGCTTAGGAATATGCCGTCCAGTAGCTCCGGAACTGAATCTTCCAGGAAGCGAAGGGGGTCTCATCGGGCTCTGAGGATCTTGGGCATACTCCTGCTGCACCAGTCTCCCCTGAAGTTCAGAGGTAAGTGACCGTAGAGACCCCGCAGGGGTACTTGGTACTGTGGCTGTCCTCAGTCACCTGCTCCTGTGTATGTAACAGAGGAGGTTTTTTCCTCAGCTCTGGGAGGATTAGAGAGAGATTGTCAAAATTTATCGCTGCCTCCCTGTCAGGGAAAGCACGCCCGATCTCCGTCTCCTCCTTCAGAGTGCCTGTTAGCAGAGCAACAGTCCCATACAGGGATCGACCTGCCTGAAGGGGATCAGGATAAGGTTGATTCTGTTATAGAGGAATCAACAGTGGGGGAACCTTTTCTCAGCATCTCAAGCTGAAAGATTATGGGTTCAGTCTCTGACTAACATGGTCCGATCAGCATTTAAAAATGCACCTTGCGGAACCATCAACCACTACTGTATCCTCGTTGGGGTCGCTAGAAGCCCCCAGACTGTTTGTTCTTTTCCACTTCACCCTTTACTGAAAGGACTCATTTACCAGGATTGGGAACGTCCTGAGAAAATATTTATTCCCCCAAGAGATTTCCGGTGGTCTATCCCATGGAGGATAAGTTCATCAAAAAAAAAAAAAGATGGAAGGTCCCTACAGTGGACGCAGCCATCTCTTGTATGTATAAATCACTGACATGTCCAGTGGATAATGTCCAAATGTTCAAGAACCCAATAGATAAAAGATTGGAGTCCTTATGAAAATCTGCTTGGTGATACAACCAGCAGTAGCAGCTATTGGGGTCTGCTAAGCAGTGAAGGATCAGTTGAAACAGGTCTTGAGGGACTTGACAGATCAGCAGGCTTTGCCCTAGCTGATCTACCTAGAGCCTTAGGCTTTGCGGTTGACGCCATAGAGGATTCAGTCCATCAGGCCTCCCGCCTTACGCTGTCTATAGTACATATGCGTAGGCTCCTATGGCTCAAAAACTGGTCTGCTGAAGCTCCCTGTAAAGAATGGCTGGTTAGCGTCCCATTTCATGGTGAACGCTTATTCAGGGAAAACCTGGACAAATATCCAGAAAATTTCCAGCGGTAAAAATACGCTCTTGCCGGTTAAAAGCAGAGTTAGAGGTCCCTCTTTAAGAGGCCTGCTTCTCCAGTCCCTGGGGCATCGGCTGTGTAACAGTTCCGACGGCCTCCTCGGTCAAATCCCGGGGGTAAAAAACAGGGACAGTAGCAGGGTAATGAGAAACCCTGGGTCAGGGGAGGTACAAAACCTCCCCCAAAGTTAAATTCATGAAGCCCCCACTCAGTCGGGTGGGGGGAGGACTCCAGTTGTTCGCAAGAGACCTGGCGGGACACGATCAAGACAGATAGGTGCTCTCCGCAGTAGGTTTGGGATACAGTTTGGAGTTAAAAGACTCTCCTCCTTCCCATTTTTGAGGTCAAACGTGCCAAGGGATCCCCGGAAGAGAGAGTCCCTCCTGTTGGCACTAGAACAACTATTGCTCCAAGGAGTAATTATGGAGGTTCCCCTGGAAGAATGAGGGTTCGGGTTTTACTCAAACCTCTTTACAGTCCCGAAGCAAACGCGGACGGGAGGCCCATATTAATTCTAAAAGGGCTATACAAATTCCTGTATATCAGGACTTTCCGATGGAGTCGATCCGATCGGTGGCCACTGCCCTACAAGGGGAGGATTGGTTAGCCACGATCGACATCAAAGATGCTTATTTGCACATTCCCATCTTTCCAGTCCACCAAAAATTTCTACGCTTTGCAGTAGAAGGGCGCCATTTTCAGTTCAGAGCCTTACCCTTCAGTTTGGCCACAGCACCACGAGTGTTTACAAAAATTCTGGCCCTTTATTGGCCAATCTAAGAACACAAGGTGTAATGATAATGGCATATCTGGATGACTTGTTGCTGATAGACCACTCAGTGAAAAAACTAGACGTGGTCGTTCACAAGACGATCAAGTATCTGGAATCTCACGGTTGGATTATCAACCGAGACAAGTCAGCCCTAAAAACCAGTCAAAAAGTCTGGAATACTTGGGGCTAAGGTTGGATTCAGGCCAGAGAAAAATATTCTTGCCTCGAGGAAAGGTGTTGTCTTTGAAAGATTTGATCCACTTAGTGGGTACAAAAAAGACAGCCGTCCATACGCCTGTATATGAGGCTGCTGGGAAAAATGGTGGCATCATTCGAAGCAGTACCCTACGGTCAATTCCATTCAAGGAATTTGCAAGGGGCCATACTGTCAGCCTGGAACAAAAAAAGTTCAGGCCCTAGACTTACAATGTCCTTGTCCCCTTCCGTTCGCAAGAGCCTCCGTTGGTGGTTGGTTCCCCAGAATCTGGAAAAAAGGAAATCCTTCAGTCCGGTTTCTTGGAAGGTGGTCACTACAGATGCCAGCCTTATAGGCTGGGGAGCAGTACTGGAGCAATAGTCTCTCCAGGGCAGATGGTCGGATGCAGAAAAGGCCCTGCCCATCAATCTCTTAGAGATACGAGCAGCCCGGTATGCCCTAGTAGCATGGACATCCAAACTCCAAGGGTCCCCTGTCAGATTTCAATCAGACAATGCCACAGCAGTGGCATATATCAATCATCAGGGGGGCACCAGGAGTCGTGCAGCCCAGAGGGAAGTAAATTACATCCTGAAATGGGCAGAAGAATATGTCCCAGCCATATCTGCGGTATTCATTCCAGGAGTGGAGAATTGGAAGGCGGACTTTCTAAGTCGCCAGCAATTAGGCCCAGAGGAAGGGTCCCTTCACCCCGAGGTTTTCTGGACAATATGTCAGCGGTGGGGAACATCGGATGTAGATCTTCTAGCATCCAGATTCAACGCAAAGGGGGACAGGTTTGTCTCTCGGACAAGGGATCCCCTAGCTTGCAGCTCGGATGCCCTAGTGTTCCCTTGGGATCAGTTCAAGCTGATATATGCATTCACACCGCCACAATGGTTACCTCGATTACTCCGCAGAATCAGGGTAGAAAAGAAACCGGTGATTCCGGTGGCTCCAGCGTGGCCCCGAAGAGCGTGGTACGCGGAGATTGTAAAATTTCAGTGGGGAGTCCTTGGACTCTCCCACGTCGTCCGGCTTGCGCAAGGACCGATATACCACCCTTCCTTACCAGCCCTAGGTTTGACGGCCTGGCTATTGAAGCCCACATTCTAAAAAAGAGAGGGCTCTCTAATGCTGTGGTATCTACCATGATCAATGCCAGGAAGCCGGTATCCAGGCAGATCTACTATAGAATCTGGAAGGCGTACATCGCGTGGTGTGAGGCCAAGAAATGGCATCCATATAAGTACGTAATAGGTAGGATTCGGGACTTCCTACAGTGGGCTGTAGATAGGAAGCTTGCCTTGAGTACTATCAAGGGTCAGATTTCGGCCTTGTCAATATTTTTTCAAAGGCCCTTGGCTTCGCATTCACTAGTCAAAGCCTTTATACAAGGAGTGATGCGTATTAGTCCTCCGGTTAATATTCCCATATGTCCATGGGATCTAAACTTGGTTCTGTCGGTTCTACAGAAACAACCACTTGAACCATTACAGCATATTTCCTTGGTGCTTCTCACCAGGAAATTGATTTTTCTAGTAGCCATTTGTTCGGCTAAAAGAGTATCGGAATTAGCAGCTATGTCCTGTAAGGAGCCATATCTGGTTATCCATAAGGACAGAGTAGTGTTACGTCCTCATCCAGCCTTTCTTCCTAAGGTGGTATCGAGTTTTCATTTGAACCAAGATGTGGTTCTTCCTTCTTTTTTCCCCAAGCCTACTTCGGTAGAGGAAAAGTTATTGCATTCTTTGGATGTAGTAAGAGCAGTTAAAGCTTATCTAAAAGCCACTGCTCAGATTCGCAGAACGGATACTTTGTTTATTCTGCCGGAAGGCCCCAGAAAGGGTCAGGCAGCGTCAAAATCTACTTTAGCCAAGTGGATTCGACAGGTCATAATACAAGCCTATAGCTTGAGAAGTAGACCGCCTCCGTTCAAAGTTAGGGCGCACTCCACGAGAGCAGTTGGAACTTCATGGGCAGTGCATCACCAGGCCTCCCTGGCTCAGATCTGTAAGGCCGCAACATGGTCTTCAGTACACACGTTTACTAGGTTCTACCAGGTGGACGTTAGAAGTCAGGAGGATGTCGCCTTTGGGCGCAGTGTGTTGCAGGCCGCAAAAGATCCTCATGTCTGATAGCGCTCAGCTTATATATGGTGTATCCCCCCCCTCATTTGGCATTGCTTTAGGACATCCCATTAGTAATGACTATGTCGCTCTGTGTCCCGTGATGTACGAGAAAGAAAATAGGATTTTTATAACAGCTTACCTGTAAAATCCTTTTCTTGGAGTACATCACGGGACACAGAGCTCCCGCCCCTCTTTGGGGACACTTATTGCTTTGCTACAAAACTGAGGTGCTCCCGGATGGGAGGGGCTTATATAGGGGAGGGTACTTCCGGTTTTGGAAGTTGCCAGTGCCAGCACCTGACGGTAACTATATAACCCATTAGTAATGACTATGTCGCTCTGTGTCCCGTGATGTACTCCAAGAAAAGGATTTTACAGGTAAGCTGTTATAAAAATCCTATTATTTACATGTATCCTGGCATAGTAATGGGTAACAGCCATGCCTGGATTGGGAGTCTGGGAACGCTAGCATTTTCCATAGGGGCTGTTGTGCCAGAGAATATTTGTGGGATGGTGTCAGCTCCCTGATGCTTGTAAAGCTCACTTAGTTTTATTAATGAATAAAAATGTTCAAATTAGGTAAATGCACATAAAAGGCTAATGCTTATTTCGGTCCCTGTCTACACATAAATATACACCTGCAGTATGTGTATAGCCAGTAGTTCTTTTTAGTTTGTTGAGGTTTATCTTTAATTCTGCTTTGGCCTTCAAGCAACCCCAGAGATGAATCATCCACAAGACAATTTAGGCAGGAGCTCAGTAGATGTCCAGGTGGCCCAGCTACAGCCTTCATGCTCCTGCAGTTAAACAAGGGGATTGTAATGGTCCAAGCTTTGCACCTGCCTGTCCATTCACAAGGGAAGATGCACTTGTAGGCAGTTGGTATCTGATGGGACAATGCTAGAACACACAATGCAAATGAGAGCAGCTTCTCTGTGCCTATTGCAATCTTTATGAATGTCAATCTAAAGGACAAGGGAGGGTGGGTCCAAAGCTGCTTTTTCGCCAAGGTTCCCATTGTACCTTAATCTGCAATCCAGCAGCGGCCCAATGCTTTAAAAGTTGCAGGGCCAGATGATAGAGGTTTAATGTATTATATTGATGTTTAGTGTAAAAATCTATAATATTTTGTGACTGCTTTCATGGGAATTTGTCCTTCCGTAATGCAATATTTTTCACAATAAATGGGTGTCACATCTAGCACACACAAAAGGCAACCTGTATATAAAAGACTATGGTTACTCGTTAATGTCAATGTAAAAGGAATTTTTTGTCATTGCAGTGGCCAACTGATGGACTGCCTTGGAACTGAATTTAAACGAGGTGCTGGTGTTCTGGATGTCTGCTACGAAACACCTTCCGTTTTGTTATCGTGTGGCTATGATACGTACATAAGATACTGGGACTTGAGAACAAGCACCAGGTAATGATGTTTAAGTAATTCTAGATGATATTCATCCTTTCAGAGACTGTCAAACATTTTAAGGCTGCTTATATAAATAAAATGTTACTAATGCTACCATTGCATAGGAATTAATTTTGCCTTCTGTCAGTAGAAGCAACACTGGCGAAACTACCGCCATAGTAGCCCATGCAGTGTCTATGGGATCCAGGCTGGGGGAGGCCCTGAAATGGGGAGTGGTGGGCTGAAGGAAGCTCTTCTTGGTGTGTGCTAGGATCCAGGACACTCTGCAGAGTGACACAGGGCACACTGATGCTGGAATGCTGAGTGTAGCACAGGGCACTGCTCCATGAGGCATTACAGTGAGGCATTGTAAATTAATCCTTCCCCAAATGCTACAGACCTCTTGTTATGTGAAGAGGGGATGAAGGAAAATTTCACTTTCGCGCTCCATGGGGTGCCTGTACTGACAGAAAGTCTAAACTGAAAGTATGGTGGGGAGAGCAGTCTCTGTTGCACACTGTCCCCTGCAAGTGCTGCTATAGTACTGTCCCCCAGCCTTCCTCCAGAGCCCCCTTCTATCCACAGAGCCCCACAGTCCCCATCATGCCCCTTAGCCTTCTGCAGAGCCCCAGCCCCCTGAAGAGTCCTTGATGGTTCTGCCATTCTCCCAGAGTGCCCCCCTAGCCTGCTACAAAGTACCCAGGCATCCACAGGGTCATGTAGAGTGCCTCCAACCCCAGAGCCCTCCAGCTATCAGTTCCTAATATTTTTCCTCTTACTGACAATAACGTTGTGGCATTTATTTCTCCTACTGACTGCTGACACTGATGAATCCTTACTCTCACTCACTACCAACACAATGCCAATTTTTTTTCCTATTACTGACCACTAGTATTGGGGCATTCTTTGCTGCCACTGATCACTGAAGTTGGAGCATTTATTTTTCTTACTGACCACTGATGCCGGGCATTTTTTCCTCCTACTGACCACTGATTGGGCATTTTTTTACCTTCCACTGCTTACTGATAAGGCATTTTCTAACCCCCGCTGACCACTGATGAAACATTTTTGCTCTTACTGACAACTAACAGTGCATTTTTAAGCTATGTACTTTTCTTTACCCTCTGGCACTTGCGAACAGCTACACTGCACTTCTCCTCCTTTCCTGGCAAAAAGTCTTTGAAAAACTACTTTCTAAAGCCTCATACACACGATCGGACTTTCATTGGACAAATCTGTGGATTTTTGTCCGAAGGGCGTTGTCCGTGAACTTGTTCTCCATACAGACGGCAGAACATTTTCAGCCAGCATTCACAAAACTATGTTTTTTTTCAGCTCTTTAGCGCCACCCTTTGGGCAACTTCTGCTAATGTTGTCTGATGGTTAGCATTGGTTTGGAGCATGCGTGTTTGTACTTTGGATTTTAGCCCGACGGACTTGTGTACACACGATTGGATAATCCGATGGAACACATTTGTTGTCGGACAATTTGAGAGCATGACCATCAAACATTTGTTGTCGGAAATTCCGACAACAATTGTCCGATGGAGCATACAGACGGTTGGATTATCCGACAAAACACATCCTTTGGACAGTTGTTGTCGGAATATCCGATCGTGTGTACGGACCTTTAGACTACCCTTTCCATGTTAGGGTAACAACACAAACAGTGTTGTTGCCTACTTCGAGGAAGTGGAAAAATAACACATCCACCGTCGTGATCAACAGGTAAAAGCCTATATTACAGAAAACCAAAAATGCTGTGTTAATGCTAGTTGTAGACTACAGAAAAAATATAATTCTAATTTTGTCTATAGTTTCCTTTTAAATTTTATTTTTTTCTGTGCAGTCAATTAATTTACCAAAGTTTATAGCAAAGGGGTTTATTGCTTTATTCATAGTTTACAATTTAATTAATTGTCATTGTCTTAACCAAGAATTATTTGTTTTGCCCTACAGTAACCAATTGGATTTGGTCTTTATTTGTTCAAATCCAGTTAACTTTTGCATCTGATTATATGCATTGGGGCAATACCAACAGTTTGTTTTTTAAGCACTTATATTAAAAAACTAGTGTACTAGCATGGAGGGGTCCCTCTTCTGTAGCCCCCCAAATTATGTGGGGATGAACATATCCAATTTCATCTGCAAAACTAGGGCAATGTTGTAGGACAACAATGCTAATTACTGACCCAGAGAATCACTAGTATGATCTCTCTGCACTTGCCCTGCTGCCTTAAAGAACAGAGCACCAAATGCAGCTAGGTGTTTGAAGTAATTTCTATGAATACCAGTAGTGTGGTCCAAATCTAGATTTGTTGATTAGCATTCAGAGGAAGTGGCCAGCTAAAAAATCTATCCCAGCTGTTGGATCTCCCAGACAGAAAGTATTTTCAGAGTGTTTTACTTAACATTATCCCAGAATCCCAAGGTAATCTGAGATTATCCAGATAATTTGGACAGTATCCATTATTATGACATAATGAACAACCAAAACTATCAAGCGCAAAAATATCCCAAAACCATATTTTAGCAGGACCTTAGTTGAGTCAACAATTTGAGTAGTAGACAATTTGAGTCACTTTTCTGATAAATCAGATACTGTAGAGCAGAATGGTAAAATAACCATTTTTTTGTATATACTGTAAGGTATTTTTATGTATCTTGTAGAATTGCACATTTGATGTTTTAAATTATTCTTTTATCCATTTATCAAGATGTTTTCTGTAACAGCAATGTTTAAAGTATATCCAAAGCCATTTTTAAAATTTTCCATAGAGTAGGGCACAGTTAGAACCTCTGTCAGGTTATTTTTTGCTGTACGTTGGGTAGATCTCTCTTCACCTCTGTTCTGAAAACACAACAGGAAGTGAGATGGCATCTGCAATATAGAAAGAAATCCACTACTGGACAGTTGTCATAGAGAATAGGTGTCACCATTGGAAGATTTCCCCACTTTTTCTGTTTAGGTGACAGCTATATTAATGTTATACCATTAGTTGGGTCTTAAACATTGTTTTCCAGACCTGAAAAAAGGGGGTGGGGGGGTTTGGACCCCTGAAATGCATTGAATTTCCCTTTTTGATCTTCTGTTTTATCGTATATTAGAATCAAATTGTATATGGACTAATAATCTGTGGTGTGGCACTTCAGTCTTCCAGCCAGTGTTCTGCACCACAAACCAAGGAAACTGTGGCAATCCTATTGGGTGTAAAAGCTACCAGCCTGGTAACTAGACAACCTATTCCAACACTATTATATTATTTTGAATAGTAATATCAATGGGACAACCCTAGGGTCCAGCGCTAGCTATTAATTTTCCCAAACCATAAAAACATAACAGAGGTTTTGAAACTTCCACAATAAAGTTAAAAAAAAGTTTTGGGTTTAGATGCAAATTAAAGGCCTTGTAGGCCTGCTGTTACAGGTGGTGCCTGGTGACAAAATAATTTTTTTAAAGTAATTTCCTGTAATCTCTATTAGTGATGAGTTGAGGTTGGGCCAAACCCACAGAAAACTGTCACATGATAGCAAGCTGCCAGCCCAGTGGGCTGTAGCTGGGGAATTCCCCTCCCACAGCCGCATGCGACACAGGGGCAGGGATGCTGGTGACTTCATTGGCTTAATATAGCCATATGGCCATATTTGATAAAGGACATTGCCAAATATGGTGATGTGGCCATATTAGGTCAATGATGTGACCACTAATCCTGCCCCTTTGTTACGTGTAGGATGTGGAATTCCCTGGCTGTAGCTCATTGGGCCAGGGGACCTGCTATCATGTGACAGTTTCTCGTGGGTTCAGGCCGAACCTTAGCTCATCACTAATCTCTATAAAGGTAGTATGGAAAATGGAATGAAGGACTGGAAGCTAGTCGTGGATATTATAGATTATGCTTGAGACATCCAAGACCTTAGGATATGTCCATTTTTCCTGTTCCTGCACTCTAACTGGCTGTGCTTAATTGGATTACACAAACTGTCTGTGAACTGCCAGGTCGGTGTTATATGTTGATGGTCATACATGCACATAGCTGTAAAAAATGCAGGAGTAACAGAGTAATATGGAACATTTGTTCTGTTGGTATTATTTTTTTAATGGGAAATAGAACTGTTCATACTCTTAAGCCCCGTACAAACGATCGGTTTGACTGATGAAAACCGTCCGATGGATGGTTTTCATCAGACCAACCGATCGTGTATGGTACCCATCTGTCTTTTTTCCATCGGTTGTAAAAAATAGAACTTGTTTTAAAATTTTCCGATGGATAAAAAACCGATGGGAATTTCCGATCGTCTATGGGCAAGTCCATCGGTTAAAAAACCCATGCATGCTCAGAATCAAGTCGACGCATGCTCAGAAGCAATAAACTTCATTTTTCTCGGTTCATCGGAGTGTTTTACGTCACCGCGTTTGGAACGGTCGGTTTTTTGACTGATGGTGTGTGGCCAAGACTGATGAAAAACAGTTTCATCGGATTTCCGATGGACAAATCCATCGGACGAAAATCCATAGGTTATCCGATCGTGTGTACGGGGCTTTAATGTTACTGAGTTTGCACTTCACCCTTCCTCAAGTAAAATTAAAGTAATAATATGAGGCCATTTACCTGTAGAGAGGCTGGTTGTTCACATGCAAGGCTGAATATTTCTGCTGACGTATCACTAGTCTGTAGAACGTTTGTACAGTATTTCCAGTTTTTAGTTGTCTGTTTCCATGGTTCTTCTATGGCAACAAGTATCAGTAGGTTAGTCTGTACGTTAAAATCTACAACTATGCATTAATACTGTACTTTTCTAGAATGTAAAAATATATAAGTTAAAATTTCCCAAAGACTATATTGATTATCATTAAAAAGCAGTCCTTGAGCTTCAGGTACAGTGCCTTGAAAAAGTATTCATACCCCTTGAAATTTTCCACATTTTGTCATGTTACAACCAAAAACATAAATGTATTTTATTGGGATTTTATGTAATAGATCAACACAAAGTGGCACATAATTGTGAAGTGAAAAGAAAAATGATAAATGGTTTTCAACATTTTTTTACTAATAAATATGTGAAAAGTGTGGCGTACATTTGTATTCAGCCCCCCTCAATACTTTGTAGAACCACCTTTCGCTGCAATTACAGATGCAAGTCTTTTGGGGGACATCTCTACCAGCTTTGCACAACTAGAGAGTGAAATGTTTGCCCACTCTTCTTTGCCAAATAGCTCAAGCTCTGTCAGATCGGATGAAGCACGTCTTTGAACAGCAATTTTCAAGTCTTGTCACAGATTCTCAGTTGGATTTAGGTCTGGACTTTGACTGGGCCATTCTAACACATGAATATGGTTTGATCTAAAACTATGTAGCTCTGGCTGTACGTTAAAAACCCTTTCACACTGAGGACAATTTGTAGGCGCTATAGCGTTAAAAATAGCGCCTGCAATCCGCCCTTAAACAGCTGCTCTATTCACTCCAGTGTGAAAGCCCGAGGCTTTCACACTGGAGCGGTGCGCTGGCAGGGCGTCAGAAAAAGACCTGCCAGCAGCTTCTTTGGAGCGCATTAGGAGCGGTGAACTCACCACTCTTAATGCACTCCTGCCCATTGAAATCAAAGGGCAGCGCCGCCGTACCGCCGGCAATGTGCCACGGTAGCGGTGCATTGCGGCCAGTTTTAACCCTTTCTCGGACGCTAGCGGGGGTTAAAAGCGCCCCGCTAGCGGCCGAAATGCGCCACAAATCTGACAGTTAAAATAGCGGCGTTTTACCGCTGACACTATGGGCGGCACAGTGTGAAAGGGGTCTTAGGGTCATTGTCCTGCTGGAAGGTGAACCTCCATACCAGTCTCAAGTCTTTTGCAGACTCTAACAGGTTTTCTTCTAAGATTGCCCTGTATTTGGCTCCATCCATCTTCCCATCAACTCTGACCAGCTTCCCTATCCCTGCTGAAGAAAAGCATTGCCACAACATGTTGCTGCCACCACCATGTTTCACGGTGTGGATGTTGTATTCAGGGTGATGTGCAGTGTTAGTTTTCCGCTACAGACAGCATTTTGCTTTTAGGCCACAAATTAAAATTTTGGTCTCATCTGAACAGAGCACCGTCTTTCACATATTTGCTGTGTCCCCCACATGGGTTTTTCACAAACTGCAAACAGGACTTCTTATAGCTTACTTTAAACAATAGCTTTCTTCTTGCCACTCTTCCATAAAGGCCAGATTTGTGGAGTGCACGACTAATAGTTGTCCTGTGGACAGATTATCCCACCTGAGCTTTGGATCTCTGCAGATCCTCCAGAGTTACCATGGGCCTCTTGGCTGCTTTTCTGATGAATGCCCTCCTTGCCCGACCTGTCAATTTAAGTTGACGGCCATATCTTGGTAGGTTTGCCTTTTTATAACCTAACTCTGCTTTAAACTTCTCCATAACTTTATCCCTGACCTGTCTGATGTGTTCCTTGGCCTTCATGATGCTGTTTGTTCACGAAGGTTCTCTAACAAACCACTGGGGGGCTTCACTTCACAGAACAGCTCTATTTATACTGAAATTAAATTACACACAGGTGAACTATATTAATTAGAGGACTTCTGAAGGTAATTGGCTTAACTAGATTTTTAGGGGTTTTAGAGTAAAGGGGGCTGAAAACAAATGCATGCCACACTTTTCAGACAATTATTTGTAAAAAATTCTGAAAACCATTTATAATTTTCCTTCCATTTCACAATTCTGTGCCACTTTGTTTGGGTCTATCACATAAGATCCCAATAAAATAAGTTTACATTTTTGAATGTAACAGTACAAAATGTGGAAAATTTCAAGAGGTATGAATTCTTTTTTGGAGGCACTGTAAGTGACTTTGGCTTGGTGTCATCAGTGTGCTGCAAATGGAAAGATATAGAAGCTCCACTATGTTTTTTAATGCAAGTTTAGTTTAGATAAAGTTGATTTGTCGCAGGGTTCTAAGGAACTGCTTTATAATAATTTACTTATTCTGAACCATCACAAACCTAGGGGCAATCTCATCTCTTCCATTTCATCCATTGTAAGCTTAGGCCCATAGTGCATTAAAGAGCTGCTTGTATCCAAATTTTACTCTATGTTAGGATATTCACCTGTGACAAAGTCCAGCATTCCATCACAGCATTTATCTATCAGTCCACTGCAGGCAGGAGGAAACATTTCATAAGTCTCCTCTCCCCCAGTTATCAGATTGCAGAATTGTAAATTCAGACGTTAAAGGCTTCAGCTGGGGTTGATCTGTGTCAAAGATTTGCAGGACCCGCACAGTCACCGTGATTTACATGATTATGTCATCTGTTAGGCCAGCATCTCAGACCAGTAAGTTGAATAATGCCTAAATAAAGATGGTACTGTTCTTATAGAGAGAAAATATGATTAGGCATTGTCAGGAGAAGTATGTGCTCTCTGTAAGAGTTAGTAAATTGATGTAAGTGTTACTTACATATTATTATGCATGCACTTAACTTGAAAAAAATGTATCCAATCCTAGGTCCATGTTAAAAAGCCGAATATGCGTAATAAATCAAGATGGGTGATAATTACCATTTGGAAAGCTGATAACTTGCTCTGCCTTACAATATCATGTTTGGCAGAAGGTTGGGGTTATTCTTTAAAACTTTTTGCAAAAGATGCCCAATTAAATGCAAAACCACATAAAGGCTAGTCATCAGTTATCTGGAATTTGCAGTTATCAGACAAGCCCAAAGTCTCTCTCAGAAGATCAGGACAAGCAGTACGCGTATATTATCACACCATGCTGAGGTCTGAGAAATAACGAGTTGAGGGAGTCAAAGGCATCAGAAGAACGTGGAATCACACTCCCACTGCAATTATAAAATAATTTTAAAATAACTTTTAATTACAGGCACTGGCTGGGCTCCACAGCTGATCTGCTTTGTTGGTGCCTAAATGTGCTTGACACATCCAGTTCGGAAGCTGGTACAAACTGAACACATTTGTTCTTTATTTTACCTATTTTGGTGATATCGAATGGGGTCTAGTTTTCTTTCATTACATTTTTATATTGGGGACAGCAAAGTTGTAGAAGATTAGATCAGAAATGTGTTATTTTGAAGGTTTCTTGTTCTTTGAAAAACATGATCACCAATTTTCTCGTGTGGTGACCAGTAGTGCTGTGTCAGTGGAATGACTGTTCTCTCAAACTTCATCTAAATGCAGAAAAGAACAAGCTTGCACACAGGACAGATATGCTTTGTACCTCAAAAAAGAAAAATGCATATTTCATGTACTGATTAATACACAGCAACGTAAAGTGAATCTGAACTTTAAAAAGTGAGAATTTGAGGTAGTAAACCGCAGACTTTAAAAAAATAAAAAATCCCCTGCAAGGTAGTGGCATAATGTGCTAGTATGCATTGCATACTAGCACATTATGAAATACTTACTTTAGAACAAAGCACTCCAACGGTGCGCTGTCACCACTAGTGGGGCTACCATCTTCCCCGGTCTTTCTTCCAGGTTTGCTGGCTTCGGTCCTGTGAATGGCTGAGCCGCAATGATGTCGCAGTTTACGGCACAGAGCTCTGAAGGGACAGCACAGGTATGCCGTCCCTTCAGAGCGCATGCGTCGGTGAGGTCACTGGCTACATCCAGTGTGAATATCTCATAAACACTGCAAGTTTAGGAGATATTAACTGTACCTACAGGTAAGCACTATTATAGGCTTACGTATAGGTACAAGTTCAAAAGCGGAGTTTACTACCACTTTAAAGAGAACATCCCAAAATGTTAATTAATTAACAAGTACCTTAATGATTTACCCTTTATCTTGAATTCTTCCTGAAAATAGCAGTGCACTTCCTGTTTCTAGGCACCCTGTGTCTTGAGCTTCATGGCTGTATGTCTATAGTGCAAGGTCATCTAAGAAAGTCTTCTTCTTACTGCTGTCTTCTGAGGTTTGGAGTGAGATTTGGTGATGTCATCCCTGTACTGCTCACTGTTCTCCTCACTGGAGGACAGTCTGTACCTGAGGGTGTTACAAGGATCTCCCTGCTTCTGCTTCATCTATCCAGAAAAAAAGTACCTCTCCTGCTGCTTCTTAAATATTCCCCCACCAATCAGCAGATCTGATATTAGGAATCAAAGCGCAACCTTTATTGATATCACTGCCTCCTTACAGAGACACCCTATGAAATATGTTTAAATAAGCCTGTAATGGAAAGACAGTTAAAGGAAATAATGGTGACTAGCCATTTGCCCTCTGTTTGCCTTTTTTGGCATGGCTTTCACTCACAGCTCAAGTCCTCTTTAAAACAACAGAACTTGTAGGAGCAAAGTGTAGCTTTTAAACTTTAGCAAATATTGTAGCTAAGAATCATTGTGTTCTAACACAGTATTTCTCAACCAGGGGGCGGTGCGCTGCATCTGGTATTTTCGCACAGCATCATGCTTTCCATAGTGAAGGTGGGCGGGCTACCAACAGTATGGAAATGAATAACTCTAATCCATGGTGGGCAGCATTCAGGGCAGCCCCAAGATTCAGAAGGGGACAGTAGCCCCCCTTTGTTTTTACTGCTCCACTTTATTCCCACTGTAATACTGCCACAACCACGCTGTGGTGAGGATTGGAAGGAAAGATTCTCTTATGAAGGAGGAGGGGGGAAATTAGGATTCTGATGTGTGTGGGAAGGGGAGGGACTGAAAGGAGATCCAATTTTAGACTGGGATGCCTCAAGATTTTACATACACGGAAAGGGTGCTGTGAATGAAAAAAAGGCTGACAAAAGAGGTTTGTGACACGTGGTACCCATGGTCAGTCTTTTTCTATTCTTTTTCTATTCTACCTCTTACCAGGAGTTGATCGACCAGCAAGGCTCCACCTAGAGCAGGGGTCTCAAACTGGTGGCCCTCCAGCTGTTGCAGAATTACAATTCCCATGAGGCATTGCGAGGCTAAACAGTTACAAGCATGACTCCCATAGGCAGAGGCATGATGGGACTTGTAGTTCCGCAACAGCTGGAGGGCCGCAGGTTTGAGACCCCTGACCTAGAGCATTCTGATTCAGTGCCTTGAAAATGTATTCATACCCCTTGAAATTTTCCACATTTTGTCATGTTGCAACCAAAAACGTAAATGTATTTTATTGGGATTTTATGTAACAGGCCGACACAAAGTGACACATAATTGTGAAGTGGAAGGAAAATGGTAAATGGTTTTCACATTTTTTTACAAATATGTGAAAAGTGTGGCATGCATTTGTATTCAGCCCCCCTGAGTCAATACTTTGTAGAACCAGCTTTCGCTGTGATTACAGCTGCAAGTCTTTTTGGGTATATCTCTACCAGCTTTATACATTGAAAGAGTGAGCTTTTTGCCCATTCTTCTTTGCAAAATAGCTCAAGCCCTGTCAGATTGGATGGAGAGCGTCGGTGAACAGCAATTTTTAAGTCTTGCCACAGATTCGCAATTGGATTTAGCTTTGACTGGGCCATTCTAACACATGAATATGATTTGATCTTAACCATTCCATTGTAGCTCTGGCTGTATGTTTAGGGTCATTGTCCTTCTGGAAGGTGAACCTCCGCCCCAGTCTCCAGGTTTTTGCAGACTCTAACAGGTTTTCTTCTAAGATTGGCTTGTATTTGGCTCCATCTATCTTTCCATTAACTCTGACCAGCTTCCCTATCCCCACTGAAGAAAAGCATTCCTACAACATGATGCTGACACCACCATGTTTCGTGTTGGGGATGGTGTGTTCAGGGTGATGTGCAGTGTTAGTTTTCTGCCACACATTTGCTTTTAGGCCAAAGAGTTTAATTTTGGTCTCATCTGACCAGAGCAGCTTCTTTCACATGTTTGCTGTTTCTCCCACATGGCTTCTTACAAACTGCAAGCAAGACTTTTTATGGCTTTCTTTCAACAATGATTTTTTTCTTGCCACTCTTCCATAAAGGGCAGATTTGTGGAGTGCATGACTAATAGTTGTCCTAAGGACAGATTCCCCCACCTGAGCTGTGGATCTCGGGAGCTCCTCCAGAGTTGCCATGGGCCTCTTGGCTGCTTCTCTGATTAATGCTCTCCTTGCCCGGCCTGTCAGTTTAGGTGGACGGCCATGTCTTGGTAGGTTTGCAGTTGTGCCATACTCTTTCCGTTTTCCGATGATGATGGATTGAACAGTGCTCCGTGAGATGTTCAAAGCTTGGGATATTTTTTTTATAAGCTAACCCTGCTTTAAACTTCTCCACAACTTTATCCCCGACCTCTTTGGTGGTCCCTAAGGTTCTCTAACAAACCTCTGAGGGCTTCACAGAATAGCTGTGTTTATACTGAAATTAAATTACACACAGGTGGACTCTATTTACTAATCAGGGGACTTCTGAAGGCAATTTGTTCCACTATATTTTAGTTAGGGGTATCAGAGTAAAGTGGCCTGAATACAAATGCACGCCACACTTTTCAGATATTTATTTGTCAAACATTTTAAAAACCATTTATCGTTTTCCTTCTACTTCACAATTATGTGCCACTTTGTGTTGGTCTATCACATAAAATCCCAATAAAATACATTTACGTTTTTGAATGTATCATGGCAAAATGTGGAGAAGGGGTATGAATACATTTTCAAGGCACTGTAGGGCCAACATTTATTTATTGTGTCAAATATTTCATGCTGGATTAGATTCCCCTTCTATTCCCTCCCCCCTACCCACCCAATTTATTTTTTCCACCTCTTTTTCTTTTTATTTGTTCCCTTGTTAATTAGTTAGAAAGCTTGGTCGAAAGGTATGGGACACAGTTTTCTGGCAGGCAGACTGTGAAAGAATCTCCGTTATGTTTTTCCTGAAGTTTTCATGGGCTTTTGATATAATGCTAAAATGGCAGACCCTTGGCCTTTTGAGCTTTCTGTGAGTACTGTGACTCCTTAGCTTTGTCTGAGCTGCCTTATCAATGTTAGTGTCTGTGTACCCAGTCTGTAAAACTTTTGCAAAATAAAGAATTTAAAAAAAAAACAGGTTGACAAAAACTATTCTAACACCCATGTAGAAAGTACTTAAAACAGTATTAAACCAAAAATGTCATATTTTGCAGTTTAGCAATCATTAAATGTAGTGTTTGAATTAGTTTTCTTTTTTTCCCTCTGCTGTCACCTAGTGATCTGGCCAGTAACACACCTCCTGTATTACAGTGCCCCCAGTCTGGATAAAGGAGCACAGGTGGCACAACAGACAACAGCATTCTCAGTCTGGTGGGGAGGGTATTAAAAAAATGTACAAGTAAGTTTAAATACACTAACAAATTGAAGCTAAACTCCAGTTCACACTTTATAATCAGTTACAGCAAACCTTTTTTTTTAAAGTGTAGCGCACCCACCTGTCCCCCTCCTGCATTAAACTCGGCTCCTCGCAGGGAGAGACAGGCACACCGCACCACAAGCCCGTACCCTCCTGTGTTAAGAGGTTAGGCGGTGTTATTTTTGGGCCTTGTCTGCAGCCGGAGTCTAAAGTCCTCCTGAGAATGATTCTCACCTCTACAGTGTGTAGATGCAAGTCCTTGACTTCCCCAGGAACGTGAATGTCCACACCAGCTGAAAGTCCAACTCAATATTTATTTTCACTTGCACAACACATAGTCTTTTGGATAGAAGAAAGGTTGGAGCAAAGACACAGGCCAGCCCAAGGTGTGGAGGTGGCCCAGGCACAAACGTAGCTCAAACTCTTCTGACTGTTCAGGTTTCTCAAACAGTTTTGGCGCACGGTCTCTGCCACAGACCATGAGGTTGGTCTCTGCCACAGACCTTGTGAATAAGGTCACTGCCACTGACCTGGCAAACAAGGTCACTGCCACTGACCTGATAAACCTTGGTTCCTAGTTCCTAGGACAAAGCCCCTTTCAGGGAGAAGACGTCCCCCCAGAGAGTCAACAGACCCCTTCCTTCACCGTGCATCGGTCCCTCAGAACAGATCCTACCTTCTCTTAGGGTGCGGGTCCCCTCACAAGGCGGCGCCCTGGACTCCTCGATCCCTAGTGGACCCCAGCCGAAGGTTGCTGGGCCCCGGGCCGTTGCTGCAGCTCCTGGGCCTTCGTACCCAGGTAGCCAGAAACGGTGAGGTAGCACCTCACCCCAGGCTAAAGGTGCCTGAGGTGGAACTGGAACAAGGCCTCCGGGCCTAGGGCACCCCGAGATGGCCCACACACACCCAGACCGAAGGCGCCTGGGCGTGGATGAACCCCTCTCAGAAGATGTCTGCCCCTTTTATATCCTCTCCCGGCATGTACAGCAGGTTCCCCGCCCCACCGTACGGCTGCCGAGAGGGGACACAAAAGGCACAGCACTACGCTCGCGGTTCAACCCTGGCCCAGAATGGCAGCACCACCCACCGGCCACAGGGAACACATCACCAGCATTAACCCCTGAGAACAAAAATGGTCCATAACTCCTAACAATGTAATGTGTCTGAGCCTGGTTACCACTCAGACACTTCCCCTAAATGGAACACCCCGCTACAAAGGTTTTAACATAAATAAATAAAAGCTGACCATTGTAAACACCCCTGTCAGTGGTAAATGGTTTGTCTCATTCCTTTAAACTGATACATCTGGAAGAGAGCTTGTTCTTTTGAAAAACAACAGCCTTACTGGCTGAATCACCAGAACTGCTTCTCTTTCTATACTGAGGATTTTCTGCTGCAACTAAACCCGTATTTAAAAAAAAAAAAAAATTAGCATTTGGGCTGAGACTTCAGTTGAGATTTAATGTTCACAAATGTGTTCATTCACGTATACAGGTGAATTGGTGCAAGGCAGTTTTTTTTATAATTCTTTCAGACACTGCAGTCTTATTCTACTAAAACTAAAGTGTTTAAGATTGCTATTATATTGAGCAGTTTTTCCTGTGCCTTGTTTAAGAGAAAAAAAAAAAATGTTATTCTAAATTGTGTTAGGAAGACCCTCTGAATTCTGGATTGTGTAATATTGTATAATTTTATGTTCCATCCATGTTCTATTGAATGTGATGTAATGTTAGTGCCCCACATAGAAGAAAAAACAAGGCTGCAGTTTATTACAACAGCACCAAGTCCTCACACTGTACAGCATCTAGTGGCTCAGAGGAATCGATTGGGTACATTACCACTTAGCATAGAGTCAGTGTGACTGCACATAAGGTCAAGGGGAACACCATGTTTACTGTCAGCCTCCTACATTAATGGGAGAAGGACAGGTCGGCTCTCCTTAGAATTGATTATCTTTCAGCCATGGGTCTTTCTGCCAGATACTAATTGGTCTTCCTGCTTTTCACTTATTGGGATAGACAAGATGTCAGACATTTGAAAGTGATGCCATCCTATTATAATTTATTAATGTATGTCCTGGTTAGGACACTAAACAATTCTAGAGGATTTCAGATGGCAACTTGCCACCTTATCTAGTTCTTCAACCATAACCAGTTATGTCAGCAGTTTTATAAAGGGTTGTTTCAGGGACTTTCTCTGAAAAAATAAATAAAATAATAGAATTGAAAAAGCAAGTTTGATTTATTATCTGCGGTAGTCTGTCAAACAGATGATTTAACCAATGGCACTTCCTATACAGTTTAATAATAGAAATATCTGTAACTACATGTTATGGGGCTCCATAGAAAAAAAACATTAGGGCCCCCATCTTCCTAATCTCTATCTCAAATTCCTCTACTGTTACAGAATACAAACTGCTTTCATAGCAATTGTATGGAAGTTTTCATATACACTAGTAACCATGATGTATTTGCCAAATGCTATTGGTACCTGCACACATTTTGGCGCCATAGCAGTTATATGGTGTGCTATGGATATAGTTAGTCCCTATGTCCATGACTAGTTATAAGAAAATACATCATATCATAATTTGATAACAGAAATATGGATTGTAGTTTACCAGAGCATTTTTTTCTCAAATAAGTGCAGGAACTCAACCATGCCCTGCACACACCCCGGGCACCTGCATCCCCCTTTTCCATATGCTGCATTTAGCGGGAGCCACTCAGGAGATCAGATCTGGGGGAGCCAAGCTGTCACTTGTAAACACAGAAGTCTGGGTTCTGTGTTTACAAGTGATAGCTTGGCTGCCACAGAGCGATAGTGGTGAGCAGGGAGCAGAGGGCCAGAGCTGGAGGTGGTGGAACTGAGTTCCACCAAGTTCCAGCTGAAAAAAGCCCTGTGTACACATCTAATCATCAGCAAATTCTTGTCAAATGTGTTTATTAACGCTTGAATGTAATAGGAGCAATTCAGGTACAGTGGATGGTACATAAGTAGACATAGACATGTACTGATCTGGCATCAGGTAGAAAGATCTAAGGTTGCAAAAACCAAGGTCCGACACAGCACTCGCCGGAGGCGGCAAACATAAAGCTACTGTTAACAAAACTGCTGGAGTGGCTATCTCCAAATAAAATTTAAATGTGAAATTACTGTAAAGTGCCAATCCCTGCAATCTGTGCACTAGAGAAAGACCAGTTGTGATAAACTGTTGTAGTTATAGACAGAGTCCTCAATTTGGGAACCATACCATTACTGCACCATGACAAAAGGAAAGCGCTAAATACATTTGGAAGAAAAGTTAAAGGAGATGACCAGGGAAGAGAAAGAAAAGGAGGAAAAGTAGGGCAGGGAAGTGAGAGAAGGTGAAGCAAGTCCCCGAGGGTGGAACGACTCCAAATATTTAGCTGCGAGGGTCCCGACGGGTGGTCTACCTAGGCAACAATGGCTCACCAAATCAGGGGGTAGGCAATGCTTTACCCAAGGATTCCATGTTTTTTTTCTTAAGTTTAACGTTTGGAAAATCAGAACTTCAGTGGACTCATTACCTCTGCAGCTCCACCAATACTGAGGATAAAATAAGAGTCCATCAAAATGGTGTGAGGAGGGCCTAATTTAACCCCAAGCGGTCATAATGAAAGAGAGCCTTCCCTTTCACTGTTTTTTACCTTGTTATCATATCTTGAAGGACCTGATTCCCAAGAAGTATACCCCATAAATATATTCTTTGTTCTAACCTTATTTTATCCAAAAGATTTGGTTGGATGGCTATTAAAAGCTAAAATCCACTCTTTCTCTGGTCAGGATTGAAAAGGGATGAGTGCAGAGGTCACTGCAACATGACATAGAGAAATGAGCTAGGACTAAGTTTCCAGCCGTTCCTCTGTCAGTGTCTGCTGTTAGGGTAGCTGGGGCAGTGATTTTATGCTTAGGCAAAGATGTGGAGCCAATCTGCCCCCAAAGAGTCCATTTCACAGAGGCTAGTTTTGTAACATAGTGCTGTATGCATGCTGCTGAAATGAGTAATTAAAATAGGAAGTGTTGATCCAGTCTAAAGACTCTATTCATAGCTATCAGTTTTACAGTAATTCAGAGTTTCACATAGGAAACTGAACAAGTGGGATAGGGTTTTATTTACAGGGTAGATACTTAAGCCTAATTTAACCTTTGTCCTGTATGATGTAGGCATAGCTTTGCTGTAGTGGATCCTTGTGACAATGACCTCATACAATAATTCAGAACTGTGGGCCAATATTGAGATTTAAAGCGGGAAGGTCTGAAGACAGAGTGCATTGAGAATTGACCTTTTAGTTCTCGGGATGATCTCACCTCCATCAATACTCATCAATATTGTTTTTGTTTGCCCACATGTTAGACTGCATTATATCATATTTGATGCAAGATAATTTTGCTTTGCAAGCAAATACAGCATCATAAAACATCTATTGCCAGTATGGATTCTTTATTTGTATCTTGTTTTGTTTCTTATTAATGTTCGTTTCCTATAACAGGCCTTTTATGTTAAAGTGTATATAAACTCTAACAATGAACTTCTCTTTTTTGCTCTCCTTTGGTCTGTTAAATATACCATTTGAAGCATTTAGCCATATCTGTTCAGTAAGTGCAACAAAAAAACCAGTTGATCTGTTGAAAATTTGAGCTGTCCTGTGTGCACTCCCTGTGTTATCACTAACAGCCATCCTTATTTCTATTTTGGACTACAAAATGATTAGCCTTTATGTTGTAAAGATCTGAAAGTGGGAGTGGCTGAGTGGTTTGGTAAAAAACAGGGAGGGCTGACAACACTCAAGAAAGCTGTGAATGTTCAACCCACAACAATACTTAGAGGAACTGCATTCTGCTCACATAATTTGTAATAAAAACATCTTTGCCATTCTGAAGCTTCCCTCCAACTACGTTGCATATTATTTCATATATACTGTGATTCTGTACTTGCCAAATATGCTGCAGAAATCTCCCTCCACTAAGTCTGGCTGCATCCATTTTAACTGTGGGCAGCTGAAGCTGTTGCCTGTTCACTTCCTGGATTTACACAGACACACACCTTCAGCTCTGCAGTTCTCATTGGCCCTTTTATGACTTATCCCCTCTCCCTTCCTGGCAAACTCTCAGGAGAGTTAGAGAGAGAGAGCTGTGCATGATGTCATAAGCCTAGGCTTTTTACCAGACAAGAAACAGGAAGTGGGCTGTATAAGGTATTTACTGGCAGAAAAAAATGGTTTTACTATCCAAAGTTAAAACAACAAGGGCAGAAGATTTAATAGATGGAAAGATGAAACAAATTAATGAAGTTCCGCTTTAAGAGTTGAGTGCATTTCAGGCAAACCAACAGGTATTTCTTTCTTATCCATTAAGGGAATTTATAAGCTGACAAGTTATACTGCCACCTATAGGAAGTTTAGGACAGTGGCCAGCAGAGCATTTGTACGCAAGGCCCTGTAATGGCTGTGAGTTTGAGCGCTGATATCATTCGCTGGGTGTGCCCACCTTCTTTCCCACCATTCAGCTTGAAGGAGTCTCCGTTCTGTTGCTGTCCCTGCCTCTGAAGCCCCACATAGATCATTGGTCTCTGCTCTGCACGTAGATCATTGGTCTCCGGTCAGTGTTCACTGCCTGCCTACAGTGACCTGGTCACCTCTGGCTGCCTAAGACCCTAATAAGCACCAATTGTTTGTGAGTACCCAAGGCTTTGCCTCATATTGGGCCTAATTGCATTACCTCTACATGGAAGCAACATTTCTCTGTTGAGACATCAAGAACATAATCCTACTGCTACAGGTGACACCTATAATCTGGAACCTGGGACCATTGTTATAGGGGTTGCCTTCAGCTCAGTTGGGTGAGACTGGGCATTCAGTACCCAGAGACTAAGCGAACCCTTACACCATCCCCTGCAGAGTTTGGTTCAAATGAACACAGCAGAGTGCGCAGATTAGGTGTAGTGGATATTGACAATTTATTAAAACAACTACAGTTGGCAACTCACATGGAAATAAATATAAAAAGCTTATCCTCAAAGTCAAGAGGGAGTCTCATCCAGGCAAAGCATCAATGGGCTGAAAATAAAACATACAGTATATCCGACTATATATCTTGTAAAGTGCGACAAGAACATGGCTTCTGGAGTTGTATCCCATTCAGACCTAACCTTCCCTCCCAGAATTCTGTATCCTTGAATTTGGTTGAACCTTTTGTGGTATTTAGTACCCTGGAGCATCCCCCATTGCAGAGGAAACCTTGGCCTATTAGGTTTGCTCAGGACCAGTTCTCAATACTCCTTGGGGACCCAGCTTTCCGGGGTGTCCCCATTCCTGGTGCTTAAGTCTGGTTCTCTGGAACCAATGGTCCTTGCTTTTTCAGGGTATCCCTCTGTGAATCAGCTTTTTGAGTTGCAATCCATTGGATGTCACCCAGGTTTTCTAGGACATTAACCTCTGGGAAGGTTTGGAAGTCCTCTCAATGACAGGACAGGTGAACTGTTTCCTATACTGGCTAATGAATTTTACTCTTAACTGCACCTACTTCCTTATTGACAATGCATTGGCTCTTGGCTTTCCTCAACCGATAGCCTCCTCACCAAATAAAGAGGTTTGTGCACTTGGGTGCTCCTCATCTCCTGCATGGCAGGTAGAAATCATCTGGGCTTTGGGCTCCCTTGTATTGCTAGCAGTCAGAACATGCTGGAATCCCACTGAAGGTTCCCCTATTTTGGGGTAGGGCATGCCCAGAGGCCCTTGTGGGACCTGATCAGTTGGCCTCTTGGGGAAGTTTCTCCAAATACCTTCCTTGGTCATGCTTTTAATTGGGTAAATGTTCTTAGCAGTGTGGCTAGGGTCCCTGCCCCTCACTCAGCGACTATGAATGCTTTGTTGGATCTGGACAGGTCGGGATATTCTTAGAACCATATTCTGCGCTCAAAGTTAGGCAGGTCCAGCAGAATTCTCCTCTGTCAAACCCGGTGACATTTCTGAATGTTAAGGTGGATAATTTTGCCACCTTAACGTTTTTTTTCTTGTGTCCCCTGTACTTCAATGGGTTTGCAATATACCTCTCCCCCCCCCCCTAGCACCGGTGTAGGGGTACCTTTCATGCACCCTAACTTCTTTCAATCATGCTGAATTTAGGGTTGGTGCCCTTGAGTTCTTTACCAGTTTCAAACGTCACTTATCCTTAAGGAATATTACACAGTGATGGTTCCCAAGCTCTTCAGATCTCTCATTTGAGATTGGTTGCATGACTGAGCAACAGCATTCTTATCATGGTAGATAAGATTGACTGTTTCTGTATTCCAGTGACCCTCATGGGATTCAAAGAAAAAGTTTTTGACGATAAGCACAAAAAGGGGCTAAAAACAGAGAAATGTGCATGTATTGCAGAGATGCATTGCATATGTTTTTTGTTTTTTTGTTTTATTATGCTTAGATATAAGCTGTATTCTATTGCTCTATGCCTGTGTAGGCTTTATAAATCAGAAGTTTCTGCTTACTGGGCTCTCATGAATCAGTTATAATTGATTAGTTATCTATTGCTAATATGTGTAGGAAGTCACCTATCAAAGAAGCACAAAACAGATGGAGCCCTCCTGACCCAGAGACCCTGAATATTGTGAAGAGAAAAAAGAGAAGCAAAATTAAAAAAAATACACCATCTCTCCCATCCTGTAGGTTCCCTTTATATCCATAATGTGGAGCTTTGGTTCTACATTTCAGTGTGCACTCTGATACCTGCAAGTAAAACCAAAAACTTTGCCTCATCACTTAAGCCATAACAGTGCTCTTTCATGGTACCTTGTTTACAAGACAGTAGTAATATGTAGGGGTGAGAAACAAAGAATCTACAGTATAGCTGAAGTATACAAAGCCCAAAGTATTTTTTTATATATAGAGATAGAGAAGGAGAAAGTTAAGGGATTGCCCTTAACTTCCTGTCCTGAAGACTAAACAGGAAGTGAGAGGTTGTTTTTCCAATGTGAGGGACAGTTATCATGAAAACAAGTGTTCCCATTGGACAATCCTATTTCTGTTCTGGTGGTTTTAGATTTACCCTCAAGCCTCGTACACACGGCCGAAAATCTCGTCAAGAAAAAACACGTCGTTCTTTGAATGGAGCGAACGCGGTGACGTCATTGACTACGACGAGCGTGAGCTCGTCACATTCGATGCCGTCGCCGCCATCTTGCTACACCCTATCTATGCCTAGGAAGCTACCGCGCATGCGTCAAAGTCATTTCGAGCATGCGCAGGCTTCCCGGAGGACAGGTAAGTGTACACACACACAATTTTCTCGTCGAGAAACAGGCTGACGAGAATCTCGACGAGAAAATAGAGAGCAGGTTCTCTATATTTCTCGCCGAGATTCTTGTCAGTTTTCTTGACGAGAAACCATACACACGAACGATTTTCTCGGCAAGAAAGCTATCTCGGCAGTTTTCTTGTCGTTTCTTGCCGAGAAACTCATTCGTGTGTACGAGGCTTCACTTTCATTTCTTGTGAAATTGACGATCAAGACAAAGACAGAAATACAAACCTGACAGTGATAATAATCTCTCACCACTTTATACATATCTAAAAAAAAAAAAAAAGTGTTTGGCCTTTAGTTGTACTTTAAGCTGGACTTGTACAATAGTTCACAAAAGCAGAACTGTACTGTTCTCATATTTAGGCTCCATGTACAGAGAAGCTGATAAACTGCAGTTTATTGGCGTTTTGGCGTTTTTTTAAAAAGCCCATTAACTGCACTCTATGTTAGCCTATGTGTTCATGTACACATAATGTTTTTTAGCTTTAATGAGCAGTGGAGTTAATGGGCTTTTTTCTGAATGCAAGAAATTTGCGTTAAAAGTGACGTTTTTCGGCAGAAAAAAATGCAATAAAACGCCGAAAAAACTCTCATAAACGCTCAAAACCGCTGGCCGCGAACGTTTTTTAGCGTTTTTTGGTCCATTGGGGAAAATGTAAAAAAAAAAAAAAAAAAAAAAACAAAACGAAAAAACGCTAATAAAAGCTAGTAAAAAAACGCTGATAAAAGCTAGCTTTTTCTTCTGCTTTAAAAACGACCGTTTTTGAGCTTCTGTGTACATGGAGCCTTATGGATGAAATGAAATATTTACTATTTGAAAGGATCACACCAGATTGAGAGGGATAAGCGGTAAGGTTATAGCTATGGTGTAGACTTCACTACACTGGCTGCTGATACCACAAAGGAAGTGAAAGTCATTGAGCAGTGAGAAGCTAGTTGAATGTTATTGATCCATGTTTAAAGTGTTACTTAGAGATTTCCTGTTGCTCAGCTGTTCTTGACCTATGAATGTGGAATATATAATCATATATACAGTAAGTAACCTTACACACACACGTTTATTTCTCTATGCATACTGTACTGCTTGTCTTATGTCCGCTTTGATGAACAACATAATATTTTACAAATGGAGTTTAGCTTGAAATTAAATATTTCAAGCTTATTATTTTACAGGATTTATATAGCTCCAACAGTTTGTGCAGCTCTTTGAAAATGGGGGGGGGGGGGGGAGACAGTACAGTAACAGAACAATTCAATACAGTAGAATTCAGAAGGCCTAGTATGTTGTAGCTTATAGATACATCTGCAAGTAGTGTCAAGTTGCCAAGTTGAGCATCGACTGCAATGATCACACTACAGTACATAGAGGCTAAATTGTACTTTTGGTTTAGCTTTGGATAGAATAGGGAAGGATTAGAACCCCATTACGTTTTTACTACTGTCTTTTTCCCAGCTGGGATGAGTCACACTCTGCATTTGTTCTGGTGACCACTGGGACAGAAAATGATCGGAAATCCAAAATTTCGAACAAAGGTCAGCGGAAGTCTTCCAATTGGCAAACCTGTTTTGGTGACAATTGTTCCCCTTTTTATTTTCTGCTGCTGTTTACATTAATTTAGTCTGCAGCAGGATATTCAATTAACAGTAGTCATTGTTAAAAGTGTCTAAAAGAAAAAGAACTGTCTGTGCTGCCCATAGCAATCAAGATTCCTGCATTTCATGTCTTCAAGGAGCTTAATTAACATAAATATAAATACTGATTTTTTACGAAGGCTGACCATAGACATCTTGAATTTTTTTAGATGCCTGCTGAATTGGCTGCAATTCAAGTTGTGGGAGGACCTGCAAGCAGCACCCAAATTTTGATTTTAAAATCATTAGCTGATACATACTTGCGATCGGGAGCTTTCCAATCATGTGACCACTGACTGCCAATCAAATGATCGGAATGTCCGCCTCCCAGCATTTGGAACCTCTTAAAGGGCTAGGAGGTGGCAGTGGGAAAAGGCTAAAGATGTATCACCTATCATACTAAACTTTTCCAAAATACTTTTTCATCATTGGACTACACTACATATTATGGCAGCGTTTTGACCAAAATTACACATTCTTTTATTATGTTAGCAACAGAATAGAAGTAATGCCATTATATGATTGTCTTCCTTAAACATGGCTTTTTCTTTTCAGGAGGTGTGTGAAGGAATGGGAGGAGCCTCATGACAGCGTTCTCTACTGCATGCAGAGTGATGGGAATAACATGATAGCCACTGGATCTTCTTACTATGGAGTTGTGAGATTGTGGGACAAGAGAATGAGCCAATGTTTACAGGTATGGTTAGAGGTCTGTGCCAGCCATAGCAACCTATATACTTGTTGATTTGGTGATGGGGTTAATGTGGTGAAGCTCTGCTGATTTCCATCATCCAATCATGTGCCAGCAAAAAAAAAATTTTTGCACTTGATTAGGTATTCTTTACAAAGTGAAGCTTCAAAACATTCACTAAGCAACTGCACTTGCAAAGTGCACAGTCCATTTGCCTTTAGTTAATCAACCCACTGTGTTTTATTCATGCATGTTATAACCAGAATTCTTTACTTTATGTAATGTATAATCAGTTAATTAAAATTCTTGTATCTTCAAATAGTTTAATACAGGCAGCAATAATGCGGTTTGTGGGTGGGGCTGGTGAGCTTCCTTTTTTTTTTTTTAAACCGGATCTTCACCCTCGAAACTAACTTCTCTCCTCTCCACCCTGCTCCACGAGCAATTCAAACAGGTTTGGGGGTTCTTAGGGGCAAAGGTAAGGTGAAGTCGGTAACAAGGTGAGTATTACCAAAATTCAATCCAAAGGATTACATGTGTTCCAAAATGGAGCCAACTGACATGTTTCAACCCAGTGTACAATTTTTTTTCAATCCCTAGTTACAGGTGAAGAGTTTAGAATTAAATATTACATCATTTGTGACACTACATTTGTTGTGTACCTCATTTGCTGTACAGCTTGGCGCTTACAGTGGGGTGCACAACACGTCGCCTTAGAACTCGCATTGGCGGGAATTTTTGCGATTTGGGCAATCTGCAAGCCAAAGAGATATCAAATGTTTCACAACATTTTAGGGAAGTCCATGGTGGTTATACCACTTTTTTACATTTTTGTGGTATAGATAGGGTATTGGTGTCACCTAGAGGGGGGACAGACACCAGAAGTTATTAGGTAAAGAAGCGTGGTGGATTCATAGGTTACCAACCAGAGTACTCCAAGGGTTAATCCGAAGGAGAAGTTAATATTGAATCCTTGTCTGTCTTCCCCCCAGGTAGTTTACTTATCTTATGACAAGATGCTTTTATATCCACTTATCCCCCGCCCACTGTCAATTGACGGCGGTCGGAGATTACTCTCGTTCTGGGAGGACGTCATATGACGTCCTCCCTTTAAAATGAGCTAGGAGGCGCGCGCTCGCCCGTCGCGTTCACAAGGCCCCGGTGCGCGTGCCCGGCGGCCGCGATTGCCGCCGGGCACCCGCGATTGCCCGGGAAACAAGCAGGAAAGTGGATCTCTGTGTGTAAACACAGAGATCCACGTCCTGTGAGGGAGAGGGGACCGATGCTGTGTCCCTTGTACATAGGGACAACCATCGGTCACCTCCCCCAGTCAGTCCCCTCCCCCCACAGTAAGAACACATTGAGGGAACATATTTAACCCCTTCCCGCCCCCTAGTGGTTAACCCCTTCCCTGCCAATCACATTTATACAGTAATCAATGCATTTTTATAGCAGGGATCGCTGTATAAATGTGAATGGTCCCAAAAATGTGTCAAAAGTGTCCGATGTGTCCGCCGCAATATCGCAGTCACAATAAAAAATCGCAGATCGCCGCCATTACTAATAAAAAAATAAAAATGCTATAAATCTATCCCCTATTTTGTACACGCTATAATTTTGCGCAAACCAATCAATACGCGCTTATTGCGATTTTTTTTTTTTTACCAAAAATTTGTAGAAGAATACGTATCGGCCTAAACTGAGGAAAATTTTATTTAAAAAAAAAAAAAAATGGGTATTTATTATAGCAAAAAGTAAAAAATAGTGTTTTTTTTCCAAACTGGACGCTCTTCTTTTGTTTATAGCGCAAAAAATAAAAACCGCAGAGGTGATCAAATACCACCAAAAGAAAGCTCTATTTGTGGGAAAAAAAGGACACAAATTTCGTTTGGGAGCCACGTCGCACGACCGCGCAATTGTCATTCAAAGTGTGACAGCGCTGAAAGCTGAAAAATGGCTTGGGCAGGAAGGGGGTTTTCGTGCACAGTAGAGAAGTGGATATAATACTTTATATAGTATTCTATTTTCATCTACTTGAGTTTTCCTAAGCTTGTTGTTAGTTTAACATATTTGGATACAATGCATTTACAATGTTTTATTTGTTTGGTTTTAGGATATGTAGCACGCTTTTCTTCCCAGCCAGGCTCGTAATGGGTTAAGGGCCAATTCACAGTTTATGATGTGATTGACGTTTTACCTCATTGTAAAATGTTTGTCACCACAGGGAAATACAGGAATCAGTTGTGTCCTATTTACACTGCAAAACACCCTAGCGCTGCACTAAAATGCAGAAATGCTGCATTTGATCGCCGCACACTGGCCCGAATCGTGCTGCAATGTCGGGCATGGCAGGGCAGCGCTGGCTTTATACAGTACTTGTCTTGTATGGTATGCTAGACAATCTATGGTTAAGGCCCAGGTGGACTGAAACATGTCAGTTGGCTCCATTTTGGAACGCATTTACTGCTTTTGATTGAATAAAGATTGATTTTATTAATACTCACCTTGTAGCCGTCATTCACCTTACCTTGGAGGACTTTTGTGTGCAGATTGGAGACCACTTGTCAGGCACGGTGAGTGAGGAGTGCTCTAGATGATTTTATACCTGCAATTGGGTTGTAGTGCCAGCACTTTACTTGATCTCCTGTAGTAAGTCTGCAGTCTCCGACCATCTCTTGAAGTACATCTGCAGTCTCCAACCATCTCCTGTAGTACGTCTGCAGTCTCTGACCCTATCCTGTATCATGTCTGCTGTCTCTGACCATATCCTGTAGTATGCTTGCGATCTCAGATCATATCCTGTAGTATGTCTGCAGTCTCTGACCACCTTCTGTAGTATGTCTGAAGTCTCTGACCACCTCCTGTAGTATGTCTGTAGTCTCTGACCCTCCCTAAATAAGCACTAAATAATAAGCACAACCCTTTAGTGTGTCAGGGGTTGCAGTTGAGGCCCTTAAAACCTCATCAGTTGACCATCATTGGGGTGAAGTCTCAAACCAAGCTATGTTTCCACGCAATACATGGATTGTATGAGAGTCAGAACAAGCCCTTTCTCCTGTAGTATCTCCTGTACTATCTCTGCAGTCTCTGACCATCTCCTCTATCATGTCTGCAGTCTCTGACCACCTCATTTAGTATGTCTGCAGTCTCTGACCACCTCCTGTAGTATGTCTGCAGTCTCTGACCATCTCCTGTAGTATGTCTGCGGTCTCTGACCATCTCCTGTAGTATGTCTGCTGTAGTATGTCTGCAGTCTCTGACCATCTCCTGTAGTATGTCTGCAGTCTATGACCATCTCTTTTGTATTATGTCCCCAGTCTCTGACCACCTCCTGTGGTATGTCTGCAGTCTCTGACCATCTCTCCTGTATTATGTCTGCAGTCTCTGACCATCTCCTGTAGTATGTCTGCAGTCTTTGACCATCTCCCCTTTATTATGTCTGGTGTCTTTGACCATCCCCTGTAGTATCTGATCATCTCTCCTGTAGTATGTCTAGCACTAAATAATAAGCACAACCCTTTGGTGTGTCAGGGGTTGCAGTTGAGGCCCTTAAAACCTCATCAGTTGACCATCATTGGGATGCAGTCTCAAACCAAGCTATATTTCCATACAATAAATGGAGTATATGAGAGTCAGAACAAGCCCTTTGTGTATTAAAGTAGACCTTTCACCATGAAGGCCTCTTTCACACATGTTGCAGTCCCTACCACCCCTTTATAAAGCGATGCATGATGGATTGCTTTTCAGGGGCAGTTTGCAGGTATATGGGAGGCAATACTGCTGGCTCCTGAATGTCTTTTTTTTCCCCAGTCGAATGGGAATTTTACATTGATGTATTGTGACTGCAGTGCAGTCCCTGTGACTTCAATGGACAAGTTGGACAGGTAGTGACACCTGTGAAACTTGACATGTCTAGTTAAAATTGCTGTATTGTGAAGATAAACATAGAGGGTACAGCAATGTGTACTCACCCAAGCAGGCGCTATGTTCATTTAGAGGGGAGGTTCTGTTTAATCATCCTCTTTTAAGCCACACCCACTCCCCGTGTTGGATGCAATCTGGTCATGCCCATTGCTCTTTGTGGCATGCATAGCAGAACTTGTTTTTCAACTGTATCCCAGCATGGGTGATATTTTGCCATGCTGACTTTTTTTAAGTGTAAACCAGGCCAATTACTTGTTAGGGGTATTGTCAGTGTTTTCATATTTTCTTAATATTCTTAAATATTAATTGTCTTAGTTTTTAATAGGAGTTCCATCATTTCTCAGGTTGGCAGTAAAAAAAAGTGCTCTGTCAGTAAATGTTTCATGTTTTGTCAGTAAAAACAGGGTCGCCGAGGGTTGGCAACACTATTTCCAGTGTGCACACTCCGCAATGTACAGACACATGCAGCCTCCACCCTGGGAGTCTACAGCGTCCTGCCTAATCAGCAGCAGCAGAATCATAGATGGACAGCACAAAGGGCCAATGGGAGCGGTGGCCTGGTTCAGATAGCAGGGTGGCTGCAGCCAGTGTTAGCGGAGTAGAGGGAAGGGCTCTGGAGTGATGCTGTGCCTGGCCGGGGCTGCGCTGACTTGTGTGGGTTGAACTGGCAGTGGGGAAGAAAGGTGACAGTGGAGGAGAGAGAGGTGCTTGCTGCCTCTGGACACCCGACAATGAGCTGCACCAGGAGGACGAAATTTGTGCAAGTCTTACCTGTCCTGTATGAATTCTCTATTCCTGGCCGGTCCATCTACTGCAGGAGGCATGATTAGTCATTTTCTCCTAGTAGCCCATCCTCTGGGATGCTGCTCACATTGGGCTCTGCTCCTACCTGTACTCAGTTAACCTTCATAGCTGTTTGTGCTCTGCTCATTGCTAATAACAAGCTCTAGGAGTTTCTGTCTATTGGTGGGTCCCCTCACCCCCCCAGTCCTTGGTGTGCTGGTAGTCAGGAGATGATGTGCTGTAACCTTTAGCAACCAAACAGTGAGCATAATTAATGTGCAATAAGCTCTAGTAACCAATCAGTGAGTGGTAATGATGTGCAGTAACCTTTAGAAACCAGTGAGCGGTAAGGATGATCAGTAACCTCTATCAACCCATCAGTGAGCCTGGACCAGTTCTTTGTTTAAAAGCGGGGGGGGGGGGGACCCAAGAAAGTGTTTGCCCAGGGTCCAATCAATATTAAAAACAGCCTGCACTCAAATATTACTTTTTTTTTGTTTACCTTTTATAATAAAAAAATATTGGTCTGCCCCCCCATGCATCTCACTCACCTAAGCGAATGCTGTGCACTGTACTCCCTGTGCATAGTCTTTCATTCACAAAATGAGGAAGGGTTAGGCCTAGCAGTGTGTCATTGGGAGGCCTGCCCGCTGAGCCTGAAAAAGCCGTCGGCCTTCTGATGACGTCACACAAAGAACATGGTGGTGTGGGACCCAAGTGGTGGCACATGAGAAGAGGTTCTCGGCAGAACAATGTTGGATCCACTGGGTGGGCGAGTATCTGAATTGTACAGAACCCACAATCCGGTAAGTAGGGGTTAAAAAAAAAAAATGGGAGGGTGAAGACCCGCTTTAATGCATTAAGAAGTTCCATTTCCTATGTGTATTTCACAAGTATATCTGCATATACATATGTAGCGGTCCTGCCCCAGCTTCTCCCCTCTCTTCACGGCTGGTTCTACTCGTCTAGGGGTATCTGGGAGAAGGGGGAAAGATGCACACCACCAGCTCGGCTCTCTGATGTAGGATGCAGAGATGTGAGCTAAACCATTTACCCTTGGGTCTGCGTTTTAGGCCGGAACCTCAGCTTCTCCTATGGAGGATGATTGCCACTGTCACTGACGGGGACACTTAGCTTCCAGTAACACGAGTTCCACACCAAGGAAAGTCCAACACAGTTTTATTGACTCGGAATTGGTTGACTTTTAAAAGAACAGACAAGGTGTAGGGAAGAGTAGGTCCAGGCACAACTGATGAATTAAAGTTCCTCCTGTTCCGATTAGTGCAAACAGGCTTGGCGCACAGTCGCTGCCACCGACCGTGAACGTTGAGGCCCCTGCCACAGGCCTTGGATGGGGCCTGCCACTGACCTGAGAAAGATGGGTCCCTGCCACAGACCATGAGAAACATGAAGTATCTTCTTTAGAACAACCTACCCCTGTCAGAGGAAGACATCCATCTGGGCGGTCACCAGAGGCCTCCATCGGCACCAGCAAATGCTGCGCTGGCTCTACGGGGAGGTCACGTCTCCAGTCCCTTACGCCCAGGATTCAGGCACCCAATACTGGGGGCACCTTAGGAATGCTTCGCCCTTGCGGGACCCAGTCCAAGGTACTGGGCCCCAGGCCTCCTGGTATAGTAACTCACCCCAGACCGAAGGTGTCTGGGATGGAACTCGACTCCACGCGCCCAGGCCAAGGGCGCCTGGGCACAGACGAAATGCAGCAGGCCCCAGGCTGAGGGTGCCAGGGGAATGGACCTCGTGCGCAAGATGTCCGCCCCCTTTATATCCTCTCCCAGCAGGCACAGTGGGTTCCTCGCCCCGCCGTATTGCTGTCGCGAGAGGACAAAAAGGGCACGGCTCTAGAATGGTAATTCAACCCAGGTTTCAGCGCCACCCAGGGTCCGCAGGGAACATGACACCATTCATACCTCCCACACTCCAAAGTGTCCATAAATCCCTAAAATCAATGTATCTGAGCCATCTATGGCCCAGATACACCCCACTAAATTTGACACCCGCTACACATATATAAATGCAGAGGCATCTGAAAACACATGTTTGGCTATAATTAGAGCTACAATATATCAAGCGCATCCTTCTGGATGGAGGTCCGGAGGATGAGCCAGAATGTAAAGGATTGATCTGGAATGCCCCAAAGGGCACTCAGTTCAAACTTTGGTTTGTAGTGGGACAAAGAAGCCTGCTCTACCCCATATAGCCTGCTGTTCATTCATTACCCCTAAGACAGATGAATACAAAATATATTTATTTTAACCAAAAGCATGTTTTCTTATCACTGCATATTTTTTTTTTATTTCAGTCATTCTCCCTGTCATCTCCAACGAGCAGCCCAGTGTATAGCCTCCGATTTACTACATCCCGCTTGTATGCTGCTTTGGCGACCACACTTCAAGTTTTGGACTTCACTGTTTCCAGCCCGCAGTTCCCATCCATGTAGATGTTAGTGTATACCTCAACACTGGGACTTGTGTATGATATACAAAGCATCTCTTCCATGTAAAAGAAGCCACAAAAAACATTCTACAGGTCACAACATCAAAAACTTATTTTGTAATGTAAAAGTCACCATATGCTTGCAAAAAATACATTTAAAGTTATTTTTCAATGTAATTAGTTATGGTAAATTCTAAATGTGTACATACCTGTAAATATGTGCAAGGGTTTTCTATCTATAGGAGCTGAAATTAAGATTCGATTTCAGCTGTGTTTCATATTTTTTTTAAATATATTCACTAAACTTGCCAATACACATTAATATCAGGAACTCATCACAATTTTACATTGAAGCTTAACTAAACTTTAGGTTTAAATCAGGTAAATGCATTCCAGGGGCATCAGAACAAAGGTTGAGTATAAATGGCCGTCCTCTGCTAAAATACTGTAGAGAAAGGGCCCTTGATCTCTGTGCAGAAGCAGGGATCTTTCTGCAGAGGTCCTTCCTTAGTCAGACCCATAGCTTAGCAAATGGCAAAACTCATGCTACCTCCTGATTGCTTTAGATCTGATCAGTAGGGTGTCAGACCTCTTCAGAGGGGCCACTGCTTCCATACAGAGAAAAAGGAACGATCCTTTTCTACAACATTCTGGCAGGGGACAGTTTTTTCTACTCAAGCTGTGATTTCTTTCTAAAGAAAATAAACTGTAAGGCTGGCCATACATTATACAATTTTCTTATTTAAATTCCTTTAGATTTACCTTTAACTATGTAGTGAAGGAGCCTGCCTGATTGCATACAAATTGAAAGTGTTTAGGTTGGACCTCATATTATATGGTTTTGGTAAATCTAAAAGGAAAATTGTACAAGAAAATTGTATAATGTATGGCCAGCCTAAGACTTTGATGTTTAACTGTAAATTCAATTGGCCTTTAAGATTAGGGATGCTGGTCTGCACAGATTTGTAATAAATAAAATTGCTTGATGACAACATACACAAATAAATTTAGCTAATGTGTAACCACAAATAAACATGAGGCAGAGACGTTTGTTTTTACTGTGTATGCCTAATGATCACTGTCAAAAAAGTCTTAAACTGGAACTCCAACAAAATATTGTTTTTTACTTTTGTAAAGGAGGAGAAAATGATTAGTACCTCTGTCAGGTTTTATTGTTCTCTGTGTTTCTTTTGGGAAAATTTTGACTAACTTTTTAGGTGGTCACCAGGACAGGACACAATAGGCAATTTCTCCAACAGGGAAAACAGCCTTTAAAGCGAAACTAAAGTACAACAGTTGTTTGCTGGCGGGTTCTTTATTGCAGAAGAGACATGCAATGTCTCTTCTGCCATAAAATACACGTACCTGCTTGTTTGCAGCATGCCCCAGCACGTGCAGTTCAAATTACAGCAGCCAGCCTGATCCCTGTGTGCCAGAATGAGGGCCAACTGCACATACGCATCCCACGCCGGCCAATGAAGATGGCCAAAAACCAGCACACAGAAGGTGCCAGCGAGGGACAGGACTGTTGGAGGAAAGCTGAGTATAAACTGCCTTTAGTTCTGCTTTAATAACTGACATAGGTTCCAACCCTTCACCACTCCAAACCAAAAACAGCAAAAAAGTATTGGTAGGAATTTCACTTTTATCCAATCAATAATCATCTTGTATATTACACTGTAAAGATGCCATGGGGGAGATTTACTAAAACTAGAGCACACAGAATCTGGTGCAGCTGTGCATATTAACCACTTAAGCCCCGGACCATTTGGTAGCTAAAGGACCAGAGGTGAATTCAGAATTTTGCACTGCGCTGCTTTAACTGTAAATTGTGCGGACATGCAATGTTGTACCCAAACGAAATTTGCGTCCTTTTCTTCCCACAAATAGAGCTTTCTTTTAATGGTATTTGATTGCCTCTGCGATTTTTATTTTTTGCGATATAAACGGAAAAAGACCGAAAATTTTGAAAAAAAATGATATTTTCTACTTTTTGTTATAAGAAAAATCGAATAAACTCAATTTTAGTCATACATTTAGGCCAAAATGTATTCAGCCACATGTCTTTAGTAAAAAAAAATGTCAATAAGCGTATATTTATCGGTTTGCGCAAAAGTTATAGCGTTTACAAATTAGGGTACATTTTCTGGAATTTACACAGCTTTTAATTTATGACTGCCTATCTCATTTCTTGAGGTGCTAAAATGACAGGGCAGTACAAAACCCCCCAAATGACCCCATTTTAGAAAGTAGACACCCCAAGGAAATTGCTGAGAGGCATGTTGAGCCCATTGAATATTTTTTTTTTTGTCCCAAGTGATTGAATAATGACAAAAAAAAAAAAAAATTACAAAAAGTTGTCACTAAATGATATATTGCTCACACATGCCATGGTTATATGTGGAATTGCACCCCAAAATACATTCTGCTGCTTCTCCTGAGTACGGGGATACCACATGTGTGGGACTTTTTAGGAGCCTAGCCACGTACGGGACCCCGGAAACCAAGCACCGCCTTCAGGATTTCTAAGGGCGCAAATTTTTGATTTCACTCCTCACTACCTATCACAGTTTTGAAGGCCATAAAATGCCAAAATAGCACAAAACCCCCCCAAATGACCCCATTTTAGAAAGTAGACACCCCAAGGAAATTGCTGAGAGGCCTGTTGAGCCCATTGAATATTTTTTTTTTTTGTCCCAAGTGATTGAATAATGACAAAAAAAAAAAAAAAAAAAATTACAAAAAGTTGTCACTAAATGATATATTGCTCACACATGCCATGGTTATATGTGGAATTGCACCCCAAAATACATTCTGCTGCTTATCCTGAGTACGGGGATACCACATGTGTGGGACTTTTTAGGAGCCTAGCCACGTACGGGACCCCGGAAACCAAGCACCGCCTCCAGGATTTCTAAGGGCGCAAATTTTTGATTTCACTCCTCACTACCTATCACAGTTTTGAAGGCCATAAAATGCCAAAATAGCACAAAACCCCCCCAAATGACCCAATTTTGGAAAGTAGACACCCCAAGCTGTTTGCTGAGAGGCATGGTGAGTATTTCTTGTTCATACATCACGGGACACAGAGCGGCATAGTCATTACTATGTGGGTTATATAGAATTACCTTCAGGTGCTGGCACTGGCAACTTCCAAAACAGGAAGTACCCTACCCTATATAAGCCCCTCCCATCCGGGAGCACCTCAGTTTTTTGCCAGTGTCTAAGGTGTTGGCCAAGGTTAACATGTATTCATCTGGGCTTGTGTACAGGTTCTCTGGGCCTTAGCAAGCTATTCCGGATCCGACCAAAAAAGCTTCATAGCTAAACGGTCGGTACCCGGGCCTTGCAGAGAAGAGCAGGGTTTTGCCTGTAATGCCTCTCTTAGGAGGGCTGGACCCTGGGATCCAGAGCTCTGGTCATACCCAAAACCAAGAGGCTATCTGTGCAGGGTGCTATACAGGTCCAGGGGAGTGGAATCCTTGGGAACCCGGTCCCTGAAGGTCTAGTACAATGCCTGCCGTGAGAGGTGAAGTTTGGGCTTCTGTGGACCAAACAAAGTCCTGCGGCGGGGAAAAGGTAAGTGGGGGCCCCTCAGGAACTTGGTTCTATTGAGGGGACCCCCAAGCCTAATATGTCTTTCTGCCTGTTACCTAAAGGTATTCCCGCTAATAGCTGTATATGCCTAAGAAATCCTAGAAATGTCTTTTCATAAAGGAAGTTTTAAAAACTGTAAACCTAGAAATGTTTTTCATAAAGGAGGTTTTAAAAAAAAAAAAAAAAAGACAAAAGTGCGGTACCTGTGTTTGTCCACTAGAGGCCGCTGTGGAACGTCTTTTTTTCTTGGGACTATTCCTTCCATGGTGAAAGTCCAGGCAGATGAGTGAGCTCTCTATCAGGGAAGCTGCATTCCTCTGTCATGCTGCCAAGTAGTTTCCTTCCATCCCCGAGTCCTGGTGAAACAGGGACCCTGGCTCCTCTCCCTACATGGCGCCAAGAGCGCACATGTGCATGCGGGCGCGCGCGCACACACGCTTTCTTTTTATAGATTTAGCTTCAAAAAAGGGGGCGGAGCCTGGCGGATGACGCGCTCTGTGCGCCCAGCGCTTCGGCGCATGTGCGGGCGTCCCAGCAAGATAAAAGGACTCAGTCCACGCTGCTTGCTATGGACACAGAGCATGAAAAGGAGCTGGTAGCATGGTATAGGGGCTTACAGCGGGCGGTTGATACAGGCATCCCCAAGAAAGACGCATTAGTAGACACCCACTGATGTACATAGCAGCAAATTGCATTAGACTATTTCAGTAAAGGGGTGTATTGCGGCTGGAATACCTCAGCTTTGAACTAAGGAATATGCCGCCTAAAAAACTCAGAGATATACCTCTCAGGAAGTGTAGGGGGTCTCCATCAGGCTCTGAGGATCTGGAGCAGTCATCTGCACCTTCCTCCCCTGAGAAATCAGAGGTTAATACCCATAAGGAACCCCCGGGAGTGCCAGGTACTGCGGCTGTCCTCAGTCCACCTGCTCCTGCATATATAACAGAGGAGGTTTTTGCCTCAACTCTGGAGGGATTGGAGCAGAGATTGGCAGCATTGATCGCTTCTTCTCTACAGGAAAGAAAGCGCGCCAGATCTCCATCCCCTCCATTAGAATGCCTGTTGGCAGAGCAACAGTCCCAGGAAGGGACTGACCTACCTGAAGGGGATCAGGAGGAGGTTAACTCTGTTTTTGAGGAATCGACAGTAGATGAACCATTTTCAGCATCACAGACTGAAAGATTGTGGGTCCAGACCCTAACTGACATGGTTCGATCTGCATTTAAAATGCCTCTTGTTGAACCATCAACTACTGCTGTCTCCTCGTTGGGGTCGCTAAAAGCTCCCCAGATTAATTGCTCCTTTCCAATTCATCCATTATTGGAAGGACTTATATACCAGGACTGGGAACATCCTGATAAACTATTTGTTCCACCTAAGAAATTTCAGGTGATCTATCCCATGGAGGAAAAATTCACCCAGAGATGGAATGTTCCTACGGTGGACGCAGCCATTTCTTCTGTGAACAAATCACTGACATGTCCAGTAGATAATGTTCAAATGTTCAAAGATCCAGTAGATAAAAAATTGGAATCTTTATTAGAATCTGCTTTTTCCACAGCAGGGGCTGTTACACAGCCAGCAGTGGCAGCTATTGGGGTCTGCCAAGCTTTAAAGGATCAAATGAAAATGGTCCTGAGGGATTTGCCAGACCAGCAGGCCCAGGCTCTGGCTGATCTGCCTAGAGCATTATGCTTTGCGGTTGACGCCATCAAGGATTCTATCCATCAGGCCTCCCGCCTCACGCTGTCTTTGGTACATATGCGTAGGCTTCTGTGGCTCAAGAACTGGTCTGCTGAGGCTCCCTGTAAGAAGCTCTTAGTTAGCTTCCCATTTCATGGAGAACGCCTTTTTGGCGAAGACCTGGATAAATATATCCAGAAGATTTCCAGTGGTAAAAGTACTCTCTTACCAATTAAAAAGAGGTCTAGGGGTCCATCTTTTAAGAGGACTACCTCTCCTATCCCTGGGACGTCTGCTACTAAGCAGTTCCGACGGCCTCCTCGGTCAAACTCAGGAGGTAAAAATCAGGGACAGTCACAGGGTAATAAAAAACCCTGGATCCGAAGAGGTACTAAACCAGCCTCCAAGTCAAGCCTATGAAGGGCTGCCCCCACTCAAACGGGTGGGGGGAAGACTTCAGTTGTTCACAGAGACCTGGCGGGAGACGATCAAAGACAGATGGGTGCTCTCCGCAGTAACTCGGGGATACAAGTTGGAGTTAAAAGAGTCTCCTCCTTCCCATTTTATGTGGTCAGGCATGCCAAAAGACCCTCTGAAAAGAAGGTGTCTCCTAGTGGCGTTAGAACAACTATCGCTCCAAGGAGTAATTATGGAGGTTCCTATGGAAGAGTGGGGGTTGAGTTTCTACTCAAACCTTTTCACAGTCCCGAAACCAAACGGGGACATAAGACCCATATTGGACCTAAAGAGTCTAAACAAATTTCTAAACGTCCGGTCCTTCCGGATGGAGTCGATCCGATCGGTCACCGCTGCCCTACAGGGGGAGGAATGGTTAGCTTCGATCGACATCAAAGATGCTTACTTGCACGTTCCCATCTTTCCAGGTCATCAAAAATTTCTACGCTTTGCAGTAGAAGGGCGCCATTTTCAGTTCAGAGCCTTACCATTCGGTCTGGCCACAGCACCACGAGTGTTCACAAAAATTCTGGCCCCACTGTTGGCCGATCTAAGAACACGAGGTATAACGATAATGGCATACCTAGACGACCTGTTGTTGATGGACCACTCAGTTGCCAAGCTAGAAGTGGTAATTGTCGATACAATCAAGTATCTAGAATCTCACGGTTGGGTCATCAACCTGGACAAGTCAGCCCTACAGCCAGTGAAAAACCTGGTATATCTAGGGCTACAGCTGGATTCAGACCAGAGGAGGATTTTCCTACCTCAAGACAAAGTATCCTCTTTGAGGGACTTGGTCCGCCTACTTTGTGCAAAAAGACAGCCGTCCATACGCCTGTGCATGAGGCTGCTAGGAAAGATGGTAGCATCATTCGAAGCTGTGCCATACGCCCAATTCCACTCAAGGAATTTACAGAGGGCCATATTGTCAGCCTGGAATGGAAAAATTCAGGCTCTAGACTTCCCGATGGCTTTGTCCCCTTCCGTTCGGAAGAGTCTCTGCTGGTGGTTGATCCCCCAGAATCTCCAGAAGGGAAAACCCTTCAGTCCGATATCCTGGAAGGTGGTCACTACAGATGCCAGCCTTATAGGCTGGGGGGCAGTACTGGAGCAATGGTCTCTCCAGGGCAGATGGTCAAATGTAGTAAAAACCCTGCCCATCAATCTCTTACAGATACGAGCAGCCCGGTATGCCCTAGTAGCCTGGGCATCCAGACTCCAAGGGTCCCCTGTCAGAATTCAATCAGACAATGCCACAGCAGTGGCATATATCAATCATCAGGGAGGCACCAGGAGTTGTGCAGCCCAGAGGGAAGTAAGTCACATCCTGGAATGGGCAGAAAAGCATGTCCCATGTATGTCAGCTGTCTTCATTCCAGGGGTGGAGAATTGGAAGGCGGACTTTCTAAGTCGCCAACAGTTATGCCCAGGGGAATGGTCCCTTCATCCCGAGGTCTTCCGAGCAATATGTCAGCGGTGGGGAACACCGGATGTAGATCTGCTAGCATCCAGATTCAACGCAAAGGTGGACAGATTTGTCTCCCGGACAAGGGATCCCCTCGCTTGCGGCTCGGATGCTCTGGTGTTCCCTTGGAATCAGTTCAGACTGATATATGCATTCCCTCCGCTACAATTGTTGCCTCGACTCCTTCGCAGAGTCAGGTTGGAAAAGAAGCCGGTGATCTTGGTGGCTCCAGCGTGGCCCCGAAGGGCCTGGTACGCGGAGATCATCAAAATGTCTGTGGGGAGTCCTTGGACCCTTCCACGTCGTCCGGACCTGCTTTCGCAAGGGCCGATATACCACCCTTCCTTACTAACTCTAAGTTTAACGGCCTGGCTATTGAATCCCACATCCTAAAGAAGAGAGGTCTCTCTAACTCTGTGGTATCAACTATAATCAATGCCAGGAAGCCTGTATCCAGGCAGATCTACTATAGAGTTTGGAAGGCGTACATCACTTGGTGCGAGGCCAGAAAGTGGCATCCACGTAAGTACGTTATAGGCAGAATTCTGGACTTCCTACAGTGGGCTGTAGACAGGAAGTTTGCCTTAAGTACTATCAGGGGTCAGGTTTCGGCCTTATCAATACTATTTCAAAGGCCCCTGGCTATGCATTCACTTGTCAAATCCTTTATGCAAGGGGTGACTCGTATTATTCCACCGATTAAAGCTCCCATATGTCCATGGGATCTAAATTTGGTTCTGTCGGTTCTGCAGAAGCAGCCATTTGAACCTTTGCGGCACATTTCCTTGGTTCTACTCACCAGAAAATTGATATTTTTAGTAGCCATATGCTCGGCTAGAAGAGTGTCGGAATTAGCCGCCATGTCCTGTAAAGAGCCATGTCTGGTTATTCATGAGGACAGAGTAGTATTACGTCCTCACCCAGCCTTTCTTCCTAAGGTGGTATCGAGGTTTCACTTGAACCAGGATGTGGTTCTTCCTTCTTTTTCCCCAAACCGAGCTCGGTAGAGGAAAAGTTATTGCATTCTTTGAATGTAGTAAGAGCAGTTAAAGCTTATCTAAAAGCCACTGCTCAGATTCGTAGAACGGATTCTTTGTTTGTTCTGCCGGAAGGCCCCAGAAAGGGTCAGGCAGCATCAAAATCTACTTTAGCCAAGTGGATTCGACAGGTCATAATACAAGCCTATGGCTTGAGAAGTAGACCGCCTCCGTTCAAAGTTAGGGCGCACTCCACGAGAGCAGTTGGAACTTCATGGGCAGTGCATCACCAGGCCTCCCTGGCTCAAATTTGTTAGGCCGCAACATGGTCTTCAGTACACACGTTTACTAGGTTCTACCAGGTGGACGTTAGAAGTCAGGAGGATGTCGCCTTTGGGCGCAGTGTGTTGCAGGCCGCAAAAGATCCTCATGCCTGATGGCGCCCAGCTTATGTATGGTGTATCCCCCCCCTCATTTGGCATTGCTTTGGGACGTCCCACATAGTAATGACTATGCCGCTCTGTGTCCCGTGATGTATGAACAAGAAAGTAGGATTTTTAAAACAGCTTACCTGTAAAATCCTTTTCTTGGAGTACATCACGGGACACAGAGCTCCCACCCCTCTTTTGGGGACACGTATTGCTTTGCTACAAAACTGAGGTGCTCCCGGATGGGAGGGGCTTATATAGGGGAGGGTACTTCCTGTTTTGGAAGTTGCCAGTGCCAGCACCTGAAGGTAATTCTATATAACCCACATAGTAATGACTATGCCGCTCTGTGTCCCATGATGTACTCCAAGAAAAGGATTTTACAGGTAAGCTGTTTTAAAAATCCTACTTTTACAGCTCTCATTTGTTTTTGAAAATGAAGAAAGAACATTTTTTTTTTTTCTTTTTTTTTTCAATTTTCAAAACTTTGTGACAAAAAGCGAGATCTGCAAAATACTCACAATACCTCTCAGCAAATAGCTTGGGGTGTCTACTTTCCAAAATGGGGTCATTTGGGGGGGGGTTTGTGCCATCTGGGCATTCCATGGCCTCCGAAACTGTGATAGGCAGTGAGAAGTGAAATCAAAAATTGACACCCTTAGAAAGCCTGAAGGCGGTGCTTGGTTTTTGGGGTCCCGTACGCGGCTAGGCTCCCAAAAAGTCTCACACATGTGGTATCCCCATACTCAGGAGAAGCAACAGAATGTATTTTGGGGTGTAATTCCACATATGCCCATGGCATGTTTGAGCAATATATCATTTAGTGACAACTTTGTGCAAAAAAAAAAAAAATTGTATTTTTTCCGCAACTTGTGTCAACATATAAAATATTCCATGGACTCGACATGCCTCTCAGTATATAGCTTGGGGTGTCTACTTTCCAAAATGGGGTCATTTGGGGGGGTTTTGAACTGTTCTGGCATTTTATACACAACATTAGGAAGCTTACATCCACTCTTCTAACCACTTGAAGACAAAGCCCTTTTTGACACTTTTTGTTTACATGAAAACATATTTTTTTTTGCAAGAAAATTATGTTGAACCCCCAAACATTATATATATTTTTAAAGCAAAGGCCCTACAGAATAAAATGGTGGGTGTTGCATTTTTTTTTTCTACACAGTATTTGCGCAGCGATTTTTCAAACGCATTTTTTTGGGAAAAAATACACTTTTTTTAATTTTAATGCACTAAAACACGCTATATTGCCCAAATGTTTGATGAAATAAAAAAGATGATCTTAGGCCGAGTACATAGATACCAAACACGACATGCTTTAAAATTTCGCACAAACGCGCATTGGCGACAAACTACATACATTTTTAAAAGCCTTTAAAAGCATTTACAGGTTACCCCGTTAGATTTACAGAGGAGGTCTACTGCTAAAATTACTGCCCTCGATCTGACCTTCGCGGTGATACCTCACATGCATGGTGCAATTGCTGTTTACATATGACGCCAGACCGACGCTTGCGTTAGCCATTGGGCAAGAGCAGGGCAGGACAGGGGTGCTTTTTTTTTTTTTTTTTTTTTTTTTTATTATTAATTTTGCTTTTTTATTTTATTTTTAAACTGTTGCTTCCATATTTATTTATTTTTATCACTTTTATTGTTATCTCAGGGAATGTAAATATCCCCTATGATAGCAATAGGTAATGACAGGTACTCTTTTTTGAAAAAACTGGGGTCTATTGGACCCTAGATCTTTCCTCTGCCCTCAAAGCATCTGACCACACCAAGATCGGTGTGATAAAATGCTTTCCCAATTTCCCAATGGCGCTTTTTATATCCGGGGGGGACGTTCCCTCCCACTGCTTGTAAAAGCAGTCCAGAGGCTAATTAGCCACTAGGATTGCTTTTACATGAAAGCCGGCCGCTAGCTGAAAAGAATGATACCAAGATGATACCTAAACCTGCAGGCATCATTCTGGTATAAACATTCAAAGTCCAGCAACATACCAGTACGTTGCTGGTCCTTGTTGGACATGTATTGTAATCTTTTTTTTCATGCAGCCTGTTGGCTGAACGAAAAAAAAAGATTGATCGGTGGGTATGCCCACCATTAGAATACCGCCCTTCATCCACCCACTTCTAATGATGGGCATACATGCACCATTTATATATGCCGAAGCATGGGGGCATCTTCTCGCAAAAGTTATGCCGCGTACACATGGTCAGACTTTTCCACGGGCAAGCCTCCGTCGGAATTTCGACCGTATATACGCGGCATTAGGAGCAAAATCGCTCCTCCGCCCCTGCTGCCCCAATGCTTCGGCATATATGCTTTTTTTTTTTTAACTGTGGTGGTGAAATTACCTCCTACAGCACTGGAGTCGCAGGGATCAGGCCTGTCTCTGCGAACGCTGCAGTTATGTGTGTTGTGTTTTGCAAGTGACAGTGATCGATCGATACTGTACTTGGGTGGCCTGGGCTGGACGGAGGGGCAAAACGCAGGTGCTAGCAGGTATCTGGGCTGATCCCACTAACAGTGCGTTTTTGAGAACCCTAAACTGCTGGGGACGCTAGTATAGATCTGATCAGATCAGATATTGAGCTGATCAGATACTATACCACTAAGGGGGGTGTATGCTTCACGTGTGGGTGTTAGCGCTACTGGCACTAACCTGACGCTGCCTGGGGTGTGACGCAGACCCTCTCTGACGCTAAAACCTAACTGATATCACCCGCCGGGCGATCAGGGGGTTAAACCTTTATTGGGTTATATACGGCGGGTGCCCTGACACTATAAAAAGCAAACTAACTAACCAGCGTCACCCGTAACACTTATATGATGATCACTGGTGAAAGGGTTAACTAGGGGCAATTAGGGGGTTAAAACCTTTATTAGGTAATATATGGGGGTACCTGACGCTATATAAAAACCTGACGGCGAACCTAAAAAAAAATTACTGGCTACCTATCGGCATCACCGACACTAAGACAACGATCATAAAAACGATTGCTTAGCGACAGTGGTGATAGGGGGTGAAAGGGTTACCTGGGGGGCGATCAGGGGGTTAAACCTTTATTAGATAATATATGGGGGTACCTGACGCTATAAAAACCTGCGGCGAACCTAAAAAAAATTACTGGCTACCGATCAGCATCACCGACGCTAAGACATCGATCAGAAAAATGATCGCATAGTGACGGCGGTGCTAGGGGGTGAAAGGGTTACCTGGGGGGTGATCAAGGGGGTTACACCTTTATTAGGTAATATATGGGGGTACCCGACGCTATAAAAACCTGCGGCGAACCTAAAAAAAATTACTGGCTACCGATCAGCATCGCTGACGCTAAGGCATCGATCAGAAAAATTATCGCTTAGTGACAGTGGTGATAGGGGTGAAAGGGTTACCTGGGGGGGGCGATCAAGGGGGTTAAACCTTTATTAGGTAATATATGGGGGTACCCGACGCTATAAAAACCTGCGGCGAACCTAAAAAAAATTACTGGCTACCGATCAGCATCACCGACGCTAAGACATCGATCAGAAAAATGATCGCATAGCCACGGCAGTGCTAGGGGGTGAAAGGGTTACCTGGGGGGGTGATCAAGGGGGTTAAACCTTTATTAGGTAATATATGGGGGTACCCGACGCTATAAAAACCTGCGGCGAACCTAAAAAAAAATACTGGCTACCGATCAGCATCGCCGACGCTAAGACATCGATCAGAAAAATTATAACTTAGTGACAGTGGTGATAGGGGGTGAAAGGGTTACCTGGGGGCGATCAAGGGGGTTAAACCTTCATTAGGTAATATATGGGGGTACCCGACGCTATAAAAACCTGCGGCGAACCTAAAAAAAATTACTGGCTACCGATCAGCATCACCGACGCTAAGACATCGATCAGAAAAATGATTGCTTAGTGACAGTGGTGATAGGGGGTGAAAGGGTTATCTGGGGGTGATCAGGGGGTTAAACCTTTATTAGGGGGGGTTAGGGGGCTACACTGGACCTAAAACTAAATGTAGTGACACTTTTACAGTCACAAATGTCACTGATTGCAGTGATCACTAAATAAATGGTCACTGCAATCAGTGACACTGTGACTGGGGTCTGGGGGGTGATCTGGGGGGGCGATTTATGTGCCTATGTGTCCTGGTGTCAGTGTGCTGTTTTGTGTACTAACCTGCATCTTCTCCTGTACGGCGCTCGGTATATGTGAGCGCCCCAGGAGAGATGACATCACTTCCTCCTTCCTGGCAGGCAGGGGAAGCTCTCTCATTCGCCGGGAGCGATCGAGAGGGGGTGGCCGGAATCGAACGGCCGTCCCCTCATGCCGGATCGCTCCCGAAGGTAAAACGACCACCCACTGTAAAGAAGGGGGGTCCGATCGGACCCCCCAACTATACAAAGGCAATCACGTACATATACGTGATTCTGCCTGTCGGTGCCATTCTGCTGACGTATATTTACAGTGGGCGGTCGTTAAGTGGTTAACCAATCAGTTTCTAGGTTTTATTGTCAAAGTTTATGCCTAGTACACGCGATCTGAAAATCTGATGAAAAATACCGCTTTCAAATCGATCGTACGATAATCGAATCATTCGTACACCGCTTTCGAGAGCTGAACCAAAATTATGGGACGAGCACGAAAATTTTTCTTGTACAATACTAGATTGTACGAGTTTTGTTTAATCAATACAGTATTTGTCCGAAAAAATAAATAAATTGGAGAAGCAAGACCACGTATGCTCGGAAACGAAAGAATACATTTCAAAACAGTTCAACACATTACATCACTTCAGAAGTTGTATTTTGTCGTACAACAATTTTCATAAGTTGAGTAACCTCTTCATTTTCGATATGAGACTAGCATGCAAAAAAAAAATGGACCATCATTCGTTAGATATTCTCATTGTGTCTACGAGGCTTTAGCTGAACAAGCTGAAGTTGGAAGCTGATTGGTTATTATGCACAGCTGCACCAGATTCTGTGTGCACCAGTTTTATTAAATCTTCCCCAATTTGTAATCATGCCCATAGAGTTCAAAGTGACAGGGTCTCTGCAAAGCCCCCCCCCCCCCCAACCTAGGTATACTTGACTCCCCTAGTGCTGATGACGCTACCATGTGACCTTCTCCCTTCTGGGACGACAATGCTCAGCTTAGCAGCCAATCGCTAGACCCAAGGGAGGATGTTACAACTCCATCTAGTAGCTAACATCGATGACTTTAGTACTGGATGAGATACAGGAAGGAGAAACACTGTACGGCAGGTAAAGTGAATATAAGAAGGTCAGGGGGAACTCTTGCAGAGGAATTGTCACTTTTGCCCTGCATGGGGGACGACTTTTTAATCTATACGATCAGAACTATTATAAAATACATGCACATAAATGGTTTTCTTTACATGTTGCAACTTTTTTTAAATATATTTCTATTCTATCTTTTCATGGACTTTATATTTTTTAGAAAAATGTATAATTTATAGCAGGATTTACCTATTTTCATATGCTTTAAAAAAGAAGTGACCTTGCACAAAAAGATGCAGACCTTTTTTTAACATACAACACTTTGGCTATATCATTCAAAAATGAAATCACATGTATGTAAAAATTTATACAAATTTTGGGAAAGCAGTTTACCCTGAGATGTAGAAGATAGCCAGCTAAATGTACAAATCAGAGAAATAATATTTATGCTATTTTATAGGATATGAAAACAGATTAGAAAGGTTCAGTGAAGCAGAGCAGCAATACAATTCTGTACAGAGTTGCAGTTTAAAGTTGAATTCTGGGAAACTAGCTAAATACACAGTTGAGACGCATGTATGGAGCTGTGTAAACTACCAATTGGTTTATACACGCAGTCCTTGAGCTACAGACATCCAACTTACATACGACTCATATTTACAAACGGAGGGAGACGACAGGAAGTGAGAGGAAATCTACCCCTAGGAAGGGAAATTCATCCCTGTAAGAGTTATCATGGGAAAAGGGAGTCTCCACTGAAGCTTTATCACCAATTCACAACATCCCAAAATTTGTATCTTGTTTGTAACGTGGAGACTGACTGTATTTCTATCCATTCAATCATAAGAGTAACACAGGACAGCTAGGCTGGTGACCCAACTTTTCTATAGGCTGGGCTCACACTTATGCAAATTGGATGCAGTTTTCGGATTGCACAAGGGTCCTGTGCACCTTTGGCTCTGTTTCAGGTTCGAATTCGGGCCTGATTCGTCCCTGAAACGGAGAACAGGGACGCCTTTGACCCCTGCTGCAAGCCGCAGTCGAAGACAGTGGGAACCCAGCCTTACTGCTGTTAGGCAATAGAGCTTGGTCACCTCTCTGCCCCAGCCTGTGATTGAACAGCAGCTGACCCTTGAGGCTCATCCTTCTTCTGTCAGCATTTTCTTTCAGTATATTTACATGCAGCACATATGATTGACTCCAAGAAAGCCCCACTTTCTATTGTGCCGGGGATTACAAGAGACTAATATTAAGACAAATCCAGATAATTACACTGGTTTCATTCAAAATACATTTAATTACTTAAATGAATATTGTACTGCATGCATTGGTGGTGTTTTTATATCTGCCTGGAGTTCAGCTGTAAGAATCTTGGTTTCCATAATAACCACAATATTTACAATACTCATGCTGACTTTGCTTATGACCAAGGCTCCAGGAGCAAGCCAAGATAATGAAAAGGTAAGACCCCTTTCACACTGGGGCCGCGTTAGGGGTTAAAAACTCCCGTGTTGCGGCGCTTCCAAGGTGCTTCCAATGGGCAGGGTGTTTTGGGAGCTCTAAATACAGCGCTTCCAAACTGCCCCAAAGATGCTGCTTGCAGGACGTTTCAGAACGTCCCACAAGTGCACCACCGCCCCAGTGTGAAAAGTCATGAATGGGAGGCGATTTTCAGGCACTTAGCAGAGGCTATTTCCAGCGCTAAAACGCCTGAAAACCGCCCCAGTGTGAAATGTGTCTTAGGGTAACCTGTTGATCAATGGATCAATATCTTTAAAGAGGGCATTTAGTAATTGTTTGGGTGCATACAGCATCAAACAATATAGTTATGTGTAATGGTCTGTATCCCATTATCTGCAGGCTGCTGCTTCTTGCTGAAATATTCTTCCTTCCTTGCTTCCTTCATGGCCACCCAATATTGCCTTGAGCAGCCATCTTCCAGTGCTGTGAGAATCAACAGCCACTACCGCTAGTCTAAAAAAAGTGCAGATTATCCACCCCCTTTCTGCCCTCTTCACCGTTCAGAGAGCTCAAACTACTATTCTACAATGCAAGGCATTCTGTGAATGAAGGAGGAGCAGTTTAATGACAGGATCCTTTCAGAGTAGCAGCAGCAGCAGTTGTAACCTCTCCCATCATTGGAAGATAGACACCCAGGGCAGTATCTGGCATCTATGAGGAAAGCACTGAAAGAAAGATTTTAAGAAGCAACAGCCTGCATGTAATGGGATACACATCATTACACATAACTAATTTGTTTGATTCTGTACCCCCCCCCCCCCCCCCAAAAAAAAAAATCTAACTTTCAGCTCCAATATTTTTTTTCAAATCACCTATAATATCAGTAGATTATTGTGAATTACATTTGTAAAACCTGCTTAGGCTTAAAACCAGGCAGTTCCAGTACTTTGCAAAAAATAAAAAACAATTTTGGCCATTTAATTCTTAAAATTCTAAAAGGTACTACTCAACTGTGATCTGTAAATTATACACATGTCAGAACAAGCATTCAAAGTAAAGAAATTGTCACGCTTGCAGCCTGTGTGAGTTTTATATCTGGTAGGGTCAATGGGGTTGATTTACTAAAGGAACACAGTATGTTGATTTTGCAGTGTTTCACTTTTCCTAGCGAATGAGGTGATGCCTTGCTGACTTCAATCACCTGTAATCATGTATGAGCAAAAACCCTGTTGTTTTTTTTCTTCTTGCACATGACCTTGTTTATTAAGCGAAGTGTACATTTCAGCAAAGTGAACAAGCTCTACTTGTTTAGTAAATCAACCCCAACTGGGTATTTGAATAGGTGGGAGATGCACAAAGGTAAGATTTTATTTTCTAATCTGCTCTACAAAGATGATAGCTGAAATCTTGTTGCTACAGGAACAATTCTCTTGCCTTTTTTCTCATCATTTTATACATTTTCTATTAAAATTATTAGGGTCAGAGGTTGTGTTTGTATCTGTGTTACTTGGTTGTTTTCAGGTTTGGTTTTTGTGTTAGTTTTTTTTTTTGCTTTTCTATGGTTATATTGCATCCACACTAGATATTTTGCTATTCCCCCTTTTGTTTCTTTCATTAAAATTATGTGAAAGTATAACTGCAAATTTGTCTCTTTATAAATATCTTCTCTGACTTACTGCTCCATTAATCTGTCCATTTGGTTTAATATGACTGACATACTGAATGATGCATGTGACATGCAGAACATATGCAAAGGTCATGACTACTATACAGTGATTTCTCCATCATGGTTATTTATAGCAGATGCTATGGAGAGATTTAAAGTTAGTCAAGTACTTTTCTTTGGCGCAGAATAAGATCTTTCCAGGCCCTGTAGGATTGGAGACCTCACCCCAAAACTAAAATAAGCAACTTCAGCGGTTCCATTGGCACAATACTAGTAGTAGTTATTGTACAAATAGTGGTGCCTGTTTCAGTGGTGGGACAAGGTCCCTAAACACTCAATGCAAAGATCCCAAAATGTGCCCCCCACTTTGAGCCGAGACACATGTGAGAGGTGTAGAGAACAGAGGAGTTGGACAACCGTGCCCATTCACTATTTCCTCCCTCATAAGTGTTTGGTGTTTTTAACACGCCTGCTCCCAATAGGTTTAAATGTGAATAGCTGCCTGAGGAGCACCTTTGTAATTTAAGAACTACTGTCCAACAAACATGCCTGAGATGGCAGAAATACAGACATACAGGACTGAGGGTGCCTGTATGTCCCTATGCAGTGGCTTGGGTTGACACCTCTAGGTTTACGGAAAACCTAACTGAGGAGAGGGAATGTGTTTCGGCATGCATAACTTATCTGAAGTGGGTATGACTTGGTAGATGGAGTTAAACAATGTGATTCAGGGCCCTTTTAGACTTGTGCTTTATGGTAACTCATGTTTTACTTTGTGTTACTACAGTGAAAATTATTTTGAATGCCACCCAACACACAAGTACAGCAGGTCCCAACAATGCATATGCATGATATGCTGTGTTAAAATTGTCCATGGTGAACCACGGAATTTTATCTGAGTCTCTGATGAGACATTACTGTTGTCATGATGCTTATGTTTATTATCTGTTTAAGCTGCCTACCCTCTTACCAGTGCTGTAATGAGACACAACTGTTTTCATATGTACAGCCAATATTATTTATATCGCTGTAAATGTATTATGCATTGTTATTCCTCGTACCAATAAAGCTCTGCTGTTCACCTTATATTCTTTTGCTGCCATTTCGTTCATTTAAAGTCCCACCCTCCTCGCTCCCCTCTTGACACTACTGGGATGGAAATATCTGACCTTACTGGGCCAGAGTTTCATTTAAAGTCCCTAGGGATGGAAAACACAAGCCTTACCCGGTCTTGTATTCCTAAAAGTCCCTAATACCCTAATTCTTTTTTCAACATAATTCAGGGATGGAACCAATGGCTCGCTCTATTTTTATAAAATAAACAATTTACTCCAACTGCATTTAATGACCTAGTGTTAGCTTCCCCTGGTTTAATTATTTTACCATTTTATTTCTTTTAACATCGAACTGTCGTTCACATCAGTCTATTTCTCAACTGGACAGAGCAATTGTTCTTGCTTCTTCCTATTACTGTTACCAACACTGTCGGCTTGCCACATTGTTTCTGTTTCTCCTCCCACCTGGGGGCCGTGACGTGATCTGCGGGCCTCTGCCTGGCCCCGCCCCCTTGAGCCTGGGCTGGACGGAGATGCCGTCATCGCACGTCAGCGTCACGCATCCCTCGCTGGATGTGCGGCGCCTTCGGCGCTGTCACATCCATCTACAGTTGGTGTCCACACTCGTGAGCTATTGGAGGGAGTTCCCGAGTGTCCGCTGGCCAGAGACAAGGCTCTGACGGATGACGCCGGGTCTCCACCCCCTTACATCACAGCGTGACGCTGGTGGGCGTCCGTTTGGTCGGGTACTTATGGGCGCCACTCTGGGCGGTTTGTTACTCGAGGCTCTCTGTTCACCGGACCACACACTTTTGGATTTCACCTTTCCCTGATGCTCAGATTGCTCTCCTCACTGAGGTAACCTGACTCTCTTCGTTTGGCTCACTAATCTCACTCATCAACACTTTATGGTTTCTCCTTGGTCACCCTCTTGATGTTCACCTTCCCCTTTACTCGTCACTCACCCTCACTGGCACCCCTCTTTCCCAGTCCTCACCCCATTATTACTTTTGCTTTTACCATTTCCCCCCCCTTCACTTTTACCTCCTCTCACTACTAGCTCCACACTAACTATCCTTCACTTTTACCACAGAGTTGCCCCGTGTTCCTGCCGACCCTAGGTGCTGCCCGCATGGGTCCCCCCCCCATCGAGAGGTCCACCTCGGCTCCCACTTGGAGGTGCCCCCAGAGGCATGTGACACACCCCCCAATATTTTTACTTAGTGTACCCCAACTAGTAAGTACCAACCAATTGTTGGAATATGTTACTATACCTGTCCATGTTATCTTTGATTTTTTACAACTACTCACTATTCTTATTACAGACTTACCACGCGCATGCTCCTGACGAGTGGCGTTTGGCCACGAAACGCGTAGAGCCTCATATCCCGTGTCCTTAATTGCTCAATCTTGAAATTCAAGTTACCACACTATACCTCCCGATCAGGCCCAGTGAAGCCATAGGTCCTGCAGGCAATATCGTTCTACCTATTTAACCAATTGTCCATGGTGAACCACGGAATTTTATCTGAGTCTCTGATGAGACATTACTGTTGTCATGATGCTTATGTTTATTATCTGTTTAAGCTGCCTACCCTCTTACCAGTGCTGTAATATGAGACACAACTGTTTTCATATGTACAGCCAATATTATTTATATCGCTGTAAATGTATTATGCATTGTTATTCCTCGTACCAATAAAGCTCTGCTGTTCACCTTATATTCTTTTGCTGCCATTTCGTTCATTTAAAGTCCCACCCTCCTCGCTCCCCTCGTGTTAAAAATGTTAAAATGCTGCAGATCCAGGTTTTAGTATGTTGCCATTGTTTGTCAGCCCATGAAAAATTATTGAGCCGACCTGACGTCACACATATTAAAAGGGACTTTCAAATATGCATCTCATGAAATTGCCAATTCAACATAGAGTCCATATATATATAGAATCAATAAATGTTATTACAATTTATATAAAATTCACCATACATAAGTCATTAAAACCATTGGATTATACAGTTGTACATATGGACTTCATGTTGATTTAATAATTTCATTAGGTGCATATTTGAAAGTACCTTATATCCATTGTTTTCAATATTGTTCCGTTTACTTGGGATGATGCCCTCATGAATTTGATATGTATTTGGTGACTCCACAAAGATTTTGATTACTTATATATTTGACAATTTGTCTATTTCATAAAGGTACCAAAATTATGTTTCTACATCAAAGAATAATAGTTATTTACAAATTAAATAAAGTTTTTGTGTTTTTGTTCCAATCTTGTGTATTTATTTATTTTTTGACACTGAAAATTGATAGATCAAAAGATTTTATAAAAGCTAAAAAAAATTAAAATAAAATAATAATAGATGAAGGTAGGAGATCACAACTAATAAAGTTAAACTAGGGCTTAATTAGATTCAACTTTAAAAAAATTCAACAACTGCAAGTTTGTGCCTGTACCTCACTGTTGATTGAGACTGCACAGGATAGTAAAAGATCAATAGAGGTCAGACAGACCCATGTCCAACGTCAAAGCTGGAATCAGTATTTGCCTAATATGGTGCCCTGAGTTTTGGAGCTCCACAAAGAGCTGCACCTGTAAGAGCTTGCTACACAAACCTGCTCATACATTATTAGCCTGTATGTAATGTAGACATGTGCACACTGAAATATTTCATTTCGGAATTTCGTTTTTGTCCGAAAAATAAAATGATTTAGTTACTTCCGAAATTCGTTTTTATTTATTTTGTTTTGTTAAAAAATGCATTCGTACGAAAATCCAAATTAATTAAGGTTGAATCTGTCATTGAAGGCTTATGGTGTCTGTCGAATGTTCTAAGAAGATTCGACGAAACAGCTAAACTGTACGACGCCGCAATCATACATTTCCGGTTGAATGCTCCGCCCACAAGCTATAGTAGAATTCTAATGTTGTATGACTAGTAATAATTATATTTATTAATTATTATTACTAGTCAGCTAACATTAGAATCTTTCTATAGCCTATGGGCGGAGCATTAGAACATAAATGTCCGCTCGTGGCGATCGTATGTTTTTAGCTGCTTCGTCGAACCATCATGTCTCTATAATGTCGAATCTTTTCTCTCCATGTCAAATCTTTTCTCTCTATGTCAAATCTTTTCTCTCTATGTCGAATCTTCATGTCTCTATAATGTCAAATCTTTTCTCTCTATGTCGAATAATCTCGGACTAATAGGGTTAGGTTAGGCACATTCAACCACAGATTCGATAGACACAGATCGCTATTTTCTCCGTCATGTCGAATCTTCTATCTATATCGAACTGTTGTCGCAACGAAACGAAAATAAAGCATTTTTTATGTCGGATCTTTCAGATTTCGGACTCTGCACATTCGTTATCGTTTGTTAAAATGAACGCGAAAATCCCCGAAATTCGGAAGAAAATGCATTCGGACGAAAACGAATGCACATGTCTAATGCAATGCACAATTTTCCTTAAATGATAAGTATTCTCTTCAAACCTAGTCCACATGTATCGAGATTGTCACCCAGCAAATCACTGCCCCTGTTTTAGTCATGTGTTCCTGCAGCAAATAGGCATGTTATTTTTCTGATGGAATTTGAAGAAGGAATATAGGCTATAAGGTGAACTAGGAAAAAGTGGCTAGAAAATGAAATTTCGTTCCCACACTTGGGCACTACTTTTTAAATGCATTTTTGCATAGACAACACCCCTATGGACTTTATGTTAAAAGTTCTCCACAAAATATCCTGCAGTTTTTTTGTCACGATCCATAAATGTATGTTAATTGTGAACCAAAAAAAAAAAACTGGTTTTGCTTGTAACTTTATTTTTTATTAATTTTAGCAAAACAAAATACCTCTTAAACCGACATTTACACATGTGCGTAAAATTTGAGACAGGTATTGGTGCATTAGTATACTCAGGGGTGAATGTAGACCATGAAATATGGCAAAGTTGTAGAAAATACGCTTCAACTTTGCAGATTTGTCACCAAGCAAAATTAAACATACACATTGTAAATCTACCAAAACTGAGATGTTGTATTCATCAAAATTTCCAGTAGGCACTGTATAATCAAAGAAAGTTAAAAAAGCAGCACACTTTGCCACAAGTTGGCTGAAATTACTCAAAATGCAACCCCATTCCCCTTAACTCTTAACAACTTGCGATCCGAGTCCATTCAAAATCATAATTTTTTTGCTAGAAAATTGCTCAGAACCCCCAAAAATGATATATTTACCAGAGACCCTAGGGAATAAGATGGAAGTCATTGAAACTTTTTATGTCACATGGTATTTGCGCTGCAAATATTCAAACATGTTTTTTGGGGTTTCATGAATTTAAAAAAAAAACATTAAAGTTAGCCCAATTTTGTATAATGTGAAAGATGATGTTACGCTGAGTAAATAGATACCTAACATGTCATGCTTTAAAATTGCGCACACTCAAGGAATAGCGCCAAACTTCGGTACTTAAAAATCTCCATAGGCAACGCTTTAAAAATATTTACAGGTTACCGGTTTAGAGTTACAGAGGAGGTCTTGGGACAGAATTGTTGCTCTCACTATAATATTCATGGCAATACCTCACATGTGTGGATCAAACGCCATTTACATATGTGGGCGCAATGTACGTATTGGTTCGTTCTGCGTGCGAGGCACTTTAAAAAAAAAAGGAACTATTATAAAATACATGCACATAAATGGTTTTCTTTATGTGTTGCAACTTTTTAAAAATATATTTCTATTCTATCTTTTCATGGACTTTATATTTTCTAGAACAATCTATCATTTATTTACTTATTTTACTTATTTTCATATGCTTTAAAAAAGAAGTGGCCTTGCGCAAAAAGATGCAAACCTTTTTTAACATAAAATACTTTGGCTATATCATTAAAAAATTAAATCACATGTATGTAAATCTTATACAAATTTGGGGAAAGCAGTTTGTCCTGGGATGTAGAAGATAGTCAGGTCCATAAATATTGGGACATCTACATAATTCTAATCTTTTTGGCTCTATACACCACCACACCACAATGGATTAGTATTGAAACAAACAAGATGTGCTTTAACTGCAGACTTTCATCTTTAATTTGAGGGTATTTACATTCAAATCAGGTGAACGGTTGTCACGTACCTGGTGATGAGCCTGGGATGCAGGGAGCGGCCTCTTTTGCACCTCCTACTCCGGAACCCCTGATGATGGGAACAGGGAGCTCGGGAGTGCGGAGTCGCACAAGTGCCTGTCAGGAACACTGGTGCAGAGATGGAGCTGGACCTAGGAAGCTCAGTGCAGGTTTCAGCGGCAGCAGGGAAGCTGGACGGCAGGCAGGCTTGGCACACAGGGAACCGAGGAGACAAACGGCAGACAGCGGGGAGGTGTCTTGTAGTACCGGGCACTGGCAGGTTCAAACAGGCCAGGTAATCCACTGGCGGGCAGACCAGGTGCAGTGCGAGAGGCAGAAGCAGAGTCGTTAGACAGTCCGGGTTGGCAACGGGCAGGCAGCAGGTAGCAGAAGGGGCAGGCGGAAGCGAGGTCAACAAGCCGGGGGTCAGTGGGCAGGCAGAAGGCAAGGAGCGTTAGGAACAAGCCGGGTCACAGGAACAGATCGGTAGGGTAACAGCAGATAGCAGGTGGGTCTAGGAAACGCTGTAGACCGGACAGCAAGGAGCCCCAGCACAAGCCCCTTCAAATAGCCCCAGATTGGCGCCAGAACGTGTCACTGCGTGCTCCCGCGGGCACCGACGCGCGCCGTTACCGCGCACGCGCTAACGCCGACTCGCCGCCACTGCGCCGGCGTGAACGCGCTAACGACGATTCGACACTATTGCGCAGGCGCGTACCCGCGCGCGCCGCCGCGTCGCCAGCTTGCAGGTGAGATTGCCCATCATGACATTGCCCCCCTCCAATGGGCAGCCTCCGGATGCCCAACTGGGCCATCTTAACTGGATGGGAGTCTTTGAAGGACTGAACCAATCTTTTGGCATGGATGTTGCACTCAGGTTCCCATGAGTTCTCCTCAGGGCCATATCCCTTCCATTTTACAAGAAATTGGACTTGGTTGCGCCTTTTTCTACAATCCATAATGGATTCCACCTCAAACTCCTCTTCACCGTCAACCAAGATTGGTTCAGGAGGGCCGGTGTCACGTCCCGAGAAGGGATCAGGAACAGTAGGCTTGAGTAAGGCAACATGAAAAACCGGGTGGATCCGGAATGATTCTGGTAGCTCCAGTTCATAGGCCACACTGTTAATCCGTCTCCTGACAGGAAAAGGACCCACAAACTTGGGACCCAATTTCTTTGAGGGACAGGCAAGTCTAAGGTTCAGTGTAGATAACCACACCTGATCCCCGGGTTCCAGATTGAGTTCTCCTTCTCTTTTTGTTGAACACTTCCTTATTATATTCTTGTGTCCTAGTCATCGTGCCGCGTAATAACTCATTGTTTGCTCTGAAAAAATCCAATGTCTCCTGGACAGCAGGTACAGCAGACTCCGGGATACAGTTGGACAAGAATGAGGGATGAAAGCCGTAGTTAGCATAGAACGGGGATTGCTTTGTGGCGGAGTGGACCGAATTATTGTATGCAAACTCGGCCAGCGGCAGTAGAGGTACCCAATCTTCCTGCGAGAACGAAGAAAAGCAGCGTAGGTATTGCTCAAGTGTCTGATTCGTCCGTTCAGTCTGGCCATTTGATTGTGGATGATAGGCAGACGAAAAGGACAAGTTAATCCCGAGAGCTTCACACAGGGCCTTCCAGAACCTGGAGGTGAATTGCACCCCTCGATCCGACACAATGTTTGCAGGGATGCCATGGAGCCTTATGATTTCCTTGACAAAAATTTTAGCTGTCTCAGGAGCAGAAGGCGTACCCCTCATGGGCAAGAAGTGTGCCATCTTTGATAGTCTATCCACGACCACGAAGATAGTGGTGTAAAGCTCCGAGGGGGGAAGTTCTACGATGAAGTCCATGGAGATCATCTTCCATGGCCTCTCGGGTACGGGCAATGGTTTCAACAGACCCCAGGCTCTGGACTTACTTCCCTTGTTTCTGATACATGTGCTGCAAGACTCCACGTAGCTCCTACAGTCCTTTGATAGTTGCGGCCACCAGAACATGCGTTGTAGTAGTTCGGAGGTCTTGAGTACCCCGAAGTGTCCAGCCAGTTTGTTATCGTGACAGGAACTAAGGACCGCGACTCGCACGCTTTCTGGTACAAAGATTTTGTCCTTGTACCATAAAAGTCCATCCTTGAACTGTACCTCTGTACTAGGTGAGGGAGAGATCCCCCTGGATGCTTGCTTGATCCGAGATAGCAAGTCCTCTTGAAGCAAGAGGAAGTTTCCAGGTGACAAGATGGTATCCGGAGGGGCAGGTGTTTCAGGGTCACAGAACATTCGTGAGAGAGCATCAGGTTTAGTATTCTTTGATCCTGGTCTATACGTTATATGAAAAGAGAAACGTGTGAAGAAAAGTGCCCACCTGGCCTGCCGGGGTTTCACTCTCTTTGCCACTCTCAGATACTCCAGATTCTTGTGGTCCGTATAGACCAGGATCGGATGCGCTGCTCCTTCCAGGAGATACCGCCATTCCTCCAGGGCGGCTTTGATTGCCAGTAATTCCCGGTCTCCCACATCATAGTTCTTCTCCGAATCTGACAGCTTACGGGAGAAAAAGGCAACCGGATGTAAGAGAGCCTTGGGCCCCTGTCTTTGGGAGAGAACCGCCCCAACTGCGGTTTCCGAGGCGTCCACCTCCAGTATGTATGGAAGAGCCGCATCAGGGTGCCTCAGAACGGATGCAGAGGTAAATAATTCCTTAAGGGTCTCGAAGGCCATTTGGGCTTCTAAAGACCACTGGAACCGGACCGTCTGTTTGGTTAGGTTGGTTAATGGGGTGATAATGGACGAAAACCCCCTGATGAACTTCCTATAAAAGTTTGCGAATCCGATGAAGCGCTGTATGCCTTTCCTATCTACGGGCACCGGCCAGTCAAGAATTACAGCCACTTTCTGGGAGTCCATCGTGATACCCTCCACCGAGATGACAAGTCCAAGAAATTGGATGCTTTGGCGTTCGAATTCGCATTTTTCTGGTTTTGCGTATAACCTGTGCATTCGAAGCCGTGCGAGCACATTCCGAACGTGTTCCCGGTGTTTCTCCAAGGAGGGGGAAAAGATGAGGATGTCGTCCAGGTAAACAATAACAAAAAGGTCAAGGTAGTCTCTGAAAATATCGTTCACAAAATGCTGGAACGTAGCCGGGGCATTGCAGAGTCCGAAGGGCATGACTAAGTATTCGAAGTGCCCGAAGCGAGTGCGAAAGGCAGTTTTCCACTCATCCCCGCTTCGGATCCGCACCAGGTTATAGGCCCCACGGAGGTCCAGTTTTGTGAAAATAACTGCAGATCCCAGTCTCTGAAACAATTCAGGAACTAAAGGAAGGGGGTATCTGTTCTTTATCGTCACTTTGTTGAGCTCTCTGTAATCCACACAAGGCCGGAGGGACTGGTCCTTTTTCTCAACAAAGAAAATCCCTGCCCCTGCCGGTGACGTAGAAGGACGGATGAACCCTTTCATGAGATTGTCATCCACATAGGTCTTGAGGGTCTTGAGTTCAAGTTCCGTCAGGGGAAAAATCCTGCCAAAGGGGATTTCAGCCCCGGGGAGAAGCTCAATCGGACAGTCGTAACGCCTGTGTGGAGGAAGAGTCTCAGCCCCTTTCTTGCTAAAAACGTCCAGGAAGCTATGGTATGCTTCAGGAACTGACTGGCGGGCCTCAGCATCAGAGTCCATGCAAAGCAAGGGAGAAGGGGTACTCAAAACTTCCTGCAGACAATGTTGACGGCAGTAGGGGGAACAGAAACTGACTTCTCCTGATGTGCAATTAATTTGCGGGTTATGGGCCTGTAACCAGGGCATGCCCAGGATGATGGGGAACAGAGGAGACTTGATGACATCTAGGCATAGTAATTCCTGATGAGTACTGGCAATGGTTGTGGCCAGCGGTAGGGTCTCCTGTGTGACTGGTCCGGATTTAAGGGTCGACCCATCAGCGAGGTATACAGAAAGCCCTTTAGCTCTAGGGCGCAAAGGAATGTGATGTGTGGTGGCAAAAGCTAAGTCCAGAAAACAACTGCAGGCCCCGGAGTCAATGATAGCGCTGACTTGAATATTCCCTCCTGGGAGCTGCAAAAGAATGGGAATCGCCAGGTGAGCGGAATTACTGGGTATAACGGGTAAATACACAGACGACATGGAGAGGCACTTACGGATCTTCACCGGGCAGGTCCGTACATAATGTCCGGGTTCTCCGCAGTACAGACACAGGTTAAGGGTTCGCCTGCGTTGACGTTCCTCAGGGGTGAGAGAGGGACGGAGAAGTCCCAGCTGCATGGGTTCTGGGTTGTCAGAGGAGGCTGAAGCTGGGAATGGAGGAGCTGAGTTGGCAGAGCTGGGCACCCGGGGCAACATCCAGACCGGGCGAGGTGGCCCGGTGGCTCGTTCAGTCCTACGTTCTCGTAGGCGACGGTCAATCTGGATGGTCAGGTTGATTAGAGCATCCAAAGTTCCGGGCACACCCACACGTGCCAGTTCATCTTTGAGTGGTTCAGAGAGTCCCAAACGGAATTGATAGCAAAGAGCAGCATCATTCCAATTAGTGTCTGAGCTCCATCTCCTGAATTCAGAAACATAATCCTCGGCGGGTCTGCGGCCTTGCTGAAGGGCATGCAGGGCTGCTTCGGCAGTGGCGGTCTGGTGCGGATCCTCGTAAAGTTGGGACATGGTTTGGAAGAAAGTGTCCAAGGTATTAAGTGAAACGTCTTTATGCTCCAAGAGGCGGTGGGCCCAGGCTTGAGGCTCACCAGACAGGAGGGAAATAACGAACCCCACTTTGGTGGATTCTAGTGAAAAGGTCCGTGGTTGCAAGGCAAAGAAGAGCTTGCAGGCATTCCGAAAGGCTCTGTATTTGCTCCGCTCCCCTGAGAATCGCTCAGGCGTGGGTACCTTTGGTTCAGGCGGCATCATGACCACCGAGGGAGAAGTGGAAGTCCCAGTGGAGGAGAAAGCTGAGGAGGATAGGGCATGGACTCGGCCCTTCAGTCGGGTATAACCCTCTTGCAGGCTTCTGACGGCCTGGGTTAGCCCATCCAGGTGTCGGCAAAGTTCCTCCATTGGGTCTGCTCCCCGCGCAGGCTCGGACATGGCTGTCCGGTACTGTCACGTACCTGGTGATGAGCCTGGGATGCAGGGAGCGGCCTCTTTTGCACCTCCTACTCCGGAACCCCTGATGATGGGAACAGGGAGCTCGGGAGTGCGGAGTCGCACAAGTGCCTGTCAGGAACACTGGTGCAGAGATGGAGCTGGACCTAGGAAGCTCAGTGCAGGTTTCAGCGGCAGCAGGGAAGCTGGACGGCAGGCAGGCTTGGCACACAGGGAACCGAGGAGACAAACGGCAGACAGCGGGGAGGTGTCTTGTAGTACCGGGCACTGGCAGGTTCAAACAGGCCAGGTAATCCACTGGCGGGCAGACCAGGTGCAGTGCGAGAGGCAGAAGCAGAGTCGTTAGACAGTCCGGGTTGGCAACGGGCAGGCAGCAGGTAGCAGAAGGGGCAGGCGGAAGCAAGGTCAACAAGCCGGGGGTCAGTGGGCAGGCAGAAGGCAAGGAGTGTCAGGAACAAGCCGGGTCACAGGAACAGATCGGTAGGGTAACAGCAGATAGCAGGTGGGTCTAGGAAACGCTGTAGACCGGACAGCAAGGAGCCCCAGCACAAGCCCCTTCAAATAGCCCCAGATTGGCGCCAGAACGTGTCACTGCGTGCTCCCGCGCGCACCGACGCGCGCCGTTACCGCGCATGCGCTAACGCCGACTCGCCGCCACTGCGCCGGCGTGAACGCGCTAACGACGATTCGACACTATTGCGCAGGCGCGTACCCGCGCACGCCGCCGCGTCGCCAGCTTGCAGGTGAGATTGCCCATCATAACAACGGTGTAGGAATTACAACAGTTTGTATATGTGCCTCCCACTTTTTAAGGGACGAAAAGTAATGGGACAATTGGCTGCTCAGCTGTTCCAAGGCCAGGTGTGTGTTATTCCCTCATTATCCCATTTACAAGGAGCAGATAAAAGGTCCAGAGTTAATTTCAAGTGTGCTATTTGCATTTGGAATCTGTTGCTGTCAACTCTCAATATGAGATCCAAAGAGCTGTCACTATCAGTGAAGCAAGCCATCATTAGGCTGAAAAAACAAAACAAACCCATCAGAGAGATAGCAAAAACATTAGGTGTGGCCAAATCAATGGTTTGGAACATCCTTAAAAAGAAAGAATGCACCGGTGAGCTCAGCAACACCAAAGGACCCGGAAGACCACGGAAAACAACTGTGGTGGATGACCGAATAATTCTTTCCCTGGTGAAGAAAACACCCTTCACAACAGTTGGGCAGATCAAGAACACTCTCCAGGAGGTAGGTGTATGTGTGTCAAAGTCAACAATCAAGAGAAGACTTCACCAGAGTGAATACAGAGGGCTCACCACAAGATGTAAACCATTGGTGAGCCTCAAAAAAAAACAAGAAGGCCAGATTAGAGTTTGCCAAACAACATCTAAAAAAGCCTTCACAGTTCTGGAACAACATCCTATGGACAGATGAGACCAAGATCAACTTGTACCAGAGTGATGGGAAGAGAAGAGTATGGAGAAGGAAAGGAACTGCTCATGATCCAAAGCATACCACCTCATCAGTGAAGCATGGTGGTGGTAATGTCATGGCGTGGGCATGTATGGCTGCCAATGGAACTGGTTCTCTTGTATTTATTGATGATGTGACTGCTGACAAAAGCAGCAGGATGAATTCTGAAGTGTTTCAGGCAATATTATCTGCTCATATTCAGCCAAATGCTTCAGAACTCATTGGACGGCGCTTCACAGTGCAGATGGACAATGACCCGAAGCATACTGCAATAGCAACCAAAGTTTTTTTAAGGGAAAGAAGTGGAATGTTATGCAATGGCCAAGTCAATCACCTGACTTGAATCCGATTAAGCATGCATTTCACTTGCTGAAGACAAAACTGAAGGGAAAATGCCCCAAGAACAAGTAGGAACTGTAGACAGTTGCAGTAGAGGCCTGGCAGAGCATCACCAGGGATGAAACCCAGCGTCTGGTGATGTCTATGCGTTCCAGACTTCAGGCTGTAATTGACTGCAAAGGATTTGCAACCAAGTATTAAAAAGTGAAAGTTTTAATTTATGATTGTTAATCTGTCCCATTACTTTTGGTCCCTTAAAAAGTGGGAGGCACAAATACAAACTGTTGTAATTCATACACCGTTCACCTGATTTGGATGTAAATACCCTCAAATTAAAGCTGAAAGTCTGCAGTTAAAGCACATCTTGTTAGTTTAATTTCAAATCCATTGTGGTGGTGTATAGAGCCAAAAAGATTAGAAATATGTCGATGTCCCAATATTTATGGACCTGACTGTATATATCTGCCCACCCGGGATGTGATTGAATCAATGCCACTAACAATTGGGCGTCCCGGGGGGCAGACAGGATTCTTATGAATCTTTGGCAAGTAGTAGATGGTCAGTATCCGTGGAATCCTGGGTACCAAAAATAGACTCTCCTTTTTGCTAAGGATGCCAGCCTCCAGGCCCTTATCGTCAATCTTCTCTAGATCCCTTTAGTATTTGATCTTAGGGTCAGAGGGGAGTGGGGTATAAGTATTGCGGTCACCCAAAATTTTATACATCTCTGTCATATAGTTTTCTCTGTCCAGGACTACAATCCCCCCCCCCTTTATCAGCCGGTCTTATGACAAGATCCTTGTTGTTACACAAGGAATCCAAACCTTCTTGTACGACTCTGTTGGTCCTAGCCTTTTTGATTTCTAAAATATCTAAATCCCTAAGTATGACATCTCTGAATACTTTCAATGATGGCGCCAAAGCCCCAGGGGGGTTAAACAAAGAGGCATTGGACAACCCAGAGTGCATAAAAATTCTGTGGTCACTGATCTATTATCTTTAATGGGGTTACTGGTCATATTTTGTTTGATATTTAATTTCCTTACAAATTTGTGGACATTCATATAAGTCTGGAATTTATCCAAACTCCTGGGTGGGACAAATTTGAGACCTTTATCCAAAAAAACTTTCTCTGAGTCAGTTAAAACCTTGTTACTAAGATTAAATATCCCCTTACCTACTACATTTTTGGTCTTTTTTGTTGTTCGTAACCGCCTCCCCCCTCTGACTCCTCTCTTCTTTCTACTCGCCTTGATTTGGTTCTGAAAAACCCCAACTGCTCTGTCCATTCAGGGCAGGGTATCCTCAAGTCAGTGGGTTACCATTAGACAGTTGGTAAGATGAAGTGGGGTTAGCCCCTGCCATAGGATGATATTTTGAGAATTATCAAAAAAAATATTCACCCTCAGGGCCTATATGTGGGAACATTGGGCGTCCATTTTGGTCTATCTCTAGAATATCTTAAGTGGGGTGACTGCTCACCAAACTCCCCACTGGGACTCTGTTTCCACCCTTCCGAGTGGCCAGTATTATAGCCTCGGCCCCGATGGTTATGTTGATAACCACGTACTCTTGGTCTTGGAAGGATCTTTATTGTGCACAAGCAGATAGTGCTTGGACACAGAGTGGTTCCTAAAATCTGTCTTAATATTTGTGATGTGTTCATTAAGACGAACTTGTATGGGGCGTTTGGTCCTCCCTATATACTGCAGACGAAAGGGACATTACAGCATATGTATTTAGGTGGCATATGTATTTAGCTGGGTTGTTAGGGTAACCTATTGGCCTTCTATATATACTCTCTTTTGTCCATTATTTATTGTTAAGCTGATTAATGTGACAATCTTTTTGTTCCTAGCAATAGGGAAGTTTTGTCCATATTCAATATGGCATTTTTAGTCAAATGCTTGTGACTCTATATAAGGTGGTGAGTCATTAGGCTGTCCGTTCCCCATTGACATCACGTATGCCAAAACCCGTCCAAAGGAAGGTATGTGCTGACGTCACCACGCTGTTTACTAGAAGGATGGGCTTCCGATTGTTTTGCCGGCCGGCTTCGATTTTATTATGCTAACTTTTATCGTATCTATGTAAGTGCAATACTTATTCTTATAAAAAAACCTATTAGACTGTATTTCGCTATGGTCAGTCTTTTCTTTCTGGGTCATTTGCGGGGCTCACGGCCACGGACTCTATAGACGGTGACAGGGTGAGATCTACAGTCATCCAGCCTGTGTTACTGGGTTTTCGTTACTTGATCATCATTGCAAGCTAAAGACCTTATCTGGGCTATAGCCACATGCCTTTTTTGCTTGCCATCCGGTAAGCAGGTCTTTCTTAAGGTGGTGAGGCACTTTTTTGTTTGAAGTCACTGTGGTGCCAATGAGAAGAGGATTCACTTCCCTAACATGGAACATTAACCACTTAACGACCGCTCACTGTATATATACGTCGGCAGAATGGCACCGACAGGCACAATCACGTACAGTGTACGTGATTGCCTTTGTATAGTTGGGGGGTCCAATCGGACCCCCCTTCTATACAGTGAGCGGTCGTTATCCGTTGGGGAGCGATCCGGGATGAGGGGACGGCCGTTCGATTCCGGCCACCCCCCCCGCGATTGCCCCCGGCGAATGAGAAAGCTTCCTCTGCCTGTGTAATGTTTACACAGGCAGAGGAAGTGATGTCATCTCTCATGCGGCGCTCACATATACCGAGCGCCGTACAAGAGAAGACACACAGGTTAGTGCACAAACAGTACACTGACACCAGGACACATAGGAACATAAATCGCCCCCCCCCCCAGATCCCCCCCCCCACCCCAGTCACAGTGTCACTGATTGCAGTGACCATTTATTTACTGATCACTGCAATCAGTGACATTTGTGACTGTAAAAGTGTCACTACAGTTAGTTTAGGTCCAGTGTAGCCCCCTAACCCCCCTAATAAAGGTTTAACCCCCTGATCACCCCCCAGATAACCCTTTCACCCCCTAGCACCGCCGTCACTAAGCAATCGTTTTTCTGATCGCTGTTTTAGTGTCGGTGATGCCGATCGGTAGCCAGTTATTTTTTTTAAGTTCGCCGCAGGTTTTTATAGCGTCGGGTACCCCCATATATTACCTAATAAAGGTTTAACCCCCTTGATCGCCCCTCAGGTAACCCTTTCACCCCCTATCACCACTGTCGCTAAGCAATTATTTTTCTGATCGCTGTCTTTTTGTCGGTGATGCCGATAGGTAGCCAGTTATTTTTTTTTAGGTTCGCCACAGGTTTTTATAGCGTCAGGTACCCCCATATATTACCTAATAAAGGTTTAACCCCCTTGATCGCCCCCCAGGTAACCCTTTCACCCCCTATCACCACTGTCGCTAAGCGATCGTTTTTCTGATCGCTGTCTTATTGTCGGTGATGCCGATAGGTAGCCAGTTATTTTTTTTAGGTTCGCCGCAGGTTTTTATAGCATCAGCTACCCCCATATATTACCTAATAAAGGTTTAACCCCCTTGATCGCCCCCCAGGTAACCCTTTCACCCCCTATCACCACTGTCGCTAAGCAATCATTTTTCTGATCGCTGTCTTATTGTCGGTGATGCCGATAGGTAGCCAGTTATTTTTTTTAGGTTCGCCGCAGGTTTTTATAGCGTCAGCTACCCCCATATATTACCTAATAAAGGTTTAACCCCCTTGATCGCCCCCCAGGTAACCCTTTCACCCCCTATCACCACTGTCGCTAAGCAATCGTTTTTCTGATCACTGTCTTATTGTCAGTGATGCCGATAGGTAGCCAGTTATTTTTTTTAGGTTCGCCGCAGGTTTTTATAGCGTCAGCTACCCCCATATATTACCTAATAAAGGTTTAACCCCCTTGATCGCCCCCCAGGTAACCCTTTCACCCCCTATCACCACTGTCGCTAAGCGATCGTTTTTCTGATCGCTGTCTTATTGTCGGTGATGCCGATAGGTAGCCAGTTATTTTTTTTAGGTTCGCCACAGGTTTTTATAGCATCAGCTACCCCCATATATTACCTAATAAAGGTTTAACCCCCTTGATCGCCCCCCAGGTAACCCTTTCACCCCCTATCACCACTGTCGCTAAGCAATCGTTTTTCTGATCGCTGTCTTTTTGTCAGTGATGCCGATAGGTAGCCAGTTATATTTTTTTAGGTTCGCCGCAGGTTTTTATAGCGTCAGGTACCCCCATATATTACCTAATAAAGGTTTAACCCCCTTGATCGCCCCCCAGGTAACCCTTTCACCCCCTATCACCACTGTCGCTAAGCGATCGTTTTTCTGATCGCTGTCTTATTGTCGGTGATGCTGATAGGTAGCCAGTTATTTTTTTTAGGTTCGCCGCAGGTTTTTATAGCATCAGCTACCCCCATATATTACCTAATAAAGGTTTAACCCCCTTGATCGCCCCCCAGGTAACCCTTTCACCCCCTATCACCACTGTCGCTAAGCGATCGTTTTTCTGATCACTGTCTTATTGTCGGTGATGCCGATAGGTAGCCAGTTATTTTTTTTAGGTTCGCCGCAGGTTTTTATAGCATCAGCTACCCCCATATATTACCTAATAAAGGTTTAACCCCCTTGATCGCCCCCCAGGTAACCCTTTCACCCCCTATCACCACTGTCGCTAAGTGATCATTTTTCTGATCGCTGTCTTATTGTCGGTGATGCCGATAGGTAGCCAGTTATTTTTTTTAGGTTCGCCGCAGGTTTTTATAGCGTCAGGTACCCCCATATATTACCTAATAAAGGTTTAACCCCCTTGATCGCCCCCCAGGTAACCCTTTCACCCCCTATCACCACTGTAGCTAAGCGATCGTTTTTCTGATCGCTGTCTTATTGTCGGTGATGCCGATAGGTAGCCAGTTATTTTTTTTAGGTTTGCCGGAGGTTTTTATAGCATCAGCTACCCCCATATATTACCTAATAAAGGTTTAACCCCCTTGATCGCCCCCCAGGTAACCCTTTCACTCCCTATCACCACTGTCGCTAAGCGATCGTTTTTCTGATCGCTGTCTTATTGTCGGTGATGCCGATAGGTAGCCAGTTATTTTTTTTAGGTTCGCCGGAGGTTTTTATAGCATCAGCTACCCCCATATATTACCTAATAAAGGTTTAACCCCCTTGATCGCCCCCCAGGTAACCCTTTCACCCCCTATCACCACTGTCGCTAAGCGATCGTTTTTCTGATCACTGTCTTATTGTCGGTGATGCCGATAGGTAGCCAGTTATTTTTTTTAGGTTCGCCGCAGGTTTTTATAGCGTCAGCTACCCCCATATATTACCTAATAAAGGTTTAACCCCCTTGATCGCCCCCCAGGTAACCCTTTCACCCCCTATCACCACTGTCGCTAAGTGATCATTTTTCTGATCGCTGTCTTATTGTCGGTGATGCCGATAGGTAGCCAGTTATTTTTTTTAGGTTCGCCGCAGGTTTTTATAGCGTCAGGTACCCCCATATATTATCTAATAAAGGTTTTAACCCCCTAATTGCCCCTAGTTAACCCTGTGTCACACCCCAGGCAGCGTCAGGTTAGTGCCAGTAACGCTAACACCCACGCGTGAAGTATACACCTCCCTTAGTGGTATAGTATCTGATCAGATCTATACTAGTGTCCCCAGCAGTTTAGTGTTCCCAAAAACGCAGTGTTAGCAGGATCAGCCCAGATACCTGCTAGCACCTGCGTTTTGCCCCTCTGTCCAGCCCAGGCCACCCAAGTGCAGTATCGATCGATCACTGTCACTTACAAAACACAACACACATAACTGCAGCGTTCGCAGAGACAGGCCTGATCCCTGCGACTCCAGTGCTGTAGGAGGTGATTTCACCACCACAGTTAAAAAAAAAAAAAAGCATATATGCCGAAGCATTGGGGCAGCAGGGGCTGAGGAGCGGAGGAGCGATTTTGCTCCTAATGCCGCGTACATACGGTCGAAATTCCGACGGAGGCTTGCCCGTGGAAAAGTCTGACCATGTGTGTGCGGCATAATTTTTGCGGGAGGATGCCCCAATGCTTCGGCATATATAAATGGTGCATGTATGCCCATCATTAGAAGTGGGTGGATGAATGGCGGTATTCTAATGGTGGGCATACCCACCGATCAATCTCTTTTTTTTGTTCAGCCAACAGGCTGCATGAAAAAAAAGATTACAATACATGTCCAACAAGGACCAGCAACGTACTGGTATGTTGCTGGACTTTGAATGGTTATACCAGAATGATGCCTGTGGGTTTAGGTATCATCTTGGTATCATTCTTTTCAGCCAGCGGCCGGCTTTCATGTAAAAGCAATCCTAGTGGCTAATTAGCCTCTGTACTGCTTTTACAAGCAGTGGGAAGGAATGTCCCTGCCCCCCGGATATAAAAAGCGCCATTGGGAAATTGGGAAAGCATTTTATCACACCGATCTTGGTGTGGTCAGATGCTTTAAGGGCAGAGGAAAGATCTAGGGTCTAATAGACCCCAGTTTTTTCAAAAAAAGAGTACCTGTCACTACCTATTGCTATCATATGGGATATTTACATTCCCTGAGATAACAATAAAAATGATAAATAAAAAAAATATGGAAGGAACAGTTTAAAAATAAAATAAAAAAGCAAAATTAATAATAATAATAATAAAAAAAAAAGCACCCCTGTCCTGCCCTGCTCTTGCAAGCGTCGGTCTGGCGTCATATGTAAACAGCAATTGCACCATGCATGTGAGGTATCACCGCGAAGGTCAGATCGAGGGCAGTCATTTTAGCAGTAGACCTCCTCTGTAAATCTAATGTGGTAATCTGTAAAGGCTTTTAAAAATGTATGTACTTTGTCGCCAATGCGCGTTTGTGCGAAATTTTAAAGCATGTCGTGTTTGGTATCTATGTACTCGACCTAAGATCATCTTTTTTATTTCATCAAACATTTGGGCAATATAGTGTGTTTTAGTGCATTAAAATTAAAAAAAGTGTATTTTTTCCCCAAAAAATGCGTTTGAAAAATCGTTGCGCAAATACTGTGTGGAAAAAAAAAAAGGAACACCCACCATTTTAATCTGTAGAGCCTTTGCTTTAAAAAAATATATAATGTTTGGGGGTTCAACATAATTTTCTTGCAAAAAAAATATGTTTTCATGTAAACAAAAAGTGTCAGAAAGGGCTTTGTCTTCAAGTGGTTAGAAGAGTGGATGTAAGCTTCCTAATGTTGTGTATAAAATGCCAGAACAGTTCAAAACCCCCCCAAATGACCCCATTTTGGAAAGTAGATACCCCAAGCTATATACTGAGAGGCATGTCGAGTCCATGGATTATTTTATATGTTGACACAAGTTGCGGAAAAAAGACAATTTATTTTATTTTTTTTATTTTTTTTGCGCAAAGTTGTTACTAAATGATATATTGCTCAAACATGCCATGGGCATATGTGGAATTACACCCCAAAATACATTCTGTTGCTTCTCCTGAGTACGGGGATACCACATGTGTGAGACTTTTTGGGAGCCTAGCCGCGTACGGGACCCCAAAAACCAAGCGCCGCCTTCAGGCTTTCTAAGGGTGTAAATTTTTGATTTCACTTCTCACTACCTATCACAGTTTCGGAGGCCATGGAATGCCCAGATGGCACAAAACCCCCCCCAAATGACCCCATTTTGGAAAGTAGACACCCCAAACTATTTGCTGAGAGGTATGGCGAGTATGTTGCTGATCTCGCTTTTTGTCACAAAGTTTTGAAACTTGAAAAAAAAAAATATATATATTTTCTTTCTTCATTTTCAAAAACAAATGAGAGCTGTAAAATACTCAACATGCCTCTCAGCAAATAGCTTGGGGTGTCCACTTTCCAAAATGGGGTCATTTGGGTGGGTTTTGTGCTATTTTGGCATTTTATGGCCTTCGAAACTGTGATAGGTAGTGAGGAGTGAAATCAAAAATTTGCGCCCTTAGAAATCCTGTAGGCGGTGCTTGGTTTTCGGGGGCTCGTACGCGGCTAGGCTCTCAAAAAGTCCCACACATGTGGTATCCCCATACTCAGGAGAAGCAGCAAAATGTATTTTGGGGTGCAATTCCACATATAACCATGGCATGTGTGAGCAATATATCATTTAGTGACAACTTTTTGTATTTTTTTTTTTTTTTGTCATAATTCAATCACTTGAGACAAAAAAAAAAATATTCAATGGGCTCAACATGCCTCTCAGCAATTTCCTTGGGATGTCCACTTTCCAAAATGGGGTCATTTGGGGGGGGGGGGTTTGTACTGCCCTGCCATTTTAGCACCTCAAGAAATGAGATAGGCAGTCATAAATTAAAAGCTGTGTAAATTCCAGAAAATGTACCCTAGTTTGTAGACGCTATAACTTTTGCGCAAACCAATAAATATACGCTTATTGACATTTTTTTTACTAAAGACATGTGGCTGAATACATTTTGGCCTAAATGTATGACTAAAATTGAGTTTATTCGATTTTTCTTATAACAAAAAGTAGAAAATATCATTTTTTTTCAAAATTTTCAGTCTTTTTCCGTTTATATTGCAAAAAATAAAAATCGCAGAGGCAATCAAATACCATTAAAAGAAAGCTCTATTTGTAGGAAGAAAGGGACGCAAATTTCGTTTGGGTACAACATTGCATGTCCGCACAATTTACAGTTAAAGCAGCGCAGTGCAAAATTCTGAAAACACCTCTGGTCCTTTAGCTACAAAATGGTCCGGGGCTTAAGTGGTTAATATGCCATTCTCTGTATTGATTGGGACTTTGTAGCACAGCTTCTCTTTTTTATACTATCTGTATTGTGTGTATATCACCTCAAGCTGCTGCTTTATGTTTTGTTTTATTCAATTTGTTTTATGTTAGACCTCTAGCGCGGTTTCTTTTGCCTAAAAATAGATGTCTCCTTGGTGTCCAAACCTTTCCTTCGACTTTTGTTTTATTACGCTAGGAAGGGGATTGTTGTAAATTGGACTCCAGAGCTTAGTGAATGAGGTAAAGCTCTGCTGACTTCCATCATCCAATCATGTGCAAGTAAAGTTTTTGGTTTTGTGTTTCTTTCCTTGCATGTGATTGGGTATTCTTTGCAAAGTGAAACTTCATCCACATTCACTCAGCTCTGGGGGAAAATTCCCTTGCAAAGTAATTGCATTTAGTAAAGTTCAGTACGGGCAGTCCCTGAGTTACGAACGACTCCTACTTATGAATGGCCTCAAACGCCGGCCACTTGTGCTCCACGCTAGTCTTGGATACCTCCGAGCACCTCCAGACACATCCCACACTGCAGTACTACATGTACTGCATGACCAGAAGAGCCCCAGATAACATAACAAGTGCCCGTAACATCCCACATCCATGCACAGGCGGAAGTTACACTTACAAATGCAGTGTTCCGACTTACGAACAAATTCCACTTACGATCAAACCTACAGTCCTTATGCGAGAGCTGCCGGGGGACCCCAGAAGATGGTGATTAGGGCCACACTGTGCAAAACGAACTTCAAAATGGAGGTAATTATGACATGTTTGTTATTTAACCACTTGCCGACCGCTGCACACACATATAGGTCAGCAGAATGGCTCAGGCAGGCAAACAGGGTGTACCTGTATGTTCCTTTTAAATTTGCCACCAATCGGGCGCGTGCCACGGGAGCGTGCCCCGCAAACTCGTTGTTCGCTTGCGGCCCGCGATTGTGGCGAGGAGAGGCAGAACGGGGAGATGCCTATGTAAACAAGGCATTTCCCTGTTCTGCCTAGCAACATGACATCAGGAGCAGTGATCTCTGCCATGTTGTAGTGAGCACACCCCCCCCCCCCCCCCCCCCGCACAGTTATGCCGCGTACAGACGATCGGACATTCCGACAATAAAACCGTGGATTTTTTTCCAACGGATGTTGGCTCAAACTTGTCTTGCATACACACGGTCACACAAATGTTGCTCGGAAATTCCGCACGTCAACACTACGACAAGCCGAGAAAAATGAAGTACAATGATTCCGAACATGCGTAGAATTTTTGTGCGTCGGAATTGGATACACAACTTTTGTTGTCGGAAAAATTGAGAACCAGCTCTCAAACATTTGTTGTCGGAAATTCCGACAGCAAATGTCCAATGGAGCCTACACACGGTCGGAATATCCGACCAAAAGCTCACATCGAACATTTGTTGTCGGAAATTCCGATCGTGTGTATGCGGCATTAGAATCACTCCATAGGACACACTTAACCCCTTGATCGCCCCCTAGTGTTTAACCCCTTCCCTGCCAGTGTCATTTATACAGTAATCAGTAGCTATTTGTAGCTCTGATCGCTGTATAAATGACAATGGTCCCAAAATAGTGTCAAAAGTGTCCGATGTGTCTGCCATAATGTTGCAGTCCCGATAAAAATCACAAATCGCCGCCATTACTAGTAAAAAAAAAAACTAGCCATAAATCTATTCCCTATTTTGTAGACGCTATAACTTTTGCGCAAACCAATCAATGTACGCTTATTGCAATTTTCTTTACCAAAAATATGTAGAAGAATACATATCGGCCTAAACTGTGGAAGAAATAATTTTTTTTAGATATTTTTTGGGGATATTTATTATAGCAAAAAGTAAAAAATATTGCTTTTTTTTCAAAATTGTCGCTCTTTTTTTGTTTATAGTGCAAAAAATAAAGACCGCAGAGGTGATCGAATACCACCAAAAGAAATCTCTATTTGTGGGAAAAAAAAGGACGTCAATTTTGTTTGGGTACAACATCGCACGACCGCGCAATTGTCAGCTAAAGCAACGCAGTACAGAGTCGCAAAAAATGCTCTGGTCAGGAAGGGGGTAAATCCTTCCCGGGACTGACGTGGTTAAAAATGAAGGTTTACAAACCCTTTAATGCATAGAATGTATTAAGGTAAAAAACCTTCTGCCTTTAGAAGCACTTTAAGTAATCACACCTTGTCCTTACCTCTCCCTCCTTTGCTGGCATTTTGTAAGCACTCTCATTGAAAGCCTTACAATTTTTTACTGCAGGGAATATATATCAAATAGTTTTTCTTTTATATGTTTTTAAAATTAAAACGTATTTATTTTCAAGAGATAATACCATTCGCCCTCTACCTGTTCTTTTGTAGACCGTTTTTCTAATCTCTAATATCTCATCGTCTGCTTGTCAATGTGGGTGAAATTTAAACAAATCCAGAGACAAGCTTTTCCAAAAAACAGGATACCACTGACAGGGCCAAATTGTGTAGGGCTTGAGATCCATCATGTAAGGTTGTATGCTTTGTCAGAAAGGTCAGCAGTATAGGAGCAAGCAGTCACCTGAAACAGGAGCTAATCAGATCACCTTTGAATAAAGACAGTTTGCCTAAAAAAAAAAAAAAAAGGAAAAAAGTTCCACCTTTATCTTAGCCGAGAGTGGTGTAACGTGACTCCTAAAACTGCCAGTGTTTAGCTGCCTGGTTTCTCTGCTTTGGGGCAACATAAACATTTGTAAGGAAAAAGAAAATACAAATAAGCCAACTCTATTCCAATATTTTTGTGTTTTTTTCCCAAGGTGTTTAATGCATTAGGACCAGCGCATTGCCATTGTGTAAGCTAAAACTGTGGTTTAGACTAAAACCTTTGTGTCCCTTGAGTCCAGGGTTGGTCATCCATCCCGTCATTTGTCAATCAGACTTTCCATCAAGATATCTGAGGAGGATTCTGTTCCTTGTGAACGTAGAAGCATTGCTTAATGGTCTACTGCTCACTAGAGGTTTTTTTGGACATGTAAAAAAAGAAAGAAAACAGTGGGGCAGCCCTGAATGGAAATCAAAGAAAGCCATATAGGTCATAAAAGGGAACAGATATTGGCATTGGTAATAAAAATAAATAAATGCTTCCTTCAGATATTCTTTAACCGCTTAAGGACCGCCTCCTGTATATATACGTCGGCAGAATGGCACGGACAGGCATAGGCACGTACAGATACGTCCCCTTTAAGATGCCGCCGCGTGGTCATGCGCGCGACCCTGGCGCTTTCTCCGTGAGCCCAATCGTGCGTCCCGCAGACTCGATCGCCACGGGGACACCCGCGATCGTCTCACGGAGAGATAGAGCGGGGAGATGCTTATGTAAACAAGCATCTCCCCACTCTGCCTAGTGACAATGACAGTGATCACCGCTTCCTGTAATCGGAAGCAGTGATCACTGTCTTGTCTCACACACAGCCCATCCCCCCTACAGTAAGGCCCCTTTCACACATGCGGACCATATGTCCGCTTTTTTATCCATCCGTTTACAGATGAAAAAGGAACATACATTGGTCCCTATGAGATTGCGGGTGTCAGCGGATGAAACATCCGCTGACACCCGATCTCCTCCGTGTCCGCAATGCTCCGTTTTTCTGGACATAAAAATTCCTATTTTTCTATCCGTCTGCGGAGCGGATCGGATGAACACGGACAGACGGTCCGTGTTCATCCGATCCCCCCATAGGGGAGAGCGGAGATCTGACAGGGCGGTCCCTGCACAGTGTGCGGGGACCGCCCTGTCATCCGCCGGCTCAGCGGGGATCAACGGAGCGATCCCCACTGAGCAAGCAGAGGTTCACGGGGCGGATCATCACGGATCCGTCCCGTGTGAAAGGAAGCTTGAACGGAATTCCGTCGGAAAAATCCATCGGAGTTTATCCCGACGGAAAATCCGATCGTGATCGTGAAGGCATTAGAGGGTTTTTATACTATGGTAATAATTTATGTATAATAAGGCCTTTTTTTTGCTGCGTTGTCAGATCAAGAGAAGATCACACATGGTTTCTAGAAGAGATCTATAGATCGTGTCACAATCACCTTGCACCATGTAAACACTGCAACATTTGACTTTGGAAGAATTGCTTCCCTTTGGGGAAATGGAATGCTGATCACTTGTTTTGAGAAGTTTTCAGACATGTTAAAAAATCTCTTCAAGTGATAATAAGCTCATTCATGCACATTTGTTCTCTAGCCTTATGCCGCGTACACACGATCATTATTCACGGCGGTTAAAAAACCGCCGTGAATAATGTCATTTAAAACGGGGGAACAGCTTGTTCCCCACACACGGTCGTTTTGCACGTCATTTTTTCTCTTGACGAGAAAAACGACCGTCTGTGGGCTCCGCGGCAGTGTTTCCCTATGGGAAACACTGCAGCGGAAAACATGTCAAAAAAAACGACGAGAAAAATTAGAACATGTTCTAATTTTTCTCGTCGTTTTTAATGCCGTTTTTCTCATCGAAAAAACCGACAGAAAGCCCACAGACTATTGTTTTTCTCGTCGAATGGGACAAATGTCATTTTTCCAGACGAGAAAAACGGCCGTGTGTACGCGGCATCACACTTTTGATCTGAGCCTTTCTTGGAATTAATATCTAGTGTAAATGGGTAGGAACTCAACTGTCAATAGCATTTATAGTGTGCACAGCTTGTGATCATACTCATAGGTAATTTGTGGGACATACAGCTTACAAAACAATGGTCCGCTCTGTTTCTCTTATCACATCTATGGGAACTTCAATGCAAACGAGTCAGCCTTTTAAATGTTTAGCACTAGAAATCCTGACTACGAGCAGATACCATAAGCTGTGCTTTACCCTTATTAAACTGAAGATCCTCTTCTGCATTATTAGGTGTCTACTTAATTTGGCAGTTAGTCCTTACTTTAGAGCTGAGCTCTACCTAAATTCCATTCAACTGTCTAGTGATTGCCCAGTCATAAATGGTAATCTTTAAAAAGAATCAGGGAGACTTCCTTAAATTACTAAATCTAGTCTGGAGTCATGTAATCTTATTGTTCAGTGTAAAGCCCCATACACACGGTCAGACTTTTGGCCAACAAACTTCATTTTGAGCAAGTTGGACCAACAATCCGACCGTGTGTACGCTCTATCGGACAAACTTTTTTTTTTCATCGGACAAAAGTTCGGTCTGCAAAGTCCGACCGTGTGTACAGAAAACCATCAGACTTTTGTCCGATGGACAAAACAAATAATGTTAAAATCAACCAACAATAGCAGGAGTTGACCAAAGGGTGGCGGTAAAGAGCAGAAAAACCATGTGATGTTGGAAAAAGTTTTGGAAAAGTTTGCAGAAAAGTCCTGTGGTGTGTATGCTATGGGTGTTCCCGGCCAACTCCGTTCGGACAAAAATCCACGGAAAAGTCAGATGGAAGTCCGACCGTGTGTACGAGGCTTTAGTCAAGTAAGTTGTTAATGATATGACACTTGCAGTAAGTATTCTGGAGCAACTCTTTTGTCCAGGAACACTTTTTATCCATTGCAATGTCTCTGAGGATGAACTTTTCCAGTTCCTAGATCGCATCCCCTGATGACATCAGTAAAGTAATCCATTAATCAAAAGCAGAAGTTTGAGAGGTATGCCTATCCACCTCCTGATAGGCTTCTACGGAGCAAGAAGAATAGAATGTGCCTGGGAACTGTAACATAGAGAAGTGCTCTGCTGCTTCTAATTGGGGAATATATGCTAGTACAACTATTTCATGTGGTCCTCGCACCTCTCCTGCAGCAGGGCCACCCCCCCTCCTCGTGTCCAACTCCACCTTGTCACAGCAGAGAGGAGGACAGAACTCCTTAGTCAGATCCTGTGCTTCTCCATGCAGCCAAGGAGAGGCTTGTCTCTGCACCCCCCAATCCATCTCAGCCGTTGGCAGCAGAGAAGAGGACAGAACTCCTCCTACAGATCCTGCACCTCTCTGTGCAACCGCAGTACCCCCCCTGTCTCTACCTTCCCGGCCTCAGCATTAAGCAGACTGCGGCAGCTGACTCCAGCCTTCCTCTGGTACTCCTCCAGACCCTGCACTTTCTGCTTCTCATCTCCACCCCCAGCTTCTTCCTGGCAGCAGCACAAGAGGGGCGCACTGTGATGTAAGGGAGGGTGGAGGACTCTTGACTTCTGATGGGGGGCAGCTTTTGGCATCAGGGGTAAGGGGAGGTGGGGTACCCTGGGTATCTGCTTATAATTATTATGAGAATAATACAATTCAATGCCAGATAAAAAGGAGGGTTGCACACTGCTGGTATCATGCACAAGAAACTTTATTGAAGACTGCTCAGGCAGAACACCATGTCAGAACCATATTCTGGCTGAGCAGTCTCCAATAAAGTTACTAGTGGATGATACCAGCAGTGTGCAAACCTCCTTTTCAGATGGTCTGCACCTGTCCTTCACAGCTTAAGGCTGGGTTCACACATATGCGGACGCGGGTTCCTGCCTGGGGAATGGTGCATCCCTGTTCACCGGTTCAGGTGCGACTCACCCGCACCCAATTCACATATGTGTGAACCCAGCCTAAGTCTTAAGTTATTACTAAAACCAGTAATAATCAAAAAGGCAGAGACCCGTTGAGGGCAACCATAATGCTGATGTGTGAAAAGAAAATATATATTCCTGCGCTTAGGATCTCTGACTGTATGTTGAGCTGCAGCCCCCCTAGTGGGATCCTAAATAGGATCTTATTTGATTTGAGCGAGTAATAATGGGGTGTGGCGCTGCTCTTACCTTAGATACACTCTAAGGTGAAATAGAGGTATGGCTATAACAGCTAGGCCAGCCTTTCTCAACCTTTTCAACACAGGGGAACCCTTGAAATAGTTCTCCGGTCTCGGGGAACCCCTGCTAAAAATTACAGATCTACAATTCATGAAACCTTAGTGTGATGGTCAGTGGGAAGGATGGTCCTTACACTTGTAGTCATTTGGAAGAATTACCTCCTTACATATAGCTAAAAAGATCAATGGTGTCAGTAGGAAATTATCTGAGAGGCAGAAATTGCCCAATGCTGAAGGAACCCCTAGCAACCTCTGGAGGAACCCTAGGGTTCCACGGAACCCTGGTTGAGAATCACTGAGCTAGGCAATTAAACTCTATATCAGAGATTATATAGTGAAAATAAATATGGCCTTGATCCCAAACAGTGGCGTCACTAGGGTTGGTGTCACCTGGTGCGGTATAACATGGTGTCACCCCCCCCCAATAATTTTTTTCACCCTAATAACACTGCATATATTGGCAACAGTAGTGCCGTTAATAACTATCAATCAACTAGCAAATTTGAATAACAAAATCATATGAAAATAATAGAAATCAAAGCTTAAACTGTTAAAGAACTGTATTTATTGTAACTTTAAACTTTACTGAATTAATAAATAAATAACACAAAAACAGGAACAAATATGAAAGCATTTAGTTAACATCTAAATCAAAACTTTGCTTTTCTAGCCTTGACAGCTGCAAAATTGTGAACAACATCATCAAAATCAATACATTTCGCTAGTTCACTTTCAACTGATAATATTGCAAGATCAGAAAGCCTTGCCTGTCCCATCGTTGAACGCAAATAGTTTTTTATCAGCTTCAACTTTGAAAAGCTCCTCTCACATGAAGCCACAGACACACAGATTGTCAGAAATATTTTTAGACATAGTGAAAGGGTTGGAAGAGATTCAATGAAGTCCCATTCTGCTATGAAGGTCAAAACTTGTAAAGCCGACCAATCTTTGACTTCTTCTAGGTTGATCTTGGCTGCTTTGAGATGTCTCCTCAGTCTGGGTATTTCCATTAACAGCTCACTCTCAGATATTTCATCATAAAAAGTGGTCAGTTTTGGAATGGACACCTTTAATGTTTCTTCAGTTTCATATATGAGACTCTTTGCTTGAACAGCCTCAAACATGGCTGCAACTTCCATGATGGCTCTTAATCTGATCTGGAGTTCAGAATGGAAGCGATCAATGCACTCAAGCATTGCCCTCTTGTTCTCGTCTTGTAGACTTATGCCTCCAGCATCACGTGCCTGTTCCCCTGCCATCCTCTTCTTAAACCTGGCTCTTCTCTCTACGGCAATTCCATATTCTTTAGATTTTAAATGTGCCTGCTTAATTGCATGTTCCACTAGGTGACTGCGCTCTTCAAACAGAAAAAGTCTTAGTGACTCTAGCTTTGTCACCACCTTGTCCAGACTTAAGCCTTTGGTCTGCAGGTACTGTTGTGTAACATCAACTTCTTGAAGTACATCACCCCAGAAGTATAGGTAGCACAAAAACGTAAAATCACAGACAGCAGGCAGTAGACATTCTGCTGCTCCTCTTGTGTCCATATTTTCAGAAGGATCACAAAGCGCTTCGATTGCAGACACAAACATATTCAATTTTTCTTTTACTGGCTTAACTGCAGCATGATGAGCACTCCAGCGTGTTGTTGATAATCTTTTCACTGACACTCCAGTATGGTGAATTAACACATCCCATCGATGGGTGGAAGCAGCAAAAAAAGAAAACATTGACTGAAGTGTTCCAAAAAATGTCACACATGAAGCATTCTCAGCAAAAGAGTGCTGACCGCACAAGTTCAGTGAATGGTCCACACAGCCAAATCGCTTTTTTGTTTTTTCCCTAATAATGGATTGTACACCTCCATGAATTCCAGCCATAGTAGCAGCATTATCAGAACCCTGAGCACGACACATCATTATGTCCAGTCCATCACTCTCTAATTTTTTAAAGATATCCACACTGAGATCAGCAGCTTTTTTCCCCTTTAAAGGGAAAAATCCTAGAAACACTTCTTTTACTTCAACTTTCCTATTCTTGATGTTCACATATCTGATCACTTCGGACATCTGGTCAGTATGTGATATGTCGGGTGTGCTATCAAACATGATTCCAAAGTACTTTGCAGACTTTATGTCCATGACAATCTTCTCCTTCACGTGATTTGCCAGGACACTTATAAACTCATTCTGAGTTTGTGGAGAAAGATATGAGACCGATACTTTAAGTTTACAGGTGCTCCGCTTCAATATAATTAGGTGTTCATTGAGTACTGAATCATATTTTGATAGCATTTCAACCATCTCAAGAAAGTTCCCTTTATTAAATGAGCACTCATCTTCCTTGTGGCCACGGAATGCTAGGTTCTGCTTGGCAAGAAACAATGTGATGTCAAGCAATCTGTGTAAGATATCCCTCCACTTTTTCTTCTCATTCTCCATCACAGTAATAGCTCCAGCATCAATAGTTTGGTGCAGCCTAAGTCCTGCTGCCAAGGTTTTCCATTTTTCAAGGCAGTTTAGGTGTTCTTCGGAGGTCTCGTGATTGTGTACTTTCGGGCTTAGCTTCCACCATTTTTGAAACCCAGTCACAAATTTGGATGCTGTATCTAGAGTACAAATGGCAAACAGTCGGCAGCAAAAACAATATAAATTCTCACTGACAGGTGAGTAAACCATCCATGACCGCAAAAATTTTTCACCATTTGGCATCACCTTGTAAAACCACTCTTTTGAAAGTTGCCGCACGTGTCCCTTTGTTGCAGCTTTTGTATCTTGCCTTTTTGCAACACTGAAAGGGCCCTCCTTGTTCTGGAAAGAAGCACTTCCCTGTTTGATTATTTCAACCCGAACATGATCTTGAACTGGTATCTCCCAGAAAGAAACATCAGATAACATTTGGAAATCTTTCTTCTGAATGGCACTCATCTCCTTTACAGTATCATGACTGTGGCTAGAGTCACTCTCAGAACTCTCTTCTGCTTCAGATTCTGCCATTTCCATTTCTTGCACTTCTGCATCAGATTCTGCCATTTCCACTTCTTGCTCTTCTGCAGAATGCATGCTAGCAAAAGCATCAGAAGAATCAGCTTCAAGTGGAGACTGACAAGCAGGGTCTTTTGATGAACCCTGCCCATCATCTGGTCTTTTCACATATTGAAGCATGGATCCCGCAAGTGTTTTTATCGATTTCATTTTTGCCTCCTTTGCTTTCCTTTGCTGGTATCCACTTTGTCTCTTTGACTTGTGTACTCCATGTGGCATTCCTGCTGTAAATATCAACATATTCTGTTCAGATATATATTCTGTATTTCAGATTATGCCTGAGAAGACCCAGTGTCATTAACCAGGCTATATGCCCTATGGCCTGCCTTGTCAATCTCAGCGATGTGATTACAATAAAGTATGATATACTCACTGGCCACTCTATTAGGTACACTTGTTCAATTTCTTGGTAACACAAATTGCTAATCAGCCAATCACATGGTAGCAACTCAATGCATTTAGGCATCTAGACGTGGTGAAGATGAATTGTTGAAGTTCAAACTGAGCATCAGAATTGGGAAGAAAAGGAATTTAAGTGTCTTTGAATGTGACACGGTTGTTGGTGCCAGATGGGCTGGTCTAAATATTTTTTTTAAACTGCTGATCAGCTGGGATTTTCATGCACAACATCTCTCCGGTTTACAGAGAATGGTGGGAAAGAGAAAATATCCAGTGAGCAGCAGTTGTTTGGAGGAAAATGCCTTGGTGATGTCAGAGGAGAATGGGTAGACCTTGAACCTTGAAGCAGATGGGCTACAGCAGCAGAAGACCACACTAGGTGCTACTCCTCTCAGCTAAGAACAGGAAACTTAGGCTACAATTTGCACAGGCTCACCAAAATTGGACAATAAAAGACTGGAAAAACGTTGCCTGGTCTGATAAGTCTCAATTTCATCTGCGACATTCAGATGGTGGGGTCAGAATTTGGCGCATTAATCCTTCCTGCCTTGTATCACTGGTTCAGGCTGGTGGTGTAATGGTGTGGGTGGGTATTTTCTTGGCACACTTTGGGACCCTTAGTGCCAATTTAGCATTGTTTAAACACCACGGCCTACCTGAGTATTGTTGCTGACCATGTCCATCCTTTTATGACTACAGTGTCCCCATCTTCTGATGGCTCCTTCCAGCAGGATAATGCACCATGTCACAAAGCTCCTATCATCTCACCACTGGACAATGAGGTCACTGTACTCCAATGGACTCCACACTCACCACATCTCATCCAATAGAGACCCTTTGGGATGTGACCGGGAGATTTGCATCATGACCACATTTTCTTGGTGAAAATAAATAACCCAAAACAGAGTATATTATTTAGTCTGTGAAAAGTTATAGTCCACAATCTATGGAATTTATGTAAAAATTGATCAATCCTGATGTATTGTCGGCCTATTTCATTTCTTGAGACCCGAAAACACCAGGACAGTCCAAATACCCCCCAAATGACCTTTTTGTAAAGTAGAAAGTCTGATGTATTTAGTAAGAGTATAATTATATATAACAATTTTAGCGTAATCAATTCCAGTGAGCTGAGTGACAGGCCTAGACACTGCTACTGGAATTGCTTACAATAAAATATTATATATAATACATTTTGGCTACACATTAGTACATATCATAAGTAAACTATAATATATTATGGCTAATTATTAAAGTGCACGGAATTTTTTCACACATCCTTTTTGGATGGTCCCATTACACATTGAATGTATGAAAAAAAATGTCTGCACTGTGTAATTTAATCATGTGTGATGAATGTGTAGCCATAATTTCTTATTTATAATATTTTACTGTAATCAATCCCAGTGGCAATTATATAATACACAAATTAGGTTGCACTAGGGTTACCTAAAATTCAACTTAGTAAAGCTGCTGACACAATATTGCTGGAAAACAATATAAGATATAACATTTTAAAGATAAAAAACAGTGCAGTACTAAAGAAAGGGAGCCTAGTAAAGACCGCTTTGTGATTTTTACCTACAGGTAAGCCTATAATAAAGCTTACCTGTAGGTAAAATGAATATCTCCTAAACGGGCACCGTTTAGGACATATTCATACTAGATGCATCCGGCAACGTCACTGGCGTATGCACTCTGAAGGTCCAGCATACCGCGCCGGACTTTCAGAGTATTGTGCTGTAAGACCCCTTTCACACTGAGGCACTTTGCAGGCGATATAACGCAAAAAATAGCGCCTGCAAAGCACCCTAAAAGAGCCGCTCCGCACACTGGAGCGGTGCATTGGCCGGATGCTAAAAAAAGTCCTGCTAGCAGCATCTTTGGAGCGGTGAAGGAGCAGTGTGTATACCGCTTCTCCACCGCTCCTGCCCCATGAAATGAATGGGCACTGCGGCTATACCACCGGAAAAGCGCTGCTGCAGCGGCGCTTTGTGTGTGATTTTAACCCTTTTTCGGACGCTGGCGGGGGTTAAAAGCGCCGTGAAATTGATGGTAAAGCGCCGCCGACGCACCAAGTGCCCCAGTGTAAAAGGGGCTTAACCGAGGGCTCCAACACGATGAGTGACTTCATCGCAGCTCTGCCCCCACACTTTTCATTATCTGCTGTCCCCAGGGACAGATCCAATCCAGAGATCCCACTGTATGGTGATCTCTGGATCGGATCTGTCCCTGGGGACAGCAGATAATGGCATCATTGGCATGATTTGGATTTTGGAACTGACCTGCTGAAACGGTGTGTTGTTTGCTGGACCGGATCTGATGGCTGCAGAGAAGATGAGAAGATGCTGTAATCTGCTGACAACAAGGCGTGTTGCTTGCTTGGACCGGTTCTGATGGCCGCAGAGAAGACGAGAAGATGCTGTAATCTGCTGACAACAAGGCGTGTTGCTTGCTTGGACCGGATCTGATGGCCGCAGAGAAGACGAGAAGATGCTGTGACCTGCTGACAACAAGGCGTGTTGCTTGCTTGGACCGGATCTGATGGCCGCAGAGAAGACGAGAAGATGCTGTGACCTGCTGACAACAAGGCGTGTTGCTTGCTTGGACCGGATCTGATGGCCACAGAGAAGACGAGAAGATGCTGTGACCTGCTGACAACAAGGCGTGTTGCTTGCTTGGACTGGATCTGATGGCCGCAAAGAAGACGAGAAGATGCTGTGACCTGCTGACAACAAGGCGTGTTGCTTGCTTGGACCGGATCTGATGGCCACAGAGAAGACGAGAAGATGCTGCTGTGACCTTCTGCTTGCTGGATGGATCTGATGTGGGTGTGGGTCACTGTCTGCCTACACCTGTGCTGTGGTCTGTGGACACCCCCCCCCTTATCAGGCCAGATTAGGGCGGCTCCGCTCAGCTATCATACCTGGTGACACAGAGCACCCCCCCCCCCATGAGACCAGCTTGCTCAGGGTGGGTAGGTGTGTCACTCAGCTACTGTGCCTATATCTAATATAATATATCTGTGGCCAGCAGCATTCCCCCCCCCATCATCATCATCATCAGACCAGCTCAGGCTGGGGGTGTCTCAGTCAGCTAATATAAATTATATTGTGAGTGTTGGCTGTCTGATAATGGGGGGGGGGGGGGCTGCTGGACACAGATATATTATATTACATATAATAGGCACAGTAGCACAGGAGTTAGCTGGTCTGGTGGGGGGAGGGGCGGCTGGACCAGCTATATTACATAGTATATATATATATATATATATATATATATAAAATCTATAGCTGTGTCTAGCAGCAGACCACCTTGCATCCCCCCCCTTCCTTATCATATCATATACAGGCCGTCAGGGGCAGGGCGCCAGACACTGAAACTGAGTCCTCCCACTGTCCCACACTAGCTCTCTTACAAAGGCAACCCCCCCCCCCATACACACACCTCATCTTGTGCTCCGGCGGGCCGACGGTGGAGAACCCCCCCCACCCCACCTGTTCTTATTCTGTGCGCCGCGCCGCCGCCAGCTGGAGTCTCAGACAGTCTGTACTCCTGGAGAGTGGAGAGGAGGAGGGCTGGGCACTGTGGGCAGCGACCGTCACACACAGCAGCCGCGCCGCCCGGGCGGAGAAAGTTGTGTGTGTGCTGCAGTGACGTGTCGTCACATCATCACAGTGCAGTGTGATGATGTGACAGGCTGAGTCGCTCGCTGGCTCTGTAGGGTAGGGAGGAGGATTGGAATTTAGGAATAGGAAGAATAAGGAGCCGGAGGACACACACCAGGCGCGGCCGCGGCGCTGGAGGTGTTGTTCCAGGCTTCCAGCCCAGCGGGGTGAAATTAATCAATGAATGGGTCAGCTGTAAAAAAAAAAAAAAAAAAGGGAGGGTGTCACCCCTCTAGCGGGTGTCACCCGGGGGCGGACCGCACCCCCTGCACCCCCCTAGCAACGCCTCTGATCCCAAAGGCCATATATGAAAAATATATAGTATAGAAGGCCACACCACTACTGGGTGCGGTACCACCACCTTGTAAAATCTTTAAAGTGCATAGGTTGCAATCAAAATAGTGATAAACCATAAATATGTGCAAAAATCAAGACCAAATGACATAATCATAGGATATAAATGTGGATCCAAAAAATATATGTGTATATGGTGAAAAAAAAAAGGGGAATAAATTATATATCATAAGATAAAAGTCCACTCCTAAATAGTGCCAAAAATAGTGAAATATTCCCAGTGTTCATTAAAGAGGGCAGACTGCAACACAATCCCGAAGTGTCCACGGGTTTCCTTCCAGGTAGACCAGGTGGACCCGTGGACACTTCGGGATTGTGTTTAAAATGTTAATAAACCCAGGACCCTGCATTCACAATATCTGGTCTCCCACAGTACACAAAACATAGAAATGTAATTATTTTAATAAATATACAGTGAGGGAAAAAAGTATTTGACCCCCTGCTGATTTTGTACGTTTGCCCACTGACAAAGAAATGATCAGTCTATAATTTTAATGGTAGGTTTATTTTAGCAGTGAGATAACAGAAAAACACATTTCAAAAAAGTTATAAATTGATTTGCATTTTAATGAGTTACATATGTATTTGATCCCCTATCAAATCATCAAGATTTCTGGCTCCCAGGTGTCTTCTATACAGGTAACGAGCTGAGATTAGGAGCACTCTCTTAAACGGAGTGTTCCTAATCTCAGCGTGTTACCTGTATAAAAGACACCTGTCCACAGAAGCAATAAATCAGATTCCAATCTCTCCACCATGGCCTCCAAGACCAAAGAGCTGCCCAAGGATGTCAGAGACAAGATTGTAGACCTACACAAGGATGAAATGGGCTACAAGACCATCGCCAAGCAGCTTGGTGAGAGGGTGACAAGAGTTGGTGATTATTGGCAAATGGAAGAAACACAAAATAACTGTCAATCTCCTCTGGTCTGGGGCTCCGTGCATGATCTCACCTCGTGGAGTTTCAATGATCCTGAGAACGGTGAGGAATCAGCCCAGAACTACACGGGAGAATCTTGTCAATGATCTCAAGACAGCTGGGACCATAGTCACCAAGAAAACAATTGGTAAAACACTACGCCGTGAAGGACTGAAATCCTGCAGGGTCCCCCTGCTCATGAAAGCACATGTACAGGCCCCCCTGAAGTTTGCTAATGAACATCTGAATGGTTCAGAGGAGAACTGGGTGAAAGTGTTGTGGTCAGATGAGACCAAAATCAAGCTATTTGGCCGTGAAGAAATAATTCCGGACGGCTGCACTTCCAAAAATCCTTTTATTGCATATGACAGGTGGTTGACAGATGGAGCAGGGGACAAAAAGGTAGACGCGTTTCGCGCAAAGATCAGCGCTTAGTTTACCTGGTAATGAATAAGCGCTGATCTTTGCACGAAACGCGTCTATCTTTTTGTCCCCTGCTCCATCTGTCAACCACCTGTCATATGCAATAAAAGGATTTTTGGAAGTGCAGCCGTCCGGAATTATTTCTTCACGTCACACAGCATGCGAGCTGGGCTAGCACCTGACTAGTGTGTGGGGATTAACCAGAGACTCACTCACCTGGAGCAGCTTTTCTTGTTTCATAAGCTATTTGGCCATGTTTGGAGGAGGAGGAATGCTACCTATGACCCCAAGGACACCATCACCGTCAAACATGGAGGTGGAAACATTGATGCAGTAAAGTTGTTCTGTTCCTTAGCAGAAAAACAACCCCAAAGCATAAAAAGGGACTATGGATGGGGCCATGTACCATCAAATCTTGGATGAGAACCTCCTTCCCTCAGCCAGGGCATTGAAAATGGGTCATGGATGGGTATTCCAGCATGACAATGACCCAAAACACACAAGGCAACAAATGAGTGGCTCAAGAAGAAGCACATTAAGGTCCAGGAGTGGCCCAGCCAGTCTCCAGACCTTAATCCCATAGAAAATATGTGGAGGGAGCTGAAGGTTTGAGTTACCAAACGTCAGCCTCGAAACCTTGATGACTTGGAGAGGATCTGCAAAGAGGAGTGGGACAAAATCCCTCCTGAGATGTGTGCAAACCTGGTGGCCAACTACAAGAAACATCTGACCTCTGTGATTGCCAACAAGGGTTTTGCCACCAAGTACTAAGTTATGTTTTGCGAAGGGATCAAATATTTATTTCACTCATTAAAACGAAGATCAATTTATAACTTTTTTGAAATGCGGTTTTCTGGATTTTTGTGTTGTTTTGTCTCACTGTCAAAATAAACCTACCATTAAAATTATAGACTGATCATTTCTTTGTCAGTGGGCAAACATACAAAATCAGCAGGGGATCAAATACTTTTTTCCCTCTCTCTTTTCCCACTCTAAACTGCTAAATGCATTTTCTCATCAGCAGTATAAAGCAGTCTTGTGACTTCTATCAGTGTCCAGCCGAGCACTGGTTAACGCTTGTAGGAGTTTTATGACTGACCTAGGAGACTGCAAGACTCCTGACCCTGTCTGGACAGTGCTGATTGGCTCTGTGCTGATCACATGCATCCTCCCAAGGAAAAAAAAAAACCTCTCTAGCAATACACATCAAACAGACTCCATAGACAGTGTTATCAGGAGTATATTAGGAGTCCTAAAATGGAGGGGAGGATCAGAGAAGACAGGCTCAAACAGCCTTTTTACACAATGTGCAGAATTAACCCCTTAGGTTCCACAGCAAGTATAACAAGCATGCTTTACTGCATATATAGACCGATTGTGGATTTAGTACCACTTTAAAGTGTTTTTTTTCTTGCCACTCTTCCATAAAGGCCAGATTTGTGGAATGCACGACTAATAGTAGGATTTTTAAAACAGCTTACCTGTAAAATCCTTTTCTTGGAGAACATCACGGGACACAGAGCAGCATAGTCATTACTATGTGGGTTATATAGAATTACCTTCAGGTGCTGGCACTGGCAACTTCCAAAACAGGAAGTACCCTCCCCTATATAAGCCCCTCCCATCCGGGAGTACCTCAGTTTTGTAGCAAAGCAATACGTGTCCCCAAAAGAGGGGTGGGAGCTCTGTGTCCCGTGATGTACTCCAAGAAAAGGATTTTACAGGTAAGCTGTTTTAAAAATCCTACTTTCTTGTTCATACATCACGGGACACAGAGCAGCATAGTCATTACTATGTGGGACGTCCCAAAGCAATGCCACATGAGGGGGGGGGATGCACCATACATAAGCTGGTCGCCATCAGGCATGAGGATCTTTTGCGGCCTGCAACACACTGCGCCCAAAGGCGACATCCTCCTGACTTCTCACGTCCACCTGGTAGAACCTAGTAAACGTGTGTACTGAAGACCATGTTGCGGCCTTACAAATTTGCGCCAGGGAGGCCTGGTGATGCACTGCCCATGAAGTTCCAACTGCTCTCGTGGAGTGCGCCCTAACTTTGAACGGAGGCGGTCTACTTTTCAAGCCATAGGCTTGTATTATGACCTGTCGAATCCACTTGGCTAAAGTAGATTTTGATGTTGCCTGACCCTTTCTGGGGCCTTCCGGCAAAACAAACAGAGAATCCGTTCTACGAATCTGAGCAGTGGCTTTTAGATAAGCTTTAACTGCTCTTACTACATCCAAAGAATGCAATAACTTTTCCTCTACCGAGCTTGGTTTGGGGAAAAAAGAAGGAAGAACCACATCCTGGTTCAAGTGAAATCTCGATACCACCTTAGGAAGAAAGGCTGGGTGAGGACGTAATACTACTCTGTCCTTATGGATAACCAGATATGGCTCTTTACAGGACATGGCGGCTAATTCCGACACTCTTCTAGCCGAGCATATGGCTACTAAAAATATCAATTTCCTGGTGAGTAGAACCAAGGAAATGTGCCGCAAAGGTTCAAATGGCTGCTTCTGCAGAACCGACAGAACCAAATTTAGATCCCATGGGCATATGGGAGCCTTAATCGGTGGAATAATACGAGTCACACCTTGCATAAAGGATTTGACAAGTGAATGCATAGCCAGGGGCTTTTGAAATAGTATTGACAAGGCCGAAACCTGGCCCTTGATAGTACTTAAGGCAAACTTCCTGTCTACAGCCCACTGCAGGAAGTCCAGAATTCTGCCTATAACGTACTTACGTGGATGCCATTTTCTGGCCTCGCACCAAGTGATGTACGCCTTCCAAACTCTATAGTAGATCTGCCTGGATACAGGCTTCCTGGCATTGATTATAGTCGATACCACAGAGTTAGAGAGACCTCTCTTCTTTAGGATGTGGGACTCAATAGCCAGGCCGTTAAACTTACAGTTAGTAAGGAAGGGTGGTATATCGTCCTTGCGAAAGCAGGTCCGGACGACGTGGAAGGGTCCAAGGACTCCCCACAGACATTTTGATGATCTCCGCGTACCAGGCCCTTCGGGGCCACGCTGGAGCCACCAGGATCACCGGCTTCTTCTCCAACCTGACTCTAAGAAGGAGTCGAGGCAACAATTGTAGCGGAGGGAATGCATATATCAGTCTGAACTGATCCCAAGGGAACACCAGAGCATCCGAGCCGCAAGCGAGGGGATCCCTTGTCCGGGAGACAAATCTGTCCACCTTTGCGTTGAATCTGGATGCTAGCAGATCTACATCCGGTGTTCCCCACCGCTGACATATTGCTCGGAAGACCTCGGGATGAAGGGACCATTCCCCTGGGCATAACTGTTGGCGACTCAGAAAGTCCGCCTTCCAATTCTCCACCCCTGGAATGAAGACAGCTGATATACATGGGACATGCTTTTCTGCCCATTCCAGGATGTGACTTACTTCCCTCTGGGCTGCACGACTCCTGGTGCCTCCCTGATGATTGATATATGCCACTGCTGTGGCATTGTCTGATTGAATTCTGACAGGGGACCCTTGGAGTCTGGATGTCCAGGCTACTAGGGCGTACCGGGCTGCTCGTATCTCTAAGAGATTGATGGGCAGGGTTTTTACTACATTTGACCATCTGCCCTGGAGAGACCATTGCTCCAGTACTGCCCCCCAGCCTGTAAGGCTGGCATCTGTAGTGACCACCTTCCAAGATATCGGGCTGAAGGGTTTTCCCTTCTGGAGATTCTGGGGGATCAACCACCAGCAGAGACTCTTCCGAACGGAAGGGGACAAAGCCATCGGGAAGTCTAGTGTCACGTACCTGACGGTGACGAGCCCGGATCTGCAGAGGGAGGCCTCTCTTACGGCTTCCACCGGCGGCCCCTGGTACTGAAGACAGGAGGCACGGAGGTAGAAGGGGTACGAGTGCCTGGCAGGATGGATCAAGGTAGAGTAGAGTCTGAAGACTGGGACGGATCCAGGCACCCAGGAAGTATGGCAGGCTGAACCGGAACCAGGAACACAGCAACTGGACTGGAACTGAAGAGACTGGCTGAACTGGAACCAGGATACAGCAACTGGACTGGAACCAGGAACAAGCAACTGGACTGGAACTGATGAGGCTGACTGGACTGGAACCAGGACACAGCAACTGGAGAAATTGGTCGGACAAGCCGGGTCGGTAGTATTGGCTGACGGCAAGGTACTGGAGGATCAGGCAGAAGATTGGTCAAACAAAGCCGGGGGTCAGAGGCAGGCAGGAAACTGGAAGGGTCAAGGCAAGCCGGGTCGGATACAGGTAAATACACGAATCAGTTCTCTTTGGGTACTACACGCTGTAGAGCAGACAGCAGGGACTGTCTGTCACAGGCATGTTTAAATAGCTCTTCTGGCGCGCTTTGTGGAGCGTGCGCGCGCCCCCGCTAAGCGCGTGCGCACGTGCTCGCCATCGCGCGCGCGCGTGCCCGCGCGCGTGGACGTACCCGAGATTCGGAATCAGGAAGTCCAGGAATCCTGTAGCTGACAGGATTTCTATGACATTGCCCCCCCCAAGGGGCAGCCTCCGGATGCCCAGCCGGGTGAACCTTCCAGGGTGAGTCCTTTTGAAAGCCTGTATCAAACTCCTGGCATGGATATTCTCCTCGGGTTCCCATGAGTTTTCCTCGGGTCCGTAGCCCTTCCATTTAATTAGGAATTGGTTCTGGTTATTTCTTCTCCTGAAGTCCATGATAGCTTCTACTTCGAATTCCTGCTCACCGTCAATAATGATCGGATCAGGGTGATCCGGCTTCCGATCTGGAAACGGATTAGAGACTGTGGGTTTTAGGAGAGAGACATGAAAAACTGGATGGATTCTAAGAGAGTCAGGAAGTTCCAATTCATAAGCTACTTCATTAATTTTCCTCTTAACAGGGAATGGACCTAAAAATTTGGGGCCCAGTTTTTTAGAAGGGCATGCCATTCTTAGGTTTGTGGTAGATAGCCATACTTGGTCGCCGGGTACCAACACTAATTCACCCCGTCTCTTCTTGTCATAAATTGTCTTGTTGCGTTCTTGAGTCTTGGTTATGGTCTCTTGTAAAAGCTGGTTATTGACCGAGAAAAAATTTAACTTTTCCTGGACTGCAGGTACAGGACACTCAGGAAGGGAGTTAGGCAGAAAAGTAGGATGAAAACCATAGTTTGCAAAGAAAGGAGTCTGGCAGGTAGCGGAGTGGATGGAATTGTTATACGCAAACTCGGCCAACGGAAGTAGGGAAACCCAGTTGTCCTGAGCAAAAGAGGAGAAGCATCGCAGGTATTGCTCGAGCGTCTGATTCGTTCTCTCCGTCTGTCCGTTGGTCTGTGGATGGTAAGCAGAGGAAAACGATAATTCGATTTTCAAGGTTTTGCAAAGGGATCTCCAGAATCGAGAGGTAAATTGAACCCCGCGATCGGAAACAATATTGGCTGGTACCCCGTGGAGTCTGACTATTTCTCTGATGAATACCTGTGCGGTTTCAGGAGCGGAGGGAGTCCCTTTCATAGGGATGAAGTGTGCCATCTTGGACAGACGGTCCACAATAACGAAGATGGTGGAATGGTTCTCGGCCGGGGGTAACTCGACAATGAAGTCGATGGACAACATTCTCCAGGGCCTATCTGGAACGGGTAAGGGTTTTAGTAGTCCCCAGGCCTTGGATCTGGAACCCTTGTTTCGGGTACAAGTTGTACAAGAATCTACAAACCTCCTACAGTCTTCACGTACTCGAGGCCACCAGAAGGTGCGCTGTACCAGGTCAGTGGTCTTGGCAACGCCAAAATGCCCGGCCAGGGCGTGGTCGTGGCAGAGTTCTAATGCGGTTACTCTTAGTTTCTCAGGTACGTAGATTCTGTCTTGGTACCACAATAGTCCATCCTTAACCTGCAACTCCGGCTCGGAGAACTGTCTCTGCCCGGTGGAAGCTTGTTTGATTTGAGTGAACAGGTTCTCCTGTAGAAGAAGGAAATTTCCGGGGGCAAGGATGGTATCAGGCGGAGAAGTCTCCTTGGACTTATGGAACATCCGAGACAGGGCGTCAGGCTTAATATTCTTGGCTCCGGGACGATAAGTAACATGAAAAGAGAACCGGGAGAAGAAGAGTGCCCACCTGGCTTGTCGTGGATTCAATCTTCTCGCGGCTTTCAGGTACTCCAGGTTCTTGTGGTCAGTGAATATTAGGATCGGATGAGCCGCGCCCTCCAGCAGGTACCGCCATTCTTCTAGTGCAGACTTGATCGCTAGTAGCTCCCGATCCCCCACGTCGTAGTTCCTCTCTGCTGCAGAAAGCTTGCGGGAGAAGAAGGCTACTGGGTGGAGCAAGGCTTTGACTCCCTGTCTTTGGGACAGTATTGCTCCTACCGCTATTTCGGAGGCGTCTACCTCAAGTACGAATGGTAGTGAGGAGTCTGGGTGTTTCAAGATAGAGGCTGAGGTAAATAGGGCCTTCAGGCGTTCAAAAGCTTCTTGGGCTTCAGGAGACCAGTGAAAACGTGTTCCTTGCTTGGTGAGTTGAGTAATGGGTGCGATAATAGCTGAAAACCCCCTGATGAACTTGCGGTAGAAGTTGGCGAATCCAACGAAACGTTGGATTCCCTTCTTGTCCACCGGTTCTGGCCAGTCCAGGATTGCGGTAATTTTTTGAGGATCCATCTTGATGCCCTCGCTGGAAATGATTAACCCCAGAAATGATATACTCTCTTGCTCGAACTCGCATTTTTCGGCCTTCGCATACAGGCCATGCTGGCGGAGCCGACCCAACACATTTTTGACATGTCTGCGATGAGAATCAAGGGAGGAAGAAAAAATGAAGATATCATCAAGATAAACAATAACAAAGAGGTCTAGGAAGTCCCGTAGAACATCGTTGATAAAATACTGGAAAGTGGCAGGGGCGTTACACAACCCGAATGGCATTACCAAGTACTCAAAATGTCCATACCGGGTACGGAAGGCGGTCTTCCATTCGTCACCTTCTTTGATACGGATCAAGTTGTAGGCTCCGCGGAGGTCAAGTTTGGTAAAGATGGTGGCAGTACCTAGTCTCTGAAATAACTCTGGTACCAGGGGGAGAGGGTAGCGATTTTTTACTGTAATTTTATTCAATTCCCGGTAATCCACACAAGGTCGAAGGGTGTGGTCCTTTTTCTCTACAAAAAAGATTGCCTGCGCCCGCTGGGGATGTGGAAGGGCGGATGAACCCTTTTTGCAAGTTCTCATCAACATAATTTTTTAAAGCCCCTTGTTCCACCTCCGTTAAAGGGAAGACTCTACCGAACGGAATCTTTGCTCCAGGAAGTAGGTCGATGGGGCAATCGTAGGCCCGATGGGGTGGTAGAGTCTCTGCCTTTTGTTTACTAAATACGTCAAGAAAGTCGTGGTAAACTTCTGGGATGGATTGACGGGTGCCATCTTCGGTGTCAATGCATAGTAACGAGGCCGGCCCAGGAGGTTTATATGAGCCGCAGGACTGTTGGCAATAGGAAGAAGGAAAGGCAACTATTCCCGTAGTCCAGTTGATAGTGGGATTGTGGGCTTGTAACCAAGGCATACCAAGGATCAAGGGAAACAACGGGGAAGAGATGATGTCCAGACACAAGCATTCTTGGTGGGTTCCAGAGGTGGTAAAGATGGTAGCGGGTATAGGAGTGGTCTCCTGGGTCACAGGTCCGGACTTAATGACGGAACCATCAGCCAGATGGACACGAAGTCCGTGGGTCTTGGTACGAAGGGGAATTTGGTGTTTAATGGCAAAGGCTGAGTCCATAAAGCAGCTGCATGCTCCGGAATCAATAATGGCGGGTACTGGCAAAGTCCTTCCTGGGAGCTGTAATGAAACAGAGAGGGCAAGGTGAGATGTGGTTTTGGCTTGTAGGTTAGTCATGTTAGAAGAAACTGAAAGAAACTTACGAAGCTTCAGGGGACAGGTTCTAACGAAATGTCCGGGGTCCCCGCAGTACAGGCACAGATTATTTATTCGGCGGCGCTGGCGTTCCTCAGGAGCGAGGGATGGACGAAGGAGCCCGAGCTGCATTGGTTCAGGCGTGTCAGATGTGGGAGTTGGAGGTGTAGCAGGAGCCGAGTACAGGTGACTAGGAGCCCGAGGAAGCATCCAGGTTGGGCGGGAGAAGCCAGTGGTCCTCTCAGCCCTCCGTTCCCTCAGACGTCGGTCAATCTGGATGGTTAGATCAATCAACAGGTTGAGTGTCTGTGGTACACCAACTCTAGCTAGCTCGTCCTTCAAGGAATCGGAAAGTCCTAAGCGAAACTGATGGAGGAGGGCGGCATCATTCCAATTGGTATCCGCACTCCACCGCCTGAATTCTGCCACATAGTCCTCCGCTGGTCTGCGTCCTTGTTGAAGGGAACGCAAGGCGGCTTCTGCGGTTACTGAGAGTTGGGGATCTTCGTATAGCTGGGCCAGGGCATCGAAAAAAGCAGCGAGGTTGTTTAGTGATACATCCTTCTGTTCAAAGAGACGGTGGGCCCAGCTCTGAGGGTCTCCAGCGAGCAAAGAGACCACAAAGCCCACCTTGGTGGCCTCTAGAGAAAAGGTACGGGGCTGTAGGGCAAAATACAGTTCACACGAATTCCGGAAGGCCCTAAACTTGCTCCGATCCCCGGAAAATCTTTCGGGTGTAGGAACCTTAGGTTCAGGAGGAAGCATGACCACTGTGGGTGAGGAACTTGTTCCGGCTGTGGAAGCAGAGGCGTGGGGCCCCTCTTGGATGGCAGAGGGATTGGTGAGGACCCGCACTTGTTCTTCCAAGCGGGTGTATCCTTGTTGAAGACTCTTGACTGCTTCAGACAAACCTGCCAGGTGCCGACAGAGTTCCTCCATAGGTGAGGCTCCCTGCCCGGGCTCAGACATGGCTGTCTGCTACTGTCACGTACCTGACGGTGACGAGCCCGGATCTGCAGAGGGAGGCCTCTCTTACGGCTTCCACCGGCGGCCCCTGGTACTGAAGACAGGAGGCACGGAGGTAGAAGGGGTACGAGTGCCTGGCAGGATGGATCAAGGTAGAGTAGAGTCTGAAGACTGGGACGGATCCAGGCACCCAGGAAGTATGGCAGGCTGAACCGGAACCAGGAACACAGCAACTGGACTGGAACTGAAGAGACTGGCTGAACTGGAACCAGGATACAGCAACTGGACTGGAACCAGGAACAAGCAACTGGACTGGAACTGATGAGGCTGACTGGACTGGAACCAGGACACAGCAACTGGAGAGATTGGTCGGACAAGCCGGGTCGGTAGTATTGGCTGACGGCAAGGTACTGGAGGATCAGGCAGAAGATTGGTCAAACAAAGCCGGGGGTCAGAGGCAGGCAGGAAACTGGAAGGGTCAAGGCAAGCCGGGTCGGATACAGGTAAATACACGAATCAGGTCTCTTTGGGTACTACACGCTGTAGAGCAGACAGCAGGGACTGTCTGTCACAGGCATGTTTAAATAGCTCTTCTGGCGCGCTTTGTGGAGCGTGCGCGCGCCCCCGCTAAGCGCGTGCGCGCGCACGTGCTCGCCATCGCGCGCGCACGTGCTCGCCATCGCCCGCGCGCGTGGACGTACCCGAGATTCGGAATCAGGAAGTCCAGGAATCCTGTAGCTGACAGGATTTCTATGACATCTAGAGCCTGAACTTTTCCGTTCCAGGCTGACAATATGGCCCTTTGTAAATTCCTTGAGTGGAATTGGGCGTATGGCACAGCTTCGAATGATGCTACCATCTTTCCTAGCAGCCTCATGCACAGGCGTATGGACGGCTGTCTTTTTGCACAAAGCAGACGGACCAAGCCCCTCAAAGAGGATACCTTGTCTAGAGGTAAGAAAATCTTCCTCTGGTCTGAATCCAGCCGTAGCCCTAGATATACCAGGTTTTTCACTGGCTGTAGGGCTGACTTGTCCAGGTTGATGACCCAACCGTGAGATTCTAGATACTTGATTGTATCGACAATTACCACTTCTAGCTTGGCAACTGAGTGGTCCATCAACAACAGGTCGTCTAGGTATGCCATTATCGTTACACCCCGTGTTCTTAGATCGGCCAACAGTGGGGCCAGAATTTTTGTGAACACTCGTGGTGCTGTGGCCAGACCGAATGGTAAGGCTCTGAACTGAAAATGGCGCCCTTCTACTGCAAAGCGTAGGAATTTTTGATGACCTGGAAAGATGGGAACATGCAAGTAAGCATCTTTGATGTCGATCGAGGCTAACCATTCCTCCCCTTGTAGGGCAGCGGTGACCGATCGGATCGACTCCATCCGGAAAGACCGGACGTTTAGAAATTTGTTTAGACTCTTTAGGTCCAATATGGGTCTTATGTCCCCGTTTGGCTTCGGGACTGTGAAAAGGTTTGAGTAGAAACCCAACCCCCACTCTTCCATAGGAACCTCCATAATTACTCCTTGGAGCAATAGTTGTTCTAACGCCAATAGGAGAGACCGTCTTTTCAGAGGGTCTCTTGGCATGCCTGACCACATAAAATGGGACGGAGGAGACTCTTTTAACTCCAACTTGTATCCCAGAGTTACTGCGGAGAGCACCCATCTGTCTTTGATCGTCTCCCGCCAGGTCTCTGCGAACAACTGAAGTCTTCCCCCCACCCGTTTGAGTGGGGGCAGCCCTTCATAGGCTTGACTTGGAGGCTGGTTTAGTACCTCTTCGGATCCAGGGCTTTTTATTACCCTGTGGCTGTCCCTGATTTTTACCTCCTGAGTTTGACCGAGGAGGCCGTCGGAACTGCTTAGTAGCAGACGTCGCAGGGATAGGAGAGGTAGTCCTCTTAAAAGATGGACCCCTAGACCTCTTCTTACTCGGTAAGAGAGTACTTTTACCACTGGAAATCTTCTGGATATACTTATCCAGGTCTTCGCCAAAAAGGCGTTCCCCATGAAATGGGAAGCTAACTAAGAGCTTCTTACAGGGAGCTTCAGCAGACCAGTTTTTGAGCCACAGAAGCCTACGCATATGTACCAAAGACAGCGTGAGGCGGGAGGCCTGATGGATAGAATCCTTGATGGCGTCAACCGCAAAGCATAATGCTCTAGGCAGATTAGCCAGAGCCTGGGCCTGTTGGTCTGGCAAATCCCTCAGGACCATTTTCATTTGATCCTTTAAAGCTTGGCAGACACCAATAGCTGCCACTGCTGGCTGTGTAACAGCCCCTGCTGTGGAAAAAGCAGATTTTAATAAAGATTCCAATTTTTTATCCACTGGATCTTTGAACATTTGAACATTATCTACTGGACATGTCAGTGATTTGTTCACAGAAGAAATGGCTGCGTCCACCGTAGGAACATTCCATCTCTGGGTGAACTTTTCCTCCATGGGATAGATCACCGGAAACCTTTTAGGCGGAACAAATAGTTTATCAGGATGTTCCCAGTCCTGGTATATAAGTCCTTCCAATAATGGATGTATTGGAAAGGAGCAATTAACCTGGGGAGCTTTTAGCGACCCCAATGAGGAGACAGCAGTAGTTGATGGTTCAACAAGAGGCATTTTAAATGCAGATCGAACCATGTCAGTTAGGGTCTGGACCCACAATCTTTCAGTCTGTGATGCTGAAAATGGTTCATCTACTGTCGATTCCTCAAAAACAGAGCTAACCTCCTCCTGATCCCCTTCAGGTAGGTCGGTCCCTTCCTGGGACTGTTGCTCTGCCAACAGGCACTCTAATGGAGGTGATGGAGATCTGGCGCGCTTTCTTTCCTGTAGAGAAGAAGCGATCAATGCAGCCAATCTCTGCTCCAATCCCTCCAGAGTTGAGGAAAAAACCTCCTCTGTTATATATGCAGGAGCAGGTGGACTGAGGACAGCCACAGTACCTGGCACTCCCGGGGGTTCCTTATGGGTATTAACCTCTGATTTCTCAGGGGAGGAGGGTGCAGATGACTGCTCCAGATCCTCAGAGCCCGATGGAGACCCCCTACACTTCCTGAGAGGTATATCTCGGAGTTTTTTAGGCGGCATATTCCTTAGTTCAAAGCTGAGGTATTCCAGCCGCAATACACCCCTTACTGAAATAGTCTAATGCAATTTGCTGCTATGTACATCAGTGGGTGTCTACTAATGCGTCTTTCTGGGGATGCCTGTATCAACCGCCCGCTGTAAGCCCCTATACCATGCTACCAGCTCCTTTTCATGCTCTGTGTCCATAGCAAGCAGCGTGGACTGAGTCCTTTTATCTTGCTGGGACGCCCGCACATGCGCAGAAGCGCTGGGCGCACAGAGCGCGTCATCCGCCAGGCTCCGCCCCCTTTTTTGAAGCTAAACCTTATAAAAAGAAAGCATGTGTGCGTGCGCGCGTGCACGTGTGCGCTCTTGGCGCCATGTAGGGAGAGGAGCCAGGGTCCCTGTTTCACCAGGACTCGGGGATGGAAGGAAACTACTTGGCAGCATGACAGAGGAATGCAGCTTCCCTGATAGAGAGCTCACTCATCTGCCTGGACTTTCACCATGGAAGGAATAGTCCCAAGAAAAAAGACGTTCCACAGCGGCCTCTAGTGGACAAACACAGGTACCGCACTTTTGTCTTTTTTTTTTTTTAAAACCTCCTTTATGAAAAACATTTCCAGGTTTACAGTTTTTTTAAAACTTCCCTTATGAAAAAACATTTCCAGGATTTCTTAGGCATATACAGCTATTAGCGGGAATACCCTTTAGGTAACAGGCAGAAAGACATATTAGGCTTGGGGGTCCCCTCAATAGAACCAAGTTCCTGAGGGGCCCCCACTTACCTTTTCCCCGCCGCAGGACTTTGTTTGGTCCACAGAAGCCCAAACTTCACCTCTCACGGCAGGCATTGTACTAGACCTTCAGGGACCGGGTTCCCAAGGATTCCACTCCCCTGGACCTGTATAGCACCCTGCACAGATAGCCTCTTGGTTTTGGGTATGACCAGAGCTCTGGATCCCAGGGTCCAGCCCTCCTAAGAGAGGCATTACAGGCAAAACCCTGCTTTTCTCTGCAAGGCCCGGGTACCGACCGTTTAGCTATGAAGCTTTTTTGGTCGGATCCGGAATAGCTTGCTAAGGCCCAGAGAACCTGTACACAAGCCCAGATGAATACATGTTAACCTTGGCCAACACCTTAGACACTGGCAAAAAACGGAGGTACTCCCGGATGGGAGGGGCTTATATAGGGGAGGGTACTTCCTGTTTTGGAAGTTGCCAGTGCCAGCACCTGAAGGTAATTCTATATAACCCACATAGTAATGACTATGCTGCTCTGTGTCCCGTGATGTATGAACAAGAAAGTTGTCCTGTGGACAGATTCTCCCACCTGAGCTGTGGATCTCTGCAGCTCCTCCAGAGTTACCATGGGCCTCTTGGCTGCTTCTCTGATGAATGCTCTCCTTGCCCGGCCTGTCAGTTTAGGTGGACGGTCATGTCTTGGTAGGTTTGCAGTTGTGCCATACTCTTTCCGTTTTCGGATGATGAATTGAACAGTGCTCCGTGAGATGTGTAAAGCTTGGGATATTTTTTATAACCTAACCCTGCTCTAACCTCCCTGGCGGTATGATTCTGTCTGGAATTAGGTACCAAAAGCAGTACAATTATTTTGCATGGAAATTTGGTGTTATGTATTGTAGGCCTGCAATTCTTAGTAATTACTTACTTAAACCTGACCAAACAAGAGTCTAGTAGACATCCCGGATATGATAAAGTTTGAAACACAAAATCATAATATAATAAATAACTATAAATAATTATAACAAATAGTAATGTAATTATAATAAAAATTATTCAATAATGTAATCAAATCAAAAACATGGAAATTTGCTCAGTTGCAGAAATGTCGCTGTCATTAGATTAAGTGTTTGATGACGAATTTCCCCATAAATCGCTATCACTCAATTCTGCGAGTGATTCTAATTTATTATCGCTGTTTTCTAGCTGGGCTAAAACCACTTTTGACATAAAGGGACACTTTTTGGTTGCTATGGACAATCTCCAGTTTCCAGGCAGAAAGAACAGTATTTATAATAATATAAAAGTGCATGCAGGACACTGGGAAGACCACTAGGGACAAAGGGTGTGTGTTATTATTTGATACAGTACTGTAATCTGTAAGAGTGTTTCACTTTTTGAGTTTGGCGCCGAACTCCGTCCCCGTGCGTCGCAACGTCGCAGGGAACAGAGCTCGGCACTCGGCCGTGTGGATCGAGTGAGGAGACAGCTCGCACACACTGCAGGGAGACATCGCAGGATCCAGGGAACAAGGTAAGTAACTTCCCTGTATCCTGCAATGCAATCCCGAGTCTGGCTCGGGGTTACCGCTCTTAGCATGGAAAACTCACCCCGAGCCTGACTCTGGATTACCGCCAGGGAGTTTAAACATCTCCACAACTTTATCCCTGACCTGTCTGGTGTGTTCCTTGGCCTCCATGATGCTGTTTGTTCATTGAGGTTCTCCAACAAACCTGAGGGCTTCACAGAACAGCTGTATTTATACACAGATTAAATTACACACAGGTGGACTCTATTTACTAATTAGGAGACATCTGAAGGAAATTGGTTCCACTAGATTTTGGTTAGAGGTTTCAGAGTAAAGGGGGCTGACTACAAATGAATGCCACACTTATCAGATATTTAAAAAAAAAATATTGGAAAACCATTTATGATTTTCCTTTCACTTCACAATTATGTGCGACTTTGTGTTGGTCTATCACATAAAATCCCAATACTATACGTTTTTGGTTGTAACATGACAAAATGTGGAAAAATTTCAAGGGCTATGAATACTTTTTCAAGGCACTGTAAGTATGAGAGGTGAGCAGTGTGAAGTCTTTGCTGCAGATCATCAGTTGTCCCGCAGTCTTTCGTGTACTGTTTACACCAGGGCACCCAGCTCACCAGTATAGCTTCTGCTAACTTCTTAGATAACAGCTTATATTTTTACTTTGCTATTTTGTCTAGAAACATATATGACACAAATATAACAAAAATTCTGGTGAGTCATCTAAAGTGGTGTTCCAAAACATTTGTCTTGCATTCTACATGTCGGCGGATTATCATTAATCTACCGCAGCCTTTAATGTTGGTCTGTAAAATGTTACCATAATCTGCAGCCCATTTCTTATTTAAATTGTGAGTGGTTAATCGTTTTTTCTTTTTTTGGCAGAGGCTCTACAAATACTTAATCCAGTCACATAAAACCATCCCACAGCCCACCACCTTTTAGCAGTGCCTCGCATCTATTAAACACAAAATGATACTCGGCCTCTAGGTTTAACCCTCTCATGTCCAGAGTTTTATAAGCATCATGACCAAAGCAATTGTGCTAAAAAAAAAACTTCACAGGAAATCTGTACCGAGAAAATACGGAGGCGGAGAAATCCTGAAAATGCTAGCTGGTCGTTTGTCATGCTGATCAACCAACTTAAACATGCTGTCACTGACCTGAAACAAGCATGCAAATGAGAGGTTCTTTACTTGCGGTATGCTTGTTTCAGGTCAGTAAGTACTAAAAGCAGTGACAGGTGACAGAGATTGCAGAACGTGGTCAGCAATGACAGCTTCTGCTTTTAATTAGTACAGGGTTCCTTAGGGCTCATTCACACGGGCGATAACACTGCATACAGCATCTAGTTTTGTATGCAACAGCATAGAAATCTATGGGCCCATTCCGACAGCTGCACCTAGGGCTGTAAATTTTCAGCATTATTTACACTGTACGCATGTAAACACTTGTGCTAATGTTTACGTGTACAGCGTTAATGCATCCTATTGGCCCCTGCTTAGAGCCAACATTAGCAATGTGTAGCCAGCACTGCTGATGTCGACTTATTGGCCCTGAATGAATCATTCATGTGCTAGTGGCGCATATCCAGAATGACCTCATCCAATTCGGAATGACTGCTGGCCTAAGCCGTTTTGCGCATGCACTGCTGCTTCATAAACGACTCATTCAGGACTGACATGTCAACATCAATCGTGTGTAATCCGTGGTGCAGAAGCTGCTGGCTACTCATTGTTGATATTAACATGTCAGTCTTGAGAAGCACTGGTGGCCAATAGGGTGTATTAATGTTGCAAATAACGTTACATGCATACATTGATAAAATGCTAAATTTTGCAGCCAGCTTTTGCCAGCAAGATCCTGAATTTAAAGCGGATCTCCACCCAAAAGGGGAAGTCCTGCTTCTGCTTATCCCCTCCCCTGCCACATTTGGCATGTAATTTTTTTTTGGGGGGGGGCGGGTACCTGGTTTTGATAGGTACTCGCTCCCACTTCCGCTTGCATAGCCAAAGTTCTTCTCTCCCCCTCCCACCTTCCCTGCAGTCTTCTAGACTGCCGGACCATTCAGCAACCGAGGCACGACTCACGCATGCGCAGTGTGCACCCGGGTGTGAAGCCACAAGCTGTCACAGCTGGGTGCCCACCATTGAAATGCCGGCTCTGGGGAAAAGGAGAGGGAGAGAAGCGACAGTTTGGGTGACTAAATCACTGGATCCTGGGACAGGCGAGTGGGTGGTTTTTTTAAAGTCAGAAGCTACACTTTTTGTAGCTGCTGACTATTAATAAACACAAAAATCACTTCGATTTAAGTTCAGGAATTCCGCACACTCATCTGAATGAGCCTCAAGTCTCAGTTCACACGAATGCGATGCCGAAAACGCACAAGATTAGCTGCGGGTGTCAATGTTATCTTAAAAGAGAAGTACAGCCAAAGCTCGTTTGGTTGTACTTCTCCTGTGGATGACACGGGTGCAGTTAGTTTTGCACTCCTGTGACCCGTTTTCAGCAGTGGGCTGAATTCCACTCTCTGCTGACGTCACAGAGTTGGTTGAGGCTCGGCGTCATTGCGACCATAGAGTAGGGATCCGCCCAGATCCTTGGACCGGCTCAGCCTCTCAGCGAGCCGCTTAGAGACAGAGCCAGCCGCTTCCGCCCCCTCCACAGCCCAGCGCTCCAGTGAGTGAGGAGGGGGAAGTGCATAGAGCTGTGACTGACAGTCAGCAGCTCTCTGCTCATGGAGCTGTGAGAACCGAGCGATCGGTGGAGTTTGATCACTCGGTTTTCAGTGTTAGAAGCACTGGGGGACCGATGCTGCATCCAGCTAGGTGAGTATGATACAAAAAAAAAAAAAACATACATCTTTGCCAGAGATGCATCGCAACACCCATGCGATGTGATTTAGGTACAGAAGAAAAAAAGGGTCCTGCACCATTTTGGTGCGGATGCGATTTCAGCCATACAAAATGTATGGCTGAAATCACACTGTATAGACATCACATGTGATGTGCATAGGAATGCAGTGTGATTCCTGTGCGAATCTCATGCAGTATTTTCCCACGTACCAGTGTGACCTAGCCCAAAGGTCTATTCACAACTTTGTAGTGTGTCAACACACAAAGTGTTCTAGCAGCCCATTTTTTTTTAATGGGCTGCCAGTGTAACACAACACTGGAAAAAATACCGTGCTTCCCCGAAAATAAGCCCGGGTCTTGTATTAATTTTGGCAACAAAAGACCCAGTAGGGCTTATTTTCAAGCTAGGGCTTGTCATGTGCCGTCTTCTCTCTCCATCTCCCTCCATGTCTGTCTGTCAGGAAACCCCAGAGTAAAAGTGGTTGTAAAATGCTAGAATGCACTGTATTTCCTCATGTAAACTGTGCATGTTTCTGTAATCTATTTGTGATAAATACCTTCTTATCGCGCCGCTCAGCGCTTCTGTAACCCGCCGGACCTCACTTTCCCCCTCCAAGCACTGCAGAGAGGGGGGGGGGGGCGAGATCCCCAGCTGACAGCTGGAAGAGGAAGTCAGCTGAGCGCCGATTGGCACTGTACCAAAGGTATTTATCACAAGTAGATTACTGAAACATACACAGTTTACATTATATAATACTGTAAACACAGTGCATTTTGGGATTTTACAACCACTTTAAACTAGGGCTTATATTCGGGGTAGGGCTTATATTGCAGCCCTCCAGAAAAATCACAATGGGGCTTATTTTGGGAGTAGGTCTTATTTTTGGGGAAACACTGTAGACATTTATAGCACCGTGCAATGTGGTACTCTGCAGTGCTAATGCAATGGTATTCAATTTAATAAGAGTGGCACCTTAGACTCCATTCACACAGGGGCAACAGGACTTCCAGCACGACTTTGGGAGGCAACTTGGACACGACTTGACTATGAATCACAAGACAACATGAAGCTACTTACAAGGCAACTTCAAGTTGCCTCCAGGACAGGAGACATTCCAGTGGCCAATCAAACAAGAATCAGCTCTGTGGGAGGGAGGGGGAGGGAGAAGTTTGCCTGAGAAATGTATGTTCTCTTCCTGAAAAGTTGCTTCTGTTAAGACAGTGATCCGACTTCTGAGGCAACTTCCATTGAAATCAATGGGTACAGGTCGCCTAGACGTCGGATTGAAGTAGTACAGGAACCTTTTTTGAAGTCGGAGCGACTGCAGTAGTGTACATTAAGACGGCTCCATTCACTTACATTGATTTTCTCATGCAGCGCGACTTGAGGCGACTAGGGGCGACTTGAAGTCGGATCCAAAGTTGCCCCAGTTTGAATGGGCTCTTAATGCACTGCAGTTTGTGCATTTTGCTACAATGAATAGAACCTTTAATCTGACCTCAGGGCTTACCTTCAGTCTTGCACAGGCTCCTCACCTGTACTGAATTGTTTACCATTTCACGGCACACTTAGGTCGGGTCCACACTGGGGCGACAAACGCTCCGACATTGGGAGCTCATGTCGCATGACGTGTAAAAATTAATGTTTCCCTATGGGAGCCGTCTTAACTGGTCCGACACATGTCGGTCCGACTTTGAAAATGCTCCCTGTACTACTTTGGTCCGACTTTGATCCGACTTCAGCCCATTGACTATCATTGAAGTCGGATCAAAGTCGGACCACAGTCTTGCATGATCCGACTTTGGCATGCGACTTGTGCTCTGCTGATCTTGAGGGGGAACTCCACGCCAAATTTTAACAAAACAAAACGGCATTCGGTCTGGTATGGCTTTTAAGGGGAACCCCTACGCCGAAAAAAACGGCGTGGGGGTCCCCCCAAAATCCAAACCAGACCCTTATCCGAGCACGCAACCTGGCAGGCCGCAGGAAAAGAGGGGGGATGAGAGAGCGCCCCCCCTCCCTCCTGAACCGTACCAGGCCGCATGCCCTCAACATGGGGGGTTTGGTGCTTTGGGGCAGGTGGGCGACCTTCAGCCCCCCCACCCCAAAGCACCCTGCCCCCATGTTGATGAGGACAGGGCCTCTTCCCGACAACCCTGGCCGTTGGTTGTCGGGGTCTGCGGGCAGGGGCTTATCGAATCCGGGAGCCCCCCTTTAATAAGGGGGCCCCCAGGTCCTGGCCCCCCACCCTATGTGAATGAGTATGGGGTACATCGTACCCCTACCCATTCACCTGGTGGAAAAAAATGTCAATAAAAAAACACGTCGCTTCCTCCCGCTGTAATGCTGGGTGTGCGGTGCGCTCCGATTTATATAGGCCTCTCATGACATCACAGTCACAAGCGCCGGAGCATGTGACTGACGTCATGGTAGCATGTGGCCACCCGGAGCATGTGACTGACGTCATGAGAGGCCTATATAAATCGGAGCGCACCGCACACCCAGCATTACAGCGGGAGGAAGCGACGTGTCAACATCGAAGAGGGGGAAGAGGGCGACGGAGAAGACCGGGCCCCGCTAGCAAAAGAGCTGGAAGAAGATAGCGGAGGCCCGGCAGAAGGAAGAAAGAAGCGGAGACGACACCGGAGACCCCCGAAGTCGGAAGAAGACCCCCAGAGCTGTGTAATAAAAAAAATTACTTTAAAAACCTGTGTGTTTTTTATTGACCTTTTTTTCACACCAGGTGAATGGGTAGGGGTATGATGTACCCCATACTCATTCACATAGGGTGGGGGGCCGGGATCTGGGGGCCCCCTTATTAAAGGGGGGCTCCCGGATTCCGATAAGCCCCCGCCCGCAGACCTCGACAACCAACGGCCAGGGTTGTCGGGAAGAGGCCCTGTCCTCATCAACATGGGGGGCAGGGTGCTTTGGGGTGGGGGGCCGCAGGTCGCCCCCCTGGCCCAAACCCCCCATGTTGAGGGCATGCGACCTGGTACGGTTCAGGAGGGAGGGGGGGCGCTCTCTCGTCCCCCCCTCTTTTCCTGCGGCCTGCCAGGTTGCGTGCTCGGATAAGGGTCTGGTTTGGATTTTGGGGGAACCCCCATGCAGTTTTTTCGGCGTAGGGGTTCCCCTTAAAATACATACCAGACCGAAGGGCCTGGTATGCCCCTGGAGGGGAACCCATGCCGTTTTTTTATTTAAAATTTGGCGTGGAGTTTCTCCTCAAGATTCATACCAAACACAGTGTCTGGTATTGGTGGGGATCCAAGTCGGATCCCCGTTCATTGAAAGTCGGACACATGTCGGCTTCATGTCGCAGGGCAAAGTCGGATCCAAAGTAGGACGGCTGTCGTGTCGCACAAGTGTGAACCCGGCCTTACAGCTTCTCACAGTGTGCATTAGAAGCTGCAGCAATTCAAGATATAGAACCTTGGGCAGTCAGAACGCAAACACAGCCTCCCTAAGACCAAGTCCCGCAGTCTGACATCTACCCGTCAAGGTATTTTGATATTTGGAAGGAGTACTGAGGCAGGGTGCTGTGCTGTTTCTTGGGAGCAAAGTACAGCATCTTACTGGCCCCTCTCACCAGCCATGATCTGCCTGAATTGGATAGTAAAGCAAAGAAACTTTGATGATAACATCACATTTTGATGAGGGGGAAGAGAAGAAGAAGCAGGGAAGGCAAAATATAAGCAGATTAAAGGTTTACATTTTTTAATGTTACTTTACAATCCAAGATTTTAGGCTTCCTCCCACGTATGTTCTGACAAAGGTTAACCACTTAAACGACCGCCCACTGTAGTTATACGTCGGCAGAATGGCACCGACAGGCAAAGTCACGTATATCTACGTGATTGCCTTTGTATAGTTGGGGGGTCCGATCGGACCCCCCTCCTATACAGTGAGTGGTCGTTTTCCGCTGGGGAGCGATCCGAGATGAGGGGACGGCCGTTCGATTCCGGCCACCCCCTCGCGATCGCTCCCGGCGAATGAGAAAGCTTCCTCTGCTGTGTAGTGTTTACACAGGCAGAGGAAGTGACGTCATCTCTCATGCGGCGCTCACATATACCGAGCGCCGTACAAGAGAAGACATCAGGTCAGTGCACAAAACACTACACTGACACCAGGACACATAGGCACACAAATCGCCCCCCCCCCCAGCCTCCAGTCAGTGTCACTGATTGCAGTGACCATTTATTTACTGATCACTGCAATCAGTGACATTTGTGACTGTAAGGCCCCATGCACACGAGACGCAGGTGCAAACTCTGCTGAACACACGTTTTTAAACGCTGAAACCGGCGTTTATAAACGCGCGTTTTGACGCGTTTGCGGCCGCGTTTAACCGCGTTTGCGTTTATAAGCGTTTCATCATAGACCCTCCCTAAGCTCAAAAAAGAGTAAATTTTAACCATTTCAGCCAGTTTGTGAGACCAGAGTGAGTAGCAGCAGCTGAGAGAGCAGCAGTGTACTTGTATTTAGCGTATCACTTGCCACATCATCTGCCACAAGTTATGGATTGTCCACTTGCCACGTCACCTGCCACGTCACCTGGCCACATCACCTGCCACAAGTTGTGGATTGTCCACTTGCCACGTCACCTGGCCACATCACGTGCCACGTCACCTGCCACAAGTTGTGAATTGTCCACTTGCCACATCACCTGCCACGTCACCTGGCCACGTTACCTGCCACAAGCTGTGGATTGTCCACTTGCCACGTCACCTGGCCACGTCACCTGACACAAGTTGTTGATTGTCCACTTGCCACGTCACCTGCCACAAGTTGTGGATTGTCCACAATGCAATGCAAGCAATTACAGTTTTCTTTTATATTTTTTAATAGTTTTTCATCATTTGCCATCATTTTTGAGATTTCTAATGTTAAAAAATAGGTCACCTTTAAAAACGCTTATAAACGCAAACGCGGCAAAACGCCGGTACCGCGTTTAGCCGCGTTTAGCGTCTGAAACGCGGAAAACGTTTGCGTCTGAACCCATTTTTTTGCTTCTGGAAAAACGAGGTTAAACGCAACTGCTTGTAAACGCCAAAAAACGAGAGTGTGTGCATGGACACATAGGATAACATTGAATGGGTTCAGGAGCAGTTGAAAAAAGCGTCCAACTGCCTCTGAACGCGCGTTCAACAGCAAATAACAGCGTCTCGTGTGCATGGGGCCTTAAAGTGTCAGGGCAGTTAGTTTTAGGTCCAGTGTAGCCCCCTAAACCCCCCTAATAAAGGTTTAACCCCCTGATCGCCCCCCCCCAGATATCCCTTTCACCCCCTAGCACCGCCGTCGCTAAGCGATCGTTTTTCTGATCGCTGTTTTATTGTCGGTGATGCCGATCGGTAGCCAGTTATTTTTTTTAGGTTCGCCGCAGGTTTTTATAGCGTTGGGTACCCCCATATATTACCTAATAAAGGTTTAACCCCTTGATCGCCCCCCCCCCCAAGGTAACCCTTTCACCCCCTTTTGCCAGTGTCACTAAGCGATCGTTTTTCTAAACGCTGTATTAGTTATGCTGGTGCCGATAGATAGCCAGTTATTTTTAATAACTAATAAAGGTTTTAACCCCCTAATTGCCCCTAGTTAACCCTGCGTCACACCCCAGGCAGCGTCAGGTTAGTGCCCGTAACGCTAACACCCACGCGTGAAGCATACACCTCCCTTAGTGGTATAGTATCTGATCAGATCAATATCTGATCTGATCAGATCTATACTAGCGTCCCCAGCAGTTTAGGGTTCCCAAAAACGCAGTGTTAGCGGGATCAGCCCAGATACCTGCTAGCACCTGCGTTTTGCCCCTCCGTCCAGCCCAGGCCACCCAAGTGCAGTATCGATCGATCACTGTCACTTACAAAACACAACACACATAACTGCAGCGTTCGCAGAGACAGGCCTGATCCCTGCGACTCCAGTGCTGTAGGAGGTGATTTCACCACCACAGTTAAAAAAAAAAAGAAGCATATATGCCGAAGCATTGGGGCAGCAGGGGCGGAGGAGCGATTTTGCTCCTAATGCCGCGTACATACGGTCGAAAGGCTTGCCCGTGGAAAAGTCTGACCATGTGTACGCGGCATAACTTTTGCGGGAGGATGCCCCCATGCTTCGGCATATATAAATGGTGCATGTATGCCCATCATTAGAAGTGGGTGGATGAAGGGCGGTATTCTAATGGTGGGCATACCCACCGATCAATCTCTTTTTTTTCGTTCAGCCAACAGGCTGCATGAAAAAAAAAAAGATTACAATACATGTCCAACAAGGACCAGCAACGTACTGGTATGTTGCTGGACTTTGAATGGTTATACCAGATTGATGCCTGCGGGTTTAGGTATCATCTTGGTATCATTCTTTTCATCCAGCGGCCGGCTTTCATGTAAAAGCAATCCTAGTGGCTAATTAGCCTCTGGACTGCTTTTACAAGCAGTGGGAGGGAATGTCCCCCCCCCGGATATAAAAAGCGCCATTGGGAAATTGGGAAAGCATTTCATCACACCGATCTTGGTGTGGTCAGATGCTTTGAGGGCAGAGGAAAGATCTAGGGTCCAATAGACCCCAGTTTTTTCAAAAAAGAGTACCTGTCACTACCTATTGCTATCATAGGGGATATTTACATTCCCTGAGATAACAATAAAAATAAAAAAATATGGAAGGAACAGTTTAAAAATAAAATAAAAAAGCAAAATTAAATAAAAAAAAATAAAAAAAGCACCCCTGTCCTGCCCTGCTCTTGCGCAATGGCGAACGCAAGCGTGGGTCTGGCGTCATATGTAAACAGGAATTGCACCATGCATGTGAGGTATCACCGCGAAGGTCAGATCGAGGGCAGTCATTTTAGCAGTAGACCTCCTCTGTAAATCTAACGTGGTAACCTGTAAAGGCTTTTAAAAATGTATGTAGTTTGTCGCCAATGCGCGTTTGTGCGACATTTTAAAGCATGTCGTGTTTGGTATCTATGTACTCGGCCTAAGATCATCTTTTTTATTTCATCAAACATTTAGGCAATATAGTGTGTTTTAGTGCATTAAAATAAAAAAAAAAGTATTTTTTCCCCAAAAATGCGTTTGAAAAATCGCAACACCCACCATTTTAATCTGTAGGGCCTTTGCTTTAAAAAATATATAATGTTTGGGGGTTCAACATAATCTTATTGCAAAAAAAAAAAAAAAAATGTTTTCATGTAAACAAAAAGTGTCAAAAAGGGCTTTGTCTTCAAGTGGTTAGAAGAGTGGATGTAAGCTTCCTTATGTTGTGTATAAAATGCCAGGATAGTTCAAAACCCCCCCAAATGACCCCATTTTGGAAAGTAGACACCCCAAGCTATATACTGAGAGGCATGTCGAGTCTTTGGAATATTTTATATGTTGACACAAGTTGCGGAAAAAAAAGACAATTTTTTTTTTTTTTTTTTTTGCACAAAGTTGTTACTAAATGATATCTTGCTCAAACATGCCATGGGCATATGTGGAATTACACCCCAAAATACATTCTGTTGCTTATCCTGAGTACGGGGATACCACATGTGTGAGACTTTTTGGGAGCCTAGCCGCGTACGGGACCCCAAAAACCAATCACCGCCTTCAGGCTTTCTAAGGGTGTACATTTTTGATTTCACTTCTCACTGCCTATCACAGTTTCGGAGGCCATGGAATGCCCAGATGGCACAAAACCCCCCCAAATGACCCCATTTTGGAAAGTAGACACCCCAAGCTATTTGCTGAGAGGTATATTAAAAAGCTGTGTAAATTCCAGAAAATGTACCCTAGATTGTAGACGCTATAACTTTTGCACAAACCAATAAATATACGCTTATTGACATTTTTTTTACTAAAGACGTGGCTGAATACATTTTGGCCTAAATGTATGACTAAAATTGAGTTTATTCGATTTTTCTTATAACAAAAAGTAGAAAATATCATTTTTTTTCAAAATTTCCGTTTATATCGCAAAAAATAAAAAATCACAGAGGCAATCAAATACCATTAAAAGAAAGCTCTATTTGTGGGAAGAAAAGGACGCAAATTTCGTTTGGGTACAACATTGCATGTCCGCACAATTTACAGTTAAAGCAGCACAGTGCCAAATTCTGAAAACACCTCTGGTCCTTTAGCTACAAAATGGTCCGGGGCTTAAGTGGTTAAGGAGATTCCCATTTAGAGAAAAGTGACTTTTTTTTTTTTACACTAAAAAAAGAACCTAACAACTACATACTATAGTAAGGTTTTTGAGAAGTTTTACTTAGTAGTGAATGACTATTCCATTGTACATGTTGTTGGTAAACCTGTTTAAACTTATTGACACAATCAATAAAAATATTTAACACAAAAATAGGCACATACTTATTATATTGGGTACATATGTATTTTATTTTATTTTTTTTGTAGAAAACTATAGACAGAAATTAGAATTCATCTCATTGGGTCTTACACTCCACATCACCCTCCGAGTTGGCCTTCAATGATTTGAGCTCCTCCTGTAGCTCTTCTTCCACTGCTAGGATTTCCTTTGGTTTCTGATACTATATGATGAGACAGCAGTTACTAAATGCTATCCAAAACACACAACATGCTCAGGCATTAGGTCTCTCTAATCCAAAAAATTTCTCATTTTGTTAAATGTGGTTATACATTCTGACATGATCACAAGGAAATCAAGGGTGTTTCTAAATAGCCCTGACCAATGCATTTTAAAATGTTTGTGGATTACAGCTAGAAACATTATCTGGAAAGCCATAGTCTCTGCAACATGCTGTTGTTCAGCAGCTACACATCTCTCTAAGCCAGGGGTTGGTAACCTCAGCACTCCAGCTGCTGTAGAACTACAAGTCACATGAGGCTTTGCAGACTAGAAGCCACAGCAATGACTCCCAGAAGCATGGTGGGATTTGTAGTTTTACCACAGCTGAAGTGCAGAGGTTGCCCACCCCTGCTCTAAGGCCACTTTCACACAAGTCGTTCCCCATGATTTTCAATGAGTACCATTCATATCTATGCGACTTCAAGTCGTGCCAACTTCAAAGTAGTCCCTGTACTACTTTGGTCCAACTTTGATGCGAGTTATAGAACATGCGTGAGCCATGCTGCGGGGGGGGGGGGGGGGGGGGGGTGGAGGGAGGAGACAAACAAGTATAACTTTCGCCTTTTAAAGAGGAGTTCCAGCCATTTCTGTGTTTATTAAAAGTCAGCAGCTACAAAAAAAATAAAAAAAATTGTAGCTGCTGACTTTTAATAAAGACACTCACCTGTCCCATGGTCCAGCGATGCGGCTGCCTGAAGCCTCACTTCTCTCTCCTCGGCCCTGGCATTGCAAGTGTGGGCACCCAGCTGTGACAGCTTGCGGCTTCACAACCGGGTGAGAGTTGCGCTGCGCATCCCGAATGGCCGGGCAATCTTCTGGGACATGTCCCAGAAGATTGCAGGGAGGGAGGGGGAGAGGAGAACTTCCGCTTGCGGCGCTTAGAGGAAAAAAAGAGTGGGAGCTGGGTACCTGTCAAGACTAGGACACCCGCCCCCCCCAAAAAAAAATGCCAAATGTGGCATTTCAGGGGGTCAGGAGTCCTTAAAGCGGAAGTTCCACTTTTGGGTGTAACCCCGCTTTAAGTCCTATTTTTATTGTATTTTTTATATACTGCATTTTCTAATTTATTAACACATGGCTGATTCGGTCTAAACAGCCTTTGTTTTTTTTATACCAACCCAATTATTTACCCAAGCACTTTGACCCTACTGGCAAATCCCAGAATTGTCGTTCTAGGCGCTGTCTGAACATCTGATAACATATAAAACACAACATAAACAGTTATCACTATTATCCATCTATAAACACACACACGTATATATTTGTTACCATAATTCGTACTTACTGTTAGAATTAAAGTGTTGTTTGCATGGGCAAAGTTTAGAGCGCTCTCATTCAGTTCTATGTGACATCGATCTAGGTCTGGAATGGTGAACTTTTTATAATATCTGCAACAGAAATAAAGAAGTAGGTGAGATTCAGCAAGAATACTGAGAGAGGTGAATAGGTGGCTTAGTAATTAGCAGCGGATACATGTAACGCCCACAGCTTTATTACAAGACTAAACAGCAATCTGTATAGCTGCCTGGCTGCTCCCTCACATTTGTGGTATCAGACGTGGAGGCAGATATTTTAGACAGCGGAGAAGTCTGTGATTTCTCAAACAGAGAAGGGGGAGAGTGGTCGTGTGGCAGGAATTTGTACTCACTGACACAGCATTATACAGAGAACAACACAGTGGGGAGCATAACAGATGGAGAACTGATCAGCAAAATCTATTCCTGGGACTTGTAGTTCTTCAATAAGCTGCAGCCTGCTCTACCTTGGAGTTTATTCACTATAAGCTGCTGCTTACAATTATATTCAACACATTTAAACAATTTCTTTAGATTAGAATTTCATCTGTTGGAAGAATAACAAAAATATCATGAATGAGGAATGGCTTTTTATTCAAATACAGGTACACACACACACACATACATATATATATATATATATATATATATATATATATATATATACATATATACACACACACACACATATATATATATATATATATATATATATATATATATATACATATATATATATACATATATATATATATATATATATATATATATATATATATATATATATATATATATATATATATATATATATATATATATATATATATATGTGTGTGTAAAGGCCAGTATGCTGGCCTGAAATTATGGGAGGAGTTCGAGGGGTACTTAAGCAGACCGTCCACCATTGTCAGTGTCGGCTCTAGTGCGCGGTATTCGTCATCATCAGCCGACGCCATACGACTAGCAACGTCCGTGTAGTCGCTTTCGTACCTTCCAGCTTCGCTCGCAGTTGATCGTATCCCCGCTCGCTGTCGCAGGTAGGACCGGCCGTTACCATTCGTACGAATCGTAGCGCAGGTACACGTTTTCTTCTTTTACAAGTCACACGGTTCATAACCCCGTGTTTTCCGTCTGCATCGTATGTTTACCGGCTAGTCCAGTTGTCTTTCGAACCCTGTCGCACGCACGTTACCACCGGTAACGGCCCGCCTAGACACTACGTCTCACAGAGCTGTTGTACGAATTACTCGCAGCTCGCAAGTCTCTTACCTCAAGTCGCACATCCGCTACCCAGTCGTCGGACTGGTATCCCACACTGCACTTCCTTATCCCTAGTCACTGATGCCCTACACCTCCTACGATACTCTCCCTTCACCTTACTGATGCCCCACACCTCCTACTACTCACACCATACACCGAACAGTCCGGTCCGGCTCTGGTCGCTAACAATCGGCACTATAGGCCGGACCCTCGGCAAATCACAAGCCCCTTCAACTTCGAAACACCGAACAGCCGTCCGAGTCCAGCCGTATCTCCGGTGCTACAATTCGGACCCGGCATTTCAAACCCCCTCCTCTTGCACCCGTTATCAGCCCGAATACAGGCACAGCATCGGCTCAGAGATTCGGATCTCTGGCATCCACGTTTGTTCCGAGCACAGTCGCACCACCGGCTCATCGGCTCGGATCTACAAACATCAAACTTCTAACCATCCGAATTCAGTCGTAGCATCGGCTCAAACTTTCGGACCTATGGCATTCCCAATCGATCCAAGTCCAGTCGCAGCACCGGCTTGTCCGACTCGGATCTTTAGCAACAAACCATTCTATCCAATCCAAACGCAGTCGTAGCATCGCCTTGACGTTCGGTCCTCTGGCATCTACGAACGATCCGAGCACAGTCACAACACCGGCTCATCGGCTCGGATCTACAAACATCAAACTTCGAACTGATCCGAATTCAGTTGTAGCATCGGCTCAAACTTTCGGATCTATGGCATTTACAATCGTTCCGAGTCCAGTCGCATCACCGGCTCAATCGACTCGGATCTCTAGCAACAAACCCTCCTATCCGATCTGAACCCAGTCGTAGCATCGGCTCAAAGGTTCGGATCCTCCGCTAACATGACCGATCCGAGCACAGTCGCACCACCGGCTCATCGGCTCGGATCTACAAACATCAAACTTAGAACTGATCAGACCCATCCAACCGATCCGAACCCAGTCGTAGCATCGGCTCAAAGGTGCGGATCCTCTGCTAATACGACCGACCCGAGCATAGTCGCACCACCGGCTCAAACGGTTGGATCCGCAGCATCAAACTTTCTAATCCATCCGAATCCAGTCGTAACGTCGGCTCTAAGATTCGGATCCTTTTCAAACACTATCAATTCAAGTACAGTCGCACCTCCAGCGCAGCAACTCAGCTTCCCAGCACTACAGACCCATCCCAACGATCCGAACTGAGTCGTATCTGCAGCTCAGACGTTCAGTTCATTGGCCATTTGAAGTGCTAGTACATTACCGGTCGCATTAGCGAGCCTCACGCTTGAATTGTTCCCCGAAAAAAAAATATTAAAAAATAAAAATAAATAAATAATAAATGAATAAATAGATAACAAATAGTCGAATGTAAATAAATTAGTAGTAATAAAATGCAACTTTTTCTTCATGCATTACATACACACCTTACTTTAATTACTCCAGGTTCATCATGGACGGTCATCCCTACATACTCACAATTCACAAACTTTCCTTCTTTCGCCTCTCAGCAAGGCTACTTTCCCTCGCAATCGCTACGAGCATACGACAAGTGGTTCAAATCAGCCACTCATCATCTCCAGTAGCAACACGGCTACTCACCTTTTTCTCTGTCGCTTTCCCCACGCAGGTCAGTGTCACAGGTTTCGGGTCGACCCTTGTCTCGACCTCGACCAGACTTAAACTACTAGCGCACAAGTCAGGTGCGTCAGTGCAAGGCCCCCCCCTGCTTTCTCCTCGCACTCTTTCACGACATACGTTTCTTCACATACACAATTTGACCGCTCGTGAGGCGTTAGTAACTGTCACATACTTTTGTGCACTACACTCTGTTTTCGAAGAGCGATCCGAGATCCTTCACCACACAGACAAGGTTGCCTAACATCCAACTTGCTGGCAGTGCGAGGGTTAGCAGACCGACCACACGTCAACCACTACAGATCGAAACATTCTTACTTCGCATACCAGACTTCAGCCACTCGCCCCAGCACGCCCTGGGGGCTCTGGTTCATTAGTCTGTGCCGAGCACAGACGGCACCTGAGCTATCGGTTATCTAGCCAGTCACCTCCTGGCTCACCTCAGTTGCCTCACATTCTTTTGAGTTTTCCAAATTTCACTCAACCGCGCTCGTACGCAAACTAATCTGTCATCTACGCCTATCGCTCCTTGCCCTGTCCTCACTGCTCTCCTTCTTCCTCCCCGTTTTCTTAAACCCTTCTATCCCCTCCAAACCTCGCAAACTTACTCTAAACATATGCATTCCCCTCCTTTCAGCCGACCCCATGCCGCGAGCCGACAGCAAACTTTTGCCTCACCATCACCCTTCGCGGGTCCGGCGGTCGGCAATACACAGTCCCCCAGACCTTGGACCACCCCCAGGCCACGGCCGAACTACGACGTAGGGGCATCCCCTACCTGGCCTCAGCCAGGAAAGCCAAGCTTAGGCTGCTGTTTCCACCACCAGCGGCAGCCTTACCAGACACACAAGCTCCATCGCAGTCGATATCCTCTGCAATTATCCAGCTGCACGCCTTGGCGACCACACTGGCAACCGCAGTCACCGATGTCCAGGCTAGAGTAAGGGGCCCTGGAAACACGACCAGCCACGCCCCCCTTAGCCCCAGTCTCCACCGGCTGGCACAGTGCCAGCTAACACCAACTGGAGCACTATTGACACAGAACCATTCTACCGCCACTTCACCGACCTTCGCTCCCCACTCTGTACAATCTGTCAATCTGCCACCCTCACGATTGATTGGTGCTCCGAGCTGAGTCGCAGACAATACGCCTCATAGATTATCAGCAAGCCACACAGTCCTCCCAGTCGGGCACACTAGGACGTCTAATTTGTGCACCGGGGGGGGGGCGTAGCCATCTCCAACAACTTTCTAGGGTTGATTTTACCCACACTGCAAACCTCTGCACATCTGTCTCCTACTCCAGACGGCTCCCCTCGAAGTACCTGCGGCACCGAGCAGCAGAGCCCAGCTTGTCTAGGCCGCATGCACGTCGGGCGGCTTGGCTTCTCTCCTCACATCCAACTCCCCCTCTAGCAGCCTTTCTAGGGCAGGAGTTCACTACAGGGTTCCACACCGGTCTCATCACATTACCCGACTCTACCCATAAAAAAAATAATAAAAAAAAAAAACAAAAAAAAAAAACAAACACACACTCTCAGTAGTCCCGACGTAGAAGTTATCAGCACTCCGCTTCAGATCGATATGGACCAGGGGCATGCGATCAGCCCCTCCCCTCTTTTCGCAGTCACCGTTCACAGTACGGAGAGACAGTCTTCGATCTTGTCGAGGGCAAGTTTTCTAATAAACTTTGATTAGTCTACTACTTATCCGCGCCTCATTCTTCTAACGTACCCAGTTAAACTCCCTCATACCCTCACAGGAGTTCTCACTAAATACTAAACCCCCAGGAGTCCTAGGAATTCTGAAAGAGGTCTCTTAAATCAATATGCTCGTAACTGAGAAAAATGTAGGAAGCCCGGCTTAGCTCATCTCCTTCCGGATATCATCCTAGACAAAACGCGCCATGCAGGCCAGTCCACCTCTCGGTAGATTGACCCGCAACAGGACTGTCGCCCATACGTTACCGTCATGCCAGGGTGCGCCAAACACACAGCTACAATCCCTACCGGGCATGCTCAACTTCACAATGAGGTTCATTCCTCAAGGGCGATCCTTTATCTCACGCTTCTTAGTGTACCACTCCCAGGCACAAGACCCTGACCAAGTCGTTAAGCCAGACGCAGCCGCTATAGCGGATCTGGCCATCTGGGCCCATTTCCTCGAGAACTAGCATAGTAGACCCACGTTCATCCCATCAGCATCCCTTCGTCACCACAGATAGTCAAGGACATAGCAGCTTCCACAAGCTTCATTGCAATTTTTGGCCATCATTGGTTCGCGGGTCCGTGGCCATCAGAGATACTCACAAATCCGCGTTTAGCCAGTCCTCCTCTCTATTCGAGATCTACCTCATAGTTGCAGCGGCTCAAGTATGGGGCCGCACCTGGGCAGGACAGGCCGCCACGTTCGCCACAGATAACCAGGCCACAGTCACAGTCGTTAAAAGAGGCTGGTCAAAATCGGTGGCCATCATGGCCTTCCTACGCAGGCTGTTGCTACTGTCCCTACAACATCAGTTCAGTATCCCCAGGGTCCACATCCCTGGTAAATGCAATACCTCGGCCGACGCACGTTCCCGCCTAACTATGCCTCATCCTTTCACCGGAGCCGGCCATGTCCGGCATCCCACGTTAGTCGCAACCAACTCTGCAACGAGATCGCACCTCCTTGGTGCTACCTCCCTCATCGATGTGTTCTATTCTTCCTATACACTAAAGGCCTACCATACTGCCTGGAAGACCGGCAGGTTCCTGGCCGCTAACCCCGGGGCGGTTCCAGGGAACCCAGACATATCTGGCCTTCGTTTCCTACTGTCACACAATACCATCAGACTCTATTCAGCCGGCATCCAGCATTTATCTCTCTAGACCCTACCAAACCTTCCCTGTTCGCCGCTCATGTGGTCAAAACCATACCACGTGGCATCCACAGGCAGCAACCACACACTGGTACCTAACGCTTACAAGTGACCAACGCCGTATTCCAGGACATGTCTGCTATGCTTCCACGTTCCCCCTTCGGTTATGACCCAGCCTGGTAATTCGAGCAGCCATTACCTAGTCTTTCCCGGTTTTCTGCGGCCCAGCGAATTTACGGTCACGAACCCGAATACCAAGTACTACGCAGGCACCACCTGACGCACCACCTGACTCACCACCAGAGTCGTTTCATCCTACACCCGACGGTGTCGGGAAACGCTACAATCCGGTCCCAGAGTAGACGTCAAACTTCCAGACGCACAACGCCTGGTGCCCTATGACCGTTCTAAAGCAATTGGTATACTCTACTGCCCGACCTATCAGAGGACAGCCTCTACTACGTTTCCCAACTGAACCCCTAAGCAAGTACCAGTTCAGCAGTTAAGTCAGAACGCTCCCATGCATCTTAGGCCTTAAACCCAGGTCGTTACTCAGGACATTCTTTCGCATGGGAGCAGCCTTAGCCGCATCGCGTAACAGAGTTCCAGACCACGCAATCAGGATGATGGGCAGGTGGAAGTCCACGCGTTTCGCCCGATACGTCCCCAATCCTCAAACGGATCGTCACGAGTCTCCAACAGACTCGCTCTGTTGTTATTGCCTTGTACAGTAAAACAATTCCTTCCCTAACCAAGTGTATTTTTGGCCCCTTCTCTTGGCATACCGTCCAACAGGCCAGGCCACACTTCAGGTCTTATCTGTGTTGTTAGTCTTGTGATGTGTTTATGTGATCCATATCTCTTCGGACTGAGGGCTCAGACTATATATATATATATATATATATAACGGCACCCCAATCTCAAGGGGTATTAACGCAGTTTACGATGTTTCCTCTCCTAGACACACATCCACTCGCTACCGATATCCACAGCTAAACGACCCTTTCCTATAGGAGCCGACCCCTCTGGAAGAAGACGAGACGCACTCTGTCTCTTCTGTAGTAGGAATCAATTTATTATTGACAAACATTGTAACTTTATACACAATTCAGGGCACATGATTTAACATGAACAAGGGCCCAGCTCCACCCACACATCCCAAAACTCAACACCTCATCCTGACGTCTGCTAGGCTTCAAAAGATCCCAACACAATAGAATATATGATCTCCAATACACATCTTCCCACAAAGGATTGGCAGCCAGTCTGTCTGGCGACAACAGGTTCTAAACCCTTTACATCTTAAATCCCTTTGTATTGTAAATCCCAGTCTGCCTTTACAATACACACAAGTATAGGGTTAATTACTTCTATTCACACCAGACCTTTCCAAGTCATACTGAACAATAGAATGCAAATTACCTTAATTCCTCACAGCCATGATTACACAAAGTCAGGGCTGTCGGTGATGATATTAGCATCTAAGAGTATGTGTCTAAACATCCTGAAGGCGTCACTTTCCAATTAACCTGTTGAGGTCATAATCAAACAGTAGAGAGTTCTTTGCAGGTATCCTGGGGAATATGGTGGATGAATATTACAGACCCAATCTAGATAAAATGTATGTACAGCATTGAATATGGCCATCATAGACCATATTGGGGTTTTCATTCACCCTGTGCCCCTAATAGAGACACAGGGTGATTGACACATAAGAGCCATTGGGGAAGCTGGCGCAAGGGTATTTCATACTTCCTAAGCGATTCTGAGTTCCCCGGGCCTTCCCGTTACATCTCTCCCCTTTCGGCAGGAGACTAACAGAGGGGGGAACCCCAGACGGGTTGACTCCGAAGTTAGTCCATAGGTCCCTTCTTCTAATGCCGGTATCCACACAGTACCCCAAATAAATTTCTCCAAACAGAGAATCGCTTACCCAGCCAACCTCTGCCTCTCTCAGAGAACACACCAGCCGCTGGGGAGAGGCCTGGACTGGCCCTTCTCCCTGGAGTCCTTTCTGCCGCTGGAGAGAAGACAGGGTGACTGGGCTCAGTCCGTCATGCTGTTGGGGATCTGGGTCGACTGCCCGGCATCCCTGTGGTATACAAGTGGAGACTGAAGTCCCATCCACTTGTGGTAGGTGAAAATCTCCCAGTGCTTGCAAAGCAAGGCTGACATCCTCCTGTCTCAGTGTCACACCATTTTCTGGGGTTGTGTCAGTGAGGACTGAAGTCCCATCCAATACCACAGGAACTCCCTCTTCTGTTAGTTGGGAGCCGAGGCCCGTGGCGCTCGGCTCTGTTGCCAGCTCTTCTGCTGGGTTGCTGTGAGTGGAGACCGCAGTCCCATCCACCGATATCCGCTCAAGTGGCAGTTGTGAGCAGCGGCCAGTAGCATTCTGCCCTGCCGCCAGTGATTCAGCTGGGAGTAAAAGCTTTACTGCCTCAGCTTGTTGCTGGGGAGAGGGGCCAACTGCCCCGGCTCCCTGAAACTCCACAGTGGTTTCCGGTGCTGGGCAGAGGTGGGTATCACTCTGCCCTGTTGCCAGCACTTCTGCTGGGGACTCCACACCATCTGCTCTGGTTAACTGTTGGGGGGGGAGATGGCCTGCTTCTCCTCCCTGCATCTCTCGCAACCTCCTTCCGAATTCCTCTTCCATGGCGGCTGGTTCTTTAGGCGTTGTCCCCGATTGCCGTATTTGCGCCATTCTCTGCTCATGTTGCCACTCATCCTGCCGCTCGATGTCTCTAATGGCTTCCCGTATGGCGGTCTCTGATGGGTTAGCACCATACAATGCCAACCGCTGTCGCACTCGTTGCTGAAACAAATCTTCAACTGACCGGGGTCCTGCATCACCCTCCTTCGGCTGCATCGCTGGCCAGTCACTGTGGTGGTTTGGAGTGTCCCAGGAACTGGAGGGAAAATCCCGCCGCTGCCAACCAATGTAACGGCACCCCAATCTCAAGGGGTATTAACGCCGTTTACGATGTTCCCTCTCCTAGACACACATCCACTCGCTACCGATATCCACAGCTAAACGACCCTTTCCTATAGGAGCCGACCCCTCTGGAAGAAGACGAGACGCACTCTGTCTCTTCTGTAGTAGGAATCAATTTATTATTGACAAACATTGTCACTTTATACACAATTCAGGGCACATGATTTAACATGAACAAGGGCCCAGCTCCACCCACACATCCCAAAACTCAACACCTCATCCTGACGTCTGCTAGGCTTCAAAAGATCCCAACACAATAGAATATACGATCTCCAATACACATCTTCCCACAAAGGGTTGGCAGCCAGTCTGTCTGGCGACAACAGGTTCTAAACCCTTTACATCTTAAATCCCTTTGTATTGTAAATCCCAGTCTGCCTTTACAATACACACAAGTATAGGGTTAATTACTTCTATTCACACCAGACCTTCCCAAGTCATACTGAACAATAGAATGCAAATTACCTTAATTCCTCACAGCCATGATTACACAAAGTCAGGGCTGTCGGTGATGATATTAGCATCTAAGAGTATGTGTCTAAACATCCTGAAGGCGTCACTTTCCAATTAACCTGTTGAGGTCATAATCAAACAGTAGAGAGTTCATTGCAGGTATCCTGGGGAATATGGTGGATGAATATTACAGACCCAATCTAGATAAAATGTATGTACAGCATTGAATATGGCCATCATAGACCATATTGGGGTTTTCATTCACCCTGTGCCCCTAATAGAGACACAGGGTGATTGACACATAAGAGCCATTGGGGAAGCTGGCGCAAGGGTATTTCATACTTCCTAAGCGATTCTGAGTTCCCCGGGCCTTCCCGTTACAATATATATATATATATATATATATATATATATATATAGTGCTTTCAATTTACCCTGCGCTTTACATATACAGTATTTTTCACATCAGTCCCTGCCCTCAAGGATCTTACAATCTAAGGTTCCGGACTCACATTTAGACCTCTTTCACACTGAGGCACTTTGCAAGCACTATAAAACTAAAAATAGCGCCTGCAAAGCGCCCTGAAAGAGCGGCTCCATTCACTCCAGTGTGAAAGACCAAGGGGTGGCGCTGGCAGGACGTTAAAAAATGTCCTGCAAGCAGCATCTTTGGAGCGGTGTGTACACCGCTCCTCCATCGCTCTTGCCCATTGAAGTGAATGTGCACCGCGGCCGAACTGCCGGCAAAGCGCTGCTGCAGCGGCACTTTGCGGGTGGTTTTAACCCCTTTTCAGCCCCTAGCGGGGGTTAAAAGCGCCCCGCTAGCGGCCAAATACTGTACCTCCGCAAAAATTACGGTAAAGTGCCACTAAAAATAGCAGCGCTTTACCCCCGACGCCGCCCGCGCCCCAGTGTAAAAGCGGCCCTATACATACACATATTAGGACCGATTTAGAAAGGAACCAATTAACCTACCAGCATGCCTTGGAGTATGGAAGGAGGCCATAGTACCCCAGGCAGGTAGTGCCGTGGTTGGGATTTGAACCAACGACCCTAGTGCTGCTAGGCAGAAGTGTTAACCACTGTGCTTGGAGAATTTCTCTTTTCAGGCAAGGATGATAGAATGGGATATATGATGACATATTATGTGTATAAATGTTAATTAGAAAAAAAGACAGATGAAAGTGGAGCATACAATACAGCAGGTGATTTAATGTACCATGAACATGAACACCGTATTCATTAAGAACATATAACTGCTGGCATTCTAAAGTCCCCATTAAAGTTGACCAACAAGTGCACATCCTGATTGGACACAGTAAATAATTAAAGTGGTATTGCACAGACTTTGTATTACATCTGGGGAGGTATTCCTATATTCACATTTTGTAAAAAGCACATTAAACTGGCAAAGGGAGATACTAAGACATGTAAATACAAAAATTATGTTAGTGCAGTGAATTCATCACACTGGCACCCATGCTGACAAGTTTTAAAAGCACCTCATTTTGGTCAGTATCAGTGGTGGTCACGTGACTACTATAGCTCTGTTTGCATCCAGCATCCAGCATCGCGGTGGCTGGGGATGTGTACGCTAGGGTGGATCAAGTCACTTGCTGCTCGAGTCCAGACAAAGTCCCACGTTTTCTATAGGCTGACAACGCCTGGGCAATGACATACCAATGCTGCAGGAAGAGGGTGACAATTCTCCTGGAATTTCAGCAGTGACCTGGAAGTATTGTCAGCCCTCCTCCACAAATGTCTAATGAGTCCTAAAACTGTAAGTAACAACAGAATGAATCAAGCAAAAATATGGGGACAGCATAAAAGAAATGGGATCACTTAACACGTGCAGGATAAGGAATTATTTTTATTCGTTTTCAAAGGAGTAATCTTTTTCAAATTTACATTGGGCCAGCCTATAATTATTAGTATGTCACATATTCAGTGCCTGGAAAAGTATTGATACACCTTGAAAATTTTCCACATTTTGTCATGTTACAACCAAAAACATAAATGTATTTTATTGGGATTTTATGTGATAGACCCAAAGTGTCACATAATTGTGAAGTGGAAGGAAAATGATAAATGGTTTTCAATTTTTTTTTACAAATACATATCTGGTGTACAAGTGTGGTGTGAATTTGTATTCAGCCCCCTTTACTCTGATATCCCCTAACCAAAATCTAGTGGAACCAATCGCCTTCAGAAGTCACCCAATTAGTAAATAAGAATCCACCCTGTGTGCAATTTAAATCGCAGTATAAATACAGCTGTTCTGTGAAGCCCTCAGGAGGGTTGTTAGAGAACCTTTGTTAACAAAAAAGGCATCATGAAGGCCAAGGAACACACCAGACAGGTCAGGGATAAAAATTGTTGAAAAGTTTAAAGCAGGGTTAGGTTATAAAAAATAAAAAAATATACTAAAAGGTTTGAGCATCTCATGGAACACTGTTCAATCCATCATCTGAAAATGGAAAGAGTATGGCACAACTGCAAACCTACCAAGACATGGCTGTCCAATTAAACTGAGGCGAATGGGATCTCTGAAGGACCTGCAGAGATTTACAGCTCAGGTGGGAGAATCTGTCCACAGGACAAGTATTAGTCGTGCACTCCACAAATCTGACCTTAATGGAAGAGTGGCAAAAAGAAAGCCATAAGAAGTACCGTTTGCAGTGTGCGAGAAGCCATGTGGGAGACACAACAAACATGTGGAAGAAGGTGCTCTGGTCTACAGCCCCTTCTCTCCACCTTGTCCACTGCAACTACATATTACTTTCCGGTTTTACAATGGCATTAATGGAAGCTATTTCGGGCAAGCATGAGATCCAAAAAGAAATAAATAAAAGAAGAAGAAAATACATCCTGAACATGAAGTTATAAGACATGGTGAAGAATGTAAATGAACCAACATATAATTGTTGGTACATGGTTACCAAATATAGTTTTAGTGACTTAAGAATTAAGACAGGAGGCTGGGTGCAGAATGTGCTCTGACAGAGATTAAAGTCTTCTGTGATGTAGCTGCTTTTGGTATTTGGCAAAGGTGGCAGACGTGGATAATAAGGGAGATGTCAAAGGTTAAACAGCAGAGATTAGATGAACACAAAGACATGTTAAAGAAGTGTTAACTCCTCAATGATAGATAAAAAAAGACTATACAAAAGCAGGGAACTCTGCTTGGGACAGGGAGGAACTGAGCAAGTAATCCAATGAATTGAGTGTTTCTTACAAAATCATATATCCCATACATTGTTCAAGCTGATAACTTGCAGCACAGCAGAGGTGCCGAGACATGCACATATCCTCATCGTGAACCATCCTGTATTAGACCAGGTTTATTTTCCTTTGAAAACCTGTTCTAGCAGGCGTGTAAAAGACAAAACGGGATAAAGGCAGAGCCTTGACATGGAAGGATGTGGCTGGCAGTTTACATAGCCAAGTGTGAAGTCTAGAAAGTTGAGGTGACAGGATGGTATAGAGCACATTAAATTCCAGACTTCTACCCATGAAAATGTCATGCATTTAATATGTGTAATAGATAGATCTTGAATATGAACATCATAGTTTTGTATTATCAGTGGGTCAAAAAAGTATTTAGTCAGCCACCAATTGTGCAAGTTCTCCCACTTAAAAAGATGAGCGAGGCCTGTAATTGTCATCATAGGTATACCTCAACTATGAGAGCCAAAATGTGGAAACAAATCCAGACAGACAATCACAGAATTTATTTGCAAATTATGGTGGAAAATAAGTATTTGGTCACCTACAAACAAGCAATATTTCTGGCTCTCACAGACCTGTATCTTCTTCTTTAAGAGGCCCCTCTGTCCTCCACTCATTACCTGTATTAATGTCACCTGTTGGAACTTATTATCAGTATAAAAGACACCTGTCCACAACCTCAAACAGTCACACTCCAAACTCCACTATGGTGAAGACCAAAGAGCTGTCGAAGGACACCAGAAACAAAATTGTAGACCTGCACCAGGCTGGGAAGACTGAATCTGCAATAGGCAAGCAGCTTGGTGTGAAGAAATCAACTGTGGGAGCAATAATTAGAAAATGGAAGACATACAAGACCACCGATAATCTCCCTCGATCTGGGGCTCCACGCAAGATCTCACCCCGTGGGGTCAAAATGATCCCAAGAACGGTGAGCAAAAATCCCAGAACCACAGGGGGGGACCTAGTGAATGACCTGCATAGAACTGGGACCAACGTAACAAAGGCTACCATCAGTAACACACTACGCCGCCAGGGACTCAGAACCTGCAGTGCCAGACGTGTCCCCCTGTATAAGCCAGTACATGTCTGGGCGCATCTGAGGCTTGCTAGAGAGCATTTGGATGATCCAGAAGAGGATTGGGAGAATGTCATATGGTCAGATGAAACCAAAGTAGAACGGTTTGGTAGAAACACAACTCATCGTGTTTGGAGGAGAGAGAATGCCGAGTTGCAACCAAAACACCATACCTACTGTGAAGCATGGGGTTGGCAACATCATGCTTTGGGGCTGTTTCTCTGCAAAGGGAACAGGACAACTGATCCGTGTACATGAAAGAATGAATTGGTCCCATGTATTGTGAAATTTTGAGTGCAAACCTCCTCCCACCAGCAAGGGCATTGAAGATGAAACATGGCTGGGTCTTTCAGCATGACAATGTTCCCAAACACACCGCCCGGGCAACTAAGAAGTGGCTTCGTAAGAAGCATTTCAAGGTCCTGGAGTGGCCTAGCCAGTCTCCAGATCTCAACCCCATAGAAAACCTTTGGAGGGAGTTGAAAGTCTGTGTTGCCCAGCGACAGCCCCAAAACATCACTGCTCTAGAGGAGATCTGCATGGAGGAATGGGCCAACATACCAGCAACAATGTGTGACAACCTTGTGAAGACTTACAGAAAACGTTTGATCTCTGTCATTGCCAACAAAGGATATATAACAAAGTATTGAGATGAACTTTTGATATTGACCAAATACTTATTTTCCACCATAATTTGCAAAAAAAAAATCTTTCCAAATCAGACAATGTGATTGTCTGGATTTGTTTCCACATTTTGTCTCTCATAGTTGAGGTATACCTATGATGACAATTACAGGCCTCTCTCATATTTTTAAGTGGGAGAACTTGCACAATTGGAGGCTGACTAAATACTTTTTTGCCCCACTGTATGTTGTAGGGGAGGTATTAGACATCAAAGTCTAATGCAGTGTTTCTCAACTCCAGTCCTCAAGGCGCCCCAAAAGGTCATGTTTTCAGGCTTTAGATTATTTTGCACGTGTGATTTGATCAATTTCACTGCCTTAGTAATTACCACAGCCGTTTCCTCTGAGGAAAATCCTGAAAACATCACTTCTTGGGACGCCTTGAGGACTGGAGTTGAGAAACACTGGTCTAATGCCACCCAAAACAGACTTTTCAGTTTGGACATTAAAAGGCTGGATCATTTGCTAAACGGTCCATTTCCCTTAATCTGTTCACTTCTCCAGCCTCTCACACATGGTTGTGATGAAGGTGTTAAGAATGTTCAAATCTTGGCCAGTTCAGCAGGGACTGGCTGAGATTCAAACCATGTTTGGGCAGGCTGAATGTACCCAAGTTGATCGATCAACTTGGGTACAACCAACGTGTCGGATTTTACATGCGATTATTACTAGCAGCTATTATAGCCGCTAGCAGTAATCACTGTTCTCCTGGAGGAGACAGCTTTCCCCGCCAGGAGAACACAATGGCTCTGCGGGAGGGATTCCCCCATCAATACTGACTATGTTGAGTGGCAAATCGAGCGATTTTCTTTCAAGGAAAATTGCCCCATCTATGGCCGACTTGACTCTCCGACAGGTGGATTCCCCTGTTCCATTGAGGTAGTATTACATCATCATTTTGATTTTATGCTGACTTTACCAACTAGAATTGGGGACATCCCACCACTAGGGTCAAAGAGCTATATAAAAGAAAGCAGCATGGCATAAACATGCCTAAAATATTAGCTTTGAAAAGAGTTGGCCTTTAAGAAAGTGGATCCTTGTGCACTTTCATCAAACGTTAAGGCCACTATTGCACAATGTGGAAAGATTTGGGAAAATAGGATTTTTATAACAGCTTACCTGTAAAATCCTTTTCTTGGAGTACATCACGGGACACAGAGCGACATAGTCATTACTAATGGGTTATATAGATACCGTCAGGTGCTGGCACTGGCAACTTCCAAAACCGGAAGTACCCTCCCCTATATAAGCCCCTCCCATCCGGGAGCACCTCAGTTTTGTAGCAAAGCAATAAGTGTCCCCAAAGAGGGGCGGGAGCTCTGTGTCCCGTGATGTACTCCAAGAAAAGGATTTTACAGGTAAGCTGTTATAAAAATCCTATTTTCTTTCTCGTACATCACGGGACACAGAGCGACATAGTCATTACTAATGGGATGTCCTAAAGCAATGCCAAATGAGGGGGGGGATACACCATATATAAGCTGAGCGCTATCAGACATGAGGATCTTTTGCGGCCTGCAACACACTGCGCCCAAAGGCGACATCCTCCTGACTTCTAACGTCCACCTGGTAGAACCTAGTAAACGTGTGTACTGAAGACCATGTTGCGGCCTTACAGATTTGAGCCAGGGAGGCCTGGTGATGCACTGCCCATGAAGTTCCAACTGCTCTCGTGGAGTGCGCTCTAACTTTGAACGGAGGCGGTCTCCTTCTCAAGCCATAGGCTTGTATTATGACCTATCGAATCCACTTGGCTAAAGTAGATTTTGACGCTGCCTGACCCTTTCTGGGGCCTTCCGGCAGAATAAACAAAGTATCCGTTCTGCGAATCTGAGCAGTGGCTTTTAGATAAGCTTTAACTGCTCTTACTACATCCAAAGAATGCAATAACTTTTCCTCTACCGAAGTAGGTTTGGGGAAAAAAGAAGGAAGAACCACATCTTGGTTCAAATGAAAACTCGATACCACCTTAGGAAGAAAGGCTGGATGAGGACGTAACACTACTCTGTCCTTATGGATAACCAGATATGGCTCCTTACAGGACATAGCTGCTAATTCCGATACTCTTTTAGCCGAACAAATGGCTACTAGAAAAATCAATTTCCTGGTGAGAAGCACCAAGGAAATATGCTGTAATGGTTCAAATGGTTGTTTCTGTAGAACCGACAGAACCAAGTTTAGATCCCATGGACATATGGGAATATTAACCGGAGGACTAATACGCATCACTCCTTGTATAAAGGCTTTGACTAGTGAATGCAAAGCCAAGGGCCTTTGAAAAAATATTGACAAGGCCGAAATCTGACCCTTGATAGTACTCAAGGCAAGCTTCCTATCTACAGCCCATTGTAGGAAGTCCAGAATCCTACCTATTACGTATTTACGTGGATGCCATTTCTTGGCCTCACACCAAGCGATGTACGCCTTCCAGATTCTATAGTAGATCTGCCTGGATACAGGCTTCCTGGCATTGATCATGGTAGATACCACAGAATTAGAGAGCCCTCTCTTTTTTAGAATGTGGGCTTCAATAGCCAGGCCGTCAAACCTAGGGCTGGTAAGGAAGGGTGGTATATCGGTCCTTGCGAAAGCAGGTCCGGACGATGTGGGAGGGTCCAAGGACTCCCCACAGACATTTTTACAATCTCCGCGTACCATGCTCTTCGGGGCCACGCTGGAGCCACCAGAATCACTGGTTTCTTTTCTACCCTGATTCTGCGGAGTAATCGAGGTAACAATTGTGGCGGTGGGAATGCATATATCAGCTTGAACTGATCCCAAGGGAACACTAGGGCATCCGAGCCGCACGCTAGGGGATCCCTTGTCCAAGAGACAAACCTGTCCACTTTTGTGTTGAATCTGGATGCTAGCAGATCTACATCCGGTGTTCCCCACCGCTGACATATTGTCCGGAAAACCTCGGGATGAAGGGACCATTCCCCTGGGCATAATTGTTGGCGACTTAGAAAGTCCGCCTTCCAATTCTCCACTCCTGGAATGAATACCGCAGATATGGCTGGGACATATCTTTCTGCCCATCTCAGGATGTAATTTACTTCCCTTTGGGCTGCACGACTCCTGGTGCCCCCCTGACGATTGATATATGCCACTGCTGTGGCATTGTCTGATTGAACTCTGACAGGGGACCCTTGGAGTTTGGATGTCCATGCTACTAGGGCATACCGGGCTGCTCGTATCTCTAAGAGATTGATGGGCAGGGCCTTTTCTGCTTCTGACCACTTGCCCTGGAGAGACCATTGCTCCAGTACTGCTCCCCAGCTTATAAGGCTGGCATCTGTAGTGACCACCTTCCAGGAAATCGGACTGAAGGATTTCCCTCTTTCCAGATTCTGGGGAACCAACCACCAGCGGAGGCTCTTGCGAACGGAAGGGGACAAGGACATTGGTAAGTCCAGAGCCTGAACTTTTTTGTTCCAGGCTGACAGTATGGCCCTTTGCAATTTCCTTGAATGGAATTGACCGTAGGGTACTGCTTCGAATGATGCCACCATTCTTCCCAGCAGCCTCATGCACAGGCGTATGGATGGCTGTCTTTTTGAACCCACTAAGTGGATCAAATCTCTCAAAGACGACCCCTTTTCTTGAGGCAAGAAAATTTTTCTCTGGTCTGAATCCAGCCTTAGCCCCAAGTATTCCAGACTTTTGACTGGTTTTAGGGCTGACTTGTCTCGGTTGATAATCCAACCGTGATATTCCAGAAACTTGATTGTCTCGTGAACAACCACTTCTAGTTTTTCCACTGAGTGGTCTATCAGCAACAAGTCGTCTAGATATGCCATTATCGTTACACCTCGTGTCCTTAGATTGGCCAATAATGGGGCCAGAATTTTTGTGAACACTCTTGGTGCTGTGGCCAGACCGAAGGGTAAGGCTCTGAACTGAAAATGGCGCCCTTCTACCGCAAAGCGTAGAAATTTTTGGTGGGCTGGAAAGATGGGAATGTGCAAATAAGCATCTTTGATGTCGATCGAGGCTAACCATTGCTCCCCTTGTAGGGCAGTGGCTACCGATCGGATCGACTCCATCCGGAAAGTCCTGATATGTAGGAATTTGTTTAGCCCTTTTAGATTTAATATGGGCCTCACGTCCCCGTTTGGCTTCGGAACTGTAAAGAGGTTTGAGTAAAACCCGAACCCCCATTCTTCCAGGGGAACCTCTATAATTACTGCTTGGAGCAATAATTGTTCCAGTGCCAACAGGAGGGATCCTCTCTTCTGGGGATCCCTTGGCACGTTTGACCTTATAAAGCGGGAAGGAGGGGAGTTTTTTAACTCCAATTTGTATCCCAGATTTACTGCGGAGAGCACCCATCTGTCTCGGATCGTGTCCCGCCAGGTCTCTGTGAACAACTGAAGTCTTCCCCCCCACCCGATTGAGTGGGGGCAACCCTTCATGCATTTGACTTTGGGGGAGGTTTTGTACCTCTCCTGCTCCAGGGCTTCTTGTTACCCTGCAACCGTCCCCGATTTTTACCTCCGGGATTTGACCGAGGAGGCCGTCGGAACTGTTTCACAGCCGATGTCCTAGGGACTGGAGAAGCCGGCCTCTTAAAAGAGGGACCTCTAACTCTATTTTTAACCGGCAAAAGTGTACTTTTACCGCTGGAAACTCTCTGGATATACTTGTCCAGGTCTTCCCCGAATAAGCGCTCACCATGAAATGGGAAGCTGACCAGCAATTTTTTACAGGGAGCTTCAGCAGACCAGTTTTTGAGCCATAGAAGCCTGCACATATGTACTACAGACAGCGTAAGGCGGGAGGCCTGATGGATTGAATCCTTTATGGCGTCCACCGCAAAGCATAAGGCTCTAGGTAGATCAGCTAGGGCAAGAGCCTGCTGATCTGGCAAGTCCCTTAAGACCTGTTTCAACTGATCCTTCACTGCTTGGCAGACCCCAATAGCTGCCACTGCTGGTTGTGTCACCAATCCTGCTGTAGAAAAAGCAGATTTTAATAAGGACTCCAATTTTTAATCTATTGGGTCCTTGAACATTTGGACATTATCCACCGGACATGTCAGTGATTTATTCACACAAGAGATGGCTGCGTCCACTGTAGGGACCTTCCATTTTCTGATGAACTTATCCTCCATGGGATAGACCACCGGAAATCTCTTAGGGGGAGTAAATATTTTGTCAGGATGCTCCCAATCCTGGTAAATGAGCCCTTCCAGTAAAGGATGGATCGGAAAGGAACAAACAGTCTGGGGAGCTTTTAGCGACCCCAACGAGGAGACAGAAGTGGATGATGGCTCCGCAAGTGGCATTTTAAATGCTGATCGGACCATATTAGTCAGGGACTGAACCCATAACCTTTCAGCATGTGATGCTGAGAACGGCTCTTCCACTGTTGATTCCTCTACAACCGAATCGACCTCATCCTGATCCCCTTCAGGTAGGTCGATCCCTGTATGGGACTGTTGCTCTGTTAACAGGCACTCTGAGGGAGGAGACGGAGATCGGGCGCTTTTCTCCTGTGACAGGGAAGCCGCGATCAATGCTGACAATCTCTCTTCCAGCCCTCCCAGAGCTGAGGAAAAAACCTCCTCTGTTACATACACAGGAGCAGGTGAACTGAGGACAGCCACAGTACCAGGTACTGAGGGTGCTCTACGGTCACTAACCTCTGATTCTTCAGGGGAGACTGGTGCAGCCAAAGCATGCCCAAGATCCTCAGAGCCCGATGGAGACCCCCTATTCCTCCTGGAATTTCTAGTCCCGGAGTTTTTAGACGGCATATTCCTAAGCCACAAAGCTGAGGTATTCCAGCTGAAATACACCAGTTACTGACAATAGTCTAGCATAAATGCTGCTATAAGAAACAGTTGGTGTCTACTAATGTGCCTTTCTAGGGGATGCCTGTATCAACCGCTTGCTGTATGCCCTTTTTTAAATGTTGCCAGCTCTGTCTCTGTACTTCATAGCCAGCTCACCACACAAAATTGTGATTTTTAACATGCTGGGACGCCCGCACATGCGCAGAAGCGCTGCGGCGCGCACAGAGCGTCATCCCCAGGCTCCGCCCCCTTTTCCGGCTCACCTCTATATATAGAGGCGCGTGCACGCTCGCGGCCACGTGCGCCTTTGGCGCTAATTTCGAAAAATGGAAACTAGGGACAAGAGCCAGGGCCCCTCTTTGCTGCAGGCCGGGGGATGGACGAGCATTGCAACATGGCAGAGGAAGCAGTTTCCCATAAGAGAACTCACCATCTGCCTGGACTTGCTCTGCTGAGAAGAAACTAGTCCACATGACAAGAAAACATTCCACAGCGGCCTCTAGTGGACAAACACAGGTACCGCAGTCTAATATATTAAATATATATAAAAAAAATAAAAAAAAATTCTTGACCACCATTAAAAATTATTACATTTTTTTAGTAGTTACAGGCATGCACAGAATTTTGCGGGAATACCATTAGGTAACAGACAGAAAGACAAATTAGGCTTGGGGGTCCCCCAATAGAACCAAGTTCCTGGGGGCCCCCACTTACCTGTTCCCCGCCGCAGGACTTTGTTTGGTCCACAAAAGCCCAAACTTCACCTATCACGGCAGGCATTGTAATCAAACCTTCAGGGACCGGGTTCCCAAGGATTCCACTCCCCTGGACCTGTATAGCACCCTGCACAGAAAACATCTTGGTCGTGGGTATGACCAGAGCTCTGGATCCCAGGGTCCAGCTCTCCTAAGAGAAGCATTACAGGCAAAACCTTGCTCTTCTCTGCAAGGCCCGGGTACCGACCGTTTAGCTATGAAGCTTTTTTGGTCGGATCCGGAATAGCTTACTGAGGCCCAAAAGAACCTGTACGCAAGCTCAGTGAAAAACACATGTTTCTTCTTGGCCAACACCTTAGACACTGGCAAAAAACTGAGGTGCTCCCGGATGGGAGGGGCTTATATAGGGGAGGGTACTTCCGGTTTTGGAAGTTGCCAGTGCCAGCACCTGACGGTATCTATATAACCCATTAGTAATGACTATGTCGCTCTGTGTCCCGTGATGTACGAGAAAGAAATTACTGCGCTTAACCAATCAAATGTAAAGCTGCCAACATTCAAACAAACAAAGTTAAGGAAATATGTGAAAAACACAACGTAGCGCTGAAAACCTTCAAAGAAACAACATAATATACAGTGAATTGAAGATCCGTAGACAAAACTAATAATGTATACAGAAGGAATAGTAATGTATACAGTAAGTTAATACTAAAAGTCCAGTAATTAGAAGCGGTGAAAACATAAAATCACCACTAAGCGAGTTCATTAAAGTAAATGTCCACAAATGTTAAAAACTTAGGATCCACTCTTAAGAAGACACTTTGAGTAGTGGAATCAAATGTGGTTGGCCGTTGGGACACCAGAAATAGTAGTGTATCTTCCACCAAAAGAATATAGATGTATACTCTTACTGAACAGAGTGGACACACATGCCAGCGACAGTGGGTTAATCAAGCTTGTATCAGCCAAAGCCTGGGACTCCAAAGCTGCGCAGAACTGGATGGAACTGGAACCCGGTTGAGGATCAATCCAACGATGGGTAATGGATAAAAGGTGTTCTCATCTGAACCAGTATGAGAGTGATGGAAAACAAAAAAGGCTCCATATGGGCATGCCCCAGTTAAAGTCCGTTTGAGACGAAACGCATCTGGCTTGCATTTATATTGCTCCCTACAATACTTTTAACGTTGTGATCACATTTCAGTACACATTTGTGATTTGATGTATGAACTTTTTATAATAAATCCTCCTTTTTGACCTGCCCCATGTGGAGCCTATTCCTTCTGCATACATTATTAGTTTTGTCTACATATCTTCAATGCACTGTATATTATGTTGTTTCTTTGAAGGTGTTCAGCGCTACACCGCATTTTCACACTCCTACACAATAACCCCTTTGCATTGCAGGTTTTGCATTCCAAACATAATGGTGAGCTCATGAACTTATCCATTTAGTCCAGTCTAAGAGAGGGGTCCATCTTGTTTTTTTTCCCCCATTGGCATGAAGCAATATCTCAGTTTTCTTTTAAAGTAGAAACCACTTTAAAAGTTTTTGTATGTTAATAGTGAAAGCAAAAAATGTGTATACCTGCCTCCCCCACCCTTAGCAACACACACACACACACACACACACACGTTTGTTATTTATTGACTTGGCGTAACATCATCTTTTATATTTTACCAAACAATTGGGTATTATATTGTGTTTTTGTACATTGAAATTCATTAAAAAGTGTATTTTGACCAAAAAAAGAAAAAACTGCAATTAAAAAAACACTGCACTAATACTGTGTGACATAAAAAAATTGCAACACCAGCCATTTTATTCTCTATGGCCTCTGCTTTAAAAAATATATAAAATGTTTGGGGGTTCCAAGTAAGGTAAAGAAAAAAAAAGTGTCAGAAAAAGGCCTGGTCTTCAAGTGGTTAAAATGAATAGTCCACTGTAAATAATAACAAACCTCATTGGTTTGGGAAAAAACTGAGAATTTAATAAAACTAGTGCAGTCTATACCAGCCCTTCTCAGACTTTTTACCCCAGAGGAACAAGATCATTTTCAGTTCTCAGGAAATCCCTGCTAAAAGAATTTATCGAGGCTCAATGGGGAAAAAGTCCTGTACATTGATGGTCAGTGGGAAGAATGCCCCCCTACAAAACAGATACAAAGATCATAGTCATCAAGAGGCATTGGCCCTGGGACTATGCAGGCACCATCAGTTGGAAGGTCAGTCAGACACAGCTCAAGGAACCCCTAGCAACCTCTGGGAGGAACCCTAACTAGGAATGTCAGCCACAGCTTAAAACAGAACCCCTAGCAACCTCTGGAGGAACCCTAGCTAGGAATGTCAGCCACAGCTCCAGGAACCCCTAGCAACCTCTAGAGCAGGGGTCTCAAACTGGTGGCCCTCCAGCTGTTGCAAAACTACAAGTCCCATCATGCCTCTGCCTGCGGGAGTCATGCTTGTAACTGATAGCCTTGCAATGCCTCATGGGACTTGTAGTTTCGCAACAGCTGGAGGGCCACCAGTTTGAGACCCCTGCTCTAGAGGAACACTAGTTGGGAATGTCAGCCACAGCTTAAGGAACCCCTAGCAACCTCTGGAGGAACCCTAGTGGGGAATTTCAGCCACAGCTTATGGAACCCCTAGCAACCTCTGGAGGAACCCTAGTTGGGAGTGTCAGCCCTAGCAACCTCGGGAGGAACCCTAGTTAGGAATGTCAGCCACAGCTGAGGGACCCCTAGCAACCTCTGGAGGAACCCTAGTTGGGAATGTCTGCCACAGCTTAAGAAACCCCTAGCAACCCTCTGGAGCAACCCTAGTTGGGAATGTCAGCCACAGCTTAAGGAACCCCTAGCAACCTCTGGAGGAACCCTAGTTGGGAATGTCAGCCACAGCTTAGGGACCCCTAGCAACCACTGGAGGAACCCTAGTTGGGAATGTCTGGTAAATACAAAAAAATTCAGATTTCTAATTATCTTCCTTAATAAACAGTAGAATGTGTGCCATTGTGCCATACAAAGTAATGTGTACATTAAAAAGAAAAAACACAAACCACATTAGGTGCCCACTCTTTAGTCTGCGCTGGTTTTATAACTATCCCACATACTTTTTACTAAACCAGACAACTGACGGGCTCCTAGTGCCATGTAAAATAATGGAATGCCTTAAACGTCTGTTTGTGGTCCAAATCTATCCATTCAGGAAAATCTCTCTAAACTTATAAGCTCTACAAAACTAAATTTATCTGCATGTACTTTCTGTAGTAAAAGTCACCATGAGCTATTTTTTCCCTCTCTCCCAACAAAATCTTCTATCTCCCCAGTGTAATAACCTGAATTAACATAGAAGAAAATTCTCTGCTGGTGTTGTATGTGTTTATCAGGATGTCTGTGGAATGACAATGTGTTAATGTGACTTATCTAGTCAGGATTCATGAACTGCAATAATGAGACCCTTCAATGCTGGCTATGTGGGATCCTCTCCAACAGCGCCCTCTCTTGGTCTTGGCTGCAGAATACACAACCTTGCTGAAAATTACTTTAGATAAATTATGTGATAACAATGAAAAGATAAAATTTGAATGTATGCAAGACAGGAAAACGTATAACAGGACGTTTCATTCTTCTACTAGTTAAAAGAGGTTATATTATTTTTGTACAGTAGGATTTGCAAATGCAAAACAATGAACTTATTCATTGCAGTTTTTCTTATTACTATGTTTTGGACAGCATAGCAGACAGCTGATATTACCGGTACCACAGTCAGTCCTTTTCTCAGTACTGCTAGACAAAAACAGAAGATATGCTCTCACTGATGAACTCCTAAATGAAAATGCTAGTTGTCTGTCTGGAAATGGAATGGAAATTAAATGGAAAACATTTGCAAACATTTTATAAGGGATCACATTCCCTCTGTTCTCAGCTGCATAAGAGTTGGGGGGAGGGGAGGCAGCAGCACAGTTTCCCAGTGAATGGCTGTGCAGTGGGGTGTATCAGGACAAATCTGATCATTGGAGGAGAACAGGCTGAGTTCCCAGCATAGCGGTGTGTTCTCCTGCTTAATGTGGTCAGTTTTTAATAGGAAAGCAGAGGTACTGGCAGGAACACCAGGGATTTCACATAAAAGAAGCACTACAAAAAGAGAACATGAGACTTTCTCATACAAGTACATGGTACAGCAAGCTCATATCAGGAATATGAAATGTTGGTGAACAAATTCTTTAAAGCGGAGGTGCAGCCAAAAAAAAAAAAGTCAGCAGCTACTAACAGTGTAGCTGCTGACTTTTAATAAGGACACTTACCTGTCCTACTCGCCTCGCAATGTCGGTCCCACCACGGCGATCGATCGCTGCTGGCAGGTCCCGGCTCCTCCATCCTGAGTAAGGGAAACAGGCAGTGAAGCCGTAAGGCTTCACTGCCCGTTTCCTACTGCGCATGCGCCACTCGCACGGCGCTTTGTGAATGGGCGGCTTGCCTTCTGGAATACACACAGTTCCCAGAAGGCAGTGCGCCCCATTCACAAGAAGAGGAAGAAGACCCACCGCGGACGAGAAGAGGAACATTAGAGGCAGATTAGGGGACTTCCGCATAGCAACAGGCATTTAGGGTGAGTATAAAAAAAAAAAAATTCTATAATTTTTTTTTTCTTTTTTTTTAGGATTTTTAATGTAAACATTTTTTCAGGGTGGACCTCCGCTTTAAGTGAGTTAACAGTGGAAGCTTCCCACTGTACAGGTTTCAGATAATATCACTGGGAAATAAGCAGTGTTGTGTTTTTCTGGTTGTTTTCTGGTTGTTATGAATAAAAGTGGACCATAAACATTAGTTGCTCAACGCAAGTACAAATAACACAAACTAGAACTGCACGATTCTGAGTAGAATGAGAATTATGTTTTTTTGCTTAGTAGATAGATAACGATTCTCGCGTCGTAACATCATTTTCACATTAAAACAAAAAAATTGGGCTAACTTTACTGTTTCGTTTTTTTTGTTTTTTTTTAATTCATTAAAGTGTATTATTTCCCCAAAAATTGTGTTTGAAAGACCGCTGGGCAAATACAGTGTGACATAAAATATTGCAGCAATTGCCATTTTATTCTCTAGGATCTCTGCTAAAATATATGTTTGGGGGTTCCAAGTAATTTTCTAGCAAAAAATATTGATTTTAACTTCAGAAACAAGTGTCAGAAAAAGATTTACGTCCTGCATTTACACTTTGTTAAAAACTTGTCAGACTGTCAGGATTTTTTCTTTACACACAGAAGTTTATACCTTTGATCTAAGAAGGAAGGTTAGTTACAATGTTTCATGTTAAAAACTTGGCAGACTGCCTGGATTTTTGACAGCTGAGTGAGCAGATAAGTCTCTCCACTTGTTATATGAAAGAATTGGCAAACTCTGCAATAGGGATCATCAGGGGGGTTGAATCGAGATCACAATTTTTTTAACGATTAATTGTGCAGCTCTACCACAAACCCCAGACCAATAGTGGAAGGGTGCTTTAATTGTTCATACAACATTCATATAACAAACACACTTCAGGGACAAATGAGCTGCTCACTGGCACAATTCTGCACCATCTGATTGCCTTTCAAGCAGTATGCTAGACTTAGCTGGCATCTTCTTCCAGGGTCCTTTCAAACATTTACAAATATCACGGAGCCCTGATGAAGGGAGAGCGTGTTTTCCCTGAAACAGGTTGGCTGTTGTATGATCATTTTACTTTGGTACTCTTCCACCAGTGGTCTGGCACTTTTGTGGTATTTGTACATGTCTTGAGTCACTTTTTGGGTAAAGACTGAAGAAGAGCCTTGTTTCGTGTGATGATCTTTAGCATCAAATAAAAACTAATATGGTCTTGCTATGTTGTGAAATGAATAATATATCAAGTCCCAGTTCCTCCTTGATATATCTTTTTGGAGCATACAGTTGTGCTCATAAGTTTACATACCCTTGTAGAATTTATGATTTCTTGGCCATTTTTCAGAGAATATGAATGATAACACAAAAATGTTTCTTTCACTCGTGTTTAGCGTTTGGCTGAAGCCATTTATTATCGATCAACTGTTTTTACTCTTTTTAAATCATAATGGCAACAGAAACTACCCAAATGACCCTGTTCAAAAGTTTACAGTTCTTAATACCCTGTATTGCCCCCTTAATAAATGACAGCTTGAAGTCTTTTGTGGTATTTGTGGATGAGGCTCTTTATCTTCTCAGATGGTAAAGCTGCCCATTCCTCTTAGCAAAAAACCTCCAGTCCCTGTAAATTATTTGGCTGTCTTGCATGAACTGCATGTTTGAGATCTCCCCAGCGTGGCTCAATGTTAGTGAGGTCGGGAGATGGCCACTCCAGAACCTTCACTTTATTCTGCTGTAGCCAATGACAGGTCGACTTGGCCTTGTGTTTTGGATCATTGTCATGTTGGAATGTCCATGTCCCATGTGTAGCTTCCTGGCTGATGAAAGCAAATGTTCCTCCAGTATTTTTTTGATAACATACTGCATTCATCTTGACAAAAATTTTGACCAAATTTCCTGTGCCTTTGTAGCTCACACATCCCAAAAACATCAGCGATCCACCTCCGTGTTTCACAGTAGGAATGGTGTGTACCTTTCATCGTAGGCCTTGTTGACGCCTCTCCAAATGTAGCATTTATGGTTGTGGCCAAAAAGCTACATTTTTGTCTCATCGCTCCAAATGACTTTGTGCCAGAAGGTTTGAGGCTTGTCTCTGTGCTGTTTGGCGTATTGTAAGTGGGATACTTTGTGGCTTTTGCGTAGTAATGACTTTCATCTGGCGACTCGACCATGCAGCCCATCTTTCTTCAAGTGCCTCCTTATTGTGCGTCTTGAAACGGCCACACCACATGTTTTCAGAGAGTCCTGTATTTAATCTGAAGTTATTTGTGGGTTTTTCTTTGCATCCCAAACAATTTTCCTGGCAGTTGTGGCTGAAATTTTAGTTGGTCTACCTGACCGTGGTTTGGTTTCAACAGAACCCCTCATTTTCCACTTCTTGATTAGAGTTTGAACACTGCTGATTGGCATTCTCAATTCCTTGGATATCTTTTTATATCCCTTTCCTGTTTTATACAGTTAAGCCCTGTACACACGATCGGTTTTACCAATGAAAACAGTCCGATGGACTTCTTTCCTCGGACAAACTGATCGTGTATGGGCCCCATCGTTTTTTTTTCTCCATCGGTGTAAAAAAAAATAGAACATGTTTTAAATTTATCCGATGGAGAAAAAAAACGATAGCAAATTACTATCCTCTGTGGGGAACTCCATCGGATAAAAAACCCATGCATGCTCAGAATCAAGTCAACGCATGCTCAGAATCATTGAACTTCATGTTTCTCGGCTTGTCGGAGTGTTTTACATCACAGCGCTTGGAACGGTCGGTTTTTTGACTGATGGAAGTCAGCTTCATCGGATTTCCGATGGAAAAATCCATCGGTTAAAAATCCATAGGAAATCCGATCGTGTGTACAGGACTTTAAACTACCTTTTCCAGCAGATCTTTTGACAATTTTTGCTTTCCCCATGACTCAGAATCCAGAAATGTCAGTGCAGCACTGGATGAAAGATGCAAGGGTCTGCCAGGAGTCCAGAAACTCATTGACCTTTTATACACACACACTAATTACAAGCAAACAGATCACAGGTGACAATGGTTACCTTTAATAGCATGCACACAAGTGGGTTTGAATGGCTATCAGGCCAAAATCACCAGGGTATGTAAACTTTTGATCAGGATCATTTGGGAAGTTTCTGTTGTGATTATGATTTAAAAAAGGAGTAAACACAGTTTTTTGATAATAAATGGCCTTAGCCAAACATTAACCACGAGTGAAATAAATGTTTTTGTTTTATCATTCATATTCTCTGAAAAAGGGCCAAGAAATCATAAATTGTAAATGTAAATTTATGAGCACAACTGTAAATATTAATTGTTACCTATTCCAATTAATGCAGGTTACAATCTCATGTCTATAAACAGCAGCAGACCCCCCATGTAAAAGATCTTGGGGGGTGAATGGAAAGGCTGGAGGATCTCATCTGACTGCTACGGATTCCATCCCCAAAATAAGCTTTTCGATTGCAGTCAAGCTGCACCCTTTCCTTTATTCGCTTGCCATGTCTGGCTGGGTAACTAGAATATGCACGTTTAGGAAGAAACCTGTGGCCAAAACTAGCAAAGGATGGTTGGCTCAAATCATGGTATATAGCCAACATTACAGCACAGCACTGATGCGTGGAGGATAATAATTCCTCCATGCACTGTGAAGAAGTACAAGTTGAGCAGGATGTCTGGGCCATGTATGACTTACACCATGCCCCAGCTGTACTATAAGATGCTGGACACTCCAAACAGTGGATGTAATTGTGACAAAACACGTAGGGCTGAGTTTCCAGCGTCACTTCCAGTTCTGGTCCGTGGAGCGCATCGGCGTCCCGGACTTCCCGATTTTAAAACGCTAAACTCTTTCTGACACAATGTAAATCCATTTCTGCATATTGTAATAAACTGTATTTTATGGAATTACACTATGGGGCCCATGTGCTGTTATTGTTTCTGCATGTGAGGAAAACTGGAGAGACAAGAACCCGTTGGAGTAATCGAGGTTCTGTAACTGGATAATGTGTACAGCCACATAATGCTGTGAATGCTGGTTTACCCCTAGTAAGGGGAGAATTTTTAGTGAGTGAGATGGAGAAGGGGGAGCACATGTAAAAACCACCAACACATCACTGGATTTGAGAATCCATTTACGATTGAAATACAGACATTTTGTTTTTCAGCACAAGTCACTTTATTGACATTTATACTGTGCCATAGCATGTCACTTTGTGCTGTGCTTTTAACATCCGTGAAACAGTCACTTTATTGCACACTATGTGTCTGCTTTGGTGCTAGTTTAATGTTTACAGTGTTTAGTATTTATATTGAAGGAATCAATACCACACATTTATCATAGGGTTGTTTACATATTATCTATATAATTTTTTCCTCATTGCTAATGTGCACATCACGTTTGTCTTTAGCACAATAAGTTGAAGTGCATTTAGAGGAATGCACACCACATGAATGAATGAATGAGTGAGTGACTTGTATAGCGCTCACATGCGAACTGAATCACCTCTAGGCGCTTTTTGCAGCCAGTGTCTGCTTGGCTGGTGCGGTAATTTTTATCCCATAGGATCTCGACACGCTTGGGACACACAGTCGTACACACAGATATACTGGGCCAATTTGGACAAGATCCAATTAACCTACCAGCATGTCTTTGGAGTGTGGGAGGAAACCGGAGTACCCAAAGGAAACCCACGCAGACACAGGGAGAACATGCAAACTCCAGGCAGATGGTGTCGTGGTTGGGATTCGAACCAGCGACCCTTTTTGCTGCTAGGTGAAAGTGCTAACCACTACACCACAAAAAAAAAAAAAAAAACAAGCAGCGCCATACCCAATTCCTTCACACTAGTTATTGCTGACTACCACCTCGGTGGTAGTTGTATTGGGGGCAGCAGCTTAAAGAGGAAGTAAACATCCATCTTTAAGCTTTACTTATAAGCAGGCTTACCTATAGGAAGTGTAAATATCTCATAAACATGCACCGTTTAGGAGATATTTACTGTCCTAGCAGCCAGTTACATCACTGGCGCATGCGCTCTGAAGCAACGGCCGCTGGTGCCGTTTCTTCAGAGCAGTGTGCCGTGACCGGCGGCTTCCGTACACATGCATGGGAGTGACGTCATCGCGGCTCCCGCCAGTCACAGAGCTGGAGCCACGAAGACCGGGCATAGATGGACATCGTCTTAAGCAATGACATCGCATCACTGGAAGGCTTTGTTTTGAGGTAAGTTTCACATAATGTGCTAGTATGCAGTGCATACTAGCACATTATGTCTTTGCCTTGTAGGTAAAGCAAGAAGAAACATTTTTAAAAAATACCAGGGTTAACAACCGCTTTAACGCCACCCTTTTATGTTGGCCATAGTGTGGAACACATTCCCCTTTTTTTCTGTCTGACTCCAAACAGATGGCTACAGAGTGCTTCTGCTTAGGGATCAACAGAGTGCTGGACTATACAGTACTACAAGTTGTATATTCACATCCATTATCCCCAAAATTTAGATTACAGTGAAGGTGTAAAAATCGCTGGTTCTTTCACTGTCCAAACCATACTGTTGGTAGAAAGTAATTTCTGCAGAGTTGCTAAACTATTACCACAATACAGTGAGAATCTTGCTAAGAAATGAGAAATGCTCATGGCTACTGGTATTGCTGGTTTATGTGGTTTGAACATTGTATATGGATACCTGTCTAAGAGGTTCTGGGCCCTCCAGCTAAAGGTAGCCCTTGCAGCAGACCCACACTGGCGTGTACCTAGAATGTTACAGATAAAGGATCTACAATCCTTTATCTGGCATTGTATGACCAAACATTTTTGTTTCTTTTGGATAGCGTAGGGAACGGTGAAAACTCTGATTAGGTATTTTTTGCTGTCTTTGCCCTGCTGGGAAGATTTGCTGTCCTGGTGCTTAACCACTTGCCTACTGGCACTTTTACCCCCTTCCTGCCCAGGTCAAATTTTCACCTTTCAGCGCTGTCACACTATGAATGACAATTGTACAGCTGCAAAATAGCCAAACCAACAAATTCAACCTTTCTGTCCACATCCTGAGCATGCCAGAATTAGACTGTACCTAACATTGATCATCATCAGCTGCAGGAAGCACTGCAATCGTTAAAGGCTTTGGATGATAGAACAGGCCTGCAATTTTTTGAGCATCAGGCTAAGGAAGAGGCTGTACAGTGTCAGGCTGGAGGGACAGTGCAGCCCGCCTGCCAGACAGAGAAGCTGCCCATCAAACACAAACTGGAGAAGGCTAAGCAGCAGCAACAGTGTCAGTCCCTCATCTTTTCTGAGCACAGCAAGTGCCTTTGGCTGTGGGTGATACAGTCAGTCAAATTTCAAGTCATTGAGAAGGACAGTAATATTGACACTTATTTGCTATCATTTGAGAAAATGTGTCATCAGTACCACCTAATACAGATGCAGTGGGCTCATCTAACGCCAGGGCTGAAAGGCAAATGCCATCCGAAAAAGATAACAACTATGTTACAATTATGCCCATAAAGGACACTATGATAATAAAGTATAAACCTGACACCAAAAGCATACAGGAAAAAATTCAGGCCACTGCAGATACTTACATGGAAGTGGTAAGCCACCTATGCGGAAGCGGTAAGCCACCTATGCACCACATTCTGGTAGTGCACTAAAGTACTAAAAAGGGATTCCTACAAGTTCCTGGAGGACCTGTAGATCCAGGACCAACTCCTGCGTCAAAGTACCCCATTTTCAGTGGGTCCTACACTAATCATAGAATGAAAGATCCCACTTCTCAAACATGGGAGAAATACACTCCTCTTTATGGGAGAACTAAATAGGACTTTGTTTGTCTGTTATATGGGTCCTAACCAGACCCCTTGGGATGGAGCACCCCATAACCCCCCTCCAGTACTTCTAATCAGTGTCCACCCAAGTTATAGGAGGAGTCCTTTTAGTTCTCCCATAAAAAGGAGTGTATTTCTCCCATGGTTGAGAAGTGGGATCTTTCATTCTACGATTAGTGTAGGACCCACTGAAAATGGGGTACTTTGACACAGGAGTGGGCTTAAGCACTGTATGGCCATATGGTGTGACTGAATCCCCATATTTGCTTATTATGTTCAGGTGCTTTAAATAGCATTGTAGGATTTTAATGACATTTATGTATGTGTACGCTATAATCTTTTTTTCCTGGACCAACTCCTACACATATATCTTACAGAAGTTAAACAGTTTGTGACGAAATGCAAGCCTGAGCCTGCCAAAGTGGCAGCAGAATTAGTAGAAACGTACATAAAAGCCAAGTAGCTGAAAACAAGAGAATTAAACAGCAAACCCTGCTACACCTGTGAGCCAAGCCCCCTAGCAACTAGCAATGGAGCCCCTGGCAACAGCTGACACATGCAGATGCTATGCTTGTGGCAAGCCAGGACACCTCAAGAACAACTGTCCTGAGCAGAAGAAGTCGACTGCACCTGGGCAGCTTCCCAGCACCCATTCCTCTGTGCTGTACATCAGTGAAAAAGCCAGGGGCAACACCAACAACCTACAGCCTGCCACTGTAAGCAACCAAACTATTATTGGCTTTCAGGATACCAGTGCAGAAAATATGCTCATTTGCCCTGAGCTGGTGGACAAAAAGGACAGCATCCTACGGAAGTCCCCTACTTTTACTGGAATTGGGGAAACATGCTCACGTGTACTCCCCCATATGTGGGTTTTCATCAATCAGGAAGATGGGAATGGGATGAGAGAGGTTGGAGTCTCAGGAGTAGATTCTCACACCAGTGCTGCTAGGCGCAGATCCCATTCTGTATGTCTTCTGATGACTCCCAGAATTCATCAAATGGACCCTCTGGACATACCAAGGTCCTTTGAAAAGACATGGGTTTGACATCTAGGCAACTTAGACATTGACAGATGAAGAAGTTGGATGAAGGTGCACAGTGATTGTTGAATTTGATGACAGTGCTTTTCTGGTGTTAGTGGTCACCTACACTGCTCTGAAGGCTGCCGAGGTGCAGTCTCTTGTTACAGAGCAGGGTTATGGTACTTATAACCCATTTCTTTGCTCTGACCAAGTAGACTTAGTGGAGCTGCTGTTCTTGCTTTCCACAGAACAGTTGTCTGGGACTTGTAGTGCCACCTTTGAGCAAGCACTGCAGACTAATTTCCAGCTCTACTACAGAGGGAGATAAACAAAAAGGCATTACAGAGACAATGGAAAACTCAGAAGGGAGGATCTGCCTGCTGAACACGAGAGGTGGAAATGGTCAAAAACCAGCTCATATTCTACTAGAAATGAAGACAGCAAAGCCCAAGACTCAGTAATAGGAAGTACTGAAAGAGTTCTCTTATTAGGTGGTGGGGGTGACAGAAATTACGCCCATGGACCGATGTCATAACGGGATTGCTAAAGAGAGAAGCCAGCTGGTGTCAGCATAAAATAGGCTGACAGAGGTGGAGTCCAGTCCTGGATCTAATCCATGCAGAGTTGCAGAGCTTCAGGGTAGCAGCGTGTATGCTGTACAGAGGGCCAGGGAAAAGACTTCTGGGTATCAAGGAGGTGTGGGTAGTTGCTATGCAACATATTGATTGGCTGTTCTCCTTTGCCAACATATTGAAATAATGTAATAATTGTATTTAGAAATGTATTTAGAATAAATCTGCATTAGAAGTGTGTCTGCTGAGCATAATAAAATCTCTCCAATGCCTATCCACCACATCCCTTGGACCCCTTTCATTGGCTGATGTGCAACATAAAACTTTTGTTAAATCTTGCAACTGCAGCTCTAGTATGACATCAAAACTACCAAGGATACTGAGAGAGTCACATTTCTGAGAGCCGGTAACTCTGATTGGACTTAAGCCAGCCATACTTGGATCGAAATTCGGCCAGTTCCGCAGGGTATGACCCATGTATGGCCAGCTTTAATCAGCCCGCTTTAATTAGTCCCCTGCAGTGCTGATCAAGGGAGTTTTAAATGGCAGGGTGGTTGAACAGAAGTCGGTCAGTAGAAATCCCTGCTGAACCAGACGTATTTAGATCAGAGTATGGCCAGCCTGTCAAGCCCCATCCGTTAAAGTATCGCTTCTGAACCAAAGCACATCTGCAATATTTCTGACTTGACTTTACTCACCAAATTTGCTCTGCATTCAACATTCGAACATACAAAGAAGAAAAAAAAACAAAAAACAAAAGAACAAAGGCTGTCTCCCACAACCAATGGTGCACGAGTACTGCCCAAAGCGATGCTGCTCTACTCGAGCAGGGAAACTTGACAAACATTGCAAAAAGACACAGGAGGGCACAAAGCCTAGTCCATTATCAGTAGCACCATGTTGATTAATACAAATGCCAAAACCAAACTCACAAACATGAGAAGATACTAGCTTGTCATATCACAACTCCAGCAAAGGTGATTTCCAAAAACACTGCGGTTTAAAAGCTGAGGCATTTCTGGGGACAAATCCCCTTTCTCAGAGCTCTGAAATATGCCAGCTTTCCAAACGCAGCTTTTTTTGGAAATAACCTATGCGATGTGATTTGACAAGCTTGTACCTTCTCATGTTTGTGAGTATGTTTTTGGCAATTTTATTAATAAACATGGTGTTGGTGATAATGCACTAGGCGTTTCCACCCGTCTGTGTCTTTTTGCAGTTTTACACAAAAAAAAAAAGTTGGCTCACAAGATTTTTAAAGTAAAATAGTGCTTTAGTACCCAAAGAATAGGCAGGTGTGTGACAACGGACTCGCAGAATAAAGAGACTGGTACATTTCCAGGAAAAATCAATGCATAAGTCACCTAACCATTGACTCATGAAGACTTCTAATTATCCAGTACAGTTCTGACTCCTTTGAAAAAGGTAGATCACACTGACATGTAGTAAAGAGTGACATAGCGCCTCGTGTATCAGAGTGTCAGTGCTATGCACTAGAAACACTAATCAGATTTAAATCAGTCACAAAAGTCTGGACCGAATTGCTGGCTGTGGGGAAACAAACGATCAGACCTTTTTCCGATCAAACTTCCATCGGAATTCCGATGGAATTTCATCGTATTAAAATAGAACAGGTTCTGTTTGAAAATTCAGATGAAATTCATTGGAATTTCTCCGATGGGGCCCACACACGTTCGGAATTTCCAATGAACAAAATCCAACGGACTGCGTCTGACTTTTTTCATCGGAAAATCCGATCGTGTGTACAAGGCATAACACTTTGATACATCAGGCTATGAGCAGTATATCAGCTTACTTCTTGTTGGTTGTCCGTACAATACAGCAACGCTCAGTCTTATCTACCGTCACACTAAATACATCTTTAGGGTAAGGCAGATTGCGGATTCTCCACTGAAAGCTTGTCTTGGTGTCCTTCCTCATAAACACAGGCTGGGAAAAAAGCAAGACACACATAAATAGATATTTACATGATAAATTATATTTACATGTACATGAAATAGACAATGAGGTGTATTTAAAGAAAAATAAAATAAAAAAGGAAGGATGTAGCATTTAACTCAACATACCAACAATAACTTTTATGAATAAACTCATATAATCATATATATTGGTTACACAAGTTTGGCTTTACCTTTCAGTTTGGATCTACTGACATTTTCTACAACTGTCAAAAATGCAAATGTCACTTCCTTGCAACATGGTAAACCGAAAGGATTTTTACAGCTGTGAGAGCATTCTGTACAGTAGTGTACAGCATTCCCCCAAAAATCTAATTTCCTGCTCATTGCTTTTCTCAAAAGTCAGGACTGAAATAAAAGTCAAATTTCAGCCATCTATTTTAGCTTTTTTTGTAAAACTGAAGATTGTCCACTTCTGATGGGATGCATACACTGCAGATTTTCTATTCACAATCATGAACTGGGTAGATACAGTAAAGTGTAGGCTTCCCATTCAGAAATCATTCTATGCATAAAGGTAAAAAAAAAAAAAACCTGTGTGCTGCTCCCCGCACAGCCCCCTAATACTCACCTGAGCCCCTCTCCATCCAGCGATGTGCACGAGAGACTCGGCTGTCCCGGGACTCCCTCTCCTCATTGACTGAGACAGTAGTGTTTGCCCATTGGCTCCCTCTGCTATCAATCACAGGCAATGAGGAGAGGGCGCAGGGGGCCGAGCTGCGGCTCTGTGACTTGTGGATGCATAGAGCAGCGGCTCAAGAAGGAGCATGCAGTGCCCCCACAAAAAGAGTCTTTCTGTGAGGGCATTGCTCGGGGGGGGGGGGAGGAGCTAGGAGTGCAGGCGAGGGACCAGAAAAGAGGATCGTGGCTGCTCTGTGCAAAACCACTGCACAGAGCAGGTAAGTACAACATGTTTGTTTTTTTAAAGCCAAGCTTTATTAATACTTTAAATGTGGCCAGGTTCACTTTAAACAGCCAGTATTTAAGATATGGTTTTCATGTTGCCAAGTCACATTTATTTACTAAAGCTATAGAGTGCAACATCAGGCTCACTTCTGCATAGGAACCAATCAGCTTCTAACCTCAGCTTGTTCAATTAAACTTTGGCAATAAAACCTGGAAGCTGATTGGTTTCTATACAGAAGTGAGCCTTATTTTGCACTCTACAGCTTTAGTAAATAAAGCCCATAGTAACTACATAGGAAAATACACAATGTAAGTTCTAAATAACCGAAAAACAGTATGAGAAATACTACAATAAAACAAACATAGAAAAGAGTTAGACTACAAAATAGGTTAGCAGTTTTTCTAAATACATACATTGGAACTGTTTTCTTTTAAAAAATCATTTTGTAGCACTGCGACCACTGGCGGTGGAGTTTCCCCAACTTCAGTCTGCCATTCGCCATGCGCACCCAGGGCCGATTTCTGTCTCCATTTCCTTACTGGAAGCACACAAAGATTAGAAAGCAAATATAGGACTGTTGTTATCGAAAAAGAGGATCAATTGCAGCATGTACCTAGCATTGTTCTCTCTGCATAACATAGCTGGTTAGAGGGAAAAAATGGCAAGCAGCTCATTTGTTTATAGCAAGCAAAAATGACATAATGGGAGAGCAAATAAAGTCTGTGTTATGAAAATGCAGAATATAGCTGGCTGCTATAGGCAGTGCTTTCAATTTTCAGCACCAGGTTATTTTATTTTTTACATTTATTTAAAATTAGCTTATTTGTTTCCTTGAGGCCGATATTTAAAACTATGAACTGGGTTTGCGCTGGCAACAAAGTGGTGGGGGGAGCAGCAGATGGAGGGTTTTTCGCACAAGAAAACAACATATACTTTTGTGCAAAAAAAAACCTTCATCTTCTGCTTTTCACTAAACTGTCAAAGTGAGAGTTTCTTTTTAAAACTAAAACTTTTTTTTTTAGAAAGGTTAGAAACGTTATGCTTTTTATTTTTTTTTTTTTTAGGGGGGGGGGGGTCTATTTTACTTCCTGTCTTGTAGACAAAACAGGAGATGAGGTTAAATTCCCCCTCAGACAGTTGTCACTTTAATAGGTATCCCATCTGAAGCTTTTCTCACCTCTGTTTTGGTTACAACTGTAACATTTTGGATTTCCTATTACTTTCTGTTTGGGCGCATGCCATTTTACAGGTTGCAGAGCAAAATATTGCAATATTTGGTTCTTTGGGAGACACAATCTCCTGGAATGTGTGCAGCTGATACATACATCACCTGTCGATCGGGGTACCTGAAGCTGGAGCGTAGCTGAGGCGCACGCTGCGATTCCGGCGTTTATGGTACTGCGATGCTGCGTTTCTTTTGTCTAATCTGTACGCCGGTGGAGGCCTTTTATATGTTTTTATTTTTAAATAAACTAACCGTGGTTTACTGCACTATGGGAGCCTCTTATTTTTATTGTTGAGGTTACTGGATAAACCACTGCCTTGCAAAACAAGATTCCCCTGGAGTAGGAGCCGTGGACATTGGAAGTTTGCTGGAGCTTATTTCATCCTGGAAGCAATCAGCTGGGAAATTGTGCGATTCACACACGGACTTCACCTGGAGCTATACCATTACGCTGTCTACCCCTGTAGGGGTGTGAGGAGCTGGTGAGTGAGGACCCTTGTGGGGGAGCACCATAAAAGTCACTGGAAGATTTCTGCTGGCACTTTTTTCACTATGGACATTGGAATACTTTAATCTTATTATCATTAATGAGAAGTGGACTTTTTTCACAGTTTATTATTATTATTTTTATGGAATTTTGCACTACTACTTGATATTATTATTCTTTACTTATTCAGCCATATAAATTATGATCAGTTACTGTGGATACATTCCATACCAATCTGGATGTATCATAAGTATATACTAGCCATTCGCTGTTACTAACACATAACACTTGTTGGCACTTTAGTTTGCTGGAATCGGGTGTTGGTTTGTAGCAACATTAGGTCAATTACCCTCTTATTATTAATTTTTAGGGATTGCAGCATTAATATTGATGGGCACTTGTTTTTCACCATATATATATATAAAATTATTTTTGGAATACGCACATTTTTGCCCAGCTATTAGGTATTGGATACCATAGGACCTACCAACTTCAGGGGTAGAGTCCAATCAACTATCATCCCATTTGTGCCAATATCTTTCCTTTGGGGCGCACCTGAGGAGTGAGCAGCACCACACCCCACAATAACTGTTTATACATCACCTGTGCCTAGGCAAAGAAAGAGGAAGTGGGTGGCCCCTAATCTATAAATAAAAAAAAGGTATTTACGTTTTACAAACTTTTAACATATTCATTGATTTTGTAAGGGGGGGGGGGGGGGGGAAGAAAAGTTGAATTTCAGCTGAAAGTAGGGCTGCAACTAACGATTATTTTCATAAGCGATTAGTTGGCCGATTATTGTTTCGATTAATCGACTAATCGGTTAATAAACGTAAAAAAAAATTTTGCTGCGATTTGCATTTTTTTTTTTTTTTTTGCCCAATTTGTTGTTGGGCAGATTACAAAACACAAATTGCTGCAAAAACACATTACATGCTTTTCTGCAGCTTCTCCATTGAAGTATATTAAATAAAAAAAACAAAAAAACACAGTTTTGCGTTAAAAGTCCTTGCCCTTTCCAAATACGCAGCAGCTGAAAAAATCATGGATGTGAACGTGTCCCATAAGAAACCATGTAAATGAACTGTAGTGTGTTTCTGAAAAAAGCACCAAAAAACACAGAGGTGTGACCCAGGCCTGAGAGGTTTAGTAACATAATGGGGTTAAAAAAACAAAAATTAGTACAAAAAGAGCAAATAATCGCTACTGAAAGGGGTTAATTTTTTACTGTGGGACAGTGAAAGTAATTACAGTAGCGATTTGCTCTTTTTGTACTATGAAGGGCTAATTTTAGTTTTTTTTTAACCCCATTATGTTACTGGCCGATTAATCGATTATGAAAATTGTAATCGAATAATTTCATAATCGATTAGTTGTCGATTAATCGATTAGTTGTTTCGGCCCTAGCTGAAAGGTTCACTTTTAAGGCTAAGTTTCCACTATTACAACCCCAAGGTCGCGCGATTTTGCCACGATTTTGATGCGACTTGAAGCAATGCCTGTGTATTCTTGAGGTCTATGGACCTCAAGTCACATCAAAGTGGGACCAAAGTAATGCAGGGACTACTTTAAAGTCACTTTGACTTGAAGTCGCACAGATATGAATGGGTACTTATTGGAAATCATGGGGTACGACTTGTCATGCGACTTTGCAGTCCCAAGTCGCATGACAAGTTGCACTAGTGGAAAGCGAGCCTAAGTAGCATAGTTAAAACTTGTATTTTATCTTCAGAACATACATGCTAACTTTAAACAATCAACAACTTTTGTTTATCGAAGCAGTAAAACAAACTACAAATTGGTTAACAAGAAAGAAATTGCATAGAAACTGATATTCCACCACCCGCAGGTCACTTCCTCTAGTAATGCATTGGATCAGGGGTCTCCAAACTAAGACCTGCTGCAATATTTTCTCTGTCTTGCAGTCAGGATCAATGGCCTCTCACACAAGTCTGCCTTTTTCCCCAAACATCCACAATACCACCTCCATCCTGGTCTTCAGCGCAGGTTACTCCGGCTGTGCTGTCGTTGTACATATATTAGTTGCTAGCACTGCTGGCGTCCCAACAACCAATAATGTGTTTGCCCCAGCATTCACAGGAAGATGGTACTTCCACCCTCTAGACCGGCTCCTGCTGCTGCTTCAGCTAAGCTCCTCAGGCTCCCTGCCATGCTGGAAGTGTGTGAGGTAAGGGGGTACTCTGATATAAGGGGGAGATTCTGATGGAGACCCTGATGTAAGGGAAGGGGGGTATTCTGATGAGGGTCATGATGTAAGGGGAGACTCTGATGGGCTCACGCTTATTTGGAATTCCTTTGTTTTACTGAAGCTCTTTCTCTGTTTTGAATCATATCGCGTGGCTTGTAAAAAAGCTCAAAGTAAAATGTATTCATTAATTTAAATTTTATAATTTATTTTTAAAAACAGATTTTCTTCGGCCTCAGAATATTTGTAAAACTATTAGGTGTGGCCCTTGTACTAAAAAGTTTGGAGACCTCTTCATTAGATGAATATGGTGGAATATGACAATTCCTGCTCAGAGCTCCCAACTTCCCAGGTAGCACTCCTATTCTCTGCAGTGCTAGAATAATGTATATAAAACTGTACTTTGGACTCTCTGTGATCAATATTAATGAATTATTTATTATACTAGTATGACTTGATGCTGTACAGCTATGTACTTTCCTTACCCAATAACTCCTGTGTCTTCTGATCATACTCTTCCACCATCTCCTTGCCATCTGCAAATACATAGTGCACTTTTCTTCTGCCTAGAAATAAGAAAATAAAGTGTTTACAACAAGCATGATCCTTAACATGGAAGTCCACCCTAACACTTAAATTCTCACCCTGCAATCATCAATATGAGCTTAGTTCATGCCTCAAAATGAAAAAATTCCCAGTTTTTCTACCTTTATTTTGCAGTATCCAGTGACATCACATGACTTCAATTCTACTTATTTCTGAGCCTAAAAGCAGCCAGTGGGTGTGGTTACTGAAAGCTAGTGACATCACTTCCAGGAAGGGACCCTGTTCAGCCAGTGGGCGTATACAGGATGGGAGGAGATGAACATAGGTTCCTGCCCAGTGTTCTCTCATCATTGTACATCCTAATTCATGAGAAAATTAAGAAATTAAATAAGACCCATCCACATAGGACACGGGGATGGTGGAAGGTGCAGGGCACATATACAGTATAGCTGAGCTGGGCTTTAAATGAAGACAAGCACATGAGAAAGGAGCTGGACATGGGGTGGGGGGGAACTGTCAGTGTAACTGGAAGTGCTCTGGGGTCTCAGCTCACAGTCTACAATGATCATAGTACAGGCAACCACACTAAGGCTCCGTTTCCACTAGTGCGACTTGTCAGTCGACTTTGGACACAGACTCCCGAGCTGACAGGCAGGGAGGGGAGGGGGTAGAGCAGAGAGGAGAGCTGCGGATGACCACGGCATCAGGGCTCAGCAGCCATGATAAGTTTACAGGGGGGAGGGCAGAACCAGGCAGGATCAGCCAGGTTTTTTACAGCTTCCAGGGGGGCAGGTTAGACAGCATAAGCACTGTGCCATTTAACCTGCTACAAGGAAACAGAATCTAATTTTTATTTATTTTTTAGGGTAACAACCACTTTAAGATTGAATGCTTTCTTGGTATTATTGATTGTATAGAAAATATTCTCCATGATCTTGATATCTTCTATTCTAACTAATACTTGTGAAAAGGGTACAACTCTAGATTTCGAATGGTATGCGATTGTCCAGTGTGTGTGGAGACACATATCGTGTGGATTATTTGTAGCAGAGGTAAGTGTATCTGGAACACTTTGAAATAGCAAACAGTTAAGGCGGGTTTGGCTTTTTAAAAAGAAAAAAAAAAAAAACAGAACAAAAAACACACACACACACACACACACACACACACACACACACACACACACACACACAATATATTACCTGCTCCTCTTCTTCTTGGGTCCCCCGCCGATGCTCCTGGCTCCTCCCCCTTGACAAGCACCCCCAATAGCCAGCCTTTTTCTATGGGGGCACTGGTGCGTGCCCACTCCTGAGCCCTGCTGTATGCGTCAATAAGACACAAAGAGCTGTGGCTCAGCCCCCCTATCTCTTTCTTGGCTCACTGGCTGTGATTGACAGCAGTGTGAGCCTATGGCTCCTTCTTCTGTCTCAGCGAATGGGGAGAAAGACTCGGGACAGCCAAGGCTCTCTTGCACATCGCTGGATTGAGAGGGAGCTCAGGTGAGTATTAGGCCTCATGCACACAGGGCATTTTTACTGACGCCTTTAGCAGCGTCAGACTTTTTTTTTTACAGCTTGAAAACGCCTTTGCATGTCATTTTATCTGTCCATGCACACATAGGCTTTTGGGAGCTGTAAGTGGCATAGGTGTTTTCAAGATTTAAAAAAAAAAAAACAGGGCCAGGGCATTCTGGAACAGCAGCGTTAAGCTGTAAAAACATCTGACGCGGCTAAACATGTTTTACCGCTGTATACAGTGTGTAGCCGCAACAAGCGTTTTTAGCTGCAGTATTTGGTTTTGGGAGTGGAAAATGGAAGAGGGCAGAGAAACGCTGCTAAACGCGCATTAACGCCAATGCAAAAGGCTTCTAAAGGCACATTTTTACAGCCCCTTTTTCCTGCCGTCGGTACTGGCTTTGCAGCTCGTTTTTTTGGTGAGCAACACACAGAAGGTTTTTCACCTTTATGCATACAATGCATGAAGGTAGAAAACCTTTAGGCTGGGTTTACACTTGTCCGACAAACGCTCCGACATTGGGAGCTCATGTCGCATGACGTGTGAAAATCAATGTTTCCCTATGGGAGCCGTCTTAACTGGTCCGACACAAGTCAATCCGACTTTGAAAATGCTGCCTGCACTACTTTGGTCCGACTTTGATCCTACTTCAGCCCATTGAATATCACTGAAGTCGGATAGCCGTCTTGCATGATCCGACTTTGGCATGCGACTTGTGCTCTGATGATCTTGAGGAGGAACTCCACGCCAAATTTTAAATGAAAAACCGGCATGGGTTCCCCCTCTAAGAGCATACCAGGCCCTTCAGTCTGGTATGGATTTTAAGGGGAACTCCCTACACCGAAAAAACTATGTTGAGTCCCCCCCCAAAGTCCATACCAGAGCCTTATCCGAGCACGCAGCCCAGCCAGTCAGGAAAGGGGGTGGGGACGAGCGAGCGTCTCCCCTCCTGAACCGTACCAGGCCGCATGCCCTCAACATGGGGGGTGGGTGCTTTGGGGCAGGGGGGGTGCACCGCACACACGGCATTACAGCCGGAGAGAGTGTCGAGTCAACATCGGAAGAAGAGAAGAGGGAAGAAGACAATGGAGAAGACTGGGCAAGAGCTAGCAAAAGAGTGGGCAAAAGAGCAGAAGATAGTGGAGGAGGCCTGGCAGAAGACACCGGACAGCGGGAGAAGAACCGGAGAGCGCGGAGAAGAGGCCGGAGAATTCGGAAGAGACCCCCGAAGTCAGAAGAGATCCCTGGGGCTGCCTAATAAAATTACTTTAAAAACCTGTGTAGTGTGTTTTATTTTTGACACTTTTTTCCAGGTGAATGGGTAGGGGTACAATGTACCCCATACTCATTCACATAGGGTGGGGGGGGGGGGGATCTGGGGGCCCCCTTATTAAAGGGGGCTCCCAGATTCCGATAAGCCCCCCGCCCGCAGACTCCAACAACCAGGGTTGTCAGGAAAAGGCCCTTGTCCTCATCAACATGGGGAACAAGGTGCTTTGGGGTGGGGGCCCCCCTGCCCAAAAGCACCCACCCCCCCATGTTGAGGGCATGAGGCCTGGGTACGGTTCAGGAGGGGGGGGCGCGCTCGCTCATCCCCACCCCTTTTCCTGACCGGCCCGGCTGCGTGCTCGGATAAGGGTCTAGTATAGATTTTGGGGGGACCCCCACGCCGTTTTTTCGACGTAGGGGTTCCCCTTAAAATCCATACCAGACCGAAGGACCTGATATGCTCTTGGAGGGGGAACCCATGCCATTTTTTTTTTTTTTATTTGGCATGGAGTTCCTCCTCAAGATTCATACCAGACACAGTGCCTGGTATTGTCGGGGATCGAAGTCGGATCCTTGTTCATTGAAGTCGGACTTCAAGTCGCAGGGCAAAGTCGGGTCCAAAGTAGTACGACTGTCGTGTCGTACCAGTGTGAACCCAGCCTCAGCCTTTGTCAGTCAACGGCTCTCTGCTGGTCCCCTCCAGTGCTCAAAGGAGCCCCAGGCTAGAGCATCTGGCTCAGTCTCCCAGCGGCGCAGCTGAGAGACTGTGCTGGTCCAGGCTTCTCGGCGTATCCCCACCATATGGTTACAATCTTTCCCCAGCCTGGCCCAGCTCTGTGACGTCAGCCGACAACAGGCCTCAGCCCGCTGTCAGCTAAAAATGGGTTACAGGACTGCAGAGCGAACTGCACTCCTGCGATCCACAGAAGAAGTACAACCAAACAAGCTTCACATGACAAATCAGTGTCTATTGCCAACAATCGCTCTTTTTAAATTGGTGTGACGCCAACTTTGCGGTGCACTACTTTTGACGACTTTGGGTACGACTTGCATAGACATCTGTTCATGAAGCTGCACAGAGGTTTTCCAAGTTGCACCTGAAGTCGCACGTGGCTTGGCAATCGTGCGATTTCAGATGACGTTGCACAATTTCAAAGCCGCAGTCAATGCAAACACACCTGTGAATTCACCCAACACCGATTACAATTGAGAACCCCAGAAGGGGCTTCAGGGATTAGCTGCAAGAGGCAGCCCCATTGTAAGTAGGGATGAGCTCAGGCGTGTTCGCATTGAACACGCGCAGAGCCCGCCAAGGAAGTCGGCACCGTCGGATCCGCGCTGCGCTAATCACAGGCAGGGAGACATTTCCCGATCTCTGGAGCCGAGCATCGGGACAATGTCTCCCTGACTGTGATTAGTGCAGCGCGGTTCCGAAGGTGCCGACTTCCTTGGGGGACTCTGCACGTGTTCAATGCGAACACGCCTGAGCTCATCCCTAATTGTAAGCAACAGAAGGGTTCTGGCTCCCGCAGCTAATCGTGGCCACTAGTAATGGGCTCTGGCGGGTTCGGGATTCCACCTGCCTGATCCCACCAGAAAGCCGACACTGCACACGGCTAATCAAAGGCAGCGAGACATTTCCCAGTTCGCAGCTGCACAGATCAAGAAATGTCTCACTGCCTGTGATTAGCGGTGTGCAGTGTCGGCTTACTGGTGGGATCCCGAACATGCCGAGCCCATCTCTAGTGGCCACTTGCATGTAATCGCTCACGCAGCAATCACATGCGAGGATGCAGGCAGTCTGTGGTGTACAGGGCCGATCACACGCATGTAATCACTGCATGAGCAATTACATGCGAGTGGCCACGATTAGCTGCGGGAGCCAGCAGCCTCCTAATGCTTTCAAAGATTCCCCCTCTCCTTTTCCTGGGATCTTTGCTTTCCTCCATGTTATCCATCTAAAGCTCAACCTCTGGAGGTTCCTACCCCTATACCAGCTACTATCCCTGTATTACAGTTTAACACTTGATAATATGGAAACATCAGAAAACCAGGTGCAAGCATTGCAGAAATGGGGTGACTGTCTTGTAGCACCGGTGCTCTGGGCTCAATTCCAACCCAGCACACTGTATATATCAGTGATGATGAAGGGATATCAAGATTATATGCTTGGGGGCGATAAGAATAGAACATTGTGTGTATCAGGGTTATGTTCTCCTGACAAGCAGGCAGCATGGAGTCCTGTACAGACATCTCCAAGCATAGTCAGCTGGGATGATCACCTGTGCACCCTCCATGCTGCCGCAGCCACGTGACCGCGGTCCTTCTCCCCAGGTCTATGGAAGGAAGACATACCGTCCTGCAGGATACATGTCTTCTTCGCCTCTCTCAGGCTCTCCAGCCACAGCTGCACCGCCATTTTTCCCGGTTCCCTTCTCTGTCACTATACCAGCCAGTCACCATAACAACCCGCACCGGCCTCTGCCTGTTACTATGACAACCCCGGCCGGGCCCTCCCTGTCAGCGGACTGATACGGCCTCAGAACACACCACGTGACCCACAACAACATCCGGGTCAGCCGGAAGCGGTAGTGACCCAGTCAAGTCCGGGCAGTAAGTGGGACGAATTTTAATATTACCGCTAATGGAATATAATGAATGTTATACTGGTCCGCTCTGTGTGCAGCTTCTATGACCCTGAGGGGAGAGGATAGGCTGTTCTACAGACACACTTCTGTCCAGGGTCCCAACTCCTTCTCTCCACCACACCTGGATGACGTGTGACTTTTATGGACAGGTCCGCTTTAGGGTTCATGGAACTTTGTGTGTATGGGAAAAGGTGCGCTTTTTATGTAGCGTTAGGCAGTTGCGTAATCATGCGTCAATGTGCGCTGACTAGGGTCGCCACCTCATCCCTTTAAACCCGAACACATATTTAATTAAACAGGGTCTGTGGCTGATTAAGGTGGTAATTAACCACTTAAGCCCCGGACCAATATGCAGCATAAAGACCAGGTCGCTTTAACTGACAATTGCGCGGTCGTGCGACATGGCTCCCAAACAAAATTGACTTACTTTTTTTCCCACAAATAGAGCTTTCTTTTGGTGGTATTTGATCACCTCTGCGGTTTTTATTTTTTGCGCTATAAACAAAAATAGAGCGTCAATTTTGAAAAATTCAATATTTTTTAATTTTTGCTATAATAAACATCCCCAAAAAATATATAAAAAAACTAAATTTCTTTCTCAGTTTAGGCCAATATGTATTCTACATATTTTTGGTTAAAAAAAATGCAATCGGCGTTTATTGATTGGTTTGCGCAAAAGTTATAGCGTTTACAAAATAGGGGATAGATTTAAGGCACTTTTATTAATTTTTTTTTTTTACTAGTAATGGCGGCGATCAGCGATTTTTTTTTTTTTTTTTTTTTTTTTTTTATATGACTGCGACATTATGGCGGACACATCGGACACTTTTGACACATTTTTGGGACCAATGTCATTTTTACAGCGATCAGTGCTATAAAAATGCACTGGTTACTGTAAAAATGACACTGGCAGTGAAGGGGTTAACCACTAGGGGCGCTGAAGGGGTTAAGTGTGCCTAAGGGAGTGATTCTCACTGTTGGGGGGCATGGCTACGAGTGACACATCACCGATCTCCGCTATGATTACACAGAGCGGAGATCGGTGACAGTGTCAGTGTCAGTAGGCAAGCGGGGAGATGTTGTGTTTACACTAACATCTCCCCGCTCCATCCCTCCGTGAGACGATTGCGGGGATCCCCGTGGCGATCGAGTCCGCGGGACCCGCGGTCCAACTCACGGGGATGGCGGCAGGGTCGCGAGCACGCCGGCGACCACACGGCAGGCAGTTAAAGGGCAACATACCGGTACGTGATTGTGCCTGTACAAGCCATTCTGCCGACGTATATATGCCGTGGGCGGTCCTTAAGGGGTTAAAAGGTAAGTTCACCTTTACAGAAAAATCTGTAAGGTGAACTTACACAGGCAATCCCCTCGGCTTAATCTCCAAAACGTACCCCGCTAGGAGGTATGTTTAGGAGCATTCTAATTGGTCTGCGCCATCACATGGACGACGCCGACCAATCGGAACCCGCGTAGCCCGTCCTGTCAGCGGGGAAGAAAAAGAGATTAAGCCAAGGGGATTTCTAAGAACGGGAGATCGCTGTGCTCCAGGTCAGTGGGGAGGAGGGGGTCCTGTGTAAGTTCACTTTACAGATTTTTCTATAAAGGTGAACTTACACTTTAAACTCACTTGGTGCCTTGTCTGGATTAAAGTGAAAAAAAAAAAAGAAGAAAAGTCAGCAGCTACAAATAGTGCAGCTGTTGACTTTTAATATATGGACACTTACCTGTCCTGGGCGCCGGCGATGTCGGGTCCCGAAGCCGATCTGTCCCTCGGCTCTCGGGTGCTGCTGCCGCCATCTTCAGTAAGGGAATCAGGAAGTGAAGCCTTGCAGCTTCACTTCCTGGTTCTCTACTGTGCATGTGCAAGTCACGCTGCACGATCCCACTGGTCCCTGCTGTTTTCTGGGACCTGTGTGTCTCCCAGAAGACAGCGGGGGACGAAGTAGGTGCCGGACGTGGCGTAGGTCACCGCTGTGATCTATGCCCGGAAGTGGGAGAAAATACCTGTATTACACAGGTATCTGCTCCCTCCTCCCCCTGAAAGGTGCCAAATGTGACACCGGAGGGGGGAGGATTCCAAAAAGCGGAAGTTCCATTTTTGGGTGGAACTCCACTTTAAATTGGCCTCAGAACCTGTGTAATTCATATGTGTCTGGGTTTAAAGGGATTAGGTGGCAACCCTAACGTGCGCTTTTACCGCTTCAATACAGGACACTATTACCGCCTTGCTGCCCAGGCCAATTTGCAGATTTCAGCGCTGTCGCTTTGAATGACAATTCTGCTGTCATGCAACACTGTATCCATATGACATTTTTTATCATTTGTTTTACATGATCAGAGCTTTCTTTTGATGGTATTTAATCAGCGCTGGGTTTTAAATTTTTTGCTAAAAAATGAAAGACTGAAAATTTGGGGGGAAAAAATGTTTTTCTTTGTTTCTGTCAGAAGATTTTGTAAATAAGTAAGCCATGGTTTTACCAACCACCTAAACAGATATGCAGCCGCTCAGGGCTGTACACATGCCATAGCCACCTTTTCTTTACAGCCACAGCAAAAGCTAAACCGTGAATGGAGCCATGCTGCAACTGCATACACAGCACACAATTGCAGTGTGGTGTGCGGCATTTTGATGGTTAAACAAGGGGGGGGGCATTTAACTCCTCACTGCCAGTCAAATACCCTCTGAAAATTATCCACTGCAGATCGCTTTTTTTTTTTAGAAGGCAGTCAAAGATAGCCACATGTCTAAATGAGCACCTAAAGCAGGTGTAAACCGCCACAAAAAAATAAATAAATTGGGGCCCCCTGCAGGGTTTAGGTCATGATGTGCTAGTATGCACTGCATGCTAGCACATTATGACAGACTTACCTTCTCCAGCGCAGTGCTGTCACAGCTCCCATGCACTTCCATTTTCTCTGAGTCCTCTTTTGGGTTTACAGGCTGCGGGTGTATGAATGGCCGGGACCCCGGCACGGAGCTCTGAAGGTACAGCACTGATATGCCGTCACTTCAGAGCGCATGCAACAGTGACGTCACTGGCTGCATCCTGTCTGAATATCTTCAAAACGGTGCAAGTTTAGGAATATTGACTGTACCTTATTATAGGCTTACTTGTAGGTACACGTTAAGTATACTTTACTCCCCCTCTCAGGTCTAGTATGGATTCAGAGGGGACCCCCCACGCCAAAATGTAAAAAGAAAAATGGCATGCCCCCCCCCCCCCAAAATCCATAACTGACCCTTATCTGAGCATACAGCCCGGCAGGACAGGAAAGGCCCCACACTCCAAAGCACCTCGTCCTCATGTTGATGGGGACAAGGACCGCTTCCCGACAACCCTGGCCGGTGGTTTTCGGGGGTCTGCAGGAATCCAAAAGCCCCCTTTAACAAGGCGTAGCGGCGTCCTGACATCAGCTGGCTGATGGGGATGGCCGGATGTGGCGTAGTGGTGACGAGAGCCTGCGTCAGCACATACGAACGCCATAGCAACCGAGTAAACACTCGGACACTGGCGACCAATCTAAAGCTGGCAGCTACGCAGGGGACATCACTGGCGGCCTTTATACAGTGTGTTTAAAGAGGAAAAAAAAAGGGGCGGTTTAAAAATGGATGTTGTCTGCTAACATCCGTTTTTCGTCCGTTTTTTTTTTTTTTTTTTATGGATGAAAAATAGGGCTTTCATCCATTCAAAAAAACGTATGTTGACGGAAGCGGATGCAAATGAATGATCATCCGTTTTTCCATAGGAGTGCATTTATGTCAGTTTTTCATCCGTCAACGTCACCCTAGGACCAGGTGTGTGTTGGGACTACACAACACTTCCCTCCCGTTTCCATAATGTAGGAGGTGTTTGTAGTCCACAGAGATAGCAGGAAACAATGCTAACTGACAACAGTCCAGAGGCAGAGAGCTCAGGAAGTTATCAGCTCACAAGATTTCTGGCTGGATGAACAGACACTTTTTTTTTCATGTAGTTACCAGACCAGAAGGGAGATAATCAGAGAATTTTTTTTTTTTAAAGTTTACTTACACTTTAAAGCCTCGTACACACGATCGGATTTCCATCGGACAAAGCCATGGAATTTTGTCCGAAGGGCGTTGGCCGTGAACTTGTTCTGCATACAGACGGCAGAACTTTTTCAGCCAACATACATGAAACTACGTGGTTTTTCTGCTCTTTAGTGGCATCCTTTGGGCAACTTCTGCTAATGTTGTCTGATGGTTAGCATTGGTTTGGAGCATGCGTGTTTGTACTTTGGATTTTTTTCTGACGTACTTGTGTACACACGATCGGATAATCTGACAAGACACATTTGTTGTTGGACAGTTTTAAAGCATGCTATAAAACATTTTGTTCCGACATCTATTGTCCGATGGAGCATACAAACTATTGGATTTTCCGATAACAAATGTGTGATGGACGGGATTTGTCGGAAAATCCGATAGTTTGTAGGCTCCAATCGGATTTTCCGACAAAACCCGTCCATCACACATTTGTTGTCGGAAAATCCGATCGTGTGTATGAGGCTTAACCAAGGCATCACAAGGCGTGTTCTATGTCCTTTGACTCCCTGCCATTTACACCTGCGTGTAATTTCTTTTTTTTTTCCCTCTTCTTGGTAACTAGCTTTCCATTGGCTAAAGCAAAAATGATCAGACCTGAAAATGGCCAAAAAATAGGTGCACAAACCTGAAAAAAAAACAAAACAGCCTCCAAAATCATCTCTAAGGCCTCGTACACACGGCCGAGATTCTCGTTGAAAAAAACATGTCGTTTTTTTCGACGAGATTCTTGGACAAGAAACTTGTCCCGGCCGAGTGTACACACGCTCGTTTCAAAGAACCCGCGGTTCTTTGAATGGAGCGTACGCGGTGACGTCATCGACTACGACGAGCATGCGCTCGTCACATTCGATGCCGTCGCCGCCATCTTGGTATACCCTTCGTATGCCTAGGAAGCTACCGCGCATGCGTCAAATTCATTTCGAACATGCGCGGGCTTCCCGGCAGACAGGTAAGTGTACACACACTCACTTTTCTCGTCGAGAAACAGGCTGACGAGAATCTCGACGAGAAAATAGAGAGCAGGTTCTCTATTTTCTCGTCGAGGTTACTTGTCGGTTTTCTCGACGAGAAACCCGATAGCCGCGTACACACGACCGATTTACTCGGCAAGACATCTCTGCCAGCAAGTTTCTTGCTGGTTCTTGCCGAGAAAATCGGTCGTGTGTACGAGGCCTGAAATTTAGTGCAGAAAAAATCGGACATGTCATTTTTTTTTTCAAAACACACAACTCAATCACTGAGCTGGGAGCAGGCACATTTTTCCTTAATTTTCACCTGGTAATCCTGCCAGTAACACACTTCCTCTCCTGCGGTGACGACCCTCAATGTACTCTGTATATACACTGGAGAGCAAGTTATGAACACTTGATTTTTTAAGAAATAATGTAATCTTCATTGCTTAACATTTGATGTAATTTTTGTTGTGGCAATACCATGCTAATAGAACAGTGTTTTTCAAAATTACCAAGGCACTTCAACAAAAAAAAAACTTTATTTGATAGAAAACACAATGATCAAAATTAGAGAACAGCAATGACTGGAGCATGGAGAAAGATTACAACTAAAATTTCTGAAGGTTAGAGCAATGAACAATTAGGCCTCATGCCCACGGACGTTTTTACAGCTGCGTTTTTGAGCGTTTTTTGCAGCTTAAAAACGCCTGTCCATGTTAGTCTATAGCTTCATGCCCACCTAGACGTTTTTGAGCTGCAAATAGCATAGACGTTTTTAAGCTGTAAAAAAAACCCAGGACCAGTGCGTTTCTCAGCGTCAGAATTAGGCAGAAAAAAACGTGAGCGTCAAACGCGCAAAAACGCAGCGATTGCGTTTTTCAGCTCCGCGTTTTTTTTTTTTTTTTTTTTTAACCACCTCCCTACTGTGCACGAAAACCCCCTTCCTGCCCAAGCCATTTTTCAGCTTTCAGCGCTGTCACACTTTGAATGACAATTGCGCGGTCGTGCGACGTTGCTCCCAAACAAAATTTGTGTCCTTTTTTTTCCCACAAATAGAGCTTTCTTTTGGTGGTATTTGATCACCTCTGCGGTTTTTATTTTTTGCATTATAAACAAAAGAAAAGCGTCCAGTTTGGAAAAAAAAAACACAATTTTTTACTTTTTGCTATAATAAATACCCATTTTTTTTTTTTAAATAAAATTTTCCTCAGTTTAGGCCGATACGTATTCTTCTACATATTTTTGGTAAAAAAAAAAAAAAAATCGCAATAAGCGCGTATTGATTGGTTTGCGCAAAAGTTATAGCGTGTACAAAATAGGGGATAGATTTATAGCATTTTTATTTTTTTATTAGTAATGGCGGCGATCTGCGATTTTTTTATTGTGACTGCGATATTGCGGCGGACACATCGGACACTTTTGACACATTTTTGGGACCATTCACGTTTATACAGCGATCCCTGCTATAAAAATGCATTGATTACTGTATAAATGTGATTGGTAGGGAAGGGGTTAACCACTAGGGGGCGGGAAGGGCTTAAATATGTTCCCTCAATGTGTTCTTACTGTGGGGGGAGGGGACTGACTGGGGAGGTGACCGATGGTTGTCCCTATGTACAAGGGACACACCATCAGCCTCCTCTCCCTCACAGGACGTGGATCTCTGTGTTTACACACAGAGACCCACTTTCCTGCTCGTTTCCCGGGCAATCGCGGGTGCCTGGCGGCAATCGCGGCCGCCGGGCACGCGCACCGGGGCCTTGTGAACGCGGCGGGCGCGCGCGCGCGCCTTCTAGCTCGTTTTAAAGGGAGGACGTCATATGACGTCCTCCCAGAACGAGAGTATCCTCCGCCCGCCGTCAATTGACAGTGGGCGGTGGACAAGTGGTTAATATACAATAACATGCACAGGCGTTTTTAAGCTGTAAAAAACGCAGCTGTAAAAACGTCTGTGGGCATGAGGAAGTGGGGGGGGGGGCTTGCTTTGAATGACTTCAGCACATCTGCTTTGCACAGGACATCACTAGTCTCGCACGGCTCTGGTGTGATTTTATTCCAGTCTCTTCCACACTTTGGTGACTGTAGTGGGTTCTTGGCCGTAACTTTGTCGCCAAGGATGTTCCAGAGATTTTCTATTGCGTTGAGATCAGGACTCTGGGCTGGCCATTTCATTATTTCAATGTTTTTAGCTTCAAAGAACTGCTTTACCCGTTTTGCTGTGTAACATGGGGGCATTGTCGTGTATGAAAGTTGCTGGCTTGTTTGGTGATGAACGCAGGGAAGGAACCGCATGTTGTCGAAGAAGGTTCTGCTAAACATTTGCATTCACTCTGCCATGTAGCCGTATAAGAGGCCCGAGTCCTGCTGCAGAAAACATCCCCCAAACCATGACGCTTCCCCCTCCACCTTTCACTGACTTCTTTACGCACTTTGGGTTCAGTCTTTCCCCAGTTTGATGACGAATATAATGTTTCCCATCGGACCCAAATAAATGAAACTTGCTTTCATCACTAAAGTTAACTTTGGAGCAGTTCTCCTCTGTCCACACAACATGCTCCTCAGCAAAGGTTAGTCTAGCCTTTTCACTCTTTCTGCTAATGAGAGGTTTGGTCACTGCAGAGTTGGCTTTCAGTCCAAATTCTCTTAAACGGAGAGACACTGTATGACGAGACAAATCCTTTCTCTGTTCAGCGCCTAACTGGTGAGCAATCGCAGCTGCAGTGTTGAACTGATTGCCCATTGAGATTCTCTGCATTATCCTGTCCTCTCTTGCATTTGTCTTTAGTGGACGACCAGCCTTTTTTTGGGGACCTGAATGAGTTTATGACGTTGTAAAGATGCAATATTCTAGAAATCACAGATTTGGAATGACAAATTTCTCTTGCTATGGGTGAAAGGGTCATCCTTATACCCTTCATCTGCACAACCTGCTGCTGCTGCAGGGTTTTAGTCACTTTAGAATGACTCATCATCTTGCAAAGTCCCTGAAAACTGGAAAGTTGGGCTGCCAATTAAATGGGGTTTGTCGGATAATTCAAGAAATTAGCACAAGGTGCAAGATTAACACCAATAACTGGGAAGTATCTGAAAGTGTTCTCGAAATGTGATCAATGTTCTTTTTCAAATCTCATTGAAGTTTTTTTATTCTGTACTTCAAAATGTAACTCATGAAATATGCTTAACAAAACTGCTCTTTTACTCCTTTTTAGATCATTTCAAATTTAGAAAATTGTTGGTTGTTCTCTAATTTTGATCTCCAGTGTATAGAGGAACAGTGTTGCCACCCTAGACTGCTCTGCTGAATTGGACTACAAACACCTTGACCTCTGCTCATCTAGTCTCCATTACTTAGAGCAGTGCTTCTCAACTCCTGTCCTCAGGACCCACTAACAGGCCAGATTTTAAGTATTACCTTGGGGAGAGGCAGACTAGATTACTGCAATCACTGAGCAGCAATAGATATCACCTGTGATGTATTTCAGTTATCTTGAAAACCTGGCCTGTTAGTGGGTCCTGAGGACAGGAGTTGAGAACCACTGACTTAGAGGGTTGTTGCTTTGTAGTTCACAGAAGATGGCTGGTAGAGCTAACAACATTGTTTGATGTATTTAGCTCACAGGAAGTGACAATGGGGTGTAGCAGAGCGTCCCAGAAGGTGCCAGGAAAAGTCCTGTTTGGGGTTTATACGTCTCCCAGGCTCCTCTCGTACACATTCAGGAATCTCTGATCCATGATCCAGTTCGGGTCTTGGTCCTCTTCCCCAGGCTAATTTAAGCTCACCTGAGCAGACATCCTTTGCTCTCTGCCTGATAAACACAGACAACGCTGGTCTGTGAGAGCAAAAAGGTTGGTAAAAAGCAGTTTATGTGGAAACTGACAAGCGGTAGGCTTGCTCAGCCTGGTATTTAGGGCCTGCATATTGTATAGAACACTGTACAGCACCTCTATAGACTTGTAAATATCACCATTAAACACTTCACTGTTTGTCACTACTTCACTTGTTCTGGTATCTGTGCCTGAAAGCCTGCTTATCCCAGGAAGCTTTTGTACCTGCTACCTGTCCCCCAGGTTACAGGGGTCACTTGGTATAGTGACAAATAAGGATGCACCGAAATGGGTTTTTTGGTACCGATACCGAAAATGAAAAATACAAGATCCCGAAAACCGATACCGAAACAGCACCGAAACCGAAAGTGACTGTTTTTAAAAATATTTTTTATACAGGAGATGGTCAGAGACTGGGGACACGGTACAGGAGGTGGTCAGAGACTGGGGACACGGTACAGGAGGTGGTCAGAGACTGGGGACACGGTACAGGAGGTGGTCAGAGACTGGGGACATGGTACAGGAGGTGGTCAGAGACTGGGGACACGGTACAGGAGGTTGTACAGGAGATGGTCAGAGACTGGGGACATGGTACAAGATATGAATGCAGCCTCACCTGTGCCCATAAGATGCAGCCTCACCTGTGCCCGCCATGTAGCTTGCCAGTGCCCGCCATGTAGCTTGCCAGTGCCCGCCATGTAGCTTGCCAGTGCCCGCCATGTAGCCTGCAAGTTCCCTCCCTCCTCGCGGCGATCTCTGTGTGTCACAGGGCTTAACTACACAGGCTGCAGTAACAATGTCCCGCCTCCTGTGACACGTCACACTGATTCAATGTCCCACCATTGGATCAGTGTGCTGTTTGTTACAGGAGGCGGGACATTGTTACTGCGGCCTGTGTAGTTAAGCTCCGTGACACACGGAGATCGCCGCGGGGAGGGAGAAGGAGAGGAGAGGACTGTGGCGCGAATCGGCCAGAAAGACATCCCCGTAATGGGCGGCACCATTTTCGGCTCAATTATCAGCAATAATTTTCTTTCTGCGAAAAGGCGATTTTCGGCCGAAATGTTTCGGCGGCCGAAATTTCGGTGCATCCCTAGTGACAAATGTATAAAGCTGGCCAGATACACATTGGGGGTTATTTACTAAAGGCGAATCCACTTTGCACTACAAGTGCAAAGTGCATTTGAAATTGCACTTGGAAGTGCAGTCGCTGTAAATCTGAGGGGAAGCTCTGCTGATTTTATCATCCAATCATGTGCAAGCTAAAATGCTGTTTTTTATTTTCCTTGCATGTCCCCCCTGGATCTACAGTGACTGCACTTCCAGTGCAATTTCAAGTGCACTTTGCACTTGTAGTGCAAAGTGGATTCGTCTTTAGTAAATGACCCCCTCTATTTGTTTTCATTCAAAATCCTACAGATTACTTCACACATGCTATACAGAGCAGATCCTCAAATCTCCAGCTGCGGCTATAGTATTTTGACAGACACACAACAAGTCTCCTGCGCTTAGAAGTTTGGTCTCTTAGTGACACAACCAGAGTGTTCTGTAGGAAAGGAAATGACCAGGAATCTTGCTGCCCTCCTCAGAATAATTGGTATTCTTTAAGACTAAAATGTAAAAGGAAAAAAGAGGGCGCACCGACCTAGTGCATTACCAATGGCTAGGTTTATTAAAAGTAAGTTAAAAAGATTACAAATACTCACAAAGCAAGTATGATAGTAGGCACATAACCATTCCATCAAAGGGGATTGCCTCCTGCTGGAACCAGATGACCAGAGAGTCAAGACGACAGATATTACAGCTACGGCTGATGCGTTGCGAGGGCGCACCCTCTTCCTCAGAGCCAAAAAGTCCTTTTACATTATAGTATTTTGACAGCCAGCCCCACATTAACCACAGCCAGTTTGTATGCAGCCAGAAAAGCTGGCCCTGCACGCAAAAAGTCTGCATCCAGAACCGGGCAAAGCTCATATTGTATGTAACCAGTTGGACAAGTGGTTACATGCAAACAGTGGTAGAGGTGGCCATTCGTTTACTGTATACAGGGTACAAATCTGGCCACATTGCTGATGGCTGACACTGTTAGCACACATGTAAGTGGGCCTTTAGTAAATCCGCCACACAGATGCACCAGTTTTAGTAAATCTCCCCCAGTGTATACATTGCTAACAAAACAGAAAATCAAAGGGAACAAGGAATGATTAACTTGCATGTTTACTGTAAATGTCAGTGGGAAGGACCAGCTATTAACTGACTTTCTTTCTCGTACATCACGGGACACAGAGCGACATAGTCATTACTAATGGGTTATATAGATACCTTCAGGTGCTGGCACTGGCAACTTCCAAAACCGGAAGTACCCTCCCCTATATAAGCCCCTCCCATCCGGGAGCACCTCAGTTTTTTGCCAGTGTCTAAGGTGTTGGCCAAGAAGTAACATGTGTTTTTCACTGAGCTTGCGTACAGGTTCTTTTGGGCCTCAGTAAGCTATTCCGGATCCGACCAAAAAAGCTTCATAGCTAAACGGTCGGTACCCGGGCCTTGCAGAGAAGAGCAAGGTTTTGCCTGTAATGCCTCTCTTAGGAGGGCTGGACCCTGGGATCCAGAGCTCTGGTCATACCCACGACCAAGATGTTTTCTGTGCAGGGTGCTATACAGGTCCAGGGGAGTGGAATCCTTGGGAACCCGGTCCCTGAAGGTTTGATTACAATGCCTGCCGTGATAGGTGAAGTTTGGGCTTCTGTGGACCAAACAGAGTCCTGCGGCGAGGAAAAGGTAAGTGGGGGCCCTCGGGAACTTGGTTCTATTGAGGGACCCCCAAGCCTATTTTGTCTTTCTGCCTGTTACCTAAGGTATTCCCGCTAATATTCTGTGTATGCCTGTTACTACTGAGAAAATGTAAAAAAATTTAATAGTAGGCAAGGAAAAAAAAAAAAAAAAAAAATGTAAGACCGCGGTACCTGTGTTAGACACTAGAGGCCGCTATGGTTCTTTTTCTTGTAATGTGGATTTTTTTCTTCCAGAATCAAATCCAGGCAGTTGGTATGTTCTCTGCTGGGAAGCTGTCTCCTCTGCCCTGTTGCTGCGCTCATCCATCCCCGGGCCCTGCGGCAAAGGGACCCTGGCTCCCATCTAGCTCCTTATTGTTTTCAAAAAAGGCGCCGAAGGCGCACGTGCCCGCGCGCGTACGCGTGCACGCGCCTCTATATATAGAGGCGATCTGGAAAAAGGGGCGGAGCGGGTGGATGATGCTCAGGTGTGCGCCGTGGCGCTACTGCGCATGTGCGGGCGTCCAGCGTGTTTTAAAGCACATTATAGCTGGCTATTGAAGTGCACAGACAGAGCTAGCAACAGTATAAAGGCACACAGAGGCGGGTGATGCAGGCATCCCGTAGAAAGGCACTTTAGTAGACACCAACTGTGATATAGCAGCAATTGTGCTAGACTATTCTCAGTAAAAGTGGTGTATTACGGCTGGAATACCTCAGCTTTAGGCTTAGGAATATGCCGTCCAGAAGCTCCGGAACTGAATCTTCCAGGAAGCGAAGAGGGTCTCATCGGGCTCTGAGGATCTTGGGCATGCTTCTGCTGCACCAGTCTCCCCTGAAGTTCAGAGGTAAGTGACCGTAGAGACCCCGCAGGGGTACTTGGTACTGTGGCTGTCCTCAGTTCACCTGCTCCTGTGTATGTAACAGAGGAGGTTTTTTTCCTCAGCTCTGGGAGGATTAGAGAGAGATTGTCAACATTGATCGCTGCCTCCCTGTCAGGGAAAGCACGCCCGATCTCCGTTTCCTCCTTCAGAGTGCCTGTTAGCAGAGCAACAGTCCCATACAGGGATCGACCTGCCTGAAGGGGATCAGGATAAGGTTGATTCTGTTATAGAGGAATCAACAGTGGGGGAACCTTTTCTCAGCATCTCAAGCTGAAAGATTATGGGTTCAGTCTCTGACTAACATGGTCCGATCAGCATTTAAAAGTGCACCTTGCGGAACCATCAACCACTACTGTATCCTCGTTGGGGTCGCTAGAAGCCCCCAGACTGTCTGTTCTTTTCCACTTCACCCTTTACTGAAAGGGCTCATTTACCAGGATTGGGAACGTCCTGAGAAAATATTTATTCCCCCCAAGAGATTTCCGGTGGTCTATCCCATGGAGGATAAGTTCATCAAAAAATGGAAGGTCCCTACAGTGGACACAGCCATCTCTTGTATGTATAAATCACTGACATATCCAATGGATAATGTCCAAATGTTCAAGAACCCAATAGATAAAAGATTGGAGTCCTTATGAAAGTCTGCTTCTTTCTACAGCAAGCTTGGTGACACAACCAGCAGTGAGGTCTGCTAAGCAGTGAAGGATCAGTTGAAACAGGTCTTGAGGGACTTGACAGATCAGCAGGCCTTGCCCTAGCTGATCTACCTAGAGCCTTAGGCTTTGCGGTTGACGCCATAAAGGATTCAGTCCATCAGGCCTCCCGCCTTACGCTGTCTATAGTACATATGCGTAGGCTTCTATGGCTCAAAAACTGGTCTGCTGAAGCTCCCTGTAAAGAATGGCTGGTTAGCGTCCCATTTCATGGTGAACGCTTATTCAGGGAAAACCTGGACAAATATATCCAGAAAATTTCCAGCGGTAAAAATACGCTCTTGCCGGTTAAAAACAGAGTTAGAGGTCCCTCTTTAAGAGGCCTGCTTCTCCAGTCCCTGGGGCATCGGCTGTGTAACAGTTCCGACAGCCTCCTCGGTCAATTCCCGGGGGTAAAAAAACAGGGACAATAGCAGGGTAATGAGAAACCCTGGGTCAGGGGAGGTACAAAACCTCCCCCAAAGTTAAATTCATTGAAGGGTTGCCCCCACTCAGTCGGGTGGGGGGAGGACTCCAGTTGTTCGCAAGAGACCTGGCGGGACACGATCAAGACAGATAGGTGCTCTCCGCAGTATGTTTGGGATACAGTTTGAAGTTAAAAGACTCTCCTCCTTCCCATTTTTGAGGTCAAACGTGCCAAGGGATCCCCGGAAGAGAGAGTCCCTCCTGTTGGCACTAGAACAACTATTGCTCCAAGTAGTAGTTATGGAGGTTCCCCTGGAAGAATGAGGGTTCGGGTTTTACTCAAACCTCTTTACAGTCCCGAAGCAAATGCGGACGGGAGGCCCATATTAATTCTAAAAGGGCTATACAAATTCCTGTATATCAGGACTTTCCGATGGAGTCGATCCGATCGGTGGCCACTGCCCTACAAGGGGAGGATTGGTTAGCCGCGATCGACATCAAAGATGCTTATTTGCACATTCCCATCTTTCCAGTCCACCAAAAATTTCTACGCTTTACAGTAGAAGGGCGCCATTTTCAGTTCAGAGCCTTACCCTTCGGTTTGGCCACAGCACCACGAGTGTTTACAAAAATTCTGGCCCTTTATTGGCCAATCTAAGAACACAAGGTGTAATGATAATGGCATATCTAGATGACTTGTTGCTGATAGACCACTCAGTGAAAAAACTAGACGTGGTCGTTCACAAGACAATCAAGTATCTGGAATCTCACGGTTGGATTATCAACCGAGACAAGTCAGCCCTAAAAACCAGTCAAAAGTCTGGAATACTTGGGGCTAAGGTTGGATTCAGGCCAGAGAAAAATATTCTTGCCTCGAGGAAAGGTGTTGTCTTTGAAAGATTTGATCCACTTAGTGGGTACAAAAAAGACAGCCGTCCATACGCCTGTGCATGAGGCTGCTGGGAAAAATGGTGGCATCATTCGAAGCAGTACCCTACGGTCAATTCCATTCAAGGAATTTGCAAGGGGCCATACTGTCAGCCTGGAACAAAAAAGTTCAGGCCCTAGACTTACAATGTCCTTGTCCCCTTCCGTTCGCAAGAGCCTCCGTTGGTGGTTGGTTCCCCAGAATCTGGAAAAAGGGAAATCCTTCAGTCCGATTTCTTGGAAGGTGGTCACTACAGATGCCAGCCTTATAGGCTGGGGAGCAGTACTGGAGCAAGTCTCTCCAGGGCAGATGGTCGGATGCAGAAAAGGCCCTGCCCATCAATCTCTTAGAGATACGAGCAGCCCGGTATGCCCTAGTAGCATGGACATCCAAACTCCAAGGGTCCCCTGTCAGAATTCAATCAGACAATGCCACAGCAGTGGCATATATCAATCATCAGGCGGGCACCAGGAGTCGTGCAGCCCAGAGGGAAGTAAATTACATCCTGAAATGGGCAGAAAGATATGTCCCAGCCATATCTGCGGTATTCATTCCAGGAGTGGAGAATTGGAAGGCGGACTTTCTAAGTCGCCAGCAATTATGCCCAGAGGAAGGGTCCCTTCACCCCGAGGTTTTCTGGACAATATGTCAGCGGTGGGGAACATCGGATGTAGATCTTCTAGCATCCAGATTCAACGCAAAGGTGGACAGGTTTGTCTCTCGGACAAGGGATCCCCTAGCTTGCGGCTCGGATGCCCTAGTGTTCCCTTGGGATCAGTTCAAGCTGATATATGCATTCACACCGCCACAATGGTTACCTCGATTACTCCGCAGAATCAGGGTAGAAAAGAAACCAGTGATTCTGGTGGCTCCAGCGTGGCCCCGAAGAGCGTGGTACGCGGAGATTGTAAAATGTCAGTGGGGAGTCCTTGGACTCTCCCACGTCGTCCGGACCTGCTTTCGCAAGGACCGGTATACCACCCTTCTTTACCAGCCCTAGGTTTGACGGCCTGGCTATTGAAGCCCACATTCTAAAAAAGAGAGGGCTCTCTAATTCTGTGGTATCTACCATGATCAATGCCAGGAAGCCGGTATCCAGGCAGATCTACTATAGAATCTGGAAGGCGTACATCGCCTGGTGTGAGGCCAAGAAATGGCATCCACGTAAATACGTAATAGGTAGGATTCTGGACTTCCTACAATGGGCTGTAGATAGGAAGCTTGCCTTGAGTACTATCAAGGGTCAGATTTCGGCCTTGTCAATATTTTTTCAAAGGCCCTTGGCTTTGCATTCACTAGTCAAAGCCTTTATACAAGGAGTGATGCGTATTAGTCCTCCGGTTAATATTCCCATATGTCCATGGGATCTAAACTTGGTTCTGTCGGTTCTACAGAAACAACCATTTGAACCATTACAGCATATTTCTTTGGTTCTTCTCACCAGGAAATTGATTTTTCTAGTAGCCATTTGTTTGGCTAAAAGAGTGTCGGAATTAGCAGCTATGTCCTGTAAGGAGCCATATCTGGTTATCCATAAGGACAGAGTAGTGTTACGCCCTCATCCAGCCTTTCTTCCTAAGGTGGTATCGAGGTTTCATTTGAACCAAGATGTGGTTCTTCCTTCTTTTTTCCCCAAACCTACTTCGGTAGAGGAAAAGTTATTGCATTCTTTGGATGTAGTAAGAGCAGTTAAAGCTTATCTAAAAGCCACCGCTCAGATTCGCAGAACGGATACTTTGTTTATTCTGCCGGAAGGCCCCAGAAGGGGTCAGGCAGCGTCAAAATCTACTTTAGCCAAGTGGATTCGAAAGGTCATAATGCAAGCCTATGGCTTGAGAAGGAGACCGCCTCCGTTCAAAGTTAGAGCGCACTCCACGAGAGCAGTTGGAACTTCATGGGCAGCGCATCACCAAGCCTCCCTGGCTCAAATCTGTAAGGCCACAACATGGTCTTCAGTACACACGTTTACTAGGTTCTACCAGGTGGACGTTAGAAGTCAGGAGGATGTCGCCTTTGGGCGCAGTGTGTTGCAGGCCGCAAAAGATCCTCATGTCTGATAGCGCTCAGCTTATGTATGGTGTATCCCCCCCCCTCGTTGGGCATTGCTTTAGGACATCCCATTAGTAATGACTATGTCGCTCTGTGTCCCGTGATGTACGAGAAAGAAAATAGGATTTTTATAACAGCTTACCTGTAAAATCCTTTTCTTGGAGTACATCACGGGACACAGAGCTCCCGCCCCTCTTTGGGGACACTTATTGCTTTGCTACAAAACTGAGGTGCTCCCGGATGGGAGGGGCTTATATAGGGGAGGGTACTTCTGGTTTTGGAAGTTGCCAGTGCCAGCACCTGAAGGTATCTATATAACCCATTAGTAATGACTATGCCGCTCTGTGTCCCGTGATGTACTCCAAGAAAAGGATTTTACAGGTAAGCTGTTATAAAAATCCTATTTTTTTTATTTATTTTTTAAGATAGTTTGCATGGAACCGAAAGGAATTGTTAAAGCGTTCCCCAAAGTAAAACGGTTGAGAGAAACTAGCAATTCAACACAAGAAGCAAAAAAGATCAAAGCAGATGTTGATGTTCAAGGTAAGATGAAAAGAGTGTCCAAAAATCAGACAAGCTGTAGTCTCATCTCTAGTATGCTCACATTTATTAGTTTATTAGTTAATATGGTGGGGAAATTGCAAGCAGTATTTGTAAAAACATTTTTCACTTTAAAAAAATCTAAAAAACAAACAAAACAAAAAACGCTTTTCTCTTAACGTGGTTGTAAAGGCTTTTTTTTGGTATTAAAATTAAAAATATGTTTTACTTACCTGCCTAATGCAATAATATTGCACAGAGCAATTCCTTACCTCTTTGGTGGTCCCCCTCCAGTGCTGCCTACATCTTCCTGCAGGTGCCCCCATAGCAAGCGATGTGCTATGGGGACATCCGTGCAGGCACGCTCCCGAACCAGGCTGCGTGCATCCATAGACACACAGCGTGGCTCGACCATGCCCCCCTCCTCTCTCTCACAGGATTTGACTGATAGCAGTGGGAGCCAGAGGCTCTTAGTGTAGCCTGTGAGAGAAGGGAGAGAATAGCTGCAGCCAGGCACAACTCTGGATCGCTAGAGGTCTCCGGTAAACGTTTAGGGGCTGGGAAAGCTATGGGACGTTTTTTACTTTAATGCAGGGAATGCATTAAGGTAAAAAAACTGTTTAGCTTTAGAACCACTTTAAGATAAGTATCAGCACGTTCTAGGTCTTGTTCACATTTGTTGATCATTGCAACGCATGCTAAAACACCCATGTTAACACATGGCACTGCAACTGCTTTATGTGCAGTCAGTGTATGGCAGTGGCATTTACTGTGAATGACACCCCAACAAATAGTACAGTAGAGCCTAATGCACTACATCACACTAAAACACATATACTGTGTCCTGCATTTAGGAAAAAGGATCATGCACATTTTTTCATCTGTTGTGTGAGCTGGCAGCCCATTCATAATAAATGGGCTACCTTAACAAAACTAATATTAACACATACCATAATGGAATGGAACCTTTTGTTGTACATCGGCCTTTAACTCTTTCACTGCCAGATCCGTACGGTGTATGGACCTACAGCACTGCTTCCTCCTTTTGCTATAAGCTCAGGGTCACTTCAGTGACCCTGAGCCTATAGCCAAACTGTTCAGCAGACTCTGCTGAACAAAACAATAGCTCTACTTAGCGGTAACCAGCTGCTGATCAGAGCTATTTACCTAAAAAGACAGCCCCCCCTGCCGCCTCAGCTTCTTTGCCCTTTGCCTTACTCCTGTTGCTTCCTCTCCTCCACTTACCCTGCTGCACTGTAACTAAAATGCCTTCCCTACCCTCCCTACTGATCTATTTCCCCCCCAATCGCAGATTATCAGCCTAGCACAAGTTACACCCCCCCCCCCCCCCAGCCTGCATGGATCCCTTGTCAATCAAATGCGATTGCCGGCTCCCCCCCCCCCCCCCCCGCGGCCTCTCCCGCCAGTGATTGCACTTAATAAATTGTCAAAAAATGCCTCCTGGAATGTGCTTTTTATTCTACAGGTCATGTGCTTTCAGAAAATATATGGGGGGGTTGTACAGCTGTAAGGAAAAAATTTAAAAGCAATGGAAAAATTGCAAAAATGGTCTGGTCAGCGGAGTTTAAAAGTGGAGCGTAGGTCCTGACAGCGAAAAGGTTAAAGCCTAACTCTAGCTTTCTGTCACTTTAATAGTTTGTTTGGACTAACCAATAGTCCCAATGTCAGTGCTGTATAAAATGTATGTAGCATCAGCTACATACAGTATACAGCACTGTGTTCCATCAGCGGGATGGGGACTTCTCATCCAGCTACTGGAACAAAATCGAGCCGGGCTAAACGTGCCGCTCAGCCATTCACAGGAGGCTTTGTATTTTCTCAATGAATACAGGGCTTATTCTGACTGGCTGAGGTGAAGAGGCAGTTGGAGCCTGACTCCATGTTGTTCTGGAAGCTGCTGCCTAAGAGCCCATTCACACAGGGGCAACACGACTTCCAGCCCGATTTTATGAGGCAACTCAGACACGACCTGAGTATGAATCACAGCGCGACCTGGAGCTATTTACAAGGCAACTCCAAGTTGCCTGCAGGACAAGAGACATTCCAGTGGCCAATCAAACAAGAATCAGCTCTGTGGGAGGGAGGGGGGAGAGAGAGTTTTGCAGGAGAAATGTATGTTTTCTTCCTGGAGAGTCGCTCCTATTAAGACAGGGAGAGGCGACTCCCATTGAAATGAATGGTTACAGGTCGCCTAGGAGTCGGATTGAAGTAGTACAGGGACCTTTTTTGAAGTCAGAGCGACTGCAGTAGTGTGCATAAGGACGGCTCCATTAACTTACATTGATTTCTTCAGCCAGCGCGACCTGAGGCGACTAGGGGCGACCTGGGGCGATTTGGAGTCGGATCCAAAGACGCCCCTGTGTGAATGGACTCTAACACAGTGTTGTATACGATCTGTAGTTTATGCACCACTCACAGCGGGCGCATTTGTTAGTGAAGGTAATAGTTTGTTTGGACCAGCTTCGTCCAAACAAACTGTTTTTAAAGTGACCGAAAGCTGAAGTTTGTCTTTAATGTTTTGGATAGTGTGGTGTTTATTTTTTATTGCTGTCCTTCCTGTTTAGGTTTCTCCACAGCAAAGCTCTGGAGGGGTCACCCGGACAGTAAATACAAACTGATCATCCTATCTCCTCTTTTTTTTAGCAATGCTTTTTCTTTGTATCCCTTTGGAAATTCCATTAGGGGCTGGTAACCGTGGCTGCAGTTCTACTTTTAAATGAACACTTCACATATCAATAGGGAACATGTCAGCATATGAAAGTGCTGTTCCTTAGCCTAGATCACATGAACTCTGTCTGCCAGTCATTTAAAAAAAATTTTTTATCAACTCTGAAATACTAGGTTCTGCAATGCTTCCTATTTCTCTATAGATAATTACAAACTAGACATAGAAACAGTGTTTTTGATAAAAAATAATATATTTTAATAATATTATTATCTAAAAGTTCAGTTACCCTTTAACTCCCTTGTTCCCAGATTCTTCTCACACCTGTGTGGTTGGGAAGCATCTTCTGGCTTAGTAGAAAAATCTCTCTCAGTTCCTATGGATAAGCTGTTCATTGTTGGAATGCATACTAGACAGCTTCTCCATTGGGATGAATAGTGATTTTATGTGCTTGCGTAGAAGAAACGTAGATAAGGTTCCTAGTTAAGATCTGTCAGGAGAAAGGACCGGTTAGTATAATATTTAGAGGGTGGAGTCAGGAAAAAACTGTTCTAAAAATAAAGTTATCTTTTTAATTCGACCTGTATTTATATAATAACACACAAAAAATTGATCAGCTTTTTAAATAACAGTACATTTTGGAGTGTGTCTGTACCCAAGAACAGACATTTAATGTATTGCAGCTAACCAGTCCTTAGCAGTAGTGAAAGAAAGAGGAATATGCTAGTTTTTAGAGTAATATTAAAACTTCAATTTTTTTTAAAATTCAAATGATAAACATGGTATATTTGCCTGCTTTGTGCACTGGTTTTGCACAGAGCACCCCCTATCCTCCTCTTTTTGGGTCCCCCACTCCAGGCTCCTCCCCTTCAAGGAGCGCCCCTATAGAAAAAGCAATGGGGGCACCAATACTGGCTCGCTCCCAAGCTGCCCTGTCTGCGTCTATTGACACAGACCGGGTGGCTCGGCCCTGCCTTCCACTCCCTTGCACACCATTTTATTGACAGCAGCTGGAGCCAGTGGCTCCTGCTGCTATTAATGTGCCCAAGCAGGAGAAATCGGCTTTCGCCTCTGCTCTCGTGCACATCACTGGATCAGTATCGGGCTCAGGTAAGTATAAGGAAGGGCTCCTGCAGGACGGAATGTTTTTTTTTACCTTAATGCATTGGGGTGAAAAGAACTCAAGGCTTTAGAACCACTTTAACTCTACACAGGGAACAAATAATAGAGCTTTAATGGAGGAGAAGTTCGGTCACAAAGGAGATAAACTATATTCCAGGATGGAATCAAACTCTCGCCAATAGTACCAGGTTTTCCTAAATTCCTTCTCCTAATGGTAGGGAGAGGCATTTATATCTTTCATTGATCTGAGCAGACCATTGCATCAAAGTGGGGGGTCTGGTTCCACAGGATAAGGATACTGGCTCTGGCCACATTTCCTAAGTGGATCAATAGTGAGGTTATGTATCTTTTGGGGCATTGTCTTTTTGGACTTCTGTAAGTTTGTAACACAGTGCCCAATGTGAGGACCAGGTTTTACCTTGAATGAATCATGTAATCAGACTGTGTAGCACTGTATAATAATCTTTTTTTTTATGTATCTATTTAGGAGAATGTTTTGCTGGAGTCAGTGCTTATATCCTTCAGGCTGGAATTGGCCAAGCCAGATCTGGGATCTTTCAGAAGCAGATCATTCAGAATGGTGGCCAGGTCGTCCCCCTGTTTAGTCCAGAGGTGACCCACATTATAGTGGATGATGGAATGGACTGTGGCCGTGCTTTTCGACTTTTGAAGTTGTCGAAATTACCCACAGGTGTACAGCTAGTGAAATCCAGCTGGTTAAGCCTGTGTATAAAAGACAAGAAGGTTGTAAATACAGCGGGGTACAGCATATTCATTCTAGACAGGTATGTTTCTTAAATAGTAACTTCACTTTTGTTGAGAAAATAAGAATCCCCTCTGAGCCAATCACAGAAGCAGGAAATTACATTTTTGGGTGTGTTTTGTATACCAAGTGTGTACTGAACCCCTCCGGGTGGCCATATTCCATTGAAGTTTACAGAAAATTACAGTGCTGCTGATTGAAAAGTTAAAGGTAATTTTTAAGAACATTAAATTACCCTGTGGCTTGAGTACCAATTGGTTATACTATAAAAAAATAATAATAATCTTTTTTTTTTTTTCATGGAGTTACCCTTTAACTGCTTTCTGCTCGGCCTATAGTTAAATGATGGCCGAGCAGGTGCTTTCCCATCCTGGGTGGGCATCATATGATGTCCTTCTAGTCGGGCGCCTCCTGCACGCTCTAGCGGCCACACTATGGCTGGACTGTCACCCACTGTGTCTACCGGACACAGCAGATGACAGGTCATTGTACCGGGCCGGCCCCGATACCTTGTGATCATTGTGACCAGAATAAATTTGTGTAACTTCAGACATTAGCACTATCTATCGATCACCTTAAGAAAAAAAATATTAAATACACCAACAATGATAAAATACAAAATGTACTTTTATTTAAATTTTTTAATTCTGGCCTGCAGAGTACGGTATTTTATCCACAATCCGTATTTCTTTCTCGTACATCACGGGACACAGAGCGGCATAGTCATTACTATGTGGGTTATATAGTTTACCTTCAGGTGCTGGCACTGGCAACTTCCAAACCGGAAGTACCCTCCCCTATATAAGCCCCTCCCATCCGGGAGCACCTCAGTTTTTTGCCAGTGTCTAAGGTGTTGGCCAAGAAGTAACATGTGTTTTTCACTGAGCTTGCGTACAGGTTCTTTTGGGCCTCAGTAAGCTATTCCGGATCCGACCAAAAAAGCTTCATAGCTAAACGGTCGGTACCCGGGCCTTGCAGAGAAGAGCAAGGTTTTGCCTGTAATGCTTCTCTTAGGAGAGCTGGACCCTGGGATCCAGAGCTCTGGTCATACCCATGACTAAGATGCTTTCTGTGCAGGGTGCTATACAGGTCCAGGGGAGTGGAATCCTTGGGAACCCGGTCCCTGAAGGTTTAATTACAATGCCTGCCGTGAGAGGTGAAGTTTGGGCTTCTGTGGACCAAACAGAGTCCTGCGGTGGGGAAAAGGTAAGTGGGGGCCCCCCAGGAACTTGGTTCTATTAGGGGACCCCCAAGCCTAATATGTCTTTCTGCCTGTTACCTAACGGTATTCCCGCTAAATATCTTTGCATGCCTGTAACTACTAAAAAATGTAATAATTTTAATAGTGGTCAAGAAAAAAATAAAATAAATAGACAGACCGCGGTACCTGTGTTAATCCACTAGAGGCCGCTGTGGAACGTTTCTTGTCATGTGGACTTTTTCTTTTCATCAGTCAAGTCCAGGCAGATGGTGAGTTCTCTTGTGGGAAACTGCTTCCTCTGCCATGTTGCAATGCTCGTCCATCCCCCGGCCTGCGGCAAAAGGGCCCTGTCTCCTGTCCCTAGTTTCCTTTTTCAAAAAAGAGCGCCTAAGGCGCACGTGCCCGCGCGCGTGTGCACGCGCCTCTATATATAGAGGCGCGTGTGCACGCGCCTCTATATATAGAGGTGAGCTGGAAAAGGGGGCGGAGCTTGGGGGATGACGCTCTGTGCGCGCCGCAGCGCTTCTGCGCATGTGCGGGCGTCCCAGCATGTTAAAAGGCACAATTATGTATTGTGAGCTGGCTATGGAGTGCAGAGACAGAGCTGGCAACATTTAAAAAAGGCATACAGCAAGCGGTTGATGCAGGCATCCCCATAGAAAGGCACATTAGTAGACACCAACTGTTTTTATAGCAGCAATTGTGCTAGACTATTGTCAGTAAGTGGTGTATTTCGGCTGGAATACCTCAGCTTTGGGCTTAGGAATATGCCGTCTAAAAACTCCGGGACTAAAAATCCCAGGAAGCATAGGGGGTCTCCATCGGGCTCTGAGGATCTTGGGCATGCTTCGGCTGCACCAATCTCCCCTGAAAAATCAGAGGTTAGTGACCGTAGAGCACCCTCAGGAGTACCTGGTACTGTGGCTGTCCTCAGTTCACCTGCTCCTGTGTATGTAACAGAGGAGGTTTTTTCCTCAGCTCTGGGAGGGCTGGAAGAGAGATTGTCAACATTGATCGCTGCTTCCCTGTCAGAGGGAAAGCGCGCCCGATCTCCGTCTCCTCCCTCAGAGTACCTGTTAGCAGAGCAACAGTCCCATACAGGGGTCGACCTACCTGAAGGGGATCAGGATGAGGTTGATTCTGTTGTAGAGGAATCAACAGTGGAAGAGCCATTCTCAGCATCACATGCTGAAAGATTATGGGTTCAGTCCTTGACTAACATGGTCCGATCAGCATTTAAAATGCCCCTTGCGGAGCCATCATCCACTTCTGTCTCCTCGTTGGGGTCGCTAAAAGCTCCCCAGACTGTTTGTTCCTTTCCAATCCATCCTTTACTGGAAGGGCTCATTTACCAGGATTGGGAACATCCTGATAAAATATTTACTCCTCCCAAGAGATTTCAGGTGGTCTATCCCATGGAGGATAAGTTCATCAAAAAATGGAGGGTCCCTACAGTGGACGCAGCCATCTCTTGTGTGAATAAATCACTGACATGTCCAGTGGATAATGTCCAAATGTTCAAGGACCCAATAGATAAAAAATTGGAGTCCTTATTAAAATTTGCTTTTGCTACAGCAGGCTTGGTGACACAACCAGCAGTGGCAGCTATTGGGGTCTGCCAAGCAGTGAAGGATCAGTTGAAACAGGTCTTAAGGGACTTGCCAGATCAGCAGGCCCTTGTCCTAGCTGATCTACCTAGGGCCTTATGCTTTGCGGTTGACGCTATAAAGGATTCAATCCATCAGGCCTCCCGCCTTACGCTGTCTGTAGTACATATGCGCAGGCTTCTATGGCTCAAAAACTGGTCTGCTGAAGCCCCCTGTAAAAAATTGCTGGTCAGCTTCCCATTTCATGGTGAACTCTTATTCGGGGAAGACCTGGACAGATATATCCAGAAAATTTCCAGCGGTAAAAGTACACTCTTGCCGGTTAAAAACAGAGTTAGAGGTCCCTCTTTTAAGAGGCCTGCTTCTCCAGTCCCTAGGACATCGGCTGTGAAACAGTTCCGACGGCCTCCTCGGTCAAATCCCAGGAGGTAAAAATCAGGGACAATCGCAGGGTAACAAGAAGCCCTGGGTCAGGAGAGGTACAAAACCTCCCCCAAAGTCAAATGCATGAAGGGTTGCCCCCACTCAATCGGGTGGGGGGAAGACTTCAGTTGTTCGCAGAGACCTGGCGGGACACGATCAGAGACAGATGGGTGCTCTCCGCAGTAAGTCTGGGATACAAATTGGAGTTAAAAGACTCCCCTCCTTCCCATTTTATAAGGTCGAACGTGCCAAGGGATCCCCGGAAGAGAGGATCCCTCCTGTTGGCACTAGAACAACTATTGCTCCAAGCAGTAATTATGGAGGTCCCCCTAGAAGAATGGGGGTTCGGGTTTTACTCAAACCTCTTTACAGTCCCGAAGCCAAACGGGGACGTGAGGCCCATATTAAATCTAAAAGGGCTAAACAAATTCCTGCATATCAGGACTTTCCGGATGGAGTCGATCCGATCGGTGGCCCTGCCCTACAAGGGGAGGAATGGTTAGCCTCGATCGACATCAAAGATGCTTATTTGCACATTCCCATCTTTCCAGTCCACCAAAAATTTCTACGCTTTGCAGTAGAAGGGCGCCATTTTCAGTTCAGAGCCTTACCCTTCGGTCTGGCCACAGCACCACGCGTGTTCACAAAAATTCTGGCCCTATTATTGGCCAATTTAAGAACATGAGGTGTAACGATAATGGCATATCTAGACGACTTGTTGCTGATAGACCACTCAGTGGAAAAACTAGAAGTGGTTGTTCACGAGACAATTGAGTATCCGGAATCTCACGGTTGGATTATCAACCGAGACAAGTCAGCCCTAAAACCAGTCAAAAGTCTGGAATACTTGGGGCTAAGGCTGGATTCAGACCAGAGAAAAATTTTCTTGCCTCAAGAAAAGGTGTCGTCTTTGAGAGATTTGATCCACCTAGTGGGTACAAAAAGACAGCCATCCATACGCCTGTGCATGAGGCTGCTTGGAAAAATGGTGGCATCATTCGAAGCAGTACCCTACGGTCAATTCCATTCAAGGAATTTGCAAAGGGCTATACTGTCAGCCTGGAACAAAAATGTTCAGGCCCTAGACTTACCAATGTCCTTGTCCCCTTCCGTTCGCAAGAGCCTCCGTTGGTGGTTGGTTCCCCAGAATCTGGAAAAAGGGAAATCCTTCAGTCCGATTTCTTGGAAGGTGGTCACTACAGATGCCAGCCTTATAGGCTGGGGAGCAGTACTGGAGCAATGGTCTCTCCAGCGCAGATGGTCGGATGCAGAAAAGGCCCTGCCCATCAATCTCTTAGAGATACGAGCAGCCCGGTATGCCCTAGTAGCATGGACATCCAAACTCCAAGGGTCCCCTGTCAGAATTCAATCGGACAATGCCACGGCAGTGGCATATATCAATCATCAGGGTGGCACCAGGAGTCGTGCAGCCCAAAGGGAAGTAAATTGCATCCTGAAATGGGCAGAAAGATATGTCCCAGCCATATCCGCGGTATTCATTCCAGGAGTGGAGAATTGGAAGGCGGACTTTCTAAGTCGCCAACAATTATGCCCTGGGGAATGGTCCCTTCACCCCGAGGTTTTCCGGACAATATGTCAGCGGTGGGGAACACCGGATGTAGATCTGCTAGCATCCAGATTCAACGCAAAAGTGGACAGGTTTGTCTCTTGGACAAGGGATCCCCTAGCTTGCGGCTCGGATGCCCTAGTGTTCCCTTGGGATCAGTTCAAGCTGATATATGCATTCCCACCTCCACAATTGTTACCTCGATTACTCCGCAGAATCAGGGTAGAAAAAAAACCAGTGATTCTGGTGGCTCCAGCGTGGCCCCGAAGAGCATGGTACGCGGAGATTGTAAAAATGTCTGTGGGGAGTCCTTGGACCCTCCCACATCGTCCGGACCTGCTTTCGCAAGGACCGATATACCACCCTTCCTTACCAGCCCTAGGTTTGACGGCCTGGCTATTGAAGCCCACATTCTAAAAAAGAGAGGTCTCTCTAATTCTGTGGTAGCTACCATGATCAATGCCAGGAAGCCGGTATCCAGGCAGATCTACTATAGAATCTGGAAGGCGTACATCGCCTGGTGTGAGGCCAAGAAATGGCATCTACGTAAGTACGTAATAGGTAGGATTCTGGACTTCCTACAGTGGGCTGTAGATAGGAAGCTTGCCTTGAGTACTGTCAAGGGTCAGATTTCGGCCTTGTCAATATTTTTTCAGAGGCCCTTGGCCTCGCATTCACTAGTCAAAGCCTTTATACAAGGAGTGATGCGTATTAGCCCTCCGGTTAATATTCCCATATGTCCATGGGACTTAAACCTGGTTCTGTCGGTTCTACAGAAACAACCATTTGAACCATTACAGCATATTTCCCTGGTTCTTCTCACCAGAAAATTGATTTTTCCCCCAGTCGTCTTCCAAGTCAGCCCTTGAGAGATGGAGCTCCTCCTCACAATCAGGAAACACATTGCCATTAATTTTTCCCTCCCTTTAAGAGGCGGTCCCTCAGGTCCCTGGTCAGTCTTAGTGTTTCCTCCGTCCGGAGGAGACATGTTGCCAAAAGGACCTGAGGGGGGGCTCCATCTCCCATGGGCTGACCGGGACAGGTGTCTGCGGGTGCAGCAGTGGGTGTCAGCAGGGCTGACTGTGTGGAGTCTCTGCGGCAGGGGGTCAGTGGACCTTACCGGAGCCACATCACTGGCGTGGAGGAGGACGGTTCTTTGACCACGGGCAACCCTCCTTAGGCTGTGGGCAAGGGGTGTCCCGGGTTCGAATTTCCTCTGTGCCCAGGTGAGGAGAAAGGCGCCATTGCTGCGTTCCCTTGGCGGCGTCAGGGGGGGGGCGTGTACCCACGTCTGAATGCCGCTTGACCCGGAAGACGCGGGGCGTCACTTCCGGGTAGGAATGACGCAATTGGCGTGCGCCGGGGAAGCTGGTCCAATCCCCTTAAAGGCGCAGGAAATTCGAACGGTCGGCTGGTGCTAGTAGCGTGGACGCGGCTGCAGACGGCAGTATCGAACGCCACAGCAAGCCAGGATGCTGGAAGAGGATGAGATTCCATCGGCCCAGGCTCCAGAAGGCAAAAGCACCAGCAGGATGCAGGTAGGCACCAGTGGGTGACCTTTGTATCCTTTGTATTGGGACAGCAGCTAGGTGGTGATGGTGCACTAGCAAGCTGGGGCCAGGGGGTTACTAATGTCACTGGGTGTGTACTTTAGTATTGTTTGGTGCAGTGTGTATTTTTTTCTCACCGCCATGGGTCCCCCTGTGTTAATCTTTTGGCAGGTGAAACCACCTAAAGAGCCAAAGCCCACTCCCAAGAAGCGGTGTGCAAAGTGTAATACCAAGATGCTCTTGGAAAACACAGAACCGCTATGCAAAACATGCATTGACAAACTGGTTGAAAAACAGTCAGATGCAGTTTATGCGAAGATTTTTGGATCCGTAAGAGATGATATGGCTAACACCTTTAAGGATCTCAAAAAGTTTATCGCAGAAGTTAAACCTCCAGCAGTTCCTACTGGAGTTTCCTCTCCCATGGCCTCACCCAGATCAGAAGTCGCCTCAGGGTCGCACGAGTCGGTGAGAGAGCGAGCGGGCAGCAGCACAGCTAGTGTTATGGCTACCGATAGCTCAGATCCAGAGCAGGAAGATGGGAGAGAAGAAAGAAAGGGACCCAAATACAAGTTATCTCAAGAAGACGTGGATGATTTGCTTGGGGCCATTTACGAAACTTTGGAAATTGAGCAGGAAAAAGAACTGCCTTCCAAACATGACCTGATGTACCAGGGTCTGAGGAAGAAAAAATCCAAAGTATTCCCAGTTCATCCGGTAATGTCAGATACCGTGAAAAACGAATGGGCAGACCCAGAAAGGAAACCTTTTTTTGCGGCCAGTCATAAAAAGCGATTTCCTTTTTAGTGAAGATCCAAAAGAAGTTTGGAATAAAAATCCCAAATTGGATGCGCCACTTTCTAAGGTCTCAAAAAATTCTTCATTGGCATTTGAAGACATGGGACACCTAAAAGATGGCATGGATAAAAAGGGTGACATTATCCTAAAAAGAGCTTGGGAGACAAGTGTCGCTAGTCTGAAGCCAGCCCTAGCCACCACTTGCGTGGCAAGAAACTTAGAGTTTTGGCTCTCACAGCTGCAAGACCATATTAAAAACGGTACGCCTAGGGAGGAGATTCTGAATACACTTCCAGTTCTCTCCAAAGCGGTTGGTTATATTGCGGATGCATCCGCAGAATCAGTCAAGCTAGCAGCAAGGTCAGGTGGACTAGCAGTTGCAGCAAGATGTGCGATTTGGATGAAGACCTGGACAGGCGATGCTGCATCCAAAACAAGGCTGTGCAATCTCCCATTTACTGGGGATTTGCTTTTTGGTTCCGGCCTGGACGAGGCCTTGGAAAGAACAGCGGACAAGAAGAAAGTCTTTCCGGCTGAAAAACGAAAACCTCCACAAAAGAGGTTTTTTCGTGGGTGAAGAGATCGTCCCCAAGAACAAAAGAAAGAGTACCCTAAGAAAAACTGGACAGGTCACAAGGGGAAACCAAAGAGTAATGTCCTCTTTGGCTCTTCTAACCAAACTGCCAAACAATGACAACAGAGTGCCAGTAGGGGGAAGACTGGCTACCTTCCTACCTCAATGGCAGAAGGCGACAGCCAATCAGTTTATTTTGGACATTATCGCAAGGGGCTACTCTCTGGAATTCAATTGTCATCCTCCAGAGAGATTTCTAGTAACGAGACTTCCCAGGGATCCAGAGAAAGCCAAGGCTCTTCCACTGTTGCTAGGGGAGATGGTGGACCAGAAGGTCCTTACTCCAGTCCCAGAGAAGGAAAAAAGAAGGGGTTTTTACTCTCACATTTTTGTGATCAAAAAACCTTCCGGGAAGTTTCGGTTAATACTAAACTTAAAACCGTTAAACCAAGCGATTCAATACAAAAATTTTCGCATGGAATCCATATTTTCGGTCAAAAACATTCTACAACCAGAAACCTTCATGGCGACCATGGATCTCCGAGATGCATATCTCCACATTCCCATCCGACAGGAGTCGCAGAAATATCTGAGGTTAGCAGTGGAGATAGAGGGAAAGGAATATCATTTCCAGAGCAGAGCTCTCCCTTTCGGGTTATCCTCATCCCCAAGGATATTCACCAAAGTGTTAGCAGAAGCTCTGGCCCCTCTAAGGTTAAAAAAGATGACCGTAATACCATACTTAGACGATCTACTATTTGCAGCGCCTTCGAAAGCACAGCTGACAAAAGACCTCACAGAAGCTCAACTGTGGTTAAAGTCACTAGGCTGGATTCTAAACGTAGAAAAGTCCAATCTGTGTCCCACTCAGAACATTCGGTTCCTGGGATATCTGCTCAACTCCATAGAACAGAAGACTTCCCTACCGGTGGAGAAAATCCAAAACCTCATCAAGAGGGTGAGTTTAATACAGAACAACCTCCCAATATCTATCAGGGAGCTGATGTCGGTTCTGGGTCTGATGACATCATCGATACCAGCAGTCCAGTGGGCAAAATACCATCTAAGGTCACTTCAAGTATTTCTCTTAAAAAAACAAAGAGAAGATCTGGACATGTCAGTTTTACTCCCGACATCCGTAAAAAGGTCACTGTGGTGGTGGAGGATCCACACGAACCTAAATCAGGGTCTGGCTTGGTCATTTCCGACCTCACAGAAATTGACCACAGACGCAAGCAGTTGGGGTTGGGGAGCTCACATAGCAGGGCAACCTGCTCAGGGGAGATGGTCCCCAGAAGAAGCCAAGGCATCTTCGAACTGGAGAGAACTTATGGCGATAGCCAAGGCCATGGAGTTTTTCCAAAACCAACTCAGAAATCGTCACATTCTGATTCTTTCGGACAATGCCACAGCAGTGGCTTATGTGAACAAGCAAGGGGGCACAAGAAGCCCATCCCTAAGCCACATCTCCAACCAAATTTGCAGGTGGGCAGAAGGGAATCTGCTGTCACTAGGAGCAGTCCATCTAAAAGGGGAAGACAACCAAGTAGCGGACTTCCTCAGCCGCCAGGAGATCTCCCAAGAGGAATGGGTATTACACCCGGAGGTGTTCAGGGAAATTACAGCCCGCTGGGGAATGCCAAACATAGACCTGTTTGCCTCTCGGAAGAATGCTCAGGTGAAACATTTCTTCTCGGTAACCCAGCAAGATCAGCCTCTTGGGATAGACGCTCTACAAAACCCTTGGAACTTCGAGCTATGCTATGCCTTCCCTCTGGTTCATCTGATACCGCGGGTGGTAAAGAAGTTTCTACAGGAACAGACAAAACTGATACTGATCGCACCATACTGGCCCAAGAGAACCTGGTTCTCTCAACTCCTCAGTCTCTCGGCAGCAGAGCCGTGGCTTCTACCTCACAGGGAAGACCTGATGTGTCAGGGACCCCTGACAGGCCTAAAACAAGAGTTGCAAATGGGCGGCCTGGTTACTGAGGAGGACCTCTTGAGATCTAAAGGACTCTCAGATAAGGTGGTGACAACGCTTCTGAGCGTTAGGAAACCAAACACCCGAGCCATCTACAGAAAGACCTGGAGAAAATTTAACAGTTGGTGCACTGAAAATAAAAGACTAAAAATGGATACACCCACCATCCTTGAATTTTTACAACAGGGAGTTGATAAAGGGTTAACGCTCAGTACTTTGAAAGTACAAATTGCAGCGCTATCGGTGTATCTGGAAAGGACACTGCAAGAGGACCCTTTGGTCTCTCGTTTTTGCAGGGCATTGGCAAAATACAAAAAGCCCAAGATACAAAAATGTCCCACTTGGGATTTGTCAGTGGTCCTCAGGGGAATCATTAAACCTCCCTTTGAGCCACTACAAGATACATCTTTAAGATTATTGACTCTTAAAACAGTTTTCCTAGTAGCCATCACAACGGCACGTAGGATAGGGGAAATACAGGCTCTATCCGTTAGAGAACCTTTTTTGAAGATTCACGACGATCGAATCGTCCTTCAAACAGATCCGGGATTTACTCCAAAAGTGACGTCAACTTTTCACAAATCCCAGGATAAAGTCTTGCCTTCATTTTGCAGTTCACCCAATAACAGTAAAGAGCAGGAACTAAGTCTTCTTGATGTCAGAAGGTGTCTACTTCAATATTTAGAAGTCACTAATGAATTTAGAACATCAGATGCCCTATTTGTCTTATACGCAGGCCAACTAAAGGGTAAGCAAGCGTCCAAAAAGACAATAGCTAGATGGATCAAGACAGCCATATTAGAGTGCTATAGTGTCATGGAAATTACACCACCTAAAGAACTTAAAGCTCATTCAACAAGGGCTTCAGCAGCCTCATGGGCAGAAAGGGCAGGAGCCACTCCAGAACAAATCTGCAGGGCTGCAACCTGTTCAAGATTCTCGACCTTTGTGCAGCATTACAGACTGGATCTGATTTCCAGCCAGGATCAGGCTTTTGGTAGGAAAGTCCTCCAAGCCGTTGTCCCACCCTAGATTTGGTGAGTTCTTGGTTATCCTCTCAAGGGCTGACTTGGAAGACGACTGGGGGAAAAGCAGAGTTAGTTTCTTACCGGTAACTCTGTTTCCAGTAGTCTTCCAAGGCAGCACGATCCCACCCTAAAATGTCTAACCTCGTGGGGTTGTGTTGTGTATTATATCATTTCAGATTCCGGCCTTCGGTTCTCGTGGATGACTGACCAGGGACCTGAGGGACCGCCTCTTAAAGGGAGGGGGAAAAATTAATGGCAATGTGTTTCCTGATTGTGAGGAGGAGCTCCATCTCTCAAGGGCTGCCTTGGAAGACTACTGGAAACAGAGTTACCGGTAAGAAACTAACTCTGCTTTTCTAGTAGCCATTTGTTCGGCTAAAAGAGTGTCGGAATTAGCCGCTATGTCCTGTAGGGAGCCATATCTGGTTATCCATAAGGACAGAGTAGTGTTACGTCCTCATCCAGCCTTTCTTCCTAAGGTGGTATCGAGGTTTCATTTGAACCAAGATGTGGTTCTTCCTTCTTTTTTCCCCAAACCTAGTTCAGTAGAGGAAAAGTTATTACATTCTTTGGATGTAGTAAGAGCAGTTAAAGCTTATCTAAAAGCCACTGCTCAGTTTTGCAGAACGGATACTTTGTTTATTCTGCCGGAAGGCCCCAGAAAGGGTCAGGCAGCGTCAAAATCTACTTTAGCCAAGTGGATTCGACAGGTCATTATGCAAGCCTATGGCTTGAGAAGGAGACCGCCTCCGTTCAAAGTTAGGGCGCACTCCACGAGAGCAGTTGGAACTTCATGGGCAGTGCATCACCAGGCCTCCCTAGCTCAAATCTGTAAGGCCGCAACATGGTCTTCAGTACACACGTTTACTAGGTTCTACCAGGTGGACGTTAGAAGTCAGGAGGATGTCGCCTTTGGGCGCAGTGTGTTGCAGGCCGCAAAAGATCCTCATGTCTGATGGCGCTCAGCTTATGTATGGTGTATCCCCCCCCTCATTTGGCATTGCTTTAGGACATCCCATTAGTAATGACTATGTCGCTCTGTGTCCCGTGATGTACGAGAAAGAAAATAGGATTTTTATAACAGCTTACCTGTAAAATCCTTTTCTTGGAGTACATCACGGGACACAGAGCTCCCACCCCTCTTTTGGGGACACTTATTGCTTTGCTACAAAACTGAGGTGCTCCCGGATGGGAGGGGCTTATATAGGGGAGGGCACTTCCGGTTTGGAAGTTGCCAGTGCCAGCACCTGAAGGTAAACTATATAACCCACATAGTAATGACTATGCCGCTCTGTGTCCCGTGATGTACTCCAAGAAAAGGATTTTACAGGTAAGCTGTTATAAAAATCCTATTTTTACGGGTGCAATGCAATGACTCATGCATTGCCTACCCCAGGTCTGTACAGAGGTATGTTATGTTGTGGGGCTGGAGGAAGTTCCTATGCCAGACAAAGTAACAGATACATGTGATTGCCCCCCATCCCCCATGCTGCTTATTTTCATCACTGTTTACTTGACTTCCTGTTTGCCCACTGGTGCAAGTTGGTTTGGTTGGAGCTTACACAGGAATAAAGAAGCCAGTGCTGACTCGTGGTTGGAAGAGGAGGGATGACCATAAATACTGGGTGTAAGATATTTCTTAGAAGGGCATAGGCAAAGCTCAGGTTCTCTTTTATGTGCCCCAATGCACAGATATACACATGTATGAATGGGGCCCAATCTCTAAAATACAAGAGTTTTACTTTGCCAATGCTTGTTTGCTTTAAATAACCGTGTTGATCAGCACTTTCACAAAAACATTTCGGTATGTGTTGCTTAAAAGGTGAGCTGATTTCTAATGAGAGCTTCCTTCACCATGTTGTATGTACATGTTTTCAATTATGCTAACATGGTTGATAACCTGTACATACAACATGGTGAAGGAAGCTCTCATTGGAAATAACCCTGTAACATGCATGGTAAGATTTGTGCTTCACAAAACCTATGGATGTTCATCTGCAGTAAACTGTTATGAGGTATCATGTATTTGTTTTACCACACATCTGTGAATGGGGCTTTGGATAGCAGGTCAGCTAGTTAATGAAATTAGTATCCTAGGCTTTCATGCATGTGGTCAGAACTGATTGGAACCTGTAGTAGCATTTTCCTCAGGAAAGGTTCGTGTTTTTGTTTTTTAGGCCTCATTTTATCATTTTGTATCCTCCCAAGCAGGACTGTTAATGTTTGAGTATAGGCCCAGTTTATTAGCTCAGTGTATAACTTGGGGTTTAGATGGAATTTAACAAGGAATAAGCTAGGAGCAGGTTAATAGTTCTGCATAGTAAATATTGCAGTTGTATTGTCACTTGTTGCCTTTATACTGACAGCTGTAACTGTTTATAAATTATTTCCTGAAAGCTTCTTTCTTCTGCTTACCTGTTTCCTAGAATTTGTTCCTGAAATCTCCTGTTATCACTTAATAGCTATGTTCCTGCCTCCCCTTACTTTCAAGTATTTGCCCCATGGGCATGCAAGTACTGTATGTCTGCAAACTTCAATAAAACCACATGTAAAGGTGAATCTTAAAATAACTATAATCGTATGGCAGGTACCTGGATGTGAAAGACCAAGCAAAGCCTGAACAAAGGGACACGGGCATTGTGGATGACAAGAAAGAGCATGATGAACTGCCACAAGCTACAGCCAGCTGCACCCACACGGAAGAAGCTTGTGATCTCTCTAAGCTGAGTGATGGCAAACTGCTTAAAGTACAGGTGAGGTGGACGATTTCCTCTATAGGTAGGAAAATCCGCTGCTTAGCCCTAACTTATAGTAATATAAATTTACTATATAGTATAGTAAACAATTTAAAGTGGTTGTATAGTCCTTTTTTTTTTTTTTTTATACTTTTACCTACAGGTAAGCCTATAATAAGGCTTACCTGTAGGTAAATAGAATATCTCCTAAACCTGTACGGTTTAGGAGATATTCCCCTTGCAATGCGCCGCTGACTTCAGCGGCGCATGCGCATCGGGGATTCTCGGCTGAAAGCCTGGCAGATGCCGGACCTTGCCAGAAAGAAGTCTCCCCCGCGCATGCGTGAGAGTGACGACATTGCTGCTCCAGCCACTCGCAGCACTGGAGCCGCGATACCCGGAACACACGCCGAGTCAAAATGTCAGCTGCCTCGGCGTGGACTGGGTGATATACCGACGCCTCGTTCTAAGGTAAGTATTTTATAATGAGCTAGTATACTAGCTCATTATGCCTTTTCCCTTACAGGTATAGTAAAAAAAAAGTGTCAGCGGGTATACAACCGCGTTAAGCTTTTAATAATAATAATAATGTAATCGATTATAAATTGCATTTACTTCTGCAACTGCCGATCTTATCTCTATCCTAATATCACTTTAGTTAATTCTGTACCAATGATAGTGTTCAGATAAGGCTCAGTTTAAAAAAGCATTATCATAACTATACATTATTTGATCCTTTTTTCCTAATTAACAAATCACCAAGAGTACACTTTGGAAGCACAATTGATCATTACAAAACTAGTGCTTGCGTGGAATCATTTGTGGAGAATAGTATTTGTCCTGATATTGGGGACAGCGTCCAGCAGGAGACACCAAGGTCAACCTGGTTGAAGAGGGTTAATATGTGTAGATAAACAGCCAAGTAATTATGCACTCGGTGCTTGGAGGTATTGCTGCACACTGTGTTCCGGATTCAGGAAAAAAAAAAATCCTAAATGAAAGAAGAATACCTCTAACCATAAAACAATGAAATTAAACAATAAAATTATGTATTGAGCTCAAAAGTTTGCATACCCTGGCAGAAATGTTGGCATTAATATTGAAAATATGACTGATCTGTCTTTTATTTAACCACCTAAGGACCGAGCCTCTTTCTGAGATTTGTTGTTTTGTTTTTTTTGCTAGAAAATTACTTGTAAACCCCCAAGCATCATACATATTTTTTTCTAACACCCTAGAGAATAAAATGGCAGTCATTGCAATAGTTTGTCACTCCGTATTTGTGCAGCGGTCTTACAAGCAGACTTTTTTTTGGAAAAAATACACTTTTTTCGTAAAAAAATAAGACAGCAGTAAAGTTAGCTGAATTTTTTTTTATATTGTGAAAGATAATGTTACGCCGAGTAAATTGATACCCAACATGAAACGCTTCAAAATTTCGCCTGCTCGTGGAATGGCGACAAACTTTTACCCTTAAAAATCTCCATAGGCGACGTTTAAAAAATTCTACAGGTTGCATGTTTTGAGTTACAGAGGAGGTATAGGGCTAGAATTATTGCTCTTGCTCTACCGATCGCGGCAATACCTCACATGTGTGGTTTGAACACCGTTTTTATATGTGGGCGCTGCTTACGTATGCGTTTGCTTCTGCGCACGAGCTCGGCGGGATGGTACACTGTTCTTTCAAACAAAATTATTATTATTATTCCTATTACAAGGAATGTAAACATCCCTTGTAATAGAAAAAAAGCATGACAGGACCTCTTAAATATGAGATCTGGGGCCAAAAAGACCTCAGGTCTCATATTTACACTAAAATGCAATAATTAAAAAAAAAAAAATTGTCATTTGAAAAAATGCAAAAAAAAAAGGCCCTTTAAGAGCTATGGGCGGAAGTGACATTTTGACGCCAGGCCTCCGGCCTGCTATGGTATGGAAAAATGTGGGTATATTGTAACCAGGCTTTTTTTGCGGAACTTGTGTAGTAAAGGCTTCTTTCTGGCAACTTGACCATGCAGTTCTTCTTTTTTGTTCAAGTATCATCGTATTGTTCTCCTTTAAAAACCACACCATCCTTTTTTTTCAGAGCAGCCTGTATTTCTCCTGAGGTTACCCGTGGGTTTTTCTTTTGTATCCCCAACAATTCCTGTGGCAGTTGTGGCTGAAATCTTTCTTGAACTACCTGACCTTGGCTTGGTATCAAGAGATCCCCAACTTTTCCACTTCTTATTAAGTGATTGAATTACTGACTGGCATATTCAAGGCTTTGGATATCTTTTTATATCCTTTACCATCTTTGTAAAGTTTCATTACCTTGTTACGCAGGTCTTTTGACTGTTCTTTTCTATCTTCTCATGGCTCAGTGTCTAGCCTGCTTAGGGCATCAAAGTGAGAGCTAACAAACTCATGGACTATTATTAAGACAGACACTAATTCTGGTTTAAAAAGCCAAAAATCAGGGAAATTAATGTTTAATTGTCATTTTAACCTGTGTGTGCCACCTTATGTGTCTGTACCAAGGCCAAACATTCCAGGGTATGTAAACTTTTTATCAGGGCCATGTGGGTGATTTCTGTTATGATTTAAAAAGGATCCAAAAAACTATGTGATAATAAATGGCTCAATGTGATCACTATCCTTAAATAAAAGACAGTTTTTTGGCATGATCAGTCATATTTTCAATATAAATGCCAAAATTTCACAATTTCTGCCAGGGTGTGCAAACTTTTGAGCACAACTGTAAATAATTTCAACATCAATGAAGAAAATCCTCAATAAAGTGAAAAGATGAAACCATATACAGTGCATTCCGGAAATTATTCACAACGCTTCACATTTTGTTACAGCCTTATTCCAAAAGGACTTAAATTAATTATTTTGCTCAAAATTCTACAAATGATACCCCATAATGACGATGTGAAAGAAGTTTGTTTGTTTAAAATCTTTGCAAATGTATTAAAAAAATAAATAAAAAATCCTATGTAAATAAGTATTTACAGCCTTTGTTGAAGCACCTTTGGCACTAATTACAGCCTCCAGTCTTTTTGAGTATGATGCTACAAGCTTGGCACTCCTATTTTTGGGCAGTTTCTCCCATTCTTTGCAGGACCTCTCAAGCTCCATCAGGTTAGATGGGGATTGCACAGACATTTTCAGATCTCTCCAGAGATGTTCAATCGGGTTCGAGTCTGGGCTCTGGCTGGGCCACCCAAGGACATTCACAGAGTTGTCCTGTAGCCACTACTTTGTTATCTTGGCTGTTTACTTGGGGTCAATGTCCTGTTGGAAGATGAACCTTCGCCCCAGTCTGAGGCCCAGAGCACTCTGGAGCAGGTTTTCATCAAGGATGTCTCTGTAAATTGCTGCATTCATCTTTCCCTTGGTCCTGACTAGCTCCCAGTTCCTGCCGCTGAAAGACATCCCCACAGCATGATTCTGCCACCACCATAGTTCACTGTAGGGATGGTATTGGCCAGGTGATGAGCGGTGCCTGGTTTCCACCAGACATGACGCTTGCCATTCAGGCCAAAGAGTTCAATCTTTGTTTCATCAGACCAGAGAATTTTGTTTCTCATGGTAAGAGTCTTTCAGGTGCCTTCTGGCAAACTCCAGATGGGCTGTCATGTGCTTTTTACTGAGAAGTGACTTCTGTCTGGCCACTCTACCATACAGGCCTGATTGGTGGAGTGCTGTAGAGATGGTTGTTCTTCTGGAAGGTTCTCCTCTCTCCACAGAGAAATGCTGGAGCTCTGTCAGAGTGACCTATGGGTTCTTGGTCATCTCCCCGACTAATGCCCTTCTCCCCCGATCGCTCAGTTTGGCCCCGGCAGCCCTCTCTAGGAGGAGTCCTGGTGGTTCCAAACTTCTTCCATTTATGGATGATGGAGTCCACTGTGTTATTGGGACCTTCAATGCTGCCGAAATGTTTCTGTGCCTCGATACAATCCTGTCTCGGAGGTCTACAGACAATTCCTTCACCTTCATGGCTTGGTTTGTCCTCTGACATGCACTGTTAATAGTGGGACCTTACATAGACAGGTGTGTGCCTTTCCAAATCATGTCTAATAAACTGAATTTACCACAGGTCAACTTCAATCAAATTGTAGAAAACGGCTGACATAGAGATCATTTGACTGTTGATAAAGGGTTAAAGTGGGTGCTAGGATTCTCTGTCCCTTCATACCTAACATCATGTTCTTAGCAAAGGAGGGGACTTTAATGACGTGAAACCTGCCATTTTCTCTCATCTCTTCTGTCTATAAATAAAAGCTATGTAGGGTTTGAAGTGGGTACTCCCAAGTCCTGCAGGACATTATCAGTGATGCTCTTCTCCTTATGATTCCATTTGGACAAATGATAGACATGTCAGACCCAGCCATTCCTTACTCAGGCAGAACCACGATCAAGGCTTCTCTCACTGAAGGAGGAAGGACGTGGCACTTTTTGATTGATTATTTCCTATAGCTTGTGGAGATATTTTGAAAAGCCACTTCATTTTGGTGTAGCTCTGTTGGCAGGCTCTTTAGCCTGTTTCTCTATTATGTGGTTTTAGAAGAGTAAATTTCAGCTTGAAGCTAGTTTCTATATCCTATGTGCTGTTACTGTTGTACCTGAAATCGTTTTGATTCCAGGGTTAACAGAAGGGACTGCGGTATCCTATACCTCACCAGACATATTTTCATATACATATCGTTTGTATTTGAAAAATTTAGCTTTTGATCTATTTTCTCTTTTGTGTTTGCTTTTAAGGGGCCAGTTGACTTGGTAGTCATGCTGAATTGTTCTCTTCATTAGCATAATTTATACAGCTAGCTTCTGTGACCTTTGTAATTCAAACCCACATTTGCAGAGGAATTTTCTTTTTAGTAGAGTGTGGTTTCCTCATGCATATCCAAATGTGAGTATTTTATTAGGACTTTAGGAGTTTAGTAAATCATAAGTCATTTTGTAAACTGGCTGAGATTGTTGCTCTAAATTATTTTGTTCTTAAAGTGGTTGTAAAGGTACAATGTTTTTACCTTCATTCATTCTATGCAGAGCAAGCTGCTTGCTGTGGGGGTACCCGGCAGGTGGGAGGAACCAGGAGCGCCAGCGTGGGACCTGAGAAGAGGAGGATCCGGACTTCTCTGTGCAAAACCACTGCACAGAGCAGGTAAGTATAACATGTTTGTTGTTCAAAAATAAATAAATAAGGCTTTACTATCACTTTAAGCCCCCGTTCACTTTGGAGCGATTTGACATGCAATTTGACATATTTCCGGCAACAACACTGTTCCAGTGGATGTGACGCCTACTTTGCGGCGCCGCACCGATTTCCTGCACTACTTTTGGCGAGTTCGGGGGCGATTTCAATAGACATCTGTGCATTAACCCGCACATATGTCTTTCTAATCGCCCCTGAATTCGCACTGAAATGCGGGTTTGAAATCGTGCAAGTTCAGCTAAAGCCCAACTCGGGGGTCAGTCCCACATTCTCCAGTCCCACCCAATGTGGTCTTTAATTTTATAAATGCCCCTTAAAAGCCTCTAACTCTTTATTATGCAGATTATAACTTTGTTAAAGCGGAGCTCCACCCAAAAGTGGAACTTACGCTTTAAGCACTCCTCACCCCCTGACATGCCACATTTGGCATGTAATTTTTTTTTAGGGGGGGGGGAGAGTGTGTACCCTCTTTTAAGTGTGACATCCTGTCCCACTTCCTCCCTTCTTTCGGCCGCCTAGGTGACTCCTCATCTCGTCCTAGGCGGCCCCTCCCTACCACCGATCTTCTGGGACACAACTCAGGTCCCAGAAGATCGGCTGGCCAATAGGAGAGGGCAGCGCGACTCGCCCATGCACAGTGCGCGCCCGGCTGTGATACTGTAAGCTGTCACGGCCGGGTGCCCACAGTTACGATGACAGAGGAGAGGAGGGGTAGAGGATTTGATCCCCTGCAGATTTTGTAAGTTTGCCTACTTACAAAGAAATTAAGGGTCTATAATTGTTATCATAGGTATATTTTAACCACTTCAATACAGGGCACTTAAACCCCCTTCTTACCCAGACCAATTTGCTCTCACACTTTGAATGACAATTACTCAGTCATGCAACACTGTACCCGAATAAAATTTGCGTCCTTTTTTTCACACAAATAGAGCTTTCTTTTGGTGGTATTTAATCACTAGTGGGTTTTTAATTTTTTGTGCTATAAATAAAAAAAGACTGTAAATTTTGTGAAAATTTGCCTTTTTCTTTGTTTGTCATAAAATTTAGCAAATTAGAAAATTTTCTTCATAAATTTTGGCCAAAATTTATACTGCTACATATCTTTGGTAAAAATAACCCAAATTAGTGTATATTTGGTCTTTGTGAAAGATATAGGCTCCTTTCACACTGAGGCGTTTTTACCGCGTTTTCGCGGTAAAAATAGCGCTGTAATAACGCCTGAAATAATCCTGCCCCAGCATTCTCAATGTGAAATCTCTGAGGGCTTTCACATTGAGGCGTTTTGCTGGCTGGGCGTTGAAAAAAATCCTGCAAACAGCTTTTTTAGAGCAACTTTAGGGCGCATAAAATAGCGCTGTAAAAACGCCTATCACCATTGAAATGAATGGGATTCGCGGTAAAAACGCGGTAAAAACGCATAGGCATAAGCGTTATGTTAAAAAATAGCGCTAACGCCTATGCGTTTTTACCGCGTTTTTACCGCGTTCGCGCTAATTTTAGCGCGAACGCGTTAAAAAAGCATACGCGTTAGCGCTATTTTTACCGCGATCGCGGTAAAAACGCGGTAAAATAGAGGTACAAAATCCTATAATTTTTGAGCGTTTTTTCAACGCCTCAGTGTGAAAGGGGCCATGGAGTCTACATACTATGGTGCCAATCCCTGAAAATTGATCAATCTGATCACACCTGAAGTACTGACGGCCTATCTAATTTCTTGAGATGCTAACAAGTCATACAAGTACAAATACCCCCCAAATTACCCCTTTTTAGAAAGTAGACATTCCAAGGTATTAAGTAAGTAGCATGGTGAGTTTTTTTAAGTTGTAATTTTTTCCCACAATTCTTTGCAAAATGAAGATTTTTTTTAATTTTTTTTACAAAATTGTCATATTAACTGGTTATTTCTCTCACAGAGCATATGCATACAACAAATTACACCCCAAAATACATTCTGCTACTCCTCCTGAGTATGGGGATACCACATGTGTGGGACTTTTACACAGCCTTGCCACATACAAAGGCCCAACATTGAAGTAGCACCATCAGGCGATAAATTGCACATCTCATTTCTCAACCACCTATTACATTTTTGAAGGCCCTGGAGCACCAGGACAATGGAATTGCCCACAAAATGACCCCATTTTGGAAAGCTAACACCCCAACGTATAATCTATGAGGCATAATGAGTCTTTTGAACGGTTATTTTTTTTCCAGAAGTTTTTGGAAAATGTGTAAAAAAATAATAAACACATTTTATTTACACAATTGTCCATTTATAAGATATTTCCAGCACATAGCAAAAATTACACCCCAAAATACATTCTGCTACTCTTCCTGAGTATGGGGATACCACGTGTGAGACTTTTACACAGCTTGGCCACATACAGAGGCCCAACATTCAAGTAGCACCATCAGGCGTTCTAGGAGCATACATTACATATATAATTTCCTGGCAACATATCATTTTTGAAGGCCCTTCATATTTCTAACATATAGCATGTACATACCAATAATTACAATCCTAAAAAAATTTGATTGTGGAAAGGGTAAAAAAAAAGTATTACCTGTGCTTTTAGTAGTGTCCACAGAAGAGAGCACTGGTCCAGGCAGCAGTCGGGATGTGCTTAGCGACGGCAATAGTAATTATCCAGGCAGCAGGCAGGAATATTGTCTATGGTCAGCACAAGGATGTTGTCAGCACAGCCAAAGCATATTTGTCCATAGAAATTGTCCAGGCAGAGACAGCCAGCACAGCCATAATATTGATCCTGGTACACTGTTACCTGCAGACACTCATTATTGTACCGCTCTCCAGCCCTTCATAAACATACTGCCTCTTGCTACAGCTAATTATTTGCATAGTCCAGGTAGCAGGCAGTGGTGTGGTCCGTTCATGCGGCAGGCAAAGGCATGATGGCAGTAAGTCAGCAGCAGGCTGAGGACGGCAATCGGGTAAGACCTGTGCACAGGGGTAGAGACTTCGACCCACCCAAATCTCTATGAAGCCTCCAGACCCTAATCCGGAAATTAAACCCGGAGAAATAAAAATAAAAAAATGTTCTCCATCCGGAAAAACTATTCTGGAGCCCCTCACATATGTGAGACCTCTGTGTACTACAGTAGCAGGGAAACAGATCAGTCCAAGCGGTAGGCAAAAGCATAGTTCATAAAACAGGCTAGGGTTAGTTCACGTGCAAGCAGTCCAAGCGGTAGGCAGAAGCATAGTCACAAAACAGGCCAAGGTCAGTTCACGTGGAAGCAGTCCAAACGGTAGGCAAAGGCATAGTCACAAAACAGGCCAGGGTCAGTTAACGTGGAAGCAGTCCAAACAGTAGGCAGAGGCATAGTCAAAAAGCAGGCCAGGGTCAGTTCACGTGGAAGGCAGTGGCATGGTTATTTGGGGAAGCATGGAAAATGGTCAGCACAGATTATGAAAATGGGGGGGAAATGGTTAAAAATATGGGCTAATATTTTAGGGATGTATGATAAAATTCGAAGCAATCACCAATGCAAAGGCCAGGTTGGGAGAGACACCGGGGACAATGGTATCTTTTCGAAGTCCTCCTTTGCTGCACACGCGACATCTTTGGCCTGCTTCGGATGGTGGGATGTTGTACGGGAAGTGCCGTTCATGAAGTCTGCTAACAGCATCAGAGCGAAGGTTTTCTTGGGGGGTCTTTGCTGATAGATGAGGGACGTGACTAATTCTTCTGAGAATAGTAGGAAGGGGGCTGGGTTGTCTGTAGATTTGGTGTAGACTATGTAGGAATTATAATTATAAATGGCCAAATGGATGAGATAAATTGCTACCTTCTTGTACCTTCTTGTACCAGAATCGGGACCTCCTAATGGACAAATAGGGCTGAATCATTTAGTCACTGAAATCCACCCCCCCCCATGTAGAGATTATAGTCTTGGACACATGTCGGCTTTTCAATGGGACATCGTCGTCTTCGCTGAACTACAACTGCAGTGTCATCATGAATGGTGGACATCATGTGCACGTCCCTGTTATCCTTCCACCTCAAGGCCAGCACTTTGTTGCACCTCAGTGTTGCTCTTTCCCCCTTTTGCAGCTTTTTGTTCACAATGGATTGTGGGAAGCCCTTCCTATTTTCTTTCTCGTACATCACGGGACACAGAGCGACATAGTCATTACTAATGGGTTATATAGATACCTTCAGGTGCTGGCACTGGCAACTTCCAAAACCGGAAGTACCCTCCCCTATATAAGCCCCTCCCATCCGGGAGCACCTCAGTTTTTTGCCAGTGTCTAAGGTGTTGGCCAAGAAGTAACATGTGTTTTTCACTGAGCTTGCGTACAGGTTCTTTTGGGCCTCAGTAAGCTATTCCGGATCCGACCAAAAAAGCTTCATAGCTAAACGGTCGGTACCCGGGCCTTGCAGAGAAGAGCAAGGTTTTGCCTGTAATGCTTCTCTTAGGAGAGCTGGACCCTGGGATCCAGAGCTCTGGTCATACCCATGACCAACATGTTTTCTGTGCAGGGTGCTATACAGGTCCAGGGGAGTGGAATCCTTGGGAACCCGATCCCTGAAGGTTTAATTACAATGCCTGCCATGATAGGTGAAGTTTGGGCTTCTGTGGACCAAACAAAGTCCTGCGGCGGGGAACAGGTAAGTGGGGGCCCCCAGGAACTTGGTTCTATTGGGGGACCCCCAAGCCTAATTTGTCTTTCTGTCTGTTACCTAACGGTATTCCCGCTAATATCTGTGCATGCCTGTAACTACTAAAAAATTTAATAATTTTAATAGTGGTCAAGAAAAAAAAAAAATATATATATATATATATATATATTTCTTTATCGTACACCACGGGACACAGAGCTAGTCATTACATAATGGGTTAAGGGTCACCAGCGGTGATTGGACACTGGCACAACCAATGGAAGACAGTTCCCCTCCATATAACCCCTCCCATCAGGGAAGTACCTCAGTTTTTTCGCCAGTGTCGAAAGGTGTTGGACGCGTTAGGAGGTGCTAAAGGAAAGCTCTACCAAAGAGACCCTCTGGGGGTAAAAGAGCTATGCTTTCGGATCCATCCAAGACGCCTACAAATGAGCTGAATCTGGATGGGATCCGGGCCTCATCCATGAGGCGTCGCCTGTAATGTCTCTCTTCGGAGGACTGGGCTCTAGGATCCAGCACTTTCGCTATTTCGCTATAAAGTCCTGGTAAGAGTCTTGTACAAGGCCCAGGGGAGAGGTATCCTTTAAATAGGAACCCATATCCCTGAAGGTTGGCACACATAGCCCACCGTGAAGGGTGAAGTTTGGTATCTGTCTGAAATCTTTCAGCAGAAAAACCTGCGGCGTGGATAAGGTGAGATTAGAAGGTCCATAACTAGGTTGGGACCTTTTTCAAAAAGTGGATGTCTTCTTTTTTTCCACCACTGGGGGGAGTAAAGAGCTGAATATACTCACCTCACTCTGTTCAGTGTCGGCTTCGGCGAAGTACACTGCTCGTCACCTCCGCTGCTGAGCTTGCTGGGGCACCCCGATCCTCCTTTCGGTGGCCGACCAGACACCTGCAGATGCAGGTAAGTGGGGAAAAAGGGCTGATGAGAGTCCTCTCTCACTATGGCCACCGCCATAGCGCTAAGGGCCGCGCGCGCGGGAGCGCGCTTTATCGGAGGGGGGGGCGAAGGCGTGCGCGGGCACGTGGCGCGCGCAGGCACAGAAACGGCGCCAAATTTAAAAGACTGTCAGTGTGAGAAGCACTGCAGCAGCAAGCAAGCTCGTTAGTTCTCTTATTCCTGGCAGAGAAACACAGCAGCTATACAGGGACGTAAGACTCCATGTGGTTGGATTGGGTACTTCCTAGAAGACATCCATGTTATGCATAGTTATGTGTTAAAAGTTGCATACTTAATGTATTTGCTAAACTAAACACGGTAGTATATGCATTTAGGTACCTTGTATTTTGTCTAAACAGTAAGCCTTCCAGGGGAAGTAATACGGACAAAAAGAGATAAGAAAGCACCACCGCCTGAGAGGAGGCTCTAACTGTGCTGACTCGGTACCTTTCTCTCCTGCGTTGCTAAATGCACCTGTTCAGGATGAGCCATTACCTCTGTCAGGTATGGCGGCTTCCCCAGTGAAGCCTGGGCCTGTATATGTCACTGAGGACACTTTATCAGCTGCCCTAAACAATCTGGAGGAAAAAATTGCTACCTTAATCGCTAAGTCCTCTAAAAAGGGACAATAAGCGAAGCAGGTCTCTTCCAGTATTGGACCTCCCTTCAGAAGTACCTGAGGGAGGAGGATGAGGAGGAGGAGGCTACATCAGCAGAGGATGAGGAGCCAGATTTTTAGGTCACAGGTACAATGCTATAGCAGTGCATTTAAGTTAACCTCTGCGGAGGTAACGGAATTACCTGTCTCCTCCCTAGGGTCATTAAGATCCCTGCAAGGTGCATGCTCCTTCCCGGTGCATCCGTTACTAGAGGATCTAATATACGCAAACTGGCAACATCCAGATAAGCGTTTCTCACCTCCAAAAAGGTTTAACATTCTTTATCCTATGGGGGAATTTTTTTTTTTAAAGAAATGGAGCCTGCCTGCGGTAGTTGCGGCTATTTCTTGTGTAAATAAAAACCTGACATGTCCGGTGGATAATGTACAAGGGTTTAAAAGATCCTTCTGAGAGGAAGTTGAAATCCTCCTTCCTTTTGGCCGGCTCAATTACCCAACCTGCAGTAGCAGCAGTCGGTATGTGTCAGGTCATCAGCCAACAGGTAAAGCAGGGGCTGAAGGAACTGCCTTCAGAGCAGGCTAGAAATTGGGAAAATTTGCCTAAAGCCTTATGCTTCACAGTGGATGCCATGAGAGATTCTATCATACAGGCATCACGCCTTACACTCCAGCTGGTACAGATGCGCAGAGTACTTTGGCTTAAGCATTGGTCAGCGGAGACCCCATGCAAAAAGCTGTTGGCAAGTTCCCGTTCCATGGCGAACGCCTATTTGGGGAAGATTTAGAAAAATATATACAGAAGATCAAGTGGTAAAACGACTTTTACCTGAGAGAAAGAAAAACAAGAGATCTTGTTTTAAACGCTCTCTCCCCAGCTCCCGGGAAATCTGACTCCAACCAGTGGCGGCGGCCTGTTTTAGCCGCCCACAAAAGCCAAGGGGCAAGCTCAGAAGAACAAGAAGCCGTGGGGTGCAAGAGCTAATAAGCAAGCCCCAAAGCCTCTCAGTGAAGGGGCGCCCCCGCTCGGCCGAGTGGGAGGAAGGCTTTGTCAGTTCTGAGCAACTTGGTGGTCAGAAATCCAGGACAATTGGGTAGTATCCACAATATCCTCAGGGTACAAACTGGAATTTCGAGAGATCCCATCTTCTCAATTCCGAGGTTCAAGACTCTCCAAGGATCCACAAAAAAGAGAATCCTTTTTCAAAGGTTTGAATCACTTAATGGCTCAAGGGGTAGTTACAGACGTACCCCAAAAAGAGCGAGGTTCAGGTTTTTACTCAAACCTCTTTGTGATTCCAAAGCCAAATGGAGATGTCAGACCCATCCTGGATCTAAAATCCCTAAATCGGTTCCTGAACGATCGCCATTTTCGAATGGAAACGATCCGATCCGTGGCCGCCACTTTAAAGGGCGGAAAATTCATGGCGCCCATAGATATCAAGGACGCACATTTACACATAACCATCCTCCCCGCTCACCAAAGATTCCTAAGGTTTGCGGTAGAAGATCGCCACTTTCAATTTGTGGCTCTGCCGTTTGGTGTAGCCACCGCGCCCATAGTATTCACAAAGGTGCTAGCTCCTCTGTTAGCAAACCTAAGAACACGGGGCATTGCGGTAACAGCCTATCTGGACGATCTACTAGTAATAGATCAGTCAAAGGACGGATTGGGTCACGCTGTACACACTACAGTAGGATACCTGGAGCATTTAGGATGGATTATAAATTTACAAAAATCCTCTCTCCAGGCCCAAAGAAGGATAGGGTACCTGGGCATGATCATAGATACAGCCCAAAACGGGGTATACCTGCCAGAACCGAAGATACAGTCTCTGAAAGACCTGATCCACAAGGTCAAAGCAAACAAGAGGCCGTCTATTCGCCTTTGCATGAGACTATTGGGAAAGATGGTAGCCTCCTTCGAGGCGGTCCCTTACGCCCAGTTTCATTCGAGACTACTTCAAGGCAATATTTTAGCTTCCTGGAACAGGAAGAGCCAAGCTCTGGATATACCCATGCGCCTGTCCTCACAAGTACGCCACAGCTTCGATTGGTGGCTAGAAGCCAGGAATTTACGGAAGGGAAAGTCCTTCCTCCCAGTGGCCTGGAAGGTGGTATCTAGGGATGCCAGCCTATCGGACTGGGGTGCAGTATTCGAGGAGGCTTCTACCCAGGGAACCTGGGCCAAAACTCAGGGGATCCTGCCCATCAATGTGCTAGAGATCCGGGCGGTATATCTAGCCCTCAAAACCTGGACATACAGGTTACAGGGCTACCCAGTTCGGGTTCAATCCGACAATGCTACTGCAGTAGCTTACATCAATCACCAAGGAGGCACCCGCAGTCGGGCAGCCCAAAGAGAGGTGAACCGGATCCTGGCAGGGGCAGAAGAGCATGTACCTTGCCTTTCTGCAATCTTCATTCCAGGGATGGAAAATTGGCAAGCAGACTACCTGAGTCGTCAGCAGCTGCTACCAGGGGGGTGGTCTCTTCACCCCGAGATCTTTCAGGCCATATGTCTGAGATGGGGAAACCCAGATGTAGACCTGCTAGCTGCCAGGTTCAACAAGAAATTGGACAACTTTGTGTCCAGAACGAGAGATCCTCTAGCCTACGGGACAGACGCTCTAATAATACAGACGCGCTAATAACTCCATGGAATCAGTTCTCACTGATCTAGGCATTCCCTCCGATCCCTCTTCTACAAAGACTGCTTCGCAGGATCAAGGAGGAGGGAATACCAGTAATCCTAGTGGCCCCAAACTGGCCCAGGAGGCCTTGGTACGCCGAGATTGTAAAAACGGCGATAGGAAGGCCCTGGAAGTTTCCACTCCGACACGACCTGCTGTCACAGGGCCAGTATTCCACCCTTCCTTACAAAGGCTAAAGTTGACGGCCTGGCTGCTGAGACCCACATTTTTTAAAAAGAGAGGGGTCTCTGGTCCGGCTCTTTCTACGCTCATTAATGCTAGAAAACCAGCCTCCAGACTCATCTATCAGAGAGTCTGGAGAGCATAAGTTTCCTGGTGTGAATCCAGATGTTGGAATCCTCAGAAGTATGAAATAAGTAGGATTCTTGCTTTTTGCCAGTTAGGAGTGGATATGAATTTAGCCCTTAGCACCATCAAAGGGCAAATATCGGCTCTATCAGTCTTCTTTCAGAGACCATTGGCATCTCACTCCCTAGTTCGGACATTCATTAAGGGGGTACTGAGGATAAATCCTCCAGTTAGGACTCCCTTGTGTCCATGGGATTTGAATTTGGTATTGTCAGTGTTGCAAAAGCAACCTTTTGAACCTATTCGCCATATTCCTTTAATTATATTAAGTAGGAAGTTGGCCTTTCTGATTGCTATAGCTTCTGCTAGGAGAGTATCAGAGCTAGCAGCTCTTTCTTGTAAAGAGCCTTATCTAATTTGTCACAAGGACAAAATCGTACTACGACCCCATCCGGCTTTTCTACCTAAGGTGGTGTCGGCTTTTCACTTGAATCAAGACATTGTTCTGCCTTCCTTTTTTCCAAACCCGCGGACGGCGGGGGAAAAATTATTACACTCTCTAGATCTAGGGAGAGCGGTAAAGGTGTATCTGCAAGCAACCGCTCAGATACGTAAAACAGATGTTTTGTTTATTTTACCAGATGGGCCCAAGAAGGGCCAAGCGGTATCAAAATCCACCATTTCCAGGTGGATTAGACAAGTAATTATTCAAGCTTATGGTTAAAAAACAGGACTCCTCCTTTTCCTGTTAAGGCGCACTCTACCAGGGCGATAGGTGCTTCATGGGCAGTGCACCACCAGGCTTCGATGGCTCAGATCTGTAAAGCTGCAACTTGGTCTTCAGTCCATACATTTTCCAAATTCTATCAAATAGATGTGAAAGGACATGAGGATTCCGCCTTTGGGCGAAGTGTGCTGCAGGCAGCAGTATAGGGCTTCTGGTCCGCAAGCGGCCTGTTTTGATCTGTGTCTCCCCCCCTTCATATGAGCATTGCTCTGGGACGTCCCATTATGTAATGACTAGCTCTGTGTCCCGTGGTGTACGATAAAGAAAATAGGATTTTTATAACAGCTTACCTGTAAAATCCTTTTCTTGGAGTACACCACGGGACACAGAGGTCCCCCCTTCTTATGGGAACCTTACTGCTTTGCTACAAAACTGAGGTACTTCCCTGATGGGAGGGGTTATATGGAGGGGAACTGTCTTCCATTGGTTGTGCCAGTGTCCAATCACCGCTGGTGACCCTTAACCCATTATGTAATGACTAGCTCTGTGTCCCGTGGTGTACTCCAAGAAAAGGATTTTACAGGTAAGCTGTTATAAAAATCCTATTTTAATATATTAGACTGCGGTACCTGTGTTAATCCACTAGAGGCCGCTGTGGAACGTTTCTTGTCATGTGGACTAGTTTCTTTTTATCAGAGCAAGTCCAGGCAGATGGTGAGTTCTCTTGTGGGAAACTGCTTCCTCTGCCATGTTGCAATGCTCGTCCATCCCCCGGCCTGCGGCAAAAGGGGCCCTGGCTCTTGTCCCTGGTTTCCTTTTCAAAATTAGCGCCGAAGGCGCACGTGGCCGCGCGCGTGCACGCGCCTCTATATATAGAGGTGAGCCGGGAAAGGGGGCGGAGCTTGGGGGATGACGCTCTGTGCGCGCCGCAGCGCTTCTGCGCATGTGCGGGCGTCCCAGCATGTTAAAAAACACAATTATGTGTTGTGAGCTGGCTATGGAGTGCAGAGACAGAGCTGGCAACATTTAAAAAAGGCATACAGCAAGAGGTTGATGCAGGCATCCCCATAGAAAGGCACATTAGTAGACACCAACTGTTTTTATAGCAGCATTTGTGCTAGACTATTGTCAGTAAGTGGTGTATTTCGGCTGGAATACCTCAGCTTTGGGCTTAGGAATAATGCCGTCTAAAAACTCCGGGACTAAAAATTCCAGGAAGCATAGGGGGTCTCCATCGGGCTCTGAGGATCTTGGGCATGCTTCGGCTGCACCAGTCTCCCCTGAAGAATCAGAGGTTAGTGACCGTAGAGCACCCTCAGGAGTACCTGGTACTGTGGCTGTCCTCAGTTCACCTGCTCCTGTGTATGTAACAGAGGAGGTTTTTTCCTCAGCTCTGGGAGGGCTGGAAGAGAGATTGTCAGCATTGATCGCTGATTCCCTGTCACAGGAAAAAAGCGCTCGATCTCCGTCTCCTCCCTCAGAGTGCCTGTTAGCAGAGCAACAGTCCCATACAGGGATCGACCTGCCTGAAGGGGATCAGGATGAGGTCGATTCTGTTGTAGAGGAATCAACAGTGGAAGAGCCATTCTCAGCATCACATGCTGAAAGGTTATGGGTTCAGTCCCTGACTAATATGGTCCGATCAGCATTTAAAATGCCCCTTGCGGAGCCATCATCCACTTCTGTCTCCTCGTTGGGGTCGCTAAAAGCTCCCCAGACTGTTTGTTCCTTTCCGATCCATCCTTTACTGGAAGGGCTCATTTACCAGGATTGGGAGCATCCTGATAAAATATTTACTCCTCCCAAGAGATTTCAAGTGGTCTATCCCATGGAGGATAAGTTCATCAAAAAATGGAGGGTCCCTACAGTGGACGCAGCCATCTCTTGTGTGAATAAATCACTGACATGTCCAGTGGATAATGTCCAAATGTTCAAGGACCCAATAGATAAAAAATTCGAGTCCTTATTAAAATCTGCTTTTTCTACAGCAGGATTGGTGACACAACCAGCAGTGGCAGCTATTGGGGTCTGCCAAGCAGTGAAGGATCAGTTGAAACAGGTCTTAAGGGACTTGCCAGATCAGCAGGCTCTTGCCCTAGCTGATCTACCTAGAGCCTTATGCTTTGCGGTGGACGCTATAAAGGATTCAATCCATCAGGCCTCCCGCCTTACGCTGTCTGTAGTACATATGCGCAGGCTTTTATGGCTCAAAAACTGGTCTGCTGAAGCTCCCTGTAAAAAATTGCTGGTCAGCTTCCCATTTCATGGTGAACGCTTATTCGGGGAAGACCTGGACAAATATATCCAGAGAATTTCCAGCGGTAAAAGTACACTTTTGCCGGTTAAAAACAGAGTTAGAGGTTCCTCTTTTAAGAGGCCTGCTTCTCCAGTCCCTAGGACATCGGCTGTGAAACAGTTCCGACGGCCTCCTCGGTCAAATCCCGGAGGTAAAAATCAGGGACAATTGCAGGGTAACAAGAAGCCCTGGAGCAGGAGAGGTACAAAACCTCCCCCAAAGTCAAATGCATGAAGGGTTGCCCCCACTCAATCGGGTGGGGGGAAGACTTCAGTTGTTCACAGAGACCTGGCGGGACACGATCAGAGACAGATGGGTGCTCTCCGCAGTAAATCTGGGATACAAATTGGAGTTAAAAGACTCCCCTCCTTCCCACTTTATAAGGTCAAACGTGCCAAGGGATCCCCAGAAGAGAGGATCCCTCCTGTTGGCACTAGAACAATTATTGCTCCAAGCAGTAATTATAGAGGTTCCCCTGGAAGAATGGGGGTTCGGGTTTTACTCAAACCTCTTTACAGTCCCGAAGCCAAACGGGGACGTGAGGCCCATATTAAATCTAAAAGGGCTAAACAAATTCCTACATATCAGGACTTTCCGGATGGAGTCGATCCGGTCGGTGGCCACTGCCCTACAAGGGGAGGAATGGTTAGCCTCGATCGACATCAAAGATGCTTATTTGCACATTCCCATCTTTCCAGCCCACCAAAAATTTCTACGCTTTGCGGTAGAAGGGCGCCATTTTCAGTTCAGAGCCTTACCCTTCGGTCTGGCCACAGCACCACGAGTATTCACAAAAATTCTGGCCCCATTATTGGCCAATCTAAGAACACGAGGTGTAACGATAATGGCATATCTAGACGACTTGTTGCTGATAGACCACTCAGTGGAAAAACTAGAAGTGGTTGTTCACGAGACAATCAAGTATCTGGAATCTCACGGTTGGATTATCAACCGAGACAAGTCAGCCCTAAAACCAGTCAAAAGTCTGGAATACTTGGGGCTAAGGCTGGATTCAGACCAGAGAAAAATTTTCTTGCCTCAAGAAAAGGGGTCGTCTTTGAGAGATTTGATCCACTTAGTGGGTTCAAAAAGACAGACATCCATACGCCTGTGCATGAGGCTGCTGGGAAAAATGGTGGCATCATTCGAAGCAGTACCCTACGGTCAATTCCATTCAAGGAATTTGCAAAGGGCCATACTGTCAGCCTGGAACAAAAAAGTTCAGGCTCTGGACTTACCAATGTCCTTGTCCCCTTCCGTTCGCAAGAGCCTCCGCTGGTGGTTGGTTCCCCAGAATCTGGAAAGAGGGAAATCCTTCAGTCCGATTTCTTGGAAGGTGGTCACTACAGATGCCAGCCTTATAGGCTGGGGAGCAGTACTGGAGCAATGGTCTCTCCAGGGCAGATGGTCGGATGCGGAAAAGGCCCTGCCCATCAATCTCTTAGAGATACGAGCAGCCCGGTATGCCCTAGTAGCATGGACATCCAAACTCCAAGGGTCCCCTGTCAGAATTCAATCAGACAATGCCACAGCAGTGGCATATATCAATCATCAGGGGGGCACCAGGAGTCGTGCAGCCCAGAGGGAAGTAAATTACATCCTGAGATGGGCAGAAAGATATGTCCCAGCCATATCTGCGGTATTCATTCCAGGAGTGGAGAATTGGAAGGCGGACTTTCTAAGTCGCCAACAATTATGCCCAGGGGAATGGTCCCTTCATCCCGAGGTTTTCCGGACAATATGTCAGCGGTGGGGAACACCGGTTGTAGATCTGCTAGCATCCAGATTCAACGCAAAAGTGGACAGGTTTGTCTCTTGGACAAGGGATCCCCTAGCTTGCGGCTCGGATGCCCTAGTGTTCCCTTGGGAGCAGTTCAAGCTGATATATGCATTCCCACCGCCACAATTGTTACCTCGATTACTCCGCAGAATCAGGGTAGAAAAGAAACCAGTGATTCTGGTGGCTCCAGCGTGGCCCCGAAGAGCATGGTACGCAGAGATTGTAAAGATGTCTGTGGGGAGTCCTTGGACCCTCCCACATCGTCCGGACCTGCTTTCGCAAGGACCGATATACCACCCTTCCTTACCAGCCCTAGGTTTGACGGCCTGGCTATTGAAGCCCACATTCTAAAAAAGAGAGGGCTCTCTAATGCTGGGGTATCTACCATGATCAATGCCAGGAAGCCGGTATCCAGGCAGATCTACTATAGAATCTGGAAGGCGTACATCGCCTGGTGTGAGGCCAAGAAATGGCATCCACGTAAATACGTAATAGGTAGGATTCTGGACTTCCTACAATGGGCTGTAGATAGGAAGCTTGCCTTGAGTACTATCAAGGGTCAGATTTCGGCCTTGTCAATATTTTTTCAAAGGCCCTTGGCTTCGCATTCACTAGTCAAAGCCTTTATACAAGGAGTGATGCGTATTAGTCCTCCGGTTAATATTCCCATATGTCCATGGGATCTAAACTTGGTTCTGTCGGTTCTACAGAAACAACCATTTGAACCATTACAGCATATTTCTTTGGTTCTTCTCACCAGGAAATAGATTTTTCTAGTAGCCATTTGTTCGGCTAAAAGAGTATCGGAATTAGCAGCTATGTCCTGTAGGGAGCCATATCTGGTTATCCATAAGGACAGAGTAGTGTTACGTCCTCATCCAGCCTTTCTTCCTAAGGTGGTATCGAGGTTTCATTTGAACCAAGATGTGGTTCTTCCTTCTTTTTTCCCCAAACCTACTTCGGTAGAGGAAAAGTTATTGCATTCTTTGGATGTAGTAAGAGCAGTTAAAGCTTATCTAAAAGCCACTGCTCAGATTCGCAGAACGGATACTTTGTTTATTCTGCCGGAAGGCCCCAGAAGGGGTCAGGCAGCGTCAAAATCTACTTTAGCCAAGTGGATTCGACAGGTCATAATACAAGCCTATGGCTTGAGAAGGAGACCGCCTCCGTTCAAAGTTAGGGCGCACTCCACGAGAGCAGTTGGAACTTCATGGGCAGTGCATCACCAGGCCTCCCTGGCTCAAATCTGTAAGGCCGCAACATGGTCTTCAGTACACACGTTTACTAGGTTCTACCAGGTGGACGTTAGAAGTCAGGAGGATGTCGCCTTTGGGCGCAGTGTGTTGCAGGCCGCAAAAGATCCTCATGTCTGATAGCGCTCAGCTTATGTATGGTGTATCCCCCCCCTCGTTGGGCATTGCTTTAGGACATCCCATTAGTAATGACTATGTCGCTCTGTGTCCCGTGATGTACGAGAAAGAAAATAGGATTTTTATAACAGCTTACCTGTAAAATCCTTTTCTTGGAGTACATCACGGGACACAGAGCTCCCACCCCTCTTTGGGGACACTTATTGCTTTGCTACAAAACTGAGGTGCTCCCGGATGGGAGGGGCTTATATAGGGGAGGGTACTTCCGGTTTTGGAAGTTGCCAGTGCCAGCACCTGAAGGTATCTATATAACCCACATAGTAATGACTATGCCGCTCTGTGTCCCGTGATGTACTCCAAGAAAAGGATTTTACAGGTAAGCTGTTATAAAAATCCTATTTTTCTGCTAGAAAATTACTTGGAAAACCCAAACATGATGTAATTTATTTTTAGCAGAGACCCTAGAGAATAAAATGGTGGTTGTTGCAATATTTTATGTCGCACCGTATTTGGGCAGCAATTTCTTTAAAAAAAATACACTTTTATGAATTTAAAAAAATGTATAATGTAAAAGAAGAAGTTGTACCGCGAGAATCGTGATCTTTATTCTAAGCAAAAAAATTGTGATCCTCATTTTAGCCAGAATCGTGCAGCTCTACTCAAAATTCTCACCAAGTGATTTAATCCTAAACTACCATACTATACGTTTCTGCAGCAAAACATTCAATACCATCTGCCCTTTGCACTTTATTGGTTACAGAATGATTATGGGGTTGATTTAGAAAAACTGGAGAGTGCAAAATCGGGTGACGCTCTGCATAGAAACCAATCAGCTTCCAGGTTAATTTAACAAGCTGAAGTTAGAAGCTGCCTGGCTACTATGCACAGCTGCACCAGATTTTGCACTCTTCAGTTTTAGTAAGTCAAACCCAGTGTGTCTGGTCAAGTCTGGTGCTTCAAATGAAAAGCTGGTACTCTTTGCGGACGACTTGTTGCTGACCTTGACCTCACCGATCACATCCCTACCTAATTTATATGCTATTTTGCAGCCTTTTTCTAACATTTCCGGGTTGGCAATTAATCATAGTAAGTCAAGAGCACTGAACTTATCTTTGCTAAGCTCCACTCAGGCTACGCTTGAAAAATCATTTCAATTCCGATGGGAATCCACAGCTCTCCCTTATTTAGGCATACAGCTGACCTCATCTATTGGTGAGTTGTACAAAGAGAATTATCCAGCCCTTTTCAAACGGCTAACAGCTGACATGGCTAAGTGGCAGGTTCACCCGCCATCGTGGTTTGGCAGACTTCACTCAATTAAAATGAATGTTCTACCTCGATTATTGTATTTCTTCCGTACCTTGCCAGTTTCATTGGCCCGTGATGACCTTAAACGATTCCAGAATAAAGTAATACAGTTTATTTGGGGTGATAAGAGACCCAGGGTGAATAGGAGCACTCTATACACGTTGAAGCGGAGAGGAGGACTTGGTCTTCCAGACTTATTAAAATATTTTTATGCTGCCCAGATAGCACAACTTACAAGGTTTCACTCCCAACAGGCACAGGCCATTTGGATGGCTATGGAATCTTATTCCTGCCGTCCCAAACCTATTTCTTATATTTTATGGCTCCCTATCAAGGAGCGACCTCCTATACTTTGCCCTACTTTATCCATGTCACTGGAACTATGGGACAGACTCTCCAGATCTCACAAATTCAAATCTCCTCATTCTCCATTGACACCTCTGCTTCAAAATAAAGCATTCACCCCGGGTCTCACCCCACTAGCGTTCGAATGGTGGACTAATAAGGGTTTTAAGTGTATTGCTGACTTGTGCGATCATAGAGGTATGCTGACCGAACGGACTATGGCTGACAGGCATCAAATGCCTCCAGCGGAGGGTTATAGGTTCGCCCAAATCTCACATTATGTACAAACCCTGGCTCGCAAGAGCGACCTAGCAACCCAAACTCCCATGGAACATCTATGCAAAAATTATGATAAAATTAAAGGACATTTATCTGCTATATATTCGATATTGCTGAGTGCATCGACAAAGCTGAATTATATGGTCCAATGGGAGACCGACTTGCAGGAAACCCTGGATCTGGACGAATGGCATAGGATAGCCGAGACAGCATCTCGTTCGCTCGTCAATACTTCGATAATTGAGGCCAATTATAAGGTTCTGCTGAGGTGGTATATGGTGCCGGTCAGACTGGCAACTTTTGTTTCAGGAGCTACCCCGTTGTGCTTTAGAGGATGTGGCCAGGTGGGCACCACCTATCATATTTGGTGGACATGCCCAAAGGTCCGGAGGTTTTGGATCAGGGTGTATAATTTAGTTTACTCCCTTACCCAACTAAACCTAACTAAATCAGCTAAGCAAGCACTACTGGGGGGAGGAGATGTGGAAGCCTCCAAGTCCTGCAAGAGGCTCTTGACATTTATATTTATCTCAGCCAAAATCACCATTGCTAGGAACTGGAAATCGGCAGCTCTACCATTCGATCAGCTTAAAGGCAAGTTGTCTTGGTTGATGCTAAACGAACGCTTGACCGCTCTGGCCCAAGATAAAATGAAACTGTTTCATAAAGTGTGGGACCCATGGCTTCGTTACCTAACTAATGACCCGGGGATGTTTACAGCATAGCCTAAGGGGTTAGGTTGGGATGTCTGGGTGCTGAATCGGGGCTCCTCCCCCCCCCTCCCTCCCCCCATTCCCCCTCCTCAACTGTCCTTTCCTTACTCTGTTTCCTCCCTTCTATTCTCTGTCACTGTCCTCTTTCCTCTCTTTTGAAATTTACTTATTGTTTATGTTTGGAGTCAGATCCAGACCTTAGAGGTTTGTGCTGCTCCCTGTTTTCTCAGCTCCTACGGGACCATTGTCAGTCTGATCGGACCTCTGGGCTGCCCACACAGCCGGCTGAGTTGCGCCCCCCCCGATAGATGGATGGGGGGGCGGCTCATCTGGGTGGACGGTTCAGATATGATCTGCGATGCTAATAGGGGTTAACGGCTCTACGGAGCTTCGGACTTATGTGAGCTATTAAGTAGTGATAATCGTTATTTCTACTTATTTTTTTTTTTTTTGTTTACTACTCCAAGGACCCCTACACTTAGTGATCTTCATTGTGTTACCCCAAATGTTGATTGTGACTGTACAATGTTATGTTGCGACTTTTATACATTTTGTATGACAAAACTTGAATAAAAATATTGAAACACAAATGAAAAGCTGGACTTCTTATTGGGCATCGCAGGGTGGGGTTATCTTATGTTGAAATCTGGTATCTATTTTCTGATTTCAGTATGTATCCCTGTGTTGGCGCTCCCAACCGATTAGTAACCAGATTTGCAAAGGCACTTTGATAGCCGAGTGTGTTTTCCACAAATATTTGCAGATGTTTGCCACCGAGACCCCTGTTTTTTATGACTTAGAAGTAGGTTATACATTAGATCCCGTTTGCACACTGGCATGGCTGAACATTAGAATATTTAAGAAGACCACACAAGCAAAGTTAATTCTTACCACATGCGTAATAATGAGACTTGGCAGTTTTGTAGTTCAAGCTGTGCCTATGGGTCAGCCTTTTCTGCCCTGTGTCATCATTCAGTTCCCGTCATGCCTCCTGCAGTGACTTCACTCTGTAGAAACCTGAGTAATGGCAGTTCCATCCCTATGTCATACAACTACCAGAAGAAACCTAATTCGATGTGTAATGGAGTGCTCACTGTGTGGAGCATGACTATACTTTCCTATCTGGTACTGTTGTAGCCAATGTAACTTATATGATTGTTAATAAATGGACCTTTCTGTTTTTCTGGCTATCCATATTTTTGTGACTGCCAAATTAATGTCTGGCTGATCCTTATAGATGTTGAGTTTATTTCCAGAATTTTTGTGCATCTATGACATCTCAGTTCTCCTCATTCATACCTATAAACAGGGGATGTAAAATTACATGCAGATTGTTGTAGTGTAGAAAGTTCTGTTAGTGGTAAATATGTGTTTAAAGAGTGATTGGCTTTCACTAATGCAGCTTCAGAAATCTATTGTTTTCAATGGTCTTTCAAGACCAGTACCTGGTAAAAATAGCTCTCTCTAGTAGAAACCTCAACAGTAACCTCAGCCCTTTTTGGAGGCTTTGTTAAAACATCGGATTGGCTGAAGATCCTGATTGATCTACAGCAGGTTGGCATGTGGGTTGGCTTACTGCTCTCATCCTGGAAAGACTGAGTGCAGTAAGTCTTTATGTATAAACCATTCTCTTAAAGTTACCTTTGTTATGTCTGCTTCAGATTTCTGATTGCAGTAGAAAGGTTTATGTAGCTCTCATGGAAAACGTTGTAATGTTGACATCTGAAGTGATATCAAAGGTTTTTTTTTTTTTTTTTTTTTTGGACCAAACCACCTTCTTTACACTCGTTTTAAAAATGTTGCAATGCAATTTCCTATGTACACTATATACACCTTCTTCTGATGCTCACATTCCCATTGTAGGCACTTTTGGCTGTGGACACGGGTCAGCATGGACAGTGTGACCGGTCTGCTGCTACAGTGTCATACACAACAACCTGCGATGCACTGTTGTGTTGTGACACCTTTCTATCAGAACCAGCATTAACTTTTTCATGAATTTGAGCTACAGTAGCTCTTCTATTGGATCAGAATACACAGTCCAGCCTTCGCTCCCCATATGCATCAGTGAGCCTTGGGCTCCCGTGATCCTGTGGCCGGTTCGATGTTTTTTTTTTATTTTTTATTCCTTGGATCATTTTTGGTCCGTCCTGACCACTGTAGACTGGGAATATCCCACAAGAGTTGTAGTTTTGGTGATGCTTTGACCCAGTCATCTAGACATTACATTTTGGTGCTTGTCAGTCGCTCAACTTCTTGCGCTTGACCATTTTTTCTGCTTTCAACACATCGACTTTAGGGAACAACATGTTCACTTGCTGCCTAATATATGCCACCTGCTTTCAGGTGCCATTGTAACGAGATAACCAATGTTTACTTTACCTGTCAGTGGTTATGGCTGATCGGTGTATATACACACTTACATATATGTTTTGTTAAGAAATGTATGCTTCAGTGTTGTTCTTCAACACTTTATAAAGAATGAATATATTAGATGCGTTTAATGAACAATGATCTCCTTTTTTCTCTGTGAAGGAATCTGATGAGGGCAGCGATGGAGAGGATTGCGGTGTTAATCAAGGTGACCTGGATGCATTGATGTTTGGCCAGCAAGTTACAAAAAGCACAGAGGGTGAGAAGACTGGTAAAGAAGCGCCAATGGTGTCTGGAAAGTGGGTGTGCGCCCAATCATCTGAGACCAAGAAAATAAATCACAATCAGTTTATCACTGAAAAGCTGGAGGTGCTCGCAAAGGCCTACACTGTTCAAGGAGACCGCTGGAGATCTCTGGGATATTCAAAGGCTATAAATGCATTAAAAAGTTACCATAAGCCAGTTACATCTTCTCAGGTGAACAAAAATGTTTATTAATGTAGCCATTGTTGTATATTGATTTTAAGGAAATGTGAAAGATTAATCCATAGCAATGCAGATCGCTCCTTTAAACCAGTGGTCCCTTTTGGCACCGGGGACCGGCGTTGTGGAATAAAATTGTGGCAAGGCCTGGGGGGGGGGTTGGGTTATGCAGCTTTTCGCAGGCAATCTGTCAGGGAAATGGTTGGTGTTGGTGCTTCAATCATCATGGCACCTTGGTTGATATGGTGTCAGGATGATTGAAGCACATTATTTTTATTACATTGTAATATAAAATTAAATAGTTCAACTCACCATAATGCCGAATCTGTCACCAGATGTGGATTGTCACTTGCCACGTTGTCTGCCACAGATTGTCACTGCAGTGGTGTCCGCACAGGCCAGTGAGGGAGAACAGCGGTGATGTGGGGCGGACGGTGAGAGATAATGTCATCTCTCTGCTGCCCCCGCCTCACCTCCAGCAGTGTAGCAGCCCTGCTGTGTGGGCGGAAGTGTGGTGATGCGGGCAGGCTGTGAGAGATGATCTCATCTCTGCTCCCCCGCTTCAACTCCAGCAGTATAGCAGCCCGGCTATGAGAGCGAAAGAGCGGTCATGCAGGCGGGCGGTGAGAGATGATATCTCTCTTCTCACCCACCTCATCTCTAAGGTGGGTGGGTGGGTGGGCGGACGGTGAGAGATGATGTAATTTCAGACAGTGCGGCCTGGCTGCAAACAGGTCACAGCCCGGCATCGGGCCGGGGGTTGGAGACCCCTGCTTTTAAACCAGCCTTTCTCAACCTTTTAAATACAGAGGAACCCTTGATAAAACTTTCCAGTCTTAGTGAACCCTTGCTAAAAAATAACTATATCTATAACTCATGATACATTAGCATGATCGTGAGTGGGATAAATACTCTTTAGGGCCCTTTCACACGTGTGGTCCGTATTCCATCCATCCGTTTTCGGATGAACATCCGCTGACACCCGATATCATTCGTCTCCGCTATGGTCCGATTCTGCAGACGAAGGAAAATCCTATTTTCCATCCGTCTGCAGAGCGGATCGGATGAACACGGACAGAAGGTCAGTGTTCATCTGATCCCCCCCATAGAGGAGAGCGGAGATCTGACAGTGTGCAGGGACTGACTGCTCAGTCATCTGCTGGCTCAGAGGGGATCAACGACGGAGCAAGTGGATAATAAAGGAACGGATCCTTACGGGATCTGTCAGTGTGAAAGGGCCCTTAAACTTGTGATCATTGGGAAGAATTACCCCCTTACATATAGCTAAAAGTATCAATGGTGTCAGTGGAAACTTGCCTGAGAAGCAGAAATTGCTCAAGGAACAGGGCAGCACATTGGTTAGCACTTTCACCTAGCAGCAAAAGGGTCGCTGGTTCGAATCCCGACCATCTACCTGGAGTTTGCATGTTCTCCCTGTGTCTGCGTGGGTTTCCTCCGGGTACTCCGGTTTCTTCCCACACTCCAAAGACACGCTGGTAGGTTAATTGGATTTTGTCTAAATTGGCCCAGTATATATGTGTGTACGACTGTGTGTCCCAAGCATGTCCAGATCCTACGGGGTAAAATTACCACACCAGCCAAGCAGACACTGGCTGCAAAAAGCGCCTAGAGGCGATTTCAGTTTGCATGTGTAGCGCTATACAAGTCATTTATTCATTCATTCATTCATTCAACCCCTAGCAACCTCTGGAGGAACCTTGTTTGCGAAACCCTGCTTTAAACCCTTATGGGAAATTTAACATCCAAAGCTACTTGTTTTTAGAACACTTTTTAAAGGTTTTGGTTCTATTTGGTGGTCTTATCATAACCTATTTAATAATATTGTCGTTTTAAGAATAAGCCTAGGTTCACATCTCTGTGGCTGGGGAATTTGTGCAAAATCGGCACATTCCCGACCTGAGAGAAAACTTGTTGTACTTTAGCAGGTGTGCCATTAATGGTACGCACAGGCATTGGCAACCCTGGAACGTTTTTTGCGCAATTTTAAAAAAGGACCGGGGACTGCTTTCCCCCGCATCCAGGGATCCCGCACTGTTGGCACCCGAGCTGATTCTTCAGTTACAGGCCCTGGCATCTTCAGTAAGGGAAACCGGCAGTTAAGCCTTTAGGCTTCACAGCCGGATCCCTACTGCTCATGTGCGAGTCGCACTGCGCTTTCTGAATTGTTGCAGCATCTTCTGGGACCCATGTGTGTCCCAGAAGGCAGCAGGGGGATGGAGGAGGGACCAGACATACTCAAAGATCGCCGCGGCTAACTTGCCCAGAACTGGGAGTGGGTATCTGTCAAAACTAGGTACCCACTGAAATGTGAAGGTGTTTCTTAGTACACCCTAAAAGATTCCAATGCAGATTACAAGCAAAATCAAGCATGTGATTTTTTTTACATACTGCTGCCATTGAATTCACAAATGTTAACCCTTTGGTGCCGGCTGCACTCAAATATGCGGCCTGGTGCCTCGAGGCCACATATTTGCGCGACTTGCGGTCAATACAGTTGTGCCGAGAACGCACTCCTGGCACAGTTACCGGCTTCCAATCGCTGCTTGCGATCAGGAGTTTTTGGATCACGTTACCGCCATGACAGGCAATAACAACGGTCACGTGATCTTAAGCCCCACCTCCCAGTAACCTAAACCTCTTAAAGGGATGGGAGGCGCCGGCGTGAAGAGGTTAAAACGGGTTTTGTTGGATTATGTAATAAATTTCACAACTATATGTTTTCAAAAGAATGCAATCATTGAAAAGTCTTCCCTTATCTGCGTGAACTGTGCTGGTTATTCATTCTGATTAGACTAGGTCTATGATTTGGGAGCAAAATGCTTGATGGAAAGTATATACTCATAATGCCGCGTACACACGACCATTTTTCTCGTCGGGAAAAATGTCATTTTTTTCTCTGACGAGAAAAACAACCGTGTGTGGGCTTTTGGTCATTTTTCCAGACGAGAAAAACGGCATTAATCACGACGAGAAAAATTAGAACATGCTCTAATTTTTCTCGTCGTGATTCACGGCAGTTTTCCCATAGGGAAACACTGCCGGGGAGCCTACACACGGTTGTTTTTCTCGACCAAGAGAAAAAATTACGGGAAAACCGGCCGTGTGTAGGGAAACAAGCCGTTCCTAGTTTTTCCCGTCGATTTTCTCGACGGTGTTTTCACCGTCGAGAAAATTGATTGCGTGTACGCGGCATAATAGTTTTATATTCTGCAATCATTTACAGAGCATTGCTGTGGTAAGAAAGAGACATTGTTGGTATATTTATTGTAATAAGATCCCAAACAATTTATCTACAGTTTACTAAAACTAAAAATTATGTAAATATTTAATAAGACATTCCAGTCAAAATTAAAATGAAATCTTGAACCTGCCTGTGGTTTAGTTTTAGGTTTTTAAACCAGACATTGCTGTAGTGAAGCAGTCTACCCCATTACATTTTATCTGAAATGCATCTGCTGCTAATGCTAGAACATTCACTCAGAGCTCCTGGCTGCCATTCACAGAAAGAGAAATGTAAAAAAAATAAAAAATTTAATTGGTGGATGTGAGAAATCACCTTTAAACTTGTCTTGGTAATTTGAATGTGACTCTTGTGTTTACTGGATAGCGCTACTAGTTTTTAGAAAATACATTTTTTTTCTTATTGTTCTTTAACAAGCTGTAAACTTTAAATGAAAGACATTGGTGACGTCCTTTGAAGTGCTCAGTTTGTTCACGCTTGTGTTACTTTTAGGAAGCTGCCAAAATTCCTGGTATTGGTAAGAAAATGGCTGAGAAAATTGATGAATTACTGGACAGTGGGCATCTGCGCAAACTAGATCACATCAGTGACAGTGTTGCTGTCCTAGAGGTCTTCTCTAACATCTGGGGGGCAGGTGTGAAGACAGCCCAGAGCTGGTACCAACAGGTATGTAATGACAGATAAAGCATGTTCTTTAAAAAAGCGACTTCTGATTTCCTTACAGCAGGGGTGCCCAACCTTTTGAAGAGCGAGAGCCACATAAGCGACTTGGTAACCAGTCGAGGGCCACAATGAGTGGAAGGGGACACAAGTTTGTTTACATCTGCGGCTCCATATCGGTGAATGGAGGGTCCCATTGAGTCAGACAAATTGTGTGAAAGGGGCCTAAGGCTGCTTTCACACTGATGCACTGTGGTTTACCCACACAGCATATGCAGCGCTGTGCGCCTGTAGCTTTCCTGGGTTTGCTGCACTTTTCCATAGACTTCTATTATATCCTGCAGGTGTGGTGCACTTTCTGAAAGCACACCAAACCTGCAGGTAATAACAGAAGTCTATGGCTCAGTGCAGGTGCCCCGCAGGTAAACTGCACTGCACCTGCGGATCAGTTTGAAAGCAGCCCAGTAACCACCGCAGAACAGATATGCCCAAATATACACTGTGATTTTAGTAATAAACTTACTTTTAATAACAGTCTTCCATTCAGGTATCGCCGGCTGTTGCTATACCAGGCAGAGTTCATTTGGTATCACTCCACCTGTGACAGGAGGCAGTGCTTTACAGGAAGCATCGGCTTATGCGGCTCTTCTCCGCAGCCGCTTGCTTCATCTACTGCTGGCTTCATCTACCACTGGCACAACTCTGATGCTCTAGGATGGCAACCTGCGATCTGTGCTTGCCAACCCGCTATCCCAGATCAGGAGGTCACGGGCCACATCAGAGGGCTCCGCGGGCCACATGCGGCCCCCGGGCCACTGGTTGGGCACCTCTACCTTACAGGCTGCTGTTTTTTCAACTTTGCCTTATCTAATAAAGTATGCTTAGTGTTTTGTATCCACAAAATACCTAAACTATGGGTTAAGTGTTGGTGAGAGTAAAATATAAGAGAAGGGGGTTAAGATTTGTGTCTGCCTAGAGTTTTTTCAAGCATTTTTCCTAGTGTTTTGTTTGTTCAGATCGTAAATCTTAATTTGCAGGTTGTGTGGGATATAAGGCTAGGTACTGGGCTTCCACATTAGACCTGTGCTGGTGCCTGCCAAGAAGTACATTCATAGTAGCAACTTATGGCTATGGGATCCAGTAAAAAGTTTTTTTTTTTTGTTTTGTTGCAGCATTACTGTCATATATGTTTTTAAGGTAAAAATGTCTGATGTCTAGTGTTTACAAAGTGTATCTGTTAAAGGAAAAGTTCAGGATTAAAAAAAAAAAAAACATTTATACTCACCTAGGTAGATGCAGCATCACTAGGATGCGGCATCTGTCCCCTGCCAGCTCGGTTTTCCCCTTCTGCTCTGAGCAGAGAGCCATGACTGTCAGTCTCCTTTCTCCACTCCAGCGCTCACTGGAGTGCTGTGCTGTGGAAGGGGCAGCAGGGGCTGGCTCAGCCTCTCAGTGGATCACTGAGAGGCTGAGCCATGTGCCGATCCCGGCTTCTTGGCAGATACCAACCATATGGTCAGGATCTTTTCAGAGCCTGGATCAGCTCTGTGACGTCAGCAGACAGCCTGCTGTCAACAGATTACAGGAGTGCAGATTGAACTGCACTCCTGTGATCCATAGGAAAAGTATGGCCATGAAAGCTTTGGCCATACTTCTTTTAATGTTAGCAGCTCAGATTTCACCTCCCATTTCTAGTGCAAATTGGAAAATGAGAGGTGTAAACATTTGTTTCAACATATTTTGTATAATATGACTATATACATAGTGCTCTAGCTAGCTTAATATGCTTTTTCAGGGATTTCGAAGTCTGGATGACATCCGCTCAAAGGCCAACCTAACCACCCAACAGGTCATTGGCTTGAAACATTATGAAGACTTTCTAGACCGCATGCCCAGGGAAGAGGCTGGAAGGATTGAAGAAACTGTAAGGCCTTTGTATTTTACAGTTACAGAAAATGACTAATTCTGGTTTTATTTGTTTTGTTGAATTTATGAAAATAGTAACAAGTTTCTTGTGACTGCACTTCTGTCTGACACTAGTGTGTTTGCATATCTTTTATGCATCTTGTGTGACTAAGCCATAACTGATTTTATTAATACTCCTAACTTAATACTCCAATAATATTTAACGAAAAACAATAACTACCCATCTGCATACTGAACATAAAATGAAATCCCCACCGGTAATAGAAAACATTCATTTAGTCAGATACTGGATTGATATTTGGCCTGATGAAGAAACTTTAGCCCTGATTTGTTAATAATTGTTCTATGAATTTCCCCCACCCAACTTTAAATCCATCTTTAGAAGGCTGGATGGGAATTTAATGATATCCTCATTCACCTTATGTGCTATCCTTTTCTGGTCATTCATTTTGTTACCTGCAAGTGCCAAAGCCTGAAATTCAGGTTTATGACGAAGCAACTATGATGTTGTGAAACGCATCAGCTGTTTGTCCTGCTTCTGTTTTCACATGAACTTTGACTATTCATTACAATAATAGCATTTATTGGAGTGCGGCTGTCCAGAATCCATTTCTTAATTATTTTTTCCATACACAAGTCAGATGGATTGATATCGGTATGCCTGTGCGTGTAAGGTGACTGGTAGTCCTAGAACGTATGGATAGGTGGTGCTGGAGTTCAGAAGGGCATATTGTGTGCGTGTTTGCCATGTAGTGATCATGCATGCCACACAATGCAACTGAAGGACAGCAACTACAAAGCGCAGAATGCAGCTGGAACATAATGGATTGTCACTTTGTTAATAAATAGCTGGCAATCACTGAACAAATTCCTGGGCTCCTTCTTTTTGCCAAAGCTAAAGTTGATTAAAGTAAGGTTAAGCAACATGTGAGATCTTTGGCTGCTGGGAATGGAGCTGGAAGACATGATCAAGCTGTGCAGATAAACTCTGCTTTTGTTTTCAGGGTATTTGTGCCTTTTGCCTCTGCAAATTTCTTTCTCTTCTATTATTCGGGGCACAACATTAATATATTCTGTTAAGAAAGGGTTCTCTCTCCCACAAGCTTCTGTAAGAGCACAGCTCTTTGTAATGATCATCAGGACACACTATTTCAAAGACAGTCTGTTTGAGAAAATGAAAAGCGGTGGAGTTGGAAAAGTTGCTGTTGAGTGACAGGATCCCTCGGGGTGGGTTGGAACGAGCTGCTTTATGTTACACCTGCATACCCCCATCACCGTGGAAGCATCGGTCATTGCGACGCTGTCACTCAGCCACAGAGCCTGATTTTAAAGAATGCACACCAAACTGGACCCCACTGAGAATCTTGTTCCCATGCGTGTGATTAAAGGCCAAAGACTCATTCCCCCCACTGCCACCCTCCCTTTTTGTTCAAACACGGTTGTCACGTAAAGGATTTTCAAGAATGACTTTCCAATTTCAAGTACCTTTCTTCTCCCCTCCCCATCTTTTCAAAAGTCAGCCAGGTTGTTGTGGCTGCTGCAGGGGGAGGAGCCAGGGCCCATTGTTGTTGTTGATTGGATTACTTGTCCTGGGTCTCTAGGCCCCTGTGGGTGAAGCCCAGGAGAAAGAGGGGATTAAGGGATTAGGCACTGTCCTTGCTGTATGTCGCATCAAGAGCTTGGGGGAGCTTTGCACTCCGTGGCAGTGTAACTGGTCTTCGGAAATCTTCATTAAAAAGAGACAAAATATGCATGAGAATAGAGTGGTGACCTTCTTAGGCATGTCACTGGCACACACAGGACAGAATTAATGGGTTTATTCTACTAATAGAAGATGATCCTTAATTGTTATAAAGAGATAAAAAGAAAAACAACACAGAAAAGGCAATATTCGGAAGCTGCAGACCTTTTAGTATGCCATTGTTATACAACATCTGGGGAAACGGCTTACTGACGTATGTCACTCTGGATTTGTGATGGTACGTTTTATTTAGTGCTGCTCCACTTGCCATACATCCTATGTGCTAAGAAACTCTTCTATGGGAAAATCCGTGCTGCTTTTTATTTGCAGACAGTTACCTTATTTCTGTCATGGAGAAAAAATGATTATATATATATATATAAAAATAAAATATACAAACCGCATCTACTTGCACTCTCAAGTTAAATTGCCTGGCAGCGCGAACTAAAACGGCAAGGTGGCCAATTATGCTGTTTCTGTAACCAAGCTGTATAACACCTCTGCATGAACTTCCTTGCCTATTTTCACTGTGTAGAGGTGGTGATACACCCTGAGAACACCAGTAACAGGGATAAACAATATAGAACCAGGGGCCAGAACAACCATCTGTTTTATCAGGTTTATGTAGCTTGTGCAAACCCAGCAGAGTTTCATACCTTAATTTTCATTAAAAAGTAGAATAAAACCTGTATCTAAATTGTTGCTTTTCCATCCAGGTACGAAAAGCAGCCAAGGACATCAATACGGAAATGATCAGCATAGGTTGTGGCTCATACCGGCGACAAAAATCAACATGCGGAGATGTAGATGTCTTGGTCACACATCCAGATGGGAAGTCTCATAAAGGAGTTTTTAACAAACTAATTGACGGCCTTAAATCTCAAGGTAAGAATTGTGTCCTTAACTGAGAATAAAAATGCACCCACTGACTTTACACATAAGTGTGGCTAACAAATCATTTCAAAACCATGTCAAATGATTCCGACCTGTACTTATTTAATAATCAAAGACCAGGAACCAGCTCCCTCCAATCTATGAACATAGAGGCCTATAATTTAGATATGTAATAATAATAAAGTGTAGCATTCCAGAACATGTATGTGTTATTAGTTTCTGGAATGTTGCATGTTTTTCTAGTATATATTTCAAATTAAGTCTTTAAAGAACCTGTTACTTTATCATGCAAACTGCATTATGTCAATAACAAAGCAAACATTTATCGAGGCACAGGTTTTTTTGTTTTTTTTAATGTAATTTTATATTTTAAAAAAATCACTAAAATATAATTTACAAATATATAAATGTGTTCACATCTGCAAGGATAATGGACACAAACTGTACATCCTGTTACTTTAGTTTACCTTCCATTGTAGGCTAAGTGAGCCCTGAAAGTGTAAGCTTATTTCCACTAGTCTACTTTCAGGATCTTCCTCTATGGTGACTGGAATCGCCCTCATGTGCCCCCAGATGCTTACTAGACTTGTTCCCATTTAGAAAGGATTTTGTGAAATAATGGTCTGCACCATTCTTCCAGTGGCCCGCCTTAACAAGGAAACCATCAAGGCAGTGGAGGGAGTTCCTACATTCAAAGATCCTACAGATCAATAGTTTAAAACCTTTTTTTTTTTAACTCCATTCTCGCTGGTGGGTCCTGCCTCCAACCTATTCTGCAGTGACCTTAAATTAATCTCTCTACTGCAACAGTGGATTCATCACTAATAGACTAGGAAGCAGATGGATGGAGCCTTATGCTTTAGTTGTGATGGCCTGCTGGAAGCATTTGGACCTGTCTCCCATATTGGTCTTTTGTCAATACGTGTGCACAAGGCACACTGGTTAAAGTTCTGGTCTCTGGCGAACCCTGCATTCAAGGAGCACCTGACCTGCATAGTCTTCAAGGAACATCATCTCTGCGGATCGACCCTTGATATTAATAATGATGCCAATAGGGGCAAGAGCACCCAACTGTGAAAAACCTAAGGAAAAGGCTTGCCAAGTCTTTTTTCCCTCTTATTTCTTTACTCCCGGAGTATGCACATCTTGACCTCTCCAACTTTGTTCTCCGGCCACCCTCAAAGTCTGGGGTAAGAAGCCGGCTAAACTTTGGAAACATTTTTGCCCCCACTTTCCAAAACTGCATAGTTTGCCTTTTTAGGTGCTCAGGTGCAGAGTGATATTCCAGGAATACAAATGGAACCTTCACCCCCATCTCCCTCGTCGGCTTTTTACCTTTTATCCTTTGTAAGTGACCACACAGATTAGCAGAACTACCTCTGCCCCTTTTGGACGCTACTAGATCGAGTTTTTATTCTCCGGCTTTTGCCAGATCGGTCTCAGGAATAGTATTCTAACTGAATCACTCTTCTCTTTTGTAAAGAGTACATCTGCCTTTTTTGAGGCCTGTAATTCCAACAATCTAACAGATCGGCCTTTCCTTTTTTTGGCTTCTGTGTTAAGTTAGGTAGTGTACCTACAGGTTCCCCTTCTTGGCCTCATCTCAGAATCCTATTTGTGCTTCAGGGTGCTGGCCCCAGTGTTGGCCCTGGTGTGTTCTTATGGAATCCTTATTCCCCATTGTATTTGGCGACCGCCTGTGGATCTTCAAAGCAGACTCTGTTGGACAACGTATCCCTGATTTTGCAGATGTCTCAATGCTTTAGTGACAGCCTGAATCTTCAGAAATCAGTGCTGTGCTGGAATCCTCTCACAATCTGCAGACAATTTGGACCAGAATGTTTTTTCTTTCTCGTACATCACGGGACACAGAGCGACATAGTCATTACTATGTGGGTTATATAAGATACCTTCAGGTGCTGGCACTGGCAACTTCCAAAACCGGAAGTACCCTCCCCTATATAAGCCCCTCCCATCCGGGAGTACCTCAGTTTTTTGCCAGTGTCTAAGGTGTTGGCCAAGAAGTAACATGTGTTTTTCACTGAGCTTGCGTACAGGTTCTTTTAGGCCTCAGTAAGCTATTCCGGATCCGACCAAAAAAGCTTCATAGCTAAACGGTCGGTACCCGGGCCTTGCAAGAGAAGAGCAAGGTTTTGCCTGTAATGCCTCTCTTAGGAGGGCTGGACCCTGGGATCCAGAGCTCTGGTCATACCCACGACCAAGATGTTTTCTGTGCAGGGTGCTATACAGGTCCAGGGGAGTGGAATCCTTGGGAACCCGGTCCCTGAAGGTTTAATTACAATGCTTGCCGTGATAGGTGAAGTTTGGGCTTCTGTGGACCAAACAGAGTCTTGCGGCGAGGAAAAGGTAAGTGGGGGCCCTCAGGAACTTGGTTCTATTGGGGGACCCCCAAGCCTAATTTGTCTTTCTGCCTGTTACCTAAGGTATTCCCGCTAATATTCTGTGCATGCCTGTTACTACTAAGAAAATGTAAAAAAATTTAATAGTAGGCAAGAAAAAAAAAAAAATGGTAAGACCGCGGTACCTGTGTTAAACACTAGAGGCCGCTATGGTTCTTTTTTCTTGTAATGTGAATTTTTTTCTTCCAAAGTCAAATCCAGGCAGTTGGTAAGTTCTCTGCTGGGAAGCTGTCTCCTCTGCCCTGTTGCTGCGCTCATCCATCCCCGGGCCCTGCGGCAGGGACCCTGGCTCCCATCTAGCTCCTTATTTTTTTTTAAAAAGAGCGCCGAAGGCGCACGTGCGCGTGCACGCGCCTCTATATATAGAGGCGATCTAGAAAAAGGGGCGGAGCTGGTGGATGACGCTCGGTGTGCGCCGCGGCGCTACTGCGCATGTGCGGGCGTCCAGCGTGTTTAAAGGCACAATCACAGCTGGCTATTGAAGTGCACAGACTGAGCTAGCAACAGTAAATAAGGCACACAGAGGCGGTTGATGCAGGCATCCCCTAGAAAGGCACTTTAGTAGACACCAACTGTTATATAGCAGCAATTGTGCTAGACTATTATCAGTAAAAGTGGTGTATTACGGCTGGAATACCTCAGCTTTGGGCTTAGGAATATGCCGTCCAGAAGCTCCGGAACTAAATCTTCCAGGAAGCGAAGGGGGTCTCCATCGGGCTCTGAGGATCTTGGGCATGCTTCTGCTGCACCAGTCTCCCCTGAAAATTCAGAGGTTAGTGACCGTAGAGACCCCGCAGGAGTACCTGGTACTGTGGCTGTCCTCAGTTCACCTGCTCCTGTGTATGTAACAGAGGAGGTTTTTTCCTCAGCTCTGGGAGGATTAGAAGAGAGATTGTCAACATTGATCGCTGCCTCCCTGTCACAGGGAAAGCACGCCCGATCTCCGTCTCCTCCTTCAGAGTACCTGTTAGCGGAGCAACAGTCCCATAAAGGGATCGACCTGCCTGAAGGGGATCAGGATGAGGTTGATTCTGTTATAGAGGAATCAACAGTGGAGGAACCTTTCTCAGCATCTCAAGCTGAAAGATTATGGGTTCAGTCTCTGACTAACATGGTCCGATCAGCATTTAAAATGCACCTTGCGGAACCATCAACCACTACTGTCTCCTCGCTGGGGTCGCTAAAAGCTCCCCAGACTGTCTGTTCCTTTCCACTTCACCCTTTACTGGAAGGGCTCATTTACCAGGATTGGGAACATCCTGATAAAATATTTACTCCCCCCAAGAGATTTCCAGTGGTCTATCCCATGGAGGATAAGTTCATCAAAAAATGGAGGGTCCCTACAGTGGACGCAGCCATCTCTTGTGTGAATAAATCACTGACATGTCCAGTGGATAATGTCCAAATGTTCAAGGACCCAATAGATAAAAAATTGGAGTCCTTATTAAAATCTGCTTTTTCTACAGCAAGCTTGGTGACACAACCAGCAGTGGTAGCTATTGGGGTCTGCCAAGCAGTGAAGGATCAGTTGAAACAGGTCTTAAGGGACTTGCCAGATCAGCAGGCCCTTGCCCTAGCTGATCTACCTAGAGCCTTATGCTTTGCGGTTGACGCCATAAAGGATTCAATCCATCAGGCCTCCTGCCTTACGCTGTCTGTAGTACATATGCGCAGGCTTCTATGGCTCAAAAACTGGTCTGCTGAAGCTCCCTGTAAAAAATTGCTGGTTAGCTTCCCATTTCATGGTGAACGCTTATTCGGGGAAGACCTGGACAAATATATCCAGAAAAATAGGATTTTTATAACAGCTTACCTGTAAAATCCTTTTCTTGGAGTACACCACGGGACACAGAGCTAGTCATTACATAATGGGTTAAGGGTCACCAGCGGTGATTGGACACTGGCACAACCAATGGAAGACAGTTCCCCTCCATATAACCCCTCCCATCAGGGAAGTACCTCAGTTTTGTAGCAAAGCAGTAAGGTTCCCATAAGAAGGGGGGGACCTCTGTGTCCCGTGGTGTACTCCAAGAAAAGGTTTTACAGGTAAGCTGTTATAAAAATCCTATTTTCTTTATCGTACACCACGGGACACAGAGCTAGTCATTACATAATGGGACGTCCCAGAGCAATGCTCATATGAAGGGGGGGAGACACAGATCAAAACAGGCTGCTTGCGGACCAGAAGCCCTATACTGCTGCCTGCAGCACACTTCGCCCAAAGGCGGAATCCTCATGTCCTTTCACATCTATTTGATAGAATTTGGAAAATGTATGGACTGAAGACCAAGTTGCAGCTTTACAGATCTGAGCCATCGAAGCCTGGTGGTGCACTGCCCATGAAGCACCTATCGCCCTGGTAGAGTGCGCTTTAACAGGAAAAGGAGGAGTCCTGTTCTTTAAACCATAAGCTTGAATAATTACTTGTCTAATCCACCTGGAAATGGTGGATTTTGATACCGCTTGGCCCTTCTTGGGCCCATCTGGTAAAATAAACAAAACATCTGTTTTACGTATCTGAGCGGTTGCTTGCAGATACACCTTTACCGCTCTCACTGGATCTAGAGAGTGTAATAATTTTTCCCCCGCCGTCCGCGGGTTTGGAAAAAAGGAAGGCAGAACAATGTCTTGATTCAAGTGAAAAGCCGACACCACCTTAGGTAGAAAAGCCGGATGGGGTCGTAGTACGATTTTGTCCTTGTGACAAATTAGATAAGGCTCTTTACAAGAAAGAGCTGCTAGCTCTGATACTCTCCTAGCAGAAGCTATAGCAATCAGGCCAACTTCCTACTTAATATAATTAAAGGAATATGGCGAATAGGTTCAAAAGGTTGCTTTTGCAACACTGACAATACCAAATTCAAATCCCATGGACACAAGGGAGTCCTAACTGGAGGATTTATCCTCAGTACCCCCTTAATGAATGTCCGAACTAGGGAGTGAGATGCCAATGGTCTCTGAAAGAAGACTGATAGAGCCGATATTTGCCCTTTGATGGTGCTAAGGGCTAAATTCATATCCACTCCTAACTGGCAAAAAGCAAGAATCCTACTTATTTCATACTTCTGAGGATTCCAACATCTGGATTCACACCAGGAAACGTATGCTCTCCAGACTCTCTGATAGATGAGTCTGGGGGCTGGCTTTCTAGCATTAATGAGCGTAGAAAGAGCCGGACCAGAGACCCCTCTCTTTTTTAAAAATGTGGGTCTCAGTAGCCAGGCCGTCAACTTTAGCCTTTGTAAGGAAGGGTGGAATACTGGACCCTGTGACAGCAGGTCGTGTCGGAGTGGAAACTTCCAGGGCCTTCCTATCGCCGTTTTTACAATCTCGGCGTACCAAGGCCTCCTGGGCCAGTTTGGGGCCACTAGGATTACTGGTATTCCCTCCTCCTTGATCCTGCGAAGCAGTCTTTGTAGAAGAGGGATCGGAGGGAATGCCTAGATCAGTGAGAACTGATTCCATGGAGTTATTAGAGCGTCTGTATTATTAGAGCGTCTGTCCCGTAGGCTAGAGGATCTCTCGTTCTGGACACAAAGTTGTCCAATTTCTTGTTGAACCTGGCAGCTAGCAGGTCTACATCTGGGTTTCCCCATCTCAGACATATGGCCTGAAAGATCTCGGGGTGAAGAGACCACTCCCTGGTAGCAGCTGCTGACGACTCAGGTAGTCTGCTTGCCAATTTTCCATCCCTGGAATGAAGATTGCAGAAAGGCAAGGTACATGCTCTTCTGCCCATGCCAGGATCCGGTTCACCTCTCTTTGGGCTGCCCGACTGCGGGTGCCTCCTTGGTGATTGATGTAAGCTACTGCAGTAGCATTGTCGGATTGAACCCGAACTGGGTAGCCCTGTAACCTGTATGTCCAGGTTTTGAGGGCTAGATATACCGCCCGGATCTCTAGCACATTGATGGGCAGGATCCCCTGAGTCTTGGCCCAGGTTCCCTGGGTAGAAGCCTCCTCGAATACTGCACCCCAGTCCGATAGGCTGGCATCCCTAGATACCACCTTCCAGGCCACTGGGAGGAAGGACTTTCCCTTCCGTAAATTCCTGGCTTCTAGCCACCAATCGAAGCTGTGGCGTACTTGTGAGGACAGGCGCATGGGTATATCCAGAGCTTGGCTCTTCCTGTTCCAGGAAGCTAAAATATTGCCTTGAAGTAGTCTCGAATGAAACTGGGCGTAAGGGACCGCCTCGAAGGAGGCTACCATCTTTCCCAATAGTCTCATGCAAAGGCGAATAGACGGCCTCTTGTTTGCTTTGACCTTGTGGATCAGGTCTTTCAGAGACTGTATCTTCGGTTCTGGCAGGTATACCCCGTTTTGGGCTGTATCTATGATCATGCCCAGGTACCCTATCCTTCTTTGGGCCTGGAGAGAGGATTTTTGTAAATTTATAATCCATCCTAAATGCTCCAGGTATCCTACTGTAGTGTGTACAGCGTGACCCAATCCGTCCTTTGACTGATCTATTACTAGTAGATCGTCCAGATAGGCTGTTACCGCAATGCCCCGTGTTCTTAGGTTTGCTAACAGAGGAGCTAGCACCTTTGTGAATACTATGGGCGCGGTGGCTACACCAAACGGCAGAGCCACAAATTGAAAGTGGCGATCTTCTACCGCAAACCTTAGGAATCTTTGGTGAGCGGGGAGGATGGGTATGTGTAAATGTGCGTCCTTGATATCTATGGGCGCCATGAATTTTCCGCCCTTTAAAGTGGCGGCCACGGATCGGATCGTTTCCATTCGAAAATGGCGATCGTTCAGGAACCGATTTAGGGATTTTAGATCCAGGATGGGTCTGACATCTCCATTTGGCTTTGGAATCACAAAGAGGTTTGAGTAAAAACCTGAACCTCGCTCTTTTTGGGGTACGTCTGTAACTACCCCTTGAGCCATTAAGTGATTCAAACCTTTGAAGAAGGATTCTCTTTTCTGTGGATCCTTGGAGAGTCTTGAACCTCGGAATTGAGAAGATGGGATCTCTCGAAATTCCAGTTTGTACCCTGAGGATATTGTGGATACTACCCAATTGTCCTGGATTTCTGACCACCAAGTTGCTCAGAACTGACAAAGCCTTCCTCCCACTCGGCCGAGCGGGGGCGCCCCTTCACTGAGAGGCTTTGGGGGCTTGCTTATTAGCTCTTGCACCCCACGGCTTCTTGTTCTTCTGAGCTTTTTTGCCTGTGGGCGGCTAAAACAGGCTGCCGCCACTGGTTGGAGTCAGATTTCCCGGGAGCTGGGGAGAGAGAGCGTTTAAAACAAGATCTCTTGTTTTTCTTTCTCTCAGGTAAAAGTCGTTTTACCACTTGATCTTCTGTATATATTTTTCTAAATCTTCCCCAAATAGGCGTTCGCCATGGAACGGGAACTTGCCAACAGCTTTTTGCATGGGGTCTCCGCTGACCAATGCTTAAGCCAAAGTACTCTGCGCATCTGTACCAGCTGGAGTGTAAGGCGTGATGCCTGTATGATAGAATCTCTCATGGCATCCACTGTGAAGCATAAGGCTTTAGGCAAATTTTCCCAATTTCTAGCCTGCTCTGAAGGCAATTCCTTCAGCCCCTGCTTTACCTGTTGGCTGATGACCTGACCCATACCGACTGCTGCTACTGCAGGTTGGGTAATTGAGCCGGCCAAAAGGAAGGAGGATTTCAACTTCCTCTCAGAAGGATCTTTTAAACCCTTGTACATTATCCACCGGACATGTCAGGTTTTTATTTACACAAGAAATAGCCGCAACTACCGCAGGCAGGCTCCATTTCTAAAAAAAATTTTTCCCCCATAGGATAAAGAATGTTAAACCTTTTTGGAGGTGAGAAACGCTTATCTGGATGTTGCCAGTTTGCGTATATTAGATCCTCTAGTAACGGATGAACCGGGAAGGAGCATGCACCTTGCAGGGATCTTAATGACCCTAGGGAGGAGACAGGTAATTCCGTTACCTCCGCAGAGGTTAACTTAAATGCACTGCTATAGCATTGTACCTGTGACCTTAAAATCTGGCTCCTCATCCTCTGCTGATGTAGCCTCCTCCTCCTCCTCATCCTCCTCCCTCAGGTACTTCTGAAGGGAGGTCCAATACTGGAAGAGACCTGCTTCGCTTATTGTCCCTTTTTAGAGGACTTAGCGATTAAGGTAGCAATTTTTTCCTCCAGATTATTTAGGGCAGCTGATAAAGTGTCCTCAGTGACATATACAGGCCCAGGCTTCACTGGGGAAGCCGCCATACCTGACAGAGGTAATGGCTCATCCTGAACAGGTGCATTTAGCAACACAGGAGAGAAAGGTACCGAGTCAGCACAGTTAGAGCCTCCTCTCAGGCGGTGGTGCTTTCTTATCTCTTTTTGTCCGTATTACTTCCCCTGGAAGGCTTACTGTTTAGACAAAATACAAGGTACCTAAATGCATATACTACCGTGTTTAGTTTAGCAAATACATTAAGTATGCAACTTTTAACACATAACTATGCATAACATGGATGTCTTCTAGGAAGTACCCAATCCAACCACATGGAGTCTTACGTCCCTGTATAGCTGCTGTGTTTCTCTGCCAGGAATAAGAGAACTAACGAGCTTGCTTGCTGCTGCAGTGCTTCTCACACTGACAGTCTTTTAAATTTGGCGCCGTTTCTGTGCCTGCGCGCGCCACGTGCCCGCGCACGCCTTCGCCCCCCCCCCTCCGATAAAGCGCGCTCCCGCGCGCGCGGCCCTTAGCGCTATGGCGGTGGCCATAGTGAGAGAGGACTCTCATCAGCCTTTGTTCCCACTTACCTGCATCTGCAGGTGTCTGGTCGGCCACCGAAAGAAGGATCGGGGTGCCCCAGCAAGCTCAGCAGCGGAGGTGACGAGCAGTGTACTTCGCCGAAGCCGACACTGAACAGAGTGAGGTGAGTATATTCAGCTCTTTACTCCCCCCAGTGGTGGAAAAAAAGAAGACATCCACTTTTTGAAAAAAGGTCCCAACCTAGTTATGGACCTTCTAATCTCACCTTATCCACGCCGCAGGTTTTTCTGCTGAAAGATTTCAGACAGATACCAAACTTCACCCTTCACGGTGGGCTATGTGTGCCAACCTTCAGGGATATGGGTTCCTATTTAAAGGATACCTCTCCCCTGGGCCTTGTACAAGACTCTTACCAGGACTTTATAGCGAAATAGCGAAAGTGCTGGATCTTAGAGCCCAGTCCTCCGAAGAGAGACATTACAGGCGACGCCTCATGGATGAGGCCCGGATCCCATCCAGATTCAGCTCATTTGTAGGCGTCTTGGATGGATCCGAAAGCATAGCTCTTTTACCCCCAGCCTTTAGCACCTCCTAATGCGCCCAACACCTTTCGACACTGGCGAAAAAACTGAGGTACTTCCCTGATGGGAGGGGTTATATGGAGGGGAACTGTCTTCCATTGGTTGTGCCAGTGTCCAATCACCGCTGGTGACCCTTAACCCATTATGTAATGACTAGCTCTGTGTCCCGTGGTGTACGATAAATAAATTTCCAGCGGTAAAAGTACACTCTTGCCGGTTAAAAACAGAGTTAGAGGTCCCTCTTTTAAGAGGCCTGCTTCTCCAGTCCCTGGGGCATCGGCTGTGAAACAGTTCCGACGGCCTCCTAGGTCAAATCCCGGGGGTAAAAATCAGGGACAATCGCAGGGTAATAAGAAACCCTGGGTCAGGAGAGGTACAAAACCTCCCCCAAAGTCAAATTCATGAAGGGTTGCCCCCACTCAATCGGGTGGGGGGAAGACTCCAGTTGTTCGCAGAGACCTGGCGGGACACGATCAGAGACAGATGGGTGCTCTCCGCAGTAAGTCTGGGATACAGATTGGAGTTAAAAGACTCTCCTCCTTCCCATTTTATGAGGTCAAACGTGCCAAGGGATCCCCGGAAGAGAGAGTCCCTCCTGTTGGCACTAGAACAACTATTGCTCCAAGGAGTAATTATGGAGGTTCCCCTGGAAGAATGGGGGTTCGGGTTTTACTCAAACCTCTTTACAGTCCCGAAGCCAAACGGGGACGTGAGGCCCATATTAAATCTAAAAGGGCTAAACAAATTCCTACATATCAGGACTTTCCGGATGGAGTCGATCCGATCGGTGGCCACTGCCCTACAAGGGGAGGAATGGTTAGCCTCGATCGACATCAAAGATGCTTATTTGCACATTCCCATCTTTCCAGTCCACCAAAAATTTCTACGCTTTGCAGTAGAAGGGCGCCATTTTCAGTTCAGAGCCTTACCCTTCAGTCTGGCCACAGCACCACGAGTGTTTACAAAAATTCTGGCCCCATTATTGGCCAATCTAAGAACACAAGGTGTAACGATAATGGCATATCTAGACGACTTGTTGCTGATAGACCACTCAGTGAAAAAACTAGAAGTGGTCGTTCACAAGACAATCAAGTATCTGGAATCTCACGGTTGGATTATCAACCGAGACAAGTCAGCCCTAAAACCAGTCAAAAGTCTGGAATACTTGGGGCTAAGGCTGGATTCAGGCCAGAGAAAAATATTCTTGCCTCGAGAAAAGGTGTTGTCTTTGAGAGATTTGATCCACCTAGTGGGTACAAAAAGACAGCCGTCCATACGCCTGTGCATGAGGCTGCTGGGAAAAATGGTGGCATCATTCGAAGCAGTACCCTACGGTCAATTCCATTCAAGGAATTTGCAAAGGGCCATACTGTCAGCCTGGAACAAAAAAGTTCAGGCCCTAGACTTACCAATGTCCTTGTCCCCTTCCGTTCGCAAGAGCCTCCGTTGGTGGTTGGTTCTCCAGAATCTGGAAAAAGGGAAATCCTTCAGTCCGATTTCTTGGAAGGTGGTCACTACAGATGCCAGCCTTATAGGCTGGGGAGCAGTACTGGAGCAATGGTCTCTCCAGGGCAGATGGTCGGATGCAGAAAAGGCCCTGCCCATCAATCTCTTAGAGATACGAGCAGCCCGGTATGCCCTAGTAGCATGGACATCCAAACTCCAAGGGTCCCCTGTCAGAATTCAATCAGACAATGCCACAGCAGTGGCATATATCAATCATCAGGGTGGCACCAGGAGTCGTGCAGCCCAGAGGGAAGTAAATTACATCCTGAAATGGGCAGAAAGATATGTCCCAGCCATATCCGCGGTATTCATTCCAGGAGTGGAGAATTGGAAGGCGGACTTTCTAAGTCACCAGCAATTATGCCCAGGGGAATCGTCCCTTCACCCCGAGGTTTTCCGGACAATATGTCAGCGGTGGGGAACACCGGAGGTAGATCTTCTAGCATCCAGATTCAACGCAAAGGTGGACAGGTTTGTCTCTCGGACAAGGGATCCCCTAGCCTGCGGCTCGGATGCCCTAGTGTTCCCTTGGGATCAGTTGAAGCTGATATATGCATTTCCACCGCCACAATTGTTACCTCGATTACTACGCAGAATCAGGGTAGAAAAGAAACCAGTGATTCTGGTGGCTCCAGCGTGGCCCCGAAGAGCATGGTACGCGGAGATTGTAAAAATGTCAGTGGGGAGTCCTTGGACTCTCCCACATCGTCCGGACCTGCTTTCTCAAGGACCGATATACCACCCTTCCTTACCAGCCCTAGGTTTGACGGCCTGGCTATTGAAGCCCACATTCTAAAAAAGAGAGGTCTCTCTAATCCTGTGGTAGCTACCATGATCAATGCCAGGAAGCCGGTATCCAGGCAGATCTACTATAGAATCTGGAAGGCGTACATCGCCTGGTGTGAGGCCAAGAAATGGCATCCACGTAAGTACGTAATAGGTAGGATTCTGGACTTCCTACAGTGGGCTGTAGATAGGAAGCTTGCCTTGAGTACTATCAAGGGTCAGATTCCGGCCTTGTCAATATTTTTTCAAAGGCCCTTGGCTTTGCATTCACTAGTCAAAGCTTTTATACAAGGAGTGATGCGTATTAGCCCTCCGGTTAATATTCCCATATGTCCATGGGACTTAAACCTGGTTCTGTCGGTTCTACAGAAGCAACCATTTGAACCATTACAGCACATTTCCTTGGTTCTTCTCACCAGGAAATTGATTTTTCTAGTAGCCATTTGTTCGGCTAAAAGAGTGTCGGAATTAGCCGCTATGTCCTGTAAAGAGCCATATCTGGTTATCCATAAGGACAGAGTAGTGTTACGTCCTCATCCAGCCTTTCTTCCTAAGGTGGTATCGAGGTTTCATTTGAACCAAGATGTGGTTCTTCCTTCCTTTTTCCCCAAACCTAGTTCGGTAGAGGAAAAGTTATTGCATTCTTTGGATGTAGTAAGAGCAGTTAAAGCTTATCTAAAAGCCACTGCTCAGATTCGTAGAACGGATACTTTGTTTATTCTGCCGGAAGGCCCCAGAAGGGGTCAGGCAGCGTCAAAATCTACTTTAGCCAAGTGGATTCGACAGGTCATAATGCAAGCCTATGGCTTGAGAAGGAGACCGCCTCCGTTCAAAGTTAGGGCGCACTCCACGAGAGCAGTTGGAACTTCATGGGCAGTGCATCACCAGGTCTCCCTGGCTCAGATCTGTAAGGCCGCAACATGGTCTTCAGTACACACGTTTACTAGGTTCTACCAGGTGGACGTTAGAAGTCGGGAGGATGTCGCCTTTGGGCGCAGTGTGTTGCAGGCCGCAAAAGATCCTCATGTCTGATAGCGCTCAGCTTATGTATGGTGTATCCCCCCCCTCATTGGGCATTGCTTTGGGACGTCCCACATAGTAATGACTATGTCGCTCTGTGTCCCGTGATGTACGAGAAAGAAAATAGGATTTTTATAACAGCTTACCTGTAAAATCCTTTTCTTGGAGTACATCACGGGACACAGAGCTCCCACCCCTCTTTTGGGGACACTTATTGCTTTGCTACAAAACTGAGGTACTCCCGGATGGGAGGGGCTTATATAGGGGAGGGTACTTCCGGTTTTGGAAGTTGCCAGTGCCAGCACCTGAAGGTATCTATATAACCCACATAGTAATGACTATGTCGCTCTGTGTCCAGTGATGTACTCCAAGAAAAGGATTTTACAGGTAAGCTGTTATAAAAATCCTATTTTTCCGCAAGAAAATGTCCTTGTTCTCATGGTTGACCACCTCCCAGCTGTTGCATTGGAGTTGTGGGTTTGTGGAAAACCCTCTTTGAGACAGGTGTGTTCTCCAGTCTGTCCCCAGACTGTTTCAATACCACACTCTCTGGTGTTTCGGAACACCTTGGCTGAGTTTTTGAGCAGAGGATCAGGAAGTTCCAGGTATGGTGGCTCAGTCTTTCAGCTCTGGAATTGGGTAGGTCCACCCTTCTAGATGATTCTCTCATCAGAAGTAAGTCTGTCTGGACTGCCCCTGATGACAGTCTGGATGCCAAAATGTGTTGGTTGGAGCATGCAATGTCATCCTGCACAAGTTGTCTGCTTTTTTCACAATTTATTTCTACCAGGGGGAGGTTGTGGCCTCATTTGATGCCAGCTCTGGGGTAAGGTCTTTATGGCTGCTCTTTGAGATGTAAGCAGTTTGCCATTCTCTGTTGTTCCTTGGTTTGTTTGCTGTGTTGCCCACCTCTCGGTTTAACTGCTTTTGGATGCCACAAAGGTGAATATCCTTCTATGTCCCTTAATGGAGACCAATGAGGGACACAGGAAGTCATGCACCTTCTGGAGGAGGATTGGACATTAGCAAACAAAAAAAATTGTAGACTACCTGAGAATAACCCCTTATACTCCCAGCATACCTTGGTTTTGTAGCAAAGCAGTACCAGGAGCATGATCATAAACAAAGAGAGATGAGCTCTGTGATCCTCTATATAGATTCCAATAAAAGTGCAAAAATCCTTATTGCTGAGGTTTCCCCTTTCTGCCTGTTGAAACTGTTTCTAGCAGGGCAGGAGCTGATGCAAACCTTCTCTAATCTAGACCCTAAATAGCAGTAAAAGCCCAAATGAGACTGTAACATACACTTTAATTGTGACCCGGCCATGATCCCTGTCAGCTGAATTTCTGGTTTAGAAGCAGCATTTAGAAAAAGGCCCCTACTTAAGGCCAAATTAACATTTGTTTGTTGGGTTAATGCATGGTAACAGCTGGTAAAACACACATTTTCACAAATGCTATCACAGTGCATGGCATGCTGTGTGTGTGTGTGTGCTGTTATTTTGTTAAAAACAACAATAAACCGTCCAATTCTGGCTGCATCCTGGTGTTTTCCCAGCCAATTCAAAAATAAATGGGCTGCCTTAAAGTGGAACCTGAAGGTAACAATTTATTTTTTTCATTTTGGAAAGTGTGTGAGAGAGTTATAACACCTGTCAGGTTTTTTTTTCTTGCTATCTGTTTCCCATTGAGGAAATTTCCCTTCACTTCCTGTTCCATAGCCACAACAGGAAGTAAGAGGAAATGCTTCCAAAGTGAGGGAAATCCCTGGTACTCACCAGAGTCACTAGAACAAGTGGCCCCGTTGGGGAATTTTTCCCTCTATTCTGTTCAGGTGACCACCTAAAGTTTGGGATTTTCTTTCCCTTTCTATAATAATAATAACCAAGACAAATCGAAAGGGTAAATTTCTTTACATGGACTGAAACTGCAATAAACACCTGCCAGGTGTTATAATCCCTTTTTAAAATATAAAGCTAAAAAAAGTTTTGGCTTCAGTTATACTTTGGGTCAAACTAAACATTGAGTTTAAGGCCCCATTCACATTGGGTGTTTAGACCTATGTATGGGGTTTCAATGTTTAGCCACCTGCAAAGGGCACAGGTGCACTGTCCAGTGCCACTGCCAGCAGCCTGTCAAGCTCTATGAGAGTCTGACAACTGCAACTGGATGGGGCCTCAGTGTTATTTCCATTTAGGGCAGTATGTGCCCAGGGAAGAATGCCTGAAATGCAAACTGTACTGTACAGCTACACCAGCAATCAGACTCGCATAGAGTTTGACAGGCTGCCGGCAGCAGGACTGGATGGCGCACCCGTGCACTCTGCCCATGTCTAAATGCTGGAACTTCCTGCCAGGGCACTGGCAGTTTCAAACCTACATTTATATGTGTTCAAAGGACATTTCTGAACACATATACTGTACATGCATGTAATGCTTTTTCAGTAGTGCCATTCCCACTAAGCATTTGCCTGGGTAAGTAGAGTCAGTTTAGCTGTGTGTTCAGGATCCAATTAGACACTCTAAACCTAACTAAACGCATGTAAACATGACTTAATGGAGTTAAAGCAGGAACATCTAAATGCAGGAAAAGGGGTTCTGGAAGAGACAAAAGTTGTATATACTTCTCAAATAACTTTTCCTGCAGTTAGACTAGCTAAATGCAGAAGTGTGAGTGTAAAAAATTCAGTTCATTTTAATTGAAAATAAACCACAGCCTGAGTAGAAAAGTCTGGTCCCCTGGCAGCAGTATGTTGCACAGAATAGCCCTTGCTCTCTGTGTGGAGATCATGATCTCTTTTCAAAGTTCTAACATGCCCTTTGGTGTGTCAGAGCTAGAGCTCTCCAATCAGCAGGAATCATGTACTTTGCTGATTGCAGAGCTATAGGTCACAGAGAGCAATGGTCCTTCTCCAAAGTATGCTGGCCGGGGGGGAAAGTTTTTCTACCTGAGCTGTGGCTACATTCTAAAGAAATATGACTGCAAGACTGTGCACACTTCTGTCTTGATGCACATAACTGATATTTAGCTGATTTAAACTAAAGTTTTAAAGGGGCTTTAATACATTAGTCAACATCACAACGTTTAATGTGAGTTCAGCCAGTTGCATTAATCAGTCAATGAAACTTTGTAAAATTATTGCAAATGTACACTGCAGTTAAGATTAATGCAGATCATGGGCTTGTTCTGTAACCTGTTCTAACCATAAATATAGCACAAAAAAGGACAGCAAGGGATTTTTAGCAGGATCAGCAGGTATTTTTTGCACCTAGTAAATAGATATAATACAATGCTTTCATCAATGTATTTAAAAGAGAAGTTTTTTTGGCCATACTTCACTTGTGGGTCACAGATGTGCACTTACTTTTGCTCTCTTGTGACCCAGAGTCAGCGTATGGTGGGCTATTGCCCTCTATCAGCTGACATCATAGAGCTGCTCGAAGCGCTGGAAGGATCCTGACCATATTCTCTGGATCCACCCAGCTGCCTAATTGACAGGTGGCTATGGCTCTCAGCCAGCTGCACCCACACCCTCTCCTGCCTAGCGCGTCCTTGAGGGGCAGACCAGAGAGCAGTGGCTGACGGTCACTGCTCGCCGCTCAGAAGAGACCTGAGAACAAAGCAATCAGCAGTCATGTGGTCGTTTATGCAGGCCATAGATTATGCAAAACAAAATTCTGCAACCATCGCTCAATTCCTCCCATGGAGCTATTGTGTTCTCCCTGCCAGGAGAACGCAATGATTTTTGCTAGTAGCTATAGCTGCTGACGACAATCATATGCTGGAAATCTGACATGCTGGTACGATAAATCGACTTGGGTACAATGAACCTGCCCATAGATGGTTCGAATCTTGGCCGGTCCCTGCTGCTGAACTGGCAGAGATTCAAACCATCTATGGTCAGCTTTAGTTTTTGGTTTTAGAGCCGGTGGGACAGCTGCAGCATACTGATGAGTATGTGTGTTTTGTTTTTTATGTACCCCAAACTTCTCCTTTAAAAGACCAAAAGGGAGAAAATAAGAAAGAAAATAAGTTTATTGCTAGGGTTACATACATTTTCACCACTTCACCTTTCTTCACCTTTCACACCTGTACTATGGACCAGAGCAGTTTTTAAATTTTCTGTATGGACTAATTTTGCAATAACTTTTGTCCCCAAAAAATTATGCATTATTTTGTTATCTTAAGTAATGATAAAAACGAGGCTTTCTCTTACTGTCCATGGACTGACACAGCCTCTTCATACTTGACAAGTGGGTTTATGTCCCTGCTCACCCTGCTCATAGGAGAAGACTAGGCAGAATGTTAGATGTTACAACATACATTCTAAAACCAGAGCTGAACAGCCTGTTCAACTCTGGTTTTAGAATGTATGTTGTAACATCTAACATTCTGCCTAGTCTTCTCCTATGATCAGGGACATAAACCCACTTGTCAAGTATGAAGAGGCTGTGTCAGTCCATGGACGTCAGAGAAACGGATTTTACGGTGAGTACAAAAATCCTATTTTCTTTTCATGATATTGTCTTGCGTTAATGATTTTCTTTTACAGTGCATCCAGAAAGTATTCACAGCGCTTCACTTTTTTCACATTTTGTTATGTTACAGCCTTATTCCAAAATGGATTAACCACTTCAATACCCGCCTATAGTCAAATGACGTCCACAGGAGGGAGCTCCCATCCTGGGTGGACGTCATAGGACGTCCTGGGCACCCCGGGCCGTCTAGGGGGCGCGCGCCCGCGGCATCACTTGGGACCCGGTGCGCGTGCCCGGCGGCCGCAATGTCCGCCGGGCACCCGTGATTGCCCGTGATCACGGCAGGACTGTGGATCTCTGTGTGTATACACACAGATCCGCGTGCTGTCAGAGGTGAGGAGACCGATGGTGTGTTCCCAGTACAGAGGAACACAGATTGGTCTCGCCCCCTACAGTTAGAATCACTCCCTAGGAAACTTATTTAATCCCTTGATCGCCCCCTAGTGTTAACCCCTTCCCTGCCAGTCACATTTACACAGTAATCCGTTTTATAGCACTAATCGCTGTATAAATGTGGTCCTAAAAAATTGTGCGATAAGTCCACCGCAATGTCAGGGTCACAATAAAAATTGCAGATCGCTGCCATTACTAGTAAAAAAAAAAAATGCAATAAATCTATCCCCTATTTTGTAGACGCTATAACTTTTGCGCAGACCAATCAATATACGCATATCGCAATTTTTTTTTTTTTTACCAAAAATATGTAGAAGAATACATATCGGCCTAAACCGAGGAAAAAAAATTGTTTTCTTTCTCGTACATCACGGGACACAGAGCGACATAGTCATTACTAATGGGTTATATAGATACCTTCAGGTGCTGGCACTGGCAACTTCCAAAACCGGAAGTACCCTCCCCTATATAAGCCCCTCCCATCCGGGAGCACCTCAGTTTTTTGCCAGTGTCTAAGGTGTTGGCCAAGAAGAAACATGTGTTTTTCACTGAGCTTGCGTACAGGTTCTTTTGGGCCTCAGTAAGCTATTCCGGATCCGACCAAAAAAGCTTCATAGCTAAACGGTCGGTACCCGGGCCTTGCAGAGAAGAGCAAGGTTTTGCCTGTAATGCTTCTCTTAGGAGAGCTGGACCCTGGGATCCAGAGCTCTGGTCATACCCATGACCAAGATGTTTTCTGTGCAGGGTGCTATACAGGTCCAGGGGAGTGGAATCCTTGGGAACCCGGTCCCTGAAGGTTTAATTACAATGCCTGCCGTGATAGGTGAAGTTTGGGCTTCTGTGGACCAAACAAAGTCCTGCGGCGGGGAACAGGTAAGTAGGGGCCCCCAGGAACTTGGTTCTATTGGGGGACCCCCAAGCCTAATTTGTCTTTCTGTCTGTTACCTAACGGTATTCCCGCTAATATCTGTGCATGCCTATAACTACTAAAAAATGTAATAATTTTAATGGTGGTCAAGAAAAAAAAAAAATATATATATTTAATATACTAGACTGCGGTACCTGTGTTAATCCACTAGAGGCCGCTGTGGAACGTTTCTTGTCATGTGGACTAGTTTCTTTTCATCAGAGCAAGTCCAGGCAGATGGTGAGTTCTCTTGTGGGAAACTGCTTCCTCTGCCATGTTGCAATGCTCGTCCATCCCCCGGCCTGCGGCAAAAAGGGGCCCTGGCTCTTGTCCCTAGTTTCCCTTTTCAAAATTAGCGCCGAAGGCGCACGTGGCCGCGCGTGTGCGCGTGCACACGCCTCTATATATAGAGGTGAGCCGGGAAAGGGGGCGGAGCCTGGGGGATGACGCTCTGTGCGCGCCGCAGCGCTTCTGCGCATGTGCGGGCGTCCCAGCATGTTAAAAACCACAATTATGTGTTGTGAGCTGGCTATGGAGTGCAGAGACAGAGCTGGCAACATTTAAAAAAAAAAAAAAAAAAAAGGCATACAGCAAGCGGTTGATGCAGGCATCCCCATAGAAAGGCACATTAGTAGACACCAACTGTTTTTATAGCAGCATTTGTGCTAGACTATTGTCAGTAAGTGGTGTATTTCGGCTGGAATACCTCAGCTTTGGGCTTAGGAATAATGCCGTCTAAAAACTCCGGGACTAAAAATCCCAGGAAGCATAGGGGGTCTCCATCGGGCTCTGAGGATCTTGGGCATGCTTCGGCTGCACCAGTCTCCCCTGAAGAATCAGAGGTTAGTGACCGTAGAGCACCCTCAGGAGTACCTGGTACTGTGGCTGTCCTCAGTTCACCTGCTCCTGTGTATGTAACAGAGGAGGTTTTTTCCTCAGCTCTGGGAGGGTGGGAAGAGAGATTGTCAGCATTGATCGCTGCTTCCCTGTCACAGGAAAAAAGCGCTCGATCTCCGTCTCCTCCCTCAGAGTGCCTGTTAGCAGAGCAACAGTCCCATACAGGGATCGACCTGCCTGAAGGGGATCGGGATGAGGTCGATTCTGTTGTAGAGGAATCAACAGTGGAAGAGCCATTCTCAGCATCACATGCTGAAAGATTATGGGTTCAGTCCCTGACTAATATGGTCCGATCAGCATTTAAAATGCCCCTTGCGGAGCCATCATCCACTTCTGTCTCCTCGTTGGGGTCGCTAAAAGCTCCCCAGACTGTTTGTTCCTTTCCGATCCATCCTTTACTGGAAGGGCTCATTTACCAGGATTGGAAGCATCCTGATAAAATATTTACTCCTCCCAAGAGATTTCAAGTGGTCTATCCCATGGAGGATAAGTTCATCAAAAAATGGAGGGTCCCTACAGTGGACGCAGCCATCTCTTGTGTGAATAAATCACTGACCCAATAGATAAAAAATTAGAGTCCTTATTAAAATCTGCTTTTTCTACAGCAGGATTGGTGACACAACCAGCAGTGGCAGCTATTGGGGTCTGCCAAGCAGTGAAGGATCAGTTGAAACAGGTCTTAAGGGACTTGCCAGATCAGCAGGCTCTTGCCCTAGCTGATCTACCTAGAGCCTTATGCTTTGCGGTGGACGCTATAAAGGATTCAATCCATCAGGCCTCCCGCCTTACGCTGTCTGTAGTACATATGCGCAGGCTTTTATGGCTCAAAAACTGGTCTGCTGAAGCTCCCTGTAAAAAATTGCTGGTCAGCTTCCCATTTCATGGTGAACGCTTATTCGGGGAAGACCTGGACAAATATATCCAGAGAATTTCCAGCGGTAAAAGTACACTTTTGCCGGTTAAAAACAAAGTTAGAGGTCCCTCTTTTAAGAGGCCGGCTTTTCCAGTCCCTAGGACATCGGCTGTGAAACAGTTCCGACGGCCTCCTCGGTCAAATCCCGGAGGTAAAAATCAGGGACAATTGCAGGGTAACAAGAAGCCCTGGAGCAGGAGAGGTACAAAACCTCCCCCAAAGTCAAATTCATGAAGGGTTGCCCCCACTCAATCGGGTGGGGGGAAGACTTCAGTTGTTCACAGAGACCTGGCGGGACACGATCAGAGACAGATGGGTGCTCTCCGCAGTAAATCTGGGATACAAATTGGAGTTAAAAGACTCCCCTCCTTCCCACTTTATAAGGTCAAACGTGCCAAGGGATCCCCAGAAGAGAGGAACCCTCCTGTTGGCACTAGAACAATTATTGCTCCAAGCAGTAATTATAGAGGTTCCCCTGGAAGAATGGGGGTTCGGGTTTTATTCAAACCTCTTTACAGTCCCGAAGCCAAACGGGGACGTGAGGCCCATATTAAATCTAAAAGGGCTAAACAAATTCCTACATATCAGGACTTTCCGGATGGAGTCGATCCGGTCGGTGGCCACTGCCCTACAAGGGGAGGAATGGTTAGCCTCGATCGACATCAAAGATGCTTATTTGCACATTCCCATCTTTCCAGCCCACCAAAAATTTATACGCTTTGCGGTAGAAGGGCGCCATTTTCAGTTCAGAGCCTTACCCTTCGGTCTGGCCACAGCACCACGAGTGTTCACAAAAATTCTGGCCCCATTATTGGCCAATCTAAGAACGCGAGGTGTAACGATAATGGCATATCTAGACGACTTGTTGCTGATAGACCACTCAGTGAAAAAACTAGAAGTGGTTGTTCACGAGACAATCGAGTATCTGGAATATCACGGTTGGATTATCAACCGAGACAAGTCAGCCCTAAAACCAGTCAAAAGTCTGGAATACTTGGGGCTAAGGCTGGATTCAGACCAGAGAAAAATTTTCTTGCCTCAAGAAAAGGGGTCGTCTTTGAGAGATTTGATCCACCTAGTGGGTACAAAAAGACAGCCATCCATACGCCTGTGCATGAGGCTGCTGGGAAAAATGGTGGCATCATTCGAAGCAGTACCCTACGGTCAATTCCATTCAAGGAATTTGCAAAGGGCCATACTGTCAGCCTGGAACAAAAAAGTTCAGGCTCTGGACTTACCAATGTCCTTGTCCCCTTCCGTTCGCAAGAGCCTCCGCTGGTGGTTGGTTCCCCAGAATCTGGAAAGAGGGAAATCCTTCAGTCCGATTTCTTGGAAGGTGGTCACTACAGATGCCAGCCTTATAGGCTGGGGAGCAGTACTGGAGCAATGGTCTCTCCAGGGCAGATGGTCGGATGCGGAAAAGGCCCTGCCCATCAATCTCTTAGAGATACGAGCAGCCCGGTATGCCCTAGTAGCATGGACATCCAAACTCCAAGGGTCCCCTGTCAGAATTCAATCAGACAATGCCACAGCAGTGGCATATATCAATCATCAGGGGGGCACCAGGAGTCGTGCAGCCCAGAGGGAAGTAAATTACATCCTGAGATGGGCAGAAAGATATGTCCCAGCCATATCTGCGGTATTCATTCCAGGAGTGGAGAATTGGAAGGCGGACTTTCTAAGTCGCCAACAATTATGCCCAGGGGAATGGTCCCTTCATCCCGAGGTTTTCCGGACAATATGTCAGCGGTGGGGAACACCTGATGTAGATCTGCTAGCATCCAGATTCAACGCAAAAGTGGACAGGTTTGTCTCTTGGACAAGGGATCCCCTAGCTTGCGGCTCGGATGCCCTAGTGTTCCCTTGGGATCAGTTCAAGCTGATATATGCATTCCCACCGCCACAATTGTTACCTCGATTACTCCGCAGAATCAGGGTAGAAAAGAAACCAGTGATTCTGGTGGCTCCAGCGTGGCCCCGAAGAGCATGGTACGCGGAGATTGTAAAGATGTCTGTGGGGAGTCCTTGGACCCTCCCACATCGTCCGGACCTGCTTTCGCAAGGACCGATATACCACCCTTCCTTACCAGCCCTAGGTTTGACGGCCTGGCTATTGAAGCCCACATTCTAAAAAAGAGAGGGCTCTCTAATTCTGTGGTATCTACCATGATCAATGCCAGGAAGCCGGTATCCAGGCAGATCTACTATAGAATCTGGAAGGTGTACATCGCCTGGTGTGAGGCCAAGAAATGGCATCCACGTAAATACGTAATAGGTAGGATTCTGGACTTCCTACAATGGGCTGTAGATAGGAAGCTTGCCTTGAGTACTATCAAGGGTCAGATTTCGGCCTTGTCAATATTTTTTCAAAGGCCCTTGGCTTCGCATTCACTAGTCAAAGCCTTTATACAAGGAGTGATGCATATTAGTCCTCTGGTTAATATTCACATATGTCCATGGGATCTAAACTTGGTTCTGTCGGTTCTACAGAAACAACCATTTGAACCATTACAGCATATTTCTTTGGTTCTTCTCACCAGGAAATTGATTTTTCTAGTAGCCATTTGTTCGGCTAAAAGAGTGTCGGAATTAGCAGCTATGTCCTGTAGGGAGCCATATCTGGTTATCCATAAGGACAGAGTAGTGTTACGTCCTCATCCAGCCTTTCTTCCTAAGGTGGTATCGAGGTTTCATTTGAACCAAGATGTGGTTCTTCCTTCTTTTTTCCCCAAACCTACTTCGGTAGAGGAAAAGTTATTGCATTCTTTGGATGTAGTAAGAGCAGTTAAAGCTTATCTAAAAGCCACTGCTCAGATTCGCAGAACGGATACTTTGTTTATTCTGCCGGAAGGCCCCAGAAAGGGTCAGGCAGCGTCAAAATCTACTTTAGCCAAGTGGATTCGACAGGTCATAATGCAAGCCTATGGCTTGAGAAGGAGACCGCCTCCGTTCAAAGTTAGAGCGCACTCCACGAGAGCAGTTGGAACTTCATGGGCAGTGCATCACCAGGCCTCCCTGGCTCAAATCTGTAAGGCCGCAACATGGTCTTCAGTACACACGTTTACTAGGTTCTACCAGGTGGACGTTAGAAGTCAGGAGGATGTCGCCTTTGGGCGCAGTGTGTTGCAGGCCGCAAAAGATCCTCATGTCTGATAGCGCTCAGCTTATGTATGGTGTATCCCCCCCCTCGTTGGGCATTGCTTTAGGACATCCCATTAGTAATGACTATGTCGCTCTGTGTCCCGTGATGTACGAGAAAGAAAATAGGATTTTTATAACAGCTTACCTGTAAAATCCTTTTCTTGGAGTACATCACGGGACACAGAGCTCCCGCCCCTCTTTAGGGACACTTATTGCTTTGCTACAAAACTGAGGTGCTCCCGGATGGGAGGGGCTTATATAGGGGAGGGTACTTCCGGTTTTGGAAGTTGCCAGTGCCAGCACCTGAAGGTATCTATATAACCCATTAGTAATGACTATGTCGCTCTGTGTCCCGTGATGTACTCCAATAAAAGGATTTTACAGGTAAGCTGTTATAAAAATCCTATTTTTTTTTTAAAAATTGTGATATTTATTAAATCAAAAAGTAAGAAAATATTGTGTTTTTTTTTTTTTTGTTTTTTTTTCAAAATTCTTGCTCTTCTTTTGTTTATAGCACAAAAAATAAAAACCGCAGTGGTGATCAAATACCACCAAACGAAAGCTCTGTTTGTGTGAAAAAAAGGACATCAATTTTGTTTGGGAGCCACGTTGCTCGATGGCGCAATTGTCATTCAAAGTGCGACAGCGCTGAGAACTAAAAATTGATTTTTTTCATTCATTATTTTCCTCAAAATTCTACAAACAATACCCCATAATGACAACCTGAAATACGTTTTTTTTTAAATCTTTGCAAATTTATTAAAAATGAAAAAAATCACATGTACATAAGTATTTACAGCCTTTGCCATGACACTCAAAATTGTGCATCCTGTTTCCACCTATCATCCTTGAGATCTTTCTACAATCTGATTGGAATCCACCTGTGATTACTTCCGTTGATTCGGACATGATTTGGAAAGGCACACCCCTGTCTATGTAAGGTCCCACAGTTACCAGTGCATGGCAGAGCACAAACTAAGCCATTAAGTCCAAGGAATTGTCTGTAGACCCCCGAGACAGGATTGTATTGAGGCATAGATCTGGGGAAGGGTACAGAAAAGTTTCTGCAGCATTGAAAGTCCCATTGAGCACGGTGGCCTCCATCATCCGCAAATGGAAGAAGTTTGGAACCACCAGGACTCTTTGTAGAGTGGGCAGCCCGGCCAAACTGAGTGATCGGGGGAGAAGGGCCTTAGTCAGGGTGGTGATCAAGAACCCGATGGTCACTCTGACAGAGCTCCAGCATTTCTCTGTTGAGAGAGGAGAACCTTCCAGAAGAACAACCATCTCTACAGCACTCTACCAATCAGGCCTTTATGGTAGTGTGGCCAGATGGAAGCCACTCCCCAGTAAAATGCATATGACAGCCCGCCTGGAGTTTGCCAAAAGGCACCTGAAGGACTCTCAGACCATGAGAAACAAAATTTTCTGGTCTGATGAAACAAAGATTGAACTCTTTGGCCTGAATAGCAAGCGGCATGTCTGGAGGAAACCAGGCACCGCTCATCACCTGCCTAATACCATCCCTACAGTGAAGCATGGTGGTGGCAGCATCATGCTGTAGGGATGTTTTTCAGTGGTAGGAACTGGGAGACTAGTCAGAATCGAGGGAAAGATGAATGCAGCAATGTACAGAGACATCCTTGATGAAAACCTGCTCCAGGGCGCTCTGAACTTTAGACTGGGACAAAGGTTTATCTTCCAACAGGACGACAACCCTAAGCACACAGCCAAGATAACAAAGTAGTGGCTACGGGACATCTCTGTGAATGTCCTTGAGTGGCCCAGCCAGAGCCCAGACTTGAACCTGATTGAACATCTCTGGAGAGATCTGAAAATGGCTGTGCACCGACGCTCGCCATCCAACCTGATGGAGCTTGAGAGGTCCTGCAAACACAATGGGAGAAACTGCCCAAAAATAGATGTGCCAAGCTTGTAGCATCGTACTCAAAAAGACTTGAGGCTGTAATTGTGCCAAACAAAGTATTGAGCAAAGGCTGTGAATACTTATGAACATGTGATTTATTTATTTTTATATAATAATAATTTGCAAAGATTTCAAACAAACCTCTTTCACGTTGTCATTATAGGATAGAATTTTAGGAACATAATTAATCAATTTTGGAATAAGGCTGTAACATAACAAAGTGTGGCAAAAGTGAAGCGCTGTGAATACTTTCTGGATGCACTGTAAATTATTTGGTTTATTTCTCTCATACTGGCTCAAATATTTCTGTTCTTTGCTACACTTTTTTTTATTTCTTTGCTTTTTTATTCCCCTCTACTTGTGCCACAGCAAGATCCACTACAAAAGATTAAAGTAGGCTGTGAGGAGCACAAATGTGACTGGAAGAGCAGTGATCTCTAGCCATCTCATGTAATGTGTCCCTAGTCTATGACTGTCTCCTCAAAAATGTCCCTAGTCTCCATCTCCTGATTTTTCTGGAGTCTGAAAGTTTTCTGTAGTAATGCTTTCTCAGAATATTATGTGCAGCCCTTGGTGGTGGTATCAGAGGCCTTGCTTGAGGCCCTCCTATATCAAGAAATTTCACCACCATTGACCTTCAGTACATCTCTGGATCGATTTGTTTCGATATACAGTTTTCACTAGGCCCCATTCACACGTGTGTGACTTGTCAGGCCATGCTTCCCAATGAGTATTGTTTTATATCTGTGCCACTTGAAGTCGCTGTGACTTTAAAGTAGTTCCTACACTACTTTGGTCTGACTTTTTTATTTGACTTGAGGGCCAGACTTCAATGTAAACTCTCAAACCTGCATGATCTAAATGCGACTTGTGTGCAACTGTGTAGCACACAATCACATTGGTCAAAGCAAAAGTTGCAATGGAAATCGCACGATTTTGAAATCGCACATTTGTGAATGGACTAAGGGTAACCTCTGATGTACATTCTTACTAATTTTGTTTGAATTTCCTAAGACCGGTTTACTTTCAAAGGAAAATATTTTATGTTTGGCTGGAATGTTTTGTATAGATCACTTGCCAATTATTGTTTAATGTTTTTTGACCCTCTCAGGATTCCTCACGGATGATTTGGTGAGTAATGAAGAAAATGGGAACCAGAAGAAGTACATGGGAGTATGCCGCCTGCCAGGACCAGGGCAGAAACATCGGAGACTTGATATCATAGTCGTGCCATATTCAGAATTTGCATGTGCACTGATGTATTTTACCGGCTCAGCACATTTTAATTGTTCCATGCGTGCTCTGGCAAAAACAAAGGGGATGAGTCTGTCTGAGCACTCCCTAAACAATGACGTGGTGCGCAATGGCAATGTGAAGGTCAATGCTGGCTATCCTTTACCAACGCCAACTGAGAGGCATGTATTTGAAATCCTTGGGCTTCCTTTTAGAGAAGCGCATGAAAGAGATTGGTAGACTGGAAAGATTTTAAAAAGTGGTTTGCATTCTTTTTTGCACATGTGTGATATATAAATTGTCAGATCATAAGGGTTTAAAAAATAAAATAAAAAATGAGGGCAGATGTAGATGACTGCTAAGAGGCCTCCTAAACTCTACATACATTTGGAGCATACCCTCCTGAGCACTGTGCCCCTTAAAGATCCTTTATACCACGTTCGGGGGAAAAAGTATGACAACAGCAATACAATGAAACCTTTTAAGCGGCCATGTATACCGAGTCTTGCAGTGATTTTATTTTAACCCTTTACACAAAATCCGTGCTGTACCTTCAAAGCTTGTCTTATAAATGTAACTGTCAGTACAAATTAAATAAGTATCACAGTCAGTACTCAACGGTGTTGAAGCAAGTGCACTAATATGGCTACAGTCATCTTAAGCAAAATGGAACTCAAAAGGACTGCTGTGCATTTTTTTTTTACAGAACTTCATCACACAACAAATATTAAGTGGTAATTGAGCTGTTGGCTTTGATTTTAATTGTTTCTACTTTAACATTTTAAATGATCTGCTGTATGTAAAACATGAATGTATGGTGTTAGAGGAGAACATTTATTTATTTGATGAGATTAATATCAGTGCAACACACATTTGCTGTCACTTTGCATTTGCTTTCTTTAAAAGTTCATTCTGCCTGTTTTATTATACACTAACCTATCTTACAGAACCTTTTAAAGAGGAAGTAAAGCCTCGGTAAGAAAAAAAAATGACTCCCTGCAAGACAAAGGCATAATGACCTAGTATGCATAGAATACTAGCTCATTATGAAGTACTTACCTGAGATCAAAGCCCCCGCAGCCGTCCTCGTTCGCCTCCTCCATCGCCGCCATCTCTCCCGGAGTGACTGCCGGGTATTGCGGCTCCGGCGCTGTGACTGGCCGGAGCCGCGATGACATTACTCCCACGCATGCGCGCAGGTGCCTCCACTAACGGCATGATCGCCGTTAGAAGCGGCGTGCGCCTGCGCGCCGTTGTCTACGGCGCATGCCCGGTTGTCTACGGCGCATGCTCCGTAGACATCGATGCATGTCTTTTGCAAATATCTCCTAAACTGTGTAGGTTTAGGAGATATTTCTTGCACCTACAGGTAAGCCTTAATCTAGGCTTACCTGTAGGTAAAAGTGGTCTGTAAGGGTTTACAACCACTTTAAGATCCTTTTAGAACCATGTTTAGTATCTGAAAAGTTAGGTCCCCCAAAATATCATTTGATTAGTGGGTAGGTATTACCATGTTAGGGCACATGGCAGCTGCTTAATTTGCAGACCTGTCTTTGTAAACCAAAAATGAAAATAATGCCATGAAGCTCCTCCAATGATTTCTTCTCTGCTCGTGTCAGTTAAAATTTCCTTTACGCTCCAGTAACTTTAAAGTGGTTGTAACCCTTATAGTAGATTAAACAGCACAGTTGCTTTTGCTGTCTAATCTGACCCTCTCTAAGCTGTAAAAAACTGAGCTGATCCTGCCAGTTCCTGTGTCCCCCTCTGTGTACTGACCACAATAATCATGGCTGCTGAGCCCTGATTGTCAGTTTACGTGCCTCTGTCATCCGCAGCTACCCTCTGTCCCCCTTCCTTTCTGCTTGTCAGCTCCTGCGTGTAAGCAATCTCCACCCCCCCTCTCTCCCGCCGCAATGAGTAGCAAAAGTAAACTGTTAACAAACAAATCAATGCCAGCCCCTCTCTTGTATGCAGCCATAACACACTGTGTAAATGTTTGTTGAAAACAAAGCATGTAAATACCATTTTTCAGATCTCTTCAGACCGGCATGTGACTTCTGGCTGCACGGCCAGCACAGCGGTCACATGACCTCCCCGGCTGACATCAGAGGGAGATCAACCTGAAGAGATCTGAAAAAGGTATTTACATGCTTCGTTTTCAACAAACACTTACACCGTGTTATGGCTGCATAAAAGAGAGGGTCTGGCAGTGAATATTTATTAAAGGTTACAAACTCCATAATACTGAATCCTCTAATACTGGTGGCAGCATGAGCAGTGAGGATGGGGACTTGTCCAAGTCCAACCTTACAGAACTGTTTTTTTTTTACATCAAAGCTACATACCGTTTTGCTCATAAGTTTACATACCATGGCAGAATTTATGATTTCCTGGCCATTTTTCTGAGAATATGAATGATAGCACAAAAACTTTTCTTTCACTCATGGTTAGCGTTTGGCTGAAAGCATTTATTATCAATCAACTGTGTTTACTCTTTTTAAATCAAAATGGCAACAGAAACTACCCAAATTACCCTGATCAAAAGTTTACATACCCAAGTTCTTAATACCCTGTATTGCCCCCTTTAACATCAATGACAGCTTGAAGTTTTTTGTGGTATTTGTGGATGAGGCTCTTTATCTTCTCAGATGGTAAAGCTGCCCATTCCTCTTGGCAAAAAGCCTCCAGTTCCTGTAAATTCTTGGGTTGTTTTGCATGAACTGCACGTTTGAGATCTCCCCAGAGTGGCTCAATGATATTGAGGTCAGGAAACTGAGATGGCCACTCCAGAACCTTCACTTAATTCTGCTGAATGTCCAAGTACATCCCATGCGCAGCTTCCTGGCTGATGAATGCAATTGTTCCTCCAGTATTTTTTGATAATGTACTGCATTTATCTTGCCTTCAATTTTGACCAAATTTCCTGTGCTTTAGTAGCTCACACATCCCCAAAACATCAGCGATCCACCTCCGTGTTTCACAGTAGGAATGGTGTACCTTTTCGTCATAGGCCTAGTTGACTCCTCCCCAAATGTAGTGTTTATGGTTGTGGCCAAAAAGCAAAATTTTGATCCCCACTCCAAATGACTTTGTGCCAGAAGGTTTGAGGCTTGTCTCTGTGCTGTTTGGCGTATTGTAAGCGGGATACTTTGTGGCATTTGCGTAGTAATGGCTTTCTTCATGACGACTCGACCAAACAGCCCATCTTTCTTCAAGTGCCTCCTTATTGTACATCTTGAAACAGCCACACCATACCACATGTTTTCAGAGAGTCCTGTATTTCACCTGAAGTTATTTGTGGGTTTTTCTTTGCATCCCGAACAATTTTCCTGGAAGTTGTGGCTGAAATTTCAGTTGGTCTACCTGACCGTGGTTTGGTTTCAACAGAACCCCTCATTTTCCACTTCTTGATTAGAGTTTAAACACTGTTGATTGGCATTCTAAATTCCTTGGATATCTTTTTATATCCCTTTCCTGTTTTATGCAGTTCAACTACCATTTCCCGCAGATCCTTTGACATTTCTTTTGCTTTCCCCATGACTCAGAATCCAGAAACGTCAGTGCAGCACTGGATGAAAGATGTAAGGGTATGCCAGGAGTCCAGAAACGAATTGACCTTTTATTTTTATATATATATATATATATATATATATACACACACACACACACACACACACACACACACACACACACACACACACACACACACACACACACACACTAATTACAAGCAAACAGATCACAGGTGAGGATGGTTACCTTTAATAGCCATTCAAACCCCTTTGTGTCAACTTGTTTCCATGTTAGGCCAAATTCACCAGGGTATGTAAACTTTTGATCAGGGTCATTTTGGTAGTTTCTGTTGTCATTATGATTTGCAAAAGAGTAAATACAGTTGATTGATAATAAATGGCTTCAGCCAAACACTAACCATGAGTGAAAAATGTTTTTGTGTTTATCATTCATATTCTCTGAAATTTGGCCAAGAAATCATAAATTCTGCCAGGGTATGTAAACCTATGAGCACAACTGTACTTATTTTCACATAATAGTGAATACATAATATTTAGGCTAGGTTCACACTGCTGCCATACGATTTTGATCCGTCTTTCAGTGCAATTATGTAGTGCTAGTTCGATGCAATTTTGATAAGGCTTATATATTCTATGGGGCCACAATTGCAATGGAATAGCACCAAAGTAGCACAGGAACCTTTTCTAAAATCTCTCAGTGCTGAGTTGCATTAATGGGAGCTGAAATCATTGACAACAATGTGATTTCCCTTGTCATGCGATTCTGTGCGACTCAAGTCGCATCTGAAATCACACCAATGTAAACCAGGCCTTAGGGTATACACATTTTTGACCTCTGTATAGCCTATACCAAAGAGCAAACTCAAGGTTGGTCAAATAGATTCCCCAGCACACTGGAAAATCTTTTCTGACCATTACTATAGGATTCCCTTTTCTAATGGATCTTTTCTCTACACACATTATAATAAGCACCCTGGTATAGCGTCCTGGCAGGTTAAGGCTTTCTGTGATCACTTAGTGTTTCTTAACCTTTTTTTGAGTCACAGGGCCCTTTCCAGAAATATTCACACAAACACAGCTTTGCATGCAATGAATATATGTACTTTATTTTGTTGAAATGTGATTGCCTCATTCATATATGATATACACACAGTTTGAATAAAGTAAACAATTATAACAAAAAACAAAACAGAAAAAAATCTTTTTCATGCAAAAGGTAATGGGCACTCGTTACAAAAATTAAATACTACCATATTTAAACAAAACAATCTTAAATCTTCTCAAATCTACTACTACTACTACTACTACTACTACTACTACTACTACTACTACTACTAGAAAATGAGAATTAGTACTTGCCATTATGGAGTGGCACAGGATGACAGTTGTGTAGAAACGGATGTTACAAATTTAAATGGCAAACATAGTCCAACAATGAGTCGAGAGATGCTTAGTGATTGGCACTATTTAAATTTATAATTTCTCTCAAGGGGAAACTTGTATAGTGAATGTAAATGAGGGGGGGGGGGCGGCTGTAGAGTGAATGTGAATGTTATTTTTTAATGAAGTCTATACTATGCTGAAATTGCTACATTGACTTTCCTCAGCAGATATGTAGAAAAGGGAATACACACACAATGTGAAATAAGTCTCTGCAAACAATCATGTTCCCGTCGTTACTACTTACAACTCTTGTCATTCTGTGTTAATACATATTTATTGAAGGTTTACATGATGACAATGTAAGAATTTGTGGTTGTTAAATAAATTGAAAAGTATATTGCCAGAAAACTAAGACAAACTACCATGAATCTCCTTAAAGTCTATACAGTACAACTTACACATTTGGTCTGGTCTAATCATGCCATTTCAGTTTGATCAGTCTAATAAACACTTTATTTATGATTGCTAAACAGATCATGTTATTTAATGGAGCTTGGCATTTTTAAGTAAAATGGAAATAGGATGAGTGGTTGTTGAAGTTTGTTGCTCAGTTTTACTCGTTGCACATCTGGGCAGCAAGTCTCCTAGAAATAGTTATTTAAACTGGTCAAATGATTGATGTTAGACTGTAGAAATGCTGAAATGCTGCTTCATGTATAACAACAATGTCAATATCTTCCTCTTCTTTTATGTGTTTTCAATAAATTATTTTTTTACATCCAGAACCTGCATGTTGTCTTTCTAAAGTGAACTTGCAGCTACATCACTGACCTAGTCTCAAAATACCAACCTAATGCCCTGTACACACGATCATTTTTTTGGATGAAAAAAGTCCAATGGACTTTTTTCATCGGAAAAAACGATTGTGTGTGGGCCCTATTGGACTTTTTTCCATCGATGTAAAAAAAATCGAACATGTTTTTAATTTTTCCGATGGGGAAAAAAAAAATGATAGGAAATTCCGATCGTCTGTGTGGAACTCCAACAGAGAAAAAAAACCTGCATGCTCAGAATCAAGTCAACGCATGCTTAGAAGCATTGAACTTAATTTTTCTCGGCTCGTCTGAGTGTTTTACGTCACCGCGTTTTGGACGGTCGGAATTTTGTCTGATGGTGTGTGTATACAAGACTGATGGAAGTCAGCTTCATCGGAATTCCGACGGAAAATTCCATTGGATTTTATTCCATCGGAAATCCGATCGTGTGTACAGGGCATAATTGTTCTCTTCGTTCTTCTCAAGACAGGAGGCTCTCTAGCTCTCTCATCACCTGCTCCCATGCTCTCCTCCAGGACTTTTCCAGAGCCTCTCCAAGCCTATGGAACTCCTTACCCCAATCTGTCTGTCTATCTCCTTCTCTATTAGCTTTTAGAGGATCCCTGAAAACCCTCCTCTTCAGAAAAGCCTATCCTACCCACACCTAACAACTGTATTTTCATTTTGTCCATCTGATCATCCCCCACAGCTACTACCCTTTGTCTCACTTGACCCTCCCTTCTAGATTGTAAGCTCTAACGAGCAGGGCCCTCTGATCCCTCTGTATTGAATTGTATTGTAACTGTACTGTCTTCCCTGATGTTGTAAAGCGCTGTGCAAACTGTTGGCGCTATATAAATCCTGTTTAATAATAATGCCTTAAAATCGAATAACTATTTTGATGGCTCTAAAAAGGAAAACCTTTTATTGAGTAATCACCATTTGTATGTGTTATATAGACATTTGCAGCACATTGCTGGTGATGTGCAGGTAGTCCAAGGCTTTGCACAGGTTTTTTGAAAATGTCCAATATTTTTATTGATGGTACCGGCATGCTATGACACTTTTTTACTTTATGGCACTATTTGTGAGACCGATTCATGAAGCAATATCACCATATTGATAAGGAAAGTGGAGGCTAACCACACCTTTTTCCATTTACAGTAATTTGTTGATTGTGTCACATCATTGAGACAATTCTGTGTCAATTTTTTTTTTCAGTCCGCTGGAAAATTGATATGTCACCATTACTCGCCCAACTTCTCCAAATTGCTTACATGCCTGTAAAGCAGGGCTTGACCAATTTGCTTGGAATCTAGGAGCCAGCTAAAAAATTTAGGAGCCAGGTTTTTTTTTTTAACGACCAATGCGTGCAGAAGCGAACGCATACGCGAGTAGCGCCCGCATATGAAAGCAGTGTTTAAACCACACATGTGAGGTATCGCCGCGATTGGTAGAGCGAGAGCAATAATTCTAGCCCTGGACATCCTCTGTAACTCAAAACATGCAACCTGTAGAATTTTTTAAATGTCACCTATGGAGATTTTAAAGGGTAAAAGTTTGTCGCCATTCCACGAGCGGACGCAATTTTGAAGCGTGACATGTTGGGTATCAAATTTACTCGGCGGAACATTATCTTTCACAATATAAAAAAAAATTCGGCTAACTTTACTGTTGTCTTATTTTTTAATTTAAAAAAGTGTATTTTTTTTCCTCAAAGTGCGCTTGTAAGACCGCTGCGCAAATACGGTGTGACAGAAAGTATTGCAACGACCGCCATTTTATTCTCTAGGGTGTTAGAATAAAATATATATACAATGTTTGGGGGTTAACTTCTAAGTAAAGGGAAGGAGATGGGCGGGCAGTGAAACAGGCAAGCATTGCTGGTTGACTTGTCATACCAACGGCCACCACAAGATGGCGCCAGAGTACAGAATGAAGCCTAGGCTTGCAGAAGGCCGCAAAGCCGCGGCCTAAATTAACGGCCGGCGCGGCCCGACGAGATCACGCGATCGCGGAGGGGGGGCGCACGGAGATACAGGTAACCTCAGCTGTGCTGCCCCAGGCGCCAGGTCGCTAATTCTAGTCGCATTTGCGACCTGGCGCCCGGGGATTGTCGAGCCCTGCTGTAAAGCTTGCGACAGTTCTGTCAGAGTTGCAACAGCTTCATATACACCTTACTGACACATACAATCTATCGCATGTTCTGCCATCTTTCATACAAATACAAGATTCCTAAAAAGAATTTGATTCTTTATGATTTCCAGGGAATTTAATTGGGGGGGAGATTTACTAAAGCAGAATCTGGAGGAGCTGTGCATAGTAACCAATTGGCTTGCTCAGTTAAGCTTTGACAACCTTTTAAAATCCTAGAAGCTGATTGGTCACTGCACAGCTGCACCAGATTCTGTGTCCACCAGTTTTAGTAGATCTTGCTCATTGTGTACATCGGTATTGTGCAACATGTTTTCATTCTTTTGCCACAGATGAGGATTTCCATAGAATGTGCCTTATGTGAACTATGTAACATGAATCAATTGGTCGCCATGGGTGCATCTGGATCTATTTTTGGTGTGGTTGGCTTTCCTGACTACAAGAATGTTTATGCCTTGTGCCATCTTCATTAAAATGACCAGAAGCTATTAACCACTTAACGACCGCTCACTGTATATGTACGTCGGCAGAATGGCACCGACAGGCACAATCACGTACAGTGTACGTGATTGCCTTTGTACAGTTGGGGGGTCCGATTGGACCCCCCTCCTATACAGTGAGTGGTCGGTATTCGTTGGGGAGCGATTCGAGATGAGGGGACGGCCGTAAGATTCTGGCCACCCCCTCGCGATCGCTCCCGGCGAATGAAAATGCTTCCTCTGTCCGTGTAATGTAAACACAGGCAGAGGAAGCAGGAGGAAGTGATGTCATCTCTCATGCGGCGCTCACATATACCGAGCGCCGTACAAGAGAAGACATCAGGTCAGTGCACAAAACACTACACTGACACCAGGACACATAGGCACACAAATCGCCCCCCCCCAGATCACCCCCCAGCCCCCAGTCACAGTGTCACTGATTGCAGTGACCATTTATTTACTGATCACTGCAATCAGTGACATTTGTGACTGTAAAAGTGTCACTAAAGTTAGTTTTAGGTCCAGTGTAGCCCCCTAACCCCCCCCCTAATACAGGTTTAACCCCCTTGATCGCCCCCCAGGTAACCCTTTCACCCCCTATCACCACTGTCGCTAAGTGATCGTTTTTCTGATCGCTGTCTTAGTGTCGGTGATGCCGATCGGTAGCCAGTAATTTTTTTTAGGTTCGCCGCAGGTTTTTATATAGCGTCAGGTACCCCCATATATTACCTAATAAAGGTTTTAACCCCCTAATTGCCCCTAGTTAACCCTTTCACCAGTGATCACCATATAAGTGTTACGGGTGACGCTGGTTAGTTAGTTCGCTTTTTATAGTGTCAGGGCACCCGCCGTATATAACCCAATAAAGGTTTCACCCCCTAATCGCCCGGCGGGTGATATCAATTAGGTTTTAGCGTCAGAGAGGGTCTGCGTCACACCCCAGGCAGCGTCAGGTTAGTGCCAGTAACGCTAACACCCACGTGTGAAGCATACACCTCCCTTAGTGGTATAGTATCTGATCGGATCTATACTAGCGTCCCCAGCAGTTTAGGGTTCCCAAAAACGCAGTGTTAGCGGGATCAGCCCAGATACCTTCTAGCACCTGCGTTTTGCCCCTCCGTCCAGCCCAGGCCACCCAAGTGCAGTATGGATCGATCACTGTCACTAACAAAACACAACACACATAACTGCAGCGTTTGCAGAGACAGGCCTGATCCCTGCGACTCCAGTGCTGTAGGAGGTGATTTCACCACCACAGTTAAAAAAAAAAAAGCATATATGCCGAAACATTGGGGCAGCAGGGGCGGAGGAGCAATTTTGCTCCTAATGCCGCGTATATACGGTTGAAATTCCGACGGAGGCTTGCCCGTGGAAAAGTCCGACCATGTGTGTGCGGCATAACTTTTTTGCGGGAGGATGCCCCCATGCTTCGGCATATATAAATGGTGCATGTATGCCCATCATTAGAAGTGGGTGGATGAAGGGCGGTATTCTAATGGTGGGCATACCCACCGATCAATCTCTTTTTTCGTTCAGCCAACTGGCTGCATGAAAAAAAAAGATTACAATACATGTCCAACAAGGACCAGCAACGTACTGGTATGTTGCTGGACTTTGAATGTTTATACCAGAATGATGCCTGCGGGTTTAGGTATCATCTTGGTATCATTCTTTTCAGCCAGCAGCCGGCTTTCATGTAAAAGCAATCCTAGTGGCTAATTAGCCTCTGGACTGCTTTTACAAGCAGTGGAAGGGAATGTCCCCCCCCCCCCGGATATAAAAAGCGCCATTGGGAAATTGGGAAAGCATTTTATCACACCGATCTTGGTGTGGTCAGATGCTTTGAGGGCAGAGGAAAGATCTAGGGTCTAGAAGACCCCAGTTTTTTCAAAAAAAGAGTACCTGTCACTACCTATTGCTATCATAGGGGATATTTACATTCCCTGAGATAACAATAAAAATGATTAAAAAAAAAAAAATATGGAAGGAACAATTTAAAAATAAAATAAAAAAGCAAAATTAATAATTAAAAAAATAAAAAAAAATAAAAAGCACCCCTGTCCTGCCCTGCTCTTGCCCAATGGCGAACGCAAGCGTCGGTCTGGCGTCATATGTAAACAGCAATTGCACCATGCATGTGAGGTATCACCGCAAAGGTCAGATCGAGGGCAGTAATCTAACGGGGTAACCTGTAAAGGCTTTTAAAAATGTATGTAGTTTGTCGCCAATGCGCGTTTGTGCGAAATTTTAAACCATGTCGTGTTTGGTATCTATGTACTGGGCCTAAGATCATCTTTTTTATTTCATCAAACATTTGGGCAATATAGTGTGTTTTAGTGCATTAAAATTTAAAAAAGTGTATTTTTTCCCCAAAAAATGCGTTTGAAAAATCGATGCGCAAATACTGTGTAGAACAAAAAAATGCAACAACCACCATTTTAATCTGTAGGGCCTTTGCTTTAAAAATATATATAATGTTTGGGGGTTCAACATAATTTTCTTGCAAAAAAAAATAAATGTTTTCATGTAAACAAAAAGTGTCAAAAAGGGCTTTGTCTTCAAGTGGTTAGAAGAGTGGATGTAAGCTTCCTAATGTTGTGTATAAAATGCCAGAACAGTTCAAACCCCCCCCCCCCAAATGACCCCATTTTGGAAAGTAGACACCCCAAGCTATATACTGAGAGGCATGTCGAGTCCATGGAATATTTTATATGCTGACACAAGTTGCGGAAAAAAGACAATTTATTTATTTATTTATTTATTTTTGCACAAAGTTGTCACTAAATGATATATTGCTCAAACATGCCATGGGCATATGTGGAATTACACCCCAAACTACATTCTGTTGCTTCTCCTGAGTACGGGGATACCACATGTGTGAGACTTTTTGGGAGCCTAGCCGCGTACGGGACCCCAAAAACCAAGCACCGCCTTCAGGCTTTCTAAGGGTGTAAATTTTTGATTTCACTTCTCACTGCCTATCACAGTTTCGGAGGCCATGGAATGCCCAGATGGCACAAAACCCCCCCAAATGACCCCATTTTGGAAAGTAGACACCCCAAGCTATTTGCTGAGAGGTATTGTGAGTATTTTGCAATTGAGTTTATTCGATTTTTCTTATAACAAAAAGTAGAAAATATCATTTTTTTAAAAAATTTTCAGTCTTTTTCCGTTTATATCGCAAAAAATAAAAATCGCAGAGGCAATCAAATACCATTAAAAGAAAGCTCTATTTGTGGGAAGAAAAGGACGCAAATTTTGTTGGGGTACAACATTGTATGTCCGCACAATTTACAGTTAAAGCAGCGCAGTGCAAAATTCTGAAATCACCTCTGGTCCTCTAGCTACCAAATGGTCCGGGGCTTAAGTGGTTAAAGCTATTAATTTCTCAAGAATCGTTATCGCAATTTTTTCCCCCATGCGATCTTGACAAAGTATTTCCCGATCTTTCTATTCTTTCTGCTCAAGCCGTCAGCTGTCAAAAGAAAGGAGAAAACGAACCGGGAAGTCTGCCAAGTATCACAACATTCTTTAGCAGTGGAACTTAAGTCTAAACATTGTAACAATTTGTCCTTTACATCAAAGGAATAGAGTTCTGTGTGTAAAATGAGGAAAGTTTAACCACTTAAACACTAAACCTTTTTCTGACATCTGTTAGTTTCAAGTTAAAATATTTATTTTTTTGCTAGAAAATTACTTGGACCCCCCAAACATTATATCATTATATATTTTTTTTTTTTAGTAGAGACCCTAGCCACTTAGGGACCATGTCATGCGGATATACATTGACAGAATGGCACGGCTGTGCATGTCAACGTATATATACGTCGCCTTTAAGACGCGGCATTGTGGGCGCGTGCAAGCTCCATGAGTGTGACCGCGGGTCCCCCATGGACTCGATGTTCGCCGGGAGTCCCGCAATCATCTCACGGAGAGGAAGAATGTAGCTGATGTAAACAAGCATTTCCCTGTTCTGCCTAGTGACAGGACACTGATCACAGCTCCCTGTGATCGGGAGCAATGATCAGTGTCGTGTCACACATAGCCCATCCTCCCCACAGTTAGGACACACTTAACCCCTTCAGTGTCCCTACTGGTTAACCCCTTCACTGCCAGTGTCATTTTTACAGTAATCAGTGCATTTTTATAGCACTGATCGCTGTATAAATGACAATGGTCCCAAAATGGCGTCAAAAGTGTCCGATTTGTCCGCACAAACAGGTCCCCCAGAGAAACGCAGATCCCTATTCTCCCGGGTGTGTCCAAGATAATGGAAAAAATGGGGATTGCGGTGTGAACTGTAATAAGTGAATGAAGTGACCGTTAGTTGGTGGAAATAGATGAAAGTAAAAAACTGAATATAAAGTGGAAAGTTGTATAGAAGGTGAAAAAAGAAAGCTCTATTTGTGGGGAAAAAAGGACGTCAATTTTGTTCGGGAGCCACGTCCCACTACCGCGCAATTGTCAGTTAAAGCGATGCAGTGCCGAATCGCCAAAGGTGCTCTGGTCTTTGGGCAGCCAAATGGTCTGGGGCTGAAGTGGCTAGAGAATAAAATGGTGGTTGTTGCAATATTTTATGTCACACTGTATTTGCGCAGCGGTCTTTCAAATGCAATTTTTTTTGGTTTTGTTTTTTAAATTAAAGTAACCACTAAAGTTAGTCAAATTTTTTTTGTATAATGTGAAATATTTTACGCCTCGAGAATCGAGATCTTTATTCTAAGCAAAAAAATCGTGATTCTCATTTTGGCCAGAATCGTGCAGCTCTAGAACCCATTCAATAGAACGTTTTGTGTCCGATTTAACCAGCTTTAAATTGCCAAAATTGGTTAACTAGCACTGACACTTTATTTGTGAAGAAACCACAAGTGGCAGGATGCTTTAATGCATGGGGTTGTTTTAGCAATCAGAAGCAGTCTGAAAAAAAGTTAAAATTGTTACAAAACTGTATAGTATATGTATAGTGTATGGTCAGCATTAGGGATCAGTGTAGTTTCAGTTACTGCACAGTGAACATTCTGCATAGCCATTTATGCATATAAATATAGTCAGTAAATTGGAACTCTCTCAAATTTTTTTAAAGTAGAATTCCACCTTTATGACTTTACATAGTTTGCTTGGGCCAAGTTGGCCAAATGGAACTATTTTTCCTTTACGTAATGATGTGTTCTGTAATATACTGCTGTAGCATTAGCTAGATACAATATGCGGCGCTGTGTTCCAGCAGCAGGACAGGTGGCTTTGCTGTCTGCTGCCGGAACTAGACGGCTGTGTTCTGTATAATACTGTTGTAGCATTAGCTACAGTACATTCAGTATGCAGCGCTGTGTTCCGGCATTAGTACAGGTAATTTCCCGCCTGCTGTTGTAACTAAATAAGAGAGGTCTTGTATTTTTATAAATTAGTACAAGGCTTCCTCTGATTGGCGGAGGTAAGAATCATGATGTTATTTTCCTGCCTCTCCACTTAGCTAATCAGAGAAAGCCGTGTATTTAACCACTTGCCGACCAGAGCACATCGATGTACGTCTGCACAATGGCACAGCTGCGCAAATGGGCGTACAGGTACGTCCCCTTAAAATTGCAGCTTAGTGGGCGCGCGCGCTGCGTACTCTGTGTCCCACAATTGTGACACAGAGCTGCAGAACGGGGAGATGCCTATGTAAACAAGGCATTTCCCTGTTCTGCCTAGCGACAGGACAGGGATCTACTGCTCCCTGTCATCAGGAGCAGTGTTCGCTGTCATCTCAGTGGTAGCTCACCCCCCCCCACAGTTAGAATCACTCCCTAGGACACACTTAACCCCTTGATCGCCCCCTAGAGTTTAACCCCTTCCCTGCTAGTGTCATTTACACAGTAATCTGTGCATTTTTATAGCACTGATCGCTGTATAAATGACAATGGTCCCAAAATAGTGTCAAAAGTGTCCGCCATAATGTCGCAGTCATGATAAAAATCGCAGATCGCCGCCATTACTAATAAAATTTTTTTTTTTTTTTAAATGCCATAAATCTATACCCTATTTTGTAGAAGCTATTACTTTTTATGCAAACCAATCAATAAACGCTTATTGCAATTTTTTTTTACCAAAAATATGTAGAAGAATACATATTGGCCTAAACTGAGAAAGAAATTTAGTTTTTTTTATATATTTTTTGGGGATGTTTATTATAGCAAAAAGTAAAAAATATAGAATTTTTCAAAATTGACGCTCTTTTTTTGTTTATAGCGCAAAAAATAAAAACCACAGAGGTGATCAAATACCACCAAAAGAAAGCTCTATTTGTGGGAAAAAAAGGACGTCAATTTTGTTTGGGTGCAATGTCGCACAACCGCACAATTGTCTGTCAGTTAAAGCAGTGTTCCGGACGAAATTATACTTTTTAAATAAAAATACCCCTATAATACACAAGCTTAATGTATTCTAGTAAAGTTAGTCTGTAAACTATTACTTTTTAAAAGATGCTAATTGTAAATGATTGTTTCTGTGCAGAGATAGATAGATACATACATAACAAGAGATAGATATTTATCTATGTGTATATATCTACACAGAAACAAGGGATATAATTTACAATGAGCATCTTTTTAAAAGTAATTAATTACCTTTTGCAGGGGCTGCCCCATCAAAACTGCCACCATTAAACCTGCCCCATCCTATTGCCCCCATCAAATTTGCCCCCTTATAGTACTCTATTATAAATGATTAGTAATGCTGTGGCTGTGCTCTCCCCCGGGCTCTGTAATCAGACCTGAGATGCTCCAGCCACCTCCCCCACCGCCCATCACTGTGTTTAACCACTTGCCTACAGGGCACTTAAACCCCCTTCCTGCCCAAGCCATTTTTCAGCTTTCAGCGCTGTCACACTTTGAATGACAATAGCGCGGTCGTGCGACGCTGTACCCAAACTAAATTTGCGTCCTTTTTTTCCCACAAATAGAGCTTTCTTTTGGTGGTATTTGATCACCTCTGCTGTTTTTATTTTTTGCGCTATAAACAAAAGAAGAGCGACAAGTTTGAAAAAAACCCAATATTTTTTTACTTTTTGCTATAATAAATATCCATTTAAAATATATATATATATATATATATATTGATTGGTTTGGGCAAAAGTTGTAGCGTCTACAAAATAGGGGAAAGATTTATAGCATTTTTATTATTATTTTTTTTTTTTTTTACTAGTAATGGCGGTGATCAGCGATTTTTATCGTGACTGCGATCTTGCGGCGGACACATCAGACACTTTTGACACATTTTTGGGACCGTTCACATTTATACAGCGATCTGTGCTATAAAAATGCATTGATTATTGTATAAATGTGACTGGAAGGGAAGGGGTTAACACTAGGGGGCGAGGAAGGGGTTAAATGTGTTCCCTATTAGTGATTCTTACTGTGGGGGGAGGTGACCGATGGTTGTCCCTATGTACAAGGGACACACCATCGGTCTCCTCTCCCTGACAGGACGTGGATCTGTGCATTACACACACAGATCCACGGTCCTGCTCGGTTACTGGGCAATCGCGGGTGCCCGGCGGCCATGCGCATCGGGTCCCCAGTAACGCGGCGTACGCGCCCCCTAGTGGCTTTAAAAGGCGCAACGTCATATGACGTTCGCCCAGAACAACAGGGTCTTCCGCCTGCCGTTATTTGATGGTGGGCGGTTGACTAGTGGTTAAGAAGCTTTGGTAACAATGGCAACAAAAGCCCAGCAATGCCCATTGCCTCCTGGGATTGATGACACACATCTCCCAGGAGGCATTGCAAACAGGAAATGATGCGATGGGCCGCGGCCAGGGAGGAGGAAGTGAAAAATGAATACAGCAGGTGCTGAGGAAAATTAAAATATCCAATTCGTTTACAGTGCACAGTTTAGTGAGGGATGCTGAGGAGTTGAAAATGTGGGTGGAACTCCACTTTAAAGCGACGCAGTGCCGAATCGCAAAAAGTGCTCTGGTCAGGAAGGGGGTAAATTCTTCTGGGGCTAAAGTGGTTAATAATACAAGACTTCTTGTTAATGGGAGAGTTTCAGCAGCAGACAGGAAGTCGCCCATACAGCTGCCGAAACACAGCTAGGTTGATTTACTAAAACTGGAGAGTGCAAAATCTGGTGCAGCTGTGTATGGTAGCCAATCAGCTTCTAAGTTCAGCTTGTTTAATTAAGCTTTGACAAAAAGACCTGGAAGCTGATTGGTTTCTATGTACAGCTGCACCAGATTTTCCACTCTCCAGTTTTAGTAAATCAACCATAGTGTCACTTACTGTATGTAGCTAATGCAGCAACAGTATCTTACAGCAGTCACATTGTTATGTAAAGGAAATGGTTTGTTTGGGCCAGCTTCCCAAACAAACAATTTATTGCCATACTAAAGCTGGATTTCTACTATCCCGGGATAACGAATAGGGAAGACATTGCAGGAAGTGGTAGCAGAGGAGATATTGGTCTATCCTGGGCTACCGTTACTGTGTTGTTGGATTCCGAGATTCGGTTCAATCATCTGTCTTGAGTCACTGAAGAGTTCCATCTTGGTATTTCCAGCGGAGGATCCTACTTCAACAGGGACACACGTTAAAGCGTGAGTTGACCCCGTAGACCTACGTTTACTTGGGTCCACTCATTCCGGTAAGCCTCTTTTGATTCGGTGGTGGTCATCCTATATTCACCTTATCATGTTGTTTTGATAACTTTAACTATTCTTTCAACCATTTTCTCATCTTGGATTGTTTGATTCATCTATCAAAGTATCCACATTAGAGACTTTTGTACATTCACATATTATGTGTTGAATTTTGGACTGATATCATTTTCATTCATTCACTTGGGTGTTATGCATTTGTCGTTTTTAGTAATAGCGCTACATTTTTTTGTTAACTGCACAAGGTAAACCATTGGACCAAGCAATATGATGTATCTTGGCACTTAAAAAACGATTTCAATCAAATAAAGCTTTCCAGGGGACATCACAAGAAATAGTCTTAAATTGGGTTGCGGCATAGAGCATGACAGGTCACAAATTCAACGTGTCGGTTCGTAAGAGTTGGGGTCTAATTACCTCTAGTTTATGGTTGTCTTATGGGGGGGGTTCCCCTTGGTCTGCCTTAGTAGACCTAAAGAATGAGGTAGTTCAAAGAAGAGGAAGAAAAGACAGGAAAAAAAAGGGGGAGCAGGGAGATTACCCACCTGTAGGAGGAGTGGTAGGCCCCAGAGGCTTATAACATAAGTAGCATATGCAATGGCACCTAGGTTAAAGCTCCAAGAACCATGATGTCAACTGAGAAGGCGGGAAGTGATCAAGCCAAGGTTGCCAGGTATGCAAGAACCTGTTGTGTGTAAGTTTTTTGTTTATTATTATACCTTATACATGAAGCTTAACGTTGTCAAAGCTAAGTAATGTTTTTTTCCACACCCTCGCTATTGTCTGTTTGGTCGCCATGAAAATATGAGTAATTAATGTACAGGTAAAATTTTTGATCGGTTGTGCTTCCAATGGATTTTTTCACAAGTTAGTATGGAGTATCGTATTGACCATAGTGTATACCTGTATCCACCACCTTTTGACCCTGGGGAATGTCCACCAGATATGTTTCATGTCTCCCAGCTCTAGACAACCTCGAAAACAAGAAAAGGGATAGGCGGGGAGGCAACGTGAAATCCTTGCAAGAGTATTGAGTTAGAGAGTAAAGAGTTTCCCAGAGCCAGAACATTACGTGACGCTTTAAATAGTGCACCTCACATTTTGTTCCAGGTTTCTGGGGGTAGGGTGACACCAAAGGCTCTTTCCCAACACAAGCAGTACGTTGGAGGTTGGGGAAGGACATTACTAGGGTTGCCACCTCATCCCTTTAAACCCGAACACATATGAATTACACAGGTTCTGAGGCCAATTTAATGCAGATAAGGCACCAAGTGAGTTTAATTACCACCTTAAAGTGGTTGTATACTCTATTTTAAATTTTTTACCTGCAGGTAAGCCTATGATAAGGCTTACCTGTTGGTAAAATGAATATCTCCTAAACCTGTATGGTTTAGGAGATATTCCCCTTGCAAGCAGCCGCTGACATCAGCGGCGCATGCGCTCTGAAGGAGGTTCGGCGGATGCTGCCGGACCTTGCCGGAAGTAAGACTTCCGCGTGCATGCGTGGGAGTGACGTCATCACATCTCCGGCCACTCACAGCGTCGGAGCCGCGAACCCAGAAGACTCGCCGAGGGCAAAATGTCAGCTCCTTCCGCAGTGACCGGGATCCGACGCCTCGATCGTAGGTGAGTGTTTCATAATGAGCTAGTATGCATGCGGCGCATACTAGCTCATTATGCCTTTTGCCTTAAAGTTTTTTTTTTTGGTGCGGGTATACAACCGCTTTAATCAGCCACAGAACCTGTGTAATTAATGTGTTTGGTTTTAAAGGGATGAGGTGGCAACCCTAGACATTACCCATAATGGAAAAATATAGCAAGGATATTAGACTGTGTGTCGTCGGATTCGATCGACATCTAGACTCAAACAAAGTTATGAATGTGAGCTGGTCGAGATTCTGCTAGGCTAGATGGCAGATCTGCAGATAGCAGACATTCTCAATATCTGGCATATCATTAAGCCTCGTACACACGGTTGGACTTCCATCTGACTTTTTTGTGGATTTTTGTCCGAACGGAGTTGGCCGGGCACACCCATAGCATACACACCACAAGACTTTTCTGCAAACTTTCCCAAAACTTTTTCCAACATCAAGTGGTTTTTCTGCTCTTTACCGCCACCCTTTGGTCAACTTCTGCTATTGTTGGTTGATTTTAACATTATTTGTTTTGTCCATCGGACAAAAGTCCGATGGTTTTCTGTACACACGCTCGGACTTTGCTCCATCAGACTTTTGTTGGCCAAAAGTTTGTCAGTTTGCAGACCGAACTTTTGTCCGATGAAAACCAAAAAAATTTGTCCGATGGAGCGTACACACGGTTGGATTTTTTGGCAAACTTGCTCAAAATGAAGTTTGTTGGCAAAAAGTCAGACCGTGTGTATGAGGCTTTAGACTCCCGGAGTTGTTGGAAAGAGTAAACCCCTTGCGTTGTCAGGAGGGAGCGCACCGTTATAAATCCATGACATAGGAGATTTTATTGTGGGAATTTATATATACTTTAATATTAAGCAATATTATCATTAGATGTATTTGATAATGGTACCGTGAACGCTTGAAAAATATGTAAAGCAAAACTATCATTATATAGTATATTCATTGATTTGAATGTGTAAAGTGCTGCTTAAATTATCAGCGATATATAAATACGTGTAATAAATACATTTTATAAATATATTGTGTGTGTTGACGAATCTGCTATAGATTGATAAAGATGATATATGCACAAGCGTTTTCACGTTTAGCTGTGTACAATCACCATATTTTCTTTTCCACAGCACTGACTAAGTCTCCTCTTGGACTTTACAGTGACCCCCTGACACCAACTCTTGTAAAGGTCAGTAAATTGCTGAAAAAAATGTAATTCACAGGACAGTGTCAAGCCTCAAGACAATAGTTCATGAAAGATCAAGGCTCGGCCATTAAAGCTTTTATAAGCAAGTAACACAAAGTGTGGGTCCAGGTGCATAAATTGACAAGTAGGTGGCAGTCCTTTTGCAGTTGTTACAGCTTAACCTAATATCAAGCAATCTTTTCACGTGATTGACCAATAAAAGTGGAGTATTTTACGGATCTGTGACCCTCTCGTAAGAGAATGCTGCCCATTCCTTTCTTTTGTGATGGAATGTAAGAAAGGTGGGCTTGTCTCTGTTAGCCTGGGGTGTCTAATTAGCATTAATAAAAACCCAATTGGAGTTATATGAAGGCTCTGATCACACTTGCACAACAATAACACAGCCATGATGGGTGTTTTCACACCAAGGAGTCGCACGTCGTTGACTGAACAGCGCTAATTGTGAACTTTATGTGGGGATTAAACTCATAAATGTTTTTCAAAGGCATTTGGTAGTAATTGGCTCCCTGACTAGTACAGAAGTGGAGGGATCTGATTAACACAAGACAAGTAGCAGCTATAAATGTGCATCATGTAACAAATATGCTGAACATTTTTTGAGCAGCTTGTTGGGTTGCATTGATGCAACTATATACCTGGATAAAAAAATAAATGTAATGTACTGCAAATTGCCCATATACAGTAAGGCCCCTTTCACACTGAGACGCTTTGCAGGCGCTATTGCGCTAAAATTAGCGACTGCAATGCGCCCCAAAAAAGCCGCTCAATTGTATCCAGTGTGAAAGCCCGAGGGCTTTCACACTGGAGCGTTGCGCTTGCAGGAGGGTCAAAAAACTCCTGCAAGCTGCATCTTTGAGGCGCGATAGGAGCGGTAAAAATACCGCTCCTATAGCGCCCCTGCCCATTGAAATCAATGGGGTAGCGCCTCCAAAACGCCCGCAAAACACTGCAAAGAGGCGTTATTGCGGGCGTTTTTAACCCATTTTGGGCCACAAATCGCGGCAAAAAATACGGTGTAGCGGCGCTAGTTTTAGCATCCAGCGCTTCAGTGTGAAAGTAGCCTAAAGTGTCCACCAAAACGTGATGTTTCAGCTGTGACCTATTGTATTCCTTACATCCTCCTGATGCATTTTTCATATTATGGAATGCAGTAGAAAAAGGGAGACCCCCCTCATAATGATCACTGTAAGCTGATAGACCAAGGAACTCAAGTGTAGAGAGCTGGCAGCCAGGGGGTAATAAGGAGCCAGGGATGATGTAGGCAGTGTAGATTTGGCCCCACCGGCGTCATCTCAGTCTGGTAAGTGGGCAGATACACCAAGATTTGGGACTTTCATACCCACTCTGTCTTCGCACATCTGCGCACGCCCAGAATCCAGGGCAAAAAAAAACTATAAAGTAAAAAAATATATAATAATATCCAAATGTCAGCAAGGGGTGGGGCAAAATACTTTTTTTTTTTAAGGTTGAAGGTCTGCTTTAAATTTGTACATTTTCATCTGTTGGGGTAAATGTCTTAAGTGGCAGCTTTAGTTTTACATATATTTTTTTCATTGGCGCAGTGGTGGTACAGGATATTAGGGGCGAGTATATCTTTATACCTACAATTTAGGGCAAATGTCAGCTTTAAGATCTGAAGTTCCAATCAAAAACTGGGCATACACCAGTAAAATTCTGTTTGAAAATTTTAGCTTTCTAAACATTTCCTTTGATTTTCTAAAGGTTAGTGGGGGTCAAATGAAATGTCAACTTGAGAAAAATTATCCATCCTGCTCATTCAAATGTTCCTGTCACTATGTTCGAAAACATTTCTAACTGTGAACTTTTTGTTTGGGAAAAAACATATACAGTGCTGTGAAAAAAGTATTTGCCCCCTTCCTGATTTTTTTATTTTTTTGCATATTTGTCACAAAATGACTCGGATCATCAAAATTTTTTAATATTACACAAAGATACTCAAGTAAATACAAAATGCAGTTTTTAAATGATGATTTTATTTATCAAAGTGATTATAAAAGATTTTTTTTTTTTTTATTGTTTTATTTAAAAAAACAAACAAACATGTCATACGTGTTCTGTGTAGTGGTTTTGCACAGAGCAGCCTTGATCATCCACTTCTTTGGTCCCCACTGGCGCTCTGGGCCCCTGCCCCTTGCCGAGTGCCCCATAGCAAGCCGCTTGCTGTGGGGGCACTCAATGCATGCTCGTTCCCAAGCCGGCTCTCTACGTCCATAAGACACAGAGACCGCGGCTCAGCTCCATCCCTTCCTCCCGCCTCACCAGGGGTGGCCCGTCCATTAAGGGCGCAAGGGCACCTGCTGCCCTAGGCCTGACTAAACTCGTGACCCCCCTAATTTAAATATGACCCACCCCTTCCTGTCAAGGACACACCCATTTCTCTTTAAAACCCGCCCTGATATTTTCGAGTGGGGACACTAGTTCTTAGGGCCTGGGGGGGGGGGGAATGGATTCCCTTAATTTGCATAGATTTCCTCTCACTTCCTGTTGGCTATGGGGCAGGAATTGAAGAGAAATCTCTGCAATGGGACAGGAAAGGTAAAAAATAAACTGTCAGGGGCTATAACCCTCCCTTACTCTATCCAAAATGAAAAAAAAAAAAAAAGTGTTGCCTATAGTTCTTTAAGCACAAATTTCTGATAATTTTATGGAGAGGACTAAGACGATATAACCATGCCAATGGTGCAGCAGAAAACATATAGCACAGTGAGGAAGGTTTGTGGTCCATGATGATAGGACAGTCAAAATTAGAAGCAGCTTGCGTTACACTAACAGTGTAGCGCAAGCCGGCGGGGGCTCTTTCCGTGCTGCCCCCCTGCAAAGTGCTGCCCTAGGCCTGGGCCTTGTTGGCCTAGGCCAGGATACAGCGTTGCACTACACACCATCATAAGTCACTAAAATTGGCCTGCTTTAGGGACTCATGATGGTGTCCATTATCTCTGGAGGGTAATAGGAGTATAGAGCTTTTCTCTATGGTGCTTCTCACATCTGATGGTGTTGATGTCTGTCCCTTAAAAATTGGAACGCTGGTGAATCTTTTTGGAAGTAAATGACGGTTCACTGAAGAAGAACTGACAGTGGGTGTCCAAGAAGACTTGGAAGATGGAAATCTGAAGAATAGCCTTTATTAATCTGGACTTTTATAAATTCCTTGAATTTTAATTATTTTATGTGTTAATTTAATAATTTTTTAATGTGGAGCACAGACAGTTTTTAAAGTGTTTTTTTTTTTTTCTCCGTTTATGTATTTTTGTTTAATCTAAAGACAGAGAAATGGTACCGTAATCTGATAGCAAGTTAAACCGCATTGATTAGTAATTTTGCTTTATATAGTTTAATGTATCAAACAAGTGGCTGAGCAAGGCTTTATTTTATTTTCACCTTGTGATCTGGCCAGTAAGTCTGTTGTTTTTCAAAAGAACAAGTTGTCCTGGAAATGTATCAGCAGTTAACCTCCCTGGTGGTATTCCCGAGTGTGGCTCGGGGGGGGGGGGGGAATTTTTAATACCAAAAGCGGTAACCCCCAAGCCACATTACAGGATCCATGTAGAGGTTACTTACCTTGTCCCCTGGATCCTGCGATGTCTCCCCGCTGTGTCTGCGAGCCGCCGTGTCTCGCTCGATTCACAGTGCTGAGCTCCATTCCCTGTGAGCGTTGCGATGCACGGGGACGGAGCACGGCGCCATATTCAAAAAGTAAAAAATACAGTATACAGATTACAGTACTGTATCAAATAATTACACATCCCCTTTGTCCCTCGTGGTCTGCCCAGTGTCCTGCATGCACTTTTATATTATAAATACTTTTCTTTCTGCCTGGAAACTGGAGATTGTCCATAGCAACCAAAAAGTGTCCCTTTATGTCAAAAGTGGTTTTAGACCAGCTAGAAAACAGTGATAATAAATTAAAATCACTTGCAGAATTGAGCGATAGCGATTTGTGGGGAAATTCGTCATCAAACACTGAAAGTAATGACAGCGGCAATTCTGCAACTGAGCAAATTTCAGTGTTTTTGATTTGATTAAATTTTTAAATCATTTTTATTATTATTACATTGTTATTTGTTATTATTTATAGTTATTTATTATATTATAATTAATGATTTCGCGTTTCAAACTTTATCATACCCGGGATGTCTACTAGACTTTTGTTTGGACAGATTTAAGGGAGTTATTCCTAAGAATTACAGGCCTATAATATAAAACGCCAAATTTCCATGCAAAATAATGGTACCGCTTTCAGCATCAAAAATCTGACAGAATCATACCGCCAGGGAGGTTAACAGTGTTGAGACCAATCATTTACCTCTAAAAGGGTTGCTTACAATGATCAACTTTTTCTTATTTACTTTATATAAAACCTTTATCCCAAAAGGAAAACAACTGTTGTAACTGCAGTGTGAGCTGGAATTTAGCTTGTTAGTATATCTAAATCTGCTAGTAAATCTAACAATCCCCTCCCCCTAGACTGACAATGCTGCTGTCTGCTGTGTCCTGTGCTCCTTCATCCAGAGTAGGGGCACTCTAATACAGGAGGTGTTTTACTGGCCAGATCACCAGGTGAAAACAGATGGGAAAAAAAGCCTAAAAAAAAATAAAAAAATAATGCAGCTACCACATCTAAAGATTGATAAGCATTATATTACATTTTTGGTTTTGGGTATATTACCTATTTTATAAAGTCTTAACCAGAATTACCGTACTTTAGCTTTGTAGTAAATGTAATTCAGACATAACGGTGTCACTATAATAATTTATCTAATTAGGTATCTACTGCAGCCAGGACGCTGTGCTTTTTTTTTTTAGCTGTAGTTGTTTTCATTTTATAGATCTACATTATTATAGTTATCAAGACCACCACTAATATTCATAACGGTTAACAGTTCGATTATTTTTTTTCATGTGTGGTGTGCCTTGTTACATGTATTATACTTGTAAATAATACATAATCTAGAAACCCAAGAAACAGTGAATAATATGCCTGACATAAGAATTCATTTCATCCAATTTGTAAATTTTTTATTTTCTTGTATCTTTTTCTTACTGGTTACCTTATTTAGGTCCAAAAGCAAACACTACTGCTGCACAATACTTTATGTTCAAGATAACATATGTATCACATTGAACAGGGGTAAAGGTTCAAAGTATTCAGATTTTTACACTGCTGTGTACAAATGAATCCTGATATAGAGGCGTTGTGCATTAGCGAACACCTGTATAGCATCCTTCTTTATGCTTTGTATCTCCTGTACTTTTGTAATGCATTTCTTGTAAAGGGGTGCTTAATAGAGCAATACAGATCTCTTAAAAAAAAAAAAAAAAATCGTTTTTTATATATGCCTTTTTTTTCAGTCGGCACTGAATGTACCGTATGTAATGGCAAGGGGTGCTGTGGTATGCTGAAGGTTCCATTGATGCTGGCTGCTGCCGAATCTATTGTTGCTGGGGGGGGGGTCTATTTTTGCTGGGATTGTCTTATGTTGCTGGGGGAATCAATTGTTGCTGGGAGGGATTTACTGTTGAGGGGGGATCTATTGTTGCTGGCTGCTGGGAGTGTTTATTAATGCTGGTTTCTGGGAGATCTACAGTTGGCTGGCTGGTAGGGGTTGGCCAACAATAGGTCTCCCAGCAGCCAATGCTGGCTGATAGGGGTCTATTGTTCCTGGGGTGGATCTGTTGTTGCTAGGGGGGTATTTTGTTGCAGGGGATCTATTGTTGCTTGGGGGATCTGTTGTTCCTGAGGGGGGGTCTACTGTTGCTTGGTCGAACTATTGTTGCTTGAGGGGGTATTGTTGCTGGTTGCAGGGGATCTATATTACTGCATTTCTTATTATCATTAAAAATATCCATACAAATTACTTAACACCACAAAATTATAGTTGATACTGTTTTCTCTAAAAGGGCAGTGCTGGGAGGTGGGACCAAATGTTGGAACTTGGAGGTGGGTAGGGGGCGAAGACAAGGGGTGACTTGGAAAAGAGGAGTACCTGTAACTATTTTATCAGAAAAAAAAGCCCTGTGTATATATTGTGAGGGGGTTAGCTCGGCAGCGGGTGTGTGTGACCCCCGGGATGGGCTCCCCACACAAAACCAGGCCCAGCAAACGGAGGTTGTGGTTTTCAAAATCAAAAAAAGGTGCGGTTTATTTTCTATTTACAGTGACAAAACACAGCAAAGCCAAAAGAAACATAAACAAAATAAATCCTGGTCAACTTGACCTCTGACTAAACATACAGGTTTCCTAACTAACAACTGGGATCAGCCTAGTGCTGTCCTAGTCCCTAAGTCCCTGGTTTTAAATGTCCAAGCAAATAGCCACACAGGCTTTGTCTCACCGCACAGGGGTTCACTCTCCCTAGACAGTCCACACAGGTCTGGGTCCAGGCATGAGCTAACATCTAATGAAGCTGGGAGTTCTTATAGAGGCCTAAATGAGCTGACAAGCTTCAGCTGGTCTCATCAACTCCCTGTCTGCACGACGCCCCACACTCTCCCTAGAGGTATGAGTCATCCATGAGCCCACTATCCTCAGCTGGGCTTATACAACTCTCCACCTAGTTGTATAAGTCGGCGTAAAGCCTGAATCTGGGCGAAATATATCTACCCCCCTGGATGCAACCAGGTGACTTTACCTTCCTGCTGTCACAATATATATATATATATATATATATATACACATACACACACACAGTATCTCACAAAAGTGAGTACACCCCTTACATTTTTGTAAATATTTTATAATACCTTTTCATGTGACAACACTGAAGAAATTACACTTTGCTACAATGTAAAGTAGTGAGTGTACAGCTTGTATAACAGTGTAAATTTGCTGTCCCCTCAAAATAACTCAACTCACAGCCATTAATGTGTAAACCGCTGGCAAATAAAAGTGAGTACACCCCTAAGTGAAAATGTCCAAATTGGGCCCAATTAGCCATTTTCCCTCTCCGGTGTCATGTGACTCGTTATTGTTACAAGCTCTCAGGTGTGAATGGGGAGCAGGTGTGTTAAATTTGGTGTTATTGCTCTCACTCTCTCATACTGGTCACTGGAAGTTCAACATGGCACCTCATGGCAAAAAACTCTGAGGATCTAAAAAAAAAAAAATGCTCTACATAATGATGGCCTAGGCTATAAGAAGATTGCCAAGACCCTGAAACTGAGCTGCAGCATGGTGGCCAAAACCATACAGTGGTTTAACAGGACAGGTTCCACTCTGAACAGGCCTCGCCATGGTCGAAAAAAAGTTGAGTGCACGTGCTCAGCGCCATATCCAGAGGTTGTCTTTGGGAAATAGACGTATGAGTATACAGTGAGGGAAAAAAGTATTTGATCCCCTGCTGATTTTGTATGTTTGCCCACTGACAAAGAAATGATCCGTCTATAATTTTAATGGTAGGTTTATTTTAACAGTGAGAGACAGAATATCAACAAAAATGCATTTAAAAAATAAATTGATTTGCATTTTAATGAGTGAAATAAGTATTTGATCCCCTATCAATCAGCAATATTTCTGGCTCCCAGGTGTCTTCTATACAGGTAATGAGCTGAGATTAGGAGCACTCCCTTTAACCACTTCCGGACCGCCCGCCGTCGTTTTACGTCGGTACTTTGAAGAGGAATACCGTTATGGCAGCAGCTAGCTACCATAACCCCGGTATCCTCTTCTTCAGCGGGCGGTCCGCTTCAAGATAAAAGTGGTCTCTGTGGCGGATTCGCCGCGTGATCACTTTTATCCATGACGGGAGAGGGCGCCCCCTCCTGTCGCTCTCCCGTGCCCCCGCCGCTTACCGGAGACGCCATCAGCGGCGGAGAAGATCGCGTCCTGTCCCTGGCTTGGCATGGAGACGAGTGAGGGGAAGATGGCCCCCACCGTCTCCATATCATTGCAGGGACGGACCTGTGGGTCCTGCTGGCCTGCGGGGCCTGCTGGCCACTAGGCTAGCGTGACCAGACGTCCCTGGTTTCCAGGGAGAGTCCCCGTACTGAGGACACTGTCGCTGGACCAAGTTTGTCCACGCTTTGTAGGGCCAATCCTGGGCGGGTGCACCGCAAGCTGGGGCAGAGGGAGGGGTTCTGCTAGGCCCATTGGAATTACACATAGCGGGGATCTCCCACTTACCTGGTGGCCCCACTGTCATATGAAGTCCCGCCTCCTGGACCAGCACACTGGTGACATCTATCATAGGAGCCGGTCCAGGAGGCGGGACTTCATATGACAGCGGCCGCACCGAGTAAGCCGTAGATCCCCGCACTGTGTAATCCGGTGGCTCTCCTCTCTCTGCATTGCAGGCTGCATTGATGGGCACTGATCAGGCTGAACTGATGAGGCTGCATTGATGGGCACTGGTGAGGCTGCACTGATGAGTAGGCACTGGTGAGGCTGCATTGATGGGCACTGATGAAGCTGCATTGATGGGCACTGATGAGGCTGCATTGATGGGCACTGATGAGGCTGCATTGATGGTCACTGGTCAGGCTGCATTGATGAACACTGGTGAGGCTGCATTGAAGGGCACTGGTGAGGCTGCACTGGTGGGCACTGATCAGGCTGCACTGATGGGCACTAATGAGGCTGTGATGATGGGCACTAATGAGGCTGCATTGATGGGCACTGATGAGGCTGAGCTGATGGGCACTGGTGAGCATTGATGAGGCTGCATTGATGGGCACTGGTGAGGCTGCATTGATGAGCACTGGTGAGGCTGCATTGATGAGCACTGGTGAGGCTGCATTGATGGGCACTGATCAGGCTGCATTGATGGGCACTGATCAGGCTGCATTGATGGGCACTGGTGAGGCTGCATTGATGGGCACTGATGAGGCTGCATTGATGGGCACTGATGAGGCTGCATTGATGGTCACTGGTCAGGCTGCATTGATGAACACTGGTGAGGCTGCATTGAAGGGCACTGGTGAGGCTGCACTGGTGGGCACTGATCAGGCTGCACTGATGGGCACTAATGAGGCTGTGATGATGGGCACTAATGAGGCTGCATTGATGGGCACTGATGAGGCTGAGCTGATGGGCACTGGTGAGCATTGATGAGGCTGCATTGATGGGCACTGGTGAGGCTGCATTGATGAGCACTGGTGAGGCTGCATTGATGAGCACTGGTGAGGCTGCATTGATGGGCACTGATCAGGCTGCATTGATGGGCACTGGTGACGCTGCATTGATGGGCACTGGTGATGCTGCATTGAATGGCACTGATGAGGCTGCATTGATGGGCACTGGTCAGGCTGCATTGATGGGCACTGATCAGGCTGCATTGATGGGCACTGGTGACGCTGCATTGATGGGCACTGATGAGGCTGCATTGATGGGCACCGGTCAGGCTGCATTGATGGGCACTGATGAGGCTGCATTGATGGGCACAGGTCAGGCTGCATTGATGGACACTGATCAGGCTGCATTGATGGACACTGGTGAGGTTGATTGGCACTGATGAGGCTGCATTGATGGGCACTGGTCAGGCTGCATTGATATTCACTGGTCAGGCTGCATTGATGGGCACTGGTCAGGCTGTATTGATGGGCGCTGGTGAGACTGCATTGATGGGCACTGGTGAGGCTGCATTGATGGGCACTGATCAGACTGCATTGATGGGCACTGGTGAGGCTGCATTGATGGGCAGTGATGAGGCTGCTCTGATGGGCACTGGTGAGGCTGCATTGATGAGCACTGATGAGGCTGGATTGATGGGCACTGGTGACGCTGCATTGATGGGCACTGTTCAGGCTGCATTGAGGTGCACTGGTCAGGCTGCATTGATGGACACTGGTGAGGCTGCATTGATGGGCACTGGTCAGGCTGCATTGATGGGCACTGGTGAGGCTGCATTGATGGGCACTGGTGAGGCTGCATTGATGGGCACTGATAAGACTGCATTGGTGGGCACTGGTGAGGCTGCATTGATGGGCACTGATCAGGCGGCACTGATGGACACTGGTGAGGCTGCATTGATGGACACTGGTGAGGCTGCATTGATGGGCACTGGTGAGGCTGCATTGATGGGCACTGATCAGGCTGCATTGATGGGCACTGATCAGGCTGCATTGATGGGCACTGATCAGGCTGCATTGATGGGCACTGATCAGGCTGCACTGATGGGCACTGATCAAGCTGAGCTGATGGGCACTGATGAGGATGCATTGATGGGCACTGATGAGGCTGCATTGATGGGCACTGATGAGGCTGAGCTGATGGGCACTGATGAGGCTGAGCTGATGGGCACTGGTGAGGCACTGGTGAGGCTGCATTGATGGGTACTGGTCAGACTGCATTGATGGGTACTGATCAGACTGCATTGATGGGCACTGATCAGGCTGCACTGATGGGCACTGATGAAGCTGAGCTGATGGACACTGGTGAGCACTGATGAGGCTGCATTGATGAGCACTGGTGAGGCTGCATTGATGGGCACTGATCAGGCTGCATTGATGCATTATTTTTGTTAAACTTTCTTTGTTGCTATTAACATTAAATTATGTTACCAGATTGTATCATATTTGTCTTGCTTCAGATGGTCAGGTGGTCAGATGAGACCAAAATTTAGCTCCTTGGCATTAACTCGACTCGCCGTGTTTGAAGTCAGAAAAATACTGACTATAACCCTAAGAACACCATCCATACAGTCAAGCATGGAGATGGAAACATTATGCTTTGGGGCTGTTTCTTTGCTAAGGCCCCTTTCACACTGGGGCGGGCAGGAGCGGTGGCGGTATAGCAGCGCGATTTTCAGCGCTGCTATACCGTCGTTCTTACCGCGGTATGCGGTCGCTAGGGGGTGAATTTAACCCCCGCTAGCGGCCGAAAAAGGGTTAATACCACCCGCAAACTGCGGCTATTGCCGCGGTTTGCGGACGGTATTACCGCGCTGTCCCATTGATTTTAATGGGAGACCGCGGTAAAGGAGCGGCTAGCAGGACTTTTGGAGCGGTCCTGCTAGAGCACCGCTTCAGTGTGAAAGCCTTCGGGCTTTCACATTGAAGGATAAAGAGCATGATTTTTTCATGCGGTATCATAGCGCTAATATTAGCGCTAAACCGCATGAAAAATGCCCCAGTGTGAAAGGGGCCTAAAGGTAGAGGCTGACGTTTGCCGCATTGAGGGGCCAATGGACAGGGTCATCTATTGTAAAATCTTGGATGAGAACCTTCCTCCCTCAGCCAGAACACTGAAGATGGGTCGTGGATGGGTCTTCCAGCTTAACAATGACCCAAAACATACAAGACAACAATAGAGTGGCTCAAGAAGAAGCACATTAAGGTCAATCTCCCGAAATTAATCCTATAGGAAATTTATGGAAGGAGCTGAAACTTCAAGTTGTCAAGTGACAGCCAATAAACTTTAAGGATTTAGAGAAGATCTGTAAAGAATAGTAGACCAAAATCCCTCCTGAAATGTGTGCAAACCTGGTAAAAACTACAAGAAATGTCTTACCTCTGTGCTTGCCAACAAGGGTTTCTCCACCAAGTACCATGTCATGTTTTGCTTGGGGATCAAATATTTATTTCACTCACTGAACTGCAAGTCAATTTATAACATTTGTATAATGTGTTTTTTCTGGATTTTTGGTTGATATTCTGTCTCTATCACTTAAAATACACCTATGATAAAAATTAGAGACCCTTCATTTCTTTGTAAGTGGGCAAACTTACAAAATCTGCAGGATAAATAATTATTTTCCCCACTGTGTGTGTGTATGTATATATATATATATATATATATACATATATACATACACATACATACATACACATACATACATACATATATATATATATTTTTTTAACACACACACACACAATATAAATATCTATATATATCCCAGCATCTAGGATCTCTGCTGCAGAATATGGAATAGGACTCCTGATAAAATAATCCAATTATATATAAAGAAAAAAAAATTCTATTGCTTTATCCAAGTAGTAGTATTATTATAGTGTTAATAAACAGAAGACACTGTAAATGATAGACATTTCCCTGAGTAACCGGTATCAGTCACTCAGAGTCACCTGACAGCTTGTCCCATGGACAGTTTTTGGTTGTAATGTGCCCTCTGCTGGTCTGTCTAATTATTTCAGGTGTACAGATCAGCCTTGAAAAGAAAGTTATTTGCGTTTTATGTTTCTAAACACCATGTTATTTGACTTTCCATAGTACTACATGTTTTGTTTTGAGTTGATATTGCTACATATAAGATAAAAATGCACTGAGTATTGTCTAAAAGTCAAGTATTTTGTCATTAAATTCAAAAAAATCCTAATGCAGTGTTTGCTTTCGGTATTTTTACTGCAAACAATCAAGATAATTAAACTTAGATTGGTACATCACTTTAGACAGAGTAACTTTTTAGTTATGCTGATGGAGGCAGTCTGCTGTAGCGAGAACTGTAAGGTAAGCATTAGTCCTTGTTTATACTAGAGGTACTCTCTGAAGAGAGATCTGCATTTTAATGGCTCTTCAGAGAGCTGATGTTTTGGGGATGTGTGAGCTACAAAGGCACAGGAAATTTGGTCAAAATTGATGGCAAGATGAATGCAGTATGTTATCAAAAAATACTGGAGGAACATTTGCATTCATCAGCCAGAAAGCTGCGCATGGGACGTACTTGGACATTGCAACATGACAATGATCCAAAACACAAGGCCAAGTCCACCTGTCATTGGCTACAGCAGAATAAAGTGAAGGTTCTGGAGTGTCCATCTCAGTCTCCCGACTTCAATATCATTGAGCCACTCTGGGGAGATCTCAAATGTGCAGTTCATGCAAGACAGCCCAAGAATTTCCAGGAAATGGGGGCTTCTCGCCAAGAGGAATGGGCAGCTTTACCATCTGAGAAGATAAAGTCTTGTCCACAAATACCACAAAAGACTTCAAGCTGTCATTGATGTTAAAGGGGGCAAAACAGGGTATTAAGACTGGGGTATGTAAACTTTTGATCAGGGTCATTTGGGTAATTTCTGTTGCCATTATGATTTTAAAAGAGTAAACACAGTTGATTGATAATAAATGGCTTCAGCCAAACACTAACCATGAGTGAAAGAAGAGTTTTTGTTTTATCATTCATATTCTTTGAAAAATGGCCAAGAAATCATAAATTCTGCCAGGGTATGTAAACTTATGGGCACAGCTGTGTGTGTATATATATATACATACACACACACATTTATGTCATAACATGCATTAGAGGCAGATAAATAAAATAAATACATCAAGTAAAAAAAACTCTACTCCCTAAGTCCAGGTTCACACTGGGCTGCGAGAGTGAAGCCGTGCGAGTTCAGCTGAACTCGCACGGCTTCACTCCGGCTTGTCAGTCCCGATTTCGGCCGCGATTACAGAGACATCTGTGCAGGTTTCTGCACAGATGTCAATGTAAATCGCGGGCCAAAATCGCAAAAAGTATTACAGAAACTACTTTTTGAAATTGGTGTAGCGCCGCAGATGCGGCGTCGCACTGATTAGGACGGTGCCATTGCTGGCAATTTGCGGCAAATACCATTGATTTGACATGCCAAATCGCATGTCAAAACGCACCAGTGTGAACCAGGGCTAAGACCCCTTTCACACCTGATAGTTTTGTAGTTCAACGCTTTAAAGCATTCAACATCCAATCCCATGATCAACTGTGCCTGTTCACACCCGAGCATAGTTTTTAAAGCTTGTAGCTTAAAAAAGTGAGTGAGCTTCTTTTGAGCTTCAAGTTTTTTTGGACAGAATACAGAATAGACTTCTATGGGAGAACCTGGAAAAATGTGAAACAGCACTTGGCAGTCATTTGTTTCCTAATAACTAGTTTTTCATTGGCTGGGAATAATAAAAACATTCCTCAGATGCCTGCAACAACTCACAAAATTGCCTGTACAAATGCTAAAAAAAAAAAGAAGAAAAAAAGCCCACAAAATGACCAAAGACGCTACACTCAGGTGTGAATGCAGCCTGAATCAATGAGGCCTAGTTTCCAGGGACGACAAAACAATGAAAAGTGTCTGGTATGAAAATGGGGTCTAAAACAAACATAATTACAAGCAAAAAAAGGAAACAATTAAATAATGTGATAGAATAATATATGATAATGAAGTCATTTTCTTTAAAACACAGGTACAGAACAAGAGCCAATTAAATTAGCATTGCAAAAAAATACAAAAGATAAAGTAATATACATGTATAAAATGATCACATGACCACATCTTAGTAATAAAGATAAAAACCATCAAATGTATGGTAGAGGTTAAATTCCAGAGCTTTTACTGCCCACTGAGGTTCTGCCATTTGGCATTTGGCATTTGACAGTCGGATGATGGGGAAGTGGCATTTAGAGCTCATTCAGTCCTCTGAAGATTTATCTGTGGTGAACACAACTACAAGGTTACCGCACTTCTTTTGTATAATTGTAGGTTTTTTTTTTTTTTTAGATGAACCACATCAACATTTTTAGATTTTTAGATATTTTGTGATATTCCAAATTAAAGCGGAGGTGCAGTCATTTTATTTTATTTTTTTAAAAGTCAGCAGCTACTAACACTGTAGCTGCCGACTTTTAATAAGGACACTTACCTGTCCTTCTCGCCCTCGATGTCGGTCCCGCCACGGCGATCGATCGCTGCTGTCAGGTCCCGGCTCCTCCATCCTGACTAAGGGAAACAGGCAGTAAAGCCTACGGCTTCACTGCCCGTTTCCTACCGCGCATGCGCCACTTGCACGGCGCTTTGTGAATGGGCGGCTTGCCTCCTGGGATATATACAGTTCCCAGAAGGCAGCGTGCTCCATTCACAAGAAGAGGAAGCGGAAGGAGACCCACCGTGGACGAGAAGAGGCACATCAGAGGCAGATTAGGGGACTTCCGCATAGCAACAGGCATTTAGGGTGAGTATAAAAATATATTTTTTTTATATTAATTTTTTTTTAATTTTTTTAGGATTTTTAATGAAAACATTTTTCCAGGGTGGACCTCCGCTTTAAGTTCCCACCTTCATGAATATTGCTACAAATTGTATACGGTAGTAAAGTAAACAAAGCAAGGATCAGTGTGCACTAACCTATAGCAGCCAGTCGAAAATAATGTTAATCTCTATTTCACTAAACTTTTGAATAATGAAATTTAACCTGTATGTGCTTCATAAATTATATTGTTGCTTCATGGGTCGTTTATTATAATATCATATTCAGATTATATCATTCAAGTAATTTTCTCAGTCATTATTATTATTATGTCCTACGAATTCTGTTCAATTGTTTGCTTAAGTTCCAATTTTGCAGCATTTATGGATGTGGCACGTTTCAATAAAGTACAGTAAAAATGGACAAAACAAGGTATTCTGAACGAATAAATACAGATAGAAAGTTTGACCCTCGACTAATCTCAAACTCTCAAGCAGGAAAGTAGCAGCAAGCTCATTTTCAAAGCTTTTTGGATGGGACCGTGTGTTTTCCCTGCAATAGTGCTATGAATCCACCGGGTGGCAGTTGTTCACAGTTTTATAAACATGAAAAGAGATTCCAGGTTGTGTGTTTAGTATTATTAGGAGGAAATATTAAACAAACATTTATTTTTACACATTACAGTGGAACCTTGGATTACGAGCATAATCCGTTCCAGAATTCTTGTAATCCAAAGCACTCGTATATCAAAGCGAGTTTCCCCATAGAAGTCAATGGAAACGAAAATAATTATTTCCGCATTGAGTTCAATGGCACGCAATACCGCATGTGGCCAGCGGTGGGGGGGGCGCTGGAGAGCTACGGAAATGATCGGGGACAGCTCGACTGACCTCGGAAAGGCTCGGAAACACCCGGGAACAGAGTATTTAAGTATTTCCGAACGGCTCCAATCGGCTCTGCTCAGCTCTGGCGCCCCAGCACCTCAGGCCAAATGCGGTACTGCACACCCCCATTATCTTGAATTCTGCTCGTTTTGCGAGACAACACACGCAAATCGAGTCAGATTTTTTTTTTAAAAGTTGCTCGTCTTTTAAAATGCTCGTTAACCGCGTTACTCATAAACCGAGGTTCCACTGTAATTACAAGGCCTCATGCACATGGACACTTACCAGCTCCTGTGTGATAAGAAGTAAAATCCCAGCTATTTCCAGTGCCCGGAAATCTGCTGGTGCCGCGTACAGCTGCCAATAAAATGAATGGCGGTATGTGGTCGTGCTTGGATAAACTTCTAAAGATTCTGCATCTGTGTTTATCCACGCATGCGAGTGCAATACATCTCCCCAAAAGCAAAAGTGGCACATCCATGGAGACATACCGTATGGTGGGTAAACGCCAATGCAGAAGCCATTGGTGTGCACCCGAGCACGGCCATGTACAGCTATCTACTTGTATTAGTGGCTATATGCACCACGTTGCCAGAAAGTACCAGAGGTTTTACACCTCAGCACAAACCTAAATGCCAATGTGGTAGTAAACCGCATTTTTTTTTTTTTTTTTAAATCCTGCAAGGTAAAGCCATAATGTGCTAGTATGCATCTCATACTAGCACATTATGTAAAACTTACCTTAGAAGAAAGCCATCCAGTGGCATGCTGTCAACGCTGAAGGTGCTTCCATCTTCACCTGGTCTTCTTTCTGGGTTTGCGGACTCCGGCTGTGTGAGTGGCAGAGAACCGCCATTTACGGCACAGGACGCTGAAGGATCGCTACGGTATGCCATTCTTTCAGAGCGCTTGCGCTGATGATATCACCGGCTGCATCAAAAGTAAATATCTCCTAAACGGTGCTCGTTTAGGAGATATTTACTGTACCTATAGGTAACCCTTACTATAGGCTTACCTATAGGCAAAGGCCATGCATGGGAGTTTACTCCCACTTTAATGTAAAAAATCCAGCAGTTCAGTAACAAATGGAAACTGAGATGGTGAAGAGAAGTGTTAGTTATTCTCTATAAAACCATGTGTTATCTTGCTTGGTCTACTGAAATGGACACAGTTATTGTATGGTTTTGCTGGGGTTAACTTTGCAGCAGTATTTTCTATGTTCACACTCCCAGGTACAGCCATAGACAAATTTGTTGGTACCCCCTTTTTTTGTTTTTCCAAAAAAAAATTACCTACAATTTTCTAAGAAATAATTTGAAACGGACAAAAAGTAATTGGTATCCATCATTGTTTTTTTCATGTTTAATATACATCAGACTTTGCTTTTCATTTTTGATTCAACAGAATATTTTGACTACTTTAGCACTGTGCTATAGCCAAAAGTTGGCTACAGCATGGCTCTCTAGTTCTGGGAGGGCGCCCATGGACATCCTCCCAGAGCCTGCCTGAGCACGCTCTGTGACCACTGTGTTCTTTGGATACAGATGGTCACAGATTGTGGTAAAGGGCCAATTACAGCGGCCCTTTACCATGTGTCCAATCATAACTGGCAAGGCTCTCACATTCTTTACACTGATAATCAGGGCACTGATCAGTGTACATAAAGTGCCTCGCAAGTACGGACATTCCCGCACAGCCGCAGTATAACCTGGAAGAGGCAAAGCTGCTGCTCGGAGCTGTCGCCAGTGAACAGCCTGCCAGCCAACTCAGAATTGCCGTCTGCCCACCGGCCCAGAGTTTACGGCCTTCCACCCAAAAACCTGCCTAAAAATAAGTGGATTACTGTACAGTACTATAAACTTCACTCTCTGACCCCCACCCACTGTAGCCCTTGTATGCCTGTAAATGACTATTGCATTGCAGTACATGCATTGAGAAGTGAAAAAAAGGTATTGCTTCACTTTAAGTACATTACTTTTAGCTGTGTGTTTTGGGTCATTATCCTGTTAGAGGACTCATGATCTGCAACTGAGACACAACATTCTGTTGGAGGACCCATGACCTGCAACTGAGACAGCGCTTTCTGACAAGAGCAGAATGTTTTGCTCCAGAATTCCTTGATTTTCCAAAAACTTCATTAGGCCCTGCACAGGTTCAAAGCACCCTGTGCCAGATGGAGCACAACAGCCCCAAAACATAACCAAGCCTCCGCCATGTTTCACAGTATGTATGTATGTGTTCTTTCTTTGAAAGCTAAATTTTTTATTGCAGAACATAGAGCCGACTTGCCATAACTCCAATTTTGTCTCATCTGTCCAAAGGGATTCTCCTAGAAGCATTGGGGGTTATTTACTAAAGGCAAATCCACTTTGCACTACAAGTGCAAACTACAAGTGCAAAGTGCACATGAAATTGCACTGGAAGTGCAGTCGCTGTAAATCCGAGGGGGACATGCAAGGAAAATAAAAAACAGCATTTTAGCTTGCACATGATTGGATAAAAAAATCATCAGAGCTTCCCCTCATTTCAGATCTACCCCTTAGATTTACAGCGACTGCACTTCCAAGTGCACTTTCAGTGCAATTTCAAGTGCACTTTGCACTTGTAGTGCAAAGTGAATTTGCCTTTCGTAAATAACCCCAATATCCCTAGCTGACCCCTCTTTTCTCTCTTTTAGTTAATTTTTATGTCTTAGCCATCCAATGTGGGATGGGAGCTTCGGCCATTTTGTTTTTAATCACTGTCCTCTATTTATGTTTGCTCATGGTATGTACTTGTTTTTACTTTTATTTGAACTTTGATGAACTTTGTTTTATTTTCAGTTATATGTATTTTATAGTACATACTGTAATGCCTAGTACACACGATCGGGATTCCCGTTGGTAAAAAGTCTGCCGGGAATCCCGGGGGGAATACCGAGAACCTGCTCGGTCACTCTTTTCCCCCCCCTACACACCGACAGGAAAACTGCCATTAAGAGCTTTGGTCAGGAAACCCCGGCCGTGTGCTCCATCGGCACTGCCTCGCAGTGTTTCACATTGAAAACTGCAGAGAACAAAAACCGCCAGGAATCGCGGCAGGAAAATAGAGATATATGTTCCCTTTTTTCCCGCCGCGATTCGTGGCAGTTTTCCTGCCGGGAAAACTGCAATTTAGCATACACACGCCTGTTTTTCCTGGCAAAAAACTGTCATGGCAGTTTTCCTGCTGGGAAAACCGGTCGTGTGTACGAGGCATAAGACATCATCACTGGGGGGTAAGGTAGAAGAGGCTTCCAGCCTGGACTTTTTTTTTTAATTAAGAATTAGTTGCACCAACTTGTCAATAAGTTCATGTTCGTAGTGTGCTGCAAGACATGTGAAGGTACCTTGTCTTAGTGCATTGGGATGCCATGGGGGTGCCATTAAGCTTGCCTTGTCATTAGGGATGTTGTCTTGAGAAAGGTGGGCTGTGCCCCACCAAAACATCTGAATTGACTACATTTTGGAATGTTAGCTCTCGTACCAAGTCATATGGAGGTTACCTATTTACAGATTATTTTAATATTAAAAAGATAAATACCATTTGAAATAAAAATAACCCAAAACCATTATGTTACTCTAGCGCACCCACCCCTCTTTTACCTGCCTTGTTTGGCTCCTCGCAGGAATAGAGGGGCACACCATGCCGCAAGCCTGTACCCTCCTGTGTGAAGAGGTTGAGCGGTGTTGTTGATGGGTCCTCCACAGTCAGATCAGCCAGAGAATGCTTCTCACCTCTATCTTAAATAAAGACAAGTCCTTGTATCCCCACAGAAACTTGAATGTCCACACCAGCTGCACTCCAATGTAGAGGTTTATTTTCTTGTAAAACACAGTCTCTGACAGAAAAAGTTTGGAGGGAGGATAGGACAGCTTAAGGTGTGGAAGAGGTCCAGGCACAAACGTAACCCAATTCAATGCTCTGATTCTCAAGCAGACTCATCCCATTTGGATAGTCTCCCTAGCTTGGGACTAGCAGCCGATATGGTACTCAAACTTTACACTTGGTCTCTGCCACAGACCTGATGAACTTGGTCTCTGCCACAGACCTGGTGAACTTGGCCTCTATTAAGGATAAGACATCCCTCCAGAGAGTTACCGGGACCCTTCCTTCACCGTGACTTCTGCACCAGTCCCTCGGAACGGTCCCTCGCCCGGCCTCCTCATCTAGGATACGGGTCTCCTCGCAAGGCGGCACCCTGAGACTCCTCGATCCTTGGTGGGCTCCAGCCGAAAGTGCTGGGCCCAGGCCTTTGTTGCAGCCCCAGAACTAAAGGTGCCTGGGACTGATCCACCGACCTCCGCCAAAGGTGCCCAGGACGGACAGGAACACACACCCTGGGGTAGGACCCCCGACAACGAACCCTGAACAGGCAGCATCTGCCCCTTTTTATATCCTCTCCCAGCATGCACTGCAGGCCTGCCACACACACCGTACGGCTGCTGAGAGGGGACACACAAGGGACAGCACTGGATTAGCGGTTCGACCCTGGCCTACTATGGCAGCGCCACCTGTAGGCCACAGGGAACTATACACCAATACTCTCCCTGCAGACAAAAATGGTTGCAAGAACTCTAACAATTAGGGTGTTTGGGTATAACTACCACCCAACACTTCCCCTAAATTTAGCACCCCGCTACATTACCTATAAAGTTATGCGGCCAAAGTAAGACCTTGTTCTCATAGTAGGCAGTTATATGTGACGAACGCGGGTGTCGGATCCCTGCCTTCCTCTCTAACTCATGACGAAGGACCGGCCAACCTCACACCACACTGTCACTTACGTAACAATACCACTCTCAGCTGCGCCCGGCACAAAGATTTCCCAGCTTGCGAGACCACAATCTAGGTGCCAGTAGCCTGGGAGCGATCTTTGATAAGGAAGGGTCAGAACTTCCAATATTTAGCAATACCAATTATGATTTTAGAATAAGCGTCTGTAACACACACTGCCACCACAGACAGGTCTGCTCAGAGGCCTTATTCTAAAACAGTAGCGCTCTTCAAGGGGCAGGTTTGTTTATAGCTTGCATTAAAAGGTTTAGAGACAAGGTTAACACTTTTTAAATCAAGGTTTTAATAATGAAAAGGTCAAAATTGGTGCAAATAAAATATTTACAGAAAAATATGTTTCAAAGAGATAAAGACAATATACAGCCACAAAGAAATAAGGTAGGCTTGAGGAGGAAGAATACTTGCAATTAATGTCGAGGGTTGATCAGAGTTCGATCGATGAGCTGAGTAATTGGTTCTCAAACTTGCCAGATGTTCCTGCTTGGATGGTAAAAGAAGAACCCTTTTACCATCTGCAGGGCAGAGCCCTCTGATTCCTCCTGTATTGATTTGCATTGTAACTGTACTGTCTTGCCCCCATGTTGTAAAGCGCTGCGAAAACTGTTGGCGCTATATAAATCCTGAATAATAATAATAATATTGTTATCGTGATGTCCCTAAAAATTTGGAGCTGTTCATGATTTTTTGTGACAGCTTCCTGCCAAAATACTTTTTGGTTGGCCAATCTGCAAAAATGTGGCAGCCTTTCAGCTGTCACAAAAAGCTGAATGTACTGCAGACTCTTTGGCCTAAACCAGAAAATGTTCCCAGAAATGTACACGGCGAGAAATGCTGCAATCAGGTTGAATCCTCATTTTTGTATATTGCTTTGCTCATCTTAACTCATTGGCACCAGTTAGGTTAATGTTTGTGTTTTCCTGCACATCTGCACTGGTAAAAATAGATTTAGAAAAAGAAATATCTTACATAGCAGAAGATTAACAGTGATTAATGCTCTGTACTGGGGATATTGATTAATGAGTGCAGTATGCCGATAGCAAGGCTAAACAGCAGCTGATCTGGGTGGCAGGTGAGATTGTTTCATCCCTGAGTGATAAAACATGCAAGCTAATCAACCTGCACCTAGTCTCCCTCCATCCATCTCAGCTCCCTGTTGCAGCTGCTTAATGAACTCCGAGAGAAACTTTAAAAAAGAAGCCCTTGTACCTTGTATTTGGCCGGCCTAGAGGTATCACAGAACACGAAGCAGAATTCCAATTGTCAGAATGGGGGGTTTATGATTTGCAAGAGTTGGCAGAACATTGTCAAAGGGTACACATACACAGGTGCACTCCAATCCAAAATGATTTTTTTTTTGTATTTAAAGGGGAACTGTTTTCTCCCAATATTTTAAGGCAAATCAGCCGATTGTAGCAACTAGATTGGCAATATAGTTAGTCTGTGGGAAAAAAGACCTATACCCACACTTGATCCAGGGGAAGGTGAAAAACCGCAGCATAGCATGATCCAATTTGCTCCAGCAGGGAAAAATATTCCTTCCTGATCCTCCGAGAGGCAATCGGATATTCCCTGGATCAACATTACCTACACAGGTGAAACTCGAAAAATTATAATATCGTGCAAAAGTTCATTTATTTCACTAATGCAACTTAAAAGGTGAAACTAATATATGAGATAGACTCGTTACATGCAAAGTAAGATAGTTCAAACCGTGATTTGTCATAATTGTGATGATTATGGCTTACAGCTCATGAAAACCCCAAATCCACAATCTCAGAAAATTAGAATATTGTGAAAAGGTGCAAAATTCTAGGCTCAAAGTGTCCCACTCTAATAAGTTAATTAAGCCATAACACCGAAAAGGGTTCCTGAGCCTTTAAATGGTCTCTTAGTCTGGTTCAGTAGGAATCACAATCATGGGAAAGACTGCTGACCTGACAGTTGTGCAGAAAACCATCATTGACACCCTCCATATGGAGGGAAAGCCTCAAAAAGTAATTGCAAAAGAAGTTGGATGTTCCCGAAGTGCTGTATCAAAGCACATTAATAGAAAGTTATGTGGAAGGGAAAAGTGTGGGAGAAAAAGGTGCACAAGCAGCAGGGATGACCGCAGCTTGGAGAGGATTGTCAGGAAAAGGTCATTCAAAAGTGTTGGGGACTTTCACAAGGAGTGGACTGAGGCTGGAGTCGGTGCATCAAGAGCCACCACACACAGATGGATCCTGGACATGAGCTTCAAATGTCGTATTCCTCTTGTCAAGCCACTCATGAACAACAAACAACGTTAGAAGCGTCTTACCTGGGCTAAAGAAAAACAGACCTGTTCTGTTGCTCAGTGGTCCAAAGTCCTCTTTTCTGATGAGAGCAAATTTTGCATCTCATTTGGAAACCAAGGACCCAGAGTATGGAGGAAGAATGGAGAGGCACACACTGCAAGATGCTTGAAGTCCAGTGTGAAGTTTCCACAGTCTGTGTTGATTTGGGGAGCCATGTCATCTGCTGGTGTTGGTCCACTGTGCTTCATTAAGTCCAGGGTCAACACAGCTATCTACCAGGAGATTTCGGAGCACTTCATGCTTCCTTCCACAGACGAGATCTATGGGGATGCTGACTTCATTTTTCAGCAGGACTTGGCACCTGCCCACACTGCCAAAAACACCAAAACGTGGTTCAATGACCATGAGATTACTGTGCTTGATTGGCCAGCAAACTCACCTGACCTGAACCCCATAGAGAATCTATGGGGCATTGCCAAGAGAAAGATGAGAGACATGAGACCGAACAATGCAGAAGATCTGAAGGCCGCTGTCATGCCTTTATTAACAAGGCTTGACATTTTCCTATTTTCTGGTTTAATAACATTAATCTATGTTGCCATCTAGTGGCCGTTTTGTATAACTGCACTATCTATTTTAATGAAGCAATTTAGAATAAGTTAGCTAGTTTGTCACATGCAAGCCTCCGTACTTTCAATCCCATCAGGCCTTGCGTCACCTTCTTCAGCCATTTCGTTTTCTCCCTGAAAGCATGCACATGGACTGCTAAGATATAAGCCAGCCTCCAGATCCATCTCTGGTATGTCTACTATTTATGTCCTCAGTTAGATAGGTAGGCACTAAATGTACTATCTTTTACTAATTGCATTTGTCTGTATCTGTTACAGTTTTACTCTATCTTGTATCAATAAAAGTTCAAAAGGATTCTACGCCTACCGGAATGCATTGCTATGAGAGGAGTTATCAGTGTGCCCAAATACACCTCAGCCACGTGTAGTGAGGGGCATAACAGTAAAACGGAGGCTTCTAAGCACGGCTAGCATACAGATCACAAGTAAAACTAAGGCTTCTAAGCACAGCCAGCATACAGAATGCCAGTAAGACAGCAGTGTTACCAGCTTCCATATAGCGAGACACCATGTCACAGTCAAAGTCAGAGCACTTCGCGACAAAGTTAACTCCACGAGCACAAAGAGGTCAGTGAAAAGCGAAACAATCGCCATTGCCCGCGCAAAAGCAGAATCTGCAAAAGTAAAGGCTGCTTTTGCTGAAAAAGAGATGCAAATGAAATTAGAGAAGCTACGCATAGAAGCTGAATTAGAGAAGTTGGCTGTAGAGAAGGAAGCAGCAGTGGCAATCGCTGAGGCAGACATCTTAGAGGAATTTGCCACCCCCATCAGTGAGCGGCTCAGCAATGTGTTTGGGGAAAAATCCGTTCCTCACGACAGTACAGAGCGTACCTCAGAATATGTGCGGCGACACGCCGAACCAGACAACTGCTCGCTTACAGCGCCAAGAGCGGAATCAACCCCCGCCATTCACACGCCTTGTATCAAGCAAGAAAGTAAACCCGCACTCAGTCAGTTTTCAGCACATTCTGTATCCAGACTATCAAAACACTACGTCACAGTTGACCAAATTGAAAATGAAGAACGACGGTCTAAAAGATACAGCGACGGTATCCCTGATAACCGCAACTATCCACCAAGTTCCTGGCACAATAGAGCGCCCCCTGGCTACTCACACAACAATCAAGGTATGTTAGATTTCTTCAAGTTCTTAGCATGACGTGAACTGTTAGCAAAAGGACTTGCAAAGTTTAACGATCGCCCTGAAAGTTATAGAGCATGGCGTTCGTCCTTCAGAAATGCAACAAGGGATCTTGACTTAAAAGCAAGTGAAGTAGCCGATCTCTTAGTCAATTGGCTGGGGAATGAGTCATCAGAACATGCAAGGAGAATCAGAGACATTAACATTAATTACCCAACCAAAGGGCTGAGCATGATATGGGAGAGGATTGATGAATGTTACGGTTCCCCAGAAATTATAGAAAATTCTCTTTTTAAAAGAATAGAGGACTTTCCCAAGATTCCTAACAAAGGCTACCAGAAGCTGAGAGACTTGAGTGACCTAGTTACAGAACTACAAATAGCCAAAGCAGAAGGAGACTTGCCAGGCCTTGCCTTTCTGGACACAGCCTGTGGCGTTAACTCTATATTGCAAAAGCTAATTTACAACCTTCAAGAAACCTGGGTTACACGAGGCTCCGACTACAAGCAAAAGCACAACGTTCCCTTCCCACCATTCTCTTATTTTGTGGACTTTAATCGCCATCAAGCAAAGGTTAAAAATGATCCTAGTTTTGACATCTCATCATCTGACTCTGCCTTCCCTAGGTCAAGTAAGCCTGCTCCAACCCGCAACTTCAAAGACGCACCTGTTGCAGTACGCAAAACAAGTGTATCTCCAGCTCAGAATCCAAGCAGAGAGTGTCCTCTTCACAAGAAGCCTCATTCATTATTAAAGTGCAGAGGTTTTAGAGAAAAGACTCTCCAAGATCACAGAACCTTCCTCAAAGAAAACAGAATTTGTTACAGGTGCTGCACATCAACTTCTCACCTTGGGAAAGACTGCAAGGTGAGCATCAACTGCTCTGAGTGCAACAGCACAGAGCACAACACAGCTCTGCATTCAGGGCCAGCGCCATGGACTCTTACCCCCTCACGCCAGGTGGAAGAGCACGGCGGGAAGCAACAAGACACAGTACCTCCTGTAGTTACACCCAAGTCTGCGGAGAAGGTCTGTCTAACAAATCCTGCTCTAAGATTTGTCTTGCTACAGTGTACCCCACGGGTCGCAGAGAAAAAGCAGTGAAGCTATACGTGATCTTGGACGATCAAAGCAACAGATCACTCGCCAGCTCAGCCTTCTTTGACACCTTCAAAATCAAGGAAGCCAGCTCTTCATACTTACTCAAGACTTGTACAGGGGTAAGCAAAGAAACTGGGAGAAGAGCCATTGGTTACCAAATCGAATCCTTTGATGGTCAGACAACCCTGCCTCTGCCAACTCTAATCGAGTGCAATCAGTTCCCAACGGACAGAGAGGAGATCCCTACACCAGAGGTGGCACTTCATCACGGACATCTGAAGGGCATAGCACATCTCATCCCTGAACTAGATCCCCAGGCTGAGATAGCGCTTCTCCTTGGAAGGGACATCATCAGAGTTCACAAGGTGAGAAAACAAATCAATGGTCCCCACAACTCCCCCTATGCCCAGAAGCTAAATCTAGGGTGGGTCATCATAGGCAATGTATGCCTAGGGAGTGTTAACAAACCAACCAGCGTGAACTCTCTCTTTACAAAGACACTAGAAGGCGGGCGTCGATCCCTATTTCAGCCTTGCACCAACAGATTCCTCATAAGAGAGAAGCCTGCCAGTGTAATTCATTCCAACCCTTAAGCCCTGTACACACGATCGGATATCCTATGGATTTTCGTCCGATGGATTATTTTCATCAGACAAACCGATCGTGTATGGGACCCATCGGTCTTTTTTCCATCGGTTTTAAAAAATAGAACATGTTTTAAATTTTTATGATGGATAAAAAACCGATCGAAAACTCCGATCGTCTATGGGCAAGTCCATCGGATCTAAAACCCACGCATGCTCAGAATCAAGTCGACACATGCTCAGAAGCATTAAACTTCATTTTTCTCGGCTCATCGGAGTGTTTTACGTCACCGCGTTTGGAACGTTCGGTTTTTTGACTGATGGTGTGTGGGCAAGACTGATGGAAAACAGTTTCATCAGATATCCGATGGACAAATCCATCGGACGAAAATCCATAGGATATCCGATCGTGTGTACAGGGCTTTACACCGCTAATCTTCTTTGTGATGAAGACAGAGATCATTTAGGGTGCTCAGTTTTCAAAAATACTAAAGATCACAAAATTGGCCCATCTATTGAAGATCATATCTTCTTGGAGATAATGAGACCGGGATTCTACAAAACCAATGAAAACAGCTGGGTGGCACCCCTGCCTTTCAAAGCGTAGAGACCCTGTCTTGCTAATAACAGAGAACAAGCTTTGAAACGCTTTTCTTCCCTCAGATCCAATTTCCAAAAGAAACCAGAAATGAAAGGACATTTCTTCTCATTCATGAGTAAGATGTTTGAGAATGACCATGCTGAGATAGCTCCACCTCTAAAAGACGATGAAGAGTGCTGGTACCTGCCAATCTTCGACGTCTACCACCCCAAGAAGCCAGGTAAAATCCGGGTAGTATTTGACTCCAGCTCTAGGCATCAAGGAATCTCATTAAATGATATCCTCCTAAAGGGACCAGATCACAACAACACACTTCTTGGTGTCCTCATCAGATTCCGCAAGGAAGCAGTTGCCATAGTTGCAGACATTCAGCAAATGTTTCACAGCTTCCAAGTCAAGGAAGAACACAGGAACTTCTTGAGATTCCTATGTTTCAAAGACAATGACCCTACTAAAAACATTACAGAATACCGCATGAGAGTGCACATTTTTGGTAACAGTCCATCTCCTGCTGTTGCCATCTATGGACTTAAGCTATCTGCCCAAGAAGGTGAGAAAGACGTTACACAGTTTATTGAAAGAGACTTTTATGTAGATGATGGTCTGAAATCACTTTCTTCACCCGAAGCTGCAATAAGTCTACTCAAGAGGACTCAAAGTACACTTGCCTCTTCAAATCTCAGACTGCATAAGATAGCATCAAACAGCAAAGTCGTCATGGACACCTTCCCTTCCCAAGATTATGCCAGTGACTTCAAAGATCTGGACTTAGCAACAGATTCCCTTCCTATGCAACGCAGCCTAGGACTCAACTGGGACCTCAAGTCTGACACCCTTACCTTTCAGGTTGGCCAAGAGCCAAAGCCCTTTACACGGCGAGGTGTCTTATCCACCATCAACAGCCTGTATGATCCACTCGGGTTTGCAGCACCGGTTACCATCCAAGGTAAGATTCTGCTTAGAGAGCTCACCACAGACACATGTGATTGGGAGTCTCCACTACCTCCTGAGAAAGAGACATTATGGGTAACATGGAGAGACTCTTTAAAGACTTTATCCAACCTACACGTACATAGACCATACACACACTTTCCTCCTGCAAGGTTTCAGTCTAGAAAGTTATGTGTATTCTGGGATGCTTCAGTTAAAGCAATAGGAGCAGTAACCTACCTCAAGTCAGTAGACATCGAGGGCCAAATTCATATTGGGTTTGTTATGGGCAAGGCCAAGCTAGCACCATCTCCTGAAACCACCATTCCAAGATTGGAACTGTGTGCTGCTGTACTAGCAGTAGAACTAGCAGAGCTTATTACATCTGAGATGGATCTAGAACTCGAGGACACAGAGTTTTACACAGACAGCAAGGTAGTGTTGGGCTACATGTACAACGAAAGTAGAAGATTCTATGTCTATGTACACAGCAGAGTCCTTAGAATCAGGAAGTCGACACAGCCCACCCAGTGGCGTTATGTCTCAACCGATCATAACCCAGCGGATCATGCTACAAGGTCTGTGCCAGCATCCCGTCTCAAAGACACTATATGGCTCACAGGACCACCCTTCCTGTACAAGCCAGCGCCTACCACTCCAGTAAGGGAGACATATGTACTGTTAGAACCTGAATCTGACTCAATGTTTCTACAATTGGGAACTTTGAAACTCACACATGAGACTCTGAGAACTTTCATGGCTGAAGTATCAGCTATAATGAATGCCAGACCCTTGACATCTATACCCAATGATCCTGAAGATCCTTTCTTGCTTACACCTTCAACTTTACTCACTCAGAAAGTTGAGGTGATCACAGCTCCTTCAGTCAATCTGGACCCAAAGGACTTGTACAGATAACAATGGAAAAGAGTACGAGTCTTAGCTGACAACTTTTGGAACAAGTGGAAGAAACAATACCTGTCTAATCTTCAGACTAGGAACAAATGGCAAGACGGCAAGCCCAACTTAGAGCCTGGTGCCATTGTTCTCATGAAAGACTCTCAATCTAGGAGAAACGAGTGGCCTTTGGGTCTGATAACCCAAGTGTTTCCCAGTGAAAATGGAACGTCAGGAAAGTTGAACTTAAGGTCATTAGGCAAGGCCAGCCTAAACTTTTCCTCAGACCTGTTTCTGAACTTATTTTGTTGCTCTCCTCTGGAGTGCCATGTTATGTGGTATGCGTGGGAAACCATGTGGGGAGTGTCATGCCTTTATTAACAAGGCTTGACATTTTCCTATTTTCTGGTTTAATAACATTAATCTATGTTGCCATCTAGTGGCCATTTTGTATAACTGCACTATCTATTTTAATGAAGCAATTTAGAATAAGTTAGCTAGTTTGTCACATGCAAGCCTCCGTACTTTCAATCCCATCAGGCCTTGCGTCACCTTCTTCAGCCATTTCGTTTTCTCCCTGAAAGCATGCACATGGACTGCTAAGATATAAGCCAGCCTCCAGATCCATCTCCGGTATGTCTACTATTTATGTCCTCAGATAGGTAGGCACTAATTGTACTATCTTTTACTAATTGCATTTGTCTGTATCTGTTACAGTTTTACTCTATCTTGTATCAATAAAAGTTCAAAAGGATTCTACGCCTACCGGAATGCATTGGTATGAGAGGAGTTATCAGTGTGCCCAAATACACCTCAGCCACATGTAGTGAGGGGCATAACAGCCGCTATTGAAGCATCCTGATTAGGGATGAGCTTCGAGTTCGAGTCGAACTCATGTTCGACTCGAACATTGCCTGTTCGCCCCATTTGGGGTGTTCGCGGCAAATTAGAAAAGCCGCGGAACACCCTGTAAAAGTCTATGGGAGAAATCTAAAGTGCTAATTTTAAAGGCTTATATGCAAGTTATTGTCATAAAAAGTGTTTGGGGACCCGGGTCCTGCCCCAGGGGACATGTATCAATGCAAAAAAAAGTTTTAAAAACATATTTTTTTTCCGGGAGAAGTGATTTTAATAATGCTTAACGTGAAACAATAAAAGTGAAATATTCCTTTAAATTTCGTACCTAGGGGGTTTGTATAGATAGTATGCCTGTAAAGTAGCGCTTGTTTCCCGTGCTTAGAACTGTCCCTACACAAAGTGTCATTTCTGAAGGAAAAAAAAGTCATTTAAAGGTACTCGCGGCTATAATGAATTTTTGGCTCCCGGCAATACAGAAAAAAGTCATTGAAAGTCATTGATAAAAAAAAAAATGCGTGGGGGTCCCCCAAATTCAATTACCAGGCCCTTCAGGTCTGGTATGGATTTTAAGGGGAACTCCACCCCAAAGTTAAGCAACCAGGCCGCAGGAAAAGAGAGCACCCCCCCTCCTGAACCGTACCAGGCCACATGCCCTCAACATGGGGAGGATGTTTTGGGGGTCTGTGACCCCTCAAAGCACCATGTCCCCATGTTGATGGGGACAAGGACCTCATCCCCACAACCCTTGCCCGGTGGTTGTAGGGGTCTTATCAGAATCTGGAAGACCCCTTTAACAAAGGGAACCCCCAGATAATGCCGCCCCCTATGTGAATTGGTAAGGGGTACATTGTACCCCTACCATTTCACAAAGAAAGTGTAAACAATTGTAAAAAAACACACAGACACCGTTGGGATAAGTCCTTTATTAAAAATAAATAAATAAACCCTGTCTCCCTCTGATGTAACGCAGGTTTCCCTTGCATCAGAGGGGGGCGGGGTCACCTGCACGTCACTGGGTAAGCCCGGGTTTCCCCTTGCGTCAGAGGGGGATGGGGTCACGTGACAGGTGGCCCCGTCCTCATCTGCATAAGACCTGTCAGGCTGCGGCGACGATATTCCTGGGGTGTCTCCGGTGGAGACAGGATGCGCTGTGCTGGACATCTCATCGCTGGAGCCTAGACCAGGATGGAGAGGAGATCATCCATCGCTGGACCCCGGAGAGGAGAGCATCCATCGCTGGATACTGACAGCTTTGGAGTGGAGACCGAGAGTGGATTACCACGCTGGAATCTTTTTTTTATTTTTATTTTTTTATTTTTAATAAAGAACTTATCCCAAAGGTGTCTGTGTGGTTTTTTTTTGTTTTTTTTTACACTTTCTTTGTGAAATGGTAGGGGTACAATGTACCCCTTACTAATTCACATGGGGGGGCCGGGATCTGGGGGTTCCCTTTGTTAAAGGGGTCTTCCAGATTCCGATAAGCCCCCCGCCCGCTGACCCCCACAACCACTGGGCAAGGGTTGTGGGGATGAGGCCCTTGTCCCCATCAACATGGGGACATGATGCTTTGAGGGGTCACAGACCCCCAAAGCATCCTCCCCATGTTGAGGGCATGTGGCCTGGTACGGTTCAGGAGGGGGGGCGCTCTCTCGTCCCCCCTATTTTCCTGCGGCCTACCAGGTTGCTTGCTCGGATAAAGGGTCTGGTATGGATTTTTGGGGGGAGCTCCACGCCATTTTTTTTAAAATTTGGGGCGGAGTTCCCCTTAATATCCATACCAGACCTGAGGGGCCTGGTAATTGAATTCAGGGGGGGCCCCACCCCTTTTTTTTTATATTTTTATCAATGACTTTCAATGACTTTTCTCTGTATTGCCGGGAGCCGACAATTCATTATAGCCGCGAGTACTTTAAATTACTTTTTTTCCTTCAGAAATTACATTTTGTACAGGGACAGTTCTAAGCACGGAAAACAAGCGCTACTTTACAGGCATACTATACACACCCCCCAGGTACGAAATTTAAAGGAATATTTCACTTTTATTGTTTCACTTTAAGCATTATTAAAATCACTGCTCCTGAAAAAACTGCAGTTTTTAAAACTTTTTTTGCATTCATACATATCCCCTGGGGCAGGACCCGGGTCCCCCAAACACTTTTTATGACAATAACTTGCATTTAAGCCTTTAAAATTAGCACTTTAGATTTTTCATGTTCGAGTCCCATAGACTTTAACGGTGTTCGGATGTTCGAACAAATTTATTGCCTGTTCGCATGTTCTGATGTGAACCGAACTGCGGGATGTTCAGCTCATCCCTAATCCTGGTCTTCCATAACCACTTCAGCAGTGCCACAGGCTGATAGCTTCCATGCCACTCTGCATTGAGGCAGTCATTTCTGCAAAAGGGGCCCAATCTTCTGATAACTACTTCCAGCAGGATAATGTCACAAAGCTCAAATCATCTCACCACTGGTTTCTTGAACATGACAATGAGGTCACTGTACTCCAATGGCCTCCACAGTCACCAGATCTCAATCCAATAGAGCACCTTTGGGATGTGGTGGAACGGGAGATTCAAATTGTGGATGTGCAGCTGAAAAATCTGCAGCAACTTCGTGATGCTATGGACCAAAATCTCTGAGGAATGTTTCCAACACCTTGGTGAATCTATTCCACAAAGAATTAAGGAAGGCAAAAGAGGGTCCAACCCGGTACTAGCAAGGTGTACCTAATGAAGTGGCCGGTGAGTGTAGGCAAGTTACATTCCACGTATCTATTTCTAAATATAAAAGGACCTTTTAATAAGGGTTTGCTCATCCTTTTAAAGTCTTCGGTTCTCTTTAAATATAAAATGATTGGACCTGGGCCGCTGATAGGGGGGGACCACCAGTCCTCCTGTAGGGGGCCCGGGCACACAGGGGGCCCAAACAGGAGGAGGAATGGGTGTGGTCGGGCGGAGGTGCAATTACAGAAAGATGCCCCGTGCGGCTCCCTGCAGCTGCTGAAGTCGGTTTCTCTCCCTCCCGCTGGCTTTCAGCTGCTGCAGGGAGAGACACAGACACAGGGCATTGTTCCTGTAATGGCTTCCCCGCACCGATCCCCCTCCTTGTTCTGCCTACTTCTGATCCCCCCAATTTGCCCCCCCCCCTGTCACTGTGCTGCAAACCCCCCCCCCCCACACTCCCGTGGCACTGTTGGCTTCCCTGTCCTGTTAAAAAAATTATTGTAAACATTTTTTTTTTTATTAAAAATTTTTTAAATACATGTTTGTGTCCGCTAATAATGATTTTTGTGTATTTTTTGTGAAAATCTTGTTTTGACATATTGGTGGGGGGCCCGGTAGCCTGTATGGGGCCCCGTGATTTCTAGAAGCAGCCCTGGATTGGATGGTGTGACTTTTGTTGTTGCCCGGAGTGGAATTACTTCCAGCATCGGGATGGTTGTACATCTTTCACAGCCAGGATTTTGGTCAGGAAGTGCTGACTTACTGCAAGTTACTTGTCTTGGGAACTAACTAATCAAAGTATTTGACACTTGTGTTGTGAGGGCAGCTGTACTTTTTAATGGACTAACAACGTCTTGTATTGATGATGTAACCTGTCCCCTTCATTCTGTCAGATATAATGCACTGCCAGGCATTTCCCGCATCTCTTGAAAGGACAGTCCTTCAGCTCCCCCTTATTTATTGATCATGTATGCCCTGATCCTTTGGAGATGATCCAGCTGCCACATAGTCTGACACATAAAAGAAATACCGTACTTTGTTGACAGTGGCACATCTGCGATCATGGAAGGATTTCTATGTGAAAGGTTTAGCGTTCATTTCTTTCTAGTAAAATCGAGGTTTCGGATTGGTACATTTGTTTTCAGTGCTGGGATACACAATTGTTTTGGTGGCAAATAATATAAACATTTAAATCCTAACTCCCAAATCCTCCATTGCAGTAGGGCTGCACCCACACTGCAGGGGTTGACTTTTCGTAAAGTCGAGTGGAGAGTAAAGGCACTGTGATTTATCTGATCCTTTGCTCCCCTATGCTCTGGCAGTGGACTGTCCCTCAGTGTCATCATGTCCAATCTAGGGCTATGGACCCTGTATCGGTCTTGATGACGTCAGGACCAGAGACCACTGGAGCATGGGGGAGAAGATGCTGTGAGGACTGGTCTAGCAAGCACAAAAGGATCAGGTAAGTAGGTCTTCTTTTCTGTGATGCCTAGACCTAAACGAGCAAGTAACCCTTGCAGTGCAGCCCCACTGCAGGGGATCATTTTTAAAGGGGTGTTCCGGCCTGTGACGGGAAAAAATAATAGTTAAAAGCCAGCAGCTACACATACTGCAGCTGCTGGCTTTTAATAAATGGAGACTTACCTGTCCTGCAGTTAGGGTGACCACATTTTTAAACCCCCTTCCCAAAAATCAGCTTGTGCTGTAACGAATCACAGCACAGTGATTGGACACAAGAGGTGGGCTTTATGATTTCTCCAATCACAAGCAGGGGGCGGGGATTGTGCTCCTCCAGGCATTCCCGGCCAGGACAAGTACTGTCAGTGAGTAAAGCGGTGATGTGGCTTTTTTGGGGGTATCAGATTGGCCCGGGGGGGGGGGTGGCTGTGTCAGTTTCATTCCGGGACACTGTATTGTCCTGGAATGAATGTGCCCGGGACAGATCTGGAAAATGCGGGACTGTCCCGGGCAATCCGGGACACGTGGTCTGAACAGGGGAGGGCTGACGACAAGTCCAGTCAAGTGGCCCATTGTACCGCCGAATCAGCTCACCATCCATGGCCCACCTGGTTTTTCAAGGCAGCCTCACCAGTGCCCATCAGTGTAGCCAACTCCAGTGCCCATCAATGCAGCCTGATCACTGGGGCAGGTTACATGGGGGGTCAGGGTCTCTCACCTCAGCGATCTCAGCTCAGCAGGTCCTTGCACGCCACGGTCTCCTGGGGGGGTAACGCTCCTGATCCTGGGGTCAATTTGCAGCCAGCGCCCAGCCCTGCGTCCCGACTCCCTGGCAAGCCCTTCCTCTGCCTGCTTCCAAGAATCCGGTCCCAGGGAGTTGTAGTTTCCTCTGCGCTGCTGTGTTTTCCACCCACCAGAAGCTTGAGTGCGGACTACAACTCCCGGAATGCAACAGCTAGTGGTCGGCCGCCATGGCCATGCCCCTGGCCCGAAAGACCTGAATAAAAAAGAAAATGGTAGCGGGCAGCGACTGCTGGCCATTTTGAACATAAGTTAGGGTGGCCTGGGAGGCAATTGCCACCCTGCCCCCTGGCCCAGCCCTCCCCTGCGTGGTCACCCTACCTGCAGTCTCTCGATGTCGGCACCGCAGCTGATGTTTCCCATCAGCTGTCGGGTGCTTCCGTCGCCATTGCGGGTAAGGGAACCCGGCAGTGTAGCCTTTCGGCTTCACGCCGGGAACCCTACTGCGCATGCGCGAGGCCCGCTCCTCTCTCCTATTAGCCCGGCGGCCAGGGGAGGAGGGAGCCCCACGGTGACGTCATGGCCGCATCACGGCCGCGGCCGGACTCTAGGAAGTGGGAAAGGATACCTGTCTTCGACAGGTATCCTGTCCCCCCTCCCCCCGAAAGGTGCCAATTGTGGCACCGGAGGGGGGGAGGAATCCGATGAGCGGAAGTTCCACTTTTGGGTGGAACTCCGCTTTAAGTTCCCCAGAGTTGGGCTTTAAAGCTGAACTCCAGACAGACATAAAAGACACAAGTGACTGCATCATTAATGTGTATTTTTTTTAAATGGAAGCAGTTAAAGTACCTGGATTTATTTTGGTATTTGCCTCTTGCAGCCAACTGTACAGTCTGAACAGCAGAGCTCAGGGTGGATAAAGAAGAAGCAGCACAACGAGACAATCAGGTATGCTGCACTGCAAGGCACAAACTCAGGAAGAGAAAGCAGAGTGACAAACATAATTGGGCTTCTTGGCTCACAAAGGTTAATTTACTAAGGCTAGAGAGTCCAACATCTGGTGCAGCTCTGTATAAAAACCAATCAGCTTCCAGGGGTTTTTTTTTTTGGCAAAGCTCAATTGAACAAGCTGAAGTTAGAAGCTGATTGGCTACCATACACAGCGGCACCAGATTTTGGACTCTCCAATTTTAGTAAATCATCCCCACTGTCTACTCACAGGCTGGGGGTGGGAAGAGGACCTGTAAAGTGAAACTGCAGCAGAGAAAGATCAGGTTCCCCTCCCCTGCAAGATAAAGGCTGTGCTGTGAAGAAGAACTGTGTAAATATTGGGACTAAATGGACAGAAATAGAATATTCTTTGGCAAGTAAAACTGCTCCTAAATATGTATTTAGTGTTTCGTCTGGAGTTCCTGACCCTTTCTCAAGCCTCCCTCTCAAGTGGCTTGAGAAAGGGGCAGGAATATCCTGAAACATGTTGCCACGCCCTCTCTAATGTCATCACATCATTCTGGTACCTTGCTTCTGCCCTGGCAATCTCTATGCAGTCCACAGCAGACCTCCTGGTTCCTGGTAAGAGGCTATCTTCACGAGGAAGTGCCTGGGCTGGGGAAAGGCTGTCATCTAGGGGAGTTGCATTACATTCTGCTTTTTGGGTCACACTGTGAGTGCATATTATCTTTGTGTTTATGAGAGCTAAGAAGTTACTACATTTATGCCGCGTACACACGATCGGACATTCCGACAACCAAGCCGTGGATTTTTTTCCGACGGATGTTGGCTCAAACTTGTCTTGCATACACACGGTCACACAAATTTTGTTGGAAATTCCGATCGCCAAGAACGCGGTGACGTACAACACGTACGACGGCACTATAAAAGGGAAGTTCAATACCAAGTGCGCCACCCTTTGGGCTCCTTCTGCTAATCTCGTGTTAGTAGAAGTTTAGTGAGAGACGACTCATGCTTTTCAGTCCGTTACTGCTCTTCAGTTTGTGCTTGTGGGTTTGTATCTGTTTTTCAGTGCCTGTAGTCAGTTCGTATCTAATTATCATTATAAAGAAGAAGATAATGCACTGGATTAAATGATTTAAAAATTTGAAGCGTGACAAATGTGCTGTCTCCATTACGAACGCTAGTTTTACCAGACCGAGCGCTTCCGTCTCGTACTTGATTCAGAGCATGCGTGGAATTTTGTACCTCGGAATTGTCTACACATGCTCGGAATTTACGAGAACGGATTTTGTTGTCGAAAAACTGAAGTGACATTGCGTCGCGGCCATCTTGGTACACCCGCACTTGTCCACAGTAAGCCTAGGGTTAGAAGTCTGCAAGCGGACATCTTTATACACCCACCGGAATCTTGCTTTTCACAGTTATTTTTAACAGTAAACTCAACTTATAATTCACTATATAAGCTGAGTTTACTGTTAAAAATAACTTTGAAAAGCAAGACTCCGCGGGTGTATAAAGATATCCGCTTGCCGACTTCTAACCCTAGGCTTACTGTGGACAAGTGCGGCTGTACCAAGATGGCCACAATGCAACATCACTTTGGTTGCATATTCTGATGGATAGTGGCTTTCTGACATCATCTCTCCCTGCCCGCCCTCACTCTGGGTCACAGCCACTGGCAAGTGACAATCCGCATCTTGTGGCAGGCGACATTGGCAAATGACAATCTGGTGGCAGGGGATGGGGCAAGTGACATGGCAAGTGACAATCCGCATCTGGTGGCAGGCAACAGTGGTATGTGACACGCTCAGGGCTCCCACTGATTCTGCATTATGGTGAGTTGAACTATTTAATTTTATGTAACACCCGGGCCACTTTTCTCTCCCTTCGTTGGCTCACTCACAGGAGGAAAAGGCGCCTGATGCCACCATGCCCGTACCCTCTGGTTTGCAGAGGTTAGGCACACTTATAACTTACGGGTCTTGCAGCAAGGTTCTCCTCAAAGTTGGTTCTCGTCCCTTAGAATATAAAGGACAAGTCTCTATATCCCCAAGTAACTCCAAGGTCCACACCAGTATCAACTCCAACGTAGAGTTTATTTTTCTTTATGCACGAATAACCACAAAGTTGAGAAGAGAGAAAGGTGTTAGAAGAGCAGATCAGATTCAGACACTCCTAGCTTCTTCGCCACTCGATCCCGAGTTATTACAGCTCACCCAGATAGTCACCCAAGGGCACTAGCAGCCGGCATGTAGCTCGAACAGTCAATCAGATTCCCTTAATGGATGCGATCGGGGGATCCCCTGCCACAGAATCTATAGTGTCCCGAACCTCCTAATGGTCCCGTTGGTTAAATCCCTTTCCGGATGGATGACATCCCTCCATAGAGTTACTGGGCCCCTTCCTTCACTGTGATCTCTCACCAGTCCTTTGGGACGGTCCTCCCCCAGCCTCCTCTTCCAGATGCGGGTCCCCTCGCAAGGCGGCACCCTGGGATTCTTCCTACCCGAAGTGGGCTCCAGCTAAAGGTGCTGGGCCCAGGGCTGAAGTTGCAGTCCCAGGACTAAAGGTGCCTGGGACTGAGACGCATGTGGCCCCATGGCCTGGAGAGCCAAGCACTTGAACTTCGACCTTAGGTTCTCCCTCCGGGCATGGGCCCTGGGAATTGCTCCCTCTCTAATGGCGTCTGCCCCTTTTGTACCCTCTCCTGGCATGCACAACGGGTAGACCACACCCACTGCACGGCTGCCGAGAGAGGACACCCAATCGCCACTCCATCACCTGTGGTTCAACCCCGAGTACAAGTGACAGCGCCACCCATACTTCTAAGGGGAACTGCACGCCAGGTGAAAACAGCAGCAAGGCAGAGTCCAACAAATTGGAAGATCTCGAATCACCCCTAAATTTAGCATAGCTGTCCCCTAAATTGAGACCCCGCTACATTTATATTACAATGTAATAATATAAATAATGCGCTTTAGTCATCCTAAAACCATATCAACCATGGCGCCGTGATGATTGAAGCACCAACACCAGCCACCAACACCAGCCATTGCCCCGACAAATTGCCCGCAAAAATTTCTGGTAATGCCTCTCCCTAGACTAGACTCTGGATCCACCCCTGTCCCCCCCTCCCCCTATGTAACTGCACTTGCAAAGTGCACAGGCCTTTAGTAAATCAAACCTCAGTGCGTTACTCCATTCTCTCTTCCTATCTGCTCCCCCTCAGTTGTAACCATAATTAAATTAGGTCTCTGTGCTGTTAGACTGGTCCCCACAGCCTCTTCTCCTCTATGCTTGGGAGGTTGCAGGTCCTCTGACATCATCAAATGCAATTCAGAGCCCATAACTTTGCATTGGACATGAGGATGCTGAGGGATAGTCCATCTCTGGAGAGTAGGGGAGAAGAGCAAAGCACCTGCTGCCGTGGGTGCAGGGGATCAGGTAAGTAAAACTGTATTTTTCGGTACCCTAAACCTAAACAAGCATTTGATCTTTGCAATGCAGAAGCAGCCTCAATACGAGGGAAGATTTTCTTTTCCCCAGTGATGAGCTTTAAAGTCGAACTTTAAGAATGTAGCATGAGATTTTAGGGTTCTTCAGAAACAATTAGGTTGAGTTACTAAAATTGGAGAGGAGAAGCTGATTGGCTACCATGCACAGCTACACCAGATTTTTCACTCTTTTAGTTTTAGTAAATCAACCCCAGAGTGTCCTATCCTTATTATCTATTATAAACCAGCTCCACAGATTCTCTGCACAATTCCTAGAGGTGGCCTGCGCCTGCTCTGTGAAAATTGCTTTCACTTTCGTTCTTAGTCTACATTTCTACTTTAACAAGTAAGGAAGTGTGTCGCCCAGCTTCTAATCAAAGTATTATTAATGAGTTCTTTCTGATTACGGTGGTCCTCATTGAAGAACAGAAGGCTGTCTATGCGTTTGGTGAACTTTATAGCAACTTTGCCTGAAGCTGTAAACCTGGAGCTGCCTGTGGCTTTGAGCCTGAAGCTCCCAGCAGAACTGTCATGGACTACTATGCATGTGGAAGGACAGGCAATGGTGAGTGTGTACATTCCATAACTGCGCTACTTAAAGGGAACCTGTGCTGTAAGGCTGACTGAACAAAATTTAGAATTTTATTTTGTTTTTATATTCAGAATTCAGAATATTTATTGATCCCAAAGGGAATCAGGATGTCGTGTTCAAGAAATCCAACTTATAAAAGATCAACCTGTTTTGTAGCTAGTACGTTCTGATTATGGCGGTGTGCACTGAAGGAGGTTGGTATGCCTGAGGAACTTTTTAGTAACTTTCCTTGAAGATTTAAAGGAAAGCTGTTTTAAAGTCTATGCCAAGTCAAAAACTTTTCACTAGTTTTGGATTGAGTGAACAAGGATTAACTCCTCCTCCCTTTTAGATTGAATTGAATTGTATTGTAACTGTACTGTCTGCCCTCATGTTGTAAATCCCTGCGGAAACTGTTGGCACTATATAAATCCTGTATAACAATAATAATACCCATTTTGGGCTCGTTTACACTTAGAGCCCATTCACACAGGGGCAACACGACTTCCAGCGCGATTTTATGAGGCAACTCAGACACGACTTGAGAATGAATCACAGCACCACCTGAAGCTACTTACAAGGCAACTTCAAGTTGCCTGCAGGACAGGAGACATTCCAGTGGCCAAACAAACAAGAATCAGCTCTGTGGGAGGGAGTGGGGAGGGAGAGGTTTGCCTGAGAAATTTATTTTCTCTTCCTGGAGAGTTGCTCCTATTAAGACAGTGATCCGACTTCAGAGGCAACTCCCATTGAAATCAATGGGTACATGTTGCCTAGAAGTCGGATTGAAGTAGTACAGGAACCTTTTTTGAAGTCGGAGCGACTGCAGTAGTGTGCATTAAGACGGCTCCATTAACTTACATTGATTTCCTCAGCCAGCGCGACTTGAGGCAACTAGGGGCGACTTGGGGCGATTTGAAGTCGGATCCAAAGTTGCCCCTGTGTGAATGGGCTCTTAGGGTCAGGATGGGGCTGTACAATTTAGCACATTGAGACACATTCCCCCCCCCCCAGGTTGAAAAGGCAGGCAGACAGTGTTATACACATATTACGTCCAAAAAAGTTTTAATGACAAAAAATCACATCACAAATATACAACGTTTCGGAGTCGCGCAGGACCCCTTCGTCAGGCATGTGATGCAAAGTCCAGAGAGAAGGGAAAAACTGAGAAAATAAAGTGACTCTGTAGTATATTGTTATATATAGTCCAGAAAAGGAATATTCCAAAATTAAAGTGCCAAACTTGCAACACAAAAAGTTCTTGTGAGAAAAGGATGCTATTTAACACTGCCACCAAGAGTGAGTTGAGAGGAGGCTTACCGGAAGTCTCGGACTTGGAGGAGCATATGCCACCCAAGTCGAGATGAGCTTGGGGGTTAATTAAACCCAATAAGTACAGCTGGTCTTAGATCTGGGGGGTTGGTCCACCTCGATTGGACAGAGCATCAGATAAGTTGGTCACGTATTCATAGGTATAAACAGAGGCCGGTATCCGTATATCATGCGTGTTAGGATGAAAAGAAGCTCGCATAGCGTGATACCGTATGGAAAGGTTTTAATAAAAATTTAAAATACAAATTGAACACTCACATTTCAGATGGTCATAAAAGCATTAAGGTACAGGTACAGGAGCGATGTGTATAGATGGGTCCACCCGACTAGTTTCGACTAAAGAGTTATCATCTGGGGTATGGACCCCATCCCACACACACCGCATTAAATAGACATAATGACCCCCATTGAATGGTGCTGACACCGGAAATGGACCGTCATTACGTCACTTCCGGTTATAACATCATAAATAAATAATAATGTTTATGAAGTATAATGAATGCATATAAATCAAGTCAATTCTCATGTATAGAAATCGCCGCGTTTTAAGCCAAAATAGAACTGCTAAGGGAAGTGCAGTTCTATTTCGGCTTAAAATGCCATGATTTCTATACACGAGGGCTAAAAAGTGATCCACTGCACAGCTAAACTTAGCCTTCAGGTTTTTAGTGCTATGTAAGAACTCTGTTAGAGTTAATTTCAATCACTTCCTGTTCTGCTGACAACGAAGGACACGGACGACTGTCTAGTCTTCCCCTACTCTACTAAAGAAAAGCATTTTTCATTTCTGTGTTGCAGTTGGAGAATATTACTCTGTTATACATAGCAGTAAAAAAAACATGACGGGGTGCTAATTCCTCCCCACTCTATACAAAAGAAAAAAGATTTGGCTGGACATACAGTGGGTACGGAAAGTATTCAGACCCCCTTAAATTTTTCACTATTTGTTATATTGCAGCCATTTGCTAAAATTATTTAAGTTCATTTTTTTCCTCATTAATGTACACACCGCACCCCATATTGACAGAAAAACACAGAATTGTTGACATTTTTGCAGATTTATTAAAAAATAAAAATTGAAATATCACATGGTGCTAAGTATTCAGACCCTTTGCTGTGACACTCATATATTTAACTCAGGTGCTGTCCATTTCTTCTAATCATCCTTGAGATGGTTCTACACCTTCATTTGAGTCCAGCTGTGTTTGGTTAGACTGATTGGACTTGATTAGGAAAGCCACACACCTGTCTATATAAGACCTTACAGCTCACAGTGCATGTCAGAGCAAATGAGAATCATGAGGTCAAAGGAACTGCCTGAAGAGCTCAGAGACAGAATTGTGGCAAGGTACAGATCTAGCCAAGGTTACAAAAAAATTTCTGCTACACTTAAGGCTCCTAAGAGCACAGTGGCCTCAATAATCCTTAAATGGAAGACGTTTGGGACGACCAGAACCCTTCCTAGAGCTGGCCGTCCGGCCAAATTGAGCTATCGGGGGAGAAGAGCCTTGGTGAGAGAGGTAAAGAAGAACCCAAAGATCACTGTGGCTGAGCTCCAGAGATGCAGTCAGGAGATGGGAGAAAGTTGTAGAAAGTCAACCATCACTGCAGTCCTCCACCAGTCGGGGCTTTATGGCAGAGTGGCCCGACGGAAGCTTTTCCTCAGTGCAAGACACATGAAAGCCTGCATGGAGTTTGCTAATAAACACCTGAAGGACTCCAAGATGGTGAGAAATAAGATTCTCTGGTCTGATGAGACCAAGATAGAACTTTTTGGCCTTAATTCTAAGCAGTATGTGTGGAGAAAACCAGGCACTGCTCATCACCTGTTAAATACAGTCCCAACAGTGAAGCATGGTGGTGGCAGCTTCATGCTGTGGGGGTGTTTTTCAGCTGCAGGGACAGGACGATTGGTTGCAATCAAGGGAAAGATGAATGCGGCCAAGTACAGGGATATCCTGGACGAAAACCTTCTCCAGAGTGCTCAGGACCTCAGACTGGGCCGAAGGTTTACCTTCCAACAAGACAATGATCCTAAGCACACAGCTAAAATAACGAAGGAGTGGCTTCACAACAACTCCGTGACTGTTCTTGAATCGCCCAGCCAGAGCCCTGACTTAAACCCAATTGAGCATCTCTGGAGAGACCTAAAAATGGCTGTCCACTAACGTTTACCATCCAACCTGACAGAACTGGAGAGGATCCCCAAATCCAGGTGTGAAAAACTTGTTGCATCTTTCCCAAAAAGACTCATGGCTGTATTAGATCAAAAGGGTGCTTCTACTAAATACTGAGCAAAGGGTCTGAATACTTAGGACCATGTGATATTTCAGTTTTTCTTTTTTAATAAATCTGCAAAAATGTCAACAATTCTGTGTTTTTCTGTCAATATGGGGTGCTGTGTGTACATTAATGAGGAAAAAAATTAACTTAAATGATTTTAGCAAATGGCTGCAATATAATAAAGAGTGAAACATTTAAGGGGGTCTGAATATTTTCCGTACCCAGGGTATACTTTTAGTAAGCACTATGGAGGCAGCAATTCATCTATCCTTTTAAAAATGCTTGTAGTTTGACTTTCAGCCTGATCCAATGGCTTCATTACTTTCTGAATCCCTGATATCCCAGCATAAGGAAACAACCAATATTCTGTAATGTGTTCTTTGCATGCTTTTTTTTTTTTTTTAACCATCACCTCAAAAGTCTTCACACACCTGGTTGACCCGTATCTCCTATGAGCATGCTAGGTTGAACCTCATTTCCTTACTACTGAAGATCTTTCCAACTATGTGTTTCCTCCATTTTGTCCTACGTGTTGCACTTGCAGTGCTGGGATTGCAACTTTTCCTTTCAGTGCACCTTGAAGCCCCAATCACACCGAAACGTTTTGTGGCTTGAAGCTCAAAGTCGCAAAACTCTCAAGAAACAAAATCCTATGTTTTTAAATGGTGGACATTCACATATGAGCACTGTGGTGCCTGTAGCTTGATGCCTGAAACTCCAAAAGGTACATTAGCTGCTTTTGAAGCAGAATTGGGTACATCAGTAAACACGCAAGATGTATGTTTTTGCACTTTTTTGGGTGTATTTGAAGCGTTTCTGAGCTTGTTAGAATTGGTCTCCTTCCCCACAACTTTCCATTGGATAAGACAAAAGCCCAAGAATAAACTACATTCTTCAATAATATGTAAAATAAATAGTGCAGCGCTAATCCAAATACATCTAATTAAATAAAATAAATAAAATTATTGTCCAATGATTCTGCCTAAAGACACAGTCCCAACATGTGAAAAGAACCATTTTATCTACAAGCACCCTGATCATCCTTTGAGGAATTTATCCTGGTTTTGTGGCATCTCCTTTTTTTCGTCATCTGACCTCCAATTTGAAATTAGGACTTTCTGTGGTTCTTTTCACATGTTGGGACTGTGTCTTTAGGCAGAATCATTGGACAATAACTGTATTTATTTTATTTAATTAGATGTATTTGGATTAGCACTGCACTATTTATTTTACATATGTACTTACAAGGAGTGTGATATATTGACCTTGAGTGTCCAGCTGCTTTAGTTAACAGTTAAAGAATTTCTTTGCGTGGACTGAACCCCATTTATTCTTCAATAATAACCCCCAAACATTGGTGTCAGTGACTAAAATAATATCCCCATCATTGGTATCAGTGTCTGCATTAGAGGTGTGCACAACGGAAACATTTGTTTTGTTTCGTATTCATTTGTTAAGTTATTCATTTTGTTTCATCATATTTGTTATGTTAAGCCCCGTACACACGGTCGGACTTTTGCCCAACAAACTTTGTTTTAAGCAAGTTGGACCAACATCCCGACCGTGTGTACGCTCCATCGGACAAACTTTTTTTGTTTGGTTTTGGATTTCATCGGACAAAAGTTGGGTCTGCAAACGGACAAAACGGACAAAACAACTAATGTTAAAATCAACCAACAATAGCAGAAGTTGACCAAAGGGTGGCAGTAAAGAGCAGAAAAGAGCAGAAAAAACATGCGATGTTGTAAGAAGTTTTAAGAAAGTTTGCAGAAAAGTCCGAGCGTGTGTATGCTATGGGTGTTCCCAACCAACTCCGTTCGGACAAAAAACCACGGAAAAGTCCGATGGAAGTCCGACCGTGTGTACGAGGCTTTAGAGTGATTTGTTTTCGGAATTAGTTACGTATATTCACTGTTCTGAATCAATTTTTATTTCAGAAGATTGGCTATATTCATTTTAATGTGTTAATTTGTTATTTCGGCAGATTGTATATACACTCTGTTTGGGTTGGATGGAAATGGATACATCAGAATCTCCAAATCATAACATAACGAATGGAACAAAATTAATTTTGGATTCATTAGTTATGTTATGATTCAGAGATTCTGATGGATCCACCTCCATCCAACCCAAACACAATAGGTAGGAATCATCATCTTATTTCACCTTTAGGCTGGGTTCACATATATGAATCACGCGGCATTCCTATTCAAATCACATTAGATGTCTGGGAAGTGCGATTTGAGCCATTCATTTGTATGGCTCAAATCATACCAAATCCGCACAACAAAGGTGCAAGACCCTTTTTCCCCGCACTGGAATCGGATCACATGTGTGTTCACACCTTTTTGGGGTGTCGTTAACTTAACAATGACGCAGAAGAATTTTTGTCAGTGATTGTACTAATAACCCCCCAGTATTAGTGTCAGTGTCTGCAATAATATCCCCCAACATTGACAGCAGTGTCTGCAATAATAACTATCAGCATTGGTGTCAGTGTCTGCAAAAATAAGCCCCAACATTGACAGCAGTGTCTGCAATATTAACCCCCAGAATATATGTCAGTGACTGCAATAATAATCACTGGCATTGGTGTCAGCGACTGCAACAATAACCCCCCAACACTGGTGTCAGTAAAAACAATCCCCAACATGGGTGTCTGCACCTGCAATAATAACCCCCAGCATTGATGACAGTGTCTTCAATAATAACCCCCAGCATTGATGGCATTGTCTGTAATAATAACCCCCAGCATTGATGGCAGTGTCTGCAATAATAACCCCTAGCATTGATGGTAGTGTCTGCAATAACAACCCCTAGCATTGATGGCAGTGTCTGCAATAACAACCCCTAGCATTGATGGCAGTGTCTTCAATAATAACCCCCAGCATTGATGGCAGTGTCTGCAATAATAACCCCCAGCATTGATGGCAGTGTCTGCAATAATAACCCCCAGCATTGATGGCAGACACTAATCAAGAGACAAAACTTGAGAGCAGTGTTGCCAACCTCCCGCAGCATTTCTTACTGACAAAACATGTACAATTTACTGACTGGAACACATTTTTACTGACGGCCTGAAAAATTAAAACACTCCTATAAAAAACTCCTATACGTCGGCAGAATGGCAGAAAGGCAGAAAGGCAAATGGGTGTACCTGTAAGTCCCTTTGAATTTGTCGCTCAGGGTGCGCACGCCGCGTGCCTCGTGAGTGCGCCCGCGGGTCCCGGGAACTCGATGTTCCTGGGCGGCCCGCGTTTGCGGTCGGGAGAGGAAGAACGGGGAGATGCCGATGTAAACACGGTATTTCCCTGTTCTTCCTAGTGACAGGACAGTGATCTCTGCTCCCTGTAATCGGGAGCAGAGATCACTGACGTGTCGCTCGTAGTCACGCCCCCCCACCGTTAGAATCACTAGGACACACTTAAAGGGGTTGTAAAGGTACATGTTTTTTCACCTTAATGCATCCTATGCATTAAGGTGAAAAAATATTCGACAATACCGCCCCCCCCCCCCCGAGCCCCCGTTTTACTTACCTGACCCCTTTTAAAGTCCCGTGCTCGCTCCCGTCATCCTCCGAGTTCCTGAGCCCGGCCATTGATTGGCTACAGTGGATGGATTGAAAGCAGCGCAGCCATTGACTGGCGGTGCTGTCAATCACATCTAATGACGCGGCGCGCTGGGGGGCGGGGCCGAGTGATACAGTCGGCAGCTATGGCCGCCGCTGTATCACGGGAGCGCGCCCGCAGTAACTCCACACCATGCAAGCTCGCTCGCATTATGGTATGGAGTCCTTGCGGGGAGGAACTGAAACAGCCGCCAAGGGACCCCAGAAGAACAGGATCAGGGCCACTGTGTGCAAAACGAGCTGCACAGTGGAGGTAAGTATAACATGTTTGTTATTTAAAAAAAAAAACGGGAACCTTTAAGTGCCGGTTCACACTACCGCGACTTGGGGGGCGACTTGTCAGACCGCAAGTCGCCCCAAGTCGCTTGACATCAGAAATCACAGCTATGTGAATGAGAGCCGTCTTAATGAACGCGTATGAAGTCGGAGCGACTTCAGAAAAGGTTCCTGTACTACTTCAAGGCGACTTGTACCCATTGATTTCAATGGAAGTCGCCTCCAAAGTCAGATCAGTGTCTTAACTGAAGCAACTTTACAGGAAGAGAAAATAGTTTTCATAGGCAAACCCCTCCCTCCCACAGACCTGATTATTCTTTGATTGGCCACTGGCAAAGTCGCCTGTCCTGCCGGCGACCTGAAGTCGCATTGTAGGTCGCTGCAAGTCGCGCTGAAGTCACGCTGAAGTCGTCTCCAAGTCGCCTCGCAAAGTTGCGCTGGAAGTCATGTTGCCCCTGTGTGAACCGGCACTAGTGTTCCTTTAACCCCTTCAGCACCCCCTAGTGGTTAACCCCTTCCCTGCCAGTGTCATTTTCACAGTAATCAGTGCATTTTTATAGCACTGATCGCTGTATAAATGACAATGGTCGCAAAAATGTGTCAAAAGTGTCCGATGTGTCTGCCATAAAGTCGCAGTCACGATAAAAATCGCATATCGCCTCCATTACTAGTAAAAAAAATAATAAAAATAATAAAAATGCCATAAACCACCGCCTATTTTGTAGACGCTATAACTTTTGCGTAAACCAATCAATATACGCTTATTGCGATTTTTTTTTACCAAAAATATGTAGAAGAATACATATCAGTCTAAACTGAAGAATAAAATAGTTTTTTTTTTTTTAAATGGAATATTTATTATAGCAAAAAGTAAAAGATAGTGTTTTTTTTTTTTTTTTAATTGTTGCTCTTCTTTTGTTTATAGCGCAAAAAATAAAAATCGCAGAGATGATCAAATACCACCAAACGAAAGCTCTATTTGTGGGAAAAATGGGCGTCAATTTTGTTTGGGTACAACGTCGCACGACCGCGCAATTGTCAGGTAAAGCGACGCAGTGCCGAATCGCAAAAAGTGGCCCGGTTATTTGGCAGCCAAATGGTCCGGGGCTGAAGTGGTTAAATAGTATAAATACAATATGGAAACACTGATAATACCCATAACAAGTAATTTGCCTGGTTTACACTTAAAAAGTTAACGCAGCATGACACATTATCAGCCCTGATATTTGCAGACAGTTGTTCAAATCACTGATTTTTCCAAACTGATTTTATCCCCCGTTCACATTGGCGCAATTTGACATGCGATTTGACATGTCAAAACGCATGCCAAATCGCAGCCTATTGCCAGCAATGGCATTGACCGACTTTGCGGCGCCAAACTGATTTCCAAAAGTAGTTCCTGCACTACTTTTAGTGGCTTCAGGGGCAATTTAAATAGACATCTGAACTCGCATTGAAATGCGGGTTTGAAATCTTGCGAGTTCAATAGAACTCGCACAATTTCAAACCCGTGTTTGGTGTTAACTAAGCCTTACTGACGGTCAGCAACCCTGCCTGGGACATATATATATAATTTATCTAATTAGTTGTTTGTCAATTGATAAACCAGCTACAGTAGTACATTAGACAATCCTATAAGGGAACATAAATAAGAAAAAATTCAGGAAGTTGTGAAATCTGTAGCTTGTCGTCTCCCGTGACTGCCCAAACATCATCATTGACTTTCAAAAAACTCATGAGGCTCTTTTACACTGGAATAAAAAAAAAAGGCAGAAGCAAAAGTGGCCAATCTTATACATTGAGTGTACGGTCACAGCAAATGCGGCTTTGAAATAGTGTGACTGTTTGTTTAGTTTCGGTTCGTTTTTTTTCGGTCCTGTTGATTCGTAATCGTTTGTAATTTTGCTAGACGGGATTTTTCGTGGTTCGGACTAATTCGTATTTTCGCAAGCGACATTTTTCGTTGAATCGGAATGATTTGTATTAATGTAAGCCTTATTTTTAGTTGATTTATAATTCGTACTTTCGGTAGAGTACATTGTTTTTCGTTGATTCTGGACACTTTCGTAACTTTTTTTGGGTTCGTTGATTCGTAATTTTCCGTGTCTCTCTCACAACGACGCTGCCTATTATGCCTAATTTGCTTCAAATGGATTTGTACTTTTCTAAATATATAGAGGTTATTTGTAACGATTTGAAATCTCGTCTTTTACTTTCGTTTTTTACATGCGGCTATAGCCTCCGCCCCTGTACACCATTTTGAGAGGGAGTTCAGCACGGTGAGGGAGAAGCAGAGAGCAGAGCAGAGTGTTATTGTGCTTCGAATGGATTCGTACATTCAGAACTTTTTTCATAACGAATTATGCCGAAGACATTCGGGCATTCGCTATTTGCGATATAATTTATTTCGGATTCGGTTTTATTCATAATTGCTTTGTTCGGAAATTCGAATGCTTCCGAATGTCCGAAAGTTGCTAAATTCGGACGAATTTTGATTCGTTACGAAACGAATTGCACAAGCCTACTAGGCATTAGCCTCCCCCAAATCCCCAAATTTCCTTTTCTTTTTGCTCTGCTCAGATATGCTGTTAGAGGGTGGCTACATTCATTCCCTACAGTCATGCTGTGCACAAGCACATAGCCACCCTCTCTTTCTTGCTCCCAAGATGATCTAAGGACTATGAATTATGGAATGTGTAGTGTGCATAGAACAGTGCACATAACCACAACTAAAACACGCTGCTTATTCCAAACAAATGGAAGTGAGAAGGAAAAATAAAGGTTCGTGTGCTCACAATGGACATTACAAGGAGGCAGTATAATACAGTAAGAAACAATTTCATAAAAAATATATCACAGGGTCATTAAATAGTGATATGCATGGATTGTTTTTGGATACTAAGGGTGTCCTTTAGTGTCACTTTAAAGTTTATCTACAGCTAAAAACCTTTTTCCTAACTTGGGTAAAGCGTGGATGGGTTGGAACCAGTGCTGGGAAAAGGTCTTCTGGCACACAAGGCCAGGATGCCAAAGTGTGCCATCCTCTGAGCTCCGAATTAATTTGACGATATGAAAACTAACACAAATTTAAAACTGTAAAATAAATAAAGGAGTTAAAAATACTTATGGTAAACGCCTTTTTTTTTTTTTTTTTTGATTTGTCCATAACGGGCACTAAAATCATATTTCTGGTACAAAGCAGTTTTTTTGTTTAAATTAAATTTTTGTTTAAATTAGCACTACAACATAAACAAATGTAAATTAAAAATGTACATAAGAATCAATAATATACATTATATATATACACACATACACAGTATACAGTATCTCACAAAAGTGAGTACACCCCTTACATTTTTGTAAATATTTTATTATATCTTTTCATGTGACAACATTGAAGAAATTACACTTTGCTACAATGTAAAGTAGAGAGTGTACAGCTTGTACAGTATAACAGTGTAAATTTGCTGTCCCCTCAAAATAACTCAACACACAGCCATTAATGTCTAAACCACTGGCAACAAAAGTGAGTACACCCCTAAGTGAAAATGTCCAAATTGGGCCCAAAGTGACAATATTTTGCGTGGCCACCATTATTTGCCAGCACTGCCTTAACCCTCTTGGGCATGGAGTTCACCAGAGCTTCACAGGTTGTCACTGGAGTCCTCTTCCACTCCTCCATAACGACATCACAGAGCTGGTGGATGTTAGAGACCTTGCGCTCCTCCACCTTCCGTTTGAGGATGCCCCACAGATGCTCAATAGGGTTTAGGTCTGGAGACATGCTTGGCCAGTCCATCACCTTTACCCCCTGCTTCTTTAGCAAGGCAGTGGTCACCTTGGAGGTGTGTTTGGGGTCGTTATGTTGGAATACTGCCCTGCAGCCCAGTCTTCAAAGGCAGGGGATCATGCTCTGCTTCATTATGTCACAGTACATGTTGGCATTCATGGTTCCCTCAATGAACTGTATCTCCCCACTCATGCAGCCCCAGACCATGACACTCCCACCACCATGCTTGACTGTAGGCAAGACACACTTGTCTTTGTACTCCTCATCTGGTTTCCGCCACACACGCTTGACACCATCTGAATCAAATGAGTTTATCTTGGTCTCATCAGATCACAGGACATGGTTCCAGTAATCCATGTCCTTAGTCTGCTTGTCTTCAGCAAACTGTTTGCATGGCTGTCGTCCTAGAAGGAAGCCTCTTCCAAAGATGATGCACAAGTAAGCCTGCACACAAATTTGTTTCAGTGTCCCCCCCCACCCCTTCAACCTCTGCAGCAATGCTGGCAGCACTCATACGTCTATTTCCCAAAGACAACCTCTGGATATGACGCTGAGCACTCAACTTCTTTAGTCCACCATGGCAATGCCTATTCTGAGTGGAACATGTCCTGTTAAACCGCTGTATGGTCTTGGCCACCGTGCTGCAGCTCAGTTTCAGGGTCTTGCCAATCTTCTTATAGCCTAAGCCATCTTTATGTAGAGCAATAATTCTTTTTTTCAGATCCCCAGAGAGTTCTTTGCCATGAGGTGCCATGTTGAACTTCCAGTGACCAGTATGAGAGAGTGAGAGCGATAACACCAAATTTAACACACCTGCTCCCCATTCACACCTGAGATCTTGTGACACAAACAAGTCACATGACACCGGGGAGGGAAAATGGCTAATTGGGCCAAATTTGGACATTTTCACTTAGGGGTGTACTCACTTTTGCTGCCAGTGGTTTAGATATTAATGGCTGTGTGTTGAGTTATTTTGAGGGGACACCAAATTTACACTGTTATACAAGCTGTACACTCACTACTTTACATTGTAGCAAAGTGTCATTTCTTCTGTGTTATCACATGAAAAGGTATAATAAAATATTTACTAAAATGTGAGGGGTGTACTCACTTTTGTAAGATACCGTATATAAAGGGAATGAAGGAAAGCAGAAGTAAAAAAAAACTATTAGGATTCAAGAGGCTGAAATGTTGTTAAGAAAAGGCCCTTTTTATTTATTTATCAGTGAAAGTTACAGCAGTAGCTTTTATTCATAAATATGTAGCACCCTCTACCATAGGTAGGTGCTAGAGTGAGGATTTTTTGTAGGAAAACTGCCAGAGCAGGTAAATTTGGGCAGGCCTATGCTTCAGGCTAGGCCTGTTTGTTTTGATCTGTGGGCAGGGAGTGGTTAGTGTAGCAGTGGGTGTGACCACCTGTGCTCTAGTTCTGGGGCGCCTCCCCTTCTTCCAGGGAGAATGTTCTGGAAGGGGGCAGGGCACAAGACTGGAGTGGCAGGGAGCTCATGTGAGGAGCCCTGACCAATCCCCAATTGGAATTGACAGGGGACAGGCCTCCCATATAAGCTCAGGTCCAGCCCACTGGAGGGGAGTTGTCGGCTGGGAGACGTGGAGAATGGAGTACTAGGCAGCACTAGGGGCCCCATCCCCATCTGGGGGGGTTGCAAGGCCTAGCGGAGGAGCCCGGGAGAGCTGGGAGGGAGCATCATCCTTGCACGGTCATGGATGGAGTGTCCTGAAACAGAGGGGCTGGAGAAACTGTTGGAACGTGTGTCCAGATAAAGTTCTCCATCATGGACAGGTGAAGGTCGTGAGTGGACCACAGTGGATTGCTGGATGAGGCATGCCAGGGAAGCTGGGTAAGAGGCCAGAGGAGAGACTGTGGGCAAAGTGTCAAATCAATGCGGCCTGAGGGCGCAGGATTTGCAGACCAGACTAGCTGGGAGCAGTAGTCCACTAATTTGCACATGCTACTAAATTGCTAGGCTGCCGGGGAGAGGTACTGCAGACCTCTGGCCTAGTAACAGCAACAATTACAGCCAGCTGTTCAGAGCGGTCTCTTTTGCTCACAGAGGATGATGTGGCAGGAAAGATAATGATCTACAGTAAAGTTTGTGCAGGAGGATAGAAGTCCTGGGAGCAACAGTCTGCAGGAGATACGCAGAGGAGGGGAAATAGTCTGCATGGTGATGCAGGGGAAGTGACTGTAGATATTATAGGTGCACCAGTACTTTAAGGCTCAACCTAATTTCAAGTTCTTTAATATGATGGCAAAGCAACATGTTCTATGGGCATCCCATATTCCCTTTCCCCCAACCAAATTATATTCCCCAATAAAAAAAACAAAAAAAACAAACGCAAATGACTGTTCATGGTCTCTGAGGTGATAGATGGCAGCAGGGTGATATTGTGGATGTTAGTTACTAGTAGCAACCAAGCGCTACAAATATATGCAGACATAGTTCATCAGGTTGAACAAACACTAATCTTTCCAGTTCAACCAATGGAAAAAAATAGAAAATTTTCATCCATACTGAATCTTATAACCACAGTTTATCCAGAGGAAGGCAAAAAATATGTCTCTCTTTGTTTTATCATCGGGGCCTCTCTTACAGCGGGGCATTGTGCTTTGTTTACCAGGCGTACACAGAGCTCCTGGCATAGAGCTGGTGACTGTCACACCCTCAGTGGAGTGCCACTGGTTACACAGGGAGAGCTGCGGTGTCCCAGTGTAATCAGCAGGACTATGCACAGTCCAGGACACAGTTAGATGATACAGAGGTAGGAGAGGCTCCTCCTGTCCCAGTTGCACCTCATTGAGGACATTTATTCTCTCTATTTCTCATGGTAACCAACCTTTGTCATAGGGACAGACCGTGATTGGAAACCTATTTTCTAACTAGGATAACTGTCTGAAGAGATTTCTTTTCATTCCCGTTGTCATTGTAACAACCCCAATTAGGCACATACAGCACTGATTAGGTTTCTGGTTTCTGTTTTTTTTAGTAATGCCACACAAAAGCTTCATTTGTGGAGTCCATTGTCATTTATATAAATGTATTCACATGACCAATCTGTTTTCCACTTGTAAGCATACAATGGCCCTGATGTATTTTATTATTTGTATTTTTTCACAGATTTTTTAAGTAACTATTTTCACATATTTCATTGCACACAAATACACTAAAACACATTTTTATAACATTTTCCCATGCTGGTTTTCCTTTGTGCACATCTCTTTCATGCAAAGAAAATATTTTTGACTCGTGTTCAAGCAGACAACAAAGTTTTTTTTATTATTATTGATAAATTTAACCTAGGTGAGAAAGATTAAAACTGATATGAGTGTGCTAAAATGGAGCGGTATGAGGAAGTGTTCCAAGAAAAACACCATGTCAGATGCCAAGCCCTTGTGTGTTTTATAGAGCATCGGATTGTGCAATTGTAGAAATAACATGGCTGCTTACCTGTATTTTGTCTGGAGTCAGAGATTGTTTCATGCTTCTTTTGATGTATTGCTATTGTTATTAACAGTGAGGGGGGTCCTCTTTTACATTGTTCATGGCATTCATTGCCTACCAGGGCCATCTTTTTGTCACAGGAGCCTATAAGCACACAACCTTCTGCTAGGATTACCTCTTTTACACATATTGTTTTACTAGTCATAAATCAGGTTAGAATATACCGTAGTGAAAATATCTAAATAAGCGTATATGAGTTACCTATATTTCTGCTAAAGATAAGAATAAATCCTATCACCTTAGAGGAACTGCAACAGGTGATTGTCTCCTTTTCAAATTCTAAAGCTCCTGGTAGCGATGAATTACCGTTAGAACTATATAAAACATTCGGGGATATACTATTGCCTGAATTACTTACTGTCATGTATCAGGAGTGACCAGAACTATGTGGACTGCAACAGAGGAAACCGCAAACAGAAATAGGTGAAAGTAAGTTAGTTTATTTAATGTAAATAAATATAAATGTGAATACACCACCAATACAACAAGTGAACAGCCAAACAACCAAACAGTGACAGTAACCAACCAGCATATGTAGCAAAAAGGGGAACCAGAATTGTAGTCAAGCCAGGCCAGGATCATTAACAGGAGATCAGCAGATGGGGGGCCAGGAGTAGACAGACAGGGACAAGAAGGAAGCAGTCCGGCTGCAGAGCAAGGATCCAGGAATGCAGGAACAGCTACAGCAGGGTTCAGGTCACGAGGACGATACCAGGGCAGTGTGTGTGTGTGCACTTGCCGGGTATTTATAGTATTACCTGCTAATAAGCTCAGGTGACCCCTGATTGCAGAAGGTAAAATCTGCACCACACTGCCAGGATCCATCCGCTGGTGGATGCCAGTACTGCGGCCCAAAGATGACATAACACCAGCAGGTAGAAGCTCCCCTGACAGTTCCAAACTGCCAGGAGACACCTGCTTGTGGACCCCAGTACTGCACGCCAAATGATAGATATTACCAGCGGATGGAACCATTCCTTACAGTACCCCCCTCGAAGGAGCGACCTCCGGGCGCTCCAATCAGCCATTGCTGGGGAAAGTCCATGGCGTCAAGCCGAGCAATGGACAAAGTCACATCAGGTTGGGCATGAGGAAGGTCCATGGCTTTAAACTGGGCAAGGTGCAGCTCGAGCTGAGCAGCGGGTACAGACACATCAGGCTGGGCAAAAAGTACATCAGGCTGGGTAGCAGGCACAGGAACCTCAAGCAGGCAATTCAAGCTGGGCAGCAGGTATGGGTACATCAAGCTGGGCAGCAAGCACGGGCACATCAAGCTGGGCAGCAGACACATCAAACTGGGCAGCAGGTATGGGTACATCAAGCTGGGCAGCAGGAACGGGCACATCAAGCTGGGCAGCAAGCACGGGCACATCAAGCTGGGCAGCAGACACATCAAGCTGGGCAGCAGGCACGGGCACATCACGCTGGGCAGCAGGCAGGGGCATATCAAGCTGGGCAGCAGGCAGGGGCACATCATGCTGGGCAGCAGGCAGGGGCACATCAAGCTGGGCAGCAGGCACATCAAGCTATGCAGCGGGCACAGGCACATCAAGCTGGGCAGCGGGCACATCAAGCTGGGCAGCGGGCACATGAAGCTGGGCAGCAGGTACATCAGGCTGGGCAGCAGGCAGGAACATCTCAGGCTGGGCAGCAAGCAGGAACATCTCAGGCTGGGCAGCAGGCAGAAGTTCATCAGGCTAGACAGCAGACAGAAGCTCATCAGGCTAGACAGCAGACAGAAGCTCATCAGGCTGGGCAGCAGACAGAAGCTCATCAGGCTGGGCAGCAGACAGAAGCTCATAAGGCTGGGCAGCAGGCTGCTCAGGCTGGGAAATGGGCACTACAACCTCAGGTCGGGAAACTGGCACCGGCACCGAATCTTCAGGCGGGGGCACAGGCACCAAATCTTCAGGCGGGGGCACAGGCACCGAATCTTCAGGTGGGGGCACAGGCACCGAATCTTCAGGCGGGGGCACAGGCACCGAATCTTCAGGCTGGAAGGCAGGCACCAGGTCATCGGGCTGGAAGGCAGGCACCAGGTCATCAGGCTGGAAGGCAGGCACCAGGACATCAGGCTGGAAGGAAGGCAACAGGACATCAGGCTGGAACACTGGCTCTGGCGCTTCAGGCTGGAAAACTGGCATCAGGACTTCAGGCTGGCATACAGGGACTTCAGGCTGGCATACAGGGACTGCGGCGACAGACTGGACAGCAGACTGGTCAGGTCAGCAGGCACTGGTACATCAGACTGGGGCACAGGAACTTCAGGCGGAAACATTGTCTGGAAAGCATGCAGAGGTTTGGCAGAATCAGGTGGGTTATCAAGTTCGGCTGGCATACAAGCAGACTGGAGCAGGTTGCTTGGTGTGGAGGCAGGTTGGGTTACTGGCAGGATCGTTTTGGTTGGAAAAAACTTTCATCTTTTCTTGGGCTTAGCCACTGAAGCTCTGTAGGTAAGGGGTGCAGCAGACTGGAAAGGAGGATTGGGATATGGCAGAGAAGAGGTAACAGTAGCTGGAGGAAGTTCTTGTGGGTTTGTAGGTAGGGATGAGCCGAACACCCCCCTGTTCGGTTCGCACCAGAACCTGCGAACGGACCGAAAGTTTGTGCGAACTTTAGAACCCTATTAAATACAATGGACGCGAACGTTCGAAATCAAAAGTGCTAATTATAACGGCTAATATGCAAGTTATTGTCCTAAAAAGGGTTTGGGGACCCGGGTCCTGCCTCAGGGGACATGTATCAATGCAACGGCCGTTTTTTCGGGAGAAGTGATTTTAATGATGCATAAAGTGAAAAAAAAAAAAAGTGAAATATTCCTTTAAATGTCATACCTGGGGGGTGTCTAAAGTATGCCTGTAAAGTGGCACATGTTTTCCGTGTTTAGAACTGTCCCTGCACAAAATGAAATTTCTAAAGGAAAAAAAGTAATTTAAAACTGCTTGCAGATTTAATGTAATGTTTGGTCCCGGCAATATGGATGAAAATGATTGAGAAAAATGGCATGGGTACCCCCCCCCCCCACCGCAGCCCACTACCAGGCAGCCCCTTTGGATCTTGTATGGATATTAAGGGGAACCCCGCACCCAAAATAAAAAAAGGCCCTATATACTCAACAGCAGTATACAGGCGGTGCAAACAAGACAGGGACTGTAGGTTTGTTCTTAAGTAGAATCTGTAATTTGGAACAGGTACATTTTTAAGTGTAGCTCCAGCCAAAAAATCGATTTTTAAGCTTTTTGGAGAACATAGGGAAGGGTTATCACCCCTGTAACATTTGTTTTGCTGTCTGTGCACCTGTTCAGAACATTTCACCTCACTTTCCGTCCCAATGACAAATGTTTTTGGAAAATTTGTTTTTTTTTATTGAAACAAGGATTGGTGATAAAGCATCAGTAGAGAGAAGACACCTTTTCCCCATATTAACTCTTACAGGAGAGAATTTCCCTTCCTAGGTATAGATTTCCTCTCACCTTCCTGTTGTCTCCTTCCGTTTGCAAGTAGGAGTCGTTTGTAAGTTGGATGTTTGAAAGTAGGGGCCTGCCGTATATACTCTGCAGAAATTTGCCCCTTAGGTGTTGGTGTTGCCACAACACTGTAAGCCCTCACAGTTACTCTTGGTGGGCGCTGGAACGCCCTGCTGTGAACTATTATATCAGGAATTGTAATTACATGCCATTGTTAAACAGTGGTAGGAAAAATTGGGCCTTTGGTGGTGGTGCTGGTGCCACAACACTGTAAGCCCTCACAGTTACTCTTAGTGGGCGCAGGAATGGGCCCAGCTGTGAAATATTAGATCAAGAATTGTAATTACATGCCCCTGTAAACACGGGCAGAAAATTTGGGCCTTAGGCACTGGTGCTGGTGCTACAACACTGCAACCCCTCACAGATACTGTACTTGGAACGCAGCAATGAGCCCTGTTGCAAAGTATTGCATCAAAAATTGTAATTACACGCCCCTGTTAAACAGGGGCAGAAAATTTGGGCCTTAGGCACTGGTGCTGGTGCCACAACAATGCAACCCCTCACAGATACTGTAGTTGGAGCGCAGCAATGAGCCCTGTTGCAAAGTATTAGATCAAGAATTGCAATTACATGCCCCTGTTAAACAGGGGCAGAATAATTGGGCCTTATGCACTGGTGCTGGTGCCACAACACTGCAACCCCTCACAGATACTGTACTGCTGCTGATGCTGAGTGCTAGTCTCCACCTCCATGCTGACACAATCCTCCTCCTCCTCCTCTTCCTGTGTGATAGCCGGGCCAGCAGGAACACTGTCTGGATAAAGGGGGCCTTGAGAGGTAAGGAAGTCCTCCTCTTCCTGCCTCTGTTCTGCCTCAAGTGCCCTGTCCATTATTCCACGCAGCGTCTGCTCCAACAGGTGGACAACAGGGACAGTGTCACTGATGCATGCACTGTCACTGCTCACCATCCTCGTGGCCTCCTCAAATGGTGCCAGGACAGTGCATGCATCCCTGATCATGGCCCATTGGCGTGGGAAAAAAAATCCAAGCACCCCTGACCCTGTCCTGGTGCCATATTGCAACAGATACTCATTGATGGCCCTCTGCTGCGTGTGCAGCCACTGCAGCATGGCCAACATAGAGTTCCACCTGGTGGGCATGTCACAGATTAGGCGGTTCTTGGGCAGGTTGTAATCCTTTTGCAGTTCAGCCAGCCGAGCACTGGCATTATATGACCGGTGGAAATGCCCACAGTTTCCTGGCCTGCTTAAGGACCTCCTGTAAGCCCGGGTACCTGCCCAAGAACCACTGCACCATCAAGTTAAGGACGTGAGCCAAACTGGGCACATGGGTCAGTTGTCCCTGTCGGAGGGCGGAGAGGAGGTTGGTGCCATTGTCGGAAACCACCTTTCCTGGCTTAACCTGGCGTGGCGTCAACCACCTCTGAGCCTGCCCCTGCAGAGCTGACAGAATCTCTGCCCCGGTGTGGCTCCTGTCCCCCAAGCACACCAGCTCAAGCACCGCATGGCATCTTTTTGCCTGCGTACTGGCGTAGCCCCTTGAACGCCTACGGAGCACCGCTGGTTCCGAGGACAAATCAGCACAGGAAGAGGCCATGGAGGAAGAAGAAGAGGAGGGGGTGGAGGAGAGAGGTGTTTCAGAATCACCAGTAGTAACATTTTGGAGGCGTGGTGGCGGAACAACCTCCAACACTACTGCACCTTGTCCTGCATCCTTCCCAGCTCCCAGCAGAGTCACCCAATGCGCCGTGAAAGATAGGTAACGTCCCTGTCCATGCCTGCTGGACCATAAGTCAGCGGTAATATGCACCTTACCGCTGACCGCTCTGTCCAGCGAGGCCAAGATATTGCCTTCCACATGCCGGTAGAGAGCCGGAATCGCCTTCCGTGAAAAAAAGTGGCATTTGGGAACCTGCCACTGAGGAACCGCACATTCCACAAACTCACGGAAGGGGGAAGAGTCTACCAACTGAAAAGGCAGCAGCTGAAGTGCTAGCAATTTAGCCAAGCTAGCATTCAACCGCTGGGCATGTGGATGGCTGGGAGCGAACTTCTTTTGGCTGTGCAGCAGCTGGGGCAGGGAAATTTGCCTGGTACAATCGGACGTCAGTGTACCGATAGCAGATTTCCTGCAAGTACTTGGCTGTGACACACCTAATTCTACACCTTCATTCCTCTCAGTGCAGGTTTCAGAGAGGACTGAAGGTATAGTGGGGTTGGAGATGCCAGCTGATGAGGAGCAAGGAGAGGTCCGCCTTGTTCTTTGGTGTGGGTCTTTTAGGTGTGCTTGCCAATGGACTGCATGGCAGGTTGACATATGTCTGGTCAAGCACGTGGTGCCCAAGCGGCTGATGTTTTGGCCACGTGAGATACGCTTTAGACATATGTTGCAAATGGCAACGGTGCGATCTGCTGCACACGTCTGAAAAAAGGCCCACACCAAAGAACTTTTGGAATAACGCGCAGAGACAACAGCGCCCTGCACATACGGAGCTCTGCGGTGTGCTGCTTTTAAGCTGGCCCCTGGAGGGCATCCTGCCTCGTTGGAGATGTGCCTCCTCCTCCTCCTCCTCCTCCTTTCCGGCCCCCACGTGGAGTCAGTGACCTCATCATCCCCTCCCTCCTCATCACTGGAGCCAATCTGGCAGTATGCTGCAGCTGGGGGAACATAACTGCCAGATAGCTGACCTTGTTGGGCACCCCCTCTCTCTGGGCTCACGTTACTACCCCCTCTCTCTGAGCTCACGTTACTGCCTTCCTCCAGCTGGGTTCCATCATCGGAGCCTTCAAAACGCTGGGCATCCTCTTGGAGCATGTACCCAACACTGTGCTCAAACAGTTCGGGGGACTCCTCAGGAGGACATAGTGGGGCTAGGGAAGTAGTGACTGATGCCATTGAGCCGAGGGAAGAGGCCGCTTTGGCAGACAAAGTACCCTGAGCCTGGGTGAGAGAGGATGAGGAGTAGGAGGAGGACGGCTTGGTCATCCACTCTACCAAGTCTTGGGCATGTTGCGGCTCAACATGGCCAGCTGCCGAAAAGAAGGACAAGCGTGCCCCACGGCCACGTGCTGATGAGGATGCACCGTGTCCACGACCAGCAGCACTGTTGCCTCTAGACACAGAGCCTGCTTGCCCTCTTTTTTTGCCTCGTGACTGTCTGCCTCTCATTGTTTGCCTTCCAGACATACTAATGGCCTGCTGTGGTGTTAGTATGGGAAAAGCAGCAATTGTTTTCAGTTAGTTTTAGGTGAAAACTGTGCAGAGGACACAGTACACTGAAAATACTTGCAGCTCTCTGCTTGTGGTTTTATTATGAGAACACCACTATAATAGTCACTAACTGTATTCAGGTGAGCTTTAGGTGAATGCTATGCACTGACTGTCTGCAGCTTGCACAATCACCGGCCTGCCTGTCACAGTATAGAGAATAACTGTATTCAGGTGAGCTTTAGGTGAACGCTATGCAAAGCACACAGTAGTACACTAAGTGAAACACTGACTGTCTGCAGCTTGCACAATCACCGGCCTGCCTGTCACGGTATATAGAATAACTGTATTCAGGTGAGCTTTAGGTGAACGCTATGCAAAGCACACAGTAGTACACTAAGTGAAACACTGACTGTTTGCAGCTAGCACAATCACCTGCCTGCCTGTCACAGTATAGAGAATAACAGGAACGGATCTAGCTAAACTCAATACAGTGTATAAATATATATACAACACCTAGTATGCATATATATCCTCTACACACTGTAACAGCAGCTAACTGACTCGCCTGCCTGCTCTATCTAACTCAATATAAATGACACTGTCTCTCTCTCTCAGTAACTCTCTCTTTCACAAACGCCAACACACTACACAAGGCCAACTTCCTGGTGGCCTTATATAGTGTGGGGCGTGTACCTACTCCTCTGAGCCATGATTGGCCAAAGCCACCCTGGCTTTGGCCAATTACGGCTCTCTGTACAGACGGCGCTGTGATTGGCCAAGCATGCGGGTCATAGTGCATGCTTGGCCAATCATCAGCCAGCAATGCACTATGGGCCGTGATGTGCCACTCGAATTTGGCGCGAACGGCCCATAATGTTCGATCTTCGTTGAAGGATCGAACAGCCGATGTTCGAGTCGAACATGGGTTCGACTCGAACACGAAGCTCATCCCTATTTGTAAGCAGCTGAGAAGAGACAGGTGGGTTGAATGCAGGATAGGTACAGGGAGCAGAGACTGGATATTGGTATCTGGTGGGAAGCAGTGTGTACTGAGCTGCGACTGGGGTTGCCATGGGTGATGGTAGAAAATACTTTTGAGCAGGTAGGTATCTGATGGTAAAAGTGGTTTGTTGTGGGTTGGCTGGGATTGATTGTAACATATCAGACCATACCGAGAGTATTGGTTGTACAAACTGCAGTTTTAAATCTCCCTGTCTAACAAAAGACTGAGCAGACTCAATGCACTCAGCAATCACCTGTAGGGAACAAGCTGAGTAGTGCTCACAAAAATCATTGGGATCGTCTTCAAAAAGCCATACTAGGGATAAAACATGATTCATAGTAAAAGGAGGAGTGAAATCATCATAGTCCTCTGGAATACAGGGCAGGGCCAGCTCAGTACAGCTCTTGATCAAAGGCTGCACCTCCCCAAACAGTATATAACCCTGATCAACCAGGGAGTGAGCCGATCGGATAGCTGCAAACAACTGGTCACTAGACCATCCTTTCAAAGCCTGGCGGCAATAATCACCACTTTCAGATGCCAGCAGAGAAAAATAAATAAACCTCACCTCATCGGTATTCATGTTTGCAAACAAAATGGTTCCCCTGTGCAGCCACTTCTGATCAGGGATGGCCCTGGTATTCTGTCATGTATCAGGAGTGACCAGAACTATGTGGACTGCAACAGAGGAAACCGCAAACAGAAATAGGTGAAAGTAAGTTAGTTTATTTAAGGTAAATAAATATAAATGTGATTACACCACCAATACAACAAGTGAACAGCCAAACAACCAAACAGTGTCAGTAACCAACCAGCATATGTAGCAAAAGGGGGAACCAGAATCGTAGTCAAGCCAGGCCAGGATCATTAACAGGAGATCAGCAGATGGGGGGCCAGGAGTAGACAGACAGGGACAAGAAGGAAGCAGTCCGGCTGCAGAACAAGGATCCAGGAATGCAGGAACAGCTACAACAGGGTTCAGGGCACGAGGACGATACCAGGGCAGTGTGTGTGTGCACTTGCCAGGTATTTATAGTATTACCTGCTAATAAGCTCAGGTGACCCCTGATTGCAGAAGGTAAAATCTGCACCACACTGCCAGGATCCATCCGCTGGTGGACGCCAGTACTGCGGCCCAAAGATGACATAACACCAGCAGGTAGAAGCTCCCCTGACAGTTCCAAACTGCCAGGAGACACCTGCTGGTGGACCCCAGTACTGCATGCCAAATGATAGATATTACCAGCAGATGGAACCTTTCCTTACACTTACCATAATACACATAGCAAAAGACCAGGGTTCTCTCCCAATGTCCATGTATGAAGCAATGATAGTTGTTTTATTGAAGCTGGGGAAAGATCCTAATTAACCAGAATCCTACCGCCCTATTTCGCTTTTAACTACCGATCTAAAACTTATAACCAAAGTACTTGCAATGAGACTCTCGAAGGTGATAGCCAACCTTATTCACCATGATCAATCAGGATTCATTCCCAATCGATCAACGGTGAACAAGCTTCGTAGACTGTACTGAAATATGCAACTACCTACAGATAATATGGACAACAGGGCTATGCTATCACTCAATGCCACTAAGGCATTTGATAGCGTAGAGTGGCGATTCCTATGGAGGGTTCTAGACAAGTTTAATTTGGGGCAAACTTTTTTCTCCTGGATTACATTTTTATACAAAGCACTCTCCGCCCGCCTTCAAATTAACAATGCTTTATCCCCATCCTTTGAGCTGAAAAGAGGAACGAGGCAGGGATGCTCTTTATCCCCACTCTTTGCCCTTGCAACTGAACCTTTGGCAGCGGCTTTTAGGGGAGACCACAGCATAGTCGGATTTTGACTATTTCGACACAGAGGAAAAAATGACCTTATATGCCGACGATGCCCTACTTTTTCTGGGCGACACCTCTGACACCATTTCAAACCTCATGTCACTAATTTTGTAAATTTTAATCCTTTTCCGGCTTCACAATCAACTGGGAAAAACAAACACTCTGTATCAAACTGAAAACGTTGCAGAAACCAAAAGACTTAGGAGGGTTGGTGGTACCTAACCCGCTATACAACTATATGACTGCACAACTACAGCATTTCACGGCCTGGAGTGACCCATCCACCCATGATCCCATAAAATGTATACTAGCCACAGTATTATCTAATGATAATTTGGTGGAGTGTTTGGAAGCGGGGAATTTAGATTTAAATCTCAGTACCCTACTTTATTGCTGATTGACAAAATTTGGTGTAAAGCTAAATAACATTTTAGTTACTTGGGTTTCATCTCTTTTACTCGTATCTTTAACAATAATAACTATGTTGAACTTCAGAAACTGCAGGCGTTTAGTACCTGGTCCATTTCTGGTCTTGTTTTTTTTTTAACAAGAAAATTTCTGGTCTTGTTTACATCTCAAAACTGTATCAAGGTCAAGTGCTGAAAGACTTTCAGACACTGAAGGAGGAATATGATATGCCAAATAACATGTTTTACCAATACCTACAACTTCGGCATGTTATTTCTTCACAGGCCAAATTTTCTAACTGGACATTGACAGATCCCAAGACGCTCACACAACTAGTATCTTCAACATCTAGAAAGGGACTAATCTCCTCTTTATATACAGTAGCTCATTTATGTCTGAAGTATCACATGCCATGTTCTCCATTGATAGAACCCGTTAGTCTGAAGACATATAATATAGATGAGGAATGGTCTACTATACTTTAAAATATACACAAAGTCTCACTATCGCCAGTTCAGAAGCTCACCCAGCTTTTCATCCTACATCGTACCTATCGTACTCCCCAAAAGCTATATACCTGGCACAGGAGGGACTCACCAATATGTCCAAGATGTGAAATAGATAATGGCACTCTCATTCACATGCTGTGGAAGTGTCCAAAATTGACAAGAAAATTGACAAGTAATTAACTCTATTAATGGCATTTGGAACCTCACCCTTCTTTTAGATCCAAAAACTTTGCTTACTGGGTTGGTTGGACGAAGAGCTATATACTACCAATACATACATAGCTATTATTAGAGTACTTTTTATTTCTCCGAAACTTATAGCACAAAAATGGCTTTCTACAACACCACCCTCCCATAAAGAGTGGGTCAGTGCTGTTAACAACACTTTGATAAGAGAGAAACTGGTGTATCAACACAGAGGCAAATATGGAATGATTGGCTAGGCACTCCTGGTTTCGCTCCCTTTCAGATCGTCAAAGATAGAATACTAAGTGGGGGAGTGTCCTCTGACTTGGTCTAAATCACCTGCAATTAGAATGTTTAGTACTCAGGGGTTCTCACCCATGGTTAGTCCAGTTGGAGAGGAGAGGACTAATTTCAGTAATCTCTGGATTGATAAATTCTCATTTGGAGCTCAGGATGCGGTTAACCCCCTGCAAGGGAGGCTAGTAAAGCAACAGGAAGCTGTCAGTAGGTTTCTATGAGGTGGTGTGAAGTAGTCCACAGCTTTGAGATTGTGTGGGCTGTCTGGCGATTGAGACCTAGTTTTGCTGAGCTCCTTTTCTTGGATCCTGAAACAGACAGGAATCCTAATCCCAAGTGTGGGATGGTGATACTAGTAGTGAGCTATTTTTGTGGTCTTCATTATTACCAGGACTAAGGACTGTTTGCCCATATTTCGCTAAAAAAACGCTGTTTGTGTTTGCTTGTTTTGAGAGCGTAAGACAATTTACGCTTTTACAATCAGCTGGCTGATGATTTAAAGCTCTCCAGATTATAGGGGGATTAACTGAGTAGAATATTTACTTTATTCCTTACTTCCCTGGCAGCCAGCACTCTCCGATACTCCCAGGTTGTGGGAGGACCCCTTAGCATCCTAACGTACAATACAGAACCACTGATTCTGCATTGTACATGATGACATCAGAGAGACATGACCGGTCAGCAGGAAATAGGAGTGGCTTCCAGGGACTGCAGGAGAGAGGAATAAGGCAATTATTACACCTTTTTCCTATGCACCCTAGACAAGCATGGAGGAGGCCCCACTATAAGGGTAACTTTAAATCTGGATGTGCTGGCCAACTAAAGAGACTCTTTCTACTGAGGAAAAGAAAATGTCTTAAGAGGAAAAAAAAGGACACAAGTGCAATGTTCATTTAGTCCTGTGGTTTACACAGTCCTGCCATGAGCAAAGCCAGGTGGGGACATAATTTTTCTCGCTTGCCATTACAGCAGTACAAATATATCATCTCGCTGCCTCCAGTCTGTGATTGCACAGTGAAGCAACAGCAGCAGTGGAAGCTGTCCCCGCCAGGAGAAGAAGGCTATAGCAGCTGCCAGCGATAATTGCAAGAATATCTGGCAGCCTGGTTTACCCAAGTTGATCGATCAATCAACTTGGTACATTCAGTCTGCCTAATAATGGTTTGAATCTCTGCTGGTTCCTGCTGAACCAGGATTCGAACCATGCATGGCCGGCCTTAGTACTAGGTTTCAAACTTATTTCAAACTAAGACTACTTTTCTGGCAGCATAGAAGAGCAGAAGCCAAAGTAGAACTATAGGCAAAACTTTTTTTTTCATTTTGGATAAAGCAAGAGAGGGTTATAACCTCTGTAAGATTTTTTTTTTCGCCATCTGTGTCCCATTGCAGTGATTTTGTTTCACTTCCTGTCCCATAGCCAAACAGGAATTGAGAGGAAATTCCTGCAAATGAAGGGAATACCTTAGGGACTCCCAGGTCACCAGAACTAGGGTCCCCACCGGAAGATTTCCCCTCTATTACTTTTCTGGGGACAATCCAAAATTTGGGATTTTCTTTTACTTTCACTTTCAATGATAATGGTAAACAGGACAAATAGAGAGGGTGAATCTCCTTAACAGGGGCACAGACAGCAATAAAAAAACTGACAGGGGGTCTAATCCCTCTCCACTCTATCCAAAACGAAAAATTTTTTTTGCCTTTAGTCATACTTTAAGGTATTTACCCATTATATGGTTTGATAATAATATTGCGAGTATGGTAGGTCAAGGCCAGAGTTTTTTCTTTAAACTATGTATATTTCATAAGAGATACAAAGACAGAATTTACAGTTCTAAGTGATGAACTACAGAAGCTTTCTGAATTCTTAATGTAATATCAGTTGACTGATAATTCAATAAACAGTAATGTAACATCAAACAGCTGTCTCTTTCTATGTTGTTATGGAAGGGTTAAAGCATAATTTCAAGCACAGTATGTGTGTTTAGTGCATTACATATTAAAAAAATAAAAAAACAGAGTAGAATAAACATAATCAAATCCAATTAGTTTTCAGAGTAAGAGTAGAGTTACACTAAGTGTCCCAATTTTTTTGATACCTACGGGGAAAAGCCCTATTGTCATACATTACTTTTTCATGTCGGGATGATTTGATTGACCCCTTGATCCATTGACATACATGGTTTGCATCCATATAAGCGCTATCAGCTTATAAACTAGAAACAGTTTCTTGCAAAAAAAAGTCTGACATACCTGAGCCAGAGATCTTCATCAAACAAGCCCATAAGACAAACTTCTATCATAAATGGGATCAGGGATTGGATCAAAGAAGTGAACAAATCAATCATTTGTTTCCTAATCCGGGAAATTACTGGACATGGCCAAATTAGATTAATGCAATCTGCTCTAGGTTGCTCATATCTCACACAGTTAGAAGTGGGTATAAGGCCCAGAGTTTATGTTACAAAGTAATGTATTTGTTGCCAGTAGGGTAGGGATGAAGAGCATGACCAAAAGCAACGATGACATTGGACCGAGTACAGAAGGTAGAATTGTGGACTCTGATTTGGTGTGTTAACAACTGTAGAGAAAAAGGTTTCCTCCACTTCTGCAAAAGTCCACTTTAATTAGGTATGGGATGTTTTTAGACCACCTTGACTTTCCTGCAGCAAGACCCCAGTTTTCATGATTTTTTTATTTCCCTTTATTATATTTATTATTTCCCTATATTATTGTTTGCCAAAATCCAGGTATTTTTATGTCAAATTTTCAATGTATTATTGCCTATGTTATTTTGCCTTAGGGGTAATTGTACTCAGGTTAGGTTTGGTTCAAGATTTTTGAGGTTTTTACCCGTTTAGGAGAAGCCAATGCTTGTAGAAGCCTTTCAAGAGGAGAAACTTGTATATTTAAAGGTTTCAACCCCTGCCTAAACCTTAACAGCAGGCTGAGGAGTGATATATTTAATATGATGATGGTTATTCATCTCAAAGCTATTTTTCAAGTGTTAAAAACAGACTCTAATAATGTCAATGGTGAAAACACTTAAACTATATGCAAAACTTTTTTTGTTTTCATTTTGGATAGAATAAATTAGGGTTTTAACCCCTGTCAGATTTCTTTGTCTCTTCGTTTCATTGTGGAGATTTACCTTCACTAAGGAAATCCCTGCAAATTAAGGGAAACCCTTGACACCACCATGCTTCACTGTAGGGATGATATTGGCCAGGTGATAAGTGGAGCCTGGTTTCCTTCAGACATTACGCTTGCCATTTAGACCAAAGAGTTTAATCTTTGTTTTATCAGACCAGAGATTTTTGTTTCTTATGCCGCGTACACACGATCGTGATTCACGGCGGTGAAAACACCGCCGTGAATCACGACAGGAAAAACGAGGGAACGGCTTGTTCCCCCACACACGGCCGTTTTTCCCGTAATTTTTTCTCTTGACGAGAAAAACGACCGTGTGTAGGCTCCGCGGCAGTGTTTCCCTATGGGAAAACTGCCGCGGAAAAAAATTACAGGGATCACGACGAGAAAAATTAGAGCATGTTCTAATTTTTCTCGTCGTGATTAATGCCGTTTTTCCCGTCGAGAAAAATGGCAAAAAGCCCACAGACGATCGTTTTTCTCGTCCAAAGGAAAAAATGAAATTTTTCCAGACGGGAAAAATGATCGTGTGTGCATAATAGTCAGAGTACTTCAGGTGCCTTTTGGCAAACACCAGGCGGGCTGTCATGTGCCTTTTTATGAGGAATGGCTTCCGTCTGGCCATGCTACCATACAGGCCTGATTGGTGGAGTGTTATAGAGATGGTTGTTCTTCTGGAAGGTTCTCCTCTCTCCACAGAGAAATGCTGGAGCTCTGTCAGAGTACATAAGTTTGCAAAGATTTCAAACAAACTGCTTCACGTTGTCATTATGGGGTATTGTTTGTAGAATTTTGAGGAAAATAATGAATGTAATCCATTTTGAAATAAGGCTGTAACATAAAAAAATGTGGCACAAGTGAACCGCTGTGAATACATTCCAGTTGCACTGTAGGTGGAACAACCAATGTCATATATTATAATGTGACTATTAGTCCTGCCACTAGGTGGTAGTGTGTTTGTGTTTTATGTTTAACGCTTGAATAATGTAGTGGAACTACATGGATATGATGTAATTTCCTGTGTCTCTGTGTTCCTGTGGTTTTCCAGTTGTTGTTGGACACATGGCTAAGTCATTTATCCAGCAACATCTGACTGGTAAAAGAGTCATATCTGCAGCAGCTTTCCAACATTCTCAAGCCAACGCTTGGTGTTGGTGCAAGTTTGACTGCTACTTTATCCTCTGCATATAGCTGAGTTGTGGGGTTCTTTACAGAGACTTTTGTTGTGCTCGGCAGTGGGGAGCCAACAGTGGAGTTGCCACCATCTACTTAAATTAGTTAGTTTAGTTCTAGATTATTTGCTGATCCAAAATAGCTATTTGCCTGCTTAACTTCAGACTTTTAAGTTTACATCATTTGCAAGCTTTTCTCTGTTTTCCTTCCTTACATTTTTGGTTGATGGAGTTGAAAACAGAGACTTCAGCACAGGCTGAGACCCAGGAGAGCTGACGATAGAATTCATCAGCTTGTTTTTGTCTGGTGCTCTCTGGATTTTAATGTCTGGCTGCTCAGCTAAAACCTTAGGAAACTAGTGTATCTGGAATGGATTTCCAGTGACCCTCCTCTCCCTTTCACTGTCAGAGACATCTGTCCTGCTCTTCCTGTTCATCCTGCAGGGACGGAGGCAAGTGTCAGCTACTGTGATAATTATACTAAACCTGACTCTAAAAAGAGAGAGTAATAGACCTGCCTATGCATGTGGTAAATAGTTTAAATTGCACTATTACACTCTAAGTTTACCTGACAAAGTACATTTGTTTGTTCATTAAGGCTTCCCTGCTGAGACTGCCGCAGATTCCGCAGAAAACTGCAACAAGGATTCCTCTACTGAGTAAGTTATTATTACATATATGTTTAGTATAGCAACCTATGAGGACAGAAATAAGGGACCTGCCACTGCTTTGCAACCTATGAGGACAGAAATAAGGGACCTGCCACTGCTTACTGCAAGCATATAGGATGGGAGTTGAGACTTGTCAGTCTTCATGGGCAACTTGCTCATTCCAGGTCATTGACTCGTTATATTGTAAAAACAAGTTTAGGACAGCATCCCTGAAGTCTGCACCTTTACAAACAAGTCAGCAAAAAACGTTCCCATATTTATGTGCTCACAGGTCTTCTTTGAATGCTTATGTATTTGAGAACTAATCTAAGTAAATGGCACATATTTTAGTATCCTTACACCTATAGTGTGGTTTCACTTGCCTTAATTTCCTCTGCCAGTGTTATACTCACCTATCCCTGATCCAGAAAGATATTGTTGGCAACACAGCTGATTGTCAAAATCTTTTCTGAGCCCCGCTCATGCCGTGTGCACTCTACATTCAATCTTATGAAGGGTTTGTACTCTGCCTGATCAGGGAGCACAAAGTCTCCCTGAATGGAGAAAGCAAATTGCATGCATGGGCCAAGCTCCGAACACTTTGACAAGTGGCTATGCAGCTTCGTCAGCAGTATCTTGCTGGATAGGGGACAGGTGAGTATATGATTGGCGGGGGAGACAAGAGGCAGAGAAAGCTACAATATAAGTGCAACTTTTCCAACATTTGTAAGAAAAACTGAAATTATTTTGGACTTTTACATAGACTGACTAGCCTGGTAACAGTATTTAGCAATACCCATACTGGCCTAAAAAGTTAATTTACAATTCTTAAAAGCTATTTAGTTCCGGTGTCATTAATTATCCATAAATCTTTTTGACATGTTTGTTTAATGAAAAATTATCTTGTACTTTTAGTGAGTTTGAATTATTACTGATGTCCTTAACATGGCTTTTACATACAGTAATCACTTGCTTTATTGCCAAGATTATATGTTATATATATACACATGGTTAGGCACCTGGTGCTTTAGATTTCTCCATTTGTCTATCCATTGTTTTTGTGTTACATATTTCTTGGCAGTATGCACTTAAACAAATAAATCTTATGCAACTGTAGGTCAACTTTGCTAGGAGTTGAAAGTAGTTTGTAAACCAATTTAGACTAGCAACTAAGCAACCATTTTGAAACAACAGTACTGCCTACGTTTAGTCACCCCATGGTACTTGCAAATACTTTTGTTTATTAAACTCCAGATTCTCTTTTGTGAGCCAGTCCCATGATGGCTTACTCTGAATTGCAATCTTGACGGTTTGGATTTCTGCCATGTACCTCTCCAACATTTCACAAACCAAAAAGTCTACTTTTATTGAGCCCCGGGTGCATTTTGTTTGTTTTTGGGACAGCAGGAGCAATGGCGTCCCTAGGGGGGCCAGAGGGGGCCCTGACCCCCCAACTTTATGCTGTGCCCCACCATGTGCCCCCCCCAAAAAAAAACATTTATTTGCATTTTTTGTATTTTGGTTGGGCCGCCGCTGGAGTAACACAGTCTCTCCTGAGAGGGAGAGCGTCCCCAGTCAGCTCCTGCGGGGGATTCCTCCCCCCTCCCTCTGCTCACTGACACTGCATAATACGAGCGCTCACACAACCACAGCCGCCCGATCTGCTCCTTCCCCTGCATCCTCATTGGCACGGAGAAGAGCGAGTTGCAGAAAGGACTCCATGAGCACTGTGGGGGGGGGGGGGCCCAAGCCTTCATCTCAGTTACTGAAAAAACAGACTGATTTCTCCCATCCTTAGGACAGGAGAACCAGCCTGTAAATTCAGAGAGTGGTGACTGCAAGCTGAGCCGAGTGTCAGTCTATGACACTCTTTCACAGCCCAGCGAGTCCTGCCACCCCCCCCTCACTCTCCTCACATATGAGCAGAGAGGAATACAGCTCCTCCTCTTCCCTCCAGTCCCGCCCACACTATCCCGGCATGCTGTATCTGAAGAGAGGGGATGTGTGGGCGGAAAATATGAAAATCAGCAGCATTCCTGGCTGTGTGTGAATGATGCCTGAGATTCTAGCCTGGACCGTGGGTAAGTGTGTGCACTGCAGACTGCAGTACACTGTAATCACTGAACTGCCTTATCTCCATCCCTTCTCTCCCCCATCTGTCTCCCTCCCCCTCTCCTGTTCTTTCAAGACATTCACAATTTACTTTCACTTTCAGTTAGGCAGGTAATATACGGTGCAAATTTCCTTTCTGCATCCACAGATTGCAGGAAAGAAACTTGCATGATTCCCCCATCAACACAGACAGTGCTGACAGGGGAATATCCCTCCTGCCCAGCAATTGTATTCTCCCGACAAACAGTGATTATCACTAGTGGCTATAGCAACCACTAGTGATAATCATAAGAGAATCTGCTCATTAATGGTTCAAATCTCAGCCAGTTACTGCTGAACCAGCTGAGATTTAAACTGTCTATGGCCGGTCTTAGCTCTTAGGCAGCCCATACATTGATCACTTTTTTTCATTCAACTATTAGGTTGAATGAAAAAAAAAAGAAATGATCCAATTCCCCCATCTACACATTATAGGTGGATGGGGGAATCCTCCCAGTGTGGACCAGTGCTGGAACAACCAGAGTTGCTGTCCTGTCCCGGCTATTCACAGCGCTAATCTCTGTCTCCATGAGAGCGGCGGCAGCACATTGGAACCCAGTGCTGGTTACTTTATGGGGCTGATGTACAGGAGGGCCAGCACAATTTGTTGTTAGAGATGGGCTGGGCATGTTCAAAATTCCACATGCCAGAGCCTGCCAGGAAGCCCACACTGCACAGAGTTAATCACAGGCAGTGAGACATTTCCCGGTCCGCAGCTGCACAGATCAGGAAATGTCTCACTGGCTGTGATTAGCACTGTGGAGTGTCGGCTTCCTGACGGGGTCGGGCATGTGGGATTTCAAACACACCCGAGCCCATCTCTATTGATTGTAGACAGTTGAGCTCCCTGCAGGTTGCTTAGCAGCAGTGGAGCCTTCTCTGACATGCTGATCGTGATGCAATCCAGGTGATGCTCCTAGTCAAATCCTAGTGTTAAAATATCAGTGATTTTATTGATCAAAGCCCACACTTTACAGGCATAGAGCCCACATGGCTGCTGAACATACGGTTGATTATATATATGTGGTTGTACTCTTGATGCTAATAAATACTGTGTTTATTAGATCTGACTGGGAGCATCACCTGGATCACATCCCGATCAGCATGTCAACAGAGAAGGTTATATAGCATTACTGCTGCTAGGTGACCAGCTGGGGGCTCAGCTCTCTATAACCAATAGTGCCAGCCTTCCCCTGCATGCACCCATAATGTCACCAGCACTAGGTCCTAATAGACTGCTGCCGCTGCCAAGGAGACAGATGCCAGACCAGCACTGTCAATAGCAAGGACAGGACAGCTGGGGAACCCCACAGTGGCAGAACACCAGGGCCCGGTGGCAAGACAACCTTTGCAACCCTGATAGTTCTCCCACTGCTTTGGACCCTTATATATTTTCTTGGTGTGCTGGTGACATATATCTCTTGTTTTCTGCCACCCTGGGGGGCCCCAGTATAGTAGGAAGGGAGCTCACTGTAGAACATGTGAAAGGGCCCGTTGTCGGATCGTAGTAAAGGGCCCCAGGATATATATATATATATATATATATATAATTGCATTTTATAGTTGCTCCCCCTACTTTTGTCCCTGTTCCCCCATGTGCCCCCCCCTTAAATATGAAAGCTGGAGACGCCACTGAGCAGGAGTGGCAAAAATTGCAATTAAGTCGGGTTTGCAGTTTTGTGTGCTCGTTGGTTAGGAGGCTCCCTGTGCACATATGTGCACATATAGAAGGATGCCTGGAAAACAAAGGTATTTACAAGAATCTTGATATATCTAAACCTAGACAGTACTAGTCACTTAAAAATTGACCAATGAAGTCCAAAGCAGACACTCTAGAAATATCTAAACATCTCTCTCCTTTTCATTCAGTGCACACCAGAGTTCCTCAAGCCTACTACTGTATGTGGCAGCTATTAGCTCATATTCATAAATATGCATTGCCATTTATACCAGTAGAAATGGGCACATTCTCTATATGAATAATGAGTGCCAGTGATTACAATGGTGCTCTGGGAGATAAAGATGTTCCGTACCTCTTGTTTGCTTTTAGTCCCTTAAAATTGTAATCTCTTAAATTTCCTATTTAAATGTAAATGTCACTTGTATACAGTCGCGCTAACTTATGAATTTGAACATAAGCCCATCACTGGGTAACTGAAAAAATCCAAATATCAACAGTGATAACATATAAAAAGCTAAGTGAAAAGCAATATATAATCTATGTGAACAGATAATAAACAGAGAATTAACTGTGAATAAAAAAATTAGTTATTGTCCAAAAATACTGTAGAGCGGAAAAACCCCTCAAAGTTCATATTCAAAAATCCATAATGAAAAAAACACCCGTGAGGCGATATCCAAAATGAATAAAGAAATGAAGAAGGAAAGGATTCAGATCTTCTTGGACTTAAATTTGTGACTTTCACCACCACCAGTAGAAGTTACTGCTTACCGAACAGCGATGGTCCCCTATGACGGAGGACCTCAAACAGCCTTAAGTAATGCTCAGTTAAGCCTCCAGAGTGTAGCCAGTGGTAAACCTTGGTTGTTTTAATAGCCCGACAGCTCATATAGCATCATACAGGTATTCAATCGTGGACCATGAAAAAAAGGGGGGGGACACTAGATAGTGTAAAATCCTTGGTGAACATTTATTAAAATAATGAAAACATACTCACAAGAGCAGTTAAAAAGACAGCTTAAAAGTATCACAGCGCCGACCGGTCAATTGGCGCTGGCACACACACGTCCGTGGAAGTCGAGCAATGGAGGGTGACGTCAGCACAAAGCTCGTATCCTGCCCTACGCGTTTCGTGAAAGATCACGTCGTCTCGGGGCACGGGCGATGAGCTGCGTCACCCCCTCTAAATAGGGGACACACCGGAAAGAGGATCCGACCCGGAAGAGGACGCGCGCACGCACGCATCACGTCAGGAGTCAACAATGCCTAGCTAGTACGGCCGCTGTACCAGCAAAGCCGATCCAGCGGCAGATGCGCACGCACATCTCCCCACGAGGAAACCAAGCCTCGTTCGTAAGGCCGCTCAGTGCACGTCATCACGCTAAGCGGAATGACGAAAGCACTCGGGAAGAGCGTACCTGTCAGGGACGTGCTGGGCTTGAACCTGGGACCTCTTCTGTGTCTGGCATTGACTCTACCAGCGGAGCTATCTGAGATGCTGGACAGTTCCCTGCCTGATCTGCTGGATAACCTATCTGATCTATTAGACTACTCTGCTTGGTGTCCGATTACTGTTGAACTCTGAACCCCTTGCTCCTCCCATGTACTTCCTATAAAAGACATTCCAGAGATGTTGCCCCTTGCGGTTTTATCTGCTTCTGTTCCCTGAGTTCCTGATTCTGTGCTTGTATCCTGTTCCTGTGTTTGACCCGGCTTCCTGACCACGCTTCTGTCCCCAGTCCTGACCTCGGCTCGTTTGACCCTGCTCAGTTATCTGCCAGTCTGCCTGTTGCCAAGATTCGGCCTGGACTTTGACTACTCTCTGCCTGCCACTTGTGATGTTTACCTTGATGTGTATGACCCGGCTTGTCTGACTCTGCAAACCTGCACCAGCTTACCTGCATCCCTGCTCTGCAAACCTGCACCTGCTGACCTGCATCCCTGCTCTGCAAACCTGCACCTGCTGACCTGCATCCCTGCTCTGCAAACCTGCACCTGCTGACCTGCATCCCTGCTCTGCAAACCGGCACCTGCTGACCTGCATCCTCTGCTCTGCAAGCTGAACCTGCTGACCTGCATCCGCTGCTTCCGGAACCAGCCGTTCCAGTCTCCACTCGGCTCCACCACTCCAAGCAGTGAGGATCAGACAGGCACCCTTACCTCACCGTGCTCTTACCACCACTGTCCCCACTCCAGTGGTCTCCGAGCCGGGGTTGTACGGGAGGTCCCTCTCCGCACGTCAGGCTCACACCTAAGGTACGTTACAGTATCAAACCGCCATGCCTGAGCCTGCAGGAGATACCTTGCCTATGGACAATGTCTATCAACACCTTACAGCTCTCACTCAGATCGTGAAGTCTCTGCAGGGCAGCCATGTCCGAATGGATAAGCAGACACAAACTCAAGCCACCTCTGCAGATTCACCTCCAACCCCAACTTCCTCTATTGGAATGTTACCATCTCCTGAGCCCAGGGTCCCTGTTCCTGAGAAGTTTTTCGGGGATCGGAGTAAATTCCGTGCGTTTCGCAACGCATGTGAACTTTACTTTTCGTTGCTACCTCTGACTTTTTCATCTGAAGCCACCAAGGTGGGCTTCGTTATCGCTTTGCTGCAGGGGGAACCTCAAGCTTGGGCCCATCACCTACTTGAAGTCCGCCATGTAGTTCTAGACTCTCTGCCCTCTTTTCTTGATGCCATGGCCTGACTTTATGACGATCCACAGCGGACTTCTACTGCCGAGGCTGCTCTCCATGCGCTCCAGCAAGGCCGCCGAGCGGTCGAGGACTATGTGACTGATTTCAGACGCTGGAGCGCGGATACCCAGTGGAATGAGGCGGCTCTGCGGCATCAGTTCCGTCTTGGTCTCTCTGAAAGCCTGAAGGATGAGTTAGCACGGGTCGGTGTTCCTGATGTTCTAGAGACTTTAATTAATTTGTCTATCCAGATAGACCGACGACTCCGGGAGCGCAGAGCAGAAAGGTCTACCCAACAGCTCCGCCCAGCTTGGATGCTACCCCGGATACGAGCCCCTGTGTACCCTGCCAGTGCCAGTATGTTTCCAACTGAACCCTCATCCCTCAACCAGACCATCAAGCCAGGGCAGCTTGGACTAATGAAACATTCCCTATCGGCCAAGGAACGACTTCGTCGGCTGCAGAATTATCTATGCCTGTATTGCGGTGAACCCGGTCATTATGTCTCTTCTTGTCCTGCTAAGCTGCGCAAGGTCCTGGCTACCTCTTCTCCCAACTACTCACCTCCATCTACCAATGCTACTCACCTGGCTCTTCCTATCTCTTTCCAACTACCAGGGAGGACAATACCAGTGACTGCAATAATCGACTCAGGGGCATGTAGTTGTTTTGTCGATCTAGACTTTGCAGCACAACAACACATCCCACTCCAACCTAAGACTAAGGGACTTTCCATTTTCCTGGCAGATGGGTCTCGCATCAAGTCCGGAGTAGTGACCCAGGAGACCCCTCCTTTGCCTGTGATCACCTCCATGGACCATAAGGAACTATTGACTTTGGATGCTATTGCATCTCCCATGTTTCCAGTTATCCTGGGTCTACCCTGGCTTCAGGCACACAATCCACAGATTGATTGGGGAACCGGAAGTATTAAGTTCCAGTCACCATACTGTCAACGCCACTGCATGCTTCCATGTCCGAGCACCTTGGGGCCTCTGTTATGCCTGGATTCAGATCCAGAGATACGAGCTTCTGTACCCAAACAATATCATGAGTTCCTGGACGTCTTCAGCAAACGAGGGGCCGAAGTCCTCCCGCCTCATCGTCCTTACGATTGTCCAATTGAGCTTCTTCCCGGTGCTGAGATTCCTTTCGGACGGATCTTCCCCCTATCTGAACGGGAGCTTGAGGTACTGAAAGAATACGTTGATGAGAACCTTAAGAGGGGTTTCATCCGTCCTTCCACTTCTCCAGCAGGGGCAGGAATCTTCTTTGTGGAGAAAAAAGACCATTCTCTTCGGTCCTGTGTAGATTACCGGGAATTAAATAAAATCACGGTCAAGAATCGGTACCCTCTGCCTCTGGTACCTGAACTTTTTCAAAGACTCAGGACTTCCTCTGTGTTTACCAAATTAGACCTGCGGGGGGCGTACAACCTGGTACGCATCCGAGCAGGGGATGAATGGAAGACTGCCTTTTGTACCAGGTTCGGCCATTACGAATACCTAGTAATGCCCTTCGGCCTATGTAACGCCCCTGCCACCTTTCAGCATCTAGTCAATGATGTTTTCAGAGACTGTCTGGACATTTATGTAGTTGTCTATCTTGATGATATTTTTATTTTTTCCTCCTCTCTTGAGCAGCACCGGAAACACGTCAAGAGTGTACTCTGTCGTCTCCGCCAGCATGGACTGTACGCAAAACCAGAAAAGTGTGAATTCGAGCGACAGAGTATCCAGTTCCTTGGCCTAGTGATCTCTACAGAGGGATTCAAGATGGACCCACAGAAGGTTTCAGCCATTCTGGATTGGCCTGCACCTTCAGATAAAAAGGGGGTGCAGCGCTTCGTTGGCTTTGCCAATTTTTATCGGAGGTTTATCAAGGGATTCTCTGCTATTATTTCCCCGATTACGCAGCTAACGAAGCAAAATGCTCGATTCCAGTGGACATCTGAAGCACAGGCTGCTTTCACAAACCTAAAAATACTTTTTACGTCTGCTCCTATCCTAAGTCATCCCGATCCTGCCCTACCGTATCTACTTGAGGTAGATGCCTCAGAGACAGCGGTTGGAGCTGTTATCTCCCAGCGCCAAGGTCTCAAGGACTTGATACACCCGGTAGCCTTCTTCTCCCGTAAGCTTACCCCATCCGAGAGGAATTATGATGTTGGAGACCGGGAGCTCCTGGCCATTAAATCTGCCCTTGAGGAGTGGAGGTACTTGTTGGAGGGAGCAGCGCATCCTATACTCATTTACACAGACCACAAGAACCTAGAGTATCTGAGAGCTGCCAAACGTCTGAGACCACGCCAGGCACGTTGGGCACTATTTTTCTCTAGGTTCTCGTTCCACAAAACTTACCGGCCAGGCTCCAAGAACACCAAACCAGACGCTCTTTCCCGCATGTTTGATGATCCAAAAGAGGTGTCAGCTCCAGATACCATTCTATCGGAAGGCAACTTCTTACTTTTACAAACTAGCCTGATGTCTGTCTTGAAGCAAGCTTCTACAGGTGTGTCTGGTCCCTCTGAAATCACTCTGGTACCCAAGGATGGGTTACTTTGGAAGAATGACAAAATCTTTGTGCCAGAAGAAGTTCGAGTCACAGTGTTAAACTTGTGTCATGATCATCCCCTGGCAGGCCATTTCGGAATGCATAAAACCCTTGAACTGATTCAACGCACGTTTTGGTGGCCGGATCTTGAAAAAGACTGCAGGGAATATGTAGGTTCATGTGCCACCTGTATCCGTAGCAAGACCACTAGAAGCAAGGCCTGGGGTCTGCTCAGACCCTTACCAGTCCCTGACCGTCCCTGGAAAATGATTGCCATGGACTTCATAGTGGAACTCCCCCCGTCTGAAGGTTGCACAGCCATCTTTGTAGTGGTTGACCGTCTATCCAAGATGGCCCACTTCGTGCCTCTCAAAGGCACGCCCTCTGCCATGGAAACTGCCCAGGTCTTCATTAGGGAAGTAGTAAGGCTACATGGGGTCCCTGCGGACATCGTTTCGGATAGAGGGGTGCAGTTCACCCCTCGCTTTTGGAAGGCTTTGTGCAAGGTCCTGAAGATTGAGTTGTCCATGTCCTCGGCCTATCACCCCCAAACTAACGGGCAAACCGAAAGAACGAATCAGACGCTCGAACAGTACCTCAGATGCTTCACCACCTTCGTTCAAGACGACTGGGTAGCTTTACTACCGTTGGCAGAGTTTGCCTTTAACAACGCCAGTCATTCGGCTACAGGTCAATCGCCATTTTTTGCCAACTACGGGTTTCACCCGACCTTCTTACCTGATCTCATCCCTGATTCAACAGTCCCAGCGGTCCAGAGTATTGTTGATTTCCTGACCCGTAACAGCAGGATATTGCAGGAAGCCATGACTAGGGCACAAGCAGCCAATAAAAGGATCTTTGACAGGAAAAGGAGAGGGGAATTATGCCTGCAACAGGGTGACCAAGTATGGTTATCGACCACCAACCTTAAGATCGCTTGCCCCGCAAGGAAACTGGCACCCAAGTTCATCGGTCCTTTCCCAGTAAAACGGAAATTAAACGAGGTCTCCTATGAACTTGCCTTACCGGAGTCATTGAAGATTCACCCAGTCTTTCACGTTTCCTTGCTGAAACCCGCAGTGCCCGACCCGTTCCCAGACAGGGGATCGGGACCACCAAAGCCTGTAATCATTGACGGTGATGAGGAGTTCGAGGTGGAGGCCGTCTTGGACTGCCGAAGAAGAGGGAACCAGCTTCAATTCCTGATCAAGTGGAAGGGGTACGGTCTGGAGGAGAACTCCTGGGAACCCCAACAGAACATTCACGCCCGAGAGTTAATCCAGGCTTTTTTTCGCAGTCACCCCCAGAAAAGAGCTCTATTGGGCACCCGGAGGTTGCCCTTAAGGGGGGGGCACTGTCAGGCTTGAACCTGGGACCTCTTCTGTGTCTGGCATTGACTCTACCAGCGGAGCTATCTGAGATGCTGGACAGTTCCCTGCCTGATCTGCTGGATAACCTATCTGATCCATTAGACTACTCTGCTTGGTGTCCGATTACTGTTGAACTCTGAACCCCTTGCTCCTCCCATGTACTTCCTATAAAAGACATTCCAGAGATGTTGCCCCTTGCGGTTTGATCTGCTTCTGTTCCCTGAGTTCCTGATTCTGTGCTTGTATCCTGTTCCTGTGTTTGACCCGGCTTCCTGACCACGCTTCTGTCCCCAGTCCTGACCTCAGCTCGTTTGACCCTGCTCAGTTATCTGCCAGTCTGCCTGTTGCCAAGATTCGGCCTGGACTTTGACTACTCTCTGCCTGCCACTTGTGATGTTTACCTTGATGTGTATGACCCGGCTTGTCTGACTCTGCAAACCTGCACCAGCTTACCTGCATCCTCTGCTCTGCAAGCTGCACACGCTGACCTGCATCCTTTGCAATGCAAACCTGCACCTGCTGACCTGCATCCCTGCACCTGCTGACCTGCATCCCTGCTCTGCAAACCTGCACCTGCTGACCTGCATCCCTGCTCTGCAAACCTGCACCTGCTGACCTGCATCCCTGCTCTGCAAACCTGCACCTGCTGACCTGCATCCCTGCTCTGCAAACCTGCACCTGCTGACCTGCATCCCTGCTCTGCAAACCTGCACCTGCTGACCTGCATCCCTGCTCTGCAAACTGGCACCTGCTGACCTGCATCCTCTGCTCTGCAAGCTGAACCTGCTGACCTGCATCCGCTGCTTCCGGAACCAGCCGTTCCAGTCTCCACTCGGCTCCACCACTCCAAGCAGTGAGGATCAGACAGGCACCCTTACCTCACCGTGCTCTTACCACCACTGTCCCCACTCCAGTGGTCTCCGAGCCGGGGTTGTACGGGAGGTCCCTCTCCGCACGTCAGGCTCACACCTAAGGTACGTTACAGTACCTTACGTCTACGTGACCACAAGGATCACGGCGCGTCATCACGAAAGAACGGAATGACGGAAGCCCTCGGGATAAGCGTACCATACGTCTGCGTGACCATGATAGCAAAAATCACAACAGCGTTACGTACGTCCTCTAAGGGGAGGGACCCTCCGGGTGTGTCACAAGAAACAGTAAAACCCGCAACCTCCACCGCAACCAATAGGTGCAGAGGACGCATTGGGACACTAAACTGCTCCAATTGTTAAATATTAATATCACACATAAACAATAATGCATTGATGCTGGAATTTGGGAACATCTGAGTTCATACCAATGTCCAGAACCGTACAAAAAATAAGTTTTACAAAAAAACAGAATGACCTCATGTGATTTAAAGTATAAGTAGCGGTGAATCCGCATAAAATTAAACTACAACACATTAGTGGTCGACAGAGTACATGTTACGATGGGTGTCAATGATCGGGCCTCAATGGACTCCCATCACAACATCATTGCCAGTTGTTGCTAGGAATTGTTGATAAAGGCATTGACATCGGTGTCAACGTTGAGTCCAAATGGAACATAAGTCCTCAACCTGTACACCCATGCCATTTCTTGCTTGGAGATTTCTCTCACAAGCAAGCTGCCTCTCCAATGTGGTCTATATTTATCAATTGCAATGAATAACGTGCCAGACGGGTCTCTCTTATGAACCTGGTCATAGTGCTTGGATACAGAGTGCTTATCGAAACCTTTACGGATATTTGCTATGTGTTCGTTAAGTCTCACCCTCAATGCCCTTTTGGTCCTCCCCACATACTGAAGACCGCAAGGGCACTGAATCAGGTAGACCACCCCCAAAGATGAGCATGTTATAAAAGGTTCAATTTCATAGGATCGGCCAGTGCTTGTTGACAAAAATTGGCTAATCTTCCTATCTCTGCAACTATTCAGGCTACACACTTGGCATTTCTTACATCGATAGTATCCTGTCAGGTTCTCCAAGAATGTCCTATTAGCCCGTGGGGGGTCCTGGACGCTTGGAGCCACTCTATTGGAAAGTGTCGAAGCCCCTCTAAATACAATAGATGGTCTTTCTGGAAGGGAGGGAGCCAGCACCTGGTCACTGATTAACACGTGCCAGTGCTTACGTATCAGACGTTTGATGGTCTGGTGCTGCATAGAGAAGGTGGTAATAAATGGAAGAGAGAACTTACCATCCCTTGCCACCTTCTCCTTATTAGCCAAAAGTGATCCTCGGTCAATCTCACTAACAGATTGTATCAATTGAGACATATCACTCTGTTGGTAACCTTTATCTACAAATCTTTTAGAGAGAATCTCAGCTTGGCCTTTGAAGGCCACTAGATCTGTGCAGTTACGTCTTAATCTAGTGAGTTGACCATGAGGGACAGCCTTGAGCCAGGGGGCATAATGGCAACTATCAAGCGGGATGTATGAGTTCCTATCAGTTGGTTTAAAATAAGTGGTGGTGACAAACTTATTATCAACAACTGAGATTTCCAAATCCAAATAGTGCACTGATTCCTGGCTTGCCTCAAAAGAGAATCTGATACCTCTATCGTTATCGTTCAGGGACAGCATGTAATCACGCAGAGCGGGTTCACTACCGTCCCACAAGAGGAGGACGTCGTCGATGTACCTTGCCCAGAGTACAACCTCTGGTCTCCGGCAAACATCGACGACGTCCTCCTCCCACTTGGCCATAAAAAGATTGGCCAAGCTGGGGGCATACTTCGCCCCCATCGCCACACCTCGGTCTTGGCGGAAAAATTGATTATCACACCAAAAATAATTATGACTTGCTGCATATTTCAGCAGAGTCATAATAAAATCAATTTGCCGGGGTGGCAGATCTGATCCTCTCACCAAGTACAACTCTACAGCCTCAAAACCACGCTCGTGTGGAATAATGGTATAAAGTGAGGTCACGTCTGCCGTGACCATCCATATACCATTTGAGGGAACAAGGTCTTTGAGTAATTTAATAACGTATTTGGTGTCTCTTACGTATGAGGGGATCTGCTGAACCAGAGGTTGCAGAAAAAAATCAATATATTTCCCCACCCGGGACGTGATTGAATCTATCCCACTTACAACGGGGGGGGGGGGGGGAAGTGAGGCTTTTGTGGATCTTCGGGAGATAATAAATAACGGGAGTTCGGGGGGCACAAGGTATCAAAAATAATCTCTCCCTATCACTAAGGATACCTACCCGATGTCCCTCGTCCACAATACCTTCCAGTTCCCTCTTATACCTAATGACAGGATCCCTACTAAGGGGGGTGTAGGTTTCGGTGTCATCAACGATCCTGTGCAACTCTTTTAGGTAGTCACACCTATCAAGGATAACTATCCCTCCCCCCTTATCAGCGGGTCTAATAACTAGGGATTTGTTAGAACACAGAGACTCAAGACCACTCTCCAAATTCCTCTGCATCTTAACCTTTTTCACCTTAATCATTTCCAGTGAACCAGGGGGGTTGAACAGTGATGCATTGGCTAAGCCAGTATGTTTGTACTCAGGTGGAGAATTCAGTCCAACCGTTATAGGATTAGACAAAAAGTGCCTTTTGATGTTAAGCTTTCTCGCAAACTTGTGAACATCCATAAAGGTTTGGAACTTGCTCAAGCTCCTAGGCGGAGCAAATTTCAAACCCTTATCTAAGAGGCATTGCTCAGATTCTGACAAAGGCTGTTGGCTCAAATTGAAGATGCCCGCACCTATATTCTTTTTCTTTTTGAGCAACTGGGCCCTCCTCCCACCTCTAACCCCTCTCTTCTTTCCGATGGGCCAAATCGACCTTGTTGGCCCATGGGAAAACCCCAACTTGAGTTAGGTCTAAAGTCATATGGACCTGGGGGGTAGGGAGGCCTGGAATAATCATAGCCCCTATCATATTGACTAGACTGAGAAAACTGGCTATTTCTATCCTGATTGTCAAATCCAAATCGCCTTTCCATAGAGCCACGGCCTTGCGGCCCCAATGAATCTGATAAAGGGAAAAAACGATTTTGGGTGGGGATGTTATAATCCCGCATACCACTGGTCTCAAAACTGGGTCTCATATATCCTTGGTTATATCCCATATCATATTGGGTGGATCTAGATGAAGGGTACTCCCAATCCCCCAAGGATTCATCCCGAAAGGGTTGAACCTGTACGTCAGATCTATGAGTTTTCTTTTTTTTTGGCGTTTTAGATGAAAGATTACCTTGATTGGGCCCATTCTTGGTCTTAGCCTTATTATTACGTTGAGCTATAACCGGTGTGGGAGGGTTTAAAACCCTACTAGTCCTAGGGGGGTTAACAGCCGAGCCAGGTGGCACTACACCCTGAGGTGCAGTGTCCATTGCAGCCTCGTTTGTCTCCTCTACGGTCATTTTTCTCTGCCACAAAAAAACAAGACCGGACTGATAATCCTCAAAATCTCTAAGGTACTTTTTCTTCTTTTTCGCTTTTTGATCCTTTTCTTCCCTCTCTAAGGTTTTTTGAAGAGAGTTGGAACACTCCCTGTATTCCTCTCCATTTTTAAAAGAGGCTAACAGGTCCCTAACCGTTTTGATCTCGGTGTCAAGTCTTTGCAGTTTCTGGCTCTTCCCTTGAGCCAAAAAACGCAAAAAAGAGACTCCGGCATCATTAAAGTATTTGGCCCAAGCCTCCAAGTCAGGTTCGCCCTTTTGTGGGCTCACCTCCCAGCGGAGGCTTCTTGGGACCATAGCATTTCTGATGTAATTCTCCAGAAACGCTATGTCCCACTGAGTGTGTATCTCAGTTGTCATAATGTTTTTAAGTCTCAAAAAGAGACCACTGACATCAGAGCCTACCGAGGCCGGGGTAGAGTCAAATACCCCAGTCATATTGACTATCCGTTTAGCTCGGAAGTCAAAAATATCCATCTCGGTCAAAAGATCGACCAATCACCAAGCAGCAATTAATAGTAGTTTGTGTGAAAATTGGAAAAAAATAGAAGAAACTGCGCTTAAAGTGTACAAATCAAGCAAATAAATTGCCTGAAAAAAGAAAAAAATATTTTAGGAGAAGCAGCAACTAGTCTGAAAACTATTTGTACCCACTGATGATTGTTTTCAGACTAGTTGCTGCTTCTCCTAAAATATTTTTTTCTTTTTTCAGGCAATTTATTTGCTTGATTTGTACACTTTAAGCGCAGTTTCTTCTATTTTTTTCCACTTGTATACAGTGCCTTGAAAAATTATTCATACCCCTTGAAATTTTCCACATTTTGACATGTTACAACCAAAAACGTAAATGTATTTTATTCGAATTTTATGTGATAGACCAACACAAAGCAGCACAAAATTGTGAAGTGGAAAGAAAAGGATAAATGGTTTTCAAAATTTGTTACAAATAAATATGTTAAAAGTGTGGCTTGCATTTGTATTCAGCCCCCCTGAGTCAATACTCTGTAGAACCACCTTTCGCTGCAATTACAGCTGCAAGTCTTTTTGGGGATGTCTCTACCAGCTTTGCACATCTAAAAAATGATATTTTTGCCCATTCTTCTTTGCAAATTAGCTCAAGCTCTGTCAGATTGGATGGAGAGGGTCTGTGAACAGAAATTTTCAAGTCTTGCCACAGATTCTCAATTGGGTTTAGGTCTTTGACTGGGCCATTCTAATACATGAATATGCTTTGATCTAAACCATTCCATTGTAGCTCTGGCTGTATGTTTAGGGTCGTTGTCCTGCTGGAAGGTGAACCTCCGCCCCAGTCTCAAGTGTTTTGCTGACTCTTAACAGGTTTTCTTCTAAGATTGCCCTGTATTTGGCTCTATCCATCTTCCCATCAACTCTTACCAGCTTCCCTGTCCCATGTTTCACGGTGGGGATGGTGTGTTCAGGGTGATGTGCAGTGTTAGTTTTCCACAACACATAGCATTTTGCCTTTAGCCCAAAAAAGTTCAATTTTGGTCTCATCTGACCAGAGCACCTTCTTCCACATGTTTGCTGTGTCCCCCACATGGCTTCTTGCAAACTGCAAATGGGACTTCTTACAGCTTTCTTTCAACAATGGCTTTCTTCTTACCACTCTTCCATAAAAGTCAGATTTGTGGAATGCACGACTAGTAGTTGTCTTTTGGACAGATTCTCCCACCTGATCTGTGGATCTCTGCAGCTCCTCCAGCGTTACCATGGGCCTATTGGCTGCTTCTCTGATTAATGCTCTCCTTGCCCAGCCTGTCAGTTTAGGTGGACAGCCATGTCTTGGTAGGTTTGCAGTTGTGACATAATCCTACCATTTTTGGATGATGGATTGAACAGTGCTCCGTGAGATGTTCAAAGCTTGGGATATGTTTTTATAACCTAACCCTGCTTTAAATTTCTCTACAACTTCTCTGACCTGTCTGGTGTGTTCCTTGGCCTTCATGATGCTGTTTGTTCGCTAAGATCCTCTAACACACCTCACAGAACAGCTGTATTTATACTGAGATTAAATAACACACAGGTGGACTCTATTTACTAGTTAGGTGACTCCTAAGGGCAATTGGTACCACTAGATTTTAGTTAGGGGTATCAGAGTAAAGGTGGCTGAATACAAATGCATGCCACACTTTTCACATATTTGTTTATAAATAATTTGAAAAATAATTTCTCATTTTCCTTCCACTTTACAATTACTGTATTTATTGGCGTATAACACTCACTTTTTCACCCTGCAAATCGGTTGCAAATAGTGTGTGCGTGTTATACGCCGATACTGCAATTTGGGCTGCCTCGGAGAGAACGGGGAGGGGGCGGGACGAGCACCATCAGATTACATACAGCGAGAATCTCCTGTTTACTCAGCAGCCTCTGTAATAGGAAGTCCCGTCTCCTGGTCCGGCATTGGATCAGTGTTCTGTCTATCATAGAAGCCGGTCCAGGAGGCGGGACTTTGTATTAAAGAGACCGCCGAGTAAGCAGGAATTCTCGCTGTATGTAATCTGACGGCGCTCATCCCACCCCCTCCCTGAGATGGGCATTGATCAGGCTGCATTTATGGCAATGGGGAGGCTGCAGATGGGCATTAATCAAGCTGCATTGATGGGCAATGGTGAGGCTGTAGATGGGCATTGATCAAGCTGCATTAATGGGCAATGGTGAGGCTGTAGATGGGTATTGATCAAGCTGCATTAATGGGCAATGGTGAGGCTGTAGATGGGCATTGATCAAGCTGCATTAATGGGCAATGGTGAGGCTGTAGATGGGTATTGATCAAGCTGCATTAATGGGCAATGGTGAGGCTGTAGATGGGTATTGATCAAGCTGCATTGATGGTCAATTTTGAGGCTGCAGATGGGCATTGATCAGGCTGCATTGATGGACACTGACCCTTATTTTGCTTCAAAGTTCTTTATTTAAAATGTAAGGCTTTTACCTCTTAAAATGAAGGTGCGTGTTATATGCCTGTGCGTGTTATATGCCGATAAATACGGTATGTGCAACTTTGTGTTGGTCTATCACATAAAATCCCAATAAAATAGAGTGAGTGAGTGAATAACTTGTATAGCGCTACAAATGCGAACTAAATCGCCTCAAGGCGCTTTGCATCCAGTGACATCCTAATCCTTCAGAAAAGGTTGGTCTTACGTTTTTTCCTGAAGGCCCAATGGTTTTCTTCCATGTGGATGTCCGTGGGTAGAGCATTCCATAGCTGTGGTCCTTTGACTGCAAATCTTCATTCTCCCTTTGATTTGTAGTGGGACTATGGGATGCGGAGGAGGTTTTGGTTGGTTAATCGGAGAATGCGATTGGGGGTATAGTGTTTTATCTTCTCGCATAAGTATTGAGGAGCGTTTCCTTGTGTGCACTTGTGGGTTAGACAGAGGGTCTTGAATGTGACCCGATCCTTTACGGTTAGCCAATGCAGGGTCCTCAGTGAAGGGGTGATGGATTCCCAGGGTTTTTTCCCCATTACCAGTCTGGCTGCCGTGTTCTGGTTGACTTGCAGGCGCAGTCGAGTCGGGAATTGATGATTGTTCCAACTACTACTGCTATGTCCTCTTCTGGGATGAAGGGGATGAGTCTACGCAGCAGGCGGAGGAGATGGTGCGATCCGCTGACTACTGATCCCATTTGTGCATCCATCGACATCTCCGAGTCAAAGAAGTCTCAGAGACTTTTGACTTTGATGCTCGGGGTAATGGTCTGTCCAAGGATGGTGGGTGGTGTCCTAGAAGTCTTAGCTTTTGTCTTTCGGTTTGCGTGGAGGAGAAGAAGTTCTGTTTTGGATCCATTGAGTTTGAGGGAGCTCTCAGTCATCCAATCATCGATCAATGTGAGGAAATTTTCCAGTCCGTGATATTGGTCTTTTTTTCTGGTAATGCGAAAGTAGAGTTGAGTGTCGTCAGCGTATGAGTGGTAGCACAGGTCAGTTTGCTGATGAATTTGAGGAGTGGGCGGAGGTAAATGTTAAAGAGCATGGGTGACAGGGGTGATCCTTGAGGGACTCCGCAAATTCTTCTTTAAGGGGAATGAGTAGAGTTTTGTGGTCTACTGTGTCGAACGCTGCACTGAGATCCAGCAGCACTAGAAAACATGATTCTCCGTCATCTGCTGCTTCGAGGGCGTCATCCCATATTTTGAGAAGGGCTGTTTCTGTGCCATTGCCTGGGCGGAAGCCTGATTGTAGTGGATCCAAGAGTTTGTGGGAGTCCAAATGGAGTTGTAGCTGTTGTACTACTGCTTTCTCCATGATCTTTGAGATGGTGTTAAGGCTTGTTACCGGTCTACGGTAGTTTGGGTCTTTGGGGTCGAGGTTGGGTTTCTTTAGGAGGGGTTTGATTATGCCTTGCTTGAGGGAGATCGGAACAATACCTTCTTTGAACGATTGATTTACGAGATGTGTTATGGTGGGTGCCAAGATGTCGGTACATTCTTTCAGGAGTTTTGTAGAAATGATGCCATTTGGTGATGTGCTGTCTCGGAGGCTTCTGATGATGTTTTTGGTGGTGTCGATGGTGATCGGGACCAGCAAAAATGTAATTGATTGTATAATGTTTGTATTGATTTCCTCTTCTTGCTTAGGCTGAGTGAGGTTGGTTGTTTTTTTCTGTTGAATTATTTCCCAAATGTTTTAGATTTTGTCGATAAAAAAAATCCGATAGCTCATTACAGAATTCTTGAGTTTAGTTTGCTGGAGGCTCTAGACAGGTGGGGTTCATAGTTTGAGTGACTAGTTTGAAAAGTTCGCAAGGTCAGTTTAGGGCTTTTGAGATGGTGTTTGAGAAATTTTCTTTTTTTGCTTTGAAGATTGCTTTGTGGTATTTCTTAGTGAGTGCTTTGTAGTTATGTGGTTTTCGTTTGTTAGGTTTCTTCTCCAGGCTCCTTCCTCTCTTCTGCGTTCTTGCTTCAGTAAAATAAGAGTGTCATTAAACCAGCCCGAATTGTTTCTGCGGATGCGTGCTCTGCGTCTCGGAGCGACTGTGTCTGCTGTTTGTAGTAATGCTTTGTTTAAGGAGTTGAGTGTTTGTTCCATTGATTGGTTTTGATTTAGCATTCCTATGTTTTTTGATAGTGTGGTTTTGAAAAGTTCAGAGTGTAGTTTCTTCTGAGATCTTGTCCAGTGTGTAGTTATTGAGTGTTTCGGTTTTTGGGAAATGGTGTTGGTGGTGATTTTAAATTTGATAGCGTGGTGATCCGTCCATGGTAAAGGCATGTTGTCCAGTGTGTTGATATCCATGTTTTGTTTGAAGATGAGGTCAAGAATGTGACCCGAACCATGCGTGGGGGCATTTATCAGATGCTGCAGACCGAATTCTTCCAGTTGGTTGATGCAGGAGGTGGCGATGGGGTCCTGGGCGGAGTTAGCCCAGAGGTTGAAATACCAGAGTAACAAAAAGTTTTTGGTTTTTAAGGTGTATGTCGAGATGAATACGGTGAAGGGTGTGAGGAGATTTGTCTTTGGACCTGATGGTCTGTAGCATAGCAGGTTGCAAATCCTTTGCAGTCAATTACAGCCTGAAGTCTGGAACGCATAGACATCACCAGATGCTGGGTTTCATCCCTGGTGATGCTCTGCCAGGCCTCTACTGCAACTGTCTTCAGTTCCTGCTTGTTCTTGGGGCATTTTCCCTTCAGTTTTGTCTTCAGCAAGTGAAATGCATGCTTAATCGGATTCAAGTCAGGTGATTGACTTGGCCATTGCATAACATTCCACTTCTTTCCCTTAAAAAACTCTTTGGTTGCTTTTGCAGTATGCCTCGGGTCATTGTCCATCTGCCCTGTGAAGCGCCGTCCAATGAGTTCTGAAGCATTTGGCTGAATATGAGCAGATAATATTGCCCGAAACACTTCAGAACTCATCCTGCTGCTTTTGTCAGCAGTCACATCATCAATAAATACAAGAGAACCAGTTCCATTGGCAGCCATACATGCCCACGCCATGACACTACCACTATCATGCTTCACTGATGAGGTGGTATGCTTTGGATCATAAGCAGTTTCTTTTTCTTCTCCATACTCTTCTCTTCCCATCACTCTGGTACAAGTTGATCTTGGTCTCATCTGTCCATAGGATGTTGTTCTAGAACTGTGAAGGCTTTTTTAGATGTTGTTTGGCAAACTCTAATCTGGCCTTCCTGTTTTTGGGGCTCACCAATGGTTTACATCTTGTGGTGAACCCTCTGTATTCACTCTGGTGAAGTCTTCTCTTCATTGTCGACTTTGAAACACATACACCTACCTCCTGGAGAGTGTTCTTGATCTGGCCAACCGTTGTGAAGGGTGTTTTCTTCACCAGGGAAAGAATTCTTCAGTCATCCACCACAGTTGTTTTCCGTGGTCTTCCGGGTCTTTTGGTGTTGCTGAGCTCACTGGTGCGTTCTTTCTTTTTAAGGATGTTCCAAACAGTTGATTTGGCCACACCTAATGTTTTTGCTATTGCTCTGATGGGTTTGTTTTGTTTTTTCAGCCTAATGATGGCTTGCTTCACAGCTATTTGCATTTGGAATCTGTTGCTGTCAACTCTCAATATGAGATCCAAAGAGCTGTCACTCTCACACTTGAAATGAACTCTGGACCTTTTATCTGCTCCTTGTAAATGGGATAATGAGGGAATAACACACACCTGGCCCATGGAACAGCTGAGCAGGCAATTGTCCCATTACTTTTGGTCCCTTAAAAAGTGGGAGGCACATATACAAACTGTTGTAATTCCTACACCGTTCACCTGATTTTGATGTAAATACCCTCAGATTAAAGCTGAAAGTCTGCAGTTAAAGCACATCTTGTTCTTTAAATTTCAAATCCATTGTGGTGGTGTATAGAACCAAAAAGATTAGAATTGTGTCGATGTCCCAATATTTATGGACCTGACTGTATATATATATATATATATATATGTATATGTATGTGTGTACGTGTGTATATTATTTTCTAAATAAGATTAAAATGATTTAGAAAATAAAACTGAACTTGGTGTGGTGTTCAGCAGCCGTGCAGTCAGATATATTGGCGATTTTACACATTTACCCTGTTATAGGAGGTAGTAATTTATTTTGCTGCTGATTGTTTTTTTCACAATTTATATTAGTGTGTGTGTATATATATATATATATATTGTGACAGCAGGAAGGTAAAGTCACCTGGTTGCATCCAGGGGGGTAGATATATTTCTCCCAGATTCAGGCTTTATGCCGACTCATACCTCTAGGGAGAGTGCTGGGCGTCGTGCAGGCAGGGAGTTGATGAGACCAGCTGAAGCTTGTCAGCTCGTTTAAGGCCTCTATAAAAACTCCCAGATTCATTAGGTGTTTGCTCATGCCTGGAACCAGACCTGTGTGGACTGTCTAGGGAGAGTGAACCCCTGTGCGGTGAGAAAAAGCCTGTGTGGCTATTTGTTTGGACATTTACTAAACCAGGGACTTAGGGACTAGGACAGCACCAGGCTGATCCCAGTTGTTAGTTAGGAAACCTGCATGTTTAGTCAGAGGTCAAGCTGACCAGGGTTTATTTTGTTTATGTTTCTTTTTGCTTTGCTGTGTTTTTGTCACTGTAAATAGAGAAATAAACCGCACCTTTTGATCTTGAAAACCACAACCTCCGTCTGCTGGGCCTGTTTTTGTGTGGGGAGCCCAACCAGGGGGTCACACACACCCGCTACCGAGTTAACCCCCTCACAGTTGGTGGAGAACCAGTGGCAGTTTTTTTAGGCCAGCATGGAGGAGATACTGAAACAGCTGGCTCTAGCAAATGCCAATCAACAGCAGACAAATGCAGGTTTTCAAAAGAGCCTTGCAGCTCAACAACAGAGCTTCGCAGCCCAGCAGCAAGCTCATCAACAGAGCCTTGCAGCCCAGCAGCAAGCTCATCAACAGAGCCTTGCAGCCCAGCAGCAAGCTCATCAACAGAGCCTTGCAACTTTGCAACAGAGTCTGGAGGCTCAGCAACAAGCCCAGCAGCAATCTGAGGCCCGCTTCATAGACCTATTGCAGAAGCAAGAGCAGAGACTCCAACAACAGATGGAAGCAGTAATGCAGCAACGTCCGCAGACCAGTGAGGAAAGCCGTCCCACTAATACCGCGTCCTTTGGGGTGAGTCGTTTATTGACAAAAATGACTGGAGAGGATGATCCAGAGGTATTTTTGACCACATTTGAAAGGACTGCTGAAAGGGAAAAGTGGCCTGAGGAGCAGTGGGCTGGACTGGTGGCTCCTCTGTTAACTGGTGAATCGCAGAAAGCTTACTATGACCTAGAGTCTGACCAAGCAAAAGACTATGTGATGCTAAAAGCTGAAATATTGGCAAGGCTGGGTGTCACCCTGGCTGTCCGGGCTCAGCGTGTGCATAACTGGACTTTCCAGCTTGGAAAACCCCCCAGGTCTCAAATGTATGATCTCATTCACCTGAGCAGGAAGTGGCTACAGCCAGAGACTTTGTCCGCACCAGAGATTGTGGAACGTGTTGTAATGGATCGGTTTTTGAGAGCTCTTCCTACTGCCATCCAAAAGTGGGTAAGCCATGGAGACCCAGAGACGGCCGATGGTCTTGTGGATCGTGTAGAGAAATACTTGGCTACAGAGAACCTGACGGCCTCTTCCAGAGACTCTCGGACTTTCCACCCTAAGACCAGACCATCCCCAGGGGCGGATAAGAGGATTCCAAGGGGTGAGGGTGGAGAGAGTGAGAGGGTGGGAGCTCTACCCAAAGTTTGGCGAGAACAGCCTGGGAAGTCAGGGGCTCAAGAGGCAGCCAAAAGGATTGTTTGCTACCGCAGCCGGCAAGCGGGACATATTGCAGCAAATTGCCCGGTTGTGGAGGAACCCATGCAATGTGACTTTCTGACGGACAGACGTCAGTCGCTGTGTGCGACAGTCGCATGCACTGCCATTCGGGGAACTGAGAAACATTTATGCAAAATGTGTATTAATGGTAGAAATGTTGTGGTATTGCTGGATTCAGGTAGCCTTGTGACCCTGATAAAGGCTGAATTAGTTAAAACAGAGGTCTCTGGGAATAGCAAGGTAGCTGTTATTTGTGTGCATGGGGACACCCGAGAGTATCCAGTGACTACAGTGTGTTTCGAGACCCCCAAAGGTACCCTCTCTCATCCAGTGGGGTTAGTATCTCAATTACCGCATGATGCCATTGTGGGAAGGGATTTTCCGAAGTTCTGGGAACTGTGGGATGATCCTGAGCCCCCCACTGGTGCCCCTATGTACCAGGAATGTGATAGCCAGAACTCCTCTGAGAGTGGTGAGGACTCTCCCGAATTTCCCTTGTCAGTATTGGCAGGGGAGACTCAAGAAACTGGAGAGGAGCCCACCTCCTCAGATGAAAACCTACCGTCTGTGGAGTTTTCTGATCTTGAGGTTCACAGGGAAAATTTTGCCACAGAACAGTTAAAAGACCCCGCCCTAATAAAGGCACGGGAAAACGTAGTGGAAATAGATGGCGAGTTAGTGAACCCAGATAATACCTGCACTTACCCATACTTCAGCGTAGAGAAGGACCTACTGTATCGGGTGGCAAAAAGGGCAGAAGAAATCGTTGAGCAGCTTGTGGTGCCCAAACCTTACAGGAAGTTGGTGTTGGAGTTGGCCCATGGGCACATTCTTGGAGGTCATCTGGGGACAGAGAAAACCCGAGAGAGGGTATTACAGAGATTCTATTGGCCTGGGGTGATGAAGGACATAGAAAATTATTGTTCCTCCTGCCCTGTGTGTCAGAGGTCGGCCCCGATGCCACATTTCCGTAGCCCGCTGGTCCCTCTACCCATCATTGAGGTCCCGTTTGAGAGGATCGCAATGGATTTGGTAGGTCCTATAATCAAGTCCGCTAGGGGGCACCAGTACATATTAGTTATAATGGACTATGCCACCCGTTATCCAGAAGCGATCCCTCTCCGAAATACCTCGGCCAAAACCATAGCCAAAGAGCTATCTCTTGTTTTTAGCCGGGTGGGTATTTGTAAAGAACTGCTTACGGACCAAGGTACACCCTTTATGTCCCGGGTTATGAAAGAGCTGTGTAAATTGTTCAAAGTGACGCAATTGCGTACATCTGTGTATCACCCCCAAACCGATGGGCTGGTTGAAAGATTCAACAAAACCCTAAAACAAATGTTGAAGAAAGTGGTGGATAGAGATGGAAAGGATTGGGACTGTCTACTTCCTTATTTGATGTTTGCTATTAGGGAGGTGCCCCAATCCTCTACGGGATTCTCCCCCTTTGAGTTACTGTATGGGAGACACCCAAGAGGGCTGTTGGATATTGCCAAGGAAACTTGGGAAAGCGAGAGTTCTCCCCACAGGAGTGTGATTGAGCATGTCGCCCTGATGCAAGATCGAATTGCACAGGTAATGCCCATCGTGAAGGAACATTTGGCCCAAGCGCAGTTGGCACAGCAGAGAGTGTACAACCGTGGAGCCAAGACCCGTACCTTTTCCCCGGGGGATAGGATATTGGTACTTGTCCCTACGGTTGAAAGTAAATTCCTTGCCAAATGGCAAGGCCCCTACGAGATAATGGAAAAAGTGAGCGAAGTGAATTACAAGGTCAGACAACCAGGAAGGCGAAAGCCCGAACAGATCTATCACGTTAATCTGTTGAAAGCCTGGAGGGATAGAGAGTCCCTAGTCGCAGAAACTTGGTCACCAGCTCAAACTGGTTGCGTGATTCCGGAGGTTGGAATAGCAGCCACCTTGTCACAACCCCAACAACAGGAGGTTAAGGAGTTTGTGCTTCGCAACAAGGAGGTGTTCTCTGAGCTGCCGGGACAAACATCTGGGGTAGAGCATGATATTATTACCCCGCCCGGTGAAAGGGTGAAGTTAAAACCCTATCGGATCCCAGAGGCCCGACGGGAGGCAATACGGGAGGAAGTACAGAAAATGCTGAACTTAGGGGTGATAGAGGAGTCCCAAAGTGATTGGTCTAGTCCCATTGTGTTGGTGCCTAAACCGGATGGGAGCTGGCGATTTTGTAACGATTTTCGTCAGTTGAACAAAGTTACAAAATTTGACACCTACCCCATGCCACGTATAGATGAGTTGATCGACCGGCTGGGAACAGCCCGATACATGACGACTCTTGACCTCACAAAAGGGTATTGGCAAATTCCCCTGGCCAAGTCGGCCAAAGAGAAAAACGCATTTGTAACCCCAGACGGGGCGTTCCAATATAAGAGAATGCCGTTCGGGTTACAGAATGCGCCAGCCACATTCCAGCGGAAAATGGACCAGATACTGAGGCCCCATCGGAAGTATGCTGCGGCTTACCTGGATGACGTAATTGTCCATAGCACAGATTGGGCCTCACATCTGCCAAAGGTGCAAGCAGTCCTAAACTCTATCCGGGAAGCAGGGTTTACGGCTAACCCCAAGAAGTGTACCATTGGGCAGGAGGAGGCCAAATATCTTGGGTACACCATTGGGAGGGGAGTAATAAAACCCCAACTCAACAAAGTCGAGGCCATCCAGAGTTGGCCACGTCCCAACAGCAAGAAGCAGGTACGAGCCTTTCTGGGAATCGCGGGGTATTATCGGCGCTTCATTCCCCACTTTGCTTCTAAGGCTGTGCCCCCAACCAACCTGACGAAAGGGAAAGGGTCGGTCATGATTAAATGGACCCCCGAGGCTGAGGCAGCATTCCAATTCTTGAAACAAGCCTTATGTAGCCAGCCAGTGTTGTACTCACCCGACTTCTCTAAAGACTTTGTCGTACAAAGTGATGCGTCAGATGTGGGGTTAGGAGCAGTATTGTCCCAGGTCTGGAACGGGGAAGAGCACCCAGTCATTTACCTCAGCAGGAAGTTGAAGTCCCATGAGGTAAATTACGCCACGGTTGAAAAGGAGTGTTTAGCGGTGAAGTGGGCTCTAGATTCCCTTCGGTACTATCTGCTAGGTAGGCACTTTGACATGGTTACGGATCACGCTCCGTTAAAGTGGATGGCTCAAAACAAGGAGACAAATAGAAGAGTGAATAGGTGGTTCCTGGCCCTACAGGAATTCAACTTCACAGTAAAGCATCGCCCTGGCGTTCAAATGGGGAATGTGGATGCTTTGTCTCGAGTACATGAATGCCTGATTGCTGGTGTTCCAACCCCAAGGTTAAAACAAGAGGGGGGGGGGTATGTGACAGCAGGAAGGTAAAGTCACCTGGTTGCATCCAGGGGGGTAGATATATTTCTCCGAGATTCAGGCTTTATGCCGACTCATACCTCTAGGGAGAGTGCTGGGCGTCGTGCAGGCAGGGAGTTGATGAGACCAGCTGAAGCTTGTCAGCTCGTTTAAGGCCTCTATAAAAACTCCCAGATTCATTAGGTGTTTGCTCATGCCTGGAACCAGACCTGTGTGGACTGTCTAGGGAGAGTGAACCCCTGTGCGGTGAGAAAAAGCCTGTGTGGCTATTTGTTTGGACATTTACTAAACCAGGGACTTAGGGACTAGGACAGCACCAGGCTGATCCCAGTTGTTAGTTAGGAAACCTGCATGTTTAGTCAGAGGTCAAGCTGACCAGGGTTTATTTTGTTTATGTTTCTTTTTGCTTTGCTGTGTTTTTGTCACTGTAAATAGAGAAATAAACTGCACCTTTTGATCTTGAAAACCACAACCTCCGTCTGCTGGGCCTGTTTTTGTGTGGGGAGCCCAACCAGGGGGTCACACACACCCGCTACCGAGTTAACCCCCTCACAATATATATATATATATATATATATATATATATATATATATATATATATATATATGTGTGTGTGTGTGTGTGTGTGTGTGTGTGTGTGTGTGTGTATATATATATATATATATACACACACACACACACACACACACACACACAGTATATGTATACACATTCTGTATATAGTTATTTATTTTTAATGGTGCTGATATTAGGAGGAAAAGGGGCGTCTTCCTCACATTACAGCAGCTTCTCACCGCAATTCTCCACCTCTGGGCTGAAGAAGCTGAGATTTTACAAAGATGGCCAGTGAGATCTTCAGATCTCACCTTCATAAACCGGCCATCTGTGTAAAAGTAAAATGGCAGAAGGATGTGTCCTGTGATAAGAAGTGAAGAACATGTTCTCTGCTCCTCACCTCAACGTCATAAACTGGCACACATGTCAGATCAGCCAAGATGATCAGGGTCTTGGCTTTTCTTACTTTCATAAATGGACACCTCTGTGTCGGAGATTTCCCCTCCAGGATCCGGGTCCTCTTTCTTTTTATAGCACACAGGACTTGAGAGTCGGACCCAAGAAAACCCACCAAGGAAGACCTGGGAAATGCAGTTAACCCTTAACTTCCCGCTGGGGCAGCATTAACCACTACCTGCCTACACACTGATTATGTGAACAAGCCCTAAATATTCACCCTTACCAATTATAATTGAATTATAAATAGTTATTACTGCAACATATTGTATATTGACTATTACAAGCATAGTTGACTTTGTTGAAATTACTAAATAAAAATAAAAAACTGAAATCATTCACAAAATTGTTCTAATAATGTTTTCATTTTACAGCGTCATGATGATAGAAATGATAGAAAATGGGGATGAGTGCAGCGAGCTCTCAAGAGATGGTTTTAATCCACATATTCCTTGCCCAACATCCTGAGTTCAACAAGAAGGAAAACAAGAGACTACCATGGCTCAAGAGGGTATTGGTGCAGCTATGAAGCATCAAATTGCAACTGAGACTGATATTGATATTACAGCACAGATGTTACCTTCTGGGGGAACTCAAAGCCACGTTCATGTGGTTAGAACAGCAGTTAGTGAAACCTCAGCTCAACAGCCCACAAATGTTGGGCAAAAAAACAGCATACTTCATCATTTAATAGATCATCCACCAATCTCTTTTGCTCCATTTTTTTCCCCAGAAAAGCCTACAGCTAAAATTGCTATTCCATTTAGTGTGGAGACATGTTCAGAAACTGGAACATCAAATGTCACCATGGAAGATGATTTGGAAATTTATGAAAATTTTATTAAACCTACAGACTATGTAACAAAAACCTCAATCTCAGAAGATGCTTTTGCAAGAAAACAGATAATCAGCGAACTAATGTGTGGTCCACAGGGAACAATTGAATCGTTGGCAATACACAGTGAATATAAAGGTGACAGTGGTATAGGGGACTCTGAACTTCGAATAGACAATACCACCGATCTTTATAGTGATTTAGAATCACTGCAGCTAAATACACTGGAGCAGAATAAAAATTATTTGAAAATCTGTCAAAATGATATGAAAAATGAAGATTTAAGTGATGTTTATATGAGCACAGCAGAAAAATGTCAACTTAAAAAATTTGATCCTGCAGAAGAAATAAAATGTATGTGGGTAAAACACTCTGATTCACAACTTTATAATGCACAAAGTCCTTATATACCAAATTTGAATGTCAAAGATTGTGTTTCAGACAAATTATATAATGCATCTTCTCTGGCTAAAGTATGGCATGTGCCAAGAAGATCTTGTCTACCTGGGAAGACCTGCAAGGGTATGCTAACCTGTGGCACAGAATGTGTGGGGAAATGCTGTGGTGAGATCCTTAGTGAAAATCTTGTGATATCAAAACCTTCAGGACCTTTATGTGGTCCATTTGGACAGCCAATAAATGCATCTATGCAAACAATGTCAGTTTTCACCTCACTTGAACAGAAAATGAATAACCAATGTCCTACACCCACTAAAGATCATAATTCTTTTGATAGTGAACGCACAGAAGGTCCAAATGATCTTGATTGTGATTTAGCAAAAGGCTGCTTCGCAAAAGAAAAAGAACAACAAAACAAACCTCCCTTCATTAGTGTAAATAAGGGCATACACGATATGGGCTTTAAAAACACGGACACTACACATGTGGAAACATGTTATAAGGAAACAGGTGTTACACTTGGAAGGCTAACAGCACAGTTAGGCATATCCAGTGGTGCAGACAACACAAATATGTCCACTTCTGCTGAAGATGACACTAATAACTGTAACAGCATTACTCTTGTAAAGCCAGCATTCCATAAAGACGGTGAGCTACAGGACCATATAACATCTGTAATTACAATTCAAACCAAGGGCACTGAAAATAGCACATTTTCACATAAGTGTTCTCAGCTGGAAGATATAAAGGAGATGTCAAACATAAAATCTGTGCTTTGTCATAGTCCATCCAATATGGGGGCAAACACACCACTGGGGGTTCAAACCTCTGTGTATATGAGAAACTCGACAGCAATGAAGAATTCCATCAAGACATTCAAACAAAATGATGCTTATAGTGGTGTAATGAATGCAGAACATCACAGAGATATTGAACTTTCTAAACAAAGGCAGAAACCTTGTTTTATAGACTCCAGGCACTCTTCTGAACCACCATTCCAAAGCCTAACTTCTGCCGATCTTCCCTATTATAGCACAGCCTCCTATGATTATCCTCCATACCAGAGAACAAGCTCCTCTGTTGATCAGAGAACAGTTTCCTTTCCTGATCCAGCCAACAATAACACAACATCATCTACTGTTCCATCCTACCAGAGCACAGACTTCTCTCATGATGCATCCTACCAGAACAAAACTTCTTCTGAAACAGTTTACCAGAGCATGATCTTCTCTGATGGTCTACCATACCAGAGTAAACCCCCCTCTGATAAAGCACCATACCAGAGCACCACTTCCTCTGGTGATCGACAGTATCAGAGCACAACCTCATTTGATCATTTGCCAAATCAGAACACAACATACTCTGCTGATCCACACTGCCAGAGTGCAGCTTCCTTTCCCGATCTAGTCAATAACAGCAAAGCCTTTTTTCCTGATGCATCTTACCATAGCACAGACTTCTCCACTAACCCATGCTACCAAAGCACAACTTCTTTGGATCCAACTTACCAAAACATGACCTCCTCTGATGATCCACCACACCAGAGCACAACCTCCTCTGATGATCCACCACACCAGAGTATAACTTCCTCCAATGATCCTCCCCATCTGTGTACAACTTTTTTGGATCCAACTTACCAAAACATGACCTCCTCTGGTGATCTAGCATACCAGAGAACAATATCCTCTGATGATCCGCTACACCAGAGCACAACCACCTCTGATGATCCACAACACAAGAGCACAACCTCCTCTGATGATCCACAACACCAGAGCACAACCTCCTCTGATGATCCACAACACCAGAGCACAACCTCCTCTGATGATCCACAACACCAGAGCACAACCTCCTCTGGTGATCCACAACACCAGAGCACAACCTCCTCTGGTGATCCACAACACCAGAGCACAACCTCCTCTGGTGATCCACAACACCAGAGCACAACCTCCTCTGGTGATCCACAACACCAGAGCACAACCTCCTCTGATGATCTAGCATACCAGAGCACAATATCCTCTGATGATCCACCACACCAGAGCACAACCTCCTCAGATGATGATCCTCCACATCAGAGCACAACCTCCTCTAATGATCCACCACACCAGAGTATAACTTCCTTCAATGATCCTCCCCATCTGTGTACAACTTTTTTGGATCCAACTTACCAAAACATGACCTCCTCCGGTGATCTAGCATACCAGAGCACAATATCCTCTGATGATCCGCTACACCAGAGCACAACCTCCTCTAATGATCCTTTACACCAAAGAGCAACTTCCTCTGATGATTTTCCACACCAGAGCACAACCTCTTTTGATGATCAATCGAACCAGTGCACAACCTCCTCTGATGATTCACCACACCAGAGCATAACTTCCTCCAATGATCCTCCCTATCTGAGCACATCCCCCTCTGATGACCCACCACACCAGAGCACAACCAACTCTGATGATCCCCCACACCAGAGCACAACCTCCTCTGACAATACACCACACCAGAGCACAAGCTCCTCCGATGATCCTCCACACCAGAGAACAACCTCCACTGATGATACACAACACCAGAAAACAACCTCCTCTCATGATCCACTACATCGGATCGCAGGCTCTATTCTTGATTCATACTACCAGGACCCAGCTTCCTCTCCTGATCAAGCCAATGATAGGCCAAACTTCTCTACTGACCCATCCTACCAGAACACAATTTATTTCGATCCATTGTGCAAGAACATGGCTTCCTCTGATGATTTGCCATACCAGGGCACAACCTTGTCTGATAATTCACCATACCAGATTACAGGATCCTCCCTTGATTCTTATTACCAGAATTCAGCTTTCCCTCTTGAGTCAGCCAATATTAGAACAAACATTCCTACTGACCCACCCTGCCAGAGTACAATTTCCTGTCATATTTCACCACACCAGAGCACCATCTCCTCCAATGAACCACCACACCAGAGTACAACCGCCTATGATGATTCTCCACACCAGATCACAAGCTCTTCTGATTCTGACTACCAGAGCACAGCTTCTTCTTCTGATCCAGCCAATGATAGGACAAACTTTTCCAATGACCCATCCTGCCAGAGCACAACATCTTTTAATCCAATTTGTCAAAACATGACCTCCTTTGATGACCCGCCATACCAGAGCACAACTTCCTCTGAAGATCTGCCACACCAAATTAATAGTGTCTCTGCTGATTCCATTTGCCAGACCACAATCTCCTGTCTCAAGCTACCCTACCAGAGCACAGCATCCTCTCCTGATCCAGCCAATGATAGTATAAACTCCTTTCCTGATCCATTCTACCATAGTACTGACTTCTCTTCTTATCCACCATACCAAAGCACTACTTCTTCTGATCCCCCGTACCAGAGCATGTCCACCTTTGCAGATTCCCCTTGCCAAAGCGTAACCTCTTTTCCTGATCAACCCTACCAAGTCACAAGCTCCATACTAAAATCAACTTTTCAGTCTAATAATACCTCTCAAGATCAATCTGGTCAAAGGGAAAACATCTACTTTGATCTAAGCAGCCAGGGCTTATGTAATAACAATGTTACAGGTAATCTATGCACAAGTTCCTCTCCTGATGTAAAAAAACCAATACAAGATGAATATGGAGCTTTAGTCAAGAAGAATGACTATGCATTCCTAGAGGAATTAAGAAGAATATTTTTAGATTGTCAAGGTCAAGGCTTAACAAATTTAGACTCAGGGATTGTCTTAACAAAAAATGTGACTGTGGACAACAGCATTGCTCTCATTGCTCTGGTGAGTTCACTTTATGAAATTCAGATGGTAATGCAAAATAAGTTAACTGAGAATATTTTGGGGCACCAAATAAAATCCAATAATGTTTACTTAGTTATAATCGAAGCACCAACATTCTTACAACATTAAGCAACAAGTGCACTAAGTAAAAATATAAGACAAAATTTTGTGATCCAAGACTGAAATGTAAACATAACACAAAATTCTTAAAATATCATACTTATTATAAAATAATCCTACCAAGGAAAAACATTACCCATACGCATATTAACCACTTGAGGACCGCCGCACGCCGATGTACGTCGACAGAATGGCACGGCTGGGCACATGGGCGTACAGGTACGTCCCCTTTAAGAGCCCAGCCCTGGGTCGCGAGCGCGCCGCCGGCGGCGCGCTCGTGACCCGGTCCTCTTCTCCGTGACCGTCCCCGCGGGAACAGTGGACCCGATCGCCGCTGGTGTCCCGGGATCGGGTCACAGAGAGGAAGAACGGGGAGAGGTAAGTGTAAACAAACCTCTCCCTGTGCTTCCTAGTGAGCCTGTCACGGATGGTCTGTTCTCTGTTATAGGGAACGACGATCAGTGACGTCACACGCTAAGCCACGCCCCCCCACAGTAAGTAAAACACATCAGGGCACACTTAACCCCTACAGCGCCCCTCCTGGTTAACCCCTTCACTGCCAGTGTCATTTTCACAGTAACCAGTGCATTTTTATAGCATTGATCGCTGTGAAAATTACAATGGTCCCAAAAATGTGTCAAAAGTGTCCGATGTGTCCGCCATAATGTCGCAGTAATGAAAAAAAATCACTGATCGCCGCCATTACTAGTAAAAAAAAAAAAAATTGATAAAAATGCCATAAAACTATCCCCTATTTTGTAAACGCTATAACTTTTGCGCAAACCAATCAATAAATGCTTATTGCGATTTTTTTTTACCAAAACTATGTAGAAGAATACACATCAGCCTAAACTGAGGAAAAAATATGTTTTTTTTAATATATTTTTTGGGGATATTTATTATAGCAAAAAGAAAAAAATATTGAATTTTTTTCAAAATTGTCGCTCTATTTTTGTTTATAGCGCAAAAAATAAAAACCGCAGAGGCAATCAAATACCACCAAAAGAAAGCTCTATTTGTGGGGAAAAAAATGACGCCAATTTTGTTTGTGAGCCACGTCCCACGACCGCGCAATTGTCAGTTAAAACAAGGCAGTGCCGAATCGCAAAAAGTGGCCAGGTCTTTAAGCTGCATAATGGTCCGGGTCTTAAGTGGTTAAAGCACACTACACTAGTACAGTACATACACTGAGGTTGATTTACTAAAGGCAAATAGACTGTGCACTTTGCAAAATGCAGTTGCACTCTGCAAGTGCAGGTGCCCCAGAGCTTGTACATGAGGAGCAGCTCATGCTGACTTCCATCATCCAATCATGTGCAAGCAAAAAATTCAGTTTTTTTTTTCCTTGCACGTGCTTGGGTATCCTTTGCAAAGTGGAGCTTTGCCTCATTTACTAAGCTCTGGAGCAACTGCACTGCAAAGTGCACAGTCTATTTGCCTTTAGCAAATCAACCCCAGTATGTCTGTAGTGGATCTGCTTATATTCAGTAAGCAATAATATGGTTCTGTTGATCTCATTGAGGTTACTAAAAGTGTCTGCTGTTTGGGATACAGTAACTTCTTGATTTGCACTGATTCTTTTATCCAAAAATGTGAAAAAATATAAACCCATCTGGCCATTTCTTCTTAGATTGTTTGTCCAGTTTGGAACTGTGGGAATTATACCAACTGTACCAAAGCAACATGGTGATGGATCCACATGGTGATGGACCGTAAATCCATCATCTGCACCCACTTTAGATCTGTGGTGTCCAGTATCTGTAATTTTAAATGTGGCCTTGAGAATACTTTGGTATACAGTACAGTATACTGCTGCTTTGCCTTTTAGGGTACAGACAGAGATTCACATGGCACAGTCTTTGTACAATGTGGCTCTGTGCTCACTGTATTATACAATGCAAATTTAAAATTTCTGAAACTTCATCATCTCTTCCATTCTTTTACCTTTGAAGCAGTGGCGGCTGGTGCTAAATTTTTTTTGGGGGGGACACAAACAGACCTCTCCAGGTCCGCACTCACCAGTGGATGCCTTGAGACTTACCTACAAATGGAGCCCTCCATCATTCACGGCTCCCCTGATACCCAGGGGCTTCCGTGTTAACCCGGTCTTCTTTCCGGGTTCCAAATCTTCAGGCTCCTGTCCTGATTGACTGGGAGGAGAAGCTGGGAGAAGTGACACGATGGCGGAAATTGATTTGCTAAAATCACAAGTGGGAGGGTTCGCGGCGTAGTGCAGTGTGCAGACAACCTAAAATAAGCCAATCAGAGCCTCAGGCTCTAATCACAAGCTTGTAAAAAGATCACGGACCTAATAGAAACCTATTAGTCCGGTGCCCCACACACAGTGCATACACATAGATTGATTTTTAAATAAATGATAATATGACTAACATTTTTTTACTTTTAGTGCTAGCTGTCCTATGGTGGACTACTGCTCCCAGTCAGTCCTCTTCAGGCTCTGCCAGCCCCCCTGACAGCAGCTGTCTGACTTCACTGTCCATGACATCACAGTCTCTCCCATGGCTCTACATCCATCTTAGACTGCACACTCCCAGTCCACTCCGGTATGCCTCCCCAGCTCTCCCAACTGTGCCTGTCACTCACCAGCCCTCCTGGCTGCGTTCCGGTGGATCCCTCCTGGAGACTTGCCCGGCAACACTACCTCCCGTTGTCCTTCTCGATCCCTCTCTGTACCTCCTGTCCAGATCCTGCTTTGTTTCTCAGCAAGGCTCCGACTTTCATCTGAACCCCTCAGACCCAAGGTCACCCCCCCCCAGACTGGGGAGTGGTATCTGTGAGTCACCAGCCTACACTGAGCCACTCCCAGCCCATGCAGATAAAAAAAAACAGGCCTAGCACTGATTAAATTTACCTGCACTTACCTGCACTTACCAAAATCCTACTTCTAGCACTTACCTAAACTTAGAGGGTGCTACAACATAAAAATAAACACATTCCTTATTTGGTTATTCTGGTATTATTTGAATATGGGGATCGTTTCTATTCTTTAGGAGCCCATTCACACAGGGGCAACTTTGGATCCGACTTCAAATCGCCCCAGGTCGCCCCTAGTCGTCTCAAGTCGCGCTGCATGAGAAAATCAATGTAAGTGAATGGAGCAGTCTTAATGCACACTACTGCAGTCGCTCCGACTTCAAAAATGGTCCCTGTACTACTTCAATCCGACTTCTAGGCAACCTGTACCCATTGATTTCAATTGAAGTCACTCAGAAGTCGGATCCCCTGTCTTACAGGAGCAACTTTCCAGGAAGAGAACATACATTTCTCAGGCAAACCTCTCCCTCCCCCCTCCCTCCCACAGAGCTGATTGTTGTTTGATTGGCCACTGGAATGTCTCCTGTCCTGCAGGCAACTTGAAGTTGCCTTGTAAGTAGCTTCATGTCGCGCTGTGATTCATACTCAAGTCGTGTCCAAGTTGCCTGCCAAAATCGCGCTGGAAGTCGTGTTGCCCCTGTGTGAATGGAGTCTAAATGTATTTGTTTATGTGTTTACATTTCAACTCTGGATTTTATGCTTTTTAATTGGGTTAGAACTTCTGTCATGGCTGTTATCATGCTCTATGGCTTAATTTGGAAAATCTCCCCTGTGTTTTTATCCCGAAACACAAGGAAAAGAAATGAAAGGAAAGGGAGCCAACAGAAAAGCACTGACAGAAATAAAAATCTCATTGGGGTATTTCAATGTAGCACATCCAACAGAAAAAAAATATATGTATAAAATATATATATATATATATATATATATATATATTGTGAGATGGGGGTTGTTTAGCTCAAGTGGTAAATGCGTTTTTTCAGCGATTCAAGCCAGTCAGGAACTATATTTAAGGGCATGGTAGCCCATTTTTATTAGAAAGGCAAAATAAAAGTCCAAACAAAGCTTTCCCACGCAGGGGTTCTTCTCCATTAAATACACAGAACAGAAAATGCTAGCCCACCTGGCTCTCTGTAGCAGTACTTCTGCACTTTATCCTGGTCAGCCAGACCACCGGACTCCTCAAAGTAGACGGCTTCCCTTTAGCGTCCACAGCTCTGCCTCTTGCAGTCACCAACTTTCTGTCTGCCTCTTGCAGTCATCAACTTCTTGGCTGTCTCCTACAGCCTCTCTGACTCCTGAAGACCTCCTGTCTCTTGGTGTGGAGCCGTCTCCAACTGGGAGCCATGAGGTCTTCCCATACATTCATTATAAGGGCTGTGCTCACCTGAGCACACACCCTGCTGGTAATCAGCAAAGTCTGGACACAGGGTTGGAGATCCCATCCCTCCCAAGACACTGTGGAATCTCCAAACTACAAAGCCCCTTTCCAGAATACCAAAACCTGGAGAAAGCTGCGAAAGCAGTCTTCTCCAGTCCACATCTACGCTCTGTAGTCTTGCACCTTGCAAATGTGCAGACCCTGTGTCCAGCAAACTGTCCATTTTACCGTGACAGTAGCTCCTACTGTCACAATATATATATATAAATATATATATATATAATATAAATATATATATATATATATAGTGGATATAAAGAGTCTAAACACCCCTGTTAAAATGTCAGGTTTCTGTGATGTAAAAAACTTAGTCAAAGATAAATCATTTCAGAACCTTTTCTACCTTTAATGTGACCTATAAACTGTACAGCTCAGTTGAAAAACAACCTGAAATCTTTTAGGGGGAGGAAGTCAAAATGAAAAACTAAAATAATGTGGTTGCATAAGTGTGGACACCCTCTTATAACTGAGGATGTAGCTGTGTTCAGAATTAAGCAATAACATTCAAACTCAGTACACACCTGTCAGTACACACCTGCCATCCTTTTAAGGTGCCTCTGATTAACCCCAAATAAAGTTCAACTGTTCTAGTAGGTCTTTTCTGACATTTTCTTGGTCGCATCCTACCGCAAAAGCCAAGGTCCGCAGAGAGTTTCCAAAGCATCAGAGGGATCTCCTTGTTAAAAGGTATCAGTCAAGAGAAGGATACAAAAGAATTTCCAAGGCATTAGATATACCATGGAACACAGTGAAGACAGTCATCATCAAGTGGAGAAAATATGGCACAACAGTGACATTACCAAGAACTGGACGTCCCTCCAAAATTGCTTAAAATATGAGAAGAAAACTGGTCCGGGAGGCTGCCAAGAGGCCTACAGCAACATTAAGGGAGCTGCAGGGATATCTGGCAAGTATTGGCTGTGTGGTACATGTGACAACAATCTCCCATATTCTTAATATGTCTGGGCTATGGGGTAGAGTGACAAGACGGAAGCCTTTTCTTACACAAAAAAACATCCAAGCCCGGCAAAATTTTGCAAAAACACATCTGAAGTCTCCCAAAAGCCTGTGAGAAAATGTGTTATGGTCTGATGAAACCAAGGTTGAACTTTTTGGCCATAATTCCAAAAGAAATGTTTGGGCAAAAACAACACTGCACATCACCAAAAGAACACCATACCCACCGTTAAGCATGGTGGTGGCAGCATCATGCTTTCGGGCTGCTTTTTTTCCAGCTGGAACAGGGGCCTTAGTCAAGGTAGAGGGAATTATGAAAAGTTCCAAATGCCAGTCAATATTTGCACAAAACCTTGAGGCTTCTGCTAGAAAGCTGAACATTAACTTCTTAAGCCCCGGACCATTTCGCTGGTCAAAGACCAGGCCACTTTTTGCGATTCAGCACTGCGTCGCTTTAACTGACAATTGCGCGGACGTGCGATGTGGCCCCCAAACAAAACTGACATCCTTTTTTTCCCCACAAATAGAGCTTTCTTTTGGTGGTATTTGATCACCTCTGCGGTATTTATTTTTTTGCACTATAAACAAAAATAGAGCAACAATTTTGAATAAAATGCTATATTTTTTACTTTTTGCTATAATAAATATCCCCAAAAAATATATAAAAAAAGTTTTTTTTCTTCAGTTTAGGCCGATACGTATTCTTCTACATATTTTTGGTAAAAAAAAAATCGCAATAAGCGTTTGTTGATCGGTTTGCGCAAAAGTTATAGCGTCTACAAAATAGGGCATAGTTTTATGGCATTTTTATTAATATTTTTTTTACTAGTAATGGCGATTTTTATCGTGACTGCGACATTATGGCAGACACATCGGACACTTTTGACACATTTTTGGGACCATTGTCATTTTTAAAGCGATCAGTGCTATAAAAATGCACTGTTTACTGTGAAAATGACACTGGCAGTGAAGGGGTTAACCACTAGGTGGCGCTGAAGGGGTTAAGTCAGTACTAGGGAGTGATTCTTACTGTTAGGGGGCGTGGCTACATGTGACACGTCACTGATGAATGTTCCCGATCACGGGGCGGCAAATTTAAAGGGACGTACCTGTACGCCAATGTGCCTGCCCGTGCCATTCTGTCGACGTACATCGTCGTGCGACGGTCGGCAACTGGTTAAGAGAAATTTCATCTTTCAGCATGACAACGACCCAAAGCATACATCCAAATCAACAAAGGAATGGCTTCACCAGAAGAAACCAAAAGTTTTGTAATGGGCCAGCCAGAGCCCAGACCTGAATCCCATTGAAAATCTGTGGGGTGATCTGAAGAGGGCTGTGCACAGAAGATACCCTCGCAATCTGACAGATTTGAAGTGTTTTTTCAAAGAAGAGTGGGCAAATATTGCCAAGTCAAGATGTGCCATGCTGATAGACTCATACCCAAAAAGACTGAGTGCTGTAATAAAATCAAAAGGTGCTTCAACAAAGTATTAGTTTAAGGGTGTGCACAGTTATGCAACCATATTATTTTATTTTTTTATTTTTACTTTCCTACACCTAAAAGATTTCAGTTTGTTGCTCAGCTGAGTTGTACAGTTTATAGGTCACATTAAAGGTGGAAAAAGTTCTGAAATGATTTATCTTTGTCTCATTTTTTTTACACCACAGAAACCTGCCAATTTAACAGGGTTGTGTAGACTTTTTATATGCGCTGTAAATATATATAAGTTTATGACTATAGTGCTTAAAACAATATACGCATGACCATCAGATAAATAACACACAGCATATTATGTGAAAAAATGCATATAAATCATAAAGAATCATGAACACCAGTCCATGAAAAAAAAAGTAGATTAAAATCGAATATAGTTAATCTTCCGGACTGTGCATTCCCATCCACCAGAACAGATCTTGGCTTAACAGAAAACACACACCTCAGTACCCTTCACTCCACCTATGGGTGTCCTCTCTCTCAGCTGCTTGAATAGACCTCACCAGTAAGAAGAGGTCAATAGCGCTTTGCAGTAGTATAGTGGCACTCCTTCCACTGGCTAGATACTCAAAGTCCACAGCTCCAAGCGAGATGTCAATCATATAAAACATAAGAGGAAAAACCTATAGTGTATTTATTCTGAAGCCTCGTACACACGGCTGGTTTTCTCGGCAAGAAAACTGCTGGCAGAGCTTTTTGCCGAGAAAACCGTTCGTTGAGAAAACTGCCGGGAATCTCGACGAGAAAAATAGAGAACCTGCTCTCTATTTTCTCGTCGGGATTCTCGTCGGCCTGTTTCCCGACTAGAAAACCACGTGTGTGTACGAGGCTACAAGCTTACCTGTCTTCCGGTAAGCCCGCGCATGCTCGATGAGACTTTGACGCATGCGCGGTAGCTTACAAGGGTAGTGTAGGGTGAAGCAAGATGGCGGCGACGGCATCGAATGTGACGAGCGCATGCTCGTCATACTCGATGACGTCACTGCGTTCTCGCCATTCAAAAGAACGGCAGTTCTTTTGAATGGTTGTCTGTATGCACGGCTTGGCAAGAAAAGCTTGCCAGGAATCTCGTCAGGAAAAACATTTTTTTTTTCCTGACGGGATTCTCAGGCCGTGTGTACAGGGCTTAACTCTGGGTATTGGTTTGCACAGTCACATTAAGACACGCTACACATCTTTTACAGGATAATGGAAGTATGCTTATGAAAATGGAGGTTGTTAGCACAAAGTCTATGTAACTAGATATCCATCTCTTATGTCTTGCTCTCGCTGGATTCCTCATTACTAGATGACCAATCCCCCAAAGCCGCTGCTCTTCACTGGCTGCCCCCTTTACTGACGTCTTTATACACAATGCAGGACCACTGGGTCCTGCAGTGTACATAAGCACATTCACACTCCAGGTCTGTATAGTACAGTGTTTCTCAACCTACTAGTGCCGTGACCCCTTGATAAAATTTCCCAAGTTGTGGGGACCCCTAACGGTGCTGGGAGGAGTTCTGATCAGCCAACTTAGGTGCTCTCGATCAAGGTCATCTGCTGATCTGAGAACAGTAGTGGGGACTTTTAATGGCAACTCTAATCCCAGGTAGTGTTACTCACTGTGTCTCCAGCTCTGTGGTGTCTCGTAGCACTGACACTTATGCCGAAATCAGGAGATAGGGTCTCCTCCAACCCCTCTCACTTCACATCCCTCACCAGTCAGTTGACCTCTAGTCTCTGCCCCCCACCCATGCCATCAACTGAATGGGCTACTGGAACAGCCCAGCTAGGCAGCAACAGGCTCCAGGGACAGCCCTGCTGGGCGGCCACGAAAAGGCTTGGAGAATGGTGCGGGCTTCAGGAACAGCCCAGGATACGGGGACCCCTGGCAAATAATCATTTGACTCCCGAGGGGGTCCCGACCCCTAGGTTGAGAACCACTGGTATAGTAGGCAGAGTAGACTGCCAGCTAATGAGAGACTGAGGAGTTTTGCCCCCCCACGAGCTAGTCCCTTATGTTTAAGTCCACAAGTAATTTGGGTTGTGCTTGATTACAGTATATTTTGGAATTGCCACTTATAATGTAAACATTTTGAAGTCGCTGTGATCTTCTCATGCCGTACATAACTACTAACCTGATTTATTGATTTTCAGAGAGATGGATCTGAGCTGGGAATGCTGGCTCCACCTTCAAAGCTTTTCTTCTACTACCAGCTGGGAAAACATTTTTACATTACTAAGCAGCTGAGTGAGCAGTGGTATTGCGCTCAAGACCGAATAACAAAAGTTACCATGCTGATGAAAAAGGTAAATTATATATTGGGGCCTGTAGCAGGAACCAAAGGCTCATCTATGACAGCTCCTTCCTTCTATTCATTTTAAATAACAAATTATACATAAATACATCAATAATTAGGAACATACCCTCAGCCCCAATTTTTTTATATTTTAGCCTGCAGTGCAGGATTTGAAAAATTCAAGAACCTGTCATTATATCGGTCACTATATCATCTTTATTCTGACTGTATAAGGAATCATGCAAACAGGGCGTCTAAAAGCCAAAATTCTTAGTAGAAGAAAAGCTGCTTAAAAAACGCATTTTGAAGCCGTGTATTGCACACACGATTAGACGTGTCAAGCATTCGAATGTTAATGGCTTCCATTGGCCAGCGTATTAATTTATTTCAGCCAATGTGCCTAAACTCATCTAGTGTATAGGCAGACTTACGCAAATTTACACTCATTTAGGCATGTTCAGCATTGCCCTACACACGAGGGTACCTTTTGCGTGGTGCATGCTCAGCAATGCCCAGGATCAAGTGGAGACTGCAGTCATGTGAAGAACCTAACATTAAGGCAGTTCCCTGACTTAGAGATAAGCCTTCAACTTGTACAGTAAATAAATACAGAGTTACTCTGAAAAGTGACTTGTCATGACATGTCACTACGCACTGTAACTTGTATGTTGCATTAGGGGGGACATGCTGAGCCTGCGCCCACTCCACCAGTCCAGCGTACCTCTGTTACCCCACTCGCAGTAACAGAATGGGGTCCTGCTGTGCACATAGTGCAGACCTCATGCGTGCTCTCACTTAACTCCTTCCTTCCCGTACCTCGTGACCAGGCCATGAATCTCCGTAATGCGGGTTCAGATCCAATTGCTACTGGCAACCAACTGTTAAGAAGGGAGCCAGACATCGACCCCCTCGCTACTGGAGGACCTGTCGCCTTACCAGGTACCACACCTAAAGAATGGTTGCTTGTAGCTTGTTCCTTCACTTGGTAACCCACAGCAACTATACTCCTCTTCTTGTCTTTGCTATGATATTACTTCATACTCCTATGTGCTTTACAGACCCAGAACCAACATGCACCTCTTTAAAGCGGAGCTCCGCCATAAAAAAATAATATTAAAAGCCAGCAGCTACAAATACTGCAGCTTCTGACTTTTAATAAATGGACACTTACCTGTCCTGGAGTCCAGCGACGTCAGCAGCAGAAGACGAGCAATCGCTGGTCTCTCGGCTGCCCCCACCGCCATCATCGGTGAGAGAATCAGGAAGTGAATCGCTGCGGCTTCACTGCCCGGTTCCCTACTGCACATGCACGAGTCGCGCTGTGCCGTCCTCACTGTTCCCCATTGTGTTCTGGGAGCCGTGTGTTTCCCAGAACACAACGGGGGGGGGGGGATACTGATGTACTGTCCGCAGGTCCCCGCAGAATCTTTGCCCGGAAGAGGGTGCAAATACTTAGACAGGTATCTGCACCCCCCTCCCCCCTAAAAGGTGCCAATTGTGGCACCGGAGGGGGGGGGGGAATCCGATAAGCGGAAGTTCCACTTTAGGGTGGAGCTCCGCTTTAAATAACTTCAGAGCAGGCTCATAATGGTTAAGGTCATTTTTACTGATCAGGTTGCAGCATACAGTTCAATGTAAACAATGTTCTTCCCCTAACCCTAACTACCGTGGCGTGGCTGCCTAGGCATACCTCTGTGAGGTGAGAGGCCATTATGGCATTGTTAATGGTTTGGATGTCTCCAGAAGTCCTAATGTCTTCAGCAGCAGTCCCGATTCCACGTACAGAACAGAACCAACCAGTTAAGCTAAGAAGAGCCAACTCCTGGACCTCAGCCTTCCCCCTTTTTATAGCACAAGTGGGCTGGTTAGGACCAAAAAGCCCGGAACTGAACTTCCACAAGTTAACCCCTTTCACCACCTGGGCCTGCCACTAACTTACTAGAACCAAACACAATTCAACCTGTCTACACACTTTTGATCTATTTTTTTTTTTCCCCAGCCTCTTCTAATGCATCTGTAAACATCTATCTGTGCACGGACACTTAGGCTAACATAGATGTGCTTTTACAGGCAGAAAATAACACCAAATGCCTGTTTTTAAGTTCACTGTGCACAAGGCCTAAATCTCCTTCACTTGCTAACCTTTAGTGAAGGTGATGTTTCAGACGCTGTCTCTGCCTTCTCAGAGAAGTCCTATGCACAGCAGTTGCAGAGAACAGCTTCTGCGCAGGCCAAACTTTTGCAGAACTTCCAGCATACGGTTTACCTCATAATTGGCATCATAAATTGTTCGAAGGAGAAAATTCAGCAAGTAGAATCGGAGAAGGAGAAACAATTCCATTTGGCTTCCTTTATTTAAAATTATTGCTCAAATTCATCTTTTTTACCCTCCTCCTCCATAACTACATCTCCCCACTGCATTTCCCTAATCATGATAAATTCCTGTTCATATTCTCTCCCGTCTCAAGTGCGATAGCTCAAAAAGGAAGTTCTTTCCCCCCCTTGCTCGTCTCAGCAGCTATTTGGCTGTTTGCCGTCATTATTTCTTTAAAATATTTACTCATGAATATTAAGCACTGCTATTAACAAGGGAACCTGCTGACAGATTCTAGGGTAATGGAGACTATCATTTCTAGATATTCTCAAGCCCAACGGGAGTGTGGCAGGCTGAGGGGGAGGGAGCATTTGTAATTAAAATTTGAGACTCTTCGATTAACTTGTGGTTAGTGTATTTTTGTTTTCACAGACTCAGAACAAATAACAGTAGGTACTGCAGGTTGCTGTAAGGAGAGTTTGGTTGCCACTTTTTTTTACAGTTGTGATCAGCTGTAAATAATTCATGGCCTCCATGTTGTTATGGTTTATTAGGCTTCCATGTTATGTTTGCCTGTGTTCTACACACCAGAAACAACTCAGGCAACAAGTGAACAGCTAATGCAGTTCAGCTTGGTCTCCATTTAAAACAGAAAGCAGATATAGCTTTCCGCTATTCTCAGTATTACTCAACATTGCGAGCTGCATTTTACGAGCCATTTATAAAATGCAACCCGTGGTGGGGATTATGTAGTGAGTTCTCTCAGTCACATGACCTGGCCTTTTCTCTATTTTTTTCACAAACTTATTTTTAATCACACTGTGGTTGCTTCAGAGTACCGGAGCAGGTGAAGAGCAATGGATTTTTTTGAACCGCACTACTGTACATTTTGTTTTTGAGCAGCTCTATAACCTTGGTAAGGCCATACTACTGCTTTATAGACCCCTCTATTAAGATTAGGAGGTTCACAGTCCTCTGGATAGTACTGCAACTTCTTCATATTCATTGTTTGGGCTCTTGCATACAGCGTACGGTTGTATGCAAAAATTTGAAATGTTTCTGTTTTTGTGCATATGGCTATATGTTGTACCCATGTTTAGCTCTGTCATATACACAAGTGCAGCAGTGCACAGCCATTCATGTCAATCACAAGCTGTGCGCTGCACCTGGGCTGCCTGGGTGGAGAAAATACGCTGGCAATTACGCTAAACAGCTTCAGCCAGCCAAGAGGCCTTGAATGTGCTTCCTTCCCTCAGATAGGCATGTGTCTGTACATAATAGTTTGTGTGAATTGACCCCAAAATTTGGTTTGCAAGGAAATATTTAACATGTAAACTGCAGATTTCGGGAAAAATAGAGTGTTTATTTGTATGCAGTGGAGAGTGGAGAGTGGGTTGCCATTGTTCTTTTAGACTGTTATTTATAATATGTTGCTGATATGTATGCTGGAATTGGCAGATCTTTTGTACTTGTTTTGCTCTGAACCATGTATGTGTGAATACCTTTTGTGCTCAATAAACACGTTTTGTTTGATAAAAAAAAAAATGCAGATTTCACTAAAATTCCCTGGACCTGGAAATGTCTCTTACCATTTTCAGCATCTTCACTCTTTTTGGTGTGGGTTAAACTAAAAAACAATTCTGCTCTAATGCTGCAGAAGGTGAGTCCCGTGGCTGGTGACACTGTGTGCTGGCTGGGATATAAGGTTCATCAGGCTTACCTTAGACTACAGAAAAATGGCACCTGGCCGCACACAGGATTAGCGGACTGTAAGCCTAGGTTCACACTGACAGCGGGGATAAAATCGTGCGAGTTCAGCTGAACTCGCACAATTTCATTCCCGCATGTCAGTCACGACTTTGGGGGTGATTTCAGAGACATCTGTACGGGTTTCTGCACAGATGTCTATTGAAATCGCACCCCAAAGTCACCAAAAGTAGTACAGAAACTACTTTTGGGAATCGGTGTGGCACCACAAAGTTGGCGTTGCACCGATTTGGACGGTGCCATTGCCGGCAATAGCTACCGTTTTGGCATGCGATTTGATCGCTACAATGTGAACCAGGGCTAAAGCTAAGATAGTAAAAGATAATGAGAATTGGCTCCTGCTTGGTTCTCCACGCATGGAAGACCCCACCCAATGCCTTTCGCATGAAATGCATTAGGGGGGGTTCTTCTATGGGTGGAGAACCAAGCTGAAGCCAATTCTCATCATCTTTACTATCTTAGCTTTATAATCTGCTGATCTTTTGTGTGGCAGGGTGCCATTTTCCTGTAACCTTGTGTGGCAGGGTGCCATTTTCCTGTAACCTTGTGTGGCAGGGTGCCATTTTTCTGTGGTTCATGTTATCTCATTCATACCTATCCCTAACAGATTTTGCTGTTTAGTCACTAGCTAATCACTTGGAAGAACTTTTGATGGAGTGCCACCATTTAGACAAGCAATTGTTTTTTGGGGGTAGGTGATAGAGGATGGTAGCACTAACAGCAGCTTAAAGTGAATACACTGGCAACAGGGATGATGGCTTCTTACAATACTGAGGTAACAAAAATGAATAAACAAATATATAATGAAGTGCTGTATATGTGTATAGTTTTGTGAGCTTAGGGACAATATTGTGCAAACTTTTACTAGACGTCTAAGGCCAAAGTCATTCTAGCCAATGTCACTGCTAATAGGATCCAAGAAGAAACTAAGAACTGCATCAGGGGGATTATTGAGGGTTCTACGCTCCCCCCAATTATGATTACTTCTACAAGGGGCCACAAAAACAATAAAATGCTATATACTTCCAATATATTGGAGATGCTTTTGCACAACAAATCCAAATTAAACTGGTGTTATTCTTCCAGGCACTTATGATGCCCAGTAAAATGCAGTTTGTTCTGCATTTAAGCAGAATTTAATTCTAACAAGTTGGACTTATCTGTCTCTTCTGTCATACTGTAAGTACTTATCCCTGCCTGTCAATGTTAATGTACACTAAGCCACACATGCGCAGCTCAGTGTACATTTATGACAGAACTTGGTGCCATAATGATGTGACTCGTGGCTGAAGAGTCCAAACCTAGAAGGAAGACCGGGAGAAGATGGCAGCACCTGTGACAGACAAGAGTGCTGACACTACAGTGCTGAAGGAGATCGTTTGACAGGTAAGTCAGCTAAAATGTGCTAATACGCTGTGCATACTAGTACATTAAAGTGTGTGCACATACTAAAAATAAACTTCTGTTATTTACTTCCTTTGTTCTATTAAATGTACTGTTAAAAACATTTTGTCATATCTGTTAAAAAAATGCAAAAAAAAAAAAAACAACCAAAACAGGTTAGCAGATGTCTGTATATTCAGCATTTTATCTGGAGTTCCGCTTTAATTTATTAATAAATCTCACTTTGATAATAACAATCCATTCTTTTTTTTAATCTGCTAAAACTGATCTTCTCCGTTTCCTAGGTTCCTGTCACCTCCAACTGGATGAAGCAATTACATAACTTCTTACTTCTCCCTAAGCACCCCAGACTTCTGACTCCATATGCAGCTATCAGTAACAGGACTGGCTCTATACTCTTTCTGATGGAAGACAAACCTCTACTAGGCACTAGAAGTAAAATTCTTTGCAACCATTTATGTGTAGTTATAATTTCTCTTTGGCACAATGACATATTCATAGCCATACATAAGTGACTATGAGGCCTAGCATTTTGTGGCTGCATAATGATTCTTCTAGGCAGCAATATTGTTTGGCATATCATTTTGGACAGTCTTCATGAATATGTTGTTTCACGCTAGGCATAAGATGATATTTGGCGTCCAGATCAGCATAAACAGTAGCAAGGCTATCTCAAGTGCAGCAGTGAGCAGTAGTAGTGTTTATTCTCCTGAGTGCTGGAACTATACTGCCAGAGCTTATTTATGCCAGCAATGCTGGTCTTAGACCGACTGGGTATACACTGTCCAAAGGAAAAGGAGGATGGTAGCAGAGGGGCAGGGGAACAAAGGGAGCTTGCAAAATAATGATTACAGGAGGGGTAGTTCATTGTTCTTCTGCCGGCTATTATTGGGGCCCTTTAAGAGCATTGGTGCACTTAACAACAGTACTAATTAAGCTGCATGCAGTATAGGTATGGTATAGTCTCTGGCAATGTGGTAAAGGTTTGGTATAATGCGTCATAGGGTTGGTACAGGTGCAGTCTAGGTTTGGAATAAATGCGGTATAGAGTGCGGTATGGATATGGGTACACTTTGTGTCCAGCTCTCAGAGACTCAGTCCCTGCTTGCAGAATCAGCAATGGGTGAATAGCCCTCTCACCAAGCCCTGGGATGCTGCGGTGACCTCTTGCAGTACAAGGGGAGCTCCTTCGGTCTCTCCCCAAAAGCCCTTTGGTGATTAGCGATGGGAAGCAGAGGTTGAGTGGATGCTGCAGTCTCCCTGCAGCAATGGTGCAGGTGGTGGGATGTGGACAGTGCTGCGCTGCCTCCTGGGTGTCCTTACTCCGGCTCGGATCTCCTCTAGTATGGTCTCCTACTGGCATGTGAGTATTCAGACAGACATGCTCTCTCTCTAAATTTCTCAGTGCAAAGAGGAAGAACTTTCCTGAGCAGTTTAATAAAAATCATCTCTCCACTCCTTCTACTGCACAGCACCTATTGGGATCTGTAATGTAATGTAGGAGTCTATTTGCTTCATTATATGGCTTCTGTCTCAAACTACCACTGCTGGGATTCTCAGGGCTCTGTATAGATATCTATGGGCTTGCTTGGCTTTAGCTCTTCCCCTCCTGACCAGAGAAGAATGATGCAGCATAACATCAGTATCTCAGTAGAAGAGGGAGAGCAGAATAAAAGGCAATGGGGGTTATTTTCGAAAACTCTGCATAGAAACCAATCGGCTTCCAGGTTTTATTGCCAAACCTTAATTGAACAAGCTAGAGTTAGAAGCTGATTACTATGCACAGCTGCACCAAATTCTGAGTGCTTCAGTTTTAGTAAATTTCCCTCAAAGTCTCATTTTCCATATTGCTGTAGCCCAGCACCTGGTGCACACACATTTTTACAAGTTAGATAGATGCAGTCGAGACTGCTTGAACATGACCAGATCTGGGGGGGGAGGTGCTGGGGTGGGTTGTGCCCCCCCAGATTTCAGTTGCTCCCCCCACAGATCTGCCCGCCCAATATGTGTTGGAACAGCAGTGTAGCTGCAGCAGCCTACACACTGTGCAGGTCAAGGCTCAGGCGGTTTGTAAAGGAATGCACTGGCTCTAGGGTTGCCACCTCATCCCTTTAAACCCGAAAACACATATTAATTTAATGCAGATAAGGCACCAAGTGAGTTTAAATTACCACCTTACTCAGCCACATAACCTGTGTAATTAATATGTGTTTGGTTTTGAAGGGATGAGGTGGCAACCCTAAGGCTGCCTGGTTCACATCTATGAATTTTTTAGTGCGTTTTCAGTTTTGCAGAAACACACTACAGTCCATTTAACATGGTTTCCTATGGATGTAGTTCACATCTGTGCATTTTATGGAAAGGGACAGGGTTTTTATTCTGGTTTTTGGTTCCATAGACTTCAATGGTTTAAAGATGTGTATTGAAAAAATGCAAAATGCACCTAAAATATGCAAACTGCAACCTGCACAAGTGTGAATCAGGCCTAACTGGCTCTCAGCTCAGTTATGTGCACTTGGAAGTGCAGTCGCTGTAGATCTGAGGGGGACACGCAAGGAAAATAAAAAACAGCATTTTTGCTTCCACATGATTGGATAAGAGAAATCAGCAGAGCTTCCCCTTATTTTCGACCCTCCCCTCAGATCTACAGAAACTGCACTTGTCATGCACAGTATATTTGCCTTTAGTAAATCAACCTCAATGTGTAGTGTCCCTCACTACCAGTAGACTCTCATGCCGTGTACACACGACCGTTTTTAATGATGAGAAAAATGAAATTTTTTTAAATGGTCATTAAAAATTATCGTGTGTGGGCTTCAGAGCATTTTTCACGACGTGAAAAACGGCCATGAAAAAATTGGAACATGCTCTAATTTTTCACGTCGTTTTAAAAAAAAAATGCGCATGCTCAGAATCAAGTATGAGACGGGAGCGCTCGCTCTGGTAAAACTAGCGTTCGTAATGGAGATAGCACATTCGTCACGCTGTAACGGACTGAAAAGCACGAGGCTGAAAAGCGCGAATCGTCGCTCAACAAACTTTACTAACATGAAGGGTGGCGCCATCCGAATGTAAATGTCCCCTTTATAGTGCCGTCGTAAGTGTTGTACGTCACCGCGCTTTACTCGAGCATTTTTTTCCACGATAGTGTGTAGGCAAGGCAGGCTTGGGAAGAATCACATTGAGAAAAATGCTGTTTTTTTCAATTACATTAAAAACGGTCGTGTGTACGCGGCATCAGGCTTAGCTCAGTTTTGTGCTGTGTGTGAAGAGCACCTCGGCTCAGGGCTCTGTGACCAATCTGAGTGCAGCTTTTTTTCTCTTTTGATGGGTAGGCAGATGGAGGCTGTGATCCTAGGAATGGATCCCTGCAAAGTCCAAGTGGGCTTTCATGTGTTTTGCACTGAGCTCTACAAGCAGTTTCTTTGACCTCATGGCTTTTGCTCTAATACAGTATACATTCTCAGCTGTGAGGCTTTTTACAGAGAAGTGTGTGCCTTTCCAAATCAAGTCCAATCAATATAATTTACTACAGGTGGGCTCCAATCAGGGTTTGAAAACATCTCAGCAATGATCAAGAGAAACAGGAGGCACCTGAGCTAACTTTCAAGTGTTAGTAGGAGTAAGATAATATGGGGGTAGTGGCGCTGCCTAGTCCTGAAGACTGACCTACAGGACCTATTGGGGGATCTGAGTGATGTGACTCAGGCCCCTAGGGAGATATCTGAATGATATAATACAGTAAGAACAATCACGAACAATGACTATGCCCACCGGATGGCTCTGGGCTATATCAATGTACCAAGGTGCTAATAAACCTTATGTAAACAGGTGTGGACCTGTGAAAACACAGTGGATTGTAAAAGTGTCAATAATAAACATAAAAGTGCTGGGTACTATAAAAGTACTTCCAAATGCCCAAACGTAAGTGCATATACTGTGATACAAAAGGAATAGAAAAACTGTAAGGTATATATATATAAGTGCTAATATCTACACCACAAATGTGTATCCAATAATAGTGTAATGTCCAGCAAAAATTAATTAGTCCCAATTATTATCCAGTTGTAGACATCCACTTTCATATGTGTGAGAAAACAAATCTGTGCATAGTTCCACAGTGATTGGTGCTCTGTTACAACAGGGATCTTGAAGTGACTTTAGGTGCTCCCCCCACAAGGGTCCCCACTCACCAGCTCCTGTCACCCCTACAGGGGTAGTCAGCTTATAGGATCAGATCCAGTTGGTATCCGGCACTTGGTCCCGCAGCTCACCGGGGTCAGTCAGCTCCAGACGTTCCCACAGAAATCAAAGGTTAAAAATGGCAACAACAGCAAGTCTCCAGTATCTTCAAACAAAAAGAAAGTTGGCTCCCATGGTGTAGTACAAAATGGTTTGTTTTATTAAAAAAGCAATAGTTAAAAACAGGTACACAAACACCCAAAACCAGGTGCACAAACTTTCAAGTGTTGTTGCAAAGGGTCTGAATATTCACGTCAATGTGATATTTCAGTTTTTTCCCTTTTCATACATTTGCAAACATTTCTAAAATTCTGTTTTCACTTTGTCATTATGGGGCACAGAGTGTAGATTAATGAGAAAAAAAATGATTAAACTAACTGAAGTATCAGGCTGCAATATAACAAAACTGAAAAAATGAAGGGGGTCTGAAAACTTTATGAATGCACTGTATGTACCGTATATGTCTGCTATAAAATTTTAAGAGATTCAGTCCAAAAATTAGCTTTTTTCCAGGGTGGTGGCACAAAAATAGACACAATTTCTTAAATAGGAGCTGCTCAAACAGAGAAAACCACAAGGATAAAATAAGTTGTGTTAATAGTATGCCCCCCCCCCCCCAACATTTTTTAGGCTGGATTCACACTTGTGTGGTGCGAATTCCAGCTCTGTTATCTCTGCAAGGAGATAAGAGAGCTGTTCAGCGTTTTGTGTGCGGTGGAACATGCAAACTTGCTGACCGGGGGGGGGGGGGGGGGGGGGGAGTGTAGTGAGCATTGAAAAAAGTCCTGTTCAGAACGGAAGACATCTGCGAATCAGATGCGTGGCCATAGAAGATAATGGACCTGAATTCGCACCTGAGCCGCACCGCAATGTCTAGAAACCGCACACGTTTTTTTGGGCAATGCACAGTGCGAATGCATCGCACATATGTGAACCAGCCTCATTGAAAAGAATGTATTTTTTAATGTTATGCGAATTGGATGCGGTGTAAGCCGCAACCAATTCGCATAGGTGTGAACCCGGCCTTACTGCACCTCCATATCAGACAGGCTAGATCCAGCCCTGTGCTTAACCTCCCTGGCGGTATTCCCGAGTGTGGCTCGGGGTGAATTTTTCATACCAAAAGTGGTAACCCCGAGCTCGGGATTGCATTGCAGGATCCATGTAGAGGTTACTTACCTTGTCCCCTGGATCCTGCGATGTCTCCCGCTGTGATCTGCGAGCCGCCGTGTCTCGCTCGATTCACAGTGCCGAGCTCCGTTCCCTGCGAGCGTTGCGACGCACGGGGACGGAGCACGGCGCCAAATTCAAAAAGTAAAAAACACAGTATACATACAGTACACTGTAATCTTACATAACAGAACTGTATCAAATAATTACAGATCCCCTTTGTCCCTAGTGGTTTGTCCAGTGTCCTGCATGCACTTTTATATTATAAATACTGTTCTTTCTGCCTGAAAACTGGAGATTGTCCATAGCAACCAAAAAGTGTCCCTTTACGTCAAAAGTGCTTTTAGACCAGCTAGAAAACAGCGATAATAAATTAGAATCACTTGCAGAATTGAGCGATAGTGATTTGTGGGGAAATTTGTCATCAAACACTAAATCTAATGACAGCGACAATTCTGCAACTGAGCAAATTTCAGTGTTTTTGATTTGATTATATTGATGAATAATTTTTATTATTATTATATTAATATTTGTTATAATTATTTATATTTGTAGCACACGGACCTTTTCCTGCCTTTGGCTCACTTGCAGGTCAAGGCACACCGCGCTATATGCCCGTACCCTCCTGTTTGAGGAGGTTGAGCGGTGTTAACAAATTTGGGTCCTGCAGCAAGGTTTCCCAGCAGACTGGTTCTCGTCTCCTAGAGTATAGGGACAAGTCTCTATTGTTCCCCCAGGAAGGCCAATGTCCACACCACTTTAACTCCAATGCTGAGTTTATTTTATAAGCAAGGTTCAAGTTCAGCAGACAGGAAAGGTGGATGAGAGAAAGGACCATAAGGTTTGGGAGATAGGTCCAGGCACAAACTGGTACATTAGTCGCTACTCGATCCCGAGTAAGTTTAGCTCACCCGGATAGTCCCCTGTAAGAGCGGATCCTAGCAGCCGGGGTGACGCTCGAACGTTCACTTTAGGTTTCCTAGAGATACGATCGGGAGATCCTCTGCCACAGAATCGTTAAGTCCCAAACTTCTCACCTGTTGCAACACAAGGACAGGTGCCAGTGACAGCACGTTGCAAGGCCTGTGATGGATCTTTGAATCTCTCCAGAAGGTAACCAGGCCTCTCTTTCACCGTGAACTCTCACCAGTCCATCAGAAAGGTCCTCCCCCGGTCTCCTCTTCTTAGAGCGGATCCACCCTTTCCCGGGCACCCTGGGATTCTTCTTTTGGAGGTAGGACCCAGCTAAAGGTGCTGGGCCTACTGGTGGAGCTGCAGCCCCAGGCTAAAGGTGCCTGAGACTGATGCATGCGCGCATCCCTGGCCTGGAGGGCTGGGTGGTGCGAACCGCTAACATCCAGACTCCTGACTTCCACCCCAAAAGAATGGCGTCTGCCCCTTATGTATCCCCTCCCAGCATGCACAGCAGGCCAACCACGCCCACCATAACGCTGCCGAGAGAGGACACCCTAAGGCATAGCAATGTCACCCACGGTTCAACCCTGCCTGATATGGCAGTGCCACCTACAGGCCACAGGGAACTGCCCATCAGGTTACATCACATAGGCAGAAGTGGGTACTACTAAACCAAAGTGGTCTGAGCATGGCTACTAGCTCAGACCAACCCCTAAATTTAAGTACATAGCACCCCTGAAAAGTAAAGGGGCGCTACATAGTTATTTATTATATTATAATTTATGATTTTGTGTTTCAAACTTTATCATACCCGGGATGTCTACTAGACTCTTGTTTGGACAGATTTAAGTGAGTTATTTCTAAGAATTACAGGCCTACAATATAAAACGCCAAATTTCCATGCAGAATAATTGTACCGCTTCCAGCATCAAAAATCTGACATAATCATACCGCCAGGGAGGTTAAACCATATAGGTAAATGTGGCTGCCATTGGCCTGAAGTCACCAGCTTAGTAAAGTCAGCAAAGCGGAAAATTACTTACCGTAATTTTCCTTTCCTGACGAGCTCCATGTCAGCACAGCTGGGGTGGGCGGGGCCTCACCCAGCTGTGCTGACATGGAGCCATCAGAAAAGACATTTATCTAATATATTGGTGACCTAGTATGTAAATATGTGTGCCAGTCTTTCTAGTCACCAGATTTTTGATCTCAGTGGCAATGGGAAGGGGTTAGAAGAACAACTGATGTATCAATATATGAAATGAATCAATGCGCTACTACTAGTGGAACTACACGTCCCAGCATCCACAAAGCATGTAGCTCTCTCTTTCTCTATAACTGGTATTTGCATGCTTTTTTTATGTTAAAGAGGTTGTAAAGCAGAAGGTTTTTTATCCTAATGCATTCTATGCACTAAGAAAAAAAACCTTCTGTGTGCAGCAGCCCCCCCCTAATACTTACCTGAGCTCATCTCGATCCAGCGATATTGCAGGAGAGACTCGGCTGTCCGGGACTCCCCCTCCTTTTTGGCTGGGACACAGCAGTGGCACCATTGGCTTCTGCTGCTGTCAATCTAAGTCAGTGAGCCTAAGAGGAGAGAGAGGGGGTGGGGCCGGGTCACAGCTCCATGTCTGAATGGACACACAAAGCTGCGGCTCAGGTGCCCCCATAGCAAGCTAATTGTTGTGGGGGCACTCAGCAGGGAGGAGGGGCCAGGAGCACAGAAGAGGGACCCGAGAGGAGGAGGATCTGGGCTGCTCTGGGCAAAACCACTGCACAGAGCAGGCAAGTATAACATGTTTGTTATTTTTAACAAGAAAAAAAGTAGTATCACTTTAAGTAAAAAGATGGGATGGGCAGTCACTAATGTGTTAAAATAGCTTTTTAAGGAAGTTTTAGTTTTTGTCCTGAAAAGCACACGGACCAGTAATGAGATTATTGAAACCATTTGGCTCTATAACAATTTTTAGGGGACCCTCCATGTACAGGTATATTGAGCAAAGATACTTAAAGGTCTGTTTATAAAAAATAATTGCATAACTATTTATCCAGTGAAACTGCTTGACCATTCATTCTGTGTGAATTAACCATTATTCATGCATTTTTAAGGTATTTTTTTTTTTTGAACATTTATAAATCTGTAGCTATTGTGCGAATGAGGAAAAATCGAATGTCCTTTAGCTCCATGTGAATTTTGCTGTTGGGCAAAGGGTACCAATTTGTTCTTAGAATATTTTTCTATTAGAGTAAAATGTTCTTGAAAAATCAATACAATAACATGTATAATAACATTCGATTTGACCATATTTAAACTCGATTTTCCAAACAAATTTTACATTCATTCCCTCTGCAAAATATTTTTATGGGTATTATTTGTTACTTTTGCATGAATAATGATACATTCGCACAACAATTAGCTGCTAGTAATAATCACTGTCTTCTCCCGGCAGGAGTGGCTTCCCCAACCCTCCCCCGCCCCCCTCGCTGGGAGAATGCAATGTCTTGACAGGAGGGAGGCTCCTGTCGACACTGTCTGTGTTGATGGGGAAATTGTGAAATTTTTATCTCTGCAACCCGTGGTTACAGTAAAGAAATTTGCACCATCTATGGCCTGCCTAAACCAGGCAGGCAGAGGGCATGAGATGAGAAGCAGATGGGGCTGCAGGGGGTGGGGTATGCACACGACCTCATTGGTTGTTTGGATGCCAGCAGTTGTATCAGATAATGACTGCTATGGGGGTGGGGATCATGCACTGGGGACTGGCGGTCTGAATATGACTGTCACGTGGTCCGCCATTTAGTTAAGCCTGCCATTGACAGTCATTTTGTTTCTTTATGTTTAATCTCATGGTAACCCTTGTATTGCCAATAATACAATTTAACGAAGCTCTGGTATATGGGGCATGCAAGTATGGCCTAAAAATCTTTTTTTATTACACAATAACTTTCTGTGGATGCCTATTCCTGCTCTTTGTTAAAAAATATGAATTTCAGTAAGCAGTTTGAATGCTTTACAACATATATGAATTTGTTTTCATATGATGCAACAAGAATAGAAGGAAAAAAATGTAGAATTAGAACTGAAAGTCTAATTTTTACTTAATTTTATTTCAGAACAATTTAAAGTCATTCTAAACATAATTTTTCCTTTAAAATAACAAACATGTCATACTTGCCTGCTCTGTGCAGTGGTTTTGCACACAGCAGCCTCGATCCTCCTCTTCTCAGGTCTCCCACCAACGCTCCTGGCTTCTCCCCCCTTCTGAGTGCCCCCCTAACAAGCTACTTTCTATGGGGCCACTTGTGTCGGCTCGCTCCCTAGATTTGCAGTTTGCATCTTTTGACACAGACAGCTCTGCCTCCCATTCCCTCGTCACTGGATGTAATTGAACGGAGCAGGAGCTAATGGCTTCTGGTGCTGTATCTGAGCCAGTGGGGAGGGAGAGATCAGAGGGAACCTCCGCTCTCAGGCACAGTGCTGTATCGACTTTGGGCGCCAGCAAGTATTAGGGTGGGCTGGGGACTACATGCAGATGTTTTTTTACCTTATTGCATCATGGTAAAAAAAAAATCTGCCTTTAGAACCTATGTAGTCATGAACATACTTTGTAGACACTTTCTAATACAGTTAGAACTTTGATGACACCATAACTGTTTTTACTTAGGCTACTTTCACACTGAGGCAGTTTGCAGGCGCTATAGCACTAAAAATAGCACCTGCAAAGCACCCTGAAAGTGCTTCTCCTCTCACTCCAGTGTGAAAGCCCGAGGGCTTTCACACTGGAGCAGTGCGCTGGCAGGACGCTCAAAAAAGTCCTGCCAGCCGCATCTTTGAGGCGCTGTAGGAGCGGTGAATACACTGCTCCTAAAGTGCCCCTGCCCATTGAAATCAATGGGCAGCGCAGCTGCAGCAGCACTTTGCGGGCGGTTTTAACCCTTTTTCGTCCACTAGCAGGGGGTAAAAGCGCCCCGCCAGCGGCCGACAATCGCCGCAAAAACGACAGTAAAGCGCCGCAAAAAATAGCGGCGCTTTACCGCCAACCGCACCAGTGTGAAAGTAGCCTTAGTTGCAGAAATAATCTGTCTTACCTTTTTAGGTTAAAAAGTTCTATCATGTGACCATGTAACTTTTCTTAATGATAGCAGAGGGCAGGGTTACAGGACATTGTGCACTGTGTGCAGACACAGGTAGGTTGATTTACTAAAGGCTCTGCAAGTGCAGTTGCTCCAGAGCTTAGTAAATGAGCAGAAGCTCTGCTGACTTCCATCATCCAATCATGTGCAAGCAAAAATGCATTTATTTTCATTTTCCATACATGTGATTGGGTATTCTTTGCAATGTGATGCTTTACCTCATTTACTAAGCTCTGGAGTACAGCCTTTTTGCCTTTAATAAATCAACCCCAGGGTGTACCTGTATTCTGCAGTCTGTTCAGCCTGAGGCAAGATGTAGGCTGTGTTTGAACAGGGGGTGTGTGTGCCAGAAAATGGCTGCTATTGGTTGGGGGTGCGGGGGTTGAACAGACTACCTGATGTGGGCATGGTGTGTGTCTGCATAGTATCCTGTACCTCTAAATGGCAAGCTAAAGGGTGAAAACTGACCACCTAACACAGATTAGCGTCTGTGCTCTGTGTGGTCAGTTTAGAACAAGGAAGAAAGGTGACTGTCAGGATCAACTAGGTTCTGATTAGACTGGTAAATCTAAAGGAACATACAATTGAAATGTGGTAAACTTTGACAACCTGGGGCAAAGTGACTGGTTCTTTTGACCCCCCCCCCCCAACATCTTCCTCCACTCTACTAAGTTTTTCCATCAGACCCACACAAACCTGACCCTTTCAGTTTTGTGTGAGAGCTTATACAGGGTGAATAAATTCTTCCACCTCCACATGTGACAGTGTTCAGGTCTGATGATTGTCTGCTCAGGCCTGAGCACTGCATCCTGGGAAGAAGGGGAAGAGGTCACATGCTCCCCTTTACCTAGGAGCATGGAATATTTCCTGAAGGCAGGGGAGTTCAGCAAAGTTGAATACCAGTGGGGGTTTTCCTTTAAAAGAACATGGGAAAACTGACGGATTCTCTTTATATATGCTCATCCAATATGTCAGAATGGATGAGCTGTGTCACCTGTCCTCACCAACAGATGGGCACTGCAGCTAAATTGTGAGATATTGGAAGACTTATTAGGGGGGGGGGATTTTCTAAAACTGGTGCAGCTGTGCATGGTGACCAATCAGCTTCTAGGTTTTAGGGCCCTTTCACATGGGCGTATCCGTGAGGATCCGTTCCTTAAATATACGCTTGCTCAGCGGGGATCACTCCGTTGATCCCCGCTGAGCCGGCAGATGACAGGGCGGTCCCTGCACACTGTGCAGGGACCGCCCTGTCAGATCTCCGCTCTCCTCTATTTGGGGATCAGATGAACACGGACCGTCTGTCCGTGTTCATCAGATCCGCTCTGCAGACGGGTGGAAATTTTTTATTTTCCTCCGTCTGCAGAAACGGAGCATAGTGGCGACCGATGAGATTGGGCGTCAGCGGATGTTCATCCGTTGACACTTGATATCTCATAGGGATACATGTATGTCCCTTTTTCATCCGTAAACGGATGGATGAAAAAACGGACATACGGTCCGCATGTGTGAAAGGGCCCTAATTGTCAAAGCTTTATTGGTTACTATGCACAGCTGCAGCAAATTCTGTGTGCTCTAGTTTTGATAACTCTCCCCCATTGAGTGGGAAAAGGCAAGTATTGAGTAAATATCTGTACAGGCATACCCCGCTTTAAGTACACTCACTTTACATACCCTCGCGAGTAAGGACATACCCGTGAGTGTATGTAAAGTGGCTCTCAAGCTAAAGCTGCAGCTGAGTAATCCGTGAAGGGATAGTTCAGATTCCCCACTACTTGGAAAAACACTCCCTGACCCCCCCACTACAGTCCCTGACACCCCCACTATAGTCCCTGACACCCCCACTACAGCCCCTGATGCCCCAGAAGTGAAAAAAGGTATTGCTTCACTTTAAGTACATTTTCGTTTTACATACATGCTCTGGTCCTATTGTGTACTTAAAAGTGGGGTATGCCTGTAATCGCTTTAGGTTCTCAGTGATGATTGCTACAGCATGCATGTCTCTTTCAATTCTTAGAATAGATGACCTGCAAATGTGTGCCTAGCTTAAAAATCTTACCTCCTTTTTTTTTTTTTTATAAATTTGCGCAATTAAAGAAATGTCACCTTTATTTTGCAGCTTTGGGAATGACACCACTAAGGTACGACGTAAACATACCAGCAAGAATTTTGGAAATAATGATTTTTCTGGGATATTGCAAAATGAATAACGTATTACCAAGAAACATAGAAGATTCCATCTTGTATACCCCTCAGGTAGGAAGCTCTGGAAATAATTTTTTATTTCAATATGTTTCTGTTGAGTTTTATAATAAAAAAAGTGACAAAAGGTCAAGCAAAAGTCAGAGAGTTCTGCCACACAGGGCAATAACACATTAGTAGAGGATAGAAAACAATGGCTGTAATGAGGATTAAGGAACTAAGTGCTTCGACATATAAAGAGGTTACATAGCATGACATACAGTATATCATCAGCAGATCATTTGGCGTACCAGAGTATCCATAGTTTCCAGGATTTCTCAAAAGCAGTGAGTCTGATCTATGAGAAAGAAAATTTTCATGCATATAATGTACCTGAATAAAAGCAATAACTTCTGATAGATCGGGTACCATCTACCGCTTCTAATGTCTCGTTATTGTGAGTTTTGCTAATAGCAAAATGGGCAACTGCAATGTGGTAAATATTGGGGAAGTCCTCACTCTGGAAACAATTTTAACATTAGGCTTATTTAACCACTTGCTTACTGGGCACATATACCCCCTTCCTGCCCAGGCAAAATGTCAGCTTTCGGCACTGTCATGCTTTGAATGACAATTGCGCGGTCGTGTGACGTGGCTCCCAAACAAAATTGACGTCCTTTTTTTCCCCACAAATAGAGCATTCTTTTGGTGGTATTTGATCACCTCTGCTGTTTTTATTTTTGCTATAATAAATATTAGACTTGTGCACAACGGAAAAATTTGTTCCGTTTCGGTTCGTTTCTTTCCGGTCCTGTTGATTTGTAATTTTGCTAGACGGGATTTTTCGTGTTCGGACTCATTCGTATTTTTGCAAGCGACATTTTTCGTTGAATTTTTTGTTGCTTTATAATTCGTACTTTCGGTAGAGTACGTTGTTTTTCGTTGATTCTGGACACAACTCCTACTTTCGTAACTTTTTTTGGGTTCGTTGATTCGTAATTTTCCGTGTCTCTCTCACAACGACGCTGCCTATTATGCCTAATGTGCTTCGAATGGATTTGTACTTTTCTAAATACATAGCGGTTATTTGTAACGATTCGAAATCTCGTATTTTACTTTCGTTTTTTACATGCGGCTATAGGCTCCGCCCCTGTACACCATTTTGAGAGGGTTCAGCACGGTGAGGGAGAAGCAGAGAGCAGAGCAGAGTGAGTGTTATTGTGCTTCGAATGGATTCGTAATCTCGTATTTTACTTTAGTTTTTTCATGCGGCTATAGCCTCCGCCCCCTGTACACCATTTTGAGAGGGAGTTCAGCATGGTGAGGGAGAAGCAGAGAGCAGAGTGAGTGTTATTGTGCTTCGAATGGATTCGTACATTTGTAACTTTTTTCATAACGAATTATGCCGAAGACCTTTGAGCATTTGCTATTTTGCGGTATAATTTATTTTGGATTCGGTTTTATTCGTAATTGCTCTGTTCGGAAATTCGAATGCTTCCGAATGTCCGAAAGTTGCTAAATTCGGACGAATTTCGATTCGTTACGAAATGAATTGCACAAGCCTAATAAATATCCCATTTTTTTTTTTTCCTCAGTTTAGGCCGATACGTACCGTATTTTTCGCTCTATAAGACACACCTGACCATTAGACGCATCTAGGTTTTAGAGGAGGAAAACAAGAAAAAAAACTATTCTGAACCAAATGGTGTACTAAAATATTTGCTGCGGACATGGACATGGACAGAGGCTGCGCTGCGGACATGGACATGGACAGGGGCTGCGGACATGGACATGGACAGGGGCTGCGGACATGGACATGGACAGGGGCTGCGGACATGGACATGGACAGGGGCTGCGGACATGGACATGGACAGGGGCTGCGGACATGGACAGGGGCTTTGGACATGGACATGGACAGGGGCTGCGGACATGGACATGGACAGGGGACATGGACAGGGGCTGTGGACATGGACAGGGGCTGCGGACATGGACATGGACATGGACAGGGGCTGCGGACATGGACAGGGGCTGCGGACATGGACATGGACAGGGGCTGCGGACATGGACAGGGACAGGGGCTGCGGACATGGACAGGGACAGGGGCTGCGGACATGGACAGGGACAGGGGCTGCGGACAGGGACAGGGGCTGTGGACAGGGACAGGGGCTGTGGACATGGACAGGGGCAGGGACAGGGGCTGCCGACATGGTCAGCATCCTTCTTCTAATACATTTTCTGGTCATTATTGCTTACATGTTACATCCCTGTGACTGTCCCTCTGCTGAGCCAGGCCAACCTCAAGACCGACCGCCCGAGCATAGCCGAGAACAGCCGAAGTGAGCTGAGCGGGAACCGCCCCCTCCCACCCGAGCACAGCCGAAGTGAACTGAGCGGGGACCGCCCCCTCCAGCCCGAGTATAGTCAAGCCCAGCTGAGCGGGGACCGTCCCTCTTCCCGAGTATAGCCGAGCCCAGCTGAGCGGGGACCACCCCTCTTCCCGAGTATAGCCGAGCCCAGCTGAGCGGGGACCGCCCCTCTTCTTGAGCATAGCCAAGCCCATCTGAGCAGGGACTGCCCCCCTCCAGCCCGAGTATAGCCGAGCCCAGCTGAGTGGGGACCGCCCCAGGACATTCACTTTATGCCGCTTTATTGGGGACTCTATTTGTGCGGCCGTCGGAACTCGTGGGGAGCTTTTTTTTTGTGCGGGGGGCGGCTTTCTTGCAGTGGCAGGGGGAGTTACCAGCGGCAGCGGGGGGCGGTACCGGCAGTGGCGCGGGCGTTGCCAGCGGCGGCAGGGGGTGGTGCCTGATGTACATTCGGACCATAAGACGCAGAGACATTTTCCCCCATAATTTTTGGGGGAAAAAGTGCGTCTTATGGTCCGAAAAATACGGTATTCTACATATTTTTGGTAAAAAAAAACGCAATCGGCATTTATTGATTGGTTTGCGCAAAAGTTATAGCGGTTACAAAATAGGGGGTAGTTTTATGGCATTTTTATAAAAAAATGTTTTACTAGTAATGGCGGCGATCAGTGATTTTTTTCGTGACTGCGACATTATGGCGGACACAGCGGACACTTTTGACACTATTTTTGGGACCATTCACATTTATACAGAGAACAGTGCTATAAATATGCACTGATTACTGTATAAATGTGACTGGCAGGGAAGGGGTTAACACTAGGGGGCGAGGAAGGGGTTAAAGGTGTGCCCTGGGAGTGATTACTACTGTGGGGGGAGGGGAGTGACTGGGGGAGGTGACCTATCTGTGTCCCTATGTACAAAGGACACAGCATCGGTCTCCCCTCCCTGACAGGACGTGGATCTCTGTGTTTACACACAGAGATCCACATCCTTGTCTGTTTAACGGCCGATCGTGGGTACCTGGCGGACATTGCGGCCGCCAGGCACACACATCGGCATTACAGTGATGTGTCGGGCACGTGCGTGCGCCGCCGGCAGCGCTCGCGTGCCCCCCAGTGGCCGGAGGAGCGGAGGCCGTAAAAAGACGGCCTCCCGGCATTTAAGAGCCACCTTGCGGCCGTACATAGTCGTACGGCGGGCGCAAGGTGGTTAAAGGACAAATACACTACGTTGAAGGTAGGGTTGCTACTTCATCCCTTTAATCCAGGACACATGAATTACACAGGATCTGAGGCTGGTTTAATGCAGATAAGACACCAAGTGAGTTTAATTATAACTGTAATCAGCCTCAGAACCTGTGTAATTAATGTGTGTCCTGGATTAAAGGGATGATGTGGCAACCCTAGTTGAAGGGCTGTTGGAAACATCCATCAATAGGGTTGCCACCTGTCCAGGATTCACCCGGACAGTTTGGGTTTTGAATCATGTGTCCGGGTTTCAGTCCACCTGAAACCCGGACACATTATTCAGACCAGGCTGTGGCTCCCCCAGTAACCAAGATAGTCATACACAAATCTGTTGCTGCTGTTTGGGGGCCGGTTTGTCATCACTGAAGGGTAGGGTGATGATGTCAGCAGGAGCAATTTGGCCACACCGACTTGGGCGCTCTGTGCGATACATTACTACTCCCCTTGGGGCACCCAAATGTGTCCCAGGTTTTTTATAATCCTATAGTGTTTGCTGCAAAAAGAAAAGGTGGCAACCCTATCCATCAATATATGTAAAAGTAGTAGCACGTGCAGAGATATTGACATTCTAACTTTCATTTGTGGGACTGCCACATAATAAATACTTATTTCAAGAATAACTGAATTTTTAATAAACCATTGCTCTTCTACATTGCATGCATATACCTTATCATTGTTTGTACTGTTCTTTGAGAGCTGTCATCAAAGTAAAAGTTAGTCATTTTTTTTTTTCTTTGCTTTTTAGAGAGGAGAAGAGAGGAGAGAGAAGGTTAAAACCTTCATCAGGTTTTAATTTGAGAGATTTCCCCTCACTTCCTGTCTTGGTAACGGGTAGTCACTAGCGCAAGAAGTGAGAGGATATTTCTTCAGCAAAGACAAAATAGTTACCAATGAAAAACAGAGAGGATGCAAGCCTTGAGTACCATCAAAGGGTATATCCTTGCTATGCCATACTGTTTCAGATTTCATTGATCTCTCATTCCTTAAATAAGGCATTTTTGCAGGGTGTCGCAAATGTCTCCCTCTGTACATGACTTTAGTACGCCCGATGTTCTTAATAGGGTATGTAGCGACCTCACCCCATCTCTTTCTTCTAGGGGTATCACACACGACAGAGTGAGATGCGCTACGGCCCATGTCCTCCCCATAGCTGTGGGTGAGGTGAAGGCCAGTACCAGATATTTCCTCGGGCCTGTGTGCTTCTGTCTAGGATTAAGTCCTGCTGTGCCAACACTTCCCTCTGCTCCCATTAACCAGAGTTCCACACACCAATCACAGTCCAACTCTTGTTTTATTGCATAGCTCACAATAAACAGTGCTTCAGTAGCCAACTGGTTGGGACTCCATAACAGTTTGATACAAGGGGATGAGCAGGTCGAGGCACTGTCCTGATTGTCAGCTAAACCACTGTGAACTCACCAGCGGTTACTATAGCCTTGGCTAGAAAGGACTTAGAACTTGAGAGTCTCTACCAGCGACTCAAGAGAACATAGATAGAAGTACCTTCGCTGCGTTGTGGCCCCTGTCAGGGAGTTACCAGAGGCCCATCCGTCACTGGGTTGATGCTGCTCCAGACTCTCCGAATGGGTAACCTCCCCGGCCTCCTCGCCTCAGACATGGGCCCCATCCACTTCAGGGACCCTCGGACTTCTCCACCCTCGCAGGACCCAGTCGAAGTCACTGGGCCCCAGGCCTCCTGGTTTAGTACCTCACCCCAGGCTGAAGGTGCCTGGGATGGACTCCAACTCCATTCCGGTCAGGCCTAGGGCTCCTGAGCCGGAATTCAGAACCGCCCGCACCCAGGCCTAAGGTGCCTGAGTGCGTGATGAAGGACCTCCAAAAGAACAAGACCTTGTGACCAGGGCGTCTCCCCCTTTTTATCCCCTCCAATGACGACACGGCAGGTTCCCCGCCCTCGCCGTACCATCTCCGAGAAGGGACAAAAAGGACAGCACTGTGACGGCAAATCTACCTCGAGCCTGCGGGCACCTGCCACCCACAGGCCAAGGAGATTATTACACCGCCCAATCTTCCACGAATACAAATGGTCCAATTACTCCCATACTTTACACACCTGGACCTCACTACCACCCAGGTGTACCCCACCTAAATTTAGAGACCCCGCTACAGGTACATAGCATTTTGAATGGTAATCCCACAGTCATGTCGGTTGCATATGGAGCAAAAGCCTGCCTAACATGTGGAGACAAAAGCTTGGTTTTATTTTGCAAAGGGTACGCATAACTCGTTAACTGGTCATCTTGCTGAGACACATTAACCACTTGCCGACCGCCTCCTGTAGATATACGTTGGCAGAATGGCACGTACAGGCACATCCACGTATCTGTATGTCCCCTTTAACTGCCTGACGCGGGGTCGGACTGTGGGTCCCGCGGACTCTATCGCCGCGGGGATCCCCGCGATCGCCTCACGGAGGTATAGAGCAGGCAGAGGCTTGTGTAATGCCTAGTGACAATGACATGGATCTCGGCTCCGTGTACTCGGAGCGGAGATCGGTGTCATGTGACACAGAGCCCATCCCCCCTACAGTTAGAAACACAATGCAGGGAACACTTAACCCCTACAGTGCCACCTAGTGGTTAACCCCTTCACTGCCAGTGTCATTTTCACAGTAATCAGTGCATTTTTATAGCACTTTTTGGTCCCAAAATTGTGTCAAAAGTGTTCAATGTGTCCGCCATAATGTCGCAGTCACTGATTGCCGCCATTACTAGTAAAAAAAAAAGTAATTTATGAAAATGCCATAAAACTATCCCCTATTTTGTAAACGCTATAACTTTTGCGCAAATCAATAAACGCGATTGCGATTTTTTTTTTTTTTTTCTACCAAAAATATGTAGAAGAATACGTATTGGCCTAAACCGAGGAAAAAAAATGTGTTTTTTTTTTTTTATACATTTTTGGGGGATATTTATTATAGCAAAAAGTAAAAAATATTGCTTATTTTTTTCAAAATGTTTAAAAATTGTCGCTCTATTTTTGTTTATAGCGCAAAAAATAAAAACCGCAGAGGTGATCAAATACGACCAAAAGAAAGCTCTATTTGTGGGAAAAAAAGGACGTCAATTTTGTTTGGGAGCCATGTCGCACGACCGCGCAATTGTCAGTTAAAGCGACGCAGTGCCGAATCGCAAAAAGGGGCCTGGTCTTTAACCACTTAAGCCCCGGACCATTTGGTAGCTAAAGGACCAGAGGTGATTTCAGAATTTTGCACTGCGCTGCTTTAACTGTAAATTGTGCGGACATGCAATGTTGTACCCAAACGAAATTTGCGTCCTTTTCTTCCCACAAATAGAGCTTTCTTTTAATGGTATTTGATTGCCTCTTCGATTTTTATTTTTTGCGATATAAACGGAAAAAGACCGAAAATTTTGAAAAAAAATGATATTTTCTACTTTTTGTTATAAGAAAAATCTAATAAACTAAATTTTAGTCATACATTTAGGCCAAAATTTATTCAGCCACATGTCTTTAGTAAAAAAAAATGTCAATAAGCGTATATTTATTGGTTTGCGCAAAAGTTATAGCGTTTAAAACCTAGGGTACATTTTCTGGAATTTACACAGCTTTAAATTTATGACTGCCTATCTCATTTCTTGAGGTGCTAAAATGGCAGGGCAGTACAAAACCCCCCCAAATGACCCCATTTTGGAAAGTAGACACCCCAAGGAAATTGCTGAGAGGCATGTTGAGCCCATTGAATATTTTTTTTTTGTCCCAAGTGATTGAATAATGACAAAAAAAAATAAAAATTACAAAAAGTTGTCACTAAATGATATATTGCTCACACATGCCATGGTTATATGTGGAATTGCACCCCAAAATACATTATGCTGCTTCTCCTGAGTACGGGGATATCACATGTGTGGGACTTTTTAGGAGCCTAGCCACGTACGGGACCCCGGAAACCAAGCACCACCTTCAGGATTTCTAAGGGCGCAAATTTTTGATTTCACTCCTCACTACCTATCACAGTTTCAAAGGCCATAAAATGCCAAAATAGCACAAAACCCCCACAAATGACCCCATTTTGGAAAGTAGACACCCCAAGCTATTTACTGAGAGGCATGTTCAGTCCATGGAATATTTTATATTTTGCCACAAGTTGCGGGAATATGACAAACTTTTTTTTTTTTGCACAAAGTTGTCACTAAATGATATATTGCTCACACATGCCATGGGCATATGTGAAATTACACCCCAAAATACATTCTGCTGCTTCTCCTGAGTACGGGAATACCACATGTGTGGGACTTTTTGGGAGCCTAGTCGCGTACGGGACCCCAAAAACCAAGCACCGCCTTCAAGGTTTCTAAGGGCATAAATTTTTGATTTCACTCCTCACTACCTATCACAGTTTTGAAGGCCATAAAATGCCAAGATGGCACAAAACCCCCCCAAATGACCCCATTTTGGAAAGTAGACACCCCAAGGAAATTGCTGAGAGGCATGTTGAGCCCATTGAATATTTTTTTTTTGTCCCAAGTGATCGAATAATGACAAAAAAAAAATGTACAAAAAGTTGTCACTAAATGATATATTGCTCAAACATGCCATGGTTATATGCGGAATTGCACCCCAAAATACATTTGGCTGCTTCTCCTGAGTATGGGGATACCACATGTGTGGGACTTTTTGAGAGCCTAGCCGAGTACGGGCCCCCGAAAACCAAGCACCGCCTTCAGGATTTCTAAGGGCACAAATTTTTGATTTCACTCCTCACTACCTATCACAGTTTTGAAGGCCATAAAATGCCAAGATAGCCCAAAACCCCCACAAATGACCCCATTTTGGAAAGTAGACACCCCAAGCTATTTGCTGAGAGGCATGGTGAGTATTTTACAGCTCTCATTTGTTTTTGAAAATGAAGAAAGACATATTTATTTATTTTTTTATTTTTTTTCAATTTTCAAAACTTTGTGACAAAAAGCGAGATCTGCAAAATACTCAACATACCTCTCAGCAAATAGCTTAGGGTGTCTACTTTCCAAAATGGGGTCATTTGGGGGGGGTTTGTGCCATCTGGGCATTCCATGGCCTCCGAAACTGTGATAGGCAGTGAGGAGTGAAATCAAAAATTTACACCCATAGAAATCCTGAAGGCGGTGCTTGGTTTTCGGGGTCCTGTACGCGGCTAGGCTCCCAAAATGTCTCACACATGTGGTATCCCCGTACTCAGGAGAAGCAACAGAATGTATTTTGGGGTGCAATTCCACATATAACCATGGCATGTTTGAGCAATATATAATTTAGTGACAACTTTTTGTACATTTTTTATTTTTGTCATTATTCAATCACTTGGGACAAAAAAAAAAATATTCAATGGGCTCAACATGCCTCTCAGCAAATACCTTGAGGTGTCTACTTTCCAAAATTGGGTCATTTGGGGGGTTTTGAACTGTCCTGGCATTTTATGCACAACATTAGGAAGCTTATGTCACACATCATCCACTCTTCTAACCACTTGAACACAAAGCCCTTTCTGACACTTTTTGTTTACATGAAAAAAAAATGTTTTTTGCAAGAAAATTATGTTGAACCCCCAAACATTATATATTTTTTTAAAGCAAAGGCCCTACAGATTAAAATAGTGGGTGTTGCATTTTTTTTTCCACACAGTATTTGCGCAGCGATTTTTCAAACGCATTTTTTGGGGGAAAACACACTTTTTTTTTAATGCACTAAAAAACACTATATTGCCCAAATGTTTGATGAAATAAAAAAGATGATCTTAGGCCGAGTACATGGATACCAAACACGACATGCTTTAAAATTGCAACAAACTACATTCATTTTTAAAAGCCTTTACAGGTTACCACGTTAGATTTACAGAGGAGGTCTACTGCTAAAATTACTGCCCTCGATCTGACCTTCGTGGTGATACCTCACATGCATGATGCAATTGCTGTTTACATATGACGCTAGACCGACGCTTGCGTTCGCCTTTGCGCAAGAGCAGGGGGGGACAGCGGTGCTTTTTATTTTATTTTTTATTTATTTTTATTATTTATTTTGCTTTTTTATTTTATTTTTAAATTGTTCCTTCCATATTTTTTTTTTTTTTTTTTTACAATTTTTATTGTTATCTCAGGGAATGTAAATATCCCCTATGATAGCAATAAGTAGTGACAGGTACTCTTTTTTTGAAAAAAATTGGGGGGTTAGACCCTAGATCTTTCCTCTGCCCTCAAAGCATCTGACCACACCAAGATCGGTGTGATAAAATGCTTTCCCAATTTCCCAATGGCGCTGTTTATATCCTTGGGGGGGGCATTCCCTCCCACTGCTTGTAAAAGCAGTCTAGAGGCTAATTATCTGCTAGAATTGCATTTACATGAAAGCCGGCCACTGGCTGAAAAGAATGATACCAAGATGATACCTAAACCTGCAGGCATCATTCTGGTATAAACATTCAAAATCCAGCAACATACCAGTACGTTGCTGGTCCTTGTTGGACATGTATTGTAATCTTTTTTTTCATGCAGCCTGTTGGCTGAACGAAAAAAAGAGATTGATCGGTGGGTATGCCCACCATTAGAATACCTCCCTTCATCCACCCACTTCTAATGATGGGCATATATGCCGAAGCATGGGGGCCTCCCCCCGCAAAAAAGTTATGCCGCGTACACACGGCCGGACTTTTCCACGGGCAAGCCTTTGTCGGAATTTCGACCGTATATACGCGGCATTAGGAGCAAAATCGCTCCTCCGCCCCTGCTGCCCCCATGCTTCGGCATATATGCTCTTTTTTTTAACTGTGGTGGTGAAATCACCTCCTACAGCACTGGAGTCACGGCTTTATGTATCGTGGGAGCAAACGCTGTTGCTGTCAAGATAAATAGATCCGCTCTGCAACTGAATGGTGTACCTGCTAAGCAAATGATGGTTAACATTAAAACAAAGTAACATAACAGTACAACAGTAAGACCTTACCATACCTGCAAAGCAAATACCAAAACAAAACCTAGTAAAAAATAAAACATTTTTTTAACGCAACCTGTGCCTAAAATATATATATGCCGAAGCATGGGGGCATCCTCCCGCAAAAAATTTATGCCGCGTACACACGATCGGACTTTTCCACGGGCAAGCCTTCGTCGGAATTTCGACTGTATGTACGCGGCATAAAAGGTTATGCCGCGTACACACGGTCGGACTTTTCCACGGGCAAGCCTTAGGAGAAAAATCGCTCCTCCGCCCCTGCTGCCCCCATGCTTCGGCATATATGCTCTTTTTTTTTTAACTGTGGTGGTGAAATCACCTCCTACAGCACTGGAGTCACGGCTTTATGTATCGTGGGAGCAAACGCTGTTGCTGTCAAGATAAATAATTCCGCGCTGCAGTTGAATGGCGCACTTGAAAACAAAAAATTACATACCTGAAAAGCAAACATGATAAAACATTGCAGAATGGAATACAGTAAAAAAGAGCAGAACAATCGAGAGAAAATAGAGAGAGAAAGAGAGAACAATAAAACGACAACTATTTTTGTTTTTTTTTCTTTTTTCTTTTTTTTGTGTTTTGTTTTTTACGTTTTTTTTTTTCTTTTTTACACTTTTTTTTTGTAACTTTAACAACTGTAATGGTTCGGGTCTCTCAAAATGTAATGGCATCTTGGGAGACCCTGTGTAAGTGTGTCCTAGTCTGTGAAATGCTGTACCCTACGCTAAAACGTCACTTTTGAGTGGTAGCGTTCAAAACATTCACCAAGGCAAAGACCAGGCTTGTCAGGACAGAGTGGACAATAATGACGGGTGTCACGCCTAAATCCGCGCTTGCCACTGACACAACATCTTTTTTGGGGGGCTCGTTGGGTAGGGGTACTCGGGAGGACATACGTATAATGCCTCTCATGCAGCCGGCTTACTGCATTTGGTTGGGGATGGTGAGGTGCAGAACCGCCTGGATACAGGAGTTCTGTGACAATCTCATTCTGGAATTTTAGAAGAGATAAAGTCCCGCCTGAAGCTCTGTATAGCACATGAGCGTTCAGCAAAGCCAATTGAAATAAGGATAGAGACACTTTTTTGTACCAGCGTCTCGCCTTACGGTCAATTAGATACGGCACCAACAACTGGTCGTTGAGGTCCACCCCTCCCATATTTTTGTTATATTCGTGGACACAGAGGGGTTTCTCCACAACACCAGTCGTCGTAGGAATTTGGACTGTCATGTCTGCATGAAGGGAGGTAAGAAGGAAAACATTCTTATTGTCCCTCCACTTCATAGCGAGCAAGTTATTACACTTTACGCAGGCTCTCTCCCCCAGCCTAAGACGGGCATCTACAAGCCGCTGGGGAAAGCCCCGGCGATTAGGTCGCACGGTGCCACATGCTCCAATCTGATGATCAAACAAGTGACTAAACAGTGGCAAGCTCGTTGTCAGGAACGAGTATGGAGATTGAGATGCTAAGAGGGCTCCCCTTGCGGCTGAGTGCAGCGCGCCCCTGGAGTTGGGAACAGGGAGCGCGGTGCCCACAGAAGCACGGTTGGCCAGGTGCTTGCTTGCAGTCTGATGAGCTCAGCCACTGAGGGATGGCGGAGGCAGGCAGAACTGAGCTTGTTATATTCAGATGAACGGAGATATCGGAAGCCAGGCCGGGGGTCAAACACAGGAGATCAGTCCAGAGCATATACAGGGGCGAGCCGGGGTCATACACGTGCAGGGTCCAGGTACAAGCCGAGGGTCAAGCCGGGTGGTCAGGAAGCAGAAGCAGAGTCCAGAAGCAGGCCGAGGGTCAAACACAGGAGAACAGGAAGCGAGGTTAAGGCAAGCCGGGTCACAACGGATAAGCACGGATCAGGAGACAAGGTCAAGGTACACAGGAGACTGAAGAGATAATCCAGCAATGAGCAGCTCCAGCAGCAGGCTTAAATAGACCAGGAAGTTAGTCATGTGATCTGTTCAGGTTACAAGGAGGAAATACCGCCCACCTTAGTCATGCTGTGCACCATGGCAGCCATGATTGTCTTCGGCAGAATTGCCAGTCCTTCTTCGGCTATTTCCCTGACAGTGCCCCCCCCCCGAGGGGCAGCCTCTGGATGCCCAACCTAGACCATCTTTCTGGGTACCTGTTGCGGAAATTTTGCAAAAGTCTTGGAGCATGTAAATTATCCATTGGTTCCCAAGAATTTTCCTCTGAAGAATACCCCTTCCATTTAACAAGAAATTGAGTCTGCCTACCTCTTTTCCGGCAATCTAGGATGGCTTCAACTTCATATTCGGTATCGTTACCTATGATAACTGGTGGAGGTGGCAACTCCTCTCTTCCTGGAAATGGACTTGGCACAGCTGGTTTCAGAAGGGAGACGTGGAACACCGGATGGATCTTGTAGGAGGCCGGTAAAGCGAGTTCAAAAGCCACAGGGTTCACTTCCTTCTTGATCTCGAATGGACCCACAAACCTTGGACCAAGCTTCCTGGAAGGGCAAGAAAGTCTGAGGTTAATAGAGGACAGCCATACCTTGTCACCCACCTTGTAGATGGGATTCCCTCTTTTTCTCCTGTCATGTTGTTTCTTGAAGTCTTCCTGAGCCTTTCGCATGGTCTCCTGAAGGATTCGGTAATTGGTTTGGAAGAAGTTTATCCTATCCTGAACGGCTGGTACCAGAGATTCAGGAATGGTGTTGGGAAGAAAGGATGGGTGAAAGCCATAGTTTGCCCAAAAGGGCGACTGATTGGTGGCCGTGTGTATGGTATTATTGTATGAAAATTCCGCACAAGGTAGCAAGGAGACCCAGTCATCTTGGGAGAAAGAGCAGAAGCACCGCAGGTATTGCTCTAAGGTCTGGTTCGTTCTTTCTGTTTGGTCATTACTTTGAGGGTGGTAAGCAGAAGAAAGACATAAGTCAATTGACAAGATCTTACAAAGATTCTTCCAGAAACCAGAGGTGAATTGAACCCCTCTATCGGAGACTATATTGTCGGGTAACCCATGAAGTCTGACTATCTCCTTAATGAAAATTTTTGCAGTGTCCATGGCGGAGGGGGTGCCAAGCATGGGCAGGAAGTGGGCCATCTTTGATAGTCGGTCCACTACTACCAAGATTGTTGTAAAGTTCTCTGATGGAGGGAGATCGACTATGAAGTCCATAGAGATGTTTTTCCAAGGCTGCTCCGGAACTGGTAAGGGTCTTAATAGACCCCAAGACCTGGTCTTGGGACCCTTGTTACGCTGGCAAACCAAACAGGACTCAACATATTTTTTACAGTCTGATCTTAGGGAAGGCCACCATAGGTAACGTTGGACAAGGTCGATCGTCTTCCGGATCCCGAAATGCCCGGCCAGCTGGTGATCATGAAATCTTTTCAAGGCCTGCAGTCTGACTTCCTGGGGGACAAAGATTTTGTCCTGATGCCACAGAAATCCCTTGTGACTCCTTAAGGTAGAAATTTCCGACTCTGGGCAGTGAAGAGAGGCTTGTACAATGGATGCTTTTAGGTCTGGCTGAATCAGAAGGAAATTTTGTGTGGACAGGATTGTACCGGGAGTGGTTTCTTCAGGGGTGTCTGGGAACATCCGAGACAGAGCATCCGCCTTTCCATTTTTAGATCCGGGACGAAACGAGATGTGAAAATTGAATCTCGAAAAGAATAACGCCCACCGAGCTTGACGCGGTCTCAAACGTTTTGCAGTCCTCAGATATTCTAAATTTTTATGATCGGTAAAGATCATAATGGGATGTGCTGCACCTTCAAGTAAATATCTCCACTCTTCCAGGGCTGTTTTGATGGCCAAAAGCTCCCGATCTCCGACGTCGTAATTTCTTTCCGGTTGTGTCATTTTTCGAGAGGAAAAGGCTACAGGATGTAACAATGATTTGGGGCCCTGTCGTTGAGAAAGGATAGCTCCTGTGGCCACTTCGGAGGCATCGACTTCCAAAATGTAGGGCAATGCAGGGTCAGGATGCTGAAGAACTGGCGCTGAAACAAACACTGTTTTAAGTCTGTCGAAAGCTGCCTGAGCCTCCGGGGACCACTGGAATCTGGAATGCAAACGGGTTAGTTGGGTAATGGGTGATATAATGGCTGAAAAGTTCTTAATAAATCGTCTGTAAAAGTTTGAAAAGCCAATAAACCTTTGAACACCCTTCTTGTCGGAGGGGACAGGCCACTCCAGGATCGCTTTTACTTTCTGGGGATCCATGGCCACTCCTTTCGTAGATATGACAAGACCCAAAAACTGGATAGATTCTTTCTCAAAGTCACATTTTTCGGCTTTTACATATAGTCCATGCGTTCTTAGAATAGTTAGTACCTTTTTCATGTGCACTCGATGAATCTCCAGCGTGGCCGAGAAGACAAGGATGTCATCCAGGTATACAATGAGGAAGTTGTCAAGATGGTCTCGGAAAATGTCGTTCACAAAGTGCTGGAACGTGGCTGGAGCATTGCAGAGGCCAAAAGGCATCACCAAATATTCAAAATGTCCGAAACGAGTTCGGAAAGCTGTTTTCCACTCATGCCCCTCTCGAATGCGAACCAGATTATAAGCACCTCGTAAGTCCAGTTTGGAGAAAACTCGAGCAGAACGGAATCGTTGGAAGAGTTCCGGGATGAGAGGGAGTGGATAGCGATTTTTGATAGTGATCTTATTCAGATCTCGGTAGTCTATACAAGGCCTAAGCGTTTTATCCTTTTTTTTTCGACAAAAAATATGCCAGCACCTGCAGGGGAAGAAGAGGGACGAATGAATCCCTTTGCCAGGTTTTCATCGACATAGAGTCGTAATGTTTCGAGTTCAGTCTCTGATAAAGGGAAGGTACGACCAAAGGGAATTTCGGAGCCTGGGAGCAAGTCAATAGGGCAGTCATAGGGACGATGAGGTGGAAGGGAATCTGCTCCCTTCTTGTCGAATACATCCAGAAATTCTAGGTAGGCAGAGGGTACATGAGGATTGGAACTAGAAACAGGTTGTATGGTCAGGCAGCTGGTAAAGTCCTTAGGGCCAGGGGGCAGACAATTCTGCTGACAGTAAGCAGATGAAAACAGCACTTCATTCTTCAGCCAGTCAATGTGAGGGTTGTGTGCTCGTAACCAGGGGACTCCCAGAATGACCGGAAACAGAGGAGAGCACAAAACATCGAAACGTACCAGTTCCTTGTGGCCAGAGCTGGTTGTCATAGGGATTGGCAGGGTCTCATGGGTTATCAGTCCAGAACTGGGTAGAGATCCATCAGCCAAATGAACTGTTAACTGCTGCTTCTTGGTAACAAGGGGAATTCCAAGTCCTTTGGCCAAGTTGATGTCTAGGAAGCAGCTGCAGGCCCCAGAGTCGATGATGGCTGAAAGACGGATCTCTTCCCTGGCCACCGATAGGGAGATAGCGAGGACAGGGTGAGATGAGGTAAGTCCTGACACTTGACAATGTACTAGGGGTTTGAAGAATGGTTTCTTCGCCCTGAGGTGGCAATTTTGTAAGAAATGGCCATTGTCTCCACAGTAAAAGCAAAGGTTCGCCTTTCGACGGTAGAGTCTTTCCTCAGGTGATAGAGCAGGCCGAAACAGGCCCATCTGTCTGGGCTTGACTTCAGGTATGGGTGGATTGGAGGCGAGAGAAAAAGAGGATTCTGGCAGTCCTTGAGCTGATTGGAGAGTCTGAGACTTCTCGAATAGACGTTCACGTAGGCGTCTGTCCAGTTGTATGGCTAACTGGATGAGGCCCTCCAAGGTATCCGGGACTGCTACCCTGGCCAGCTCGTCCTTGAGGGACTCCGATAGGCCCAGACGATATTGGTACTTCAGGGCAGCTTGATTCCAACATGTGTCTGCGGCCCATGTGCGGAAGTCCACAGTGTAATCCTCTGCGGGAAGTTGCCCCTGCTGCAGGGTGTGCAGGGCATTCTCGGCCGTAGTCATACGATGGGGATCATCGTACAACTGGGCCATAGCTGTGAAGAAAGTGTCAACAGAGTCAGTAATGGGGCTCTTCTGTTCCAGTAGCCCGTGGGCCCACACCTGGGGGTCGTCCAAGAGTAAGGAGATAATGAAACCAACTTTAATATTCTCCAAGGAGAAAGTTCTTGGTTGAAGAGCCAGGTATAGTAGGCAGGAATTTTTAAAAGTCCTAAACTTTCTTCGGTCCCCCGAGAACCGTTCAGGGGTCGGCACACGTGGTTCAGGAAGCGGGATCGGCACGGTGAGAGGAACCTCCTGAGACATTGCAGCAGAGGGAGTACAACTGGAGGTAGGTCTTGGATCAGGAGATATAGGATTGGAAGACAAGTGATGCAGGTGACCCTCTAATTGCTCATGGGCGTCTTGTAGTCTTTGCACTGTTTGGGTAAGTGCAGTGATCTGCTGGCACATAGCCTCTATAGGGGAAGCGCCTCTGTCGATCTCTGACATGGCTGGATTATACTGTCAGGAACGAGTATGGAGATCGAGATGCTAAGAGGGCTCCCCTTGCGGCTGAGTGCAGCGCGCCCCTGGAGTTGGGAACAGGGAGCGCGGTGCCCACAGAAGCACGGTTGGCCAGGTGCTTGCTTGCAGTCTGATGAGCTCAGCCACTGAGGGATGGCGGAGGCAGGCAGAACTGAGCTTGTTATATTCAGATGAACGGAGATATCGGAAGCCAGGCCGGGGGTCAAACACAGGAGATCAGTCCAGAGCATATACAGGGGCGAGCCGGGGTCATACACGTGCAGGGTCCAGGTACAAGCCGAGGGTCAAGCCGGGTGGTCAGGAAGCAGAAGCAGAGTCCAGAAGCAGGCCGAGGGTCAAACACAGGAGAACAGGAAGCGAGGTTAAGGCAAGCCGGGTCACAACGGATAAGCACGGATCAGGAGACAAGGTCAAGGTACACAGGAGACTGAAGAGATAATCCAGCAATGAGCAGCTCCAGCAGCAGGCTTAAATAGACCAGGAAGTTAGTCATGTGATCTGTTCAGGTTACAAGGAGGAAGTACCGCCCACCTTAGTCATGCTGTGCACCATGGCAGCCATGATTGTCTTCGGCAGAATTGCCAGTCCTTCTTCGGCTATTTCCCTGACACTCGTGTAATAATTGTCCACATACAAGTGGTACCCCTTTCCGAATAAGGGTGACACCAATTTCCACACTATCTTGCCAGCGCTCCCTATGTAATCCGGGCAGTTGACCGGCTCAACCTGACTATCTTTTCCCTCATAAACCATAAAGCTCCATACATAGCCTGTTGCCCTGTCACAGAACTTATAGAGCTTGACCCCGTATCTGGCACGCATGCTGGGAAGGTACTGCTTGAAAGCCAAGCGGCCAGAAAATTTAATCAGGGACTCATCAACGCAGACAACTTGATCGGGAGTAAACAAGGCTGCAAAACGTTCATTGAAGTGGTTTATGAGGGGCCGAATTTTATAGAGCCGGTCGTATTCAGGGTCCCCACGTGGACGACAAAGTTCATTGTCGTTGAAGTGCATGAACCGCAAAATCTGCTCGTATCGTTTCCTGGGCATGGAGGCAGAGAACATGGGCATGTGGTCAATTGGGTGCGTGGACCAATAAGCACGCAATGACGGGAATTTATGTGTGCCCATGTTGAGGGAAAGGCCCAGAAAGGTCTTAAATTCGGAAACCGTAATTGGTTTCCAATCTTTGGCAATGGAAGGCAACTGGGGATTAGCGGCGATGAATTGACCAGCATATAAATTACTCTGGTCCACAATAGATCTATAGAGATCTTCCGTGAAAAACAGCGAATAATAATCAATTGGCATAAAATCAGCTGTATCCACCTGAATACCGGGTTGGGCAGTGAATGGGGGAAGTACGGGTTCTGCAGAAGTGGTGGGGACCCAATCAGGATAGGCAAATTCTGCAGGAAGAGCACTATGGGTACGACGGGCCTGCCTTTGTCTTCTTATTGATGGCAGCGGGACACTACTTGTGCTTGCCACCTCGCCAGCTTGAACTGCACTTATGGGACTCGCCACGTCACCACGTGATACTGCAGTGCTGGATGTACGCCCAGGCTGTACTAGGCCGCTGGTGCTTGCCAATTCACCAGAAGGAATAGCGGCGCTAGTAGTACTCTGCTCCATGATACGAGAGCCCTGCGGTTCTTGCTCCTCAACAACTTCAGAAGATCGGGATCGTGTACGCCTGACCTTAGCAGGGACCTCAACTTCGTCATCAGAGCTATCTGACGTGGGGCCGCTGACGTCACTGTCTTCTACGGGAACATATTCTGAGCCTGAATCTGACAGATGCGTGACCTCCTCTTCACTATCTGTCATGCTCAGAATCTCATAGGCCTCTTTACTAGTGTACCTTCGACTTGCCATTTTGGGCTCTAAATTTAGGGGTACACTAGTAAGATTCACAGGAAAAAAAGCACCTGACTGTCGTCAGAAAATATATCAAACGCTACAAAAAAAAACTGTTAGCGATCGCAAGGATCAGGCCTGTCTCTGCGAACGCTGCAGTTATGTGTTTTGTGTTTGGTAAGTGACAGTGATCGATCGATACTGCACTTGGGTGGGCTGGGCTGGGCTGGGCTGGGTGGAGGGGCTAAACGCAGGTGCTAGCAGGTATCTGGGCTGATCCCGCTGACACTGTGTTTTTGGGAACCCTAAACCGCTGGGGACGCTAGTATAGATCTGATCAGATCAGATATTGATCTGTTCAGATACTATACCACTAAGGGAGGTGTTTGCTTTGCGCGTGGGTGTTAGCGTTACTGGCATTAACCTAACGCTGCCTGGGGCGACGCAGACCCTCTGGTGCTAAAACCTAATTGATCTCACCCGCCGGGCGATCAGGGGGTTAAACACGGCGGGTGCCCTGATGCTATAAAAAGCAAACTAACCAACCAGCGTCACCCGTAACCTTTATATGGTGATTACTGGTGAAAGGGTTAACTAGGGGCAATCAGGGGGTTAAAACCTTTATTAGGTTAAAATATGGAGGTACCCGACGCTATATAAAAACCTGACGGGTTACCTAAATAACTAAATAACTAACTGGGTAACCAGTGTCACCAGTGACGCTTATACGGTGATCACTGGTGAAAGGGTTAACTCTAGGGGCAATCAGGGGGTTAATATAATATATGGGGGTACCTGACGCTATAAAAACCTGCGGCGAAACTAAAAATAAATAACTGGCTATCTGGGGCACCACCGGCACTAAATACAGCGATCGAAAATACGATCGCTTAGTGACGCTGGCGTTAGGGGGTGAAAGGGTTACCTGGGGGGCGATCAAGGGGTTAAACCTTTATTAGGGGGGGGTTAGGGGGCTACCCTGGACCTAAAGGGGCCTAAACTTAACTGCCCTGCAACTTTTTACTGTCACAGATGACACTAAATGCAGTGATCAGTAAAATAAATGATCACTGCAATCAGTGACACTGTGATTGGGGGCTGGGGGGTGACCTGGGGGGTGAAATATGTGCCTATGTGTACCTAAGTGTCAGTGGACTGTTGGTGCACTAACCTGCTTCTTCTCTCCTCGGCGCTGCGGACGAAAAGACCGCCGCGAGGAGAGATGACATCACTTCCTCCTGCTTCCTCTGCCTGTGTTTACATTACACGGGCAGAGGGAGCATTTTCATTCGCCAGGAGCGATCGCGAGGGGGTGGCCGGAATCGAATGGCCGTCCCCTCATCTCGGATCGCTCTACAACGATAAACGGCCGCTCACTGTACGTGATTGTGCCTGTCGGTGCCATTCTGCTGACGTACATATACAGTGAGTGGTCGTTAAGTGGTTAACCAGCCAAAATGGTCCGGGGCTTAAGTGGTTAAAGACATAACTAAATGTAGCGGCCTCACCCCATCTCTTTTGTCTAGGGGTATCACATACGACAGGGTGAGATGCGCTATGGCCCATGTCCTCCCCATAGCTGTGGGTGAGGTGAAGGCCAGTACCAGATATTTTCCTCGGGCCTGTGTGTTTTAGTCAAGGATCAAGTCCTGCCGTGCCAACACTTCCCTTTGCTCCCATTAACCAGAGTTCCACACACCGATCACAGTCCAACACTTGTTTTATTGCATAACTCACAATAAACAGTGCTTCAGTAGCCAACTGGTTGAGACCCAATAACAGTTTGATACGGTGGAATGAGCAGGTCGAGGCACTATCCTGATTGTACACTAAACCACTGTGATTTCACCAGCAGTTACTATAGCCTTGGCTAGGGAGAACTTAGAACTTGAGAGTCTCTACCAGCTACTCAAGAGAACGTAGATAGGAGTACCTTCGCTGCGTTGCGGCCCCTGTCAGGGGAAGATGTCCCTCCAAGGAAGTTACCAGAGGCCCATCCGTCACCGGGTTGATGCTGCTCCGGACTCTCCGAATAGGTAACCTCCCCGGCCTCTTCGCCTCAGACATGGGCCCCATCCACTTCAGGGACCCTCGGACTTCTCAACCCTTGCGGGACCCAGTCAAAGTCACTGAGCCCCAGGCCTCCTGGTTTAGTACCTCACCCCAGGCTGAAGGTGCCTGGGATGGACTCCAACTCCATTCCGGTCAGGCCTAGGGTACCTGGGCCGGAACTCAGAACCGCCCGCATCCAGGCCTAAGGTGCCTGGGCGCGTGATGAAGAGACTCCAGAAGAGGAAGACCTCGTGGCAAGGGCGTCTCCCCCTTTTATCCCCTCCATTGACGCCACGGCAGGTTCCCCGCCCTCGCCGTACCATCTCCGAGAAGGGACAAAAAGGACAGCACTATGGCAGTAAATCTACCTTGAGCCTGCGGGCACCCCGCCACCCACAGGCCAAGGAGATTATTACACCGCCCAATCCTCCACGAACACAAATGGTCCAGCGTCTGGTGCAAACCCATGTCTCCCAAAGAGTGGTGACATAAGCCTGACCCCAGAGGCATCCCTAAAAATTTGAACCTTAACCATGCCAAGACCTGCTCAAAGGAAGGGGAACATAAGACAATAAACTTTTTCATAAAACCCTCTAAGCATGTACACATATACAATTCCTCCCTTTACTGTCTAAGAACCACCCCGTACTCAGTAGTCTTGACAGACGAATCTCCTGCAGAAGGGAAACAAACAACACAAAAAAAAAACATCCTGACATTTTGTGTTAATTTGGAATGAATGGGTCTATCAGCCGAGAGACCCATTCGCTCCAATGAGTAAAGTGATGCAAATGTAAAACAACAGCCGTTGCGCAACACCGCCACCTGGTGACAGTGCCACGGTAATGACACTTGGTGAAATCTTCATTCTTCCTGCGTCCCTACTCTGATTCTACAAACCGAAGTCTCTGTCTTTGAATTGTGAAAGAAGAGAGAACAAACAAAACAGCTCTCATTCCTCCAAAGAGTAGAAAAACAAAAAACAAAAATCCAAATAAAAAAACTAGGGTACAGTTCGGATGCTCCGGCAAGAACACTTCCAGAAAGCTGCTGCAGAAAAAAACACAAGTGAGTCTCTTCTCACAAGTAAAACTTCGGGTCAGGCAAGAACAAGGGCTTCAGATGCTTATCTAAAACCTCAATCGAATAGTCAACGTCCTCTCCATCTTTTCGGCAGGCAAGCACCCTGTCCGCATGAATGTGACGCCCCAACATCCAGTCTGCTCTGCAGTCTCTGAACTTTTTCGACACAGGTGGCGAACAGGACAAGTATCGCCGGGCATGAGGCACTTTAAGTTTCTCCCAAACGAACTCATCATACCATCGCTGTCGCATAACTTCAACCTCAAACAGCAAGTCCCTGGGCAGGTAAGGATATTCCCATCCGTACTCGTGGGCGACCCTCTGAGAAAAGAGTCGTTGCAATCGGGCCAAGGGAGGCATTGTGGCCCGCTCAACCAGGAAAAGGTGAACGATGGCCTCCGGGTGCCGAGGTACTTTCACTACCTCGGATGGCTTTGCTCTAGGTGCCCGTAGTGATGCTCGTTGTGTCCCCGCCAACAAAACGGGTGATGCTGTGGATTGTGGAAGAACAATTGGAGGACTAGGCTTCCTCGTAGACTCCGGGGCTTCCGCCCGGGGCGTGCTATCTCCTATAGACATAGGCGAATCTTGGGGTGCACATAGCACAGGTAATGGGCGTTTGTCCCAGCCCTTACGATGAAAAAGTTTGTCTATTTCACCGTCATCTCCACAGTCCAACAGCGATTCTAGGTCGGAAGTGTCATAAATCTCCGCGGAAAGGTAGTCTCTAGTAGACGTGGAACTACACCTCCAACCACCACCACAGTCCCAGCCCCTGGCTCACCTTGACCTTTCGTAGAACTGGGATGTCCAGGACTCTTCCAACCGGATCCATCCAGGCCAGGCAAGTGACGGGGTGAAGCTCTTCCACTACTATAGGAGGCCTGCACCAGGCCGACTTTCCTCTTCGGAGGTGGGAGCAGAGAATCTGTGGTGACTGAAGCAGCATCCTCGGATTTTTCCTTCTCAGTCTCTGATTGGGCAGTCACATCGCCCTGGTCAGTGCGTACGGGAACCTCCGCAAAGGCCTGGATCTCCCCTTCCGGAGTAGCGGTACCTGTGAGGCTGTTGAGGCGAAGGGCCAGGGGCCTTACTGTGGATGGCTCCACCTCAAACAAGAACTCTTTGCATGCCTCGCAACGCCCGAATGGCTTCAGGTGGACCACCAGTCCCGAACATCCGGGACAGATCACGCCGAGGTCCTCTGTGTCTCTGCAGGTGTACAGAGCCAACTGTCCTCGGGGCCTGAGTCTTATCCCCGTGTCTGTAAGGGGAGCAGCAAAGGTAGTCATCTTTGTGGGGTAGGGAACCGGAATCCACGGGGAGCTTGAGGCCATCCCGACTGTCTGCTGCTCCATCACGCACTGACCACACGCCGAAGTCTCCACGTGAGTTCCTCCACATGGCCAGACTCCTCCCACGACTTGCACGTTTTTGCGGGCTTCCATCAAACTCGGCCCACGAACTGTGTAGTCACAGGGTGCCTCATGGCGCAGTGCAGTAAAAGCCCCCACATGTAGTACATCACACGGCTGGACTTCTCCCTCTTCTCGCTCTTCCGCATGGGCCTTTCCCGTCTTGGGGTCATTTCCACGACTTTGAGCAGGGATGCACTTTGGCCGATCACATGGCCGACCTGTTTGGAACTCCTCCGGGCAGCAAAGTCCAGACACAGCCATTCTTACTTCCAAAGTCAAAACACACATCATCCCGGACTCACGAGCCCCCACGTGTAGCGGCCTCACCCCATCTCTTTTGTCTAGGGGTATCACATACGACAGGGTGAGATGCGCTACGGCCCATGTCCTCCCCATAGCTGTGGGTGAGGTGAAGGCCAGTACCAGATATTTTCCTTGGGCCTGTGTGTTTTAGTCAAGGATCAAGTCCTGCCGTGCCAACACTTCCCTTTGCTCCCATTAACCAGAGTTCCACACACCGATCACAGTCCAACTCTTGTTTTATTGCATAACTCACAATAAACAGTGCTTCAGTAGCCAACTGGTTGAGACCCAATAACAGTTTGATACGGTGGAATGAGCAGGTCGAGGCACTATCCTGATTGTACACTAAACCACTGTGATTTCACCAGCGGTTACTATAGCCTTGGCTAGGGAGAACTTAGAACTTGAGAGTCTCTACCAGCGACTCAAGAGAACGTAGATAGGAGTACCTTCGCTGCGTTGCGGCCCCTGTCAGGGGAAGATGTCCCTCCAAGGGAGTTACCAGAGGCCCATCCGTCACTGGGTTGATGCTGCTCCGGACTCTCCGAATGGGTAACCTCCTCGCCTCAGACATGGGCCCCATCCACTTCAGGGACCCTCGGACTTCTCCACCCTCGCGGGACCCAGTCGAAGTCACTGAGCCCCAGGCCTCCTGGTTTAGTACCTCACCCCAGGCTGAAGGTGCCTGGGATGGACTCCAACTCCATTCCGGTCAGGCCTAGGGTACCTGGGCCAGAACTCAGAACCGCCCGCATCCAGGCCTAAGGTGCCTGGGCGCGTGATGAAGAGACACCAGAAGAGGAAGACCTCGTGGCAAGGGCGTCTCCCCCTTTTATCCCCTCCATTGACGCCACGGCAGGTTCCCCGCCCTCGCCGTACCATCTCCGAGAAGGGACAAAAAGGACAGCACTATGGCAGTAAATCTACCTTGAGCCTGCGGGCACCCCGCCACCCACAGGCCAAGGAGATTATTACACCGCCCAATCCTCCACGAACACAAATGGTCCAATTCCTCTATTAATTTACACACCTGGATCATACTACCACCCAGGAGATTATTACACCGCCCAATCCTCCACGAACACAAATTGGCCAATTCCTCTATTAATTTACACACCTGGATCATACTACCACCCAGGTGTATCCCACCTAAATTTAGAGACCCCGCTACATAAAGAAAAACTTTTTTTTTTAGTTTTAGATAAATGGGAGAGGGATTAGAACACCAGTTGGGTTTTTATTGCTGTCCATGTCCTCGTTTGAGAGATTACTGATATCATTGAAAAGTGAAAGTGCAAGAAAATCCCAAATTTTGGTTTGTCCTCAGAAAAGTAATAGAGGGAAAATATTTTAAACGGGGACACTAGTTCTGGTGATTATAATGACCACCAGGGATTTCCTCGCTTTGAAGAGATTTTCTCTCATTTCCTGTTTTGGCTATGGGACAGGGAGTGAAGAGAAATCTTCCCAATAGGACACAGCAAAAGTAATGGGACATGGCGAATGGGACTTGGCAAAAGAAAAACCTGGTTATCACCCTCTCTTACTCTATCCAAAATGAAAAGTTTGCTTATAGGTCTACCCTGAATTCATAAATGACAATTTAGCTTTCTACAAATGTTGGAACTCCCAGTAAGTGCAGTGGTAATCTCTTGTTTAACTACTTGCTAACCAGCCGCCGCAGTTATACTGCGGCAAGGTGGCTTGGCTGCGCGAATCGCTGTACCGGTACGGTGGTCCATGCACTAGCTTTTGCACGCGCCTGTCATGGGTCTGGCGGACTCGATGCCCACCGGCTACCTGCGATCACGGGAAGGAGAGGCAGAACGGGGGTCTGCCTTTGTAAACAAGGCAGATCCCCGTTCTGACAGGGGAGGAGAGAGAGAGATCAGCTGTTCCTAGTGATCAGGAACAGTGATCTCTCTATTCTCCCAGTCAGTCCATCCCCCATACAATTAGAAATGCCTCCCTAGGAAACACTTAAAGGGTAACTCCACTTTCGTGGGGAAAAAAAAATAATATAGCGTGTACAATTGCGATACAAGTCATATTATAATTACATTTTATTAAAAATTACCTTTCCTTTTCAATCTGCAGTGGCTGTAGTTTTCTATAAATGAAAAGCAATATGGCTACCTGGAGTTGTTCTGTACACAGAGTGTACACCCATGCGATCCGATTCCAGTGCGGGAAAAAAGTCCCTGCACCTTTTTTGTGCAAATCCAATGCGAGTTCAGCCATACAATGGAACGACTGAATTTGCATTGCACAGACATCGCATGTGATCCGCACCAGTAATGCGGTGCAAATCAAATGCAATGTCTGTGTTCGTATATGTGTGAACCCAGGCTGAAACAATTTTAACAAAAATAAAATACAATTATTACATATAAGATAGATTTTAGTTGCTTTGTAATCGTAAGAAAAATGTTGTACGAGTAACGATCATACAGTTTTCGTATCGTGCGTACACAACGTTTGGCATCAAATGAAATGAAAATTTCCAATGTGACAAACTCCAAAATGTTTCTCGTACGTGAACGGAACTAACGATTTTCGTTATGTGTACTGTTTTCGTACATGACAAATCAGATATGAAAGACTGAGTGTGATCAGAAACCATAAACAATAATCTACGCTACAACGTTTCTACGTCAAATTAAAAAACAAAACCTTTGTTGTTTTGAGAATTTTCGTACAATTAGAACCCACCTCGGGTTCGACTTGCTGTAAAACATTGAGGAAAACCAGACGATCATTCACCCGATTTTCTTATAGTGTGTACCCAGCTTAAAAATCTGATTTAGTACAATTGCTCATTTTAATGGGTTAGATGGGTAGTTTGAAATCCAAACAATCTATTTTTATTTGATTTTTTTAGGGTATATGGTTTGACCCCAGCAGCCTTGATAACAATGATGACCTCTACGAGCTTCAAAAATGTCTAAAAACGTCTCTATCGCTTTTTCTATGTAGGGGACAACAGGTATGTATACACCACCTCCGGAATAGTGAAATTTGGAAAGGATTTTTTAACTTTTATTAAGACAACAGAAAATAATCAAACAACTATCATACCATATTTTTAAAAGAAATTTTATACTGCCCTTTTATTTTATTTTGTGAAAAAAGAATTGCCATTTTGGTCCCTACAGGCGAACAGTTCAGCGCACCAGGCATATGGGTTGATTTCTATGTAAGAATTGGAGTGGGAACAAGCAGGCCCCTCCTTAGGCAACTTTTCATTTAGTGGTATATAGTTGTAGGCATTAAAAATTGGTTTATATATGTACTAGAAAAAGTGTGCCTCTTAATTGACTAAGCTAAATCGTATCTAATCTCTGGATAATCTGTGAAAAATATGCATCAAATATTTGTTTAGCATCTAAACTTTTCTTTTGCATTGTCAGGAATTGGATCCATGCTTAGAGGCCTTGCTCAGCATCACGTGCCATCTTCTGGAGGAAGACCAGATACATCAAGCACATTTTTTAATAACATCTCACCAAGGACCCTTCCCATTTTCCCTTCCTCATTTTCCAAATATGAATTAGATGGTTGAAAATCTAGTTCAGAAAAACACTTGAAGAACCAGTTAAAGAATACATCAACTGTTATGCTTTTCCATTTGGTTGAATATAGCTTGTAGTGGAACATCTAAGTACAAAGTGTATAGATTCAGAGAAATAAAGAGGTCAATGGGGTCCTTTGTTGTAACTTATCATTTGGGATGTCCATGTGATATGACTACAACTGGATTGTATTTGTTTATATCACATCTTCATCATAAGTGGAAAGGCAGCAGATGTTGGGGGAGGCAGAGTATTGCTTCTTTCATTTCATTTTTTTTATCTAAACCTTCAGGAAAAAAAATGGGAAATGAAAATGTCACCTCACACTTATATTATTATACAGGATTATACAGGATTTATATAGTGTCAACAGTTTGCACAGCACTTTACAACATTGTCCAGGATGTATAGATCTGGGGTCATGGGAGTAGTACAATGATCCAAAATAGTCCAGCACTACAGCTCACAAATTACTTATACAATTTTTATTTATTTTCTATGATATGACCAAGAAAAATCTAGTCTGAAATGTGTCATCATTGTTGGCTATACCTGAACTTTTTTGTTTGTGTGTGTGTGTGTGTGTGTGTGTGTGTAGGGCTGTCGCAACAGGACAGGCAAAACAAGCAATTGCTTGGGGCCCCTGCCTGCTGTCTGTCACTGTCCTGGATTTCCGCCCTGGGTCGATCTAATGCATGATCGATCTGAGACCGTGAACCCCTAGCTGGCACTGTGCTGGATGATGCTACCTGCCGCCCGCTTGGCGTGTAGCAACCAGTGACGTCACAAGCAGAGCAGGAGAGAGGCAGAGTTGTGCCTATCACAGGGGAGGATTTGGAAGATCTAGCTAGCTCCACCCACCTCCTCCCGCTCCCTGTATGTCCTCGAGTCCAGCCAGGCACTCAGGCAGCGGCATGCTGCTGCAGAACAGAAACGCTAGACAGTGACAGAGAGACAGATTGCAGCTGTGTTAGTGTAACAGACAGAGTAGAAAGGCAAGTAAAATGCATTGCTCACCATGGTCACCAACATCATAAGGGTGGGCAGCACTGGAGCAGGAGAGGACACACAGACACATCCTAGCCTGGCAGGGAGAGTTCATGCTGGGACTTGAAATCATGTGACCCCCCCCCCCAAAAGTGAAGAACTACAGGTCCCAGGATGAACCCCTCAGAGCTGAAAATGTTTCCTGCCTCACTGGCACTGCACACATGTTTATGACTCCTCACACCCAGCCCTTCTGTCCAGCTGTTCACTGTCTCTTCTCTCCCACTACTTGTTTGCCTCTCACTACACCTGCAGCGGTCCCCCTGTCCAGCCCACGGTCCCCCTGTCCCTGTGGGTGAGCTTAAACTGTATCGCTATGCTGTGGTTCCTGTAGGCTTTGCATGAGTGCGGGGGGGGGGGGGGTTGGGGGGGCCTCTCCATGTCCATTTTGCTTGGGGCCTCCAAATTCCTTCAAATGGCCCTGTGTGTGTGAAAGACGTGGGCAACACAGAAAACATAATCAGAGTAACACTGGATTATTCAGTATCTGTTTTTCTATGTGGCTTTACGCACAATACCACTGTCCTTGTAGAATATAATTAAAATCTGGACCTCAGTATGGAATAGCTTGCATTGGGAAGCCTCCATGTAGTAAGGGGGGTTTCCTCTTCTACATGATTAGCTTATAGTGTTGAAAGTATATATACAGTATGTCTTTCCTAGCAGTCTTATGCCACGTACACACGCTCGGAATTTCCGACAACAAATGTTCGATGGGAGCTTTTGGTCGGAAATTCCAACCGTGTGTAGGCCCCATCGGACATTTTCTGTCGGAATTTCCGACAACAAAATTTTGAGAGCTGGTTCTCAAATTTTCCAACAGCGAAATCCGTTCTCGTAAATTCCGAGCGTCTGTAGACAATTCCGACGCACAAAATTCCATGCAAATTTGGGTTTACATATATTTTAACTATAATTCAACCAATTTTACCTTTGATTCTGAACAGAGCTGCTATAGTTCTTTCAAAAGTAAAAAAAAGCCTTAAAGTCACTCCGGAGAGAAATAGTTGAATACCATATATGTTTACCATTTTATCTGCCAAAGGATTTGTAACTCTGTACATCTTGTGATTTACATATATTTTTCACACTGCACAGCCAGGCAGGTGACACAAGTAGTTCCTGATTAAGCAATTTCACTTTCCTGGTTCAGCAATTCAGCTTCACCTCCAGCCTCCTCATTAGACAGTAAAATCAGCTTAATCCCCTCTGCCCATGGATCCAGAGCCAGGACAAGGGTTGGGCAGGAGGGCCGGCTGCCCTGGGCACTGTGATAAGATGTGAGATGGGGGCGTGCCACAAGGAGATTGTGGGGGAGGGGATCTGTGTTGGCTGGGGGGAATTTGGGGGGCAGCAGGGGGTAAGAATTGTTCTATGAGGGGAAATTTGGGGGGTCTAGGAAAGGTGATTTGGGGGATTTGTGTTGGGGGGGATGACGGAAGGTGATTTGTGCTAGGAAGGGGGAGTTGGAGTGTTTGTGCTAGAAGAGGTGATATGGTAGAGGGGGGAGGCCATTTGTGCTAGAAGGGTAAATGTTTTTTGGGGGGCGGGGTTGTGCCAGTAGGGATAATTGGGGGGTATTTTTGCTAGGAGGGGAAATCTGGGGGGGGGGATTTGTGCTAGGAGGGATTTGGAGAGGGAGGGGAGAGGATGTGTACTCGGGAAGAGGGGGATTTAAGAAGTAAAGGATTCGTGCTAGGAGCAGTGTTTTTTTTTTTGTTTTTTTTAGGGGGGGGAATGTGTGCTGGGAGGACTTGGGGAGAGAGAGGATTTGAGCTGAGGGGGGGTCAAAGATTTGTGCTGGGCGGCGGGATTTCAGCAAGGGGGTGGATTTGGTCTTGGAGGAGGGAAGATTTATGCTTAAGATGTAAGCATGCAGATTAGTGCTCAATTATTTTTTCTGGGTGGGAGGGTGGATTTTTGCTAACACACAATGCTCATATATCTACGGGGGGGTGGCGCAGTTATGCATGCTTGCCGTGGGCTCCAGATGGCCTTGTCCCGGCACTGCATGGATCAGAATTATTAAGTAGGAAAGAAACAAAGTCATCTGATTGACTGACATAAGTGTACCTACCGGAAGCTTGGCTGTCCGAAATTATAAATCTTGAGGCAGGTAAAAGATTAAACTGTTTATTTTATAGGTGCTAGGAGCCCACTAGAGTACTCTTTAACCTGGGCTCAATTATGTCTCAAATAAGGCCAGTAACAAGTATGGTGCTCCTCGCTAATGTTACCAGGCTGGTATCTATACTCATTTATATTTTGCTTCTTGCTGGAGCCCTTATCTTTATTGTGGGCACTTTGCAGCTCATAGCCACTATGCACTAAGTGTTCAATTGGAAACTAGCACACCGAGGAGGACTACTGAGTACTTCTGAGTACCTAATGTGACAGATTTCCTTCTGTTTATCCTAGTAAAATAAGGGATACCCTTTCTGTATAGAGTTTTTTCTTTTTAACCAATGTGTTTTTCCTCTTTGAGAGAGCAGAATTACTAGAACATGAATCATTTTAATAAGTCCTTGAATGTGCGCTTATATAATACTAACATAGTAGCAAGTGATACCTAATTATCTCATTTTTTATTTCCTAGTATATAGCAGAATTTTCTATTAATTTCACAACAGGAAGGTAAATAGTTTTTTCTTTTTTCTCTTATTAAATGTAAGATTTCATTTACATTACTTTTACAATGAATCTGCAGCCATTTGCTCTTCGTGCCCAGTGATGTCTGTTTTTGTTTAATGAGCTGCTGTTTCATTTGATTACTTTTTTCTGATTTATATAAATTTGCCAAGGTAAAATCACAGCATTTTTTATCTTTTCTTGAAAGTTTGTGACTGGAAGAATAAAAGTAGCTGATTCAAACATGTGGTGTTGGTTATCATTTGAGACAAATCAAATGCAAACTTTTATTGTATTCGTATACAAGCAACCTTATATTACATTATATTATAAAAATTACTGTTGAGCGTTTTCTCTTTAGGTCCAACTGTACAGCTGATTATACTGTAAATTGAAAGCCCAATTCCAGGCTCCTCTCTCCCTCTTGGAGCCCCAATGGTATGATGTTAGTGTTTTCTATTTTTCAGAGGCCTTCCTTTTCCATAGTTGGTCCTAACTGTTGAAGAAAGCAGTACTGATGTCACTGCTCTCAAGACCATTACAGAGCTCATGCAGGATACTGTGGTGATGCCACCTTAAGTGGCAAGTTCATTATGCTCTTTACTCACAGTAGGCCATCAGTCCCCCCATATCAAATGAAGATTGCCAGCAAAATCTAACAGATATGGGGAATTCAGTCAGGGGCCGACAAGCCTTATTATGTAGAAAAATATGATTTTCTATCCTGCCTGAACACTATCACCATTAAAGTGGTCATAGATAAAATAATAGGGAGATTGTACCTGCATGCCCTAACATAATATTGTATATTGGGATTGCCCTAATGTGCATGTTTATGAATCAAACGTGCTTTTAAATATTTCTTTGTTTGGGACTTTTTAGGTAATAGCCAATACAATATATATATTTAAAACATTTTTTATCTTTATTGTAGCATTTTTTAATAAAAATGTATGAAGCCATGTGCACACAATATTCTTGCTGTTCATTTATAGATTTTCCATATATTTGGACACCATACAACCTCTAGTATCCATGTTTCCACCCATCAAACCTACTTTGCACATATCATTGCATATTCAGACTAGAGTACACATAATAACTTTCATATTTGTGATTGATGAAGGAACTTCTATATGAGTTTCCCAAGCCAATGGTCCACTTCTTCAGGAAAAATACAGAGGTAAGTACTTAGAACTGCAATGATGGTAGTACAATAGTATTGTTCAAAACTTTGAATGGCATTAAACATGTCACCTGAGTCCATGTTCACCAAGAAGTAAGACGAAGAAGGTCCCAGGAGTAATAATATTTATGTAATGATCCCTGGTGAAACCTGTACATATCATAAAGGTGTTACAGTGATGGGGAATGTGCATATATCTGTTGTTTCCTAAAGTGATTCAGTGCTTTAGTAGTTTCCCAAATCTCACTCTCCAGTCTACCCTATTAGACCTAAAGGGTGTTTTTTTAGGTAGGACCCCCACTTTTTCATCAACAGGTAATCCTCTGATCGGGCATTAGAAATATTGTAAAGTATTTCAATATGTCTCCCCTCCACTGCCAGATTCCATATCAAAGCTGGTAAAGTTCTAAATAAATGTTAAGTTAATGAACCAAACCTGCTTTTTAACACCCTCCATGCTAATTTTTTTCCATCTGCTAGTGAGGATCATCCCTGGTCTGTCAGAAGAGCTGCTGGAGACCTTGTCTATGTTCATTTGGAGCACCAAGTCAGACTTTATGGACTATCAAAAGAAGGAAAAAAAAAAACAAGGTGGGACTTTAAGGGCAACTTTAAGGGCATACAAAATATACAAAATACACAATTAAAATCATGAATGATATGAGGGTACATAAATCCCGAGAAGAGGTCCAGAAAGCTCGACGCGGGACGTCCCTTCATCAGGGGACAATATCCAGACGGGATCGCACTGTACAATACAAATAAAATAAAATTATAACAACACATATATTACAGCTATTTACAACATTGATTGTGTGCACAGACAGGCTTAAGAAACACAGCATCGCTAATACAAAGAACATACCCCAAAACATCATCAAAGCAGATTCGCGGTTGGACCGATGGGCCACCAGAGGCAAATGGCACTGAAGTGTCTCACGCGACCAGCACGAGAGTGTGCGGATCCCCTCAGCTCCCAACAAATCCCGAGGCACCACCAGAAAGCGGGTACAGTGACCACAATGGTGTAATCCTACTGGTTCTAAATAAGCATTTTAATAATGACATATTAGTTTCAAAACTATACCAGTCCCTATGGGGGTCAGACAACTGACCCCAAGCACTAAAGCATAATGAATAAGAGGCATTAAACTGGTATACCTGTGCTATCCAAGGGGCGTTATGATGACATAGATAGGGAGACTGGGATGAGCTCAAAACAAACACCCACTCCTCCAAAGTTGTTTATAGTATATAGAGCATATGATCTGCAGTCCTCCAATCTGTATATTAATAAACCAGTAATGGTAAATGACTCATGATGGCAGCATACCTCCATGTATCACAAGGAAGCAAACATGGTGTAAAATTGAGAGGTAGGAAGAACTCTTTCTCCCTTACCAAAATGAGACAATCCAGCTTACATGGAAGAAGCAATGAAAGGACTTGCTGCTGGCCTGGCGTGTCTCCGCCGTCCAAATTAGCGACGGGACCGCCATGTACATGGCCAGCATTTAAAGGAAGACGAGGGGAGGGGCGGTGTCAAATGACGCATGAGCGCTGTGCATCTAGTAATATGGTATCCCAGGAGACGCATCTAAGCAGAAGGAGGAAGAAGGCGGCGTCACATGACTACATGACGTGAATCCGCCGTGAGTCACGTGACGAAGGTCCTACAGCACCGATCCCCATAACAATGGGTGATGCAAGGTCCTGGAGGGCACAAACCAGCCATGGATGAAAAAGGACAAACAGGGACACACCACGCCATACGGTTATAAACCGCAGATGCGCGGACACTGAGTCCTCCATAGGCTGGCCGGATAGACATCCCCCAGCAAAGCTCCCTCACATCAACGAACACTTATACATAGGGAAGATCATGGAAACATGGTCCTCCCACAGTATGCCTAATGGAAATCAAGGACTATATGTGGATCACAACCACTCAGCAACAATCGCAACAGTCGGTGATGCAAAGGCACACCGACTGTAGCTAGAGTCGCATGAACAGAAAAGATACACATAAATTGGGGTGTAATAAATTTAATAATGGGGCACCGCAGTCCGCAATCGGGCAGCATATGGGATCCCGGGCACAAAGTGCGTGGAAGCCCCCATGCCGAACCACCCCAGTCAGGAAATCCAAACAGGGGAGACCCCGCAATGAGGGCGTCCCGCACCCTGCGCCCCTCGGCGCAAGCAAGACCCGGACATGGGCCAAAACCCAGGGAACCCATAGGTCAGGCCCACCAGGTCATAAAGGCCACACAAAGGTGGCCTACGTGCGCCGGGTAGGAGGCAAGAGAAACCACACCAAACCCCACCCACCGCGGACACTCCAGAGGTCCGCCGGTCAAAGCACGAGTCTGCCTTTATGGACTAGGGAACTGATTAAACTGTAACTGACATGCATATTGTGCTATTCAGTCTCCATCTTTGGTCTACTAACTTTGTGGGATGTTGGTATATCCTTATATGGATAAATTATTCAACTAACCATACCTTTAGGCATTTATAGAACAGTGTGCATGTTTATGGAAAAGGTAAGGGGTGTGTGGACACTTCTGGCCACCCTCCTTAGAATAAAGGGTGGCACCAATCTGCCTGATTTTTACCGTACAATCATATTCCTATGTCTATGGCAACATATAGTATATGTTCAGTGAATGCACATATTTTGGTGGTGGATATTGCTAATGTAATTTAAAATTTTCCTGACGATATTTTATATCCATGTATGAAGCTTGTGTCAGAAGCCTGCAGTTAGCTTCCATTGCTTACATATAAACCCAGTTACTGTATAAGCATAACATGACAATTAGGTGTTTGGCAAAGAATAGCCAAGGAAGTTTTAGAAGACAGTTGTCTCTAACAGACAGTTTTAATTATTAATGACATTTTTGAGTTGTTTTTTTATTAATAAAATTCCTATAAATACCAGCAACTGGTGCACCCATTTCTACGGATTACTTTATTGGGCTGCTTTAACACAGATAAATATATATAATGGTGCACTAAAAACAACCTTCTATTATTGCACAGTGTAAGTGTTGCAAAAGGGAAAAAAATATAAGATAAATCTGCTCCGTGCAACAGTAATAACATATAAATAGCAGCCTGTAATGGTAAAGAGTGCATAAAAATAACTAAAGCCCCATACACACTATCAGTTTTCTTGCAGGTTTTTCTCTTCAGGTTTACCAAAACCATGTAGTGCAAGGGCCTGCCTGATTGCATACGAATTGAAACTCTTAAGGTTTGACCTCATATTAGATGGTTTTGGTAAACCTGAAGAGAAAAACCTGCAAGAAAACTGATAGTGTGTATGGGGCTTAAGACTCTTGAACGAGAAGACTTTGAGAAAACACCACCTAAGAATATGAGGGCTGTTCACCGCTTACTTAGGAATCACTACTGCTCCATTTTAGTGAGCCTCAGTCCTGGGAACAATCAGTCCGACAAACAGTAATCAGCTGTATCTCACTTATCTCTGTTGTTTTCAATGTTGGATGGTGCTCATATGAAGTGTGGTAGGTTTCTCACATATAGGACAAAGAGAACAGATCATTGCGCAATGCTAGATCAAAATAACATTAGGGCTTCTAAGGTACAGATGATTCCACTCACATTTGACCAGAAGCACACAGCGCATAAAGACAATCAGTCATATGTAGCGAATATCTCCTCACTCCGCATCTGGTGTGCACTAAACACTGTCGATGTCGTCACTAGGCTCCTCCCGACACGTTGCGTCACATGTCATGTGACTTTTTCAAGGGTAGCCATGTGACAGATCAGCTGAGTATTTATGCTCAAAATCGTGTGCCGGTTGCCATGGTAACATCGGGGTCCATAGGAACATCATACTGTCAAGCGCTTTCAGACAGCATCACATTTATTCAGCAACTAAACAAATATATTGGTTGCAGCTGGAATCATTTGTTTATCTTTTATTATCACCTGTTTTTTAGGTTGTTTTTAGCACACCATTATATATATTTATCACGTTTATGGCTATCAGATCACCTTTGAATGGTTGCAGCTGGAATCATTTGTTTATCTTTTATTATCACCTGTTTTTTATATTCATATTAGCGCTTGAGTATTTTTCACTTTTACTGCTTTAACACAGGCAGTCAAAACAGGCAGTTTTACCACCCACCGAAAACATATAGAATACAGCTGGATGGAATTTACACATGTTAAAGCTGTGATGCTTTGCATCATGACAAATTTAACGTGGCTTACCAAATTGACAGGCGGCACTGCCTGTCAAACTCACCCATTCAAGTCCATTCAAGTCCAGGGAACTGTAGGCCAACAGATTGGCCCATGGTTGGAACATGTTAGATCCAGTCATAATTGTCGTTCCATTCATAATTGTTGTTAACAAAGTAAAGAACAAAGAAAAACAACAGACACCGAAAAGGTGGCAGGATCACCTCCTGAATACCTGTAATCCGAAGCTTAGCCTCCCTCTGAAAAGGGGTCTACCCTAGTGAATTTAGCTTTTTAGTTCATTTAATCGAGAATATGGGAGCTATGGGCTTCTTCCTAAGCCTATCAAACCTTTTTCCCTTGTCTCTGATACCGCTCTTGCAGTGATATGACATAACTTTACTTTCATTTGGCCTTAACCTACCAGCCTATTCTGCTTTTCTATGTAAGAGTGTTTTTAGTTTGAATTATTCCTATATGAGTAAGGCCAACTGAACAGCTAGTCATCACCCTCATAGAGAGTGTTGATCTTAAATGCTCTGCTTGTTCTCTAACTTATTAAACCTTATGAGTACTAGCGTTTGAGCATAATCCTGACTGGGTGGAGAATTAAAATCTTAGCCAGTCAGATGCAATTAAGCAGAGTACATTGTCTTGCAATGGTGTTCAAGAAAGAATGTTTTAGAGAACAGATGTCTAGTTGGAAAGCTTCATTGTTAAGAAACTTCTTAGAAATACCAACAACGTGGCCCAGAAATTTATTTTATTACCTCTGTTTTATGGCTCCTGTAATCCAGATTACAGAAACTGAAACAGTTGGAGATTAGAGGGTTCTGTAAAAGCCACAAGGAGCTGACCTCAGGATTTTAACCCAGGTCTCTTGGAAAATCTCATAATGGTCGCAACGACCTACAAGCTATGGCACCTTCACAAGATAATTACTGTATATCTTCAACCTAGTGTATAATGAATCACATAAGACCTATACACAGATGACACTAAAATCTATTTGTCTACTCCTCACCTCACTCCTTCAGTCTCCTCTCGCATTACTGACTTACTAACTGACATCTCGGCATGGATGTCGCACCACTTCCTTAAACTAAATCTCTCTCAAACTGAGTTACTAATATTCCCCCCTGCACGTGCCCCCCTCCATGACTTTTCCATCAAAATCAACAATGCAACCATCAGTCCCTCCCCTCACGCCAGGGTACTAGGTGTAGCCTCAAGTCCAATCGTTGTCAAAAGTATGTAGAATTCACCTCCGTAACATTTCTAAAATTCGCCCCTTTTTAACGAATGAAACCACCAAACTCCTCATTCACTCCCTCGTTATCTCTCGCCTTGACTATTGCAACTCCCTTCTTATTGGCCTGCCTCTCCATAGGCTATCCCCTCTTCAGTCTATCATGAATGCTGCTGCCAGACTTATCCACCTTACCAACCGCTCAGTGTCTGCCAAACCTCTCCTCCAATCCCTACACTGGCTCCTGATCACCCAGCGAATTAAATTCAAAATACTAACCACAACCTACAAAGCCATCCACAACTCTGGCCCGAGCAACATCACCAATCTTGTCTCCAAACATATCCCAAATCGTCCTCTCCGCTCTTCTCAAGACCTCCTACTGTCAAGCTCTCTCGTCTCCTGATCCCATGCTCGTCTCCACGATTTTTCCAGAGCCTCTCCCATCCTCTGGAACTCACTACCTCAACCTGTCCGGCTATCCCCTACTCTTGCTACCTTCAGGCGATCCCTGAAAACTCACCTCTTCAGGGAAACCTATCATGTCTCAAACTAATCTTTTACCACTTTCATCAGCTCATTCCCCACAGTTACAACCTTTCGTACCACCTGCCCCACCCTATTAAATTGTAAGCTCTTCTGAGCAGGGCCCTCTTAATCCTCTTGTATTTTATTGTATTGTAACTGTATTATCTCCCTTTTATATTGTAAAGCGCTGCGTAAACTGTTGGCACTATATAAATCCTGTATTATAATAATAATAATATCACAGATAAAGTGCATCAGTGTAAAATAAATAAAATGAATTAGATAGTGGAAACTGATCAAAAATGTATACTCAAAAATCTATGTAACACCAAAATCTATGTAACACCAAAATCAATCCTTATCCCAAACCATAAATAAAGTGTATCAGTGTTAAATCAAATAAATAAATAAATAATATATATCATTAAATATGAAAAAATAACCAAAATCTTTGTATGCAGTATTCAGGATATAAGAGTGCTGCTGTTCATGGCACACATAATTTAAAGACACAGAGTGCAGGATATTGGGTTAATTTACCTTCACAAGGGAGCCCACCAAACTTTTACTTGTTGTAAATTGGAATCTTTCTTTGCATGTTCTTTACACTAATGTAAAGCCATTTAGTCTTCTTCCGATAATGTGACCATACCATTGACTAAAACCTCGTACACATTACTATTTTTTTTTCCATTTAACCCAGTGGGCTGAACAAAAAATAAACCAGACAGCTCAGGTCAGAGTCACCGTACTAACTATGCAATGTTAGTACAGTGATCTCAGCGCGTCGCTCTCCCCTACGCATTTTGTCATAAATGACGTTGTCCAACCCCTGGGTGACGTCATTTATGACAAAATGCATTGTAAGGAGCGACGTGCTGACGTCACCAATCCCATACGTGCTCTAGAAGGACGGCTTTGTTTGTGTAGCGGCCGATACACTTAAAACAAAAGGCGCAATTTACCAGTGATAGTTGTATTCTTTTACTTTTTAATAAACGTTATAAGGATTTTGCACTATGTGGAGCACTTTGTTTCTTTGAGAAATCGTCACATTTGATTTGGTGCCAAGGAGTGATCCCATGTAGGAGACCATCTGGATCAGGAGAAAGGCCTGGGTTGGGTTAAAGCCACAAGCGCATTTGATCCCTTGTAATGAGGGATCAATTGGAGCTGGTAAGTGAGCAATTCTGCTGATTGGTAAAGGCACAGATTTTTAGGGATCACTATGGTGGTGGATGGTGTAGAGTGACATAAGGATCCATATATCACATCACTTGTGGACTATTTTCAACTATGTGTATATAATTGATTAGCGCAACCTATATGTTTTATATTGTGCTTATATCTCTCAAGAGGTTTTGCTGCTTATTCATGTAAGTTCTATTTTGATCACTTAGCGCAGCTTTTTATGCGTTTTTTATTATGATGTTAGCAATATTTTTGGATATTGGTGTTAAATTCTTATCCCGGCCAAGTTGTGTAAGGAACAATCTCACCCAGTCAGTACTGAATAAGCAAAGGGCAATGTCTTGAATTGGTGTTCAGGATTAGGGATGAGCTTCGTGTTCGAGTCGAACATACGTTCGACTCGAACATCGGCTGTTCGATCGTTCGACGAAGATCGAACGATTTGGGCCGTTCGCGCCAAATTCGAGTGACGCGAACGGCCCACAATGCACTACGCCATCGCAGTGTCATCCAGGCGCTGTGATTGGCCAAGCATGCACTGTGACCCCGCATGCTTGGCCAATCACAGCGCCGGCAGCGAGGAGAGCAATGATTGGCCACAGGCAGGATGCCTGTGGCCAATTATTGCTGAGGGTGTTTAGTACACGCCCCACACTATAAAAGGCCGCCAGCACGGCGGCCTAGTGTAGTGTGTTCCGGAGCAGGGATAGAGCAGCATAGGCAGGGACAGTGACTGTTATTTCTTTCTTGCTTAACCTGGATTCCTTTAGTTTAGGGAAAGAGAAGGATAGGTAGGGAGAGTGTCAGTGTGTTTTGTGCTTGTGCTATAGTGTGCTTAAAAAAAACATTTATTCTAGGGACAGAAAACTGTAGGTAGGGACAGTGTCAGTTTCTTTCACTCTGCAAGTCCTTGTTTCCAGGGACCTGGAAGGACAGTGAGTGAATTGTCCTTGTGCTATATTGTGCTTAAAAAAACATTTATTCTAGGGACAGAAAACTGTAGGTAGGGAGAGTGTCAGTTTCTTTCACTCTGCAAGTCCTTGTTTCCAGGGACCTGTAAGGACAGTGAGTGAATTGTCCTTGTGCTATATTTTGCTTAAAAAAAACATTTATTCTAGGGACAGAAAACTGTAGGTAGGGAGAGTGTCAGTTTATTTCACTCTGCAAGTCCTTGTTTCCAGGGACCTGGAAGGACAGTGAGTGAATTCTCCTTGTGCTATATTGTGCTTAAAAAAAACATTTATTCTAGGGACAGAAAACTGTAGGTAGGGACAGTGTCAGTTTCTTTCACTCTGCAAGTCCTTGTTTCCAGGGACCTGTAAGGACAGTGAGTGAATTGTCCTTGTGCTATATTGTGATTAAAAAAAACATTTTTTCTAGGGACAGAAAACTGTAGGTAGGGAGAGTGTTTTTTTTTTCTTTCACTCTGCAAGTCCTTGTTTCCAGGGACCTGTAAGGACAGTGAGTGAATTGTCCTTGTGCTATATTGTGCTTAAAAAAAACATTTATTCTAGGGACAGAAAACTGTAGGTAGGGAGAGTGTCAGTTTATTTCACTCTGCAAGTCCTTGTTTCCAGGGACCTGGAAGGACAGTGAGTGAATTGTCCTTGTGCTATATTGTGATTAAAAAAAACATTTATTCTAGGGACAGAAAACTGTAGGTAGGGAGAGTGTCAGTTTATTTCACTCTGCAAGTCCTTGTTTCCAGGGACCTGGAAGGACAGTGAGTGAATTGTCCTTGTGCTATATTGTGATTAAAAAAAACATTTTTTCTAGGGACAGAAAACTGTAGGTAGGGAGAGTGTTTTTTTTCTTTCACTCTGCAAGTCCTTGTTTCCAGGGACCTGTAAGGACAGTGAGTGAATTGTCCTTATGCTATATTGTGCTTAAAAAAAACATTTATTCTAGGGACAGAAAACTGTAGGTAGGGAGAGTGTCAGTTTATTTCACTCTGCAAGTCCTTGTTTCCAGGGACCTGGAAGGACAGTGAGTGAATTGTCCTTGTACTATATTGTGATTAAAAAAAACATTTTTTCTAGGGACAGAAAACTGTAGGTAGGGAGAGTGTTTTTTTTCTTTCACTCTGCAAGTCCTTGTTTCCAGGGACCTGGAAGGACAGTGAGTGAATTCTCCTTGTGCTATATTGTGCTTAAAAAAAACATTTATTCTAGGGACAGAAAACTGTAGGTAGGGAGAGTGTCAGTTTATTTCACTCTGCAAGTCCTTGTTTCCAGGGACCTGTAAGGACAGTGAGTGAATTGTCCTTGTGCTATATTGTGATTAAAAAAAACATTTTTTCTAGGGACAGAAAACTGTAGGTAGGGAGAGTGTTTTTTTTCTTTCACTCTGCAAGTCCTTGTTTCCAGGGACCTGTAAGGACAGTGAGTGAATTGTCCTTGTGCTATATTGTGATTAAAAAAAACATTTTTTCTAGGGACAGAAAACTGTAGGTAGGGAGAGTGTTTTTTTTCTTTCACTCTGCAAGTCCTTGTTTCCAGGGACCTGTAAGGACAGTGAGTGAATTGTCCTTGTGCTATATTGTGCTTAAAAAAAACATTTATTCTAGGGACAGAAAACTGTAGGTAGGGAGAGTGTCAGTTTATTTCACTCTGCAAGTCCTTGTTTCCAGGGACCTGGAAGGACAGTGAGTGAATTGTCCTTGTGCTATATTGTGATTAAAAAAAACATTTTTTCTAGGGACAGAAAACTGTAGGTAGGGAGAGTGTTTTTTTTCTTTCACTCTGCAAGTCCTTGTTTCCAGGGACCTGGAAGGACAGTGAGTGAATTCTCCTTGTGCTATATTGTGCTTAAAAAAAACATTTATTCTAGGGACAGAAAACTGTAGGTAGGGAGAGTGTCAGTTTATTTCACTCTGCAAGTCCTTGTTTCCAGGGACCTGGAAGGACAGTGAGTGAATTGTCCTTGTGCTATATTGTGATTAAAAAAAACATTTTTTCTAGGGACAGAAAACTGTAGGTAGGGAGAGTGTTTTTTTTCTTTCACTCTGCAAGTCCTTGTTTCCAGGGACCTGTAAGGACAGTGAGTGAATTGTCCTTGTGCTATATTGTGATTAAAAAAAACATTTTTTCTAGGGACAGAAAACTGTAGGTAGGGAGAGTGTTTTTTTTCTTTCACTCTGCAAGTCCTTGTTTCCAGGGACCTGTAAGGACAGTGAGTGAATTGTCCTTGTGCTATATTGTGCTTAAAAAAAACATTTATTCTAGGGACAGAAAACTGTAGGTAGGGAGAGTGTCAGTTTATTTCACTCTGCAAGTCCTTGTTTCCAGGGACCTGGAAGGACAGTGAGTGAATTGTCCTTGTGCTATATTGTGATTAAAAAAAACATTTTTTCTAGGGACAGAAAACTGTAGGTAGGGAGAGTGTTTTTTTTCTTTCACTCTGCAAGTCCTTGTTTCCAGGGACCTGTAAGGACAGTGAGTGAATTGTCCTTGTGCTATATTGTGCTTAAAAAAAACATTTATTCTAGGGACAGAAAACTGTAGGTAGGGAGAGTGTCAGTTTATTTCACTCTGCAAGTCCTTGTTTCCAGGGACCTGGAAGGACAGTGAGTGAATTGTCCTTGTGTTATATTGTGATTAAAAAAAACATTTTTTCTAGGGACAGAAAACTGTAGGTAGGGAGAGTGTTTTTTTTCTTTCACTCTGCAAGTCCTTGTTTCCAGGGACCTGGAAGGACAGTGAGTGAATTGTCCTTGTGCTATATTGTGCTTAAAAAAAACATTTATTCTAGGGACAGAAAACTGTAGGTAGGGAGAGTGTCAGTTTATTTCACTCTGCAAGTCCTTGTTTCCAGGGACCTGGAAGGACAGTGAGTGAATTGTCCTTGTGTTATATTGTGATTAAAAAAAACATTTTTTCTAGGGACAGAAAACTGTAGGTAGGGAGAGTGTTTTTTTTCTTTCACTCTGCAAGTCCTTGTTTCCAGGGACCTGTAAGGACAGTGAGTGAATTGTCCTTGTGCTATATTGTGCTTAAAAAAAACATTTATTCTAGGGACAGAAAACTGTAGGTAGGGAGAGTGTCAGTTTATTTCACTCTGCAAGTCCTTGTTTCCAGGGACCTGGAAGGACAGTGAGTGAATTGTCCTTGTGTTATATTGTGATTAAAAAAAACATTTTTTCTAGGGACAGAAAACTGTAGGTAGGGAGAGTGTTTTTTTTCTTTCACTCTGCAAGTCCTTGTTTCCAGGGACCTGTAAGGACAGTGAGTGAATTGTCCTTGTGCTATATTGTGCTTAAAAAAAACATTTATTCTAGGGACAGAAAACTGTAGGTAGGGAGAGTGTCAGTTTATTTCACTCTGCAAGTCCTTGTTTCCAGGGACCTGGAAGGACAGTGAGTGAATTGTCCTTGTGCTATATTGTGATTAAAAAAAACATTTTTTCTAGGGACAGAAAACTGTAGGTAGGGAGAGTGTTTTTTTTCTTTCACTCTGCAAGTCCTTGTTTCCAGGGACCTGTAAGGACAGTGAGTGAATTGTCCTTGTGCTATATTGTGCTTAAAAAAAACATTTATTCTAGGGACAGAAAACTGTAGGTAGGGAGAGTGTCAGTTTATTTCACTCTGCAAGTCCTTGTTTCCAGGGACCTGGAAGGACAGTGAGTGAATTGTCCTTGTGTTATATTGTGATTAAAAAAAACATTTTTTCTAGGGACAGAAAACTGTAGGTAGGGAGAGTGTTTTTTTTCTTTCACTCTGCAAGTCCTTGTTTCCAGGGACCTGTAAGGACAGTGAGTGAATTGTCCTTGTGCTATATTGTGCTTAAAAAAAACATTTATTCTAGGGACAGAAAACTGTAGGTAGGGAGAGTGTCAGTTTATTTCACTCTGCAAGTCCTTGTTTCCAGGGACCTGGAAGGACAGTGAGTGAATTGTCCTTGTGTTATATTGTGATTAAAAAAAACATTTTTTCTAGGGACAGAAAACTGTAGGTAGGGAGAGTGTTTTTTTTCTTTCACTCTGCAAGTCCTTGTTTCCAGGGACCTGTAAGGACAGTGAGTGAATTGTCCTTGTGCTATATTGTGCTTAAAAAAAACATTTATTCTAGGGACAGAAAACTGTAGGTAGGGAGAGTGTCAGTTTATTTCACTCTGCAAGTCCTTGTTTCCAGGGACCTGGAAGGACAGTGAGTGAATTGTCCTTGTGTTATATTGTGATTAAAAAAAACATTTTTTCTAGGGACAGAAAACTGTAGGTAGGGAGAGTGTTTTTTTTCTTTCACTCTGCAAGTCCTTGTTTCCAGGGACCTGGAAGGACAGTGAGTGAATTCTCCTTGTGCTATATTGTGATTAAAAAAAACATTTTTTCTAGGGACAGAAAACTGTAGGTAGGGAGAGTGTTTTTTTTCTTTCACTCTGCAAGTCCTTGTTTCCAGGGACCTGTAAGGACAGTGAGTGAATTGTCCTTGTGCTATATTGTGATTAAAAAAAACATTTTTTCTAGGGACAGAAAACTGTAGGTAGGGAGAGTGTCAGTTTCTTTCACTGTGAAAGTCCTTGTTTCAAGGGACAGAGAAGGACACCTGAAGGTAGCCCTTATTGCTTTTTTCCCATCTCCCTGCAGGCCATCTATTAGAATGTCTGGAAGGCAAACAAGGAGAGGCAGACAGTCAGGAGGCAATAAAAGAGGGCAAGCAGGCTCTGTGTCTGGGGGCAACAGTGCTGGTCGTGGACGCGGTGCATTGTCATCAGCACATGGCCATGGGACACGCTTGTCCTTCTTTTCGGCAGCTGGACATGTTGAGCCACATCATGCCGAAGACTTGGTAGAGTGGATGACCAAGCCCTCCTCCTCCTCCTCATCCTCTCTCACCCAGGCTCAGGGTACTGGAAAAGCAGCTGCCAAAGCGTCGTCTTCCCTGGTATCAATGTCAGACAAATCATCAGTCACTCCTTCCCTAGACCCACCATGTCCTCCTCCTGAGGAGTCCCCCGAACTGTTTCAGCACAGTGTTGGGTACATGCTCCAGGAGGATGCCCAGCGTTTCGAAGGGTCTGATGATGAAACCCAGCTAGAGGAAGGCAGTAGCGTGAGAGCAGACAGAGGGGATGCTCAAGAAGGACACCAATCTGGCAGTCATGTTCCAGCAGCTGCAGCATACTGCCAGATTGGCTCCAGTGAAGAGGAGGGAGGGGATGATGAGGTCACTGACTCCACGTGGGTGCCTAATAGGAGAGAGGAGGAGGAGGAGGATGAGGAGGAGGCACATCTCCAACGAGGCAGGATGCCCTTTGGTGGCCAGCGTAAGGGCAGTACACCGACGGAATCACACCGCAGAGCTCCGCCTGTGCAGGGCGCTGCCTCTGCCCGTCATTCAAAAAGTTCTTTGGTGTGGGCCTTTTTTGAGGCTAGTGCATCAGATCGCACAGCTGCTGTTTGCAACATATGTCTCAAGCGTATATCGCGTGGCCAAAACATCAGCCGCTTGGGTACCACATGCCTGACCAGACATATGTTGACCTGCCATGCAGCTCGTTGGCAAGCCTACCTCAAAGACCCACACCAAAGAACAAAGCGGACCTCTCCTTGCACCGCATCAGCTGGGATCTCCAACCCCACTATAACTTCAGTCCTCTCTGAAACATGCACTGAGAGGAATGAAGGTGTAGAATTAGGTGTGTCACAGCCAAGTACTTGCGCCCACTCTGCTAGCAGTACACCGACGTCCGATTCTAGCAGGCAAATTTCCCTGCCCCAGCTGCTGGACCGTCGAAAGAAGTTCACTCCCAGCCATCCACATGCCCAGCGGTTGAATGCTAGCTTGGCTAAATTGCTAGCGCTTCAACTGCTGCCTTTTCAGTTGGTAGACTCGGCCCCCTTCCGTGAGTTTGTGCAATGTGCAGTTCCTCAGTGGCAGGTTCCCAAACGCCACTTTTTCTCACGGAAGGCTATTCCGGCTCTCTACCGGCATGTGGAAGGCAATGTCTTGGCCTCGCTGGACAGGGCGGTCAGCGGTAAGGTGCATATTACCGCTGACTCATGGTCCAGCAGGCATGGACAGGGACATTACCTTTCTTTCACGGCCCATTGGGTCACTCTTTTGGCAGCTGGGAAGGATTCAGGACAAGGTGCAGTAGTGTTGGAGGTTGTCCCACCGCCACGCCTCCAAAATGCTACTACTGGTTGTGACACACCTCTCTCCTCCACCCCCTCCTCTTCTTCTTCCTCCATGGCCTCTTCCTGTGGTTTGTCCTATGAACCAGCGGTGCTCCGTAGCCGTTCACGGGGCTACGCAAGTACGCAGGCAAAAAGATGCCATGCCGTGCTTGCGCTGGTGTGTTTGGGGGACAGAAGCCACACTGGGGCAGAGGTCCTGTCTGCTCTGCAGGGCCAGGCCGAGAGGTGGTTGACGCCACGCCAGCTTAAGCCAGGAATGGTGGTTTGCGACAATGGCACCAACCTCCTCTCCGCCCTCCGACAGGGACAACTGACCCATGTGCCCTGTGTGGCTCACGTCCTTAACCTGGTGGTGCAGCGCTTCTTGGGCAGGTACCCGGGCTTACAGGATGTCCTGAGGCAGGCCAGGAAAGTCTGTGTGCATTTCCGCAGATCTTATAATGCCAGTGCTCGCCTGGCTGAGCTGCAAAAGGAGTTGAACCTGCCCAAGAACCGCCTTATATGTGACATGCCCACCAGGTGGAACTCAACGTTGGCCATGCTGCAGCGGCTGCACACGCAGCAGAGGGCCATCAATGAGTACCTGTGCGACTACGGCACCAGGACAGGGTCAGGGGAGCTTGGTTTTTTTTCTCCACGCCAGTGGGGCATGATCAGGGATGCATGCACTGTCCTGGCACCATTTGAGGAGGCCACGAGGATGGTGAGCAGTGACAGTGCATGCATCAGTGACACTGTACCTCTTGTCCACCTGTTGGAGCACACGCTGCGTGGAATAATGGACAGGGCACTTGAGGCAGAACAGAGGCAGGAAGAGGAGGACTTCCTTGCCTCTCAAGGCCCCCTTTACCCAGACAGTGTTCCTTCTGTCCCACCCATCGCACAGGAAGAGGAGGAGGAGGAGGAGGAGGAGGAGGAGGATTGTGTCAGCATGGAGGTGGAGGCTGGCACTCAGCATCATCAGCAGCAGTCTTTTAGGGATGATTTACAGTCCCAAGAAACCAGTGGACTTGTACGTGGCTGGGAGGAGGTGGCTGCGGATCATGTCGTCCTTAGTGACCCAGAGGACTCCGGAGCGAATGCCTCAGCAAACCTACGCTGCATGGCCTCCCTGATCCTGCAAAGTCTGCGGAAGGATCCTCGTATTCTTCGGATCAAGGAGAGGGACCATTACTGGCTGGCCACTCTCCTTGATCCACGGTACAAGGGTAAGGTTGCGGACCTTATGTTACCGTCGCAGAGGGAGCAGAGGATGAGACAACTCCGGGAGGCCTTGCAGAAAGGTCTGTGCAACGCGTTCCCAGAGACTGGGAGGTTGCAAACTCCTGGTCCTGGACAACGAGTTGCTGAGGCTTCGGCCAGTCAAAGAAGGAGCGGTGGGGAAGGTGGCCGTCTGACCGATGCGTTCAGACAATTCTTTAGTCCGCAGCCCCAAAGTATGATCGGTTCCAGCAACCATCGCCAGCGTCTGATAAACATGGTGCAGGAATATCTAGGGGCAAGGTCAGACTTGGACACCTTCCCCACCGAAAATCCTCTGGCTTACTGGGTCTTGAGGATGGATCACTGGCCAGAGCTTGCACAGTATGCAATTGAGCTACTGGCCTGTCCTGCATCCAGCGTTCTTTCGGAACGCACATTCAGTGCTGCTGGAGGATTTGTCACGGATCACAGGGTGCGCCTGTCCACCGACTCGGTTGATCGACTGACTTTCATCAAGATGAACCAGTCTTGGATCACCACCAGCTACCACACACCTGATGCTGATATAACAGACTAATTGATTTTAACATGTCACATCCCTTCAAGACTGATGCTGATGCTGAGTGCCTGTGCTGTTATGTTGACTGGCTATCCTCCTCCTCCGAGTCCTCAATGATACGATTGATGATGATAGCTTGTAAGATCATTTTTGTTTATGGGTGCCGCCACCAGTGCCTAACGCCCAATTTTTCAGCCCCTGTTTAACAGGGGCGTGTAATTACAATTTTTGAAGCAATACTTTGCAACAGGGCTCATTGCTGTGCTCCAAGTACAGTATCTGTGAGGAGTTGCAGTGTTGTGCCACCAGTGCCTAAGGCCCAATTTTTCAGCCCCTGTTTAACAGGGGCGTGTCATTACAATTTTTGAAGCAATACTTTGCAACAGGGCTCATTGGTGTGCTCCAAGTACAGTATCTGTGAGGAGTTGCAGTGTTGTGCCACCAGTGCCTAAGGCCCAATTTTTCAGCCCCTGTTTAACAGGGGCGTGTCATTACAATTTTTGAAGCAATACTTTGCAACAGGGCTCATTGCTGTGCTCCAAGTACAGTATCTGTGAGGGGTTGCAGTGTTGTGCCACCAGTGCCTAAGGCCCAATTTTTCAGCCCCTGTTCAACAGGGGCATGTAATTACAATTCTTGATCTAATAATTCACAGCAGGGCCCATTGCTGCACCCACCAAGAGTAACTGTCAGGGCTTACAGTGTTGTGGCACCAGCACCACCATCAAAGGCCCAATTTTTACTACCACTGTTCAACAATTATATGTAATTAAAATTCCTGATATAATAGTTGACAGCAGGGCGTTCCAGCACCAACCAAGAGTAACTGTGAGTGCTTACAGTGTTGTGCCAACACCAACAACTAAGGGGCCTATTTCTGCAGAGTATATACGGCAGGTCCCTACTTTCAAACATCCAACTTACAAACGACTCCTACTTGCAAACGCAAGAAGACAACAGGAAGTGAGAGGAAATCTACCACTAGGAAGGAAAATTCTCTCCTGTAAGAATAAATATGGGAGAAAGGTGTCTCCTCTGTACTGATGCTTTATCAGCAATCCTTGTTTCAAGAAAAACACCACATTTCAAAAACAGTTGTCATTGGGACGGAAAGTGAGGTGAAATGTTCTGAACAGGGGCACAGACAGCAAAACAAATGTTACAGGGGTGATAACCCTTACCTATGTTTTCCAAAAAGTTTAAAAATAGATTTTTGGTCTGGAGCTACACTTCAACAATGTACCTGTTCAAAATTACAAACAGACTCTACATAAGAACAAACCTACAGTCCCTGTCTTGTATGCACCGCCTGTATAGGGCTGTTCAGAGTATATAGGGCCTTTTTTATTTTATGTGCGGGGTTCCCCTTAATATCCATACAAGACCCAAAGGGGCTGGTAATGGGCTGGGGTAGGGGGGGGGTCATGGGGTAGCTATGCCATTTTTCTTAAAGAATTTCATCCATATTACCGGGACCAGACATTACATTAAAGCCGCAAGCAGTTTTAAATGGCTTTTTTTTCCTTTAGAAGTGTCATTTTGTGCAGGGACAGTTCTAAACACGGGAAACACGTGGCACTTCACAGGCATACTTTAGACACCCCCCAGGTACGATATTTAAAGGAATATTTGACTTTTTTTTTTTCACTTTATGCATCATTAAAATGACTGCTCCCGAAAAACGACCCTTTTTAAAACTTCTTTTTGCATTGATACATGTCCCCTGGTGCAGAACCCGGGTTCCCAAACCCTTTTTAGGACAATAACATGCATAATAGTTGTTATAATTAGCACTTTAGAATTCGAACGTTCGCATCCATTGTATTTAATAGGGTTCTAATGTTCGTTCGAACTTTCGGTCCGTTCGCGGGTTCTGGTGCGAACCGAACCCGGGGGTGTTCGGCTCATCACTATTCAGGATAAATAGATTAGGGACAGGCAAAATCTGTCTATATTAAACAGCGCCATAAATTTGTGTTACATTTTTTATAACATAAGACATTCAAGCTGGACTAGGTGGACATTAAATGGCTTGCTGAGGACCACATGGAGCCAGCATTAGACTTAGAACTCTTTGACTTTGACTTAAGACTAACACTGGGCAATGTTACTGAATTGCAGAACCTTGTTCGTCCCCACGATTGTGTTGCCAATTATGTCTTCCCTACTTACTGTAACTTTGAATGGCTTTGTACAGGTTGCACAGACTACAGTCTGGGAGATTGAATCCTTCTTCAAGACTACAACTATAGCCGCCCATGGGCCACAACTACAGGGCCCATAAACACCTGGGAGCAGGAAGGACCAGATAAAAGCAAAAGCCTGTGAAGGAGCCAGGCAGTTGGGGGAAGCACACCATCAAGTAGGTGCGAGAGAGCCGAGCTGTGTCAAGCTGTGCAGTGCCAGAGAGAGCGGTTTTCTGTGGTTTGCTGGATGCTGGAACCAGGAGGCTGATCTGAACAGAATCTGCACCCTGAATCGCCGTCCAAGTCACCATCGCATCGACTGCCGTCTGCTGTACTACTGCGTAAGGGGGCCCCCCACCATACAGACTACTTGCCGCCATTAGAGGACTATCTAGAAGTCTTTGACCCGCATTACAATTACAACCACCTGTTAATCCTTTTTTCCGTTTAGATTTTTTTAAATAATCATTTCCCTCCATTGACACTTTGCCTCAAGAGATCAATCACATCTGCTGCTGCATCCACCACTAAGCAGTGGCCATCAAAGCCAAATATAGAGCAAAAGGCCATTAGTACTACAGAAGGCTGTATTTGCCCTGCTTCTCATTTCCTTCTAATTACTACATAGCATCCTGGTTCTTACACAACCCCCCACTGCCCTTTTAAGACACTCTGCCTTCTGCATTGCTGCAATAAGGAGTCTACACGCCTACTGAGCCTAACCATACACTGGACTGTTGTTGAATGCCACCCTTTAAATCACTAATTATGGATTTCACATTAGTCACGAAAATGAATGCAGCCATCACATCTAAAGATTAGTAAACTGCAATATATTAGATTTTTGGTTTTGAGTTTAATACCACTTTAACAGAGACAGCTTATTAGAATACCTCAAGTTGGGGGGGGCGTGGCGTGAGGTGAGGGAGAATGGTCGCTCTGTAACCTGCTCCAGGATAACGGGAATCCCCTGAGCGGCTAGAAGCAAACAAAAAGCAGCCCTGAGAACTCAGATAAGCTCCGGTAGCGGCGGAGAACATAAGGTGCAGATGGGGAACAAAAAGAAGAAGGAGAAACCCCTTAAATTGAGTGATTTCCTGAGCCCTGACAGGACTCAGGGAAAACAAGATGGCGCAGGTCCCTCAGCCTCTCAGCACAATTTAAGGCGCTACTCTGCACTTCAGGAGAATAAGCAGAAATCAGCTATGGAAATACAGCTTCCAAACAGCACTCTCTCACAAGCTGAAATTCACAGCCCTCCTTCTCAGAAAAGAAGATTAGACAATTCAGAAGAGAATGTAAGTGAATCTCCTCATAACTTTGACATGACAGTATACAACAATCCATTTGATGAAAAACTGCATGCCATTCCCACCTCAGGACAGCCTGTCTCAGACTCCACACTTAAAGAGATAGTCATGTCATTAAGGGGGGCTCTGCAACAAGATATGTTTAATTTCATGCAACAGTCCAAGCGAGATTTTGACGCAATTGGTGACAGAGTAGACTACATAGAAAATAAGATGTGCGACTTTACTGAGGCACACAATGACCTAGTTGAAGCCCACTTTGATGTGGAAGAGGAATTAAAAAACCTAAAATTAAAGATCTCAGACCTTGAAGACAGAAGTAGAAGGAACAATGTTAAATTTCGTGGTATACCAGAAAATGTTAAGCCCCAGGAATTGAAGACATTTATAAAAGGCATGATAACAGCACTATTACCAATGGTCCCTCAACATGAACTGTCAATTGATTGGGCACACAGATTGCCTAAGCCCTCGCATATACCAGAGCACTTACCCGGAGATGTAATTGCAAAAATAAATTTTTTCCAAGTGAAGGACCAACTAATGCAATATGCACGTCACCACTTACCGCTACCTGACCCATATGCAGGAATCAAACTTTAGACCTATCGCAAGCTACATTATTGGCACGCAAGAACTTGAACCCGATAACAAAAATTCTCCGAAACCATAAAATACTTTATAGATGGGGTTTCCCCACAAAATTACTGATAGAACGTGAGGGCAAGATGCATTCCATACATACCCTGGAGGAGGGTCTAAAAACTGTACAGCTATGGGGGATACTTCCTACCGACAGCGAGGACATCTCGGATAATCCCCCATCAGGGAAAATGACCCAAAGGCATACTAACCAAGGAAGAACCTTGGCGGCTGCCGCCAAGGAAACTTTTGACTGAAAAATATATTTCACTTACACAGAAATGCTCCATTTCCAGTTCACTATATATACCAAATCCTATTCTCAGGGATTCAAATCCAGGGGGGGCCCTAAGTCTGGGAGGTCTTGTTACTCCCCCTCCCTAAGGATAAAGGGTACATTCACAATGTACACAGGAGTTGCATACCAACTCCAAATTTCTTATTTTTATTTTTTGTTAAAACTGTTTGTTTTATTGTTGCGTTTTCACTTCATAAGTTTTCAGATGCATTACCACCATCTACTGGACAAGAAAGGTATCAGTAAGAATAACAGTATTGAGATAATATTCTTATCGCATAATGACAAGACAAAATTAATAAGCACCAAATTCCTTCAATATGGGCCTTAAACCGCTGTCAATCAACACCAAAGGTCTCAATAGCCCATATAAAAGAAGAGCTCTCTGGACTGACGCACTAAAACACAAAAGCGATATAGTGTGTATACAGGAATCGCATTTTGCAAAAGACAAAATTCCCAAATTCTCACATCATAAGTTCCCAAAAATTTTTACTTCTAACAATAATAAGAAGAAAAAAGGAGTTGTAATTGCAATTAAAGATACAGTCACCTTTCAACTATTGGACCTTAAAATGGACAACCAAGGTAGATATATAATCCTGGTAGCAACCATTAACAACTCAGATTATACAATTATAAATATATATGCTCCAAATAAACACCCACAAAGATTTATACGGAAAATAATAACGGTTGCAAGGAAACTACAAAAAGGACCACTTATTCTCTGCGGGGACTTTAATGCACCTCTGGATCCCATTATGGACACTTCCAAAAAAGAAAATTCCATCAGATATGGACTGAACAAGATGCTTCAAGATGAAGACCTCTATGACCCCTGGAGATGTCTACACACAACGGAAAGAGACTACACTTTTTTTTCACAGGTTCATAAATCATTTTCCAGGATAGACTATTTTATTACAGACAAACACCTGCTACAAAGAGTAATAGATGCCAAAATACATAATATAACCTGGTCTGACCATGCACCAATTACACTAGAAATCCAGACAGGAGGTACCTGTCCTAATAATTCCTTATGGAGAAACAATACGTTCATTCTATCTCAAAAGAGGAACCTGTCTGTAATAAAAAGGAATTTAACTGAATTTTTTGATATCCATAAAGGTGAATCTCTGAATATTGCAAATTTATGGTGTACCCATAAAGCTTTTGTTAGAGGGATTCTTATACAGGTAGCAGCAAGGGAAAAAAAAAAGAAACAAAATATTATAAATAATTTATTAAAAGATATAGCAAGTGTGGAAGAAATTCATAAAAAAAACCCCAAAGATTCCAATTTGATACAACAATTAACCAAACTCAGGTTAGAACTGAGATGCGCCTTGCTAGAAGACCATGACAGATACCTAAAAAGAATAAAACTAAATTATTATTCCCAGAATAATAAAGCTGGTAGACTATTAGCAAATCTACTATGTCAACGACAAAACAATAATAAAATATCTAAAATAATACACCATAAAACAGGAAATACCCATTATAACCCCCAAGAAATAGCAGATTCACTGGCAGATTATTATACTTCTCTATATAACCTTCAGGAGTACAAAAATGCCTTTCAACCTACTCCCGAGAGTATTTCTGACTTCCTGAAATCAGTAAACCTTCCTGAAATTGACCCTACCACCCTTGAAAAACTCAATGAACCAATATCGCGAATAGAAATTTTCAATGTTATCAAACATTTACCCATAAATAAAGCGCCAGGTAGTGATGGTTTATCAGCAGAATATTATAAAGCCTGTGTGGATATTTTAGTTCCATATCTAACCAATCTATTTAACCATGTAGCAAATACCAGTCAATTTCCTAAGGAAATGTTAGAGGCAATCATAATTACAATACCTAAAACAGAAAAAGACCCTACATCCCCCATTAACTACCGTCCCATTTCGTTATTGAATACAGACCTGAAAATTTACGCTAAAATATTGGCAAATAGACTGCTAGAAACTACCCCCTATCTCATTAAACCTGACCAAGTAGGATTTATTAAGGGCAGACAAGCACCAGATGGTACGAGAAGAATTCTAAACCTGATTAACCAGATAGATAACAAAAGAACACCTTCCCTTCTATTAGCTATAGACGCCGAAAAGGCATTTGATAGAATGCACTGGGACTACATCTCTAAGGCATTAACAAAATTTGGATTCAAGGGATTTATACATACTGCTATTATGTCACTCTATACACAACCTTCAGCCAGAGTATCTACATCAGGCTCAATCTCTAAAAGATTTAATCTCACTAACGGAACTAGACAAGGGTGCCCTCTATCCCCCCTGATATTTTCATTAGCGATAGAACCTTTGGCAGAATCCATACGAATAAACCCGTACATTAAAGGTATAAAAATAGGACAATACAAACACAAAATCGGACTATTTGCGGACGATATCATATTATCATTAACTAACCCAGACGCATCATTACCTGCTGCACAAAATATACTAGACCATTATGGCAAAATATCCTACTACAAAATTAACAAAAATAAATGCAATGTATTACCAATGAACTTATCTCCTGACCAAATTAAAAATATGCGAGAAAAATATGGTTTTAACTGGGATACAACTTCTTTATCATATTTAGGGATTAAACTTACTTACCTGCCCTCCAAAATGTATGAAATTAACTTCCCCACACTCCTAGAAATAGTACAAAAAGATCTTCAAAATATACAAAAAACTCAACTCACATGGGTAGGGAGAATAGCAGCCTTTAAAATGCAAACACTACCCAAAATATTATATTATTTCCGCTCCCTCCCTACTATTATTCCCAATAAATTTTTCACACAAATTAATAAGAAACTCAAAAATTTTATCTGGAATGGGAAAAAACCTAGAGTGGCATTTTCCATACTGACTTCCAATAAAACAGTGGGAGGAATGGGATTACCGGAAGTAAAGTTACTATTACGCCTCACTACTAGATCAAATGAAACACTGGTTCTCCCCTTCAGAGGATAAATTATGGGCAACTATTGAAAGGGAGGCAACACTAGGATACGACCTGTATGCACTTTCTATGGCTAGCCACTTACTTAAAAAAATCAACATCCCCAACCTAATTAGTATTAGAGCCACCTTGATAGCATGGAAACACGTTTTATCCAAAACAAAAAATTGGGACAATAATGTTACAGTACAAATACCAGTGAAAATAATAGATTACTGCAAAATCCACATTACATCAAAAGAATGGGTCAAACAGGGATACAACATTTATAATGAACTACCTGTAAGCTATAAAGAGTTGGTAATGGGTAAAATAGCAAAATGTTCTAGACTAAAAAACTTCCTTCCCCATAACAATATAAATATTCCGGCCTCAATTTGGCATTATTTAACAAACAATAAAGACCAAAAAGTGAGGGGTATCTCTTTATTTTATGACCTTCTCACCACATAACCCACAGACTACAAAAACCCCCATATGCTCAAGTGGGAAAAAGATTTATCTGAGACGTTCACAGGTACCCAATGGAGGAAAGCAATTTTAATATTCAGGAAGGCTTCCTCTTGTACTGATCACTGGGATAACTCCCAAAAAATTTTAAACAGATGGTATCTGACGCCATATAGACTACCAAAGATATATCCCACAGCTTCACCGATCTGTTGGAGATGCAATGAGCAAATAGGGAATCTTCATCATACCCTATGGAGCTGTAAAAATATACACAGTTTCTGGAATTCTGTCTCAGTGTTTTTAGCGGATCTCACTGGCAATTTGCTGGATCTCACCCCTGCCATGGCCCTTCTAGGAATAAATCTAGACATATACCCTATAATGTATAGAACTATTGTAGCCCATACACTGATAGCAGCCAGACTCACAATATCCAGTCTATGGAAATCCTTTGAAACTCCAAACCTAACCAATGTCATAATTAGACTGAATATTCAAGCTCAATATGAACTGATGTTGGCATACAAAAATTACAACACAGATAACTTTAAAGAAAAATGGCAAAATTGGATGGTCCACCCTAGAGCTTCTAAATATCTAAAAAACTGTTCTTTGTAGTTCTTTAGTTACCTATCTCAAGCTTAGCTAAGTAGATAATACATTTGTTATAACGAATTTAGCAACAGGTTGATGGGTCTTCGCCTACAGTTTGTTCCCAATATGGGGTGGGCGAGACCTACTAACTTGGAAAATGGTTGGTTAATTGATTACCTTTATATTTTCGGAAGCTACAGTAAAATATTTATATTCTTATAATGTTGATTAAGTAGGTCATATGTGATGTGTGGAACACTGACATGAGCAGCTGCTCTTATTTATTTATTTATTTATTTACTTATTTATTTTTCATATGTATGTATGTGTGTATATGTATGTGTGTGTATATGTGTATATGTATATATATATATATGTGTATGTATGTGTATATATATATATATATATATATATATATATATATGTATATATATTTATTTTTTTCATGCCTTTTCTTTCTTTCTGTGTGTTGTGTTATAGAAAATTATAAATAAAGAGTTTAAAAAAAAGAATACCTCAAGTTGGCCAAGCGTACCTTTCGGTTTTCTGTATTATACCAGACTGTGTAGTCACCTTTTTTTCTTATTAGGCTTATTTAATATTATGTGACAATAACTACAGTACAGACAATTCCAAGTTCTTCTTTGGGAAAAAAAATAACCTTTCTCAGCCAGGGTTCCTCCACATATTGTTAAGGGTTCCCTGAGCAATGACCAATTTCTGCCTCTCAGGTGAATGATCACTGACATAAATGTTCTTTTTAGCCATTTGTAAGGATGGGGATTCTTCCCACTGCCCATAAATGTAAGGAGGGCACATATCCCAATGACCATTGTGCTAATGTACTATGAGCTGTAGATAAAGCAGAGGGTTCCTGAGACCAGAATGTTGTTTCAAAGGTTCCTCAGTGTTAAGAAAAGCTGTGTTAGAAGAAAAAGGCATAATGGAAGGCATGTCCATTTAGACCCCTAGTGCCCAACCTGTGGCCCTTTGGCAATTTTTGTGTGGCACTCAGGACCCTTGCAGACTAATTTGTGCTTCCTTATTGTCCTGTTATAGTGTTGATTTCTTGCAGTCGCTTGTAATAGGTCTCTAGCCTATCCTGTAAACAAGCTATATAAGTTGTTGGAGACTGGGGACATGCTTCAGGAGACAGTCTGTGACTGTCTCCTGCAACATGTCCACAGTCTCTGACCATCTCTTGTATGATGGTACAGGAGATTGTTAGAGACTGTGGACTTGTTCATAGTCTCTGAGGACAGGATCCAAGAGATGGTCAGAGACAATGAACATGGTACAGGAGATGGTTAGAGACTGTGGACATGATACAGGAGATGGTCAGACACCTAGGACAGGTTCCAAGAGATGGTCAGTGTCTGACCATCTCCTCTATCATGTCCAGAGTCTTTTACTGCATTGTATATCCTGTTATGTATCTGGCATCTCTGACACTGATTATTCAATAAATTTTAGGTGTGTCCTTTGGTGATATCAAGAGCCGCACTTGAGCCCCCCATATCAAGACAGTAGAAAGACAAGGAAGTTGTGCAAAGTGCAATAACTATAACATCCCATCAGATTTCTTTATTCCCGCAAACCAATTTCTGATTTCTTGATACAGGTTCCTGCACTTTGCATATGGCTGTGTTTTTTTTTTTACTGTCTGCTGGATAATTATTATGCACTGTTAATTTTCTTAAAGGGTATCTGTGCTCACATAATAATAAACTGCCACTGAGGAATAAATGTAGTCAGAAAGAAGTTCTTGGACATTCCTTTGTTGGTTTCTAGTCACATACCTCTCAAATACACCTGTATGTATTATGAAAAGGGACCCATTTTGGCACAAGGTATACGGTAAAAGAATACACTTCTCCTATGCTCCTATTGGATCACGAATAATTATTATACATAAAATGATTGGCTAAACCCACAAATATATCCTCACCATTTTTTCTTTTATATTGACCTTTTCAAAATAACAAACATAATAATTTAGTAGTTGGATGGAAGGTTTAGACTAAGTGTAACACTTTTGATAGTTAAAATGTACATTTCCTGTTAGGGCCAGGAAAAGTAAAACTAGAAAAGTGGCCCCATGAAATTGTCACCCCTATAACCCTTTGTGTTTCAGGTTACAAGCTGCCTTCTAGGAAGATTTACCTCAGTTGCTGGCTCTAATCGGTGCTTAAAAAAAAAACAGCCTCTCCAAATTGGAATCCACGCGCCGGTGTCCTGAAAGGGGCCGGGTGCATGGATAGGGGAGGCAGCTCCCGTGCGCCCTTAATGGACGGCTGCCCCTGCTCACCTGACCATACTCCCCATTGTTCTATTTTTCCCTCATTGCTTACAATCTTTATGGGGTAATTTTGCCCACTTTGTGGGTGGACAATGGCTGGTTGGCTGTTATTTGGTTGGCGTATGATATTAATGCTTGTGTCTTGGTGATTAAGAATGTTGGTCTGTTACTGGTTAACAGCGGTTCTGTCTGGTAATGGAGGTTAGGATTTATTTAAACCCACTGTGTAGCATGGCCCCCTAGGAGACTGCTGAGAATTACCTGCTCATCTGCATGGCCATGACCAAGTGAACCGTTAAACCCACCTGACACTCTGGGTTCAGACATCCTTGTAGCACCGTGTGACAATAATCAAACAACTCAGTATGATTAGGTTCTGAAATACTTTACTTGAACCAAATGAGGAGAATTAAAAAAAAAAAAAGATGTAATAAATCTGCTGAGCCGAGATAACAGCGCAAACAAATTCCACCCAATGATACAAGGCAGTAGTTAAGCAACAACAATATTATATACAATTATGTGCGCTCTCTTTAGATCAGAAACTACTTATGCTGCCAAACTGAGAAAGATGTAATCTAGCCAACTTATGCTATCCTAATGAAAGGAGCGAGTCTACAGGGGTCCTATAAGTCAGTGGTCATCAACCTTGTCCTCAGGGCCCACTAACAGGCCAGATTTTATGTATTACCTTGGGGAGATGCAGACTAGAATACTGCAATCACTGAGCAGCAAATGATATCACCTGTGATGTATTTCAGTTATCTTGCAAACCTGGCCTGTTAGTGGGCCCTGAGGACAGGGTTGATGACCACTGCTATAAGTAATGGCAAAAGAGTTCCACGTTGCAGATCTGATGTTCTTCACTAGCTAGTTGGCGTTTATTAACTGTAATCCGTTATGGTTATGATGAAAGCAATAGATTCCTTATGGTGAAGCCAGCCCACATCCATGCTGCCCGACAGCGGGGCCCCACCTCCTCCCTGCGTGCATGGTAATCCGCCCACCGCCCCACCTTCCTCTGCTTCATTGGATCCGCTCTGTCAGCGGTACACATACATCGCCCCGCCTGCCTTCTGCTCTGTCCCACTGCCCGCATGGGGAAATTGAAGCAGGCAGTCTCTGAATGAGCTGCGGTCCGGATAAAACATCCAAGCGGGCCGGATGTGGCCCACGGGCCGGGGTTTGGAGACCCCTGCCTTAGATGATCACAAAGAAAATTAATGTTTTTTCTATGCAAAATTATCCAGCCGATCGCTTTTGGTCTGTTCACAATGAAGCAACGACATTATCATCTGGGGTGTGCCAACATTGCCATTGCCAACACACTCATAGAGGTGGTCGCTTCATTGTGATACGCAAGCCCCTTCACCACAACAAGGTAACGATCACGAAGGGGAATTGACACATGTATGTGCTTTTTTTTTTGTTTTGTTTTTGCAGCCACAGTGCAGCACCAGAGGCCAGAAAAATTAGGCATGTACACATGCCTGAAAAATTAGGTATTGTTGCAGCCGCTGCTGTAGCAGCGGCCAGAAAAATTGATGTTTTCCAGGCAGAAAGTGCCCTAAAACATTGCAGCTTGAACCCTAGTTGGTGGCGGATAAGTCATGCAAGTCATCCGGCATGCAGAGATAAAATACAGCAGCGTGTGGACCATTTCTAGCCCAAGGCAGCTCATCTCATCAGGCCTTTTTTAGTCAAATGTATCGCCCACTGTCAGTCCCTTCGGGATCCATGCCTCATTCATCTTCATAAAGGTGAGGTAATCTAGACTTTTTTGACCTAGGCGACTTCTCTTCTCAGTGACAATACCTCCTGCTGCACTGAAGGTCCTTTCTGAAAGGACACTTGAAGCGGGGCAGGCCAGAAGTTCTATCGCAAATTGGGATAGCTCAGGCCACAGGTCAAGCCTGCACACCCAGTAGTCAAGGGGTTCATCGCTCCTCAGAGTGTCGATATCTGCAGTTAAGGCGAGGTAGTCTGCTACCTGTCGGTCGAGTCGTTCTCTGAGGGTGGACCCCGAAGGGCTGCTGTGGCGATGCTTAGGACTTAAAAAGCTCTGCATGTCCTCTATCAACAACACGTCTGTAAAGCGTCCTGTCCTTGCCGGCGTGGTCGTGGTAGGAGGAGGATTACTTTCACCTCTTCCCCTGTTAGATTCCCATTGTGCTGTGACATCACCCTTATACGCTGTGTAAAGCATACTTTTTAATTTATTTTGGAACTGCTGCATCCTTTCCGACTTCAGGTAATTCGGTAACATTTCAGGCACTTTCTGCTTATACCCGGGGTCTAGTAGCGTGACCACCCAGTACAGGTCGTTCTCCTTCAGCCTTTTTATACGAGGGTCCCTCAACAGGCACGACAGCATGAAAGACCCCATTTGCACAAGGTTGGATGCCGAGCTACTCATGTCCCGTTCCTCGTCCTTACTGATCTCACTGAAGGTCTGTTCTTCCCCCCAGCCACGTACAACACCACGGGTACCAGATAGGTGACAACGAGCACCCTGGGATGCCTGCTGTGGTTGGTCTTCCTCCTCCTCCTCAAAGCCACATTCCTCCTCTGACTCCTCTTCCTCAGACTCCTCTTCAGGCGTTGCCGCAGGTCTAGCAAGCGATGCTGATAAGGCTGTTTCTGGTGGTGATGATGACCACAACTCTTCCTCTTCCTCTTCACGCTCATCTACGGCCTGATCCAGCACTCTTCGCAGGGCACGCTCCAGGAAGAAAACAAATGGGATGATGTCGCTGATGGTGCCTTCAGTGCGACTGACTAGGTTTGTCACCTCCTCAAAAGGATGCATGAGCCTACAGGCATTGCGCATGAGCGTCCAGTAACCTGGCAAAAAAATTCCCAGCTGCGCGGAGGCTGTCCTAGCACCCCGGTCATACAAATACTCGTTGACGGCCTTTTCTTGTTGGGGCAGGCGGTCGAACATTAGGAGTGTTGAATTCCAACGTGTCGGGCTGTCGCAAATCAAGCGCCTCACTGGCATGTTGTTTCGCCGCTGGATATCTGAAAAGTGCGCCATGGCCGTGTAGGAAAGCCTGAAATAGCCACACACCTTCCTGGCCTGCTTGAGGACGTCCTGTAAGTCTGGGTACTAATGCACAAAGCGTTGTACAATCAGATTCAACACATGTGCCATGCACGGCACATGTGTCAACTTGCCCAAATTCAATGCAGCCAACAAATTGCTTCCGTTGTCACACACCACTTTGCCGATCTCTAGTTGGTGCGGAGTCAGCCACTGATCCATCTGTGCGTTCAGGGCGGACAGGAGTTTTGGTCCGGTGTGACTCTCTGCTTTCAGGCAAGTCAACCCCAAGAGGGCGTGACACTGTCGTATCCGGGATGTGGAATAGCCCCTGGGGAGCTGGGGGGGTGCAGTCGATGTGGAGCAAGACGCAGCAGCAGAAGAGGACTCAGCCGAGGAGGTTATCGAAGAGGATGGAGTAGGAGGAGTAGAGGAGGTGGCAGCAGGCCTGCCTGCAAGTTGTGGCGGTGTCACCACCAACTCCTCTGCAGAGCCACACATTACATGCTTGGCAGCCGTCAGCAGGTTTACCCAATGCGCAGTGTAGGTGATATACCTGCCCTGACCGTGCTTTGCAGACCAGGTATCAGTGGTCAGATGGACCCTTGCCCCAACACTGTGTGCCAGACATGCCATGACTTCCTTTTGCACAATAGAGTACAGGTTGGGGATTGCCTTTTGTGAAAAGAAATTTCGGCCGGGTACCTTCCACTGCGGTGTCCCAATAGCATAAACATTTTTGAAGGCCTCAGACTCCACCAGCTTGTATGGTAAAAGCTGGCGGGCTAAGAGTTCAGACAAGCCAGCTGTCAGGCGCCGGGCAAGGGGGTGACTCTGTGACATTGGCTTCTTACGCTCAAACATGTCCTTGACAGACACCTGACTGTGGGCAGATGAGCAGGAACTGCTCAAGGCGAGAGACGGAGTGGCGGATGGTTGAGAGGGGGCAAGGAGGACAGCAGTGGTTGACGTGGCTGAAGATGCTGGACCAGGAGGAGGATGGTGGCTTTGAGCTTGTGTGCTGCTTGTACTCGTCATCATGTGTTGATCCCATAGGCGTTTGTGATGTGCGATCATGTGCCTTCGCAAAGCAGTTGTACCTAGGTGGGTGTTGGATTTCCCATGACTCAGTTTCTTTTGGCACAGGTTGCAAATGGCATCGCTGTTATCAGAGGCAGACACACAAAAAAAATGCCACACTGCTGAGCTTTGCAATGACGGCATTCTGGTGGTGGCAACAGCATGCGTTGATTGGCGTGCTGTCTGGCTGACCCCGGGTGCCGATACATGCTGTCTGACTGTGCCACTAGCTCCTTGCGATGACCTCCCCCTGCTTCCAACTCATCTCCTCCTCCTCTCTGTCTCCCCATCTGAACTTTCCCCCTGTTCTTCTTCTCTTCGAGCGGGCACCCACGTGACATCCACGGGCACATCGTCATCATCAACCGCTTCACTTGTATCTGACAACTCAGCAAAGGAAGCAGCATCGGGTACAACATCATCATCATCACACCGTACATCCATGTGTGTAATGCTGCCTGACTGAGACATATCCCTTTTATCTACATCCTCTGGCAATAATGGTTGCGCATAACTAATTTCTTCCAACTCATGTGTAAATAACTCCTCTGACAGATAAAGTGAAGCAGCTGTGGTGCTAGTGTTGGTGGTGGCGGCAGGCGGGCGAGTGGTAACTTGAGAGGTGCCCGAAGCTGAGCTGGAGGAGGATGGTGCGTCAAGGTTCCGAGCGGAAGCTGTAGAAGATTGGGTGTCCTGTGTTAGCCAGTCAACTATGTCCTCAGAACTTTTCGAGTTCAGGGTACATGGCCTCTGAACACTGGGCATTATTCTAGGGCCAAAGGGAATCACAGCACCACGACCACGACGGCCCCTGCGGGGTGGCCTGACTCTGACTGTCATTTTTTTTTAAATTAGTTTAGTTGTACTATGCGTGCAAGCTACTGTGACACCAGATATGAGTGGCACTGCGCACTGGCAGAAGTTGGCAGAGTAGACGCTGTAGGCCTGACACACACGCTGGCAGGCAACTGACTGCTATTCTATTGCAGTCAAAATTGTTGTTGTTTTTTTAAATGTAATCTACTGTGCCACCAGATATATGAGTGGTGCCACTGGGCAAGTGGGCACAGTATACGCTGTGAGCCTGTCACACACACGCTGGCAGGCAACTGCAATTAGATTACAGAGAAAAAAAAAAGGCAGACTGATGTATGTACTAGCCCTAAAAAGGGCTTTTTGGGGTGCTGTCAGGACGCTGTCCTTACAGCAGAGATCAGATGAGTCTTTCAGGACTGGAGTGGACACTGAATACACTGGCCTAGCTATAGATTTCCCTATTAAATCAGCAGCAGCCACACTGTCCCTCCTCTCACTAGTAATCTACTGTGCCACCAGATATATGAGTGGTGCCACTGGGCAAGTGGGCACAGTATACGCTGTGAGCCTGTCACACACGCTGGCAGACAACTGCAATTAGATTACAGAGAAAAAATAAAAAAAAGGCAGACTGATGTATGTACTAGCCCTAAAAAGGGCTTTTTGGGGTGCTGTCAGGACGCTGTCCTTACAGCAGAGATCAGATGAGTCTTTCAGGACTGGAGTGGACACTGAATACACTGGCCTAGCTATAGATTTCCCTATTAAATTAGCAGCAGCTACACTGTCCCTCCTCTCACTAAGACTGCAGCTTCAGAATGAATCTAAAACGGATGCTGTCCAGGAGGTGGGAGGGTCTGGGAGGGAGGGTATGCTGCTGATTGGCTGGAATGTGTCTGCTGACTGTGAGGTACAGGGTCAAAGTTTGCTCAATGATGACGATTAGGGGGCGAACCGAACATCGGTTATGTTCGCCGGGAACTATTCGCTGGCGAATAGTTCGGGACATCTCTATTGCCAACCTGGACTGTCTGACCTTGTCTTGGCCTGCATCTGCACCCGTTGAGCCGTCTCCTGCCTGGTCCTTCCACCTGTGTGCCTCTATCCAGCTTCCTTTGCACTTGCTGGCAGAAGACTTTACAGGCACTTCTGCCATTCTGTGCACTGGTGATTCCCTGTTACATTACTAGTGCTCCTGAGTCAGAGCTGTAATAGAGGCCTACCATTTCAGACTCCATCTACAGGTACAGGTAAATTTAGAGGTAATAGAGGTGGAAGGGGCCAATCAAGAGGCAATCCTCGTAACTCTAATGTTCACTACAACCATGACTATAATGATCTCTTTTATGGACTTGCGTAATGGTAACCCCCATGAACAGTCAACTTATGGGCATGATCAATCAAATTCCAACACGTATGTTGAACAGGTTTTTCATGTAGACCCCCTACATCGAAAAAGGGGTCCTGACCCAAGAGAGGGACCAGAGGGGGGAGGAGAATACAAAATAGGAAAGAAAAGGCGCAATTAAAGGGTCAAGGCATATTCAATTTAAGTACCAAGGTGTTCACGCATGAAGAGAAATCGGTTCTTGATAAGGGCCTTAAATTTGCCCCCCTAAGAAGTTGGACAAATTTGGTACTTTTATTGATGTCCACAAATACATTTGTAAACTCGAACATACAGCGTTACCTCATCTCTAACCCCTACAGAAGTGGGGGTAGAGCGGCCACCTCTGGAACTGTGCATTCAGGACTGTCCAACCCGTCCCTGTTTAATCCGCTGGTTCCAGCGGCGCGCGCTGTTAACATCTTCAGAGATTTGGTTCTCAAGGATTTAGCAGAAATACCTGAGGGCCACACATGCCGCCAGCCAGTGTCCAGTATCGGTCTCAGATCCTTGTGTCAGCGCAAGGACCTGGTCATCCGCCCAGCGGATAAGGGTGGCGGCATTGTGATTCTTGATAAGATTGACTATGAAAAAGAAATGTATAGGATTCTCAATGAACCTAACACTTACAAAGAATTGCCGAACAATCCCACTCCTTTATTTAAGAGAGAACTTCAAAGTTTGGTAGACAGGGGTTTTGATCGTGACGTTTTAAACAAGAAAGAGAAGGCATTTTTAATACCTACAGTACCGAGGATACCAACCATTTACTACCTGCCCAAAGTACACAAGGACCCACTCCACCCACCGGGTCGGTCTATCGTGAGTGGGATTGACTCTATCACCTTGCGTATAGGCCGCTACATTGATCACTATTTGCAACCTTTAGTGAGACAGGTACCTTCCTATCTTGGTGACACAGGTGCCACTATCAGACGGTTGGAAAGCAAATAATATACGGGGCGACTATATTATGGTTACAGCCAACGTCGCCTCGTTGTACACGTGCATACCACATGAAAGAGGAATTGAAGCTGTCCAATACTTTCTGGAGAAGGAACCATCCCTGTCCCCTTTCCAATGTGATTTAATTATGGAACTCGTTTAGTACGCTACTAAACATAGCTACTTTTGGTTTAATGATAAGCATTACCTCCAACTACGTGGTGTAGCTATGGGGGCTAAGTTTGCCCCAAGTCTTGCCAATCTTTTTATGGCCAAGTGGGAGGAGGATGTCGTCTATGCCTATGATACTCCTTCTTGGTGTTGTGGGCCAGATATATAGACGACATCCTCCTCCTATGGAATGGCAGCTTGGCATCCCTTGAAACTTTTTTCAACCATCTCAATAATAATGACAGGGGCATCTCTCTATGTGGCTAGCACAGACAAGATCCATTTTCTCGATTTAGAAATTAGGATCAACAACAGACAGTTCAAATTTCAAAAGTTTTTCAAACCAACTGACCGTAATGTGTTCATCCCTATTGACAGCTGCCACCATTGCTTGTGGCTTAGTTCGGTACGTAGAAATTGTACGGATAGAGAAACTCTTAAAGTACAGGTCAACGTTTTGAAACAAGGGGAACAATCCTGTGGAGATCAACCAAGATCTTCAAAATACTTTGGAAATTGAGAGAGGGTCTCTACTGGAAATCAAACCCAAACGTGATCCAGATGGTAGTTTTAAGTGGGCTACGCTAACCTCTTTTTCCACCCAGCATTAACAGATTAGAGCTATTATGGCCAAACACTGGGGCATTTTAAAGAAGAACCGTGTTTTGAATTCGGTATTGCCGGATCGGGCCAAGGTTGTCTTCATGGGGGCTCCCACCCTACAGAGCAAAATAGCACCTAACATCATAAACCCCCCTGTACGTCCATCCTTCTTTCACAATATGGTTGGTTTTTACCCGTGCAAGAAATGTATTGTTTGTCAGCACAATATTGCAGGAAAAACTAAAACTTTGGAATTTACATCATCCATTACGCATAAAAAATATCCCATTAAACACTTCTGCACATGTGGAACCAAGTATGTGGTGTATTTAATCACATGTCCTTGTGGGAAACAATACGTGGGCTGGAGCATTCGCACCTTCTCAGTTAGAGTGAGAGAACATATAGCTCTGATTAAAAGTGGCGATACTAAGCACACAGTGCCTAGACACTATGAATTACACCATAACCGAAATCCCACAGGCACCCAATTTTTGGTCATTGATCATTTCATCCCCCCGTGGAGGGGCGGTCCTATGACCAGGGGGGTCTCGAGACTCGAGACCTATTGGATTTATGAGTTACAGTCCCACACACCTCTAGGCTTGAATGTGGAGTGGGACATTAACTCTTTTATCAATAAATCCTAAAATGCTAGTTTGCTCCCATGCATGCCCAACTATTGATGCTTTCTCTTTCTTATCTTGATTTAATATTGTTGCTATCTGAATTTTATGTATTTTTATGTATTTATATTCATTTTATTGTAAATGACCCCTATATGAGAGTCCATCTCACAGGTGTTTTTATAGAATTCAAATTCAGTCCCTACAATTGTGAGGTTTTCACCTATAAAGTAGTCGATTTGTTCATTTATGATTTCTTAGTTATCTTTAGTGATATTTATGAACCTTCAACATCCATGATAATATCCGCCCGACATGGTTTAGACTTTATGGTATTGATCCATTTGCGGTTTGAAGGGCTACTTTTAGTTCATTCTTATTATTTATTTTTAATATTGCATTTCCAATTTTAGATTTTACAATTAAAATTTCTCCCATTTGTATGGATTTTTTGTCCAGTTCACTTTCATTGTGGCAATGCAATTGTTTATATATGCCCACTCATGATTTTTCTCCTTCACTCATCCCCGTTTGTTCCGCTCGCTCTCATTTGAGTGGCAAGCTTTGGATGTTTGTCCGTGGGCTTGCCTACAATGTGAACGGTCCTAATACTGTGGAACGCAATCGGTCCCCTGGTAGTGAGGCATGGAGCGCAGATTATGCGTCACGTGCTGTGTCACGTGTCACGTTACGTGTCGCTTGCAGAATGAACGATGTCTCACATCGCCGTTTCTGTCCATAATGAGGTATGGAACGCAAGCGGTTCCGCTCCATCCATAACCATAGAGAGGCTCAGCATGGACATACATATCCAGGTGGAGGCGTGGAACGCACGCCGGGCCGTCATCTTTGCTGTACAGGAAGTAGGTGGCTGGTCTCTCATGATTGGGCTCATATGGTCTATATGTTTCTGGAGGGCAGCAGTGGAGGGACACCCCAGACGATATACTATGATATGAAACGCGTCAGGAGGACTCCACTGTTGCCATTATTACTTTGAAAAGCGCTATTTGTCTTCCATAATGTAAGTGTTCCTACTACATTAAAATTCCATGTTTATACAGTATTACGCTATGTGCCCTCTCTTTCCATCTATTTTTTGATTCACATCCCTTCACATCACCTTGGGACTATCTACTATCTGGACCATTGCTCCTCATGAGAACATTTTTACAAAGACATCCTCCCCACAGTGGTTGGGTTTAACCTGTTGACGTCTGACCATCCTCGGTTTGGCCATTTGCAGTGCAACTGACGATCCAGTCCCTAGTGGTCATTCCACATAAAGCCTATTTGACTCACAGAATGTATGTTCTTTTGGGTTCAAACATTCCGGTAAGCCTTCTACCTACTGGTGGTGGTTTTCTTCACCTTTCTTTCACCTTCATAATTTTTTATGTTTGAAGTCATCACTAAGTTTTGAACTTTCACTCATCACAATATAGACACTCAGTTGTCCGTTGGTGTATCATCCCCTGGTTTACCTATAGACAGTCATCTGTTTATTCTTATTCGTGTAAACATTATATATTTTATTGTTTTTTCTACCACTATGTTTATTCATGATTATGTGCACCAGATCATTTGATTAGCGCTACACTTATTTTGCTCCACTTGTTTTGCTATTTGTCTACCTGTTGTGTTACAGTAGCTGCTTATCTGAAGGGCAGCGCAAAATTATTTCCTATTCCATCTACAGGTACGTTACAGTGTCTCTACTAAATTCTAAACGTGGTGAACATTGCGCCAAATTCATGTACGTTCACCACTTTTAGATTGAATGTGAGGCACTTTCGCTAAATCTGACTGAGACAGTTTTTTCTCTCTGTATGCCAAAAGAGAGTTGGTCTTAATTTGCACCACTTTTACATTTGGTGCATTCAATGCGACACTATGTAAAAGTGGTTCATTTTAGATCTACCTGAATTTGGTGCACAAGCTGTCAGAACCAAAAGTGTTGCAAGTGTTTCATGAATTTGGTGTAATACATTAACAAGAAGTATTAATTCCAGAAAAGTTGCACAGCTGCTTTATTGAATTCTCCCAGTGCTCCATTATGCATATGCTGACTTCAGGAACTGAAGAAGAGCTCAGACATTTCCCACACCTCAACATTGGTCAGTGTGACCACCCATTATGGTGATGGGCTAAGAGTGAGACACTTGAGTTAGGATAAGGCAAGAGTGAGCTAAGTAGATGTTCCTAATAGTACTCTCTGCATTTCTGATCTTTAGGGCTCTTTCACACGGGTGGCCAGAGGGTGGTTTTAATGTCTTTCAGCCACCAACCCAAAATTTTAACATTATAGCTGGACAGAGATGCACACATGTTGCAGCTGGCTGCAGCAATTTTAACTCGGTCTGCAGATTTGACAGGTAGAACCACCTGTTAAACTTGCCTATTGAGATCAATAGGACTAAGTTACAACTATGAACCAAAAGCTTGGTTGAAGCAGTAGTGTATTTAGGTTTTGTGCTGCCCTAGGCCTGACTAAACTCGTGCACCCCCTAATTTAAATATGACCCACCCCTTCTTATCAAGGCCATGCCCCCTTTCTGTTTAAGACCCGCCCTGAAATTTTTGAGTGGGGACACTAGTTCTGAGGGCCTGAGGGGGGGGGGCAATGGATTCCCTTAATTTGCATAGATTTCCTCTCACTTCCTGTTTGGCTATGGGGCAGGAAGTGTGGAGAAATCTCTTCAATGGGACAGGGATGGTAAAAAAAATTATCTGACAGGGGCTATAACCTTTCCTTACTCTATCCAAAATGAAAAAAAAAAAAAAAAGTGTTGCCTATAGTTCTACTTTAAGCACAAATTTCTGATAATTTTATGGACAGGACTAAGAAGATATAACCATGCCAATGGTGCAGCAGAAAACATATAGCACAGTGAGGAAGGTTCGTGGTCCAGGATGATAGGACAGTTAAAATTAGAAGCAGCCCCCCCCGGCCGTCCGCATAATGGAAGCAGTGCGGCCGCTTTATGGGGGCGCTAGACTAATTTGCCTCTCAGCCCAGTCCGCCCCATAAGACTGGCGCTACACTAACAGTGTAGCACAAGCCGGCGGGGACTCTTTCCGTGCTGCCCCCCTGCAAAGTGCTGCCCTAGGCCTGGGCCTTGTTGGCCTAGGCCAGGATACAGCGTTGGGTTGAAGTGCAGTATTTTAATACAAAATCCCCCTTGGGATTACAAAAAAAGTACAGTCAGGAGGTGGCAGAATCATCTCCTAAATGCTTGCCAGCTACTGCTTTATTGCCCACTGTGGATCACTTTTCAGAAGGAGTTAAGCATGCCGCCAATGTAAAAGAGCCCTTTGAACTCATTGGTATCCACTATTTTCAGGAATCTCTACGTGCCAGTATTTATTTCCGTCTGGCAGTTTATTTGCTGTATTATAAATACAGATTCACTTTATTTTGTTCCACTGATTTCTATAGAATAGCCAGCAGAGGGAGCCAGGAGACCGGTGAACCATCCTAGAGTAACAATGGTTTCAGCTGACACTTGATATATGTGAGGCCAAAACAACATGAAGCATTTCTTTGTATTTGTAGCTCAGAGGGCTATTTGCTTTGCTGACATGGTGCTAATATGAATCAGAGGCTCTGAGCAACTGCTGCTATGTTTTCAGACGATTCATTTAGTATTTGTAATAACCCGCGCTGTATTTACAGATTGATTGTTATGCAGAGCGAGGGGGATAAGGAACTCCGTTAACCCCTCCATAACTGGGAATTCTTATTGCCTTTCTAAGTTGGGGCACATAAAGTCTTTGATCTAATACACCTTGCACCTTTTTCGGTGGAGACAGGCAGAGTTCAATCCATCAGATCTTCAGTGCTGCCTGGGAACCTGCTACAGAGATCTCCACCGATCCCTTTGAAGCCAAGGTCTCCAAAAATTTCAGGATGAGGGCAGCTTCTAATATTCGCAGGCCAAAAAAAAATTTGATTTGTAAATGAACAAATCAGATTTTAATGAATGACTACATTCTACTTGGAGCTTTTTTGTAATCAGCAAGATATGATTAAGAGCAACATAATAAAGAACTTCAGTAAAACAAAGCAAAAAAAGTCCAAAAATACTGGAGCCTATCATAACTCCCCTTGTATCATGGTCTCCATCGGAGTCCCAATTAAAGGCTCTCCTTTTAACAGGGTCCCTATCAGAGCCCCCCCCCCTTACATCAGAGTGCCCATCAGAGTTTCTATAAGATTCCCTCATTTTATGAGAGTCCCCATCAGAATCTCCCCTTACTCGAGAGTTCCCTTATACCATAGCTCCCAACAGGGCTGCTGTTAGAAATCATGGGCCCCGTACAGTCTACCTTTCAGGCCCCCTTTGACCCACCCTTGACACCACTCCTGGCACCTATATGGCCTCCAGGCTTTGAACATGTAATAGCATGAGCCATGACATGTCCTCTTTATGGAGAGATCTGGGGTCTATTGAACCCCATATCTCTCCTGTAGCCACCAAATCATCTGATCAAACTGAGATTGCTGCTCCTACAGGGCTTTATAAAACCCTGTTTTTTATTTTGCAGAAATGAACTGTAAAGCTGCCTTGGCCAGTCCCCCCCTCCCCCGTTGAGTTGATAGGGTCGGTACGACAGGACTGGCTGTACTGCCTTATCAGCGGCCCTGGCACCCAGCTGTCCCTGATTTCGAGGGACTGACCCTGATTTGGAACAAATTCCATCTGTCTCTCTTTCCTCCTCATTTGTCCCCCTGGTCTGATCTATATAGTTGTATATAAAATGGACTGTTTATCTTTCAAAAAGTGTTTCCCAGTGCTAAACCTTTCATCCAATTTCTGAATTGCTGCATTTGTAAATTTCAGAAGCCAGTATAAAGGAATAGTAGTGGTAAAAAAAAAAAAAATTACTTATGGGTTTAACTAATAATTTTTTATATAATTCTCCTTTAAAGGGGCGTGGCAGGGTGTGTGTCCTATACCTACATACTTTTGCTTATAGGTGTCCCTGATTCCCATCTCAAAAAGTTGGGAGGTATGTTACACAAGAGTGCCCATCAGAGTCCCTTCTTACACGAGAGTCTCCATCAGAGTCCCCCCTTACATGAGAATACCCCATCAGGGCCCTTTACAGAGTCTCTATCGGAGTCCCCCCTTACACAAGAGTCCCTCCTTACACAAGAGTCCCCCCTTACATATGGGTCCTCAAAAGAGTTTCTATCAGAGTCCACCCTTACCTCACACACTTACAGCGTGCCAGGGAGCCTCTACACATGTCCACTGACACCCACCGCCAATCGATCCAATCCTGTCCGCCATAAACAGAACAAATGGTGGTCCTATTTCCCATTCGTCTGGTAGATCAGATCAGATGGAAACGGACAGGCGGTCCGTTTTCATCTTTTTCCCCATAGAGGAGAGTGGGGCTATGTCCGTGTCCACTCTGCACAGCGGGGCGGACACAGACCTGTTATCCACCTGCTCAGCGGGGATCAGCGAAGTGATCCCCCGCTAAGTAAGCATTCCATTAAGCAGAGGCACCCATATGAAAGGGGCCTAATAATTACTTCATCTACAGCTCACTGTATATTAGTGTGATTGTCAAGGAAAAGAATGTGTCTAACATTTGTGGTCAGTGGGAATATTCCCAGATAGCTAAAAAGTTAATTGGTCTCAGTGGCACCTAATCCGAGTGTCAGATAATGCTCATGGAACCCCTGGAACCTTAGTTGAGAAATGCTGCATTAGAGGCTCACTCCCAGTATCACAGGAGCAATTTTTCTCATTCAAATCTCTGCAGCAAAGTCCCAGAAAAAAACCTGTGTCTGGGCTGGCTCCACCCCCTGAGTAACATTAGTAGCCTTGCCGCAGCTTAGCAGTGGGGATTTGAATCTTCTTCTTGCTTCAGTGATGCTGGCAATGAGCCTCTAACAGCTGCAATGTCCCAGGGCTTGGCCAGGACACTTCAACACTAACTGGATGTTTTTTGGTTTGTCTTCTGGAGGCAGGGGCAGAAATGGCCTATGGGTTTGCCCTAACATTAAACAGCATTTTACAAAAACGCACATATTTTACCTACGGGGGGGGGGGGGGGCTACCTGTGTGCATAGGTTAATTTCTTAAAAAGATGAACATATTGTTTAAACACGTTTGATATAAACATCTATACAAAGTCTATACTCAAAAATGCAAAAAAAAAAAAAAAAAGAAACCAAAAGAAACCCCAAATGTAAGAAGAAAGAGAAAATCAAAAACTTGTTTTTTTTTCTCTGTCATCACTCTTGCATGTTTCTTTACACTATAGTGCTGAGGGTCAAAATTGTAATACTGTTCATGTTTGTCCATTTTTAAGTCCAACCTTTGATCAAAATGTACTATACTGCCCTATTGAGCCCTTTCAAGCTCCAGAAATCTGGTGGCACGCCTCTTCTGAACAATATTATTGCAACTGTCTTCTAGATAATTTTATTAATGGGAGTGTGAGGAACATATTTACTATCGCCGGTCTCTAAATCCCCCTTCAGAGGCCCATCCCACTAATGAGTTATGTGTTTTCACAGTTAGCAATGTGCTCTGTTTTCATTAGCAGGCAAGCTCTGTACCTTAAGAATTTGATAAATAACAACTAATGTCTTCACAGTGACATGTTTAATTAATTATTTGCCCTGGGGCTCGAAGGATAGAACCATTGTCACCTGGCATCATATATATATATTGGTTTGTCTTTAACACCTCTTTGGCATTGATGCTCCTTAGGTCTACTCCACGCAAGAGACAACTGGGCTTTTTAGCTAGAGTTTATCCGAATTCTCATTAGAATGTTGAGCTGGTTCTTAGCGGAACTGAGTCTTTACAGGGTGTTGATTGTGGCTCACGAAACAAAGGCAAGAAAAGGGCCGTAGACTGAGGCTGTCACCCACTTGAGATGTGTCAGCCTGGCAGTTCTATAACACATTCTGATCAGAACAAATGGAAATTTCTTTGCCCGGAAATAACCTGCCAGAATCTGTCAAGCTCAATTTCGGATCGTTTGAAGCGATTATCAGAGCTTTGCTCTTTGTCTTTTGTTTAAAAGAATATAAATGTACTAGCAGCTAACATCTTAACAATGCTAGTTTGGCCTTGTCTCTGTCACCTTTGCTATCCACCCCTCCTCTCAGTTGTGCACCAGTATTAGTTGATTTATAGTCAGGCCAGCTGCTGGTGACCTTGCACTCCAGCTCAGGCATTATAACTAATGGCAGGTCAATAAAGCTACAGTGAAAGTGAACTGGGTGGGGGTTTCACGTATGGAGAATGAAGGTTACAGAGGAGGGGCTGATTTGCAGAAAATTAAACCTGCCAATATTGTTACACTTTACAAAGAATCAATCTGAAGGCTTAGTAAATTGTAATAGTGAACGAAAGGAAAAAAAATACAATGCTAGGACTATAGCGAGCCTATTCAATAAATCAGGGTTAATAGAAAAGACTGCGAGGAGCAACCAGCCAGGTTGCATCATCTCCTGACTTTGATAAAATTACATTTGGTTGTTACAGTTACTGCAATTCGCATATAATTATTGTACTTTGTAATACCTAAATAGGTTTGTTGCTGTATCAATGCCCACTTTCCTGTTCCAGCAGTTGTTCAGTTTAATAGGCACCACTCTAAATATTTCACATTGACTTGGTCAGACACACCCCCTTTACTTCTCTGAAATTCAAGTCTGTGTAAGGACCAGCAGCGGCCAGTCCATAAGGGGCACTGGGGTGCTGCCCCCCTAATCTCCATGTGGGGTGCCACCCACCTAATCTCCATGTGGCTTTAAAGCTGAAATTTGACCAAAAATTTTTTTTGGGTCATTTGCAGTGTAAGAAAAAAAAATATATAACACTAATGAAGTGTGTGCAATGTGTGGCTGCTGCTATGTTATGTAATTCCCTTAGTATAATTTGTACAGTACAGTCAGTCAGTCACCAGGTGAGGGACTGCAGCAAGGGATGATCTGTGTCAGACAGCTGTGAAGCAAGCCAAGAAATTACACTGGAACCAGGACACACATTTCTGAGTCACCATCTCAGTCCAAGAAGTACACCCTGTTCCAAATTATTATGCAAATTCTTTTTCAGTATCACAAAGATTAAATATTTTGTTTTTCAGTTTAAGCCCTGGTTCACACTGGTGCGATTTGACATGTCAAATCGCATGTCAGTTTGGCGATATTTGCCGCAAACTGCGGGCAATGGCACCGTCCTAATAGGTGCGACGCCGCATCTACGGCGCTGCACCGATTTCAAAAAGTAGTTTCTGTACTACTTTTTGCGATTTTGGGCCGCGATTTACATTGACATCTGTGCAGAAACCTGCACAGATGTCCCTGTAATCGCGGCCGAAATCGGGACTGACAGGCAGGAGTGAAATCGTGCGAGTTCAGCTGAACTCGCACAGCTTCACTCCTGCAGCCCCAGTGTGAACCTGGGCTAACTCATGGATGGCATTGTGTCTCAGGGCTCTTTTAAACACTGAAAACAATCTCGGACACCTGTGATAATTAGATTGCCAGGTGAGTCCAATTAAAGGAAAATTTACTAAATGAGGGTGTTCCACATTATTAAGCAGAGCACCATTTTCAAGCAATATGGGGAAGAAAAAGGACCTCTCTGCTGCCGAAAAGAGTGAAATAGTTTAATGCCTTGGACTAGGTATGAAAACATTAGATATTTCACGAAAACTTAAGCGTGATCGTCGCACTATTAAGAGATTTGTGGCTGATTCAGAGCACAGTTGGGTTTCGTGCAGATAAAGGCACATTGAGGAAGATTTCTGCCAGATCCATGCACCGGATCAAGAGAGCAGCTGCTAAAACACCATTACATAGCAGCAAACAGATATTTGAAACGGCTGGTGCCTCTGGAGTCCCACGGACATCATGGTGTAGAGTCCTCCAGAGTCTTGCAACTGTGCATAAACCTTCCATTCAGCCACCACTAACCAATGCTCACAAGCAGAAACGGCTGCATTGGGCAGAAAAATACATGAAGACTAATTTTCAAACAGTCCTGTTCACTGATGAGTGCCGTTCAACCCTGGATGGTCCAGATGGATGGAGTAGTGGATGGTTAGGGGACGGCCACCCAGTTCCAACAAGGCTGCAATGTCAGAAAGGCGGTGGTGGAGTCATGTTTTGGGCCGGAATCATGGGAAGAGAGCTGGTCGGCCCCTTTAGGGTCCCTGAAGGTGTAAAGATGACCTCTGCAAAGTATGTGGAGTTCCTGACTGACCACTTCCTTCCCTAGTACAGAAGGAAGAACTATGCTTTCCGTAATAAAATCATCTTCATGCATGACAATGCACCATCTCATGCTGCAAAGAATACCTCTGCATCAATGGCTGCTATGGGGATAAAAGGAGAGAAAGTCATGGTGTGGCCTCCATCCTTCCCTGACCTCAATCCTCGATCCTATTGAGAACCTTTGGAGCATCCTCAAGCAAAAGATCTATGAGGGTGGGAGGCAGTTTACATCCAAACAGCAGCTCTGGGAGGCTATTCTGACATCTTGCAAACAAATTCAAGCAGAAAATGTCCAAAAACTCACAAGTTCAATGGATGCAAGACTTGTGAAGCTGCTATCAAATAAGGGGTCCTATGTTAAAATGTAACGTGACCTGTTAAAATGTTTAAAAAGTTAAAATGTTGTTCAAAGTTTGATTGAAATAGCTTTTGACTTCAGTAAATATGCTGCAAACACAACAAATTACAATTTTCAGTTCTTTACAACCTATAAAGTGTTTTGAAACTTACTGTGCGTAACAATTTGGAACAGTGCATTGTACGTTTTTTATTTTGAAAAAAAAAAAAACTGTTATCATTAGGACGTTTGTTCAATAAAATTTGAATTGTACTCTTAATAGTTGATAACATGAGAATTATGCTGACTGTTGTTTACAATTATTTTGGTAAATGAGAAAAATATCATTGGCATAATAATTTGGAACAGGGTGTAGATGCCAAGGTTGGAAATTGCCTGAACAAGGTTGATGCCATCCTTCTTATTGTCAGAGAGAATACTGTGATCTCTGTAAGAGGCAATATATCTTGAATGTACACTAAAGCCAGCCATATATGGATGGAAATGTGTCCGGTTTAGCAGGGACCTGCCAAATTTCGATTCATGTATGGGCACCCTAATTGTACACGATCTATTGATCAACTTGTGTACAACCAGCCTGTTGGGTTTTTCCTAAATGATTAGTGCCACCGGCTACAGCCAGCAACGCTAATCATTGTGTTCTGCCGGAAGGCTCCCCGCATGTAGAACACAATAGCACTGCGGGAGTGATTCCTCCATCAGTACTGACACCTGTGGTGGAAGGACAGAAAATTGCATAATCTATGGCCTGCTTTACACATTCGACAATTCGACTGTGTTGTGCTTGCACAGATATAGACATAGAGCAAAGCGCCAAGTGCAGTAACCTATAGCAACTAATTGAAATGAATTTGTCAAAGGTCTGGAAAATTTAAATCGAATTGGTTGCTATGTGTTATTACTCTTTTAGGGCCCTTTCCAATGAGAATTTGTTCTGGATCTGCCTTTCAGGTTTTCCACAATGTATTTCTATGGGCAGTTAGCTGTAAAGGGACGTGTGCCTTTGCTGTGTTTGGTAGACATAAATGCAGTGGCGCCCCGTAATGCAAGGAGCAGGGGCACCGCCCCCCTAATCCATGCGTCCGACCCCCTAATCTACGTGCCTAAAGCATGGATTCCAATTTTTTTGTTTTGTTTTTAGAAGCACGTGAATAGAGCCAGAGGCTCTAATAGGCTTCAAAGAAGGGTGGGCTCGGGATGCAGAGCACTGTGCCCCGAGCCCACCCAGTTGTCTGACAATAGCAAATTAATATTCGCTATTGTCTTCCTGATTCTCCTCCTGGCCAATCAGGAAAGGTGTCCTGAGACCCGTCACCCGCTTGGCCGAGAGGAAAAGCGATCCTTTTGGCCGCCACACTTTTCACATATTTATTTGTAAAAAATATTAAAAACCATTTATCATTTTCCTTCCACTTCACAATTATGTGCCACTTTGTGTTGGTCTATCACATAATCCCAATAAAATACATTTACGTTTTTGGTTGTAACATGACAAAATATGGAAAATTTCAAGGGGTATAAATACTTTTCTCTTTCATTCATGGACGGACACAGCAGCAGTCTTGACAAAGTGGGTATTAGACTTCAATCAGGAGTGACTAGGCAGAAGACTTGTTAGAAAGTGTTAATCACATCAAACACAGTACAGTACCGCCCAGGGGCGGTCCCTCTGGGTACAACCCCTCTTCCTGCATCTCGCAGCTCAGTTTTTTCTGCTTAGCATAGAAGAAGGACATGGCTCCCTTCAGGCCCATAGGTCCTGGGGATTTTTTTCTGAGTTTTTTTGTTCCTGTGATCTTCGATCAACTGCCGACTGGGTGACAGGCTGGATCCCAGATCCTTGTAGGCCCCCCAGTTTCGGCCATCGAGCGTGTGCCGACCTTAGCTACGTGCTGGGTTGTCCACGACATGCCTGTCGCTTTACGGGTGGACGGTGAGCTACACGCTCCAGGGCACGCATATGACCGGTTTATACGGCCGAGTCACAGCATGCCGGGCCGACAGTCACCTCCGTAACCGCGCGGAAGATGGTCTGTCTGGGATGCTTCCAGCATAATCCACGCAGGAAGGGTAAGTAGCAATCCCCTGCTCTGGCAGGAGGACATAGCTGGACATTCCCGGGGAGGTCGAGTAGGGGGTTCCATCCTTCCTTTCCTCTCTCCCTTCCTTCCTTCCCTCCTCCCTGGGCTCTGTGAGCCAGACTGGCTGCTAGGGGCCGCGGGTTCACCTGGGGGGGCTCCATTTGGGGCGGGAACTGCGCTGTACGTCCGCTTACTGGGGTGCTAGAGTAAGGTAACCAGATTTTTAAAATGAAATCCGGGGACAAATTCTTTTTTTTACTAGTAATCAGCGACCAGCGACTAGTTTTTTTTTTTACTAGTAATCAGCAATCAGCGACAATCAGCGACTCTCTGCCCATCACCGCCGCCACCCGTCCCTCACAGCCTTACTCTCCGGGCCCCGTCTACTACTGGGTGGGGAGCAGAGGAAGATCACTCCACCCACTCCACCAGGGAAGGCAAGAAGATAAGTAGGCAGGCGGCTGGCCGGGACTTGAGCCAAGGCAGAAGAAAATGCGAGCGGAGCTGAATGGGTATGCATCCGAAACTGAAGAAATATTCTCTCCGCTCCGACCAGCACATGATTTTCAGAAAGGGGCACAGATAATGGAAAAAAATACACTCCCCTAAGCTAGTAGGAGTGGCGGAGCGGGAGGGTGTAATTCAGAATTTTTTTCTTTTAATTCTGCACTGACTGCATTTGAAATTGAAGGAAAAAAATGCGCTAATGAGTCCAAAAAGGAAGAGGAAAAAATTCAAAGTCCGAAAAGTTCCAATTGAAAGTGCTGGAATAGACAAATGCCAAAAACCACGTAAATCCTGAATGAATCTATATTGATATATGCTTACCAGATAGTACGCCAAACAGGCAGATGGCTATAACCCAGCCCAGGCCTTTGATTAACACACCAGTGTTAATTTCCTCAGAGATAGCAATGGAAAGATGACTCCACAGTTTGGGCAGGTATATATTCCAAATGTTGTGTATCAACAAAAAGAAGAAAATAACATAGCGTAATCCTGCCACATAAAGTTATCCTTCACAGGATAAGTGCTATATGATGTAAAAAACGTAACAGCACCAGATGTGTATTTAATAGAGTAAAAGTGAGCCACCACCTTATAAGCAATCTCCTTACCAGACAGATATGTTTGTGTGAGCCTTAATCTATTAGTTAAAAAATGATAAGAGAAAAAAAGGAGTAAAATGATCCGCCACAAAGTGAACTACCACCTCTTAAGTAATCTCCTTACCAGATAAGATTGAAATTGCCGGCCCGCACTGCCAAGGTGTTTCCTTGTGTGTCTTATCTTGATAAACTTTTATACAAGTGGGAAAAACCACAGAAGGTTTTTTCAGCCCCAAAAAGTTTGGCGGTCCGGTACCCCTTTGAGGAGAGTTTCCTGAAAAAATGGACCTCTCCCCCGATAGTGGACCCTCCTGTGTCCAGACTTAACAGAGTAAACACAATTCCGGTGGAAGGGGCTCCTATCTTCAAGGACCCTGCGGACAAGAAGGCTGAGGCAATTGCCCGCTACCTATACACGGTAGTGGGCTCAGCGGTGCATCCAGCAATGGCTGGGGCTTTGGTGTCTTTGGTGTCTCGGACACTTACTGAGTGGGCAAAGATGCTGCTCCAGGGGTTAAAAGCTTGTGAGGCTCCTCTGGACGAGGTAGCTTTGGCCGTCCAGTTGGTACAGGGCCTTAAGTTTGTCTGCGAGTCAGACTTGGATACTATCCCCTACTGTCCAGGGCCTCGGTCTATGTGGTGGTGTTACGCCGCCTGATCTGGCTAAAGTGCTGGTCTGCGGACCAATCTTCCAAAAAGGCCCTGATGGATTTGCCCTTTAAGGGCGACAGACTTTTTGGAGCCTCTCTGGGTGACATCATTAAGGATGCCACAGGAGGTAAGAGCACGCTGCTCCCGAAATCCAAAAAGAGTAAGGAGCCACGCCGTAGGCAAGGACCCTCCTTCACTACACACAAGCGGTTTTTCCGTCCGCCCAGTGCTGCCGGTAAACGATCCCAGGCCGATAAGGCGCCTGCTGAGGGACAAAAGCGTCCCTGGTTTCGCAAGCCCAACAAGCCTGCGGACAAATATACGTCCGCATGAAGGTCTGCCCCCGCCCATCTCTCGGGTGGGGGACGTCTTCGCAAATTCGCAACTCGTGGACATCTCTGATCTCCGACTGGTGGGTTTGCAAAGTAATTTCCTCAGGCTCAAATATAGAGTTTCTCTTGCCCACCAAACAGATTTTTTCCCTCCATCCTCCAACTTCAGCCGACCCGTCGGGAAGCCCTTTATGGGGCGGTTCAGGATCTGCTGGTACGCGGGGTGATCATTCCTGTCCCAGTACAGGAACGGTTTCAGGGGTTTTACTCGAATCTGTTCGTAGTACCAAAGAAGGATGAGGTTCGTCCAATCCTGGATCTCAAGGCCCTCAATTGCTTTGTGAAAGTACAAAGATTCCAGATGGAGTCGGTTCGCTCTGTTGTCGCTGCTCTTCATCCGGAGGACTTTCTGGCGTCCTTGGACATCAAGGACGCATACTTGCATGTTCCCATATGCACCAGGTATCAGAGATTTCTGCGCTTTGCGGTCGGGGAGGACCACTATCAATTTGTGGCTCTCCCGTTTGGCCTGGCATCGGCACCGAGGGTGTTCACCAAGGTGCTCGCCCCGATTCTGTAACTACTAAGACAGCGTGGCATCGCTATCGTGGGCTACTTGGACGATCTTCTTCTGAGGGCCACTTCAAGCTCAGAATTAGAGAAGAGCGTGTCTATAACCTGTCAGACCCTCCGAGACTTTGGTTGGGTGCTGAACACTCAGGAGTCAGTTTTGGTGCTGACTCTTCGCCTAGTATATCTGGGGTTGATTCTGGACTCCTCAGAGGCAAGAGTTTTTCTCCCTGTGGAAAAGTTGCAGACCCTTTGGGCTGCAGTGCGGCAGTTGACATCCCAAAGATGGTCGTCACTCCGCTTTTGCATGTGAGTCCTGGGGCTCATGATAGCCTCCTTCGAGGCGGTTCCGTATGCTCAATTTCACACCCTGCTTTGCAGCCCGACACAAAGCTACTTTTTACAAGGCATTCTATATGGATTTTCTAAATCCTAATTTACCCACATATAAACATATAAACATCATAATGGAAAGATAGATTCATAAAATAAACGAGGTTGTATGTTTTTGCTTAAAAAGGCCACACTCCTGATATGGATAGAGAAAGAAATCTCCCCTCAGAAAAATTGGGACTTTTTAGGCTCAAGGAATGTGCAAAGGTCAGGCATAATAGCATTTATTGGTATCAAACAAGTATTTAAAAGAAATACCCCCTGGAGGAGAAGTTTGTTCCAATCCCCACCCTGGGAGTAGGGGTGGATCTGATCCAGAACAAAAAAACGTTACTTTAGGAAAAATCCCACTGTGCATGATTGCAACATGCCTACCAAGGGGCAACTCAGGGTTGTAAGTATGAGCCTATAGATTATTTTACAAAACTCATTTTTAGTTTTGCCAACATAGAAAGGAACCACAGTCACAGAGCAAGAGATATACTACACCACATGTCTTACAGTTGACAAAATGTTTGGCCTTGACAAGATGTCCATTTGGTATTGTAACTGATGGACCTGTGTTTATAAATCTACAGTGACTACAGCCTCCACATGTATACGTGCCTTTGTATTTACACGGATTCTTCCTTCTCTCTCCCTTATATTCACTCTGTATGACATAGTCCCTTAATGAGCTGACTCTTCTATATGTAATTTAAAAGGAACCTGGGATACAAATCTACCTATGTTAGAGTCCAAAGATAATAGGTGCCAGTGTTTTTGTATGATGTGTCTGATCTTAGAGTGCTGAAAATTCCATGACAATTCAAGTACAATCGTCTTGTTTTTTTTACTTTCAAAGATTTTTATTAGTTTTGTACAAGAACAAAAACAATAAGTACAATCCTTCCATAGTTCCAAACTCAGTACATTATGGCAACATACAAACTTAGCCTTTATGGAGTAAAACAATCAACCAAGGTCTGGCACTTTAAACCTTAAGAACCCATCCTACTACTAAGATGGTGGAACAGGATCGTGGGGGGAAGGATCTCTGGCACCCCTAAGGGGAGCAAACTGTGCCTGGAGGATTCCCTCATCGATCCCGAAGAAAGCTAGTGACCATGTGGACGATGATTAAGTACCAGCGTTGAGCCAGCTAGCTCAGGGGAGAAGGCTACATGTCAGACTATTATTCCAGAATCAAGCCTGGAAAATGGCCAAATAGAGTTGGAAACTACGAAAGTGGAGAGGAGAGAGGAAGATGAAGGTTAAAATAGAGGGTCACAGAGAGAGAAAATAGAGGAGAGAGAGAGCCAATCTTACTGGGAAGGAGCCAAGTGGCCGTCCCCAGCAGCTTCTGGTTGGGCCTGGAATCCAGGGAGTAGAGGAACACCCACGGGCAGGGACCAGGGTTCTCAGATGGATTCAAACGTCGGGACCGTGTCCGTTAATATGCTGGTAAGTTTCTCCTGAGACATGATCCAGGAGATCTTACGTTTGGCTGCTATGAGGTTTACCGTGGATTGTTTCCAAGCTTTGGCTATGGTCATCTTGGCCCCTAGCAACATAAAGTGTATTAGTTTGCGGCTAGCCTTGGGGATTCTAGGGAGGTTGGAGTTCAGGAGAGCTATACCTGGGGTTCTTGGGAGCTGGTAAGTAGTCACAGTCTTGCTCCAGAACGACCCAATTCTAGGACACTCCCACCAAGTATGGGCCATGGAGTCTATAAGCTGGCAACCTCGGAAACAGAGAGGACTCGCTGTAGGGAAAAAGTAGGCCAAAATGGAGGGGGTGAGGTACCATCTGGTCACGGCCTTTACGCTGGATTCAACTAGGGAGATGTTTCTTAGCCCCTTGAAAGCTCTGGAAAAGGAGGTCTGCCACCTCTCTATGTCCCATTTAATTTGGAGGTAATTTTCCCGCGCTAGCATGTATGAGGATTTGGATGACGGGTGAGCAAGCGACTGGTAAATGATGGAGACTCCACCCCTCTGATCCATGTCCTGTCCACACCACATTTCATAAGGTGTAGATTTGGGAGGGATTGGTTTCCCCCTCCAAAGCTCATGGAGGAAGTGCTGTATCTGTTGGAATCTGTAGTGCTCCGAGGCCGGCATTTCCAGATTCTGAACGCAAAGTTTCTGGGTAACCCGGGCCTGAGGGGGTGAAAAAGTGCCTGATGCGATACAGCCCTTGTCCAGCCACCATTGAAAGGACTTGATGTCCTGACCAGGGGGAAAAGTCTGGGTTGTGGAAGATATGTGCCAAGAGTCTACATTCTGAGGTCAGGGATGCTACAGGTCACATTTTATCCCATAGAGACAGGTTTTGTGAAAGGATAGGTGATAATATTGGGGGGCGGTCCTTGGAAGGGGTCCATAGGAGATAGTCTAAGGTATGGGTTGAGACAGCCTGTCTCTCTATGCTAACCTAGTCAGGTTTTTCAAACTTGGAGTAGACAATGGAAAATTTAGCTATTCTTGCTGCTTGAAAGTACCAAAGCAGGCAGGGAATCCCAACCCACCCCGAGTCCTAGTTTGGAATAGAGTTTTTTGAAGAAGTCTGTGGCCCGATCCCCCCCAGATAAATTTAGTAACCTTGCTTTGGAAGGACTTTAAGTGATCCTTTCTAATGTTTATGGGGAGGGATCTAAACAAGTATAGCAGTCTGGGAAGGAGAGTCATTTTTACCAAATGTATCCTCCCTAGCCAGGACAAAGCCCCCTTGTCCCAGTTTGTAAGGTCAGACTTATGCTTCCGGTACATGGGTGGGAAATTAGATGGATACAAGTGCTCAATTCTGGCTGTGAGAGTGATCCCCAGATACCTAATAGAGGAAGCGCTCCACTCAAATTTTAATGAGTTCTGCAATGCTGTGACTACTTCTGGTTTGAGGGAGACATTAGGTGCTTGAGATTTGGAATAATTTACTTTGAGGCCTGAGACGATGGAAAAATCGTTCAGGAGTTTGCAGAGATTGGGGAGGGTCGTAATCGGTGAGGTGATAAACAGGAGAATGCCATCACAGAACAAACCGCATTTGTGAGTTTGTGGACTGCAGGTTACTCCTTGGATATTTGGGTTGGAGCGTATTGCGATCGCCAAGGACTCGATGGCAATAGCAAAAATTAAGGGGGATAGTGGACAGTCCTGTCTAGTACCCCTAGCTATATTAAGGGGCTTTGAGTGGAGTCCCTGTAGGTGTATTATAGCCTTTGGGGAGGAGTAGAGGGAGTGTATCACCCCCATGAAGCGCTGGCCAATTTCCCAGCGCTCCATGAGGGCAAAAATGTAAGGCCAGATCACTGAGTCAAAAGCTTTATGCAAGTCAAGAGAGAGCAACATTCCCTCCTGTTTAAGGGCCCTGATCCCAGCCAGATTGTAGGAGGGAAATTATATCTATTGCCCTCCTGACCTGATCCGGGCCCTGTCTGTCCTCTATAAACCCAAGCTGGTCTTTGTAGATGTACCGACTGATGAAGGATGCCAGGCGGTTGGCCAGGATTTTCGTCAGGATCTTAAGGTCGTTATTTATGAGGGAGATGGGTCTATAATTCCCCACTTCCTCTAAGTTTTTGTCTGGTTTGGGTATTACAGCTATATAGGCCGTATTGAGATGGGGGTCTAAGGGAGAGCCCTGGGTCTTTGCATTTAAATATTTTGCCATGTATGGGGCAAGTGTATCAGCGAAAGCCTTATAGTAGGGTACCGAAAGGCTGTTGGGTCCAGGAGCCGTTCCCTTTTTAAGTTCTTTAATAACCTTCAATATCTCTTCCGACAAAAAGGGGGCCTCTAGCGAGTTTTTATGCTCGATAGATAGGGATGGTAGAGGAAGGTCCTGGAATGCTGTGAGTATTTTGTTTGGGTTGGCTGTGGGGGGCTGTCCCGCTATCCTAATCCGAGGGGTGGTTTGAGTGCGAAACCGCAGAGAAAGTTTAGAGGCCAACATGGCGCCCATGTTGTCTCTCTGAATGTAGAATTTTGCCCCACTCCAACTAATGTGTTTCTCAGCTTTTGCCGTGAGGACGAGATTAAGCTCTAATCTCGCAGCGTCTAACTGTTCTATTGAAGTCTTTTTGGGACATCGCTTGTGTTTGGTCTTTAGAGACAGAAAGGCCTTCTCTAGTATCACTATGTCCAACTGTCGCTCCCTCTTAACCCGGGTAGCCATACTAATTAGTTTGCCTCTAACAGTCGCTGTGTGAGCAGCCCACAGGGTCTCTGGGGAGATACCATCTACATCGTTTAGGGTAAAGTATTCCTTTAAGCAGTCATTTATTTCCTTAGTTTTGATGGGATCACTGAGGAGTGATTAGTTAAGTCTCCAGTGTGTACCCGGTTGTCTGGTGAGGAGATTCTGAAGGGTAAGAGTCACCAGGTAATGGTCTGACCAGGCTGTGTCTTTGATGGACGAGTTTAGGGTGGTCGGGATGAGATTTGGAGAGACTGTGACATGGTCAATCCTTGCATATATCTGGTGGGGGTCAGGAATAGTGGGTGTAGTCCCATTTAGAAGGGTTCATTTCCCTCCAGATGTCTACCAGGTCATGGGAGTGAAGGAGTTTAGCTATTTTAAGACTAGCTCTAGTGGGGCGGGTTAACTGAGCCCTAGGTGGTCTGGATCTGTCCAGGCCCTGGTCGAAGGCAACATTTGAGTCCCCGCCAAGGATGACCTTGCCTTCCAAGAGGGGACAAGAGTTTTGAAGAGAGTTCGAAAGAATTGCGTCTGTCCTGCGTTGGGGGGCGTAGTATGATACCACGATGTACAGGATATCCTCCATGGTGCTCTTGACCAGTATAAATCTACCCTCCGGGTCTCTATGGACTGCAGTCATGGAAAATTTGCTACGTTTAGAGAATAGGATTGCCACCCCCTTAGTCTTGTTCACCGCATTTGCCAGAAAGAATGTTGGGTATTGAGCATGTAGGAAAGTAGGGCTGTATCACATCAGGATATTAGTCTCCTGGAGCATCACTATGTCCAGTTTGAGGAAATGATAGTATTCAAAAGCTTTTCTCCTTTTCTGAGGAGAGTTTAACCCCTGGACATTGTGTGTGGCTATCCTAACATTAGATTTCGGGGGCTGCGGATTAGCCATGGGAACAGAGGGGTGGAATGCTGTCACAGACACCGTCACTTACCCCCTTCTTTCTTTTTCGGTCCAGAATGGATGCATAGGCGTGGTAAGATACAGATACTAGATTGTTCATGCTAGGGTACCACATGGTAGTGCCGTCCTCCAGGCTTAGGAAACATCCAGCCTATGGGAACCCCAGGATCCTTGCTCGAGAGGGTGTAGGAAACCTCCAGAGGCGCTCTTTAAAGTTCTCGAAGTTTATGGACTTGGAGGTGGAGAAAAAATAAAATAAAAAATAAATTAATGAAAGACTGAGGAAACACGTCGGACAAATCTTGATTGAGAAAGAGTCCATTCAATGTCTTGACTATTAACTTGCCGGTAACGAGCAACTGGAGAAGGCTGGAAGAGTAAAAATAGATAAACGGTGTGGGGGGGGGGGGACAAAGGGCCACTCGGGCCAGGAGCGACTAGCTCCGTCAACAGGTGAGACCACCCTCAATGGAGAGGGGAATGAATGAGAGTAGGATGTATGTGAGACTTGATCGCTGTCTTATGGAGGTCTGCCGCCCTTCAATCGTTTGTGCATTCCCTTGTTCCAGACTGGAGAGACCAGACTTGTAGGAGGAGAGCGATTAGAGGAACCGGCGGATGCATTGGTAAAGTCCATGGAAGCTTCCTGAGAGATGAGTTTGAGGTTAAAGGAAAATCTTCTCGCCGTGGCAAGTTAGAGAAGGAGTGCATCTTGCCGTTCAAAGTGAACTTCACAGCAAACGGAAAAGCCCATCTGTATGTCCCGTTGTGAGAGGACTGTCAGGAGCGGCTTGAGAGATCTCCGCTTCTGGATTGTGGAGGGGGAGAGGTCAGCGAATATTTGTACTTGGTGGCCCTAGCATGTCACCTTTGGTAAAGAGCGTGATTGCCGCATGACCTCCTCCTTCACCGCATAAAAGTGTGGCTTCACAATAATGTTCCTGGGGGATCCGTCCTTCCGGGGGGTCCCAGGGCTCTGTGGGCTCTGTCCAGCTCCAGGAGATGAGGGGGGGTGTTGAGGATTAAAGCCTTGATAAGGTCCTAGACTGCAGGGGTAACGTCCGTGGGGCAGACCACGGAGACTGAAGTTATATCTTCTGGACCTATTCTCCAAATCATCAATTCTGGAAAGGGATATATCAAGCTGGTCCTGGAGGACCTGAATGTGTGCTGAGTTTTGATTGGTTCTGGATACCGTGAAGTCCAGTTTATTTTCTATGGCCTCCATTCTGGATCCAAGATTCTCGAAGTCTGATTTGATGTCCCTAGTTATTTGAGCGGCCATGCTGGCAAGTCCCCTCTCCAGGAAGTCAGAGAGCTTAAGGAATAAGTCTGCTAGTGGTGAGGCTGGGTCTTGGCCTGGGTATCGTGGGGATGGGGTAGCCAGGAGATAGGGGTGTGTAGGCCCGAGCGGGGATAGGGCAAAATCCTCCATGGTTCAGCCTAGCAGGGACTCCGTGGAGGCTGGTGAGGGGGCCAGGGGGGCTGGTTAATCCCTTGTGCCACCTGGGAATAGGTGAGGATATCTGGGACTATAACTTGCCTCTGTTCCTGGAATCCCTCTGTGTGGGCCGCATGTGGCTGAGGTGCTGTGGAGGCGGAAGCCATCTTGGTATACCCTCCCCTTGCTTTAGTTTCAAACTGTGCCCCAAGATCACGCCGGGCGAGCGGGGCGGACATCCAGGGGTGTGTGCGGGGTTCTCCGGGGCTCAGTGGTCCCTATTGCGGTGCTCGTGGCTGGCTGTGGAGGCTGCTGGGTGCACCGATGGTCCGGGGTGTTGTGGAGCTCCTGGCTTACGTGGCCATCTTGGAGCTCCGGCGCATGCTTATGATCATCTTGTTTTTTAAGGATTTTGGAACCATATAATTACTACGATTGATAAAACCTTCCCTGAAGAAGGATCTTTAAGAACTCTGAAACACGTTGGTGATTGGTTTATATACAACAATTGTACTCTCATTTAGTGTTTTTTTTCTTTTGCCTTGTGGCCACAGACCACATTTTCCATGTCTTTTGTATGTATGTTTTATACTGTCAATTTCTTTTAAATACTTTTTTGATACCAATAAATACAATATATTTAATACTATTATGCCTGACCTTTGCACATCCCTTGAGCCTAAAAAGTTCAAATTTTCCTGAGGGGAGATTTCTTTCTCTCTCGACAGATAGATTTGGGTCCAAAAGACAAAGGTTAATAATTATAGGAAACACCTCCATATTTTATTTCTTTAATCTTTACTTCTGTTATATACAGGTAACAATGTGATATTATTTCTAGAAGCAAAGCTTTCCAGCACAGGAATTAAAGCCCAAACTGTGAAATATAATTCTGTAGAAAAGGAAGCAGCCACCAGAGACAGCGCTACTAATTCTGAATATGAAAGAGGAACACAAGCTTCTGTCTGGATGTGTCAATGGTTGTTACAGATTATTTGTGTCCATTAGGATTCAGAAACAGTTAAATATCCCATGGAAACTCAAACACCTGGACTAGTTAAATGATTTCAGATAGGGAGATCTACATTAATAATTTCCCATGGAGAAATAGTGAAGGTTTCTTTTCCGATTTGAGCAATTCACATCTTAAATTAAAGTGCTTCATCTACAATGTAATAGCTATAGATCGTCTCCCCTGTGTGTCAGTGTTTCATATTGACCTGCAGTGAAGGCAAAGCTACAATCTTTCTTCCTAACACAACAGATGCCACTGTCAATTCACAGCCCACTGCAATTTTCATGACATCATTATTTCTGGGGGGAAATCAAAGAATTTTCTGTATTGGAAAATGTGTCATTTTTTTTTCTTCCTATCATACCGCATTAGGAGTCTCCAGACCAACATACTGCTGGGTTGTGATGTAGATGGTAATTTTTTCTGTCCTTTTAAAAGCAAAGGGAAGAAAAGTACTTAGACTTAATTTATATTAAAGTGGTCTTGTGGAAATAATAAAAATTGACCCTTTATAGTCATTTGTAGGCCAATTTATGCACCTTATTTTATTCGGTAAGGGCGATTTGGTTTAGGATTTTGATTTCTGCTATGCTGAAGTGAGATCCCACCTCCTAAACCCAGGGCTAACAGGTTATTACTATGTTGCCACTGCATGTAAACAGAATGTAGTAACCTGGTTATTGAAGGAAAATGGTAATCTATCTGGCTAAATTAATACAAATAATTAAATAGTCAGTGTTAAATTTCTCTTGTTAGATCACCAATGCTTTGAGAATTCTGGAATCTTGCCAATTCAAATTTAGTGAGTAAACATATTTAGGATCCAATTATAAATATTTTTTCTCCCCCCAAATTTTTATTATCATGTTTTATTCTCATGTTATGTATTTTTTTATAAATATATATATATATATATATATATAAATAATAATAGGAACAATAAAAATAAGAATAAAACATGATAATAAAAATGCGGGGGGTTGTTGAATTGGGGAAAACAAGAAATTGTATATACTGCACACTTTTCAAAGTGTTAGAAAAGCGTGCAGTATAAACAATTTCTATTTTTTCCCCCAATTCAACAACCCCCCCTTTTTTCTCCCAACACATTTTTATTATCATGTTTTATTCTTATTATTCTTATTATTATATTTTTTTAAATATATATATTTTTTTGCATCTATTGATCCTTTCAACATTCCCCATCCAACCAGTTCGCTTATGGTCAATGAGTTTTCTCTGTGTATGTGTGTGTAGCGGGTATGTACTTTCCCGGCTGTAATTTGAACTTGGCAGAGACATCAGTGATGTGTAATTCCCTGCAGCCCAGCAGGTGGCGCTGTCGCTTTGGGCTGGGGTTGAATCATTACTGTGTGCGGTGCCTCCTTTTTGTCCTCCCTCGGCAGCGGTATGGTGGGGCTGGGAACCCGCCGTGCTTGCCGGGAGAGGGTATCACGGGGTCGAGTCCCAGGCACCTTCAGCCTGCAGATGGTGGTTCGTGTCGGTCCTCTAGGCGGGCCTAGGCCTAGAGGACAGTCGGAGGTCGTGTTCCATCCCAGGCACCTTTGGCCTGGGGTGAGGTACTCGGATGGAGGTCTGGAGCTCAGTGCCCAACACTGAGTTCCGCGAGGGAAGGAGATCCTAGGGAACCCAGGGGATTGGGAACCCGAATCCGGAAGGCGTAATGGACCGGGGGGAGCTCCTCACTTGAAGACCTGGTGCAGCATATTGCCAGTGACGGGTGAGCCTCTCATCGGAGACCGCCTGGAAGGAAATTCCCCCTCGCTCGGAGACCGCAACCCACTTTCAGGGAGGAAAGTGGAGAACGCATTGTGTCTGGGCCTACTTGCATCCACACCTCCTTTTCTGGTCTGTTTCTATAAGGGAGTTCAACTGATTGTGTTCATTCGAGAGGAATAAAGGAGTGTTTGACTTTAATGCTGTGGGGCTCCATTTCCTGACAGACATTGCTCAAGGTAACTCTTGGTGGAGGCTCCAGGTGCACAGCACTGACCTGAAGGTAAAAGAACTTTGCTTATACCACACTGACACCTGTGGTGAAGGCCAGGCGTGGTGTCCCCGCTCCCTTCCCCTCTAAGGTACCCCTAGACAAGAGAGAAGACGAGCTGAAGACGAAGAGGGGAGTGAGGAGGGCGCTACATGTGATATATATATGTGTGTGTGTTATTTGTGGGCGAGCGCTTACAAGTTTGTGTGTTTTTGGTCCTTTGCTGTGTTATAATGCCGATCTCTTAAGAGTAATTTTAATGCTTTTTGTCTAGTTTTTAGATGTTTAAACATTTAAGCAGTCATATATTTCCATTGTTTAGTTTTCTCCATAAAAATAAATGTTAGTGTATACATGAACACAGCCGTGAGACACTAGGACCCAGTAGCGTTGTCTCTTGAGCTTATAAGCCCTTATCCAACATGGCCCCCGTTAGGCCTGAAGAAGGAGGGCATGCTCCGTAAACGCGTCGCCTATTGGTTCTCCTCTACGTGGAAGTGACGACATCCCTCGGCTCCCCCTGCGTGTGTTCCAGATACAGGAAGTGTCGGCGATCACCGGCGCAGCCTGTTCAGAGTCCGCAGCAAGCAGCCCCACGGATGCAACGACTTCACGGACGTCTGGCATATTGTGCCTAAATGCCTGTTATGAATTTACTCTTGTGAGTACCCATCTTTAATTTGTGAAATGAAACCTGTTAACATACTGCACTTAGAGTGGCGCCTGTGTTTCATTCCCAGCTGTTCCAACATGATAACAACCCCAAACACACCTCCAAGATGACCACTGCCTTGCTAAAGAAGCTGAGGGTAAAGGTGATGGACTGGCCAAGCATGTCTCCAGCCCTAAACCCTATTGAGCATTTGTGGGGCATCCTCAAATGGAAGGTGGAGGAGCGAAAGGTCTCTAACTTCCACCAGCTCCGTGATGTCATCATGGAGGAGTGGATGAGGACTCCAGTGGCAACCTGTGAAGCTCTGGTGAACTCCATGCCCAAGAGGGTTAAGGCAGCGCTGGAAAATAATGGTGGCCACACAAAATATTGACACTTTGGGCCCAATTTGGACATTTTAACTTAGGGGTGTACTCACTTTTGTTGCCAGCGGTTTAGATATTAATGGCTGTGTGTGGAGTTATTTTGAGGGGACAGCAAATTTACACTGTTATACAAGCTGTACACTCACTACATTGTAGCAAAGTGTAATTTCTTCAGTGTTGTCACATGAAAAGATATAATAAAATATGTAGAAAAGGAGAGCTGTGGGACTTTGAGTGAGGCAACCGCCATGTCAGATATAAACAGAAACATAAAATTTACAGTACATGATTTATTGTTACATAGAAAAATATTGTATCAAATAAATAGGTAGTCACATGACTTACACTAAATATGCTGCTATATAGCATGCAATATAAATGGGAATTCAACATAATAACTGTACATAGTAAGATAAATGGGTTAAAAAACATTGTAGGGACAGGTAACTTAGGGCATCTAGTGGCACTCAACGCGTTTCCTGGCAATACAGCCATTCATCAAAGGGGCGCATTTTTCCCGTGTTTAGTCCCACAGCAAAATTACATTTCTAAAGGAATAAAAGTCATTTAAAACTGATCGCGGTTGTAATGAATTGTCGGGTCTCGGCAATACAGATAAAAGTCATTGAAATAAACGGCATGCCCCCCCCCAGTCCATTACCAGGCCCTTTGGGTCTGGTATGGATATTAGGGGAACCCCGCACCCAAATAAAAAAAAAAAGGCGTGGGGCCCCCAGGCCCTATATACTCTGAACAGCAGTATACATGCGGTCCCCGGGTTACAAACAAGATAGGGACTGTAGGTTTGTTCTTAAGTTGAATCTGTTTGTAATTTGGAACAGGTACATTTTTTAAGTGTAGCTTCAGCCCAAAAAATAAATTTTTAGGCTTTTTGGATAACATAGGGAAGGGTTATTACCCCTGTAACATTTGTTTTGCCGTCTGTGCCCCTGTTCCGAAGATTTCACCTCACTTTCTGTCCCAATGACAATTTGATTTTGAAAATTTGGGGTTATTAGGGAAACAAGGATTGGTGATAAAGCATCAGTGGAGACACCCTTTTCCCATATTAACTCTTACAGGAGAGAATTATCCCTTCCTAGGGGTAGATTTCCTCTCACTTCCTGTTGTCTCCCTCCGTTTGTAAGTAGGAGTCGTTTGTAAGTTGGATGTTTGAAAGTAGGGGACCGCCTGTATATACTATACGGCCTGCCCTATATACTCTGCAGAAAATTGGGCCTTAGGTGTTGGTGGTACCAGAACACTGTAAGCCCTCACAGTTACTCTTGGTGGGCATCAGAACGGGCCCTGCTGTGAAATACTATATCAAGAATTGTAATTATATGCCCCTGTTAAACAGGGGTAGAAAAATTGGGCCTTTGGTGGTGGTGGCACAACACTGTAAAGCCTTACAGTTACTCTTGTTGAGCGCAGGAACGAGCCATGCTGTGAAATATTGGATTAAAAATTGTAATTACATGCCCCTGTTAAACAGGGTCAGAAAAATTGGGCCTTAGGCAGTGGTGGTGGTGGCACAACACTGTAAAGCCTCACAGTTACTCTTGGTGGGCGCAGGAACGGGCCCTGCTGTGAAATATAATATCAAGAATTATAATTACATGCCCCTATTAAACAGATACTGTAAGCCCGGGTACCTGCTCAAGAACCGCTGCACCACCAAATTCGGGACATGAGCCAAACAAGGAAAATGGGTCAAGTGTCCCTGCCGGGGGGCGGAGAGGAGGTTGGTGCCATTGTCACATAAAACCATTCCTGGCTGAAGCTGGTATGGCGTCAACCACCTCTGAGCCTGCCCCTGCAGAGCTGACAGAATCTCTGCCCCAGTGTGGCTCCTGTCCCCTAAGCAGACCAACTCAAGCACCGCATGGCATCTTTTTGCCTGAGTGCTTGCGTAGCCCCTTGAAGGCCTACGGAGCACCGCTGGTTTAGAGGACAAATCTGCAGAGGAAGAGGCCATAGAGGAAGAAGAAGAGGAGGGGGTGGAGGAGAGAGCTGTGGCAAAATCACCACTAGCATTTTGGAGGCATGGTGGCGGAACAAGCTCCAACAATACTGAACCCTGTCCTGCATCCATCCCAGCTGCCAGCAGAGTTACCCAGTGCACGGTGAAAGAAAGGTAACGTCCCTGTCTATGCCTGCTGGACCATGAGTAAGCGGTAATATGCACCTTACTGCTGACCGCCCTGTCCAACGAGGCCAAGACATTGCCTTCCACATGCCGGTAGAGAGCCGTAATGGCCTTCCATGAAAAGAAATGGCATTTGGGAACCTGCCACTGAGGTACCGCACATTCCACAAATTCACGAAAGGGGGCAGAGTTTACCAGCTGAAATGGCAGGAGTTGCAGTGCTAGCAATTTGGCCAAGTTAGCATTCAGACGCTGAGCATGTGGATGGCTGGGACCGAATTTCTTTCTACGGTTTAGCAACTGGGGTAGGGAAATTTGCCTGCTAAAATCGGATTGGTGGTATACCGCTAGCAGATTGGCCGCAAGTACTTGGGACACCTATTGCTATACATACATTCCTCTCAGTGCAGGTTTCGGAGAGGACTGGAGGTATAGTGGGGTTGGAGATCCCAGATGAGGAGCAAGGAGAAGTCCACCTTGTTCTTTGATGTGGGTCTTTCAAGTGCTCTTGCCAACTGCATGGGAGGTTGTCATATGTCTGGTCAAGCATGTGGTGCCCAAGCGGCTGCTGTTTTGGCCACGCTTGAGCTGCTTCAGACATAGGTTGCAAACAGCAACGGTGTAATCTGCTGCACACGTGTCAAAAAAGGCCCACATCAAATAATTTTTTCAAAATAAGTGGGGAGTCAGCAGTGCCCTCCACCTGCTTAGCTCTACGGTGTGATGCAATAGGGTGGCCGCCCTTAAGCTGCACCATGGAGGGAATTCTGCCTCGTTGGAGATGTGCCTCCTTCTCCTCCTCCTCTCTTCTATCAGGCACCCAAGTAGAGTCAGTGACCTCATCATCCCCTCCCTGCTCGTCACTGGAGCAAACTTGGCAGTATGCTGCAGCTGGGGGTACATGACTGCCAGTTTCCTGTCCTTCTTGGTCACCTCCTCTCTCTAGGCTCACGTTACTCCCTTCCTCAACCTGGGTACCATCATCGGAGCCTTCAAATCGCTGCGCATCCTCCAGCAGCATGTACCCGACACTGTTGTTGAATAGTTCGGGGGACTCCTCCGTGCATGATGGTGGGGCTAGGGAAGGAGTGACTGTTGAAAAGGAGCCAATGGAAGAGGCCACTTTGGCAACTGCATTGGCAGGCAAACTACTCTGAGCCTGGGTGACAGAGGATGAGGACGGCTTTGTTTCCACTCCACCATCTCTTCTGCATGTTGTGGCTCAATAACACGGCCAGCAGCAGAAAAAAAGGACAAGCGTGCCCCATGGCCACGTGCAGAGGATGCACCGTGTCAATGACCAGCACTGTTGACTGTAGACACAGAGCCTGCTTGCCCTCTTTTAGTGGCCTGTGAGCGTCTGCCTCTCCTTGGTGGCCCTCCGGACATGCTGTAAATTTTGTTTTGCAACACCACACTACACTCTATTGTGTACTGTGTACACCACCAGAATTATATTAGAAAAAGTACACCAGGAATGGCTTTCAATCAGATATAGGCTACACTGGATGCAGTATATATATATATATATATATATATATATTAAATACACCGCCTGACGTATATTAGAAAAAGTACACCAGGAATGGCCTGCAATCAGATATAGGCTACACTGGATGCAGAGTATATATATTGTGGTATTGGGGGATGTCTAGCTCAGTGATAGATGCATTTTAAGTGAGTTCACCACCAACAGGAACTAAGGTTTAAGGGCGTGGTAGCCCACTTTTATTGAAAGTAACAAAAGAAAAGTTCACACATGTATTTGGTTGCCCACACAGGGGTTCTTCTCCCAAAATTACAACAACTGAAAAATGCCAATCCACCTGGCTCTTAAGGCTCACTCAGCCTTGGGCACAGTTCCTTGCTGCACAGGCCCACTCCTAGCCTCTAGTAAGGGGCTATCCTGACACTCCAGGCTTCCACACTCCTCCAAGACTTACAGTCCCCTCTGGTCCCCAAGACTCTCTCTTCCAGTTGTCTCAGCTATAGTCTCCCCGATTCTCTCAGCTGGCTCAACTCTCTCAGTCCACTAACCTGGAACCTCTCCCACATGGAGTACCGTCTCAAGGATGTTGTCTGAGTTCTTAAATAGTAGCACACCTCCCTCTTGTCTGCAGCAACTGCTCCAACACCAACGCCTTTTCCACACACCCTGAGCTATGTTCAGCTCTGCCTTATAACGAGTGTGTGCACCTGGACACACACACACACAACCTGCAGAGTTTCTGGAAAACCCAGACACATGACTGAAGACTCCATCCCTCCCAATGCTCTTTGAAGTCTTCAAGTTTCCAGCCCCAATCCAGACTTATGCTGGCCATACACTATAGGAAAAATCGGGCGAAAATCGGTCGTTCAGACAGTTCTTTCGTTTTTCGGACAGTTAATGGGCACAAAATCGATAATCATTGGGACGTTTTTGAGCCAAAAAAACGAAGGAGAAGTTTGGAAATTTTCTGCAGAACGAACGATAAATCGGAAGGTTAATGTGTTTCCCGTCCGAACTTTCTGCACTAGGTATAAGTAAAAAAAAAATAATGTTTTCTTTATTTATGTCCACTGAACGATTTATCGGTCATTACATGATGGCAATATCGTTTGCGCTCACGAATGAACTTTCGTTTTTCGAAAGTTCGTTCGGACGATTTTTCGTATAGTGTATGGCCAGCATTACAAAATCCAGAGAAAACTTAAAGCATAGTTTTCTCTGCTCACCAATCTTTTGCTGGAACTTCTCAAATTGCTTCTTTGAGAGTCCTGTGTCCATTTTAACCACATCTTCATTGGGACAGAGCCTAGTTCTGCCACTATATATATATATATATATACACACACACACACACACACACACACAAAGGAGACTTGCTGTGTATATATATATAAATTTGGGGCTTTTATAGATATTCAGAAATACATCCGAAAGGTGAATATTAAAAGACATTTTTTTGTCTCAACCCGTTTCCATCAATGTAAATGAGACCAATGGAATTAAACACTCTGGTCTATCTTATGCTTCACTCTTTAATCCGCCTGGATTCATACCACCATCCATATCCGTTTTTAAAGAGTTAGTCTTGAAGGATCTTGATAAATTAAAAATTAAGAAGAACTATCAGGATTCACGCTTTCGTGAGGGATTAAAATCCCTTAAAGAGAGAGATGACATTATTGTCCGTCCGGCGGACAAAGGAGGGGGCATTGTAGTGATGGACAAGCGTTCTTATATTTCTGAGATGGAAAGAATCTTGTCGGATGTGGATACTTATATTCCACTTAGTCATGATCCCATCTTTAGATATAAGAAGGAGCTCTCTTCACTCATTGAAAGGGGATTTGAAAATAACCTTTTGAATAGGAAAGAGAGGGACTTTCTTATTCCACTGGCCCCTAGGAAGCCTATCATGTACTTTTTGCCCAAGGTACATAAGAGTCTGAGTAACCCACCCGGAAGACCTATAATTAGTGGGCTTGACTCTATTACCTCGCGAATTGGCAAGTACATTGATGGTTTTTTGCAGCCTTTGGTGTCTGTTACACCATCTTACATCAAGGATTCTGCACAAGTTATTAGATCTCTAGAGAGTTTGGAGTGGAGGGATGGCTACATTTTGGCTACCGCCGATGTGGCCTCCCTCTACACCATTATCTCACATACTGATGGGTTGGAAGCCGTTGGAACCTTTTTAAAGAGGGACTGCAGTTTGGTCCCGTCTCAACAGGATTTTGTCCTGGAGTTATTGAATTATGCCATGACCCATAATTATTTTTGGTTTGGGGGAACCCATTACCTGCAAAATAGGGGGGTTGCCATGGGCGCAAAATTTGCGCCTAGTATGGCCAACCTATTTATGGCAAAGTGGGAGGAGGATGTCATCTACACCAACAGGAGATCTGAATTGATCTTCTGGGGGAGGTACATAGATGACATCCTCCTCCTGTGGAATGGTGACATGAAATCTCTAGCCACCTTTATGGAGTCTCTCAATAATAATACATTGGGGATTGTTCTTCAATTTGAGATGATTTCTGAGGGTATCCATTTTCTGGATCTTGACCTACGGATCAAGAACGGTATTTTCAATATAACAACCTTTTTTAAAAGCACGGATCGCAATGGATATATAGGATGTGATAGTTGCCATCATCCATCATGGCTGAAATCGATCCCAAAAAGCCAATTTGTCCGGTTGAGGCGAAATTGCACTTTAAAGGGAGATTTTTTTACACAGGCCAATGTACTAAAAGAAAGGTTCATGGAGAAGGGATACTTATTAGATGATCTTAATGCTATTATTAAATAAGTGGGAGACACTGATCGTGCCCTTATCCTTGGAAATAAGGATAGAGTGTCTTCTATGAAGACCAATTTTAATTTTGCTATGGTCACCACTTTTTCAACACAACATACTGACATTAAGAAAATTTTTACCAAACATTGGGGAGTCTTATGTAATGATAAGATTCTGGGAACTGTTTTGCCCGATAGGCCGCAAGTTGTTTTTAGAGGGGTTCCCCCTCTGAAACTGCTAGTGGCTCCCAATATTTTAGACGCTCCTAATAGAGTTTCCTTTTTTCAAAAAACTAAAGGTTATCATCCTTGCCATTACTGTAATGTGTGTATTGTTAATAAAGAAAAAAGTAGGAGAATTTGCCAATTTAGCTCACACACTACTGGTAGGGTATTCGACATTAACACTTTCATTACGTGTACATCTCTCAATGTCGCCTACCTTCTAATTTGTCCGTGCGGTCTCCAATATGTAGGCCGCACGGCACGTGCTATGCATGTTCGTGTGAACGAACACATTACCAATATCAAAAAAGGTTTTCCTAAACATACAGTATCTCGGCACTATTTGGAATGTCATAACAAAAATCCCAAAGGCACGATTTTTTTGCCCATTGACCGTTTCACCCCACACTGGCGGGGAAGCATGTCTAAGCGAGAAATTTCTAGACTTGAAACTCGCTGGATTTATGATTTAAAATGTTATACCCCGTTCGGCATGAACGTCGAATGGGATATAAATTGTTTTATTAATAATAGTTGATTTTTCTCCCTTTTTAATTTTTATTCTATTTTTTCCTGGTGTTTTAATTAGGTTTTACATTATTTTTGTTCATATTTGCACCATACAGGTTGAGATTTTTTTCCCTGTTTGATGTGTGTGATGTAGCTATTCTATTTAGCTCATTTATCAATATAGTACTCTTTTATTTGGACACTAGTGGGCAGTGTCCATTTTATATATACATATTTTAATACTCTCATTATAGCTATTTGTGCGCTTTACGTTTTTAGTGAGCCTCCCTTTTTTATCCTCACTTTAGTGTAAATCGCTTATTTCATATTGAATTTTTATTTAATATGTGTCCTTTGTAATGCCATTGACTTTTGCTGGCATCTATTTTGGCTGGCTTTATACAATATCAGTTTCACCTTCCACTTCCGGTTTTGAGCAGTGGAACGCAGAGCTCGGCTGTATTGTGTTACCTGCGTTTACATCCGAGTGAACCTCCTTTTGATGTGGCGATTCATTTCCGGGTTGTTGTTCTGCCCATCGAGGAAGGTCATTATCATGTTTGACATTCTCATACAGAGATGTCATTGCAGGACACTTGTGGCCGCGTCTCTGTTCCGTCCTCTGCCTCGCCCCTCTGGAAGTGTGATTGTTATTGTGGTTTCTCCTTCCTGTCTTCATGGTTAGCACGGCGGTTCGCGCATGCGCGGCCGTGTTTTTTTTTTCCTCTTTTTTTCATTATCAGTGCGGTCGCGGTGCGCATGCGCGGCTCTGTGAATGTGTGATGACAATAAGGAAAAAGCTGTGCACCTTTCATGTTGCCATATCACAGGTAATTGTGAGTGTGTGATGACAATAAGGAACAGCTGCACACCTTTCATGTTGCCCTGTCATGGGTAAATGTGAGTGTGATGACAATTAGGAAAAGCTGTGCACCTTTCATGTTTCAGTAGAAAAAACCAGACAGCGCAAAACCTATCCTAACAAAATGCAGCTGAACACTGAAGGTCAAAATATAAATCCTTAAATGTAACATGTATAGAAAAGCAGTGCAGCGCTAAATACGTATATAACACAAAAAGAGTCCATAGGTGTATAATTCAGAAAAATAGATGTTCTCCAAAGCACCAACAGGGGGATAGAAGGATCCTCTAGCTGTGAAACAGAGTGCTTGTATATGATCACAAGTGCAACCACTTCCGTGTAATTCCACCACCAAGTGTACAGGCCGCTCACCTCAAAATGTGGACCTCTGTTTTGCCAGAAGGTCACATAAGCAGTCCCTTTAACAAGGGTAATGTAAAAGATGAGAGGGCTGTCTTCATACGGCACTTCAACCGAAATCCTCAATCACTCTATACTCCCAGTAATGAACTCATATGTTTGACGTGGTTACATGAAAAATGTCAAAAAAGAAATACATAGTGCTCTCCATAGAAAAAAACACTTGATTTATTGGTATAAAAAGTTACTCACAAACAAAGCACAGATACCCTGTGCTCGGATGGCAGTCATGTAACTTAGATGTGGAACCAGGTAGATGGCTGTCCTGACGTCGTGTAGCCCCTCGCACGCGTATCGTCCGTGGGTAAGGACTTCCTCAGCGATATTTAAATGGGGACAACATGTCAGTTCGTTTATATAGGCCATATTCCTGGTGTGTGCTGTGTATGGGAAAGAAATCCCGCCCCCCCATAATTAGGGGACCATGTATCAAGCGCCCTCATAGGTAGCTGAAAGCCATGCCAAAATGACAGACCAGCGGTCATTGGCTAAAGAAATATAGTGGTCAAAGAGTTTCCGGGTCATGACCCTTACCTCTTGTATTGCTGCTCCCATTGGCGGCGGACTCACAGGAGGTACTGCCTCCTGGTCTATGACCTTCCGGGTCGGCGCTCCCCACGTGATCCGTCGTCATGACGACGGAAGTAAACATGCCTACAGAGCGCTCAGTTCTCCGCATCCACGTAAATCCGTGGGCGGAGCCGAGCGGTCACATGACACCAAGTGTCAACAAAGCACGCTAGGACTGATCCTCACTGTGCTAAGCATATAAAACCTCCGGATAACCTATATCAGATCCACCATTTCTAAACCCATCCCTCCTGGCTAATACATGGTTGTCAAAAATAATAACATATGGCAATGATAACAGGCAATATTTTTAATGTTGCACAGCAACCGCTGTACCCCATAGAGTGCCACTCAGTGGCAGATACCTGTAATGCATGTCATACAGGATTTCAAAAAAGTAAAAAGAATGGAATAAAATACAATATAAAATATAAATTTATAAAATAAAGTTAAAACCGCACCAGTGATCCCGCTATCTCAATGAAAGATATATAGAAGGGTACCAAGCAAACTCAAAAATGCAAAAATGCATATACGCTTGCTGGAGTCGCATATGCACAGATCAACAGATCTGACCATATAAAGGGCACAATGGTCACTATGTGCATAGACTTATTCCAGCACCCCCCTTCTTATTATAAATTTGTGGGCCCAATGGGTCCTAATAACAATAGCAATCTTGACACTAGACAGGGGCCAGAGATGCATAAAAGGTAATCAAACAGTCATAACTGGACCTGTGAGATTAATATAGACGTCAGCACAACCATCTAACCTGTTAAACAAATATCACATACTAAATACATAGTAAACTATTAACCCTATAACAAAGAAAAAACGTAAATCTTAACGGTCTGATATAAAACAATTGAGATCGAACTCAACGTTCAACCCCAACGGGACCCCCACCTTCAATTCATATACCCAAAATGACTCACGTCGGCTGAGCTGCCGAATGAAGTGTCCTCCTCTCCAATGGTTCGTCACCTTCTCTATCCCCCAGAACTGCAACCCAGATGGGCTACGGTTATGGTGGAGTCGGAAGTGCTTCGAAACGTTGTGAGTAACCAACCCCTTTTTAATATTATTGACATGCTCCCCTATCCTAACATGAAGGGGCCTAGATGTCCTACCGACATATTGCAAACCACACTCACACTGTAGCATGTATACAACCCCTGTGGTATCACAAGTGATAAAATCCTTGATCTTGTAATTTTTTCCCGTTGCTGATGCCACAAACTCCTTCCGCTTTTTTAAATTCTTTCTGGCCTGTCGACATGGTGGGCAACGACCACATTTGTGAAAGCCAGTCAGAAAATCAAAAATTCTGTTCTCAGAATGGGTAGGAGGGTCAATCACTCCAGGGGCTAGTGTGTCCCTTAAGGAAGGTGCTTTTTTATAAATAAATTGCGGACGGTCAGAAAGTAGGGGGCCTAAAATCCTATCATGCTTAAGGATTGGCCAATGCTTCTGTACAATTCGCTCAAACTTCCTATATTGAATGTTATAGTCTAAGATCATTCGTGTCCTTGTAGGGTCATTACGATCAACCTTAGGGACATTTGACACAAGTGCTTGTCTGTCCAGACTACGGACATTTTCCATTTCAGTACCTAAGCTATTTTTATCATAACCTTTTTCAACGAATCTTGAGGTTAATACCTGTGACTGTGAGATGAAATCACCTACATTGGTGCAATTACGCCTCAGGCGTATAAATTGCCCTCTCGGTATATTACACAGCCACTTGGAATGGTGACAGCTTTCAATGGGGATAAAGGCGTTACGGTCTGTAGCCTTAAAGTGAGTAATCATATTAATCCTATCCCCATTCTTGGTTAGATCAAGATCCAAGAAGACCAATCTGTCCAGACTGATGTTCCATGTCAGAACAATGTTCAAACTATTAGAATTCAGTTTAGATGCAAACTCATCAAAGCTTGCTCGGTCACCATCCCAAATCATAATAAGGTCATCAATATACCTCTGGTAGCAAAGTAACTGTGGGGGTTTGTTCTTAAACACGGCCTTTTCCTCCCAGTGCGCCATAAATAAGTTGGCAACACTGGGAGCGAACCGAGCCCCCATAGCTACCCCTCTAGTTTGTAAAAAGAATTGCCCACCATACCAGAAATAATTCTTTGATAAGCAAAAGGTAAGACTGTCAATCAAAAAATTCCGATGTCTTCTAGACAAACCAGATGTTCCTAGTGCCCAACTGACCGAGGATAAAGCATCCTCATGACTGATGATCGTATATAACGAACTAACATCAGCTGTGATCAAAAGGCAAGAGGGCGTGATAGCTAGAGACTCCAGAATTTGTATGACATGTTTAGTGTCTTTAAGAAAAGCGTCAGTTTTTGTCACTAGCGGCTGGAGGAAGGAATCTATATATTGACCAAGTCGGGAGGTGACCGAATCGATCCCGTTTACTATAGGTCTCCCAGGTGGGTTGGTGCTATCTTTATGGACCTTTGGTAGAAAATAAATAATGGGTGTGCGGCAAAACAAAGGGTCTAAATAAAGTGACTCCTTCACGCTCAACACTCCTATATGTTTCCCCCTTTCTATCAAGAAGTGGAGTTCTCCCTTAAATTCAAGCATAGGATCTTTTGTTATAATGCTATAAGTGTTAATATCACTAAGGAGATTGTCCATTTTGTTCTTATAGTAGGCCTTACTAAGTACCACCAGCCCTCCCCCTTTATCAGCAGGTCGTATGACCAAGTCCTTCCTCTCCGTCAGAGATTTGATACCATTCTGAATATAAATGGGATCATTCACCTTACGGATTTTCAACTTCTCCAAATCCCTCGCCACCATATTCCTAAACACCTCAAGATGCTTCGTGTCTGATACAGGGGGATTGAAAACGGATTTATTCCGCAGAGTAGAATGATGACTTGTCTGACTTATTGGAGCACTTAATGTCCTAGTAGACGGAGTATTCAAAAAATATTTTTTGATATTCAAACTACGCACAAACTTCTGCAAGTTGACATACGTTTGAAATTTGTTTAAATTACGAGTAGGAGCATATTTGAGACCTTTATCAAGCACTTTGATTTCTTCCTCACTAAGAGGTGTGCCACTCAAGTTATAAATCCCTGCACCTATTGGGGTTTTACTCTTTTGAGTTCTCCTGCCTCCTCTCCTTCCTCTCTTGCTTTTCTTTTTCGCAGGGGTACCCCTTCCTGTGATGGCTGCTGGGGTTGTGTGCCCCTCCAGCCTCCCGGGTTGGGGGGGATGGAGGGTGCACCTCTCCCTGCACCTCTCGGTGCTCCGCGAAAATCCCCACCTCCACGTGGGCCCTTATAAGCCAGGGGTGAAAAGCGGTTGTGTATGGGTAGTTGGTTAACGTGTTGTGGCGGAGCTGCACCTCCATAAGCAGAGGTATCATAATTATTGTATGCATAGTTGTTCGAATAGTGATGAGATTGATTACCTCTATCAGCATAGGGGCCATTATACTCACTGGTATGTGAGTAATTAGGCTGCTGTTGCCGATAGCCACCATAAGACTCATTCCCCCTCGGGGGTGCATTATATACCTGATGCCGATATGGGGAGTGGTGATAGCCACCTCTCTTTCCCCGTCCTCTTTTGTTTTTACCCTTTTTATTGGGGACTTATTGATAGTGCCCATCATTCAGAGGTGTTCCCATAACCGGATAGTCCAAATCATCATAGACATAGACCTCGCCCCCCCTAGGAATAGGGAGCGGGGTGTTTACCATGTCTACTTTGGACGGGTCTGGGTTCACCTGTGTAGAACTCACATCTGGAGGGACCGCTTGCCACTTAAACACATTATTTTTTCCAAAGTCATCCAGATCTCTGATGAACTTTTTCTTTTTCTTATTTTGGGTTTCTGTATCCCATTTAATCAATCTATTTTTCAAATCCGTAGATAATTTCAGGAATTCCTCAGATTCTTTAAAGGGTTCTAAGGTGGTCCTCAGGTCCCTAATCTGTGCCTCTAGCATTTTCATTTTTCTTTGTTTCCTAAGTAATAAAAATTCTAATAATTCTAAACCCTTTTTAATAAAAAAATTCCCCCATTCTGTGACGGCCTCGTCATCCATAAGACCGTCATTAGGCGGGACATCCCACCTTAGACGTCTTGGGATAATTTTTGCTACTAGGTATTGTTCGAAGGAAATTATGTCCCACCAGGTCTTAACCTTTTTCTCAAAAACGTGCCCTAGTTTTCTAAAGGTATGGGTGAGTTCATTCCCTTCCCCAGTCGTTTGATTCCTAGAAAAAATTTCTCCAATTTGAACTTCTCTTTTTTCCAAAAATTGGAAAATCTCCATGGTGATGCAGCTAGAGTGTAATATATTGGAAAACAGAAATCAGTAGAAAAAACCAGACAGCGCAAAACCTATCCTAACAAAATGCAGCTGAACACTGAAGGTCAAAATATAAATCCTTAAATGTAACATGTATAGAAAAGCAGTGCAGCGCTAAATACGTATATAACACAAAAAGAGTCCATAGGTGTATAATTCAGAAAAATAGATGTTCTCCAAAGCACCAACAGGGGGATAGAAGGATCCTCTAGCTGTGAAACAGAGTGCTTGTATATGATCACAAGTGCAACCACTTCCGTGTAATTCCACCACCAAGTGTACAGCCTGCTCACCTCAAAATGTGGACCTCTGTTTTGCCAGAAGGTCACATAAGCAGTCCCTTTAACAAGGGTAATGTAAAAGATGAGAGGGCTGTCTTCATACGGCACTTCAACCGAAATCCTCAATCACTCTATACTCCCAGTAATGAACTCATATGTTTGACGTGGTTACATGAAAAATGTCAAAAAAGAAATACATAGTGCTCTCCATAGAAAAAAACACTTGATTTATTGGTATAAAAAGTTACTCACAAACAAAGCACAGATACCCTGTGCTCGGATGGCAGTCATGTAACTTAGATGTGGAACCAGGTAGATGGCTGTCCTGACGTCGTGTAGCCCCTCGCACGCGTATCGTCCGTGGGTAAGGACTTCCTCAGCGATATTTAAATGGGGACAACATGTCAGTTCGTTTATATAGGCCATATTCCTGGTGTGTGCTGTGTATGGGAAAGAAATCCCGCCCCCCCATAATTAGGGGACCATGTATCAAGCGCCCTCATAGGTAGCTGAAAGCCATGCCAAAATGACAGACCAGCGGTCATTGGCTAAAGAAAATATAGTGGTCAAAGAGTTTCCGGGTCATGACCCTTACCTCTTGTATTGCTGCTCCCATTGGCGGCGGACTCACAGGAGGTACTGCCTCCCGGTCTATGACCTTCCGGGTCGGCGCTCCCCACGTGATCCGTCGTCATGACGACGGAAGTAAACATGCCTACAGAGCGCTCAGTTCTCCGCATCCACGTAAATCCGTGGGCGGAGCCGAGTGGTCACATGACACCAAGTGTCAACAAAGCACGCTAGGACTGATCCTCACTGTGCTAAGCATATAAAACCTCCGGATAACCTATATCAGATCCACCATTTCTAAACCCATCCCTCCTGGCTAATACATGGTTGTCAAAAATAATAACATATGGCAATGATAACAGGCAATATTTTTAATGTTGCACAGCAACCGCTGTACCCCATAGAGTGCCACTCAGTGGCAGATACCTGTAATGCATGTCATACAGGATTTCAAAAAAGTAAAAAGAATGGAATAAAATACAATATAAAATATAAATTTATAAAATAAAGTTAAAACCGCACCAGTGATCCCGCTATCTCAATGAAAGATATATAGAAGGGTACCAAGCAAACTCAAAAATGCAAAAATGCATATACGCTTGCTGGAGTCGCATATGCACAGATCAACAGATCTGACCATATAAAGGGCACAATGGTCACTATGTGCATAGACTTATTCCAGCACCCCCCTTCTTATTATAAATTTGTGGGCCCAATGGGTCCTAATAACAATAGCAATCTTGACACTAGACAGGGGCCAGAGATGCATAAAGGTAATCAAACAGTCATAACTGGACCTGTGAGATTAATATAGACGTCAGCACAACCATCTAACCTGTTAAACAAATATCACATACTAAATACATAGTAAACTATTAACCCTATAACAAAGAAAAAACGTAAATCTTAACGGTCTGATATAAAACAATTGAGATCGAACTCAACGTTCAACCCCAACGGGACCCCCACCTTCAATTCATATACCCAAAATGACTCACGTCGGCTGAGCTGCCGAATGAAGTGTCCTCCTCTCCAATGGTTCGTCACCTTCTCTATCCCCCAGAACTGCAACCCAGATGGGCTACGGTTATGGTGGAGTCGGAAGTGCTTCGAAACGTTGTGAGTAACCAACCCCTTTTTAATATTATTGACATGCTCCCCTATCCTAACATGAAGGGGCCTAGATGTCCTACCGACATATTGCAAACCACACTCACACTGTAGCATGTATACAACCCCTGTGGTATCACAAGTGATAAAATCCTTGATCTTGTAATTTTTTCCCGTTGCTGATGCCACAAACTCCTTCCGCTTTTTTAAATTCTTTCTGGCCTGTCGACATGGTGGGCAACGACCACATTTGTGAAAGCCAGTCAGAAAATCAAAAATTCTGTTCTCAGAATGGGTAGGAGGGTCAATCACTCCAGGGGCTAGTGTGTCCCTTAAGGAAGGTGCTTTTTTATAAATAAATTGCGGACGGTCAGGGGGCCTAAAATCCTATCATGCTTAAGGATTGGCCAATGCTTCTGTACAATTCGCTCAAACTTCCTATATTGAATGTTATAGTCTAAGATCATTCGTGTCCTTGTAGGGTCATTACGATCAACCTTAGGGACATTTGACACAAGTGCTTGTCTGTCCAGACTACGGACATTTTCCATTTCAGTACCTAAGCTATTTTTATCATAACCTTTTTCAACGAATCTTGAGGTTAATACCTGTGACTGTGAGATGAAATCACCTACATTGGTGCAATTACGCCTCAGGCGTATAAATTGCCCTCTCGGTATATTACACAGCCACTTGGAATGGTGACAGCTTTCAATGGGGATAAAGGCGTTACGGTCTGTAGCCTTAAAGTGAGTAATCATATTAATCCTATCCCCATTCTTGGTTAGATCAAGATCCAAGAAGACCAATCTGTCCAGACTGATGTTCCATGTCAGAACAATGTTCAAACTATTAGAATTCAGTTTAGATGCAAACTCATCAAAGCTTGCTCGGTCACCATCCCAAATCATAATAAGGTCATCAATATACCTCTGGTAGCAAAGTAACTGTGGGGGTTTGTTCTTAAACACGGCCTTTTCCTCCCAGTGCGCCATAAATAAGTTGGCGACACTGGGAGCGAACCGAGCCCCCATAGCTACCCCTCTAGTTTGTAAAAAGAATTGCCCACCATACCAGAAATAATTCTTTGATAAGCAAAAGGTAAGACTGTCAATCAAAAAATTCCGATGTCTTCTAGACAAACCAGATGTTCCTAGTGCCCAACTGACCGAGGATAAAGCATCCTCATGACTGATGATCGTATATAACGAACTAACATCAGCTGTGATCAAAAGGCAAGAGGGCGTGATAGCTAGAGACTCCAGAATTTGTATGACATGTTTAGTGTCTTTAAGAAAAGCGTCAGTTTTTGTCACTAGCGGCTGGAGGAAGGAATCTATATATTGACCAAGTCGGGAGGTGACCGAATCGATCCCGTTTACTATAGGTCTCCCAGGTGGGTTGGTGCTATCTTTATGGACCTTTGGTAGAAAATAAATAATGGGTGTGCGGCAAAACAAAGGGTCTAAATAAAGTGACTCCTTCACGCTCAACACTCCTATATGTTTCCCCCTTTCTATCAAGAAGTGGAGTTCTCCCTTAAATTCAAGCATAGGATCTTTTGTCATAATGCTATAAGTGTTAATATCACTAAGGAGATTGTCCATTTCGTTCTTATAGTAGGCCTTACTAAGTACCACCAGCCCTCCCCCTTTCATGTTTACCTATCACAGGTAAATGTGATTGTTACTTCCTGTATATAAATGAGCGTGCTCACATCATTGGTCACGCCTCTGATGATATCCTGTTGGATGAAACATGTCAGGCTGACCAATGTGAGCACGCTAAGAACCGCGGATTATACTTTTTTTGCCTTGATGATCTTTTTACCCTGTAAGTAGAATTTTAAATAAATTTTATTTGACCTTACGGGCTTCACTATGCTGCCTTTCTTTCTGTATGGGTTTAACATCTCCTGCTGAGGTCTGCATATATGATATCCAAATCCTGGAAGTTCCTTTGATGTTGAAATTATCGGACACTTCGGTTGTTACTCTATCAAGATAGGAGAGCCTTATCCATCTGTGACCCTCTGCATTTCATTAAATGCTTATGATGCTCGCTTTTTGGTAAGCAGACTGTGAGCACATTTTTTGTGGTGGTGTGTTATCTGTTCACACTGAAGTCTTTGGTGGTGGAGTTCTTTAATTTCCTGCATCCATTTCTTTCGTCATGAATTATATGGACTGATTTTCACTTTGAAGCGCTGCATTTTTGGTTTTATATATATATATATATATATATATATATATATATATATATATTGTGGGAGATTAGCTCGTGGGGATCACCTTTTCACAGAATGAAGGTCAGCGTACAGGCAGTTTCTTTAAAACCTAGCGTATTGCCAGCTTTATTTACAAGTGGTTTGCAATAGTCATACAAAAATAAACAAAACAGTAAAACAAATCCTTGCCGTCCGGCGCTAAACTATACAGTAACCGCTCTCTATACGGTGAGGGGCTGGTCCCCGTCACCCACAAAACACAAGACCGGACCGGAACCCAGCCAACTACAGAGGCTGGAAAAACCTGGGCCGGATTCTGGTTCAGTCCCTTACAATGGACCGAATGCGAGGTGAAACATAACGATTGTCATATATCTCACCTCGCATACCATCACATATCCTCCCCCTCTGCTCAAGCCCCTGTGGCTGAGCACTTGACCCAGCCATACAGTGCACGCAGGAGAGGGCATCAGCATTATCCTGGAGTTTGCCCAGCCTGTGCTCAACTGTGGATTTAAAGGGCTGTAAAGCCAGGAACCACCTTGTCACATGGCCATTTTTCTCCCTGTTGTCACACATCCACTTCAGGGGAGCATGGTCAGTGACCAGCCTGAACGACATCCCGAGTAGATAATACCTCAGGGAGTCTAAGGCCCATTTAATGGTGAGACACTCCTTTTCAACAATGGCATAGTTCCTTTCGTGCTTGTTCAGCTTCCGGCTTAGGTATACAACCGGGTGCTCCTCACCATTCCTGACCTGTGACAGTACAGCCCCTAGGCCCACCTCAGAGGCGTCTGTCTGTACGACAAACTCCTTTGTGAAGTCCGGGGTCACCTCAAACAAAGGGCCTGTTTTAATTTTTGAAACGCCTTCTCGGCCTCAGTGTTCCATTTGACCATGACCGACCCTCTGCCCTTCGTCAGGTCAGTCAGAGGGACGGCAATAGTGGCAAAGTCAGGTATAAACTGTCAGTAATACCCCGTAATGCCTAGGAAGGCCCGAACTTGTTTCTTGTTTACGGGTTGGGGCCACTTTTGAATTGCCTCAATTTTATTGGTCTGAGGCTTGACAAGTCCCCGGCCAATAACATAGCCCAGGTACTTGGCCTCCTCCAGGCCTATGGCACACTTCTTTGGGTTAGCCGTGAGGCCTGCTTCTCTAAGGGAATCTACCACCGCCTGTATCCAGGGCAGGTGCGATTCCCAATCTGGGCTGTGGATGACCACATCGTCCAAATAAGCAGCCGCATACGGGCGATGTGGTCTCAAAGTTTTGTCCATCATTCGTTGGAATGATGCAGGGGCCCCATGCAGACCAAAAGGCATCCGCTTGTACTGAAACGAGCCCTCAGGAGTGGAAAAGGCAGTCTTCTCCTTGGCCGATTCAGACAGCAGTATTTGCCAATAGCCTTTTGTCAGGTCTAGGGTTGTTATATAGCGAGCCTGTCCCAACCTGTCCACAAGTTCGTCGACCCGGGGCATTGGGAATGCATCGAACTTGGATACACTGTTAAGTTTTCGAAAGTCATTACAAAACCTGATAGTGCCATCAGGTTTTGGGACCAGTACTATGGGGCTCGACCACTCACTGTGGGACTCTTCTATCACATCCAACTCCAACATGTTTTTAATTTCTTTCGCGACTGCCTCACGCCTGGCCTCTGGGATTCTGTACGGCTTCACATTTACCCGAACCCCTGGTTCCGTCACTATGTCATGTTGGATCATGTTGGTCAGTCCGGGTAAGGGGGAGAAAAAGTCTCTATTTTTATGCACAAACACCCTAACGTCACTTTGTTGTGCCACGGACAGGGTATCCATGATGGGAACGTCAGGTGTCACGGGTACCCGGTCGGTTGGAGGCGGGGACGTGGCCAGTAAAGTCTCTCGGTCCTTCCAGGGTTTTAAGAGATTCACATGGTAAATTTGGTGTGGTTTCTTTTTCCCTGGCTGGTAGACTTTGTAGTTTACCTCCCCCACCCTTTCGACAACCTCGAAGGGACCCTGCCACTTGGCTAAAAACGTACTTTCCACCGTGGGGACCAATACCAACACTCTGTCCCCAGGGCTGAAAGTACGGACCCTGGCACTTCAGTCATAGACCCTCCTTTGGGCCTCCTGGGCCCGCTCCATATGTTCTCGCACCAGGGGCAGGACAGCTGCGATTCGATCCTGCATCAAGGAGACATGCTCTATGATGCTGTTATATGGGGTTGCCTCACCTTCCCATGTTTCCTTGGCAACATCTAGCAGTCCCCTGGGATGCCTACCATACAAGAGTTCAAAAAGGAATAGCCTGTGGACGCCTGCGGAACCTCACGTATTGCAAACATGAGATATGGCAGCAAAAAATCCCAGTTTCTCCCATCTTTGTCGACCACCTTTTTCAGCATACTTTTCAAAGTTTTATTAAATCTTTCGACCAGACCATCCGTTTGGGGGTGGTAGACAGAGGTACGGAGATGGGAGATTTTGTATAACTTACAAAGCTCCTTGGTAACCTTGGACATAAAGGGGGTGCCCTGGTCGGTTAAGATCTCTTTTGGGATCCCCAGTCGACTAAAGACATGGACCAATTCCTTGGCGATAGCCTTAGCAGAGGTATTGCGCAAGGGTATGGCCTCAGGATAGCGAGTCGCATAGTCCAGGATCACCAGAATATGTTAGTGACCGCGGGCAGATTTCACAACCGGCCCCACCAGGTCCATGCCAATCCTCTCAAAGGGGACCTCGATTATTGTCAGAGGAACGAGGGGGCTGCGAAAATGGGGTGACGGTGCCGACATTTGGCACTCGGGGCACGATTCGCAGTACTCCTTGACATCTGCATGCAATCCGGGCCAGAAAAATCTCTGGGCGATTCTCTCCCTGTTTTTTTCAACACCGAGATGCCCCCCCATTACATGACCATGGGCCAGGTCTAGCACCACCCTGCGGAAGGGTTTGGGGACTAGTAGCTGTTCTACCTCGTCCTCTCCATGTTTTATCACTCGATACAATAAATTGTTTTTAATTGCCATGTAAGGGAAATACACCACCCAATTAGGATCCACCGGTTCCCCATCCAACATCTTAACGTTTTCCCTGGCTCTCATGAGGGTGGCCTCTCGTAATTGCTCGGTACAGAAATCCTCTCTCCTGACTTCTAAATCGGGTACCACATCTTGGCTACTCTCAATGTCCGGGTCAGAGGGGTTCTCCTGTTCGTTACCCTCAGGCTGGGAGCTAGCTTCCAAGTCCTCCGGCTCCCCAACCATGACAGGGAAAGGAAGAGGGTCTCCGGCTTCCTTGATCCCACCAACAGCATCCCCTTCCCTTTGGCAAAAAGGGTCGGGTGAGAGTTCCCGTGCTTCCCCAGCAGGGGGAGCTCTATCTACCAGCCTCCCTTTGCTCTCCCATAAATTCCAGAAATGGGGAAAGTCTCTTCCCACTAAAGCTTCATGAAGCAGTGAAGGTACCACCCACACTGAATGTGTTATACTGCCCCTGAAGGTCTCAACCTCAACCACCGCTGTCTGGTAGCCTCGAGTGTCCCCATGGATGCAAATTACCCCAATAGTACTGGGGTGTAGTTTTGTGGGGTTCACACAATCACTCCTAACTAGGGTCACCACACTACCAGAGTCTAGCTGGGCTGTCAGTGGCTTTCCATCCACAGAAATAACACACATTTGTTTTTCAATGCGACTCTGACATGATGCAGTACATGCGACCTGTGCAAACAAAGAAAGGCGTCTTTTCATATAAGCATAATCGCATTGCATAGGTTCATCATTTAAAGGACAGTTCGCAGCAATATGCCCTAATGCATGGCAACGAAAACATCTTATATGCTCAACACCCAGTCCTCTCAACGGTTCCAAAGACCTTCCTGGCTTCTTTGGCCAGTCTCCAGGTCTAGGAAGCACAGTCTCATGAGTTGGAACAACAGTCTTATCAAATCTCCCCAAGCTCTTGGACCCCGGAACAGTCTTACCCAAACCGCTGGGAGATCTTGCACCCCTAGACACACCGAAGTGGGGCGTAGATGGATTCACCAAGTCCTCAGTAGCACTGTACCTCTCCACTAGGTCGACCAGTTGGGCTGCAGTTTTGGAGTCGCCCTGTCCGACCCACTTCCTCAGAGCAGCCGGAAGCGCACGCAGATACCGGTCAATTACCACACGCTCTACGATCTGCGGGCCTGTCAAGGTCTCTGGCTGCAACCACTTCTTGGTGAGGTGGACCAGGTCAAACATTTGCGAACGGGGTGGCTTGTTGCTGGAGAATGACCACTGATGCACCCGCTGGGCCCGGATTGGTGACACCCAAGCGTGCGAGTATCTCTGTCTTTAGAGTCTCATAGTCCTGGGCCTTATCGGGTTCTAGGTCAAAATAGGCCTTTTGGGGTTCTCCTGTTAAAAATGGGGACAACAGACCCGCCCACTGCTCTTTTGGCCATCCTTCGCGGACAGCAAATCTCTCAAAAGTCGCCAGGTATGCCTCGATATCATCAGCAGATGTCATTTTCTGTAAGTGGTAGGATACACGTATCATCTTGGCTTCCACTGGCACATGAGGTGCGGACCCCTTTTTCAGTTCCACCAGAGCCTCTGCAAACTGACGGTTCATCTCCTGCTGGGCCGCCTGTTGTGCTGCAGCGGCCTCTGCGACTTGGCTGTTCATTTCCTGCTGGGCTGCTTGTTGTGCTGCAGCGGCCTCCTGTTGTGCTGCCTGTTGTGCTGCGACTTGGCGGTTGGTTTCCCGCTGAGCTGCATTGGCCTGTAGCAGGGCCTTTAACATTTCCTCCATCTTCAGAAAATGGCCCCATTCTCCACCACGTGTGGGAGATTAGCTTGTGGGGATCACCTTTTCACAGAATGAAGGTCAGCGTACAGGCAGTTTCTTTAAAACCTGGCGTATTGCCAGCTTTATTTACAAGTGGTTTGCAATAGTCATACAAAATTTAACAAAACAGTAAAACAAATCCTTGCCGTCCGGCGCTAAACTATACAGTAACCGCTCTCTATACGGTGAGGGGCTGGTCCCCGTCACCCACAAAACACAAGGTGAAGTAAAGCAAACCTTTTCTTTCAGCCCAAAATAACCAGCGCTCCTCTTACTCAGATTCCCTTCTGAGTCTCAGGCCAGAGCATTGCTGTGCTCTCTTCCTGGATCTTTAAATCCCAGCTGCCTATGGATTCCAGTGAACCTGATTATCCGGACCGGAACCCAGCCAACTACAGAGGCTGGAAAAACCTGGGCCGGATTCTGGTTCAGTCCCTTACAATGGACCGAATGCGAGGTGAAACATAACGATTGTCATATATCTCACCTCGCATACCGTCACAATATATATATATATATATATATATATATATATATATATATATATATTAAATACACTGCAGCTGAGCTAACTGAATATCCTGCCTGCCTGTTCAATCTAAATCACACTATCTCTCTCTGTCCACGCCAACAACACACTACACAGGGCCGACGTGCAGGCAGCCTTATATAGTGTGGGGCGTGGACTTAGTTCCCCTGAGCCATGATTGGCCAAAGACACCCTGCCTTTGGCCAATTATGGCTCTCTTAGCAGAGGGCGCTGGGATTGACCAAAGCATGCAGGTCATGGTGCATGCTTTGGCCAATCATCATACAGCAATGCACTGCGATCTCACAGTGCATTATGGGGCGTTCCCGCTGCTCGAATTTGCTGCGAACGCCCATTAATGCTCGTTTTTCTACGAATGGGCAAACACCCGATGTTCGAGTCGAACCTATGTTCGACCCGAACATCGAGCTCATCCCTACTCAGAATGGACAATCCCTTACAGTAGATCATCTTTGCACTAGCTTGTTGTACTTGTGGAATACTTCTTGCTTCTCAGCAGTAGGGCCCACAGAATAGTCCTTACAATGGCACAATAACTTACTTGTAGTATTTTATTCCCTCATTGGCATTTGCCTTTAGTTGGGGTATGCTGTAGATTCATTTTAGAGCAGAGTGAGTTGCATGGAGCAAATAGTATAAGATTTGGCTACGTATAGCAGTTTTTTTCAATATGTTAACTGACTGTGCATAGGGTTGCAGCAGGTTACTTCACCCTTGCACAAACATTATCTTCCCTACTTCTCTACTTGGTTACAAACTACTCTGACTTACATCTTTCAGTCTTTCTGTATCCTTTAAGGGATGCTGGTCTGTCCTCTTCTAGCTTGCCTGCCTGCGAGCTTTCCTACCTACGGTATATCATGCCACTGGCCTGGACCTTGTAAATGACCTGACCATTCTGTAGCTTGCATAGCTCTAGCCTATTCAGTAATCTTTTGGAGTGACAGTATCTTAGCTTTAATGGCCTTTTTACATCGGCAAGGCATTTTTCTAGCCTACTGAAGGGGTGCTGACTTCCCTCACAGAGCTAGCAGAAAATTCTTCCTAGGTAACCATCATATTCCTCAAAGCTTTTAGTCTTAGTCCTTTGCCTGCCTCTATACCTCCTGTTGCCAATAACAACCTCAGACAGATTCCCAGAGGGAGCCATCTCAGACCCACTTTGTTCCATTTATATGTAAAGTGTACCTGTCACCTCCTTGGAGACATGGGTCATGAGTAATATAGGATGGCCCTAGCTACCTAATTTTATATTTTATGTCAGAGGCATAAAAGATGTAAATGGACGGACATCTGCTTACATCTGCCTGCCCATGGACCTAAAATAGGTCAGGTTTCAGGCTGGACGAAGAGTGACATCCATTCTGCTCTGATTTATGGATCCCCTGCTGCTAAAACGAATGCTGCACATAAGAAGGGGTCCTAAATCTGAATCTCAACAAGATGGCCACACTATACATTTCTTGATTCAAAGGTGTTTTCCAGATAAATGGAATTATATTTAAGCAAGTGAAATAACAAAACACTCAGGTGCAAATATTTGTACCAAAAAGTGTGGGCATTCTAAGGGGTAAACTTCCACAACTAGCAATCTACAGGCTGCTTCTAATAACACACATTAGCCATTTTTATGTTTCATATGTGACCACCAAGGGAGAGGAAATCACCATGACATTTAGCTAAAGTATTTCAAATCCTCTGTATGGACATAACTTGCTCGTTACAGAGTTGGAGGGAGGGAATTGGTTTATGTTAAATCAATATTAAATCAGTAAATAAAAATCTGTAATGTCTAAATTGAAGGCATGTTTCTTAGTCTAATCAAGTCAGATCTGTATGTATGTTGGTGCGCCTGCAGTGCTGTAAGTAATCCGTTGTGTACAGTTTAATTTCTGCTGTGTGTTTATTGAAAATTAGAATTTCCTTATTTTTAAAAGAAAAATCTAACTAGTGTATTGTAAACATATCCAACAATTTAAAGGTGCGATGACCCACAGAACTGAAAAATAGCATTAAAGTTTAACTAAACCCAAGGACAAAAAATGTATTGGCACCTTATCAATCCTTAGATATAATAGCTGCATTTGTTTTAATTTTCTACCTTTTCTTCAACTATAAATGTCTTCTCCTTGCAACGTGTGTGTATGCACAAACCATGGCACTAGTTATCATAAACAATGCTCATACTAATTGTATGACTTGCGGTGGGAGTTACTTAAGCCCCATACACACCGTCTGACTTCCATCGGACTTTTCCGTGGTTTTTTGTCCGAACGGAGTTGGTCGGGAACACCCATAGCATACACACGCTCTAACTTTTCTGCAAACTTTCCCAAAACTTTTTGCAACATCACGTGGTTTTTCTGCTTTTTTCTGCTCTTTACCGCTACCCTTTGGTCAACTTCTGCTATTGTTGGTTGATTTTAACATTATTTGTTTTGTCCATCGGACAAAAGTCCGATGGTTTTCTGTACACACGGTCGGACTTTGCTCCATCGGACTTTTGTTGGGCAAAAGTTTGTCCGTTTGCAGACCCAACTTTTGTCCGATGAAAACAAGAAAAAAGCAAAAAAAGTTTGTCCGATGGAGCATACACACGGTCGGATTGTTGGTTCAACTTGCTCAAAATGAAGTTTGTTGGCCAAAAGTCTGACCGTGTGTACGGGGCTTTAAAGTGTAATTCCAAACAAAATGTTATTTTATTTTATCTCTGTCTGTGTTGCTGTTGGAAATGTTCTATATCTTCCTGTCTGGTAAAACCTTTGTCAACGAAGTGAGAAGAAATCTCTTTCCCATATAGTAGTTAACAGAACAGGAGGTTTTCATCTCTTGACATTCTATTCAAAACTAAGGGTTGCATCAATAAACCTATGGTATGGCCTTGCCACAGCAATGCCTAAAAATTGCAAGTTTATATATGTACAGTGATTTGCTCTATGAATGTGCTTAGCAATCTGCTGGCTTCAGGACATTACAGTCAGCGGAGCACTAATAAAATAAATGGATCCAAAAATAAAAAGCCAGGAAATGATCCTGGTCACATGATATGTCAAAGTCATGTGACCAGCTCTTCTCCAACCTTAGAGTTTTTTCTGCTGTATAAAGCAGAGAGAACTCTGTAGGGATCTGCATGTAGTAATTGCCGCTGCTCCAGACAGTTAGGGGTTAACTGCACCTCCTGGGTTTTTCTTAAGTCCGACCATCTGGTCCTGTGTGCTATAAAAGGGATGAGGGCACGGGAGCAGATCTGCACCAACAGGGCTCTCATCCTGTACACAGGTACAGAAGAAAAAGAGTTAAGTGAAGTGCACGCATGGATTCCACGCTATGTGCACGGCGGGACTCCATATCATTACTGGTAGTGATGTATCGTGATACACTGGTGTCACGGTCTGGAGTCAGGCTCAGAGGCCAGTAGCTATAGCAGCAGGGCAGGTATTCACACAGGTCACCCTGGCTGATGACACGGGTTCACCTGAGGTGCGGGGTCTAAGCACTGACCGGTATTCACCAGGGCTCCTAATGGTGGAGATGGGCTTCGCTGCGTGTCAGTGCCAGGTCGCGGTCCTCAGGTTAGCCCCACCAGGAGGTGAGCAAGCTGGGGTCCGGAAGCAGATAATACAGGTAGGGATCAAGCAGAAGCGTAGTCGGGGGCGAGCCAAAAGTCGGTAACAGATAGTTGCAGGTTGGGATTCAGCAAAAGCGTAGTCAGGTATGAGCCAAAAGTCGGTAGTGAGTGGTAGCAAAGATGCGGTCGGCAGCAGGAGACAGGAGCAAGATATTGGCTGGTGAAGACACAATATTCTGGGAACCTGGAAGTGCAGGGACATGGCGTAAATCAGGAAGTTCATGGGAGGAGCAAAGGGTTCAAGGTTCAAGGCAAACAAGATTCAGGACAAGAGCATTCAAGGAATTGTCCAAGGAGCTGTCCAGCATTCCAGGTGGTTTAGCAAGTAGAGACACTACCAGACACACCAGAGGTCCCAGGTTCAAGCCCAGGTCCTAACAGCTGGATAGGTAGAGAGGGCATTGGCACTGCTCTTCGTGTCCCTCATAAATGCACAAGTGACCATGCTTAACAAATCAAGAGAGTTTACTAGAGATTGTCTATGTCAGGGGTAGGCAACCTGGGGCCCTCCAGCTGTTGTGAAACTACATTTCCCATCAGAAAGTTAATAAAGGCGGGTCTTTCGTGCTACTAATAAATAGGTGAAATGTGAATAAGGTGCTTTGTGTGCAAATAGCTGCAAAAACTACATGTGTTCACCTTACACAATAGTAAATTAAATAAAGAAATGTTTCCGCACTAAAAGCCAACACAAAACCTATATCTGGTGTAATATAAATATAAATATATATAAATTAAATGCATACGTGTCTAACAATTGATCCAAAACAGTATACAAAGTGCTTGTGCAAAAATAAACAAAGTATTCACACTAGTGCAAAGATGCTAAAAGTGATACTAAGGCAGAATATTAAGTAATATTGTATAGTCCCAAAGAAAGTGCCATAAAATCTTGTTGTGGCAATAAAAAATTTGAAAATAAAATAAAATAAAATACAAAAGTGCAACAAATAGTCTCTCAATGTGCCTCTCTTGATAGAAGTAAAGTGAACTAGTGCAGATACAGATCCCCTGCTATAGTGATGATCACTGATATCTCCAAGCAGTGGTCTCACATTGCAAGGATGGCAGTTACAATTACTCCCAGAGGCATAATGGGACTTGTAGGTTGCCTGCCCCTGGTCCATGTTAATCATCTGTCTGGGTTGTGAGCATGGCTTGGGTAAATGTACCCTAAGTTTAGGTGTCAGGGCTGGGCTCAGCCCTTCCTTCCACAGTGACTCACCTGGTGATGATGTCCTGCTGGCTACTTAAAGTGGAGCTCCACCCTAAATAGCAACTTTTGCTATTTGGAACCCTCCCCCCTCCGGTGTCACAATTGACACCTTTCAGGGGGGAGGGGGGTGAAGATACCTGTCTAAGACAGGTATTTTCACCCACATCCGGGAGTCCTGTCTCCGGAATCTGCGGGAGTGACGTCACTTCCCGCAGACTTCCCTTGGTGTTCTGGGAGACACTCGGCTCCCAGAACACAGGAGCACCAATCAGAACGGTGCAGCGCGACTCGCGCATGCGCTGTAGGGAACCGGGCATGAAGCCGCAGGGCTTCACTTCCTGGTTCCCTCAGCGAGGATGGCGGAGGGAGCAGCAGAGCGACGAGCGGTCGCTCGTCCTCTGCTGCGGACGTCGCTGGACTCCAGGACAGGTAAGTGTCCTAATATTAAAAGCCAGCAGCTGCTGTAGCTGTAGCTGCTGGCTTTTAATTTTTTTTTTCCGGCGGAGCTCCACTTTAAGCTGTTCAGTCCATATCCTCTATGCTTTTGCCCTGGTCAAATGCATCCAGAGGCTCTCTCCTGTGTACCTGTTGAAGACTCGCTTGGCTGTCGTCCCTTCTGGTTCCTGAGCCTGCTTGCTGTTCCACTACGCTGATTCTCCAGTTTCTTGATTTCCTGGCCTGTCCTGAAGTAGAGGGTTTCTCAATCAGGTTGAGATATACTTTGGGATGCTGCCCCAGGCATTTCCCACCGACAGAAGCAAAGTAGGTTTTGTGATATCTTTGCTTGCTGAGAGAGCCTTGGCCTGGGCAAACCCTCTATGGGAGATGCAAAAACCCATTGTCCTGAGTTACCCAGAGTTTGCGGCTTCCTTTAAAAGGGTATTTGACGTTTCCGCATGCTCCGCTTCTGCTGATAAGTGCCCCATGTCCATCAAACAGAGTATGAGAACGGTTGCCGATTACGCCATTGAATTCCGGCAGCAGAGGTTGCGTGGAACAATGAGGCCCTCGTAGCTGCTTTTTCTCATGGTCTCTCGGATTCCATTAAAGATGAGCTAGCAGCCCGAGATATACCCACTGAGCTGGAGAAGTTGATCACGTTGGCCATCCTCATTGACTCCAGACTCCGAGAAAGAATCTCTTTTAAGGAGCGCTTGCGGAAGCCTCCTAAACGTTTGTCTCTGAACTTTGCAGTCCCCCCCTTGCCTCCCACTCCTCCCGGTACCTAGTCGGTCAGTGAAGGTAAACCCATGCACTTGGGCTTCACATGTCTCTCTGTGGATGAGAGAGCCCTTAGGGGAAGAGATTGTGCCTTTATTGAGGCCAGGCAGGTCACTTTTTGAAGTCTTGTCCTAACTGTCCAGGGAACGTCCGAACCTTTGAGGTCCTGTAACGCAGTGGTCCCCAAACTTTTTGGCACCGGCATTGTGGATGGAAATTGTTCCAAGGCCCGGGGGGAGGGGGGGGGGTCTGGGTGACGATGCGGTTTTTCGCGGCCAATTTGTCAGGAAATGGCTGGTGTTAGCACTTCAATCATCACAACACCATGGATAATATGGTGTCAGGATGATTGAAGCACATTATTTGCATTATTATATTGTAATATAAAATTAAATAGTCAAACTCACCATAATGCAGAATCTGCCACCAGATGCAGCTTGCCACGGTGCCTGTCACCAAATTGCCACTTGCCACATCGCCTGCCACCAGATGCAGATTGCCACATGCCACAGTCACATGCCACCAGATGCAGATTGCCACATGCCACCAGATGCAGATTGCCACCAGATGCAGATTGCCACATGCCACTTTCCACATGCCACCAGATGCAGATTGCCGCAGTCACTTTCCACTTGCCACCAGATGCAGATTGCCCCATGCCACCAGATGCAGATTGCCACATGCCATCGGATGCAGATTTCCACCAGATATAGATGGCCACAGTCACTTGCCACCAGATGTAGATTGCCACAGTCACTTGCCACATGCCACCAGATGCAGATCGCCACATGCCAACAGATGCAGATAGCCACATGCCACCAGATGCAGATTGCACATGCCACCAGATGCAGATTGCCCATGCCACCAGATGCAGATTGTACATGCCACTGTCTCATGCCTCCTAGATGCAAATTGTACAGGGAGTTCCACATGAGAGAGAACAGCGGTGACGCGGGCGGACGGTGGGAGATGATGTCATCTCTCTGCTCGCCTGCTTCACCCCTAACAGTGTAGCGGCGGGGCTGTGTGGGCGGAAGTGCGGCGGGGCTGTGTGGGCGGAAGTGCGGCGGGGCTGTGTGGGTGGAAGTGCGGCAGGGCTGTGTGGGCGGAAGTGCGGTGATGGCGGCGATCTCTCTGCTCGCCCGCCGCCGCTGCACCTCAGATAGTGCAGACTTTGCGGCCCGCCGGTAAACAGGCTGCGGCCCGGGCCGGTAGTGGGCCGCGGACCGGGGGTTGGAGACCCCTGCTGTAACGGACAGATCTTAGGTGCCGTTGTTTTATCCTCCCCAGTTATCCAGAAGGATAAGCGCCTGGTTCCGGTTACCCTTTCTTGGTCTGAGTCGTCCGTCGAGATACAGGCTCTAATCGACTCTGGGGCTGCAGGCCTGTTCATTGATGCTGCTTTTGTATCTAAGCACTCGATTACGCTGCAGCTGCGTGCCACTCCACTTGCCATTGAGGCTCTTGACGGGAGACCTCTACAGCCTGCCCATGTGACTCATGAGACTGCTCCGTTGTCCATGGCCATAGGGGCTCTTCACCACGAGATAATCCAATTCCAAGTTATTTCCTCACCTAAGTTTCCGCTTGTTATTGGTTATCCTTGGTTACAGAGGCACAACCCCTTTTTTGATTGGTTTCGTGCTGAGGTTCTCTCCTGGTCGCCACAATGCAGCAAGACATGTTTCCAGATAGTGGCTAAGGTCCTATGCACCTCTTCACTCTCCTCCCTGCCAGAGGAGTACCGCGATTTTAGCGATGTCTTTGACAAAGGTCAAGCCGGTAGTTTGCCTCCACACCTGGTGCCATACCCCCTCGTGGCCGGGTTTACCCTTTGTCGGTCTCAGAGGATAATGCCATGGAGGAGTATGTTGCAGATGCACTTTCTCGAGGATTCATCCTCAAGTCCTCTTCCCCTGCTGGTGCTGGTTTCTTCTTTGTGAAGAAGAAGAGTGGTGAACTGAGACCTTGTATTGATTATAGGGGTCTCAATCGTTTCACGATTAAGAATGCTTATTCATTTCCATTGATTCTGGAGTTATTTGACCGCCTCAAGGGATCAACATTTTTCACAAAGCTTGATTTGAGGGGAATTGATTGGGAAGGGTGTAGGTGTGGCGCTGTTCTTCTTATGCCCTGTACACACAATAGTTTTTTCTGATGAAAAGCCCGATGGACTTTTTTCATCGGAAAAAATGATCGTGTGTGGGCCCCAACTGACTTTTTTCCCATCGGTGTTAAAAAATAGAACATGTTTTAAAAAATTTCCGATGGGAAAAAAAAAACGATAGGAAATTCCGATCGTCTGTGTGGAACTCCAACGGAGAAAAAACCCACGCATGCTCAGAATCAAGTCGATGCATGCTCAGAAGCATTGAACTTAATTTTTCTCGGCTCGTCGGAGTGTTTTACGTCACCGCGTTTTGGACGGTCGGAATTTTGTCTGATGGTGTGTAGGCAAGACTGATGAAAGTCAGCTTCATCAGAATTCCGACGGAAAATTCCATCGGATTTTATTCCATCGGAAATCCGATCGTGTGTACAGGGCATTAAAGAATCTTATATATATGATAAAAAAGTGTTTGGGGTAAATATAAAGTGACAGGTGCTAGAAATTAGCCAGAAACCCTATGTGATAAACTTTCCTGGAACCAGATAAATATGTGTCAGTCTTTTCACACTAAATTATATAATTAAAGTGATAAGTGTTTTATGTGTTACACCCTCTGCAGAGTGCAACACTCAAATAGCTTCAAATTGACTGCCTTCAGGGTTAATGATGACATGTGCTGATGGTGTGTGTGAATTGCAGCCCCTGTATGCCTTTACATTTGTTCTCTGCTCCACAGGTGTAAGTGATATGTGGGGGGGGGGGTGTTTGACCCCCTGTCGTGGGTGCAAAAAATTCAAATACCATAGACTGGTGCATACACCACTCAATTGTTGTAATTAATAAAATCACAACTGGAGTGTATTAAAGAAAAACTTGATAAAATAAATACATATAGAAATAAACCAAAAATTTTGAAAAAACAAACAATCCTTAGAACATTATGTGCACTAATAAAACAGCAACAAAGTGACTTGTGCTCTTCAAAAGGTGCCCAGTGCTTTGCGAATAATAATGCTTTTTCTTGCCCTCTTAATTGGGTGGTAATGGTGTTGGTGATCTTATCTGTGCTCTTATTATGAATGCACTCACCGTATTGCCTTACCCTGCCCAGGGGTGCTGCGCTGCCACAGTATATGCCACTGTGTAGCACTCTGGAAATGATCGATTTGTGATTTGCTGCTGTGGGGAAAGTATGATCGCTCTGCTGCTCATGTCCTAAATTTTACCAGGAAATAACCTCAACATCGATCTGAATTTATTAAAGTCTGCAATGGTGGATGTGTTTGGAAACAGACCTGGAACCAGAAATCTGTTGCGAGTCTGATCCTTTCAGTACTTATGTGTTTTTCCACTAGTGGCTTCCTGCAACAATCCAAAGACCAGTCTAAAAGCTCAAGAATTGGCAATGAAACTGGAAATACCAGCCAAAGCAGCAGATTGAAACCAGGTGATTGCTTCATCTGTACCCTGAGGAGCATACAATCTCATGAGGATCAAGGAGGGCGACGAATTGAAAATTGCGTTTAATACCAGAACAGGCCATTATGAGTACCTCGTAATGCCATTTGGCCTTTGCAACGCTCTGGCAGTTTTCCAGGAATTTATCAACGATGTCCTCCGAGATTTGTTGCAGCTATGTGTGGTGGTTTATATTGACGATATCCTCATGTTTTCCAAGCCCCTAGAGAGCCACCACTCAGATGTCTGTCGTGCTTCAGAAGCTGAGAGAGAACAATCTCTATTGTAAATTGGAGAAGTGTGAGTTCCATCGTGAACAGGCTAAATTCCTGGGTTCTGTCATTTCCACTGCCGGTATTTCGATGGACCCAGAGAAATTTTCAGCAGTCCTACAGTTGCCTGACCCATGGGTATACATCCTCTGCAACGTTTTCTTGGCTTTGCCAATTATTATCGAGTTTATTCGTAACTTCTCATCTTAGGTCAAGACCCTGACTGATATGACCAGAAAGGACGGTAACCCACAGAGTTGGTCTCCGGAGTCCATTAAGGCCTTTGAGAGTCTCAAGGCTGCCTTTGTTTCTGCTCCTGTGTTGGCACATCCTGATCCTACGTAACTCTTTATCCTTGAGGTTGATGCTTCTGAGACTGGAGTTGCCGCCCTTCTGTCTCAACGTCCTACGTCAGAGCACTATGCATCCTTGTGGCTACTTTTCCAAGAAATTGTCACCTGTGGAATGCAATTGAGAGATTGGGGACAGAGAGTTGTTAGCGATAATTTTAGCCCTTAAAGAATGGAGGCATCTCCTCGAAGGTACCACTGTGCCGGTTCTCATTCTTACTGATCATAAGAATCTCACATTCTTGTCTGAAGCTAAACGCCTCTCTCCCAGAAGGGAGCAATGAGCTTTTTTCTTGTCTAGTTTCAATTACATTGTCTCATTCTTACCCGGTACTACGAATGTAAGGGCTGACGCTTTGTCGCTGCAATTTTCCTCCACTACCAAGATGAAATCGGTTCCTGTGATTCCTCCTGATTGTATTCTGGCTACGGTTCCCATCAGTCTCACTTCTCCTTTGGGTGACAAAATTCTTGCTGCTCAGGTCCATGCTCCTCCTAAGAAACCTTGTGACCGCTGCTTTGTACCTGAGAGTCTCCGTACTGCCGTGCTCCAGACTTACCATTCTCTCAAGGCTGCTGGCTACCCAGGGAAGAATCAACTCTTTTGGGCCATTTCCCAACAATTCTGGTGGCCTAGTCTACGTGCTGATGTAGCCTTCTTCGTAGCTGCTTGTTCCGTGTGTACTCAGAGTGAGACATCATGACACCTTCCAGTGGGCCTCCTACAACCCATACCCAATGGACAGAGGCCTTGGACCAAACCTGTCAATGGATTTCATTGTGGAGTTACCTATCTCTCAGGTCAACACAGTTATCCTTATGGTGGTTGATCGGTTCTCAAAGATGTTTCACTGTATTCCACTTAAGAAGTTGCCCACATCTAAGGAACTGGCTTCTATTTTTGCTCGGGAGATGTTTCGCTTACATGGGCTACCCAAGGTGATCGTCTCAGAAAGGGGTAGTCAGTTTGTGTCCTGGTTCTGGCGAGCCTTTTGTGCACAGTTGGGAATTCAGCTTTCTTTCTCCTCTGCGTATCACCCGCAGTCTAATGGGGATGCAGAACGAGCCAACCAGTAGTGATGAGCCGAACACCCCCGGGTTCGGTTCGCACCAGAACCCGCGAACGGACCGAAAGTTCGAACGAACATTAGAACCCTATTAAATACAATGGATGCGAACGTTCGAATTCTAAAGTGCTAATTATAACAACTATTATGCATGTTATTGTCATAAATAGGGTTTGGGAACCCGGGTTCTGCACCAGGGGACATGTATCAATGCAAAAAGAAGTTTTAAAAACGGTCGTTTTTCGGGAGCAGTCATTTTAATGATGCATAAAGTGAAAAAAAAAAAGTCAAATATTCCTTTAAATATCGTACCTGGGGGGTGTCTAAAGTATGCCTGTGAAGTGCCACGTGTTTCCCGTGTTTAGAACTGTCCCTGCACAAAATGACACTTCTAAAGGAAAAAAAAGCCATTTAAAACTGCTTGCGGCTTTAATGTAATGTCTGGTCCCGGTAATATGGATGAAATTCTTTAAGAAAAATGGCATAGCTACCCCATGACCCCCCCCCCCTACCCCAGCCCATTACCAGCCCCTTTGGGTCTTGTATGGATATTAAGGGGAACCCCGCACATAAAATAAAAAAGGCCCTATATACTCTGAACAGCCGTATACAGGCGGTGCATACAAGACAGGGACTGTAGGTTTGTTCTTATGTAGAATCTGTTTGTAATTTTGAACAGGTACATTGTTGAAGTGTAGCTCCAGCCCAAAAATCTATTTTTAAACTTTTTGGGAAACATAGGTAAGGGTTATCACCCCTGTAACATTTGTTTTGCTGTCTGTGCCCCTGTTCAGAACATTTCACCTCACTTTCCGTCCCAATGACAACTGTTTTTGAAATGTGGTGTTTTTCTTGAAACAAGGATTGCTGATAAAGCATCAGTACAGATGAGACCCCTTTCTCCCATATTTATTCTTACAGGAGAGAATTTTCCTTTCTAGGGGTAGATTTCCTCTCACTTCCTGTTGTCTTCTTTCGTTTGCAAGTAGGAGTCGTTTGTAAGTTGGATGTTTGAAAGTAGGGACCTGCCGTATATACTCTGCAGAAATAGGCCCCTTAGTTGTTGGTGTTGGCACAACACTGTAAGCACTCAGTTACTCTTGGTTGGTGCTGGAACGCCCTGCTGTCAACTATTATATCAGGAATTTTAATTACATATAATTGTTGAACAGTGGTAGTAAAAATTGGGGCTTTGATGGTGGTGCTGGTGCCACAACACTGTAAGCCCTGACAGTTACTCTTGGTGGGTGCAGCAATGGGCCCTGCTGTGAATTATTAGATCAAGAATTGTAATTACACGCCCCTTTTGAACAGGGGCTGAAAAATTGGGCCTTTCGTGGTGGTGGTGGTGGTGGCGTTGCCACAAGACTGTAAGCCCTCAGAGTTACTCTTGGTGGGTGCAGCAATGGACCCTGCTGTGAATTATTAGATCAAGAATTGTAATTGCATGCCCCTGTTGAACAGGGGCTGAAAAATTGGGCCTTAGGCACTGGTGGCACAACACTACAACCCCTCACAGATACTGTACTTGGAGCACAGCAATGAGCCCTGTTGCAAAGTATTGCTTCAAAAATTGTAATGACACGCCCCTGTTAAACAGGGGCTGAAAAATTGGGCCTTAGGCACTGGTGCCACAACACTCCAACCCCTCACAGATACTGTACTTGGAGCACAGCAATGAGCCCTATGGCAAATTATTGCTAAAAAAAAATGTAATTACACGCCCCTGTAAAACAGGGGCTGAAAAATTGGGCCTTAGCCACTGGTGGCGGCACCCATAAACAAAAATGATCTTCCAAGCTATCATCATCAATCGTATCATTGAGGACTCGGAGGAGGAGGATAGCCAGTCAACATAACAGCACAGGCACTCAGCATCAGCATCAGTCTTGAAGGGATGTGACATGTTAAAATCAATTAGTCTGTTATATCAGCATCAGGTGTGTGGTAGCTGGTGGTGATCCAAGACTGGTTCATCTTGATGAAAGTCAGTCGATCAACCGAGTCGGTGGACAGGCGCACCCTGTGATCCGTGACAAATCCTCCAGCAGCACTGAATGTGCGTTCCGAAAGAACGCTGGATGCAGGACAGGCCAGTAGCTCAATTGCATACTGTGCAAGCTCTGGCCAGTGATCCATCCTCAAGACCCAGTAAGCCAGAGGATTTTCGGTGGGGAAGGTGTCCAAGTCTGACCTTGCCCCTAGATATTCCTGCACCATGTTTATCAGACGCTGGCGATGGTTGCTGGAACCGATCATACTTTGGGGCTGCGGACTAAAGAATTGTCTGAACGCATCGGTCAGACGGCCACCTTCCCCACCGCTCCTTCTTTGACTGGCCGAAGCCTCAGCAACTCGTTGTCCAGGACCAGGAGTTTGTAACCTCCCAGTCTCTGGGAACGCGTTGCACAGACCTTTCTGCAAGGCCTCCCGGAGTTGTCTCATCCTCTGCTCCCTCTGCGACGGTAACATAAGGTCCGCAACCTTACCCTTGTACCGTGGATCAAGGAGAGTGGCCAGCCAGTAATGGTCCCTCTCCTTGATCCGAAGAATACGAGGATCCTTCCGCAGACTTTGCAGGATCAGGGAGGCCATGCAGCGTAGGTTTGCTGAGGCATTCGCTCCGGAGTCCTCTGGGTCACTAAGGACGACATGATCCGCAGCCACCTCCTCCCAGCCACGTACAAGTCCACTGGTTTCTTGGGACTGTAAATCATCCCTAAAAGACTGCTGCTGATGATGCTGAGTGCCAGCCTCCACCTCCATGCTGACACAATCCTCCTCCTCCTCCTCCTCCTCCTCCTCCTCTTCCTGTGCGATGGGTGGGACAGAAGGAACACTGTCTGGGTAAAGGGGGCCTTGAGAGGCAAGGAAGTCCTCCTCTTCCTGCCTCTGTTCTGCCTCAAGTGCCCTGTCCATTATTCCACACAGCGTGTGCTCCAACAGGTGGACAAGAGGTACAGTGTCACTGATGCATGCACTGTCACTGCTCACCATCCTCGTGGCCTCCTCAAATGGTGCCAGGACAGTGCATGCATCCCTGATCATGCCCCACTGGCGTGGAGAAAAAAAACCAAGCTCCCCTGACCCTGTCCTGGTGCCGTAGTCGCACAGGTACTCATTGATGGCCCTCTGCTGCGTGTGCAGCCGCTGCAGCATGGCCAACGTTGAGTTCCACCTGGTGGGCATGTCACATATAAGGCGGTTCTTGGGCAGGTTCAACTCCTTTTGCAGCTCAGCCAGGCGAGCACTGGCATTATAAGATCTGCGGAAATGCACACAGACTTTCCTGGCCTGCCTCAGGACATCCTGTAAGCCCGGGTACCTGCCCAAGAACCGCTGCACCACCAGGTTAAGGACGTGAGCCACACAGGGCACATGGGTCAGTTGTCCCTGTCGGAGGGCGGAGAGGAGGTTGGTGCCATTGTCGCAAACCACCATTCCTGGCTTAAGCTGGCGTGGCGTCAACCACCTCTCGGCCTGGCCCTGCAGAGCAGACAGGACCTCTGCCCCAGTGTGGCTTCTGTCCCCCAAACACACCAGCGCAAGCACGGCATGGCATCTTTTTGCCTGCGTACTTGCGTAGCCCCGTGAACGGCTACGGAGCACCGCTGGTTCATAGGACAAACCACAGGAAGAGGCCATGGAGGAAGAAGAAGAGGAGGGGGTGGAGGAGAGAGGTGTGTCACAACCAGTAGTAGCATTTTGGAGGCGTGGCGGTGGGACAACCTCCAACACTACTGCACCTTGTCCTGCATCCTTCCCAGCTGCCAAAAGAGTGACCCAATGGGCCGTGAAAGAAAGGTAACGTCCCTGTCCATGCCTGCTGGACCATGAGTCAGCGGTAATATGCACCTTACCGCTGACCGCCCTGTCCAGCGAGGCCAAGACATTGCCTTCCACATGCCGGTAGAGAGCCGGAATAGCCTTCCGTGAGAAAAAGTGGCGTTTGGGAACCTGCCACTGAGGAACCGCACATTGCACAAACTCACGGAAGGGGGCCGAGTCTACCAACTGAAAAGGCAGCAGTTGAAGCGCTAGCAATTTAGCCAAGCTAGCATTCAACCGCTGGGCATGTGGATGGCTGGGAGTGAACTTCTTTCGACGGTCCAGCAGCTGGGGCAGGGAAATTTGCCTGCTAGAATCGGACGTCGGTGTACTGCTAGCAGAGTGGCCGCAAGTACTTGGCTGTGACACACCTAATTCTACACCTTCATTCCTCTCAGTGCATGTTTCAGAGAGGACTGAAGTTATAGTGGGGTTGGAGATCCCAGCTGATGCGGTGCAAGGAGAGGTCCGCTTTGTTCTTTGGTGTGGGTCTTTGAGGTAGGCTTGCCAACGAGCTGCATGGCAGGTCAACATATGTCTGGTCAGGCATGTGGTACCCAAGCGGCTGATGTTTTGGCCACGCGATATACGCTTGAGACATATGTTGCAAACAGCAGCTGTGCGATCTGATGCACTAGCCTCAAAAAAGGCCCACACCAAAGAACTTTTTGAATGACGGGCAGAGGCAGCGCCCTGCACAGGCGGAGCTCTGCGGTGTGATTCCGTCGGTGTACTGCCCTTACGCTGGCCACCAAAGGGCATCCTGCCTCGTTGGAGATGTGCCTCCTCCTCATCCTCCTCCTCCTCCTCTCTCCTATTAGGCACCCACGTGGAGTCAGTGACCTCATCATCACCTCCCTCCTCATCACTGGAGCCAATCTGGCAGTATGCTGCAGCTGCTGGAACATGACTGCCAGATTGGTGTCCTTCTTGAGCATCCCCTCTGTCTGCTCTCACGCTACTGCCTTCCTCTAGCTGGGTTTCATCATCAGACCCTTCGAAACGCTGGGCATCCTCCTGGAGCATGTACCCAACACTGTGCTGAAACAGTTCGGGGGACTCCTCAGGAGGAGGACATGGTGGGTCTAGGGAAGGAGTGACTGATGATGAGTCTGACATTGATACCAGGGAAGAGGACGCTTTGGCAGCTGCTTTTCCAGTACCCTGAGCCTGGGTGAGAGAGGATGAGGAGGAGGAGGAGGGCTTGGTCATCCACTCTACCAAGTCTTCGGCATGATGTGGCTCAACATGTCCAGCTGCCGAAAAGAAGGACAAGCGTGTCCCATGGCCATGTGCTGATGACAATGCACCGCGTCCACGACCAGCACTGTTGCCCCCAGACACAGAGCCTGCTTGCCCTCTTTTATTGCCTCCTGACTGTCTGCCTCTCCTTGTTTGCCTTCCAGACATTCTAATAGATGGCCTGCAGGGAGATGGGAAAAAAGCAATAAGGGCTACCTTCAGGTGTCCTTCCAGGTCCCTGGAAACAAGGACTTTGACAGTGAAAGAAACTGACACACTCTCCCTACCTACAGTTTTCTGTCCCTAGAAAAAATGTTTTTTTTAAGCACAATTTAGCACAAGGAGAATTCACTCACTGTCCTTCCAGGTCCCTGGAAACAAGGACTTTGACAGTGAAAGAAACTGACACACTCTCCCTACCTACAGTTTTCTGTCCCTAGAAAAAATGTTTTTTTTAAGCACAATTTAGCACAAGGAGAATTCACTCACTGTCCTTCCAGGTCCCTGGAAACAAGGACTTTGACAGTGAAAGAAACTGACACACTCTCCCTACCTACAGTTTTCTGTCCCTAGAAAAAATGTTTTTTTTAAGCACAATTTAGCACAAGGAGAATTCACTCACTGTCCTTCCAGGTCCCTGGAAACAAGGACTTTGACAGTGAAAGAAACTGACACACTCTCCCTACCTACAGTTTTCTGTCCCTAGAAAAAATGTTTTTTTTAAGCACAATTTAGCACAAGGAGAATTCACTCACTGTCCTTCCAGGTCCCTGGAAACAAGGACTTTGACAGTGAAAGAAACTGACACTCTCCCTACCTACAGTTTTCTGTCCCTAGAAAAAATGTTTTTTTTAAGCACAATATAGCACAAGCACAAAACACACTGACACTCTCCCTACCTATCCTTCTCTTTCCCTAAACTAAAGGAATCCAGGTTAAGCAAGAAAGAAATAAAAGTCACTGTCCCTGCCTATGCTGCTCTATCCCTGCTCCGGAACACACTACACTAGGCCGCCGTGCTGGCGGCCTTTTATAGTGTGGGGCGTGTACTAAACACCCTCAGCAATAATTGGCCACAGGCATCCTGCCTGTGGCCAATCATTGCTCTCCTCGCTGCCGGCGCTGTGATTGGCCAAGCATGCGGGGTCACAGTGCATGCTTGGCCAATCACAGCGCCTGGATGACACTGCGATGGCGTAGTGCATTGTGGGCCGTTCGCGTCACTCGAATTTGGCGCGAACGGCCCAAATCGTTCGATCTTCGTCGAACGATCGAACAGCCGATGTTCGAGTCGAACGTATGTTCGACTCGAACACGAAGCTCATCCCTACCAACCAGTCCTTGGAGCAGTTTCTACATTTCTATATTTCTATATTTCTGAACATCATAACAACTGGTCAGACCTCTTACCTTGGGCGGAGTTTGCTCACATTAGTGCCTTGAATTCTGATTCCCGATTGTCCCGGTTTATGGCGACCTATGGTTTCCAACCATCCATGCTGCCTGACTCATTTGTTCCGCAGAGCATTCCTGTGTTAGAGGAGCATCCCCGTGGTCTTCGAGCCACTTGGGTACAAGTCCAGGAGGCCTTGCAACATGCCAATGATAGGTACAGACTCCATGCTCACCGCAGACACTTGCCTGTGCCTTACTACCAGGTTAGGGCAGGGTCTGGCTGTCATCTTGCAACCTCTGACTCCGTGTTCCCTCACTGAAGTTGGCTCCTCAGTTTATTGAGCCTTTCTGTATTCTCCGCAGTATTAACCCAGTGGCTTACGCTTTAGACTTTCCTTCCAATATGCATATCTCAAATGTATTCCATGTCTCCTTATTAAAACCTTTGGTCTGCAACCGCTTCACCACCTTGGTGCCACGTCCTCACCCAGTACAGGTTGAGAACCATGAGGAGTATGAAGTACAGTCCATTGTTGACTCCTGTAGGTTTCGTAAGCGCATACAGTACCTGGTTCATTGGAAAGGGTACGGTCCGGAGAAACACTCTTGGGTCTCATCCTCGGATGTACTAGCCCCTGTCCCCTACATGCTTTCCATAGACGTTTTCCCCTCAAACCTGGTGGTCCTCTGAGGGGGAGGGGTCATTGAGGAGGGGGGGGGGGCCCAGGTTGCCTGCCCCTGGTCTATGTTAATCATCTGTCTGGGTTGTGAGCATGGCTTGGGTAAAGGTACCCTATGTTTAGGTGTCAGGGCTGGGCTCAGCCCTTCCTTCTCAGAGCAGGCCGCTCAGCTGTTGGTTAATTGCCAGCTCTAATCTTTCCCCAGTGACTCACCTGGTGATGATATCCTGCTCGTCAGTTCTGCTGGCTACTTAAGCTGTTCAGTCCAGAACCTCTCTGCCTTCGCCTTGGTCAAACACATCCAGAGGCTCTCTCCTGTGTACCTGTTGAAGACTCGCTTGGCTGACGTCCCTTCTGGTTCCTGATCCTGCTTGCTGTTCATTTACGCTTATTCTCCAGTTTCCTGATTTCCTGGCCTGTCCTAAAGTACGCTGATCTCTGGCTCCCTGACGTCCTGGCTTGTCTGACTATACGTTCCAGTTACCGAACTCTGGCTATGATTTGACTACGTTGCTCTGTTTACCTTTTACTATTATTAAACAAGTGTGATTTTAACTGCACTTCTGTTTCGGTCTTATTCATGGTTTCTGACAATAGGGCAGTGACCATGTACAAAGTGGCTAGAATGGCCAGAGGAACCCACCCGAGGTAAGCCTCTCATGTGACCCTTGCTTGGTACCCAAGGAGGAGGGAAACATGGAGGATGAGACGACCACCGTGTCACATGACCTGCCCCTGCCCTACACAAGCCTGCAGACTTGTCCTCTCTTCCCCTGTGGAGTCCTCCCCCGGAAGTGATCCCGCGGCTCGTGACGTCACATTCGTGAGTTCCACGCCGGCTCTAAGCATCTTCCTAGTGGCCACAGGATATGCTCCGGACCGAGCACCAGTTTTTTTTTACAACACAGCCTCGCACAGAAAGCAGACCGGGACCCAAGGACCTCCCCAGGGACTCCTGACATACAGATGAGCCGTTTATTCTTTTTTCTCTTGTAAGTGTTTTTGTATACCTTGCCATTAAACTCGCTTTTCATACTTACTACACTCAGGTGGCGCTTCTCTTCTCTACCATCTTCTTGCCTACACACAGGCTGCACGATGGTCTGGATTGGAGGAATGGGCTGTAAAATTCATGCTGTGGTGAGGACAAACATGCAGTGTATAGTGGAGAATGGATAGCAGCGTCCACTTGTAAGCAACTTGGATTGGACAATGGTCTTGGCTAGCTTGCCCAGGTCAGTCACTGCTCTGCTTTGCTCCTCCAGGACTCACTGGAGCTCTGGGTTGCAGAGAGGGTGACACAAATAAGACAAAAATCTCCTGCGCTCTCGGTGTATCGTCAACACACGGGTGGTGTGGTTCCGTCTAGAGGCAAAGTCTAAAGTCTTGCAGCCCTCCTCAGAACAATGGGTGTTCATACGGCTAGAAATAAAAAAAAGGAAAAAAGGAGGGAGCACCGACCTAGTGCATTACCACTTAAAAGTTTATTAAAATATGAATAAAAAACACAATGGTCCTACTCACAGACGGAGCTTACGTATAAGCTTATCGGACAAATGGACTGAAATTCTTGGCATCCACCGACTGGACTCAACAACAGAGAGGGTCGGACGATACCCCAAAGCATCCAGATGGCTGACGTGTTTCTGGGGCACACCCCTTTCCTCAGAGCCTAGGTGGTCCGCAGAGAGGGTGGACACAGCTCACCCTGCTCTCGGCCAAGTTGAAACCAGCTGTCAATCAGGCAGCCAGGTAAATCCTGACAGTATTGTTGACTGAGTTTGACTGGGTTGCTGGCTCTGGTCCCTGATACAGTTGTCACATAAAGTGAGTCACATGCCTCTCCATACTCAAAAATATTGGTCATTTCCTTCAGCTGGCTGAACACAAAAAAACAGACTAATGTATAGCCAGCTTTACACTGATATGAGCAGCAGGTTGTAGGAGCTTTAAATTAAGATGTATGAATCTAACCACTGGAGCTCCTGAGAGATATAATCATCAGGTGTGTGTTACTATCTTCCACCCTCAGTTTAATATGAACTGGCTCTTCAGATGAATCGTGATTGTAGTTGTGAGGAATCTTAGTGTTGACACCATATGCTGGCTATGCTGATGCAAATCACCCCACATGCAGGACATAACATGAATGGGAAATAAAAACAATTTCTCAGCAGGAAATCATTATGTCATCTAGATAACCAAAAAAGCACAATATGCTAAAGCGTGTAATCAATAAAAAAACATGTTTCTTTGACATCCCAAAAGCTTGTTCAGATAACAGATGTAGCCAAAGGGGGCATCTTAGCATCACAAGCAATAATCTTACAAGGGGACCACTATGAAAGACCGTTCATGAATTTCACTCGACAACACACACTGTCACTTTGGGGCTGGATATTCCCACAGCAATTTATTCTTTGCAAAATCTGATCACCGCCACATTCTCTGACATTGTCTCTGCTCTGCACACCTCTCTCTAGCTGTCCACATCATGTAACAAATGGTTAATCTTCTAGGCCATAATCATTCTCTTAACACCATGTTTCCTGATCTGATCTTTGCTATTTTCCTGTAAAGGTGACCTTGGCATCTCACTTATATGATAAATTAAGTACCTAACTTCACCTGCTTCAAAATTACAGGCCATCCTTCTTAACCTTGATAGGAGCCAGTAGACAAACATTTGCTTTTTTTTTTTTTTTTTAACATGAATGCATGTCTCAATAGAAAGCCATAAGACATCAGCCAATATCCATTATATGTATGACATATTCCATTATGACATATTCCAGTACCCCAGATAATGGGGTGGTAGGAAAAGCAAAGGTGGTGTGAATTTAGCTATATAAACAAATCTGATTAAATTGTATTTATATATATATATATATATATGTAGCACGCTTCTCACTCCCCTCTTTCTCTCCTCTCGTCTCTTGTCTAGGGGTATCTTAGAGGGGAGGGAGCGGGGACACCACGCCTGGCCTCCACCACCTGTGTCAGTGCGGTATAAGCAACGTTCTTGTATTACCTTCGGGTCAGTGCTGTGCACCTGGATCCTCCCTCCAAGAGTCACCTTGAACAATGTCTGTTAGCGAATGAGCCCCACACCATTAAAGTTCAACACTCCTTTATTCTTCTTGAATGAACACAATCAGTTGAACTCCCTTAGTAGGAACAGAACAGAAAAGGAGGTGTGGATGCGAATAGGCCCAGACACAATGTAGTTCTCCACTTTCCTTCCTGAGAGTGTGTCAAGTAATTTTGGACCAACTCTCGTTACAAGTCAAGATATTTTATTGCATATGCAAGAGAAATGGTTAAATGTATATCTTCTGCTTCAGAGATCCATTTCTGCCTGTCATAGATTCACATTCTGCTTTTATAACCCTTAAACCTTCCCTTTTCCTGCTCGTAACGTCCTGACCATGTATAATTTCAACCTTTATTCTGACGTCAGCAGGAAATAGGGAAATATCCTTTTTCAGCCTACACCTTATGACAGGATATTTCATACAATGGATACATAAATTATCTCATGGTTCGCAGCCCATATTTGACAGATGTAAGAGTCAGCACATCTTTGCACAATAGAATATGGTCATATGACTTATTCCAGTAATTAGGGCTATTAGAGCTTATTCAGCATATTTAAGTATTAATAGAGTTATATAAAGCAAACATTTTAACTTTAGAAGATATAGTCATATTAATATGCATATTCATAGTTGACATTTAAAGTATAATTTCTAATTTCTCTAACAGCTGCTCCCTTTTATACTTATAATGTCAATAATTCAAATATCCAGGTTCTTTATTTTACCAGGTATTATAATTTGGACAAATAAGTCTTTTGAAAGGACTGTAAGTTCATCTTCATCAGGTTCCGGGTATAGTTCAGTGTTGTTCTGAAAAAACATAGTCTTTGTTAGTGATGTGTCAATCAGTCTTTGAAGAATTCCTCTAATACAAGGAATGCAGCAACATCCACACAGCGTAAGGACCGTGGCTGCCATGACAACAGAGATGAGCAAACCTTTTGCAAGATCACCCCATTTACCAAACCATTTTTCAAAGAGTCCTGTTAAGGGGTTCTCTACACCAGAGTTCTCAGTTAGTTCCTGGGATAACATTTGTAGGCCTTGCAAAGCCTTGGTGATACTTCCATCAGGTGCCGTATTATTTGGAATAAAAGTGCAGCAGAAGGTGCCGAACATTTCGCATACCCCGCCCCTTTCTGCCAGCAACATATCCAATGCTATACGGTTCTGCCACGCTGTCAAAGAGGTGGCGTCCAATTGTGCTGCTATACCTTTGATAGCATCTCTGGTGTAATTCACAAACCTCTGCTGGTTGTAGTAGATGTAGTAGATGTAGTTTATCCAGTCGACGTTCTTGTTGGCCTGTACCCATAGGAAGAGTGAGGTGAGTCCTGCTGTTACTTGATTCTGTGCTTTAAATTCATCCGGAAACTCCTCGTGGAACACCTATTGAGTCTATATATACCTGGTTGTCAAAATGATTCTGGACACTTAAGTCTCTTAAAATAGTGTTTACCTGGTAGTCTCATCAATTTATTAGTCATAGGAACAATATAAAAGGGAAGCAACAGGCGGGTAAGGGCACAACTACCCTCCCATCTAGGTGGCAGTCTGAGCCTTAGTTTCTTGTCCCCACACAGCCACCAAACATCAGCTAGTTGCCGTTTCTGTTCCTGAAACCATTTTAGTTGATACTTAATGTCTGTAGTTGATGTTGTGGTCGCACAGTATTCAGGAGATAGAGTGCCAACCTTTGTACCATCCTTATCTTTGTTAGAGAAACTAGAAAAATTTCCTGGTAATGCTTGTAGTGAAGGGGGTGTACTTTGCATTTTAGTTTTAGGGTATCTCTTTTTCTCATTTGCACATTCAGACCCAGTAATATTTTCTGAAAACAGTCTTATTATACAAGCTAAATCTGTTTCCTCTTCAGGGAGAGGAATGGTAGCTAGTTGTGGTCTTGGGTTTGCACAAGAAATACAATCACTTAACCCCTTAGATTGAGTTGTGTATCTGACCCATTCTATCCACTAATTTTTGTCTCCAAATCCTGTTTCTATACTTAATTGTTCCTTGTAAGTAAAATCTGTTTTAAACAAAGAGGTATTAAGTTGAAACTGAGTTGGCTCGGGGGCTGGGGTGTTCTGACCAGGGGTTACAACCTAAATAGTGATTCTCCCTAGTAGGTCAGATATTGTACCATATACCAATTAGTTGTATTGTTTAGTTTACAAAATTGGAGCCATTGTTACTGTAAATCAGCGCGGGGATCCCTTGTCGTGGATTCACCTCTTTGATTAGTACTTTGGCTACTGACTGTCCATCCGTGTGCGTCATAGGAAAAGCTTCCACCCACTTTATAAACCTGTACACAATAACCAGACAGTACTTATTCTCACATTTGTTCAATTCAATAAAATCCATGCATATTGTGTGAAAGGGATAAGGGGGTTGTGGGAAATTACCCCTTAAGGCTCTTAGGGCACCTTGTGCATGGTATCTGTTACAAATCGGATATGTGAGACAAAATTTTCAGAGTAGTTTTGTAAACCCATATGTTGTGTACACCCAGTACCATCCCTCCTTTTGAGGTATGGGCCTACCCATGACTCAATAACACAGCATACGTGAATAGTGAAGTAGATAAGTTAGGTTTACCTTCTGTACATGTGTATATACCTTTGACCAGTGTTGACCCTGTATATAACCACTTTGATTTTCACCTGCCGGTGATGTTTTCTGCATTTCTGATAACCATGTTTCATCAATAGCTCTCTGTACCTCATCATTTACTTGGGAAACTGTATATGTTTGTCATTGCTGTCCTTCAGAAGCTTCCTTTGCTGTCTTGTCTGCTAGTGCATTCCCTAGGGTAATTGGATCTGTTCCCTTTCCATGTGCCGCACATTTACAAATAGCCACTTGTGCTGGTTTTTGTACATATTCTAGAAGGGCAAGAATGAGATCTCTGTGTGATCGGTTTCCCATGGCAACGTAATCATACCCCTTTTTTCCATTGCTGGGTAAATATGTGTAGAGAAAGCGTATTGGCTGTCAGTATAAATATCTATTTATTTTTCCCTTCCCCTAGACTGCAGGCCCTTGACAGGGCTATAATGTCAGCTTGTTGTGCAGAATAGGAACTGGGAAAGGGTCTAGCTTCAATGACCTGGTCATGTGTTACTATAGCATAAGCCGTTTGATTTATCGTTTTTTCTACACGACCCATCAACAAAAAAGGTAATGTCAGCATCTAGAAAGGGAACATCAGTGAGATCCTTCCTAGGGAGTACCCGTTCATCAATTTTGAGCTGCACAATCATGTGGATCCCCATCACCAGGTGTTGGCATTAGTGTAGCAGGATTCAATGTAGTACACTTCTTGATTGTAACGTGTGGTTGTCCCAGAAGTGTAGTCATACATGATAAATGCCTGACTGGAGATAAATAGGAGATTCTGTCTTATAGTAAGATCACCTAAATAACATGTGAGACCTTTAAGTACCAGGGGTGGAACAATACTATCAATGCAGATGACCGTATGGCCAATGAGGCTGCTACTACAGCTTGTACACAGTGGGGCAAATTAGTTAAGTAAAATGCAACTAGTTTGTGTTCGTTCTCATAAACCTGAGTGAGAGCAGAAGTCATGTACCCCTCTTTACAATCTACAGTCTGCTAAAGGGTTTCTACTGTAATTGGGTAGGCCAAGCACAGTAGAACCCACAATGAGGTGCTTCACCTTTGTAAATGCATCCTCTGCTTGCACATTCCACTGGATGGAACCTTTTGCAGACATTTATGTACCATAGATGAGATCAGAAAGAGGCACCACCTCCGTAGCATAATTAGCTATCCATGCTCTACAAAAATTTGCCATGCCAAGAAATTACATAATTTCTTTATTTTTACGTGGTTTGGGGGCTTGAAGGATGGCCTCTTTTCGGATCTCATCTGGATGTCTGCCTTTTTGAGATATAATGTAACCCTGGTATTTCACCTTGTTTTCCAAAAGTTGTATTTTATTTTGCTAACCTTGTGACCTTGTTCTGCGAGGAAATGCATCAGAGCCAAGGTGTCAATTTTACATTGTCGCTCCAGAGGAGCCGCTACCAGAATGTCATCCACATACAAGAGAATTTGACTCCCACTGGGAGGTACAACTCGAGACAAAGCATTGAACATTTCTTGTGAGTTTTCCTTTGTACATAAGTGCAAACCAGAACTGACTGTCTGTCTTAATTAGCCCTACGTCTGTCTTTCCTTTTGATCACAAGAAATCAGGGATGTCTTTTAAGGCATCCCCTTCCCCTTTGGTCAAAAAGTGTCAGTCACTGTCTTTTGTCAAAACTTCAATCACGCAAGTTCTGGTTGTACATTCAACAAACCACGCTAATCTGTACCTCTGATTCCCTCTGGATTTCAGTTCCTCATCTGTTAATTTGACCCAGTCTGTGATAAGTTCTCCTAGCTCATGCCATGATACCTCGGAGTTCCGCGTGACCGAAACATGAGGTACAGTATCCTGCCTGTATATTTGCAGAATAGGCTGTGGTAGGAGACAAGTAGCCATGTTATTTCCTTCCTTATCACAGTACAGGTATCTTAAGAGCACTTCAGTGTTAGTGCAACTCATTAACTGTTTCTCATAGGGCCTATCAGGCCCAGTGGTCCTTTTGTAGTAGATAGTGAAATAGAGGTTCGTCTGGACCTTGTACCTTTCCTCACAGGCTCTTCAATTATTTCTGTCAGGGTTTTGGGCATCTTTAATCCCTCAGTTTGTAAATCCAAGCTGTACCAGTATCAGGGCTCATTATCCACAGCTGTGATTTGTTTTTCACACAGCCGATGGGCTTTGAGGCCCCCTTCCACTGGTACGACAGAAATATCAAGAGCATGCAACATGTCTCTACCCAACGAATTAACAGGACATTTAGTTGACATTACAATTTTACACTGAGCCTTTTTACCTGTCTGTGGATTTTCCACAGTAAGGCCTTCAGACACAGCCTCCTGGTGCATCAACCCATTTGCAGATTTTACATATACTAAACCTTTTCCCTTTACCCCTGGTGGCATATCCAGCGGGTGTATCAGGGTCCTACAAGCCCCAGTGTCACAGAGAAATGTTACCCAACTACTCTTTGCAACCCAGGTTATTTCTGGCTTGGCTTCAGCATGCAAACAAGTTTCAACATTACACACATCCAAAATATCAGATTCTTTCCCATCCTTCTGCTTCTCTCTCTGCAGACACACTTTTACCATACAGGAAACACTCCCCCCTCATCCTTTTCTTTACTTTCTTTTTTTGTTGGAAGTGCCCCTCAGCATGCCTCGCATACTTGATTAGCTCCTAGAGTCTGCAGATCCTATGGTTAATCATGTGTTCGTTAACAAAACTTGATATAAGGACTAGCAGCCCCTTCAGGATTGCATTCTTTAGCTGTTGTTCATATGGGCTCTCGTTCACTTGATCTACTTGGATTTCTATCCCAGAGTGGTTATTAAAATTCTTCTTTATCCTAACAATGAAATTATCCACTGTTTCCTCTTCTCCCCATATACACTGATTTATAATGGACCAGTCGGCTTGACGTATCCATCTATCCTCTCTCTATCTTTGCTATAAGAGCATTTCTTCTGTTTTTGAGTGCTGCATCATCCTGAGGCAACACCCCTTCCTGGTTGTTTAATCCACTCCAATCTCCCACTACATGATGCCAGTCAGGTCCCAGTACCTGTCTGGTGACCTGCTCTATTTCCCTCACATTGAGATGATAGCTAGCAACCATTCCCATGATACCATCCCTGAATTGAGCTATGTGGACCTTGGGATTGCTGTAAGGAGGGTCAGCGGGGTAACTTGTTGCATACCTCTGTCCCATCTGGTGGTGGGGACTGCAGGTCTGCAAAAGGGAATTGGGAGCGGGTGGTGAAGTCAGAGGGGGAGCAGCGTCTGTCGGTGGGATTGGAGAGTCCTCTAAAGGGTGTGTAGGGGCTGTCGGGTGCATTAGGTTTGTCGCATTTTGTTCAGTCAATACTTGCTGCACTAAACTTCGGAGGACGGTCATATTATTGTCCTCCTCTTTGTCTAAAAACATAGTCTTTTTATGATTTTTTTTAATGATTTTAACCTACAGTTAGCCTCCTCAAGCCATTTCTTTGCCTGGGGAAGACCTAATTTATTCTGTTTCCTTATTTTTCTTTTCTTTTTTATATATATATATATATATATATATATATATATATATATATATATACATACACATACACATATACATACATACATATATATACACATACATACATACATACATACATACATACATACATACATGCCGGCATAGTTTTTATTTATTTTTTAAGCTTTCTACACAACACAGTATTACACAACAATCCTTATTTAAAAATGCATCAAAATCATACTTTGTTTTCCATGTCTTAAGGAGTTTCACATTCTCTTTGTCTAGACTACACATATACTTTGCATCATCATTCAAACCATCAGACTTTCCATGGATCATACTCATTTTAACGTGCACACGGAGTTTTTTTTGTAAGGTCTTCTCACACTGACACAATACCTGCACACAGTATCTTATCACTTCTGCAGCTACTCACAAACTTTCTAGTCGTGACATATCACTTCTAGATTATTGATCTTGTGTGCTGCTATAATACTGGTGTCTTGTCTTCTTACTTAATTTTTTTTTTTTTCATTTATAGGGAGAATGAACAGAATTACAAGGCGAACGTAAATTCACCTGACTGGTCAACCCCCCCTGATCAAAACATTAATATTTCAGTAAACTGTAGGGAGCATGAACAGAATTACAAGGCGAACGTAAATTCACCTGACTGGTCAACCCCCCCTGATCAAAACATTAATATTTCAGTAAACTGTAGGGAGCATGAACAGAATTACAAAAGAGACTTAATTTCTCTCGACTGTTGTTCCCACACTTTATCAAAACATTAATATTTGTTGATTCAACGGTATTTATAAATGCCTGTACAGGTTTTTTACACAACATACGAGGCTGGCTGAGCGCAAGGGCTCGTCAAATTACCTCTATTTGTTACCTGGAAATCTATCAGGCCATACCTTTGTATCAACAGGGGTTCATGTTTTTGATGTAGGAATATTTATGTGTCCCCCACGGGAAATTCCTGCAGTTTACAAGGCTGTCAGGACCTAGGTCCTTTGTCGACAAATTTCCTTTATCTGCACCCGGGTATTGGAATGGGACCATACTCCTATATCAAAGGGATTTAAACTACGGACGTATCTACTTATATTCCCTCAACTTGGATAAAGCAAAACATATACACAACAGATAAACATTCAATTAATCTCTATATTAGATGTATGTAACAAAATCCCTTAATTCATTAAATCCCTAATCACATTTAGGCCTAAAAGTATAATATAATAAATGAAAATATCTTACCTTGCCCCGAGAGCGGTCTCTTGTGCTGATCCGGTAAGTCGCTGCCCGGGAGGCACTAGTTCAGTGAGCCGGCCTCTGTTAACGTCAAATTTAAGACGGAGGACTTACAGTTTTTTGCCGTACGGACATCGGTTCACTGGGTTGTTGGCTAGTGCTTTCCAGGAATTTGGACTTCCGTTTTCGAAGGACCAAAATGTCAAGTAATTTTGGACCAACTCTCGTTACAAGTCAAGATATTTTATTGCATATGCAAGAGAAATGGTTAAATGTATATCTTCTGCTTCAGAGATCCATTTCTGCCTGTCATAGATTCACATTCTGCTTTTATAACCCTTAAACCTTCCCTTTTCCTGCTCGTAACGTCCTGACCATGTATAATTTCAACCTTTATTCTGACGTCAGCAGGAAATAGGGAAATATCCTTTTTCAGCCTACACCTTATGACAGGATATTTCATACAATGGATACATAAATTATCTCATGGTTCGCAGCCCATATTTGACAGATGTAAGAGTCAGCACATCTTTGCACAATAGAATATGGTCATATGACTTATTCCAGTAATTAGGGCTATTAGAGCTTATTCAGCATATTTAAGTATTAATAGAGTTATATAAAGCAAACATTTTAACTTTAGAAGATATAGTCATATTAATATGCATATTCATAGTTGACATTTAAAGTATAATTTCTAATTTCTCTAACAGAGTGGGTTACGGTCTCCGCACGAGGGGGAATTTCCTTCCAGGCGGTCTCCGACGAGAGGCTCACCTGTCACCGGCAATATGCTGCACCGGGTCTTCAAGTGAGGAGCTCCCCCCGGTCCATTGCGCCTTCCGGATTTGGGTACCCACTCCCGGGGGTTCCCTAGGATCTCCTTCCCTCGTGGAACTCAGTGTTGGGCATTGAGCTTCGGACCTCCATCCGAGAACCTCACCCCAGGCTAAAGGTGCCTGGGATGGAACACGACCTCCGGCTGTCCTCTAGGCCTAGGCCACCCAGAGGACCGACACGAACCACCGTCCGCAAGCTGAAGGTGCCTGGGACTTCGACCCCGTGACAAAGATGGCCGGCCCCTTTATACCCTCTCCCAGCAAGCACGGTGGGTTCCCCGCCCCACCATACCGCTGCCGAGGGAGGACAAAAAGGAGGCACAGCACACAGCAATGATTCAACCCCAGCCCAGGGCAACAGCGCCACCTACTGGGCTGCAGGGAATTACACATCACTAATGTCTCTGCCAAATTTAAATTTACACCCGGGAAAGTACATACCCGCTACATTATATATATATATATATATACACACACACACACATACATACATACATACATACATACATATATATATATTATATATAGCGGGTGGTTACATTTAGGGGAGGCATCTGAGTGTTAAATGGCTCAGATGCAGCAATTGTTAGGGTTCATGGACCAATTTATGCTTGTGGAGGATGCAAGGGTGTCCAGTTTCCTTCGGCCTTTAGGTGGCGCTGTCGCCATAGGCCGGGGTTGAACCACCATTGCGAGTCTGTGCCCTTTTTGTCCTCTCGCAGCAGAAGTACAGCGGGGCGGGGAACCTGCTGTGCGTGCTGGGAGAGGGGATGAAAGGGGCAGACATCTTCCGCTCGAGGTCCACGCCCAGGCACCTTCAGCCTGGGTGTGAGTGCTGGTGGTCTCCGGGCGCCCTCAGCCCGGGGATGGAGCTGCGATTCCACCCCAGACACCTTTAGTCTGGGGTGAGGTACTCTCTGGAGGCCTGGGGCCCAGTACCTTCGACTGGGTCCCGCAAGGGATGGAGGATTCCTAGGGTGTCCTCTGGTATTGGACACCGAATCTCGGGCGAGGGGGACCAGAGAAGTGACCTTCCCGGAGATCCAGCGCAGCATTGGCTGGTGACGGCGGAGGCCTCTGGTGACTGTCCAGATGGATGACTCCACTGACAGGGGCCGCATCTCAAGAAGGTAGTCCACGTTCTCACGGTCGGTGGCAGCGACCCAACTGAAACCCAGGTCAGTGGCAGAGACCTACAAGTTCTATTTCACCCGGTCGGTGGCAGCAACCACCCTCACGGTCGGTGGCAGCGACCGTGCGCCAAGCCTGTTTGCGCGTACCAAAACAGGAGAGTAACAAGTTCATGTTTGTGCCTGGACCTTCCTCACCACCTTGTCTGTTCGTTGTCTAACCAGTCTGCTCTCAAAGGACTATTTATTGCTCTAAAAGAATAAATAAGTGTTGGACTTTCTATGGTGTGGAACTTGGCTTTCTGGGAGTTAAAGGATCATCCTCAAAGGGAGCTTTGGCTCTGCTCAGGGGCACAGACCTGAAGGTAATTTGGTATAGCTCACTACTCTACACACAAGAGGATACGAGCTGGTGGTGCGTCACACTCTCCTCCCTGGTCCCCCTAGACGAGAGCCATTGACAGAGAAGGAGGGAGTGAGAGGTGAGGTCGCTACACACATTATATATCTATATATATATATATATATATATATCTATATATATCTATATATATCTATATATATATATACATATACACACACACACACACACACACACACACACACACACACACACACACATACACAGGATCTCACAAAAGTGAGTACACCCCTCACATTTTTGTAAATATTTTATATCTTTTCATGTGACAACACTGAAGAAATGACACAGCTACAATGTAAAGTAGTGAGTGTACAGCTTGTATAACAGTGTAAATGTGATGTCCCTTCAAAATAACTCAACACACAGCCATTAATGTCCAAACCACTGGAAACAAAAGTAAGTACACCCCTACGTGAAAATGTCCAAATTGGGCCCAATTAGCCACTTTCCCTCCCCAGTGTAATGTGACTTGTTAGTGTTACAAGGTCTCAGGTATGAATGGGAAGCAGGTGTGTTAAATTTGGTGTTATCGCTCTCACTCTCTCATACAGGTCACTGGAAGTTCAGCATTGCGCCTCATGGCAAAGAACTCTAAAAAAAGAATTGTTGCTCTACATAAAGATGGCCTAGGCTATAAGAAGATTGCCAAGACCCTGAGACTGAGCTGCAGCACGGTGGTCAAGACCATACAGTGGTTTAACAGGACAGGTTCCACTCAAAACAGGCCTTGCCATGGTCGACCAAAGAAGTTAAGTGCACGTGCTTAGCGTCATATCCAGAGGTTGTCTTTGAGAAATAGACATATGAGTGCTGCCAGCATTGTTGCCAGAGGTTGATGGGGTGGGGGGGGGGGGGGGGTCACCCTGTCAGTACTCAGACCATATGCCGCACACTGCATTAAATTGGTCTGCATGGCTGTCATCTCAGAAGGAAGCCTCTTCTAAAGATGCTGCACAAGAATGCCCGCAAACAGTTTACTGGAGGCAAGCAGACTATGGACATGGATTAATGGAACCATGTCCTGTGGTCTGATGAGACCAAGATAAACTTATTTGGTTCAGATGGTGTTAAGCATGTGTGGCGGCAACCAGGTGAGGAAGTATGTCTTGCCTACAGTCAAGCATGGTGGTGGGAGTGTCATGATCTGGGGCTGCATGAGTGCTGCCGGCACTGGGGATCTACAGTTCATTGAGGGAACCATGAATGCCAACATGTACTGTGACATACTGAAGCAGAGCATGATCCCCTCTCTTTGCAGACTGGGCCACAGGGCAGTATTCCAACATGATAATGACCCCAAATGCACAATGTATATATGCAGTATCTCACAAAAGCAAGTACACCCCTCACATTTTTACAAGTCAGTAGTTGCATACAGTATGGAAATATGGATCATTTCCATGGGAGAGCCAATAATGCTCACAGAGCAACATGTCCTAAGCATGGAGAAAATAATTTTGCCGGACCTGAACCCTGTCCTATAAAAAAAACTGAAACCAAGGATTAGGGAGGAGGGGCCACTAGGGAGATCCCTCTACTAAATGGATGTAGTATTTGTCCAGTACAACATCCTAATTATATCATGCACAAAAAGAACTCTAACCACTAATTAAAGGACTTTAACAGTACTATTGAAATAAAATATCAATATTTTTATTGTACAAAGGTTAATCATCTCAATGACATAGAAAAACATGTAAATACATGTAGCACTACCCCCGCAGGAGCTGCTGGTTATATTTTTGGGTCTACGCTCTGCCTATCAACCCCAGAAGTTGGCTCGAACCCTCCCTTGGCACAACTGCACTACAAGAGATTGTGGAACCCACTGGTAATTGGGTAACTCAATATTAAACTTTGTAAATAAAGAATTTACCTGGTAATGACCACCTGTCCAAGAGGGCAACAGACAACCTCACACAGTATTCTGCTCAACCAAGGATTAAGTTTACTTGGTAAGAAAAAAAAATAACAAGTTATACAGATTACAGTTGACTCTCACAGGGCCCTGTAGGAGTCAATGGCAAAGCAGAAAATTTTGTTTGAAATAATAAAACACAGTTCCAATATACAACTTCAATATGTATGAAGCCTATGCTCGCGAGCTCCCCCTTATAGGCAATATTATACAAGTGTTCCGGTACTATCTGCTCTAGTCAGGCCTGAAGTGCAGTGTAAAGTTCCTTCAGTAGGAGTCTTCGCTAGCAATTGTTGGTGCACATAAACATTTGTAATCCACAAGGTTGTATAACAACAGAAACTGAATATCCTCAATGTCTGTGATGATGTAGAATCTCACTGACGGTGCAAACGCCAATATTCAAGCAATGCAAGATGCAATATGTCCTTGCGTGTGGCGCACTACTTTAATAATGGCAGACCTGTAAAGTCTCAGGCCTACGCAACAGTTATTGAATTCTGGGCAGGTGCCCTCTCACCAAACCAGCCCTTGTCCCTCTAGTATGTTCCGCTGCCGGCGTTCCGGACCACAGTCTCCACGCATCTTGCAGGCTTCGGTCCCCCACACAGCCGCGCTGGATGTCGGTTGATGGACGACTCCGGTCTCTGTGGAGCGAGCGCTGGACACTTAGGAAAGGATCCCTCTTTAGGCTGAGTGATCTCCTCACAACTGTAGGCCTAGGCCTTAGGCCTATACGCTCCGGCAGCAGGCCTCAACACAGTCTTCTTCCTTGATAGAAGGTGATGTCCAGAGAGAGCGAGTGTAACTCCTCTCTTCCTTCAAGTAACCTCCCCCAGAAGGCAGTGCGATGATGCAATGCACTTTGGGAGTATAGCTGCACTGTGGGTACCATGGTCTATTTGATACCCATGGCAATGGAGTCCCTTTCTCCCTGCACTACAAGTTCCACAATGCACCATTCCATATAGTTAAACAACAGTTGCTGCAATATCTTTAATAGACTCCAGAGGGAGCTGGGGGTTATTCTCAAGATAACAATAGTCTTATAACACACTGCAAAGTGGCACCCCGCTACATACATAACACAATTGTAGAAAAAATGGCCCTGTGATAATGTTGTACATTTATCATCACCTTACTGCAGCTGGGTGGTGATGGGCTCGTGGAAACTTCACTTCAACGCAGGTGCTTTCACGGGTACAAAAAGCCTGCTTCTTCAGGAAAATAGGGCTAAACTGCGAGCTCTGAAAAATTATAAATAGAAATAACAATGGTAATTTTACAATCCCCAGTCTATGAAGTATTCCACATGGGTTTACTCTGAGTCTGCCATAACCAAATATAGTTACAGTAAGTGTTCAAATTAACAATAATCTCTTGTCTCTTGAATGCTGGTATGGTAAAGGTTGTTCACTGAGTAAATAGGGTGGTTGAGCAGTGAGGAGCGATGGAAGGAAGAGAGCCTCGTGTCACTGCCTCCATCTTCCGGTGAGGATAGCTCCTCCTACATAGATCACCCAAAACAATGGCTTCTGATTACTCAAAAGGCTGGTACGCTTTATTAATTATTCTAAAGAAATACAACATCTCCATAATGAAGACATACTCAATACAAAAAGCATCTAAAATACAAGTCAGTAGTTGCATACATATGGAAATATGGATAATTTCAGTGGGAGAGCAAATAAAATTTACAGAGCAAAATGCCATAAGCATGGAGAAAATAATTTAACAGGACCTGAATGTCATGGATATGCAGTTATGTTTGTCTGTCAGCTTACCTTCCTCTCCATGTGTTCACCTTAGAGACCAGATACTCTCACCTGGATGTTTAAATAATCTCTCCTCCTAGCATGGCCCCACCCCAGGCCTTGCTGATCAATGTTGTTTGTTAAGCATGGTGTATTTGTTTGGGTCCCTGCTTGCCATGTGCTACGTCTGTCTTTGTGTTACCGATCTTGGCTTGTTCTCGACTATCCCTGTCTGATTGTGACCTTGACCTTTGGCTTGTCCTTTGTTTATCCTTTTCTGCTTGTCTCCCTGACCTTGGCTTGTCCCCTCACTATCTCTTGTATCCTGAGCTGCTGCTTCCCCTCTATCCTCTATACCCTACAGAGCGTGAGCTAGGGGACTCTGGGGGCCGCGACCTGGATCCAGTTGCAGCGCAGTCCATCCTCACCACTAGAGGCTCTGGTGAACACATGCTGGATCTTAGACTCCGCGCCCTGGGGAATCTTGGGCTCTAGCTCCCTTTGGGATCCCTGTTTGTGCTCCAGTTGACCTGCCTTCCTTAACCCCCCAGTGTTCTATCCGCAGCAGTCAGCCATAGGGTTCACTACCTTAGCGGTGCACTCCTGACCCCAACAGTGTGCATCTGTCACCTGGCTTCAGGTGACCTGACAGTTTGATCAACCATGGACCCAGCTGATGTGCCGCTACCCGCAGATGATCCGTTGCAGGGCATAGTCCGCAGACTTGAGACCCAGGAGTCTAATTAGACCCAGGTGATGCGATTTCTTCAGGATTTGGCCTCCCGTTTTGAACAGGTTCAGGCCTCCTTAGGAACCCCAGTTTAACAATCTCAACTGCTATTGCACCTATTCCGGTCGCAGTCGCAGCCACACATTCACTACAACTACCAGCTCTGTCCCGTTTCTCTGGGGACTCCGAGGCCTGCAGGGGGTTCCTTAGCCAATGCACTATTCATTTTGAGCTCCAGCCCCAAAACTTTTTGTCTGATCGGGCAAAGGTAGCCTATATCATTTCCCTCCTCTCCGGTGAAGCTTTAGCCTGGGCAGCCCCTCTGTAGGAACTGAATGATCCAGTGGTTTCTAGCCTGTCTGACTTCTTGAAACTTTTTCGGAATATCTTCGAAGAACCGGCTTGTCTCTTCAGCGGCCAGTGCCCTTTTACGTCTCCGCCAAGAGTCTTCTTCTGTGGGATAGTATGCTCTTCATTTCCGCATTCTGACGGCTGAGTTGAGCTGGAACAATGAGGCCTTAGTCGCAACCTTTTTGCATGGCCTTTCTGATAGAGTGAAGGATGAATTAGCAGGAGGAACCATCCCCACTGATCTGGATGAAGTTATCACCTTGTGTAACCAGATCGATATTCGCTTTCAGGAAAGGACCCTAGAAAAGCGACGCCAGCACTCCTTGGTTCTTAGTCAGCCTGAGCTCCCCTCTCTTCGACCCGTGGAGCATCTCCGGCCAGCTGAGGATCCCATGCAGCTGGGTCGGACCAGGCTATCCCCCGAGGAACGTGCTAGGCAGAACTCTAGGCCTGTGTCTCTACTGTGGGGGCAAAGGTCATTTTCTTGACACGCTCTCTTTGTCCGGAAAAACGTTTGGGTCCAATACATCTGGAAAGTGGAGTATTGGACCCAGAAATATCACCTTCACCTTCTCGTCTTCTTCTTTTTGTGTTCCTTCATGTTGGTGCTTCTTCTCATTCGGTCTCAGCATATCTGGATTCCAGAGCCCCTGGCAATTTCATGGACTGGGAAATTGCATCTTCTATGAGACTTACCCTTTTGCCACTCACCACGCCCTTGGTGGTCTTGGCGATTGATGGCACTGTTCTCCCAGGGGGCCCTATCTGTTTCCAGACCCTCCCTGTTAAGATGTCGGTAGGGACAGTCCACCAGGAGTGGATATCCTTCCTTATCTTACCTAAGGCCTCAACTCCTATAGTTTTGGGTCTTCCATGGTTACGGCTCCATTCTCCACACGTTGACTGGACTGCTGGAAAGATCCTGGCTTGGGGTTCCTCCTGTTCCTCGTCCTGCCTACCCAAGGTTGCCCCAAAAGAGAAACTTCCTGTTGCCACCATCCCAGTATCTTTTGCTTTTCCTACTGCATATAGTGATTTCTGGGATGTGTCTTGCAATAGTCGGGCTGATGCACTCTCTAGGTCATGTTGCACTCTGGATGAGGAGCCCACCTGTGAACCTGAGCCAATCATTCACTCCAGTTTGCATAAACCATTTACATTTGTCTGTCCCTAATCACCCTTGGACGCACAGCCAGGCTGGCTTGTCTACAAGTTCTGCAGTCGCTACGCCTTGCGATGCGATTCAGGTAGTCGCTACACCTGACTCTGCTATTCACTCGGCCTCTGTACTAGTTATGCCAGTCCAGCCCATGCCCAGTGAGCCTCCTACTTTTTCTTATTCGGGACACTCTGCTTGTCTTTCAGCTTGACTCCTGTGACATGTCACCTTCTAACCAACCTGACCTCAGGGTTCCACTGACTTCTGCCCAGTCTGATGGTCCTGTGCTAGATGTCCAGTTCATCTCTAAAGGTCTGGGGGACCCTCCTCAGTTCCCTGTTGATCCTCTCATGCCCTTGCTTATTCCTAAAAGGCCTTTGGTCCTCAATAAATCCTCTCGTCCACTCCCTACCTCGGTTCCAGTCTCTGAGGATAATCTAAAGTACGAGGTTAGTCAAGTTCTGGACTCTCGGCTCTGCAGAGGCATTCTTCAGTACCTTGTGCATTGGAGAGGGTTTGGTCCTGAGGAGGCGTCTTGGATCGCTGCATCTGAGGTCTTTGCACCTCGTCTGTTGAGGAGGTTTCATCTGAGGTTTCCCTTTAAGCCTGGGCCCAGGCGGGGGGAGGGGTAGGGCCCATAAGAGGGGGGGTTACTGTCATGGATATGCAGTAATGTTTGTCTGTCAGCTTACCTTCCTCTCCATGTGTTCACCTTAGAGGCCAGACACTCTCACCTGGCTGTTTAAATAATCTCTCCTCCAAGCATGGCCCCACCCCAGGCCCTATCAGAGAACTCTATATTAACCTGTGCACTGTAAGTCTGCCTTGCTGATCAACGTTGTTTGTTAAGCATTGTGTGTTTGGGTTCCTGCTTGCCGTGTGCTACGTCTGAATCTGAAGCTGAATACTGGAGCAGGGCTTATATTTAAAAAAAAAATACCCCAGATGATGTCTCTTTAGACGAAACGCATTGAGCTGAGCCCTACTGATGTCATTGCGTTACCCACAAACCTCAATTTTAAGCGATTGATCCACTTTCTAAATGTGAGTGTTTTCAATTTTCTTCTAATACATTTTTAAGTTTATACGGATTCACACTATGTGGAGTACTTTCTTTTTTGGTCATGCCATTTTGAATACCTGAGAGGATTTGGTATGACAAGATAGCTGCTTCTGAGGACTGCTTCTCGTGACATCTCTTGACCAATTGGATTGTCTTACAACTGGATCTGAAGCCCTTGTTGACTCACTGAGCATATGCCTATTTGAGTCCTCTCACTCCTGTAAGCCTCCTCACTAACCAGTGGTGGGTCTATTGTCTGTGTCTTCCCTTTAACATTGATGTCACATGGAATCCCACTTCTATTTACACCATTTGTTTTCACCGTCCATTCAAAGACTGTTATGTTTATGTTTTAAAACAACCTTTATATGACGGCACATGGACTTTAGTTTGGGTGTGAATTTCAAATCTCTTTTTCATTATTATTAGTTTTTATGGTCATTGCACAGCGTACATTAGTTTGTATATATATGTATTTTAATTTTTTGAGCGCTGCACAAAAATGTAACTTTTCACATACGCCATGATTTACACTTATCTTAGTGTTGTGCTGGCTGCTATTAGATATATGTCAGTGCGATATACACCAATTTTTCAATACAACTTACAGAGCAAAATGCCCTAAGCATGGAGAAAATTATTTTGCAGGACCTGAATTAACACTGTCCTATAAAAAAAGGCAAGAGACAAACATTCTGGTACTTGGTGCAACAACAAGACAGAAACTGTAGTTAGAGCCAAGCTAAATATTGGAGCAGGGCTTATATTTTAAAAAAAGGTGGCAAAAAGTCACAAAGCTAAACTATTGTTCAAAATAGTAATGCATATGTAGAGTGACAGCTACTACAGGTGACTGATAGAGAAAGTACTAAAGTACTGGAGGGAAAAAAAAATTTCGATGACATAGTTGGTTCTGAATATTGCATAGAATAAACTAATTGTGTAAAAACATTTTTATCCAAGCAAAAAATGTCCAGGGACATTGAAGAAATGGTGCAAAATTAAAGACTAAAAAAAAAAAAAAACAGACTAGTCAAGAGACATTGCTGCCATATGACATATCTGTGCTTCCATGGTATAAACCAGTGATGGTGAACCTTGGCACCCCAGATGTTTTGAAACTACATTTCCCATGATGCTCATGCACTCTGCAGTGTAATTGAGCATCATGGGAAATGTAGTTCCAAAACATCTGGCGTGCCAAGGTTCACCATCACTGGTATAAACTATCCATGGCTATTTTTGTGTTTATAGGACACGCATTTTTTACATATTCCCAAAACTTCTCAAACCATCATTGGCATTGCTGATCTTTACTTTTCAAGACATGATTTTCTAAAAGTTACCATTTTATACAATAAAGTATCACCAGCAGAGAATAACATGTTTTGTAGCACAATAGGAAACTAGTTCACTTTAATTACTGGGTACCCTCAAACCAAAAGACAAGCTGGCATGATGGCTCAAACTGTAAAACTTATTTTCAGAAAGTTCTAAGTGGATTGTAAAAGTATTTTTTTATTACACAAGGAATGGTATTACAATACAGAGCTGAACACAAACAGTTGAACTATTTTTGAGATTGTTGTTTTATCAGAAGTACAGTTATCTATTAAATACAGGCAGCTCTAGACCACATGGTTAGTGAAAGTTAAAAGCTCTGAATTACTGCTAAACCTATTAATTCCTAATTTGCATGCAATTTAATCTTAGTTTTGCTAAAAGGTCTTCGGTAAAAGAGTTACAGCCAAAGGTACCCCTTTTCTGGTTCTTAAAGCCTGGTATACACTACTATTTTTTTTTTGTTCAACCCAGCTGGCTGAACGAAAAAAAAAAAAAAAAAAACTGACCGCTCAGGTCGGAACCAATGTACTAACTATGCGATGTTAGTACATGGATCTCCCCTGCTGTTCTATTGTGTTCTGACAGAGGGGTGGCCTCCCTCCTCAGAACACTCTGGTCAGTACTCTCAGCCAGTGGATAAGAGTGCCGATCAGGAGCCGGTTGGCAGACCTTTTCAGTGGCTGAATGTCAGCCAATTTCTATTAAACCGGCTGATGCCGCTCGACAATCGGCCCGTGTGTACTAGGCTTAAGTTCCAGAAATGCAAATTCCACTTGTAAGTACACCATGTATCAAAGAAAGAAACAAGGGCAATGTATTGCCAGCTCTGATTTGCTTCTGTTGGTGGTGGGCACCTTGACCTAGACATACTAAGCCAACATACAAAGTTCATCAAGGATCAAATAACCTTTCAATGACAGGGAATAATGCCGCGTACACACGACCGTTAGTCATGTCATGGAAAAAACAAAGTTTTTCTCGACGTGATTTTTCGTGTTTCCTCTCAAGCCTGCCTTGCATACACACGTTCATGAAAAAAAACGCTTGAGCAAAACGCGGGTGACGTGCAACACGTACGACAGCACTTTAAAGGGGAAGTTCCATTCGAATGGCGCCACCCATTGGAACGCTTTTGCTGATCCTCGTGTTAATAAAGTTTGGTGAGAGACGATTCGCGCTTTTCAGTCTTCGTGCTTTTCAGTCGGTTACAGCGTGACGAATGTGCTATCTCCATTATGAACGCTAGTTTTACCAGAACGAGTGCTCCCGTCTCATACTTGATTCTGAGCATGCACGTTTTTTTTCCCCCTCGTAAAAGCATACACCCGACCGTTTTTCACGACGTTAAAAAGAACGACGTGAAAAACGACGAGAAAAAATAGAACAGGTTCTAATTTTTTTTCGGCATTTTTCTCGTCGAGAAAAATGCTCTGGAGCCTACACACAACCGTTTTTCACAACCATTTTTAAAAATGGCATTTTTCTCGTCATGAAAAACGGTTGTGTGTCCGCGGCATTAGACAAAAATGTTTAAACACAAGAAAACAAATAACATTACCCTGTCTACTGTCACGTACCTGATGAGAGATTGAAATGACCAGGTAGGCCTCTCTTATATCTCCAGCCCAGGGCCCAGTGAAGGAAGAACAGGGAGTGTTGATAGGAGTGCTTGCAGCAGCAGTTGCAGACCCTTGCAGGCTGACAGAACATCAGGTCAGGAACAGTATCTGTGCATGAGATGCAGCCGAAGTTTAAAGGGGCACTCCGCACAGGCTGCAGGTTCCAGATGTGAGGCTTGTCAGAGCAACCAGCAGGCTTGAGCCAGGAACTCGCTGTGATGAGCAGAGCTGATACATATAACAGCCAGATAGGCACTTTAACCAGATGCGAGCAGAGCCGGGAACAGCAGGTTGGTCACAGGGATAGACAAGGTCAGCAGCAGGTGGGCAGCGAGGTCCCGAGACATAAGACAGAGACATTGTCAAGAACTGAGCCGGGATCAGGAACTGGCGACAGAGCAGAGGCAGGATCCAACTTCAGGTCAGAGGCAAGCCGTGTCAGCAACAAGGAAACAAGCAGAGTAATAGCAGGACACAGGGAACAGATTAAAGACCAGTCAACACTGGAGCATGAGCCCCTTTGAATAATTCGTATGGCGCCAACATGCATTAAGTGCGCCACAGTGATCCTGTGCGCATGCGTGCACATAGTCACCATTCTGCTGAGAATTGTTTGCGCATGTGCATTTCTATTTGCCAAACGTCTGGTCGTCATTCACTGACACATACAGTATGTGAACACTGCTGAACAGCAGGAAAACCTCAAAATAAATAGTTGAAATACATATATGAACACGGTTTCACCAAGGATTTTTTTTCCAGACATTTACATTTACACAGCATTGTCAGACAGCACAGCCTGGTTGGTGTCCCATTGTGCACAGTACTAAATAAACAACAAAAAGTTAGTTCTGTGCATAATGGGATACCTTCAGTCCAAAAAAGGGCAGCAAAGCGTGGTGGTGCCAGTCACGACTGAAAGAGTGGAAACCTATTTGTCTCTAAACACCACATCTGAGAGCAGGAGGTTGTTTCTATTGTCCAGCCTGATTGGTGACCTTGCTTTTCTCTTTTACATTAGAGGAATATAGCCTGATAACCATCCCTTCCCCAGCATGTGATTGGGCTTTAAAGTAGAATCCGCAAACTTCTGAGCATATACAGTATAGTCATGTGAAAAAGTAATTATACCTCATGAATATAGTTAACTTTTTCAACATACTTGAACAAGCAAATATTAGATCTTTATTCAAACATTGCAATTTTGCATTTTCAATCACTTATTCAACAAAAATATCAATGGATGTACATTAATACCCACTAGTCTTATCACTCTTGCGAAAAAATAAATAAATGTGCAAGTTGTTTGTGGATTTCCATGTGTGAACTGCCATTTTCAAATCCTCCATAACAATTTCAATGGAATTTAACTTGGGAGTTTGACTAGGCCAATTCATAACCCTCCATTTCTTCTTTTTGAGCCATACCTTGGTGAATTTGTTAGTGTGCTTAGGTTTATTATTATATTGAAAGATGCATTTTAACTTTTTTACATTTGGCCTTATATTCTCATCACCCACACAGATGCAGAATCCACAGTTGACTCAATGACTGCAAGCTTCCCAGGCTCTGAAGCAGCAAAGCAAGTCCAAACCATAACATTTTCAACATCATGCTTCACAGTTGGGGCGAGATTCTTCTCTTGAAGAGCTGTCTTCAGTTTGACTCAAAGATATCTACTGTTACTGTAGCCAAAAACTCCATCTTTGATTCATCAGTTCACAGCACATTGTTTCAGAAGGCCTGGTTTTTGATTAAATATTCAGTGGTACACTGCGGTCTTGGTTTGAATCCATTTGCAGAGATACAGCCTTTAGGTGTGTCACATACCTGGTCCTTCATTGCGCTCTGTGGTTTCTGCTGCTGCCTCATGTGACATTGGTGTCAATGGAAGGAACCGCAACACACATCAGGGGAAACAGCCATCTGACACTCTCAGAAATCTCAGATGTGTAGATTCTGCCAGAAGTTGCAGCGAATGAACAGAGCAAAGAATGGAGGAACTAGGGGTTGGGACAAGTGAATATACTGTAAACCTGCCAGTGGTGCTTTTTTCCCCTTTTATCTTAACAGCAGAGTTGCTTTATGTATGCTATATAACAAGTACTAAAAAATAGTCCTTTTCTTCTGCTCAGACATTTATTCCATAGTTCACTGGTTTATGGGCGTATTTATTTTTTATATGTAGCACTATAATACAATTGTTGTGCCCCACTTTCATGTACTTTGTATGTCTTGTATTGAACTGCATGAGGTTATTATTGTTTTGCAGTATGCTGACATCTAGTAGAAGTTATGGGACACTGCAACTTGTTTACCAATGTGATTTTGGTCTTTCCCTCTGTCCACACCTCATGTTTATTGCTAGTTAGTTCAGTCATAGCTAGAATCTTCTCATTTTTTCCATGTTCCCTCACTCAGTTTTAGTTATTTGCAGAGACAGGGCTTAGGAAAGTCATTGGGTTGAATTTACTAAAGGAAAGTAGACTGTGCAATTTGCAAATGCAGTTTCACAAATTTTCCCCAGAGCTTTATGAATGTGGTGAAGCTTCAAGGGTTTGTAAACCCTCAAGGATTTTCACCTTAATGCATTCTATGCATTTAGATGAAAAACCTTCTGTGATGCAGCAGCCCCCCAGAGCTCCCCCGCTTTTACTTACCTGAACCCGGTCTTTCCAGCGACAGTGATGAGCACACCAGCTCCAGCCGGTGTCTTGGGTCCTGATTGGATAGATTGATAGCAGTGCAGCCATTGGCTCCCACTGCTGTCAATCAAATCCAATGATGTGGGAGCCGGGGGGCATGGGTCGAGTCCCCCTGTCTGTGTCAATGGATGCAGCAGCAGGACACGGGAGCATGCCCGCACAAGTACCCAGAGGGAAAGTGCTTCTCCAACGGGGCACTCGAGAAGAAGAGGAGCCAGGAGCGCCGCTGAGGGACCCTAGAAGAGGAGGATCGGGGCCACTCTGTGCAAAACCAACTGCACAGAGGAGGCAAGTATGAAAAAAAAAAAAAAACATTTTTGCTTGCACATGATTGGGTGGTGGAAATCAGAAGAGCTTTACCACATTCACCAAGTTCTGGGGAAAATGAGTGCAACTGCACTTGCTAAGTACACAGCCTATTTGCCTTTATTAAATCCACTCCATTGTCTTCTTACATTTCAAAAGACTGGAAAAACATCCTCTGTACTGCAATTAATCTAAAAAGTAGAAATCACGTTAGATTTAGTGTCTTATTGAAGAAATAAGCTGCCTGTGAATGGTGCCAAATCATCAGGTGACCATATTGTCTGGACAGACTGGGTCTAAGGATGTTTGCCAATGCATTAAGCAACATTTTATCAGAACAATTGAAATAAGTGTCGTTCACAGAATTGCAACAATATGGATGTGTCCTTATATTTTTTTTTATTTAGTATATTCGTACTACAATTCCCATATCTGCCATGGCAAACCAAGTTTCACATCTACTGAAATTCTGACCAGACTGTGATGACATCCTAAAAACACAGTCTCTGCATATTGTATAGCACAAGATGGTGAATACGCTATTAAACAGGATCCTGAAAGTGCTCGACAATGTCAAAACAAATCCTCAGAATTATCATCTGGCATTTCTTTATAGATTTACAGTACACCAGACAGGAACCACAAACATACAGAAGTGCTCGTTGAAATAGAAAAAAAAACATTCACATGAACCGCAAAATTGCATGTCTATGTGCCTATCTATCTATCCTTTCTAGTATAGCTACTATCTGCCCTACATATTATGTAGAAACAAACACAGACGCATGACCGCTGGATGCAGTGGAACATGGGAATATGATGGCTTGCGGTGTAACTCCGCGACTTGACTGCAGCTTATAGGTGAGGGATTGCCTTTGGCTGTTCAGACTCAATTAGTGCAGCTTGCGTGGCTGAATTTCCCCCCCTTTCTAAGGCGCCTGTTCTTCTCTCTGTTTTCTTCCTTAATTGGAACCCAGAGAGACTAGCCAAAATCGCATTAACGCAGGGCCCCGCCAGAGAGAGCCATCCATCTTTTTTTATTACAGCGTAATGGGGCTGCTCGGGAGCCTCCATTCGATTTGTCACCGGCCTCGTTCGCTGATAACGGGCATTTGTCATCACTTTCTCTCCGTGTTAATGTCATCATCTCGAGCTGACAGCTGGCCCCGTTGAGGGAACGCTGGCGACAGAGCACATCCGTCAACATAATATTTCCATGACTGTGGGGACTGCTGCTGCAATGAACACACATTAAAGCACTTATGAAAAAAAAAAAGAATGTCTTGTCATTAATTAAAATGTTAGTGTGTGCCATATCAGTACTTGTGAATGTTTGTGCAGGTTTGGATGTCAGGCACAAGCATGGAGTCTGTTTGGCTCAGAGTGAGCAGGTGTTATATAAAATGTCAGGTTTAACCGACAGCTCTATATTTCTTTCTAAATCCGCCGAGCATACACCATATCGGGACCAAACGCAAAAACAGTCTCAAAATGTACAAAACTTACTGAAAGGCCCCATACACACTGACAATGTAAAAGGGTGGCTAGCAAGCATCCCTTTCACCCTTCGGGTGTTCCATGAGACCCAGAACAAATAGTGTTCCATGAAGTCTAGCCATCACACCATACCAAAATTAATGTGCAGGTTTCCCAGGCACCGGTGTGCAGTCATGTTGGAACAGGAAGGGGCCATCCCCAAACTGTTCCCACAAAGTTGGGAGCACAACATTTTTCAAAATGTCTTGGTATGATAACACCTTAAAGCGGAGGTCCGGCGACCATACTTTTTTTTTTTTTAAGTCATTCTGACACTTTCCCAATCATTAAATACTACTCACTTTTTTGGTGTTTTAAATCAACTGCTGTCCATTTTCATTTGCAATGAAGATGTTATAAAATCCGATCCTGGCCGTTCCCATCTTGCTTGTGGCCATGTGAAGCCCACAAGCATTGATTTCCGGGATGCAGTGAATATTTTACTCCCAGCATTCACCGCTCTTTGCCGCGCATGCCCAGTGTTTACGGCGAGCGGCGCCGTAAACTTCAGGGTTGCCATCACAATGGGCGTGTCATCGGAAGTTCCCGCCCCGTTGTGATGGCACCCACACGAATACAAATAAAAAACACGTCACTTCCTGTTTAGAAATCCCGCGATAACTCGCGGCAGGCCTCCGCAATGACTCCTGGGAACAATGCCACGAGCTCCCAGGAGACAGTGCGGCTAACAGGAAATGACCGAATACCCACCCATATCCACAGTGGATATAAACAGGAAGCAGAGAGGAACAGCACATAAACACAGGTACACAAGAAAAGAAAAAAAAAAGTTCAGTTTATCACTGAATACTTTGCTGTGATGTCATTGAGCAACAGTTTTAAAATAGGGTGGAGCCCCGCTTTAAGAGTTCCCTTCACTAGAACTAAGGGGCTGAGCCTGAAAAACAACCCCACACCATAATGCCCCCTCCATCAAATGATTCAGACCAATGCACAAAGCAAGGTCCATAAAGACATGGATGCATGAGTTTGGGGTGGAGGAACTTGACTGGCCTGGACAGAGTCCTGACCTCAACCTGATGGAACACCTTTGGGATGAATTAGAGCAGAGCCTGCAAGCCAGGCCTCTTCTCCAACATTAGTGCCTGACCTCACAAATGTGATTCTGGAAGAATGGTTAAATAAAGACACTCCTAAATCTTGTGGGCAGCCTTCCTAGAAGAGTTGAAGCTGTTATAGCTGCAAAGGGTGGGCCAACTCAATATTGAACCCCACGGACTAAGACTGGGATGCTATTAAAGTTCATGTGTGTGTAAAGGCAGGTGTCCCAATACTTTTGACAATATAGTATGTGTGTGCATTTATACGTGTAGCGCCTGCCCCTCTCCTCTCTCCGTGCGGCTCGCACTGTCTCTCGTCTAGGGGTATCTGGTAGGGTGGAGAGAGAGAGAGCGGGTGGGCTACGCCTAGCTTCCACCACGTGGGAATACCTGTGGTATCAGCAATGTCTCATTTACCTTCGGGTCTGTGTTGTGCACCCGGATCCTCCCTCCAAGAGTCACCGTGAACTTCGTCCGCCAGGAAGTGAGCCTCACACCATTAAAGTCCAACACTCCTTTATTAGAACACACCATACATGGACTCCCTTGATCGATAGAACAGGAAAGGAGGTGTGAGTGTGAATAGGCCCAGACACAAATTCGCTCCTCCACTCTCCTCCTGGAGAGTGGGATATGGTCTCCGCACGAGAGGAAGGGGATCCTTCTGGACGGTCTCCGACAAGAGACTCACCCGTCACCGGCAGTCTGCTGCACCGGGTCTTCGAGTGAGGAGCTCTCCCCGGTCCATTGAGTCTTACTCAGATTCAGGCCTCCATCCCCGAAGTGCCTTAGGACCCTTCCCTCGCGGAACTCAGTGTTGGGCACTGAGCTCCGGACCTTCTTGCAAGTACCTCATCCCAGGGCTGAAGGTGCCTGGGGTGGAACACAATCTCTGGTGGTCCTCTAGGCCGAGGCCTCCTAGAGGACGGGCACGAACCCACGTCCGCAAGCTGAAGGTGCTTGGGACGAAGCCCCGTGACCAAGATGGCCGGCCCCTTTATCCCCTCTCCCAGCAAGCATGGCGGGCTCCCCGCCCCACCATACCGCTACCGAGAGAGGACAAAAAGGAGGCTCAACACACAGTGAGATTCGTCCCTCCGGCCACGGTGACAGCGCCACCTGGTGGACCGCAGGGAACATAGCACTGATGTCACAGCTAGATTCAAAAAATGCACCCGGGAAAGTAAGTACCCGCTACGCACACACACACACACACACACACACACACACACACACACACATATATATATATATATATATATATATATATATATATATATTCACACACACAGTATCTTACAAAAGTAAGTACACCCCTCACATGTTTGTAAATATTTTATTATATCTTTTCATGTGACAACACTGAAGAAATTTTCTGCAATGTAAAGTAGTGAGTGTGCAGCTTGTGTAACTGTAAATTTGCTGTCCCCTCAAAATAACTCAACACACAGCCATTAATGTCTAAACCACTGGCAACAAAAGTGAGGACACCCCTACGTGAAAATGTCCAAATTGGGCCCAATTAGCCATTTTCCCTCCCCGGTGTCATGTGACTCGTTAGTGTTACAAGGTCTCAGGTGTGAATGGGGAGCAGGTGTGTTAATTTTGGTGTTATCACTCTCACTCTCTCATACTGGTCACTGGAAGTTCAACATGACACCTCATGGCTAGTGATGAGCCGAACACCCCCGGGTTCGGTTCGCACCAGAACCCGCGAACGGACCGAAAGTTCGAACGAACATTAGAACCCTATTAAATACAATGGATGCGAACGTTCGAATTCTAAAGTGCTAATTATAACAACTATTATGCATGTTATTGTCCTAAAAAGGGTTTGGGAACCCGGGTTCTGCACCAGGGGACATGTATCAATGCAAAAAGAAGTTTTAAAAACGGTCGTTTTTCGGGAGCAGTCATTTTAATGATGCATAAAGTGAAAAAAAAAAAGTCAAATATTCCTTTAAATATCGTACCTGGGGGGTGTCTAAAGTATGCCTGTGAAGTGCCACGTGTTTCCCGTGTTTAGAACTGTCCCTGCACAAAATGACACTTCTAAAGGAAAAAAAAGCCATTTAAAACTGCTTGCGGCTTTAATGTAATGTCTGGTCCCGGTAATATGGATGAAATTCTTTAAGAAAAATGGCATAGCTACCCCATGACCCCCCCCCTACCCCAGCCCATTACCAGCCCCTTTGGGTCTTGTATGGATATTAAGGGGAACCCCGCACATAAAATAAAAAAGGCCCTATATACTCTGAACAGCCCTATACAGGCGGTGCATACAAGACAGGGACTGTAGGTTTGTTCTTATGTAGAGTCTGTTTGTAATTTTGAACAGGTACATTGTTGAAGTGTAGCTCCAGACCAAAAATCTATTTTTAAACTTTTTGGAAAACATAGGTAAGGGTTATCACCCCTGTAACATTTGTTTTGCTGTCTGTGCCCCTGTTCAGAACATTTCACCTCACTTTCCGTCCCAATGACAACTCTTTTTGAAATGTGGTCTTTTTCTTGAAACAAGGATTGCTGATAAAGCATCAGTACAGAGGAGACACCTTTCTCCCATATTTATTCTTACAGGAGAGAATTTTCCTTCCTAGTGGTAGATTTCCTCTCACTTCCTGTTGTCTTCTTGCGTTTGCAAGTAGGTGTCGTTTGTAAGTTGGATGTTTGAAAGTAGGGACCTGCCGTATATACTCTGCAGAAATAGGCCCCTTAGTTGTTGGTGTTGGCACAACACTGTAAGCACTCACAGTTACTCTTGGTTGGTGCTGGAACGCCCTGCTGTCAACTATTATATCAGGAATTTTAATTACATATAATTGTTGAACAGTGGTAGTAAAAATTGGGCCTTTGATGGTGGTGCTGGTGCCACAACACTGTAAGCCCTGACAGTTACTCTTGGTGGGTGCAGCAATGGGCCCTGCTGTGAATTATTAGATCAAGAATTGTAATTACATGCCCCTGTTGAACAGGGGCTGAAAAATTGGGCCTTAGGCACTGGTGGCACAACACTGCAACCCCTCACAGATACTGTACTTGGAGCACAGCAATGAGCCCTGTTGCAAAGTATTGCTTCAAAAATTGTAATGACACGCCCCTGTTAAACAGGGGCTGAAAAATTGGGCCTTAGGCACTGGTGGCACAACACTGCAACTCCTCACAGATACTGTACTTGGAGCACAGCAATGAGCCCTGTTGCAAAGTATTGCTTCAAAAATTGTAATTACACGCCCCTGTTAAACAGGGGCTGAAAAATTGGGCGTTAGGCACTGGTGGCGGCACCCATAAACAAAAATGATCTTACAAGCTATCATCATCAATCGTATCATTGAGGACTCGGAGGAGGAGGATAGCCAGTCAACATAACAGCACAGGCACTCAGCATCAGCATCAGTCTTGAAGGGATGTGACATGTTAAAATCAATTAGTCTGTTATATCAGCATCAGGTGTGTGGTAGCTGGTGGTGATCCAAGACTGGTTCATCTTGATGAAAGTCAGTCGATCAACCGAGTCGGTGGACAGGCGCACCCTGTGATCCGTGACAAATCCTCCAGCAGCACTGAATGTGCGTTCCGAAAGAACGCTGGATGCAGGACAGGCCAGTAGCTCAATTGCATACTGTGCAAGCTCTGGCCAGTGATCCATCCTCAAGACCCAGTAAGCCAGAGGATTTTCGGTGGGGAAGGTGTCCAAGTCTGACCTTGCCCCTAGATATTCCTGCACCATGTTTATCAGACGCTGGCGATGGTTGCTGGAACCGATCATACTTTGGGGCTGCGGACTAAAGAATTGTCTGAACGCATCGGTCAGACGGCCACCTTCCCCACCGCTCCTTCTTTGACTGGCCGAAGCCTCAGCAACTCGTTGTCCAGGACCAGGAGTTTGCAACCTCCCAGTCTCTGGGAACGCGTTGCACAGACCTTTCTGCAAGGCCTCCCGGAGTTGTCTCATCCTCTGCTCCCTCTGCGACGGTAACATAAGGTCCGCAACCTTACCCTTGTACCGTGGATCAAGGAGAGTGGCCAGCCAGTAATGGTCCCTCTCCTTGATCCGAAGAATACGAGGATCCTTCCGCAGACTTTGCAAGATCAGGGAGGCCATGCAGCGTAGGTTTGCTGAGGCATTCGCTCCGGAGTCCTCTGGGTCACTAAGGACGACATGATCCGCAGCCACCTCCTCCCAGCCACGTACAAGTCCACTGGTTTCTTGGGACTGTAAATCATCCCTAAAAGACTGCTGCTGATGATGCTGAGTGCCAGCCTCCACCTCCATGCTGACACAATCCTCCTCCTCCTCCTCCTCCTCCTCCTCCTCCTCTTCCTGTGCGATGGGTGGGACAGAAGGAACACTGTCTGGGTAAAGGGGGCCTTGAGAGGCAAGGAAGTCCTCCTCTTCCTGCCTCTGTTCTGCCTCAAGTGCCCTGTCCATTATTCCACGCAGCGTGTGCTCCAACAGGTGGACAAGAGGTACAGTGTCACTGATGCATGCACTGTCACTGCTCACCATCCTCGTGGCCTCCTCAAATGGTGCCAGGACAGTGCATGCATCCCTGATCATGCCCCACTGGCGTGGAGAAAAAAAACCAAGCTCCCCTGACCCTGTCCTGGTGCCGTAGTCGCACAGGTACTCATTGATGGCCCTCTGCTGCGTGTGCAGCCGCTGCAGCATGGCCAACGTTGAGTTCCACCTGGTGGGCATGTCACATATAAGGCGGTTCTTGGGCAGGTTCAACTCCTTTTGCAGCTCAGCCAGGCGAGCACTGGCATTATAAGATCTGCGGAAATGCACACAGACTTTCCTGGCCTGCCTCAGGACATCCTGTAAGCCCGGGTACCTGCCCAAGAAGCGCTGCACCACCAGGTTAAGGACGTGAGCCACACAGGGCACATGGGTCAGTTGTCCCTGTCGGAGGGCGGAGAGGAGGTTGGTGCCATTGTCGCAAACCACCATTCCTGGCTTAAGCTGGCGTGGCGTCAACCACCTCTCGGCCTGGCCCTGCAGAGCAGACAGGACCTCTGCCCCAGTGTGGCTTCTGTCCCCCAAACACACCAGCGCAAGCACGGCATGGCATCTTTTTGCCTGCGTACTTGCGTAGCCCCGTGAACGGCTACGGAGCACCGCTGGTTCATAGGACAAACCACAGGAAGAGGCCATGGAGGAAGAAGAAGAGGAGGGGGTGGAGGAGAGAGGTGTGTCACAACCAGTAGTAGCATTTTGGAGGCGTGGCGGTGGGACAACCTCCAACACTACTGCACCTTGTCCTGAATCCTTCCCAGCTGCCAAAAGAGTGACCCAATGGGCCGTGAAAGAAAGGTAACGTCCCTGTCCATGCCTGCTGGACCATGAGTCAGCGGTAATATGCACCTTACCGCTGACCGCCCTGTCCAGCGAGGCCAAGACATTGCCTTCCACATGCCGGTAGAGAGCCGGAATAGCCTTCCGTGAGAAAAAGTGGCGTTTGGGAACCTGCCACTGAGGAACTGCACATTGCACAAACTCACGGAAGGGGGCCGAGTCTACCAACTGAAAAGGCAGCAGTTGAAGCACTAGCAATTTAGCCAAGCTAGCATTCAACCGCTGGGCATGTGGATGGCTGGGAGTGAACTTCTTTCGACGGTCCAGCAGCTGGGGCAGGGAAATTTGCCTGCTAGAATCGGACGTCGGTGTACTGCTAGCAGAGTGGGCGCAAGTACTTGGCTGTGACACACCTAATTCTACACCTTCATTCCTCTCAGTGCATGTTTCAGAGAGGACTGAAGTTATAGTGGGGTTGGAGATCCCAGCTGATGCGGTGCAAGGAGAGGTCCGCTTTGTTCTTTGGTGTGGGTCTTTGAGGTAGGCTTGCCAACGAGCTGCATGGCAGGTCAACATATGTCTGGTCAGGCATGTGGTACCCAAGTGGCTGATGTTTTGGCCACGCGATATACGCTTGAGACATATGTTGCAAACAGCAGCTGTGCGATCTGATGCACTAGCCTCAAAAAAGGCCCACACCAAAGAACTTTTTGAATGACGGGCAGAGGCAGCGCCCTGCACAGGCGGAGCTCTGCGGTGTGATTCCGTCGGTGTACTGCCCTTACGCTGGCCACCAAAGGGCATCCTGCCTCGTTGGAGATGTGCCTCCTCCTCATCCTCCTCCTCCTCCTCTCTCCTATTAGGCACCCACGTGGAGTCAGTGACCTCATCATCCCCTCCCTCCTCATCACTGGAGCCAATCTGGCAGTATGCTGCAGCTGCTGGAACATGACTGCCAGATTGGTGTCCTTCTTGAGCATCCCCTCTGTCTGCTCTCACGCTACTGCCTTCCTCTAGCTGGGTTTCATCATCAGACCCTTCGAAACGCTGGGCATCCTCCTGGAGCATGTACCCAACACTGTGCTGAAACAGTTCGGGGGACTCCTCAGGAGGAGGACATGGTGGGTCTAGGGAAGGAGTGACTGATGATTTGTCTGACATTGATACCAGGGAAGACGACGCTTTGGCAGCTGCTTTTCCAGTACCCTGAGCCTGGGTGAGAGAGGATGAGGAGGAGGAGGAGGGCTTGGTCATCCACTCTACCAAGTCTTCGGCATGATGTGGCTCAACATGTCCAGCTGCCGAAAAGAAGGACAAGCGTGTCCCATGGCCATGTGCTGATGACAATGCACCGCGTCCACGACCAGCACTGTTGCCCCCAGACACAGAGCCTGCTTGCCCTCTTTTATTGCCTCCTGACTGTCTGCCTCTCCTTGTTTGCCTTCCAGACATTCTAATAGATGGCCTGCAGGGAGATGGGAAAAAAGCAATAAGGGCTACCTTCAGGTGTCCTTCTCTGTCCCTTGAAACAAGGACTTTCACAGTGAAAGAAACTGACACTCTCCCTACCTACAGTTTTCTGTCCCTAGAAAAAATATTTTTTTTAAGCACAATATAGCACAAGAACAATTCACTCACTGTCCTTACAGGTCCCTGGAAACAAGGACTTGCAGAGTGAAAGAAAAAAAACACTCTCCCTACCTACAGTTTTCTGTCCCTAGAAAAAATGTTTTTTTAATCACAATATAGCACTAGGACAATTCACTCACTGTCCTTACAGGTCCCTGGAAACAAGGACTTGCAGAGTGAAATAAACTGACACTCTCCCTACCTACAGTTTTCTGTCCCTAGAATAAATGTTTTTTTTAAGCACAATATAGCACAAGGACAATTCACTCACTGTCCTTACAGGTCCCTGGAAACAAGGACTTGCAGAGTGAAAGAAAAAAAACAAACACTCTCCCTACCTACAGTTTTCTGTCCCTAGAAAAAATGTTTTGTTTTAATCACAATATAGCACAAGGACAATTCACTCACTGTCCTTCCAGGTCCCTGGAAACAAGGACTTGCAGAGTGAAATAAACTGACACTCTCCCTACCTACAGTTTTCTGTCCCTAGAATAAATGTTTTTTTTAATCACAATATAGCACAAGGACAATTCACTCACTGTCCTTACAGGTCCCTGGAAACAAGGACTTGCAGAGTGAAATAAACTGACACTCTCCCTACCTACAGTTTTCTGTCCCTAGAATAAATGTTTTTTTTAAGCACAATATAGCACAAGGAGAATTCACTCACTGTCCTTACAGGTCCCTGGAAACAAGGACTTGCAGAGTGAAATAAACTGACACTCTCCCTACCTACAGTTTTCTGTCCCTAGAAAAAATGTTTTTTTTAATCACAATATAGCACAAGGGCAATTCACTCACTGTCCTTCCAGGTCCCTGGAAACAAGGACTTGCAGAGTGAAATAAACTGACACTCTCCCTACCTACAGTTTTCTGTCCCTAGAATAAATGTTTTTTTTAAGCACAATATAGCACAAGGACAATTCACTCACTGTCCTTACAGGTCCCTGGAAACAAGGACTTGCAGAGTGAAAGAAAAAAAACACTCTCCCTACCTACAGTTTTCTGTCCCTAGAAAAAATGTTTTTTTTAATCACAATATAGCACAAGGACAATTCACTCACTGTCCTTCCAGGTCCCTGGAAACAAGGACTTGCAGAGTGAAATAAACTGACACTCTCCCTACCTACAGTTTTCTGTCCCTAGAATAAATGTTTTTTTTAAGCACAATATAGCACAAGGACAATTCACTCACTGTCCTTACAGGTCCCTGGAAACAAGGACTTGCAGAGTGAAAGAAAAAAAACACTCTCCCTACCTACAGTTTTCTGTCCCTAGAATAAATGTTTTTTTAAGCACAATATAGCACAAGGACAATTCACTCACTGTCCTTACAGGTCCCTGGAAACAAGGACTTGCAGAGTGAAAGAAACTGACACTCTCCCTACCTACAGTTTTCTGTCCCTAGAATAAATGTTTTTTTAAGCACAATATAGCACAAGGACAATTCACTCACTGTCCTTCCAGGTCCCTGGAAACAAGGACTTGCAGAGTGAAAGAAACTGACACTGTCCCTACCTACAGTTTTCTGTCCCTAGAATAAATGTTTTTTTTAAGCACACTATAGCACAAGCACAAAACACACTGACACTCTCCCTACCTATCCTTCTCTTTCCCTAAACTAAAGGAATCCAGGTTAAGCAAGAAAGAAATAACAGTCACTGTCCCTGCCTATGCTGCTCTATCCCTGCTCCGGAACACACTACACTAGGCCGCCGTGCTGGCGGCCTTTTATAGTGTGGGGCGTGTACTAAACACCCTCAGCAATAATTGGCCACAGGCATCCTGCCTGTGGCCAATCATTGCTCTCCTCGCTGCCGGCGCTGTGATTGGCCAAGCATGCGGGGTCACAGTGCATGCTTGGCCAATCACAGCGCCTGGATGACACTGCGATGGCGTAGTGCATTGTGGGCCGTTCGCGTCACTCGAATTTGGCGCGAACGGCCCAAATCGTTCGATCTTCGTCGAACGATCGAACAGCCGATGTTCGAGTCGAACGTATGTTCGACTCGAACACGAAGCTCATCCCTACTCATGGCAAATAACTCTCTGAGGATATTAAAAAAAGCATTGTTTCTCTACTTAAAGGCTAAGTTCACTTTTGTTTTTCTAAAATCCAGCTCCCCGATATACCAGTAATGTACCTCTGTTGCACAAAAATAGAAGTTTTCTTTGGTTTCGAAGACCAGGCCTCGCCTCCATCCATGGCTGTAGTTTGCAGATCACTTCAGAAACTTCCTAGTAGACAGAGGACAGACACACAGGACAGACCAGCCAGTATGACCCAGGAAAAAGATTACCAGCTGTCCTCATTAGCACACATTCACACATCAACTAAGTTTTCACAGCACCACCGGCATTCCTCCATGTGTGAATTTGCCTGACTTTCCCAAGGTCCCTTCTGATGGGCTCAGGGTGCATGCTAAATTCCCTGGGGCCACATGCAGCTCATGGGACATCCCTGATGTAGTGGAAGTGCCTGCCTAATTGGATACAGAGTGATTGGATTGATGGTGTCTCCTTCTATTATATAGTTTTGGTAAATCTAAAGGAGATTGTACAATCAGATTGTACAGTGTATGGCCACATTTATACACCTAAAATTACCTAGTTGCACTTTCAGTGTCATTAATTGTTAGCGGCACACCAAACACAGAAGAAAACATACATTTTGCCACATGAAGAAACAGGTGACAAATGCAGTAACAAATTTACAAAAAATTTCTATGGGCTACTTTGCCAGGTGGAGCGCAGCCCATTGAAATCGACTGGCTGCCCTATGTGTGTCACTGGAAAAACGAGCCAAAAAACATACACAATCCCACAACTGTAGGTGTGAATGGGGCCTGAAAGTGAAATTGGTGCGTTTACAGAAGAACAATGAGGCTCCATTCACATCTGTGCGTTTCCAAGCGCATGACAAACTGCACAAAAAATGTGTGCTTTGCCAATGCGTTTCATAAATGCTGCAAATGTGCATCGTGTTTGTGTTGTCATCACATGTTAAAGGCTCCCCGTTTACTATAACCTTTGGGTGATGGGTGTCTTGCTGTAAGGTACCTGTGATAGGTAGTGTCCGAAGTGGAACTTGTGTGCTGAGGATTCAGGCGAAAACGTAGTCAGGCAGATTAGGTTGGAAACAGATCAGGCAAAATGGTACACGATCGAAATCCAGAGAGTGGTCAGGCAGGCAAAGGTCATACACAAGCTGGCAGTGAAGTACAAAATCAGCAGGCTGGAGAGTAGTCAGGAATTCAGGCAGAAGTTCAACACGAAAATCAGGATCAAAAAGCAGTCACAACATCCAGGGAGCTATTCCACACAAACAGGCGCTGAGAGATAGCATCACTTCCTTTTTAAGGGCTGCTTTGATTGAAAATTGTCCACAGCTGGCAGCAGGTGGGGCTAGTGAGTCCAAGGTAATGTTTAACACTGAGAGGACATTTCCAAAAGTCCAGATCTGCTCAGTAGCGCAACAGGTAAGGCTGCAGCTTTGGGACCAGGAAGATCCCGGTTCAAATACACCCAGGTACATGACAGGGCCCCCTCCCCAGTGGACCCCTCCGGGGGCCTAGCAGGGCTTAGTGGGAAAGGAGGCATGGAAGTCTCGAATAAGAGAAGGGGCATGCAGATCTTTGGCTGGAACCCAGGAACGGTCTGTGACAGGATATCCCTTCCAATGAACCAGATACCGAAGGCCACGACCCTGTCTTCTAGAATCAAGAATCTTGGAGACTTCAAACTCATTTTGTCCATCAACAAGAACAGGAGGAGGTAGCTGTTGCGTTCTGGAGTAGCGATTGAAAATTGCTTTTTTGAGGAGGGAAACGTGGAACACAGGATGAATTCGGAGAGAGGAGGGTAATTTCAACCGATAGGAGACTGGCCCGACTCGAGCAATAATTCTGTAAGGACCAATGAATCGAGGGCCCAATTTGGTAGAAGGTTGTTTCAGTCTCACATATTTGGTTGATAGCCAAACTCTGTCCCCCACCACATATGGAGGAATATGGCGTCTTCGTTTGTTGGAAAAAAGTGCATACTTGCCTGCTGACTTCCGTAGTAATAAGCAAATCTTTTTCCAATGTAGCAGAATATTTTTAACCCGCTGATCTGCTGCTGGTACACCAGAAGAAGGCTGAAGTAGGGGAAAAGTCTGAGGGTGATAGCCTAGGGCTGCGTAGAATGGTGTGGTATGAAGAGCACTGTGCCAACGGGAATTAATTGCGAACTCAGCTAAAGGCAAATACTCAGACCAGTTGGAGTGTAAGGCATTGACATAATGTCGAAGATAGGTTTCTAGGGTCTGGTTCATGCGTTCGGTTTGACCATCTGTTTGAGGGTGATGTGAGGTAGAGAGTGAAAGCGTTACTCCCAGTTTCTTGCAGAACGCTCTCCAGAATCGGGAAACAAACTGGGATCCGCGGTCTGAGACGACATTGGTAGGTATGCCATGATATCTCACAATATGGGAAAGGAAGAGAGTAGACAGTGCTTCCGCTGTAGGTAATCCCGGGAGCGGCACAAAATGAGACATTTTTGAAAAGCGATCCACTATGACCCATATAGCAGTCATGCCCTCGGACTTGGGTAAGTCTGTAATGAAGTCCATAGTCAAATGGGTCCAAGGCTGACGAGGTGCTGAAAGTGGTTGTAACAGTCCAGTAGGCAATGTACGGGGTACTTTATTAGCAGCACAAGTTGGGCAGGCAGCCACATAGTCAGTAACATCCCTTTTCATATGAGGCCACCAGACATGACGCTGCAAGGTCTTAAGAGTGATGGTGACACCAGGATGACCAGATAAAACACCATCATGTGCCCAGAGGAGTACAGGTTTTCTGAGGCTAGGGGCTACGAACAGGCGACCTGGTGGTATCTTCAAGCCTTGGGGAACACAATTCTGGGTTTCTTGTAACTGTTGGGAAAGAGCCGTAGAGATCTGTGCGACAATTTTGTGAGGTGGGATTATATACTGCTCGGTTGGTTGGTCTTCTTCAGAGGTAGCAAACTGTCTGGAAAGAGCATCGGCTTTCTTGTTTTTATGCCCAGGAACATAAGAAAGAACAAAATTAAAACGGGAGAAAAACAGAGCCCATCGAGCCTGACGTGAGTTCAAACGTCTTGCAGTCTGAAGGTACAGTAGGTTTTTATGGTCAGTGAGGATAGAAAAAGGTTTGGGAGCCCCTTCCAGAAGATGTCGCCATTCAGACAATGCCAATTTGATGGCCAGTAGTTCTCGATTCCCAACATCGTAATTCATCTCCGCTGGAGAAAACTTTCTAGAAAAAAATGCTACTGGATGGATTCTACCAGACTTAGGCTGTCTCTGGGAGAGCACGGCACCTGCTCCTACCTCAGAGGCATCAACCTCAACTATGTACTGGAGATCGGGATTTGGATGCTGAAGAATTGGAGCTTTGCTGAACATGTCTTTTAATTGCTGGAAAGCCAATTCTGCTTCTGAGGACCATACCTTGCAATTTGTACCTTTCTTAGTCATAGCAGTAAGGGGGGCCACAATGGAGGCAAAACCTTTGATGAAGCGTCTGTAGTAATTTGCGAACCCTAGAAAGCTTTGGAGCCCTCTTAAAGTGGTCGGTTGGGGCCATTGCAAGACAGCGGAAAGTTTTTGAGGGTCCATTTGGAAACCGGCAGCACTTATAATGTATCCAAGGAAAGGAATACGGCTTTGATGGAAACTGCATTTCTCAATCTTCGCGTAAAGATGGTTTTCTCTCAGTCGTTGCAATACCTGCTTTACATGCGAGATGTGCTCTAGATGAGTCTTGGAAAAGATTAAAATGTCGTCCAAGTAGATGATCACAAAACTGTTGCTGAAATCATGAAAAATTTCATTCATGAAACGTTGGAAGACAGCAGGGGCGTTACACAACCCAAATGGCATAACCAGATATTCAAAATGTCCATTACGAGTGTTGAATGCTGTCTTCCACTCGTCCCCGTCTTTAATTCGAATTAGATTATAAGCCCCTCGTAGGTCTAGCTTGGAGAAGATAACAGCCCCCTTAAGTACATCAAACAGTTCAAGAATGAGAGGCAAAGGGTAGGAGTCTTTTACAGTGATTTGATTTAACCCTCGATAGTCTATGCATGGTCAAAGACCCCCATCTTTTTTTTCAACAAAGAAAAAACCTGCCCCTACTGGAGAAGAAGAGGGTCGGATAAAACCTCTTTCCAAGTTGTCTTTTACGTATTCCTCCATGGATTTTTGTTCAGGCAAAGACAGGGGATAGGTCCTTCCTTTGGGAAGAGGTGCTCCATGAATCAATTTAATTGCACAGTCAAAAGAACGATGTGGAGGTAAAACCTCTGCCTTTTGCTTGCAAAATACGTCTGCAAACGCATGGTATTCATGAGGCAAGGTAGGTGGGATGGCCACGGAAGCCAACATACAAGCAGGAAGTCTTTTGGGTTGAGACAAACAGTTTGAATGACAGAACGACCCCCAAGAGGTTAGTTCTCCATTTTCCCAATCAAAAGAAGGGTTATGTTGTTGTAACCATGGGTAACCAAGGATAACAGGCAGAAGTGGAGAATCAATAAGAGACAAGACAACTTCCTCTTTGTGGAGTACGCCTACCTGAAGGGTGATTGTTATAGTCTCAAATTTTACAATGCCATCTCCCAAGGGTTGTCCATTCACGGTGGTAATGTTCAGGGGTCTAGATTTTGGAACAAATGGGATATTATTTTTTTTAGCAAAAGTGTAGTCCAAGAATATGCCAGCAGCTCCAGAATCCACAAAAGCCTCACAGGAGACAAGTTTAGAGGGTAAATGGATAATTGCAGGAATGGTAATCTTGGTCTTGGAGGATATACCTGTAAGGTCTAAGCCAGCTCCTCCAACACTGGTTAGACCCTGCCTTTTACTGGATGGGAAGGGCAGACAGATAATAAATGTCCTTTAAGTCCACAGTATAGGCATAGGCCCAATGCACGCCTCCTTTGTTTCTCAGTTAGGTGGAGACGGCTTACATCCATGGGTTCCACAGGTGTCTGGGGTTCAACTGAGATTTCAGGTTCTGGCTGAGGTGGTGCTTGGAAGTTAGGGGCCAAACGGTAGACTGGCCGAGGAAACTTGCGAGTTCTAAGTCTCTCTTGGCACCTTTCATGATACCGGACATCCAGACGAACACAGAGCTCTATGAATTTCTCTAGGTCTTCTGGGGAATCCTTATAGACTAATTCGTCTTTGATGCGATCTGCAAGACCTTTTCGGAAGGCTGCACGTAATGCCCTTGAGTCCCAAGTAGTCTCAGCAGCAAGGGTACGAAACTCAATAGCATATTGTGCCACAGACCTGGTGCCTTGTTGCATGTCCAAGAGTGAGTACTCAGCTGCAGAAGCTCTATCTGGCTTGTCAAATACAGTCTGGAGAGAAGCCAGAAATTTGTCAGCGTCTTGCAGCACAGGATCATTGCGTTCCAGATAAGGAGAGACCCAGGCCAGGGCCTTCCCCTTTAACAAGGAAATTACAAAAGTCACTTTGGCAGAAGAAGTGCTAAAGGTCCCAGGGTTGTTGCGGAAATGCAAACGGCAAACATTTAAAAAGCCTCTGCAGTCCTCAGTATCACCACCAAATTTGTCAGGCATAGGAAGTTTGGGTGGTACAGAAGAGGTGGTTTGGATCGTAGCAGGAGTAGGATCCAGAGTCTGGACCGTTGCAGAGGAAGCAGACAAACAAGATTTAAGCATAGTACAAAGTTCATCTAACTTGGCGTCCAGGGAAGAAAGATGCTGTTCATGAGCTCCAATCAATTGTCCCTGACGTGAAATCGCCTTAACAATCTCAGCAGGGTCCACTGTCATTGTGGCCCGTTTGTAATGCAAGGTACCTGTGATAGGTAGTGTCCGAAGTGGAACTTGTGTGCTGAGGATTCAGGCGAAAACGTAGTCAGGCAGATTAGGTTGGCAACAGATCAGGCAAAATGGTACACGATCGAAATCCAGAGAGTGGTCAGGCAGGCAAAGGTCATACACGAGCTGGCAGTGAAGTACAAAATCAGCAGGCTGGAGAGTAGTCAGGAATTCAGGCAGAAGTTCAACACGAAAATCAGGATCAAAAAGCAGTCACAACACCCAGGGAGCTATTCCACACAAACGGGCGCTGAGAGATAGCATCACTTCCTTTTTAAGGGCTGCTTTGATTGAAAATTGTCCACAGCTGGCAGCAGGTGGGGCTAGTGAGTCCAAGGTAATGTTTAACACTGAGAGGACATTTCCAAAAGTCCAGATCTGCTCAGTAGCGCAACAGGTAAGGCTGCAGCTTTGGGACCAGGAAGATCCCGGTTCAAATACACCCAGGTACATGACACTTGCCTAATCTCTTTTTTGTGTTTATTCCTCATCTTGGCGGCTAACACACAGAAAACTGCAATAACGCACCATCCGCCGCTCCAAAAATAGTTCTGGAGCGTCTCTGGGGCGATTGTTGCGCGTAGGGAAATCTATTCAAGTGAATGGGCTGCCCTATGCGCGACAAGTGAAAACACTTCAAAACACACAAAGCAAGGGGGCGTGGCTTGCGCGTACACGGAGATGGCCGCTTGACCTGTGAGCTCCGCCAACCAGACCGGACAAATAGCGAATACAGGACGATATCGCTGCAACATCGAGCCCTACGGTACCACAAAAGACCCCTCCACAGGTCCGCCGACATGATGTCCCGCAAACGGATCCAGGACAGAGGCCTGAAACGGCTGGAATCCTTCTCCTTCCAGCCTCGCCGCCGCAACCAAGATGGCGCCGCCGGAGCCTCAGCAAAACACTCTCTAAGATTCCCAGACCCGGGAGCTCATCCACAAAAAATTAATGCTGGATTGCATGCCTCTCTAACTCCGGACACCTCACCTGCAACCCCGGTGTCACAGAGCCCGGCGAAATCGAGGATGCGGATGGATCTCTCGGACCAGGCCTCAGACACAGTGAGTACAGGCCTGCACAATGACTCTGCTATTTCCTCACTACAGTCATCCATTGCACAATTCCCCACATCAGGCCAACCGGTCCTAGACACCACTATGAAGGACATGCTAGTTTCACTGCAATCCTCCCTCATGTCTAACTTGTCTTCAGTGATCAATAGATTCTCATTGGAAATGAAACACATGGACAATAGGGTGCAGTTTATAGAAACCAAAATGGAGGAGTGTACTGAGACAGTTAATGAATTAGTAGATGCATACAATGATCAGAAAGATGAGTCTCTCTGGATCAAAGCGAAGCTCGCGGATCTTGAGGACCGCTCCAGGCGCAATAACGTCAAGATACGCGGGATCCCTGAGTCAGTCCAACCCAAAGAGCTGCACAAATTTGCTACCACCATGTTTTCTAGCATGCTACCAGAGCTATCCCCCATTGAGCTCACAATTGACCGCATACATAGACTGCCTAAGCCCCGCCATCTAGAAGCGGATATTCCCAGAGATGTGCTTCTGCGTGTACATTTTTTCCAAGCGAAAGAACAAATCCTCATGAAAGCTAGGGAATTAGCGCCACTTCCAGCGCCATATTCTGACATCCAACTATTTGCTGACCTATCTCAATATACGCTCCAATTGAGACGACAACTAAAAACCGTCACTAAAGCTTTGAATAATCACAAAATTGTTTACAAATGGCACCATCCAGCGACAATCATGGTTACTTACAATGGTATACCCCACACCATCTCCACCCTGGAAGGGGGTTTGAAATTACTGCAAGCATGGGGAATACTTCCGGATTCCTCCCACAATCAACCAGATTCTATGGATACACCGAATCCATTCACCTTTGGTCTCGGCAAGGAGAATAACAAATCGAACCGCCGATAATAGAATAGCCCAAATCACTACAACAAGCGACTGTACTAGTCCGGTCTGGTCATGCGCTTATCCATCTGCTCACTGAACTTTCCCCCACTTTCAGTCAGCCGCTCACCCGAGCAGATTTCTGCTGACACACCTGTGTGAAGTTTGAGTTTATTTTGTTCCTTCCTTTTGTTCTTAGTATTCTAATATTTTTTATTCCTGTTTGCTTATTTCTAGTTCTAAACACAGTAGACTGTTGTAAATCCAATCTAACCTGTTTTGTCCCTATATAGAACCAGGAACTGATTGTCTGTCTACTCTATCACAACTCTAACAACAACCTTCTTGTCCACACTGACCATATTCTTGGACTTTGAATCAGCATCACTCCCCAACTGTGAGTACCTGCATCACCCCTAAATCACACCTCCACTTGACATGGGGTTAACCGTACTCTCTCTCAACGCCAGGGGACTAAACCATCCTGTCAAACGTGCCTCCCTATGGAAATTGGCGATAGCACATAACTGTGACATACTTTGTGTCCAAGAAACTCACTTTGCTCTGGACGCGCCCCCTATCTGCAAACACAACCAATTTCCCCATGTGTTCCGATCCTCCTTTACCAAAAAGCAACGCGGTGTACTGATTGCTATCAGACACACTGTTCTCTTCAACCTGCTGAGCTGTGTCACTGACTCGGAAGGGCGGTATATCTTTCTGGTATGCACAATTAACAATGTACCTTACACACTGGTCTCAATATATGCCCCGAACTATGGCCAGATGTCCTTCCTTAAAAAGTCACTGCGGGCAGCCCGACAAATCCAACAAGGACATTTACTCATGTGTGGAGACTTTAATATGGTCCCAAATAACTCCATGGACTCTACTGCAGGAGCTAAAAGATGTACTTCACCTCTAGATAAGTTTATTAACTCTAATGACTTGTATGACGTGTGGAGGTGTTGTCATGCGAGCGAGAGGGATTACACGTTCCTTTCGCCGCGTCACAACACCTACTCACGGATTGATTTATTTTTGACGGAGAGTAAATTGTTACAAAAGGTTTCAAATTCTATCATTCACACCACCACCTGGTCAGACCATGCCCCTATTAGCATTACCATTTCTGATGACTTTCATCAACCCAACTCCTTTGTATGGAGGGTCAACAACTATCTCCTTAACACACCTTGCTATTCCAAACCTATTAAACAACACCTAGAAGAGTACTTTTCGCTCAATCAGACATCTGTATCTGACTCGCTGGTGGTGTGGAACGCCCACAAGGCAGTTATACGAGGGGTATTCCTCCAAATGGGAGCTAGAGCTAAAAAGAAAAGAACCCAGCGATTAGATGACCTCACATCTGCAATAGCCACTACTGAATCCCAAAACAAAATTAATCCCTCTCCACTCCTTACGTCTAAACTTTTCTCTCTACGTCACGAACTAAGGGCCCTTCTTCTAGAAAAATGCGCAAAATCATATAGGTTACTTAAAGCTACTTCATACACCACAGGAAATAAGGCAGGGAAAGCGATGTCCCTACGAGTTAAGGGTTACAGATCCAAAACGAAAATACAATATCTACGACACCCTCACACAAACGAGAAACTCCTTAAACCTCAGGCCATAGCGGACGCCTTCAGTACGTACTATGGAGATCTTTACAATCTCAAGAATGACCCCACTACTAAGCAACGCTCCCCGGTAGAGATCCAAACATTCCTGGAAGACTTGAAACTCCCAACTGTATCGCCCCAACAACTCTCAGACCTAAACTCCCTATTCACAACCTCCGAAATACTGTCATTGATAGACAATTTGCCCAATTCTAAATCTCCAGGACCTGACGGTTTCACCGGGGAATACTACAAACAATTCAAACACATATTAGCCCCCACAATGTGCCAATCGTTCAACCTAGCCACTTCCTCCGCATCTCTCCCTTCTGAAATGCTCAAGGCCATGGTGGTGACCCTCCCTAAACCAGGAAAAGAACCCACATCTCCAAAAAACTTCCGACCCATCTCATTACTCAACCTAGATTTAAAAATTTACGTGAAACTTATAGCAAATAGACTAGAAAATATAATACCCTCCCTTATTTCAGCAGACCAATCGGGTTTTACTAAAGGCCGTCAAGCTTCAGATGCCACTAGAAGAATGATTAACATCATACATCATGTAGAAAAGAAAAAACTACCTGCACTCCTACTTTCCCTAGACACCGAAAAGGCATTTGATAGGGTCCATTGGGGATATATATCAGCGGTCCTACACAAGTTCGGTCTCACAGGGACAATTCACGATGCCATAATGGCCTTGTACTCCAACCCTTCAGCTAGAGTCTTCTCGGCAGACACCCTTTCATCACCATTCCAAATCTCCAATGGAACGAGACAAGGATGCCCACTATCACCCATAATATTTAATCTGGTCATGGAACCCTTAGCAGAAAAAATAAGACATAATAAGAAAAATCTCTGGAATACCCCTTGCTGGCTTAGAACATAAAATAAGTTTGTTTGCAGACGACGTGATCCTTATGATCTCAGACCCTGTCCGTTCCCTCCCTGGGGTCCAGAGGACGCTCGCCTGGTTTAGTGAAATTTCTTACTATAAAGTCAATGAGACTAAATCGTTCGTCCTTGATCTAGGCCTGGATAAGCCCACTAGCCAGCGACTCAAATTACAATTCCCATACGCATGGGCAGAAAATAGCATATCATACTTGGGCATTCAGCTAACTAAATCAACCAGAACCTTGTTTCCAACGAACTATCTGCCAATTCGCACCAAACTTCAAACCGACCTCACCAGGCTGGCGTCCTTTGAGTTCTCATGGATGGGACGTCATGCAGCATTCAAAATGTTCCATCTCCCCCAGATACTATACCTATTCAGAACCATTCCGATCCCTATACCACTCAGTTACTTCAAATCTTTACAAACAATCCTATCCAAATTTATTTGGCAAGGAAAGAAAGCCAGATGCGGGCATGCTCAACTAATCAAACATCGCTTAGCAGGTGGTACTGGTTACGTTGATTTTCAAGACTACTATATGGCATCTATCCGCACACAATCTAGGGAATGGCTTCTGATGTCCCCCCAACTACTTTGTGGGGGAAAATAGAATCCTCTATGGTTCCTGGAGGTAATCTTCCTTCTTGGTTATTCGCCTCCTTACTAAGAAAAACATCCCACACCCACCTACCACTGACCATGGCGGCAACGATTAAAGTCTGGTCCCGCTTCATTAAAATCTCAGCATCCCACCCCAATCAATCGAACATACCCATCCCCATAGAAACCCTGCAACATCTAATTGACTCATCCTCATACACGTCCTGGAAAAGCAAAGGCATTGTGCACATATCAGATATAATAGATAACGACATTATCAAACCATTTAATAAACTTCAACAGGAATACCTCCTCCCGCATTCTGATAGGTACCTATATATCCGCACCCGACACTGTATTGCTTCATTCACAACTTGGACATGGAAAATCCCCCAAATAGCATGGATCTTCTTTAGAACCCCCACAACTCGCAGGGGGGAATATCTTTGTTCTATAACTTATTACACCAAAAAAACACCTTCACTAGTTCTGCAGCACTATTGCGCTGGGAAAAAGACCTAGGTCAGCACTTCACTCTAGGGATGAGCCGAACACCCCCGGGTTCGGTTCGCACCAGAACCTTCGAACGGACCGAAAGTTCGCGCGAATTTTCGAACCCTATTCGTTATAATGGACGCGAACGTTCGAAATCAAAATTGCTAATTACAACGGCCAATATGCATGTTAATGTCATAAAACAGGTTTGGGGACCCGGGTCCTGCCCCAGGGGACATATATCAATGCAAAAAGAAATTTTAAAAACTAAAGTTTTTTCGGGAGCAGTCATTTTAATGATGCATAAAGTGAAAAAAAAAAAGTGAAATTTTCCTTTAAATATGGTACCTGGGGGGTGTCTAAAGTATGCCTGTGAAGTGGCATGTGTTTCCCGTGTTTAGAACTGTCCTTGCACAAAATGACATTTGTAAAGGAAAAAAAGAAGCCATTTAAAACCACTTGCGGCTTTAATGTCATGTCTTGTCCTGGCCGCCATATGGCTGAAAATCCTTGAGAAAAATGGCATGGCTACCCCATCACCCCCCCCCACCCCAGCCCCTTTGGGTCTTGTATGGATACTAAGGGGGACCCCGCACCCAAAATAAAACCCTATACCTACAACCCTATATACTCTGAACAGCAGTATATAGGTGGTGCAAACAAGACATGGACTGTAGGTTTGTTCTTAAGTAGAATCTGAACAGGTACATTATGAAGTGTAGCTACATCCCAAAAAAATCAATTTTTAAGCTTTTTGGAGAACATAGGGAGGGGTTATCACCCCTGTAACATTTGCTGTCTTTGCACATCTGTTCAGAACATGTCACCTCACTTTCCGTCCCAATGACAAATGTTTTTGGAAAAGTGGGGTTTTAATTGAAACAAGGATTGGTGATAAAGCATCAGTAGAGAGGAGATACCTTTTTCCCAAATTAAATCTAACAGGATAGAATTTTCCTTCCTAGGGGTAGATTTCCTCTCACTTCCTGTTTTCTCTTGCCGTTTGCAAGTAGGAGTCGTTTGTAAGTTGGATGTTTGAAAGTAGGGGCCTGCCGTATATACTCTGCAGAAATTTGCCCTATTAGATGTTGGTGTAGCCACAAGACTGGTGGGCACAGGAATGGGCCCTGCTGTGAGTTAATAGATCAAGATTTGTACTTGCATGCACCTGTTGAACCGGGCAGAAAAATTGGGCCTTTGGTGGTGGTGGTGGTGGTGGTGGACGGTGTTGCCACAAGACTGTAAGCCCTCACAGTTACTCTTGGTGGGTGCAGGAATGGGCCCTGCTGTGAGTTATTAGATCAAGATTTGTAATTGCATGCACCTGTTGAACAGGGCAGAAAAATTGGGCCTTTGGTGGTGGTGGTGGTGGTGGACGGTGTTGCCACAAGACTGTAGGCCCTCATAGTTACTCTTGGTGGGTGCAGGAATGGGCCCTGCTGTGAACTATTAGATCAAGATTTGTAATTACACGCCCCTGTTAAACAGGGGCTGAAAAATTGTGCCTTAGGCATTGGTGCTGGTGCCACAACACTGCAACCCCTCACAGATACTGTACTTGGAGCACAGCAGTCACACCTGTTGCGAAGCATCTTTTTAAAAAATTGTAATTACACGCCCCTGTTATACAGGGGCTGAAAAATTGTGCCTTAGGCACTGGTGCTGGTGCCACAACACTGCAACCCCTCACAGATACTGTACTCTGAGCACAGCAATGAGACCTGTTGCAAAGCATTGCCTAAAAATTGTAATTACACGCCCCAACAGGGGCTGAAAAATTGTGCCTTAGGCACTGGTGCTGGTGCCACAACACTGCAACCCCTCACAGATACTGTACTCTGAGCACAGCAGTCACACCTGTTGCGAAGCATCTTTTTAAAAAATTGTAATTACACGCCCCTGTTATACAGGGGCTGAAAAATTGTGCCTTAGGCACTGGTGTGGTGGCATGGATCATTGAGGAGGAGGAAGAGGATAGTCAGTGAACATAACAGGACAGTCACTCAGCATCAGCATAGGCAGTCTTGAAGGGATGTGACATTATAAATTATTCCGTTATATCCGCTTCAGGTGTCTGGTAGCTGGTGGTGATCCAAGACTGATTCATTTTTATGAAGGTCAGTCGATCAACCGAGTCGGTGGACAGGCGCACCCTATGATCGGTGACAAATCCTCCAGCAGCACTGAATGTGCGTTCGGAAAGAACGCTGGATGCAGGACAGGCCAGTAGCTCAATTGCATACTGTGCAAGCTCTGGCCAGTGATCCATCCTCAGGACCCAGTAAGCCAGAGGATTTTCGGTGGGAAAGGTGTCCAAGTCTGACCTTGCCCCTAGGTATTCCTGCACCATGTATATCAGACGCTGGCGATGGTTGCTGGAACCGATCATACCTTGGGGCTGCGGACTAAAAAATTGTCTGAACGCATCGGTCAGACGTCCACCTTCCCCACCGCTCCTTCTGCTACTGACCGAAGCCTCAGCAACTCGTCGTCCAGGACCAGGAGTTTGTAACCTCCCAGTTTCTGGGAACGCGTTGCACAGACCTTTCTGCAAGGCCTCCCTGAGATGTCTCATCCTCTGCTCCCTCTGCGACGGCAAGATAAGGTCCGCAACCTTACCCTTGTACCGTGGATCAAGGAGAGTGGCCAGCCAGTAATGGTCACTCTCCTTGATCCGAAGAACACGAGGATCCTTCCGCAGGCTTTGCAGGATCAGGGAGGCCATGCAGCGTAGGTTAGCTGAGGCATTCGGTCCGGAGTCTTCTGGGTCACTGAGGATGACATGATCGCCAGCCACCTCCTCCCAGCCACGTACAAGTCCACTGGTTTGTTGGGACTGTACATCATCCCTAAAAGACTGCTGCTGCTGATGCTGAGTGCCAGGCTCCACCTCCATGCTCACACAATCCTCCTCCTCCTCCTCCTCCTCTTCCTGTGTGATGGGTGGGACAGAAGGAACATTGTCTGGATAAAGGGGGCCTTGAGAGACAAGGAAGTCCTCCTCTTCCTGCCTCTGTTCTGCCTCAAGTGCCCTGTCCATTATCCCACGCAGCGTATGCTCCAACAGGTGGACAAGAGGTACAGTGTCACTGATGCATGCACTGTCACTGCTCACCATCCTCGTGGCCTCCTCAAATGGTGAGAGGACAGTGCATGCATCCCTGATCATGCTCCACTGGCGTGGGGAAAAAAAGCCAAGCTCCCCTGACCCTGTCCTGGTGCCGTAGTCGCAAAGGTACTCATTGATGGCCCTCTGCTGCGTGTGCAGTCGCTGCAGCATGGCCAACGTTGAGTTCCACCTGGTGGGCATGTCACATATTAGGCGGTTCTTGGGCAGGTTCAGCTCCTTTTGCAGCTCAGTCAGCCGAGCACTGGCATTATAAGATCGGCGGAAATGCACACAGACTTTCCTGGCCTGCCTCAGGACATCCTGTAAGCCTGGGAACCTGCCCAAGAACCGCTGCACCACCAGGTTGAGGACGTGAGCCATACAGGGCACATGGGTGAGCTGCCCCTGTCGCAGGGCGGAGAGGAGGTTGGTGCCATTATCAGAAACGACCATTCCTGGCTTAAGCTGGCGTGGCGTCAACCACCTCTCGGCCTGCCCCTGCAGAGCTGCCAGAACCTCTGGCCCAGTGTGGCTCCTGTCCCCCAAACACACCAGCGCAAGCACGGCATGGCATCTTTTTGCCTGCGTACTCGCGTAGCCCCTTGTACGCCTACGGAGCACCGCTGGTTCCGAGGACAGAGCACTCGAAGAGGACATGGAGGAAGAAGAAGAGGAGGGGGTGGAGGAGAGAGGTGTGTCACAACCAGTAGTAGCATTTTGGAGGCGTGGTGGCGGAACAACCTCCAACACTACTGCACCTTGTCCTGCATCCCTCCCAGCTGCCAATAGAGTGACCCAATGGGCCGTGAAAGAAAGATAACGTCCCTGTCCATGCCTGCTGGACCATGAGTCAGCGGTAATATGCACCTTACCGCTGACCGCCCTGTCCAGCGAGGCATGGACATTGCCTTCCACATGCCAGTAGAGAGACGGAATCGCCTTCCGTGAGAAAAAGTGGCGTTTGGGAACCTGCCACTGAGGAACCGCACATTGAACAAACTCACGGAAGGGGGCCGAGTCTATCAACTGAAAAGGCAGCAGTTGAAGTGCTAGCAATTTAGCCAAGCTAGCATTCAACCGCTGGGCATGTGGATGGCTGGGAGTATACTTCTTTCGACGGTCCAGCAGCTGGGGCAGGGAAATTTGCCTGCTACAATCGGACGTCGGTGTACTGCAAGTACTTGGTTGTGACACACCTAATTCTACACCTTCAGTCCTCTCAGAGCAGCTTTCAGAGAGGACTGAAGATATAGTGGGGATGGAGATCCCAGCTGATGAGGAGCAAGGAGAGGTCCGCTTTGTTCTTTGGTGTGGGTCTTTTATGTGTGCTTGCCAACGAGCTGCATGGCAGGTCGACATATGTCTGCTCATGCTTGTGGTGCGGCTGATGTTTTGGCCACGCGAGATACGCTTGAGACAAATATTGCAAATAGCAGTGGTGCGATCTGATGCACTCGTCTCAAAAAAGGCCCACACCAAAGAACTTTTGTGATAATGTGCAGAGGCAGCGCCCTGCACAGGCGGAGCTCTGCGGTGTGGTACAGTTGCTGTGCTGGCCTCTAGCTGGCCTCCAGGGGGCATCCTGCCTCGTTGGACATGTGACGCTGCATCCTCCTCCTCCTCCTCCTCTCTCCCTTCAGGCACCCACGTGGAGTCAGTGACCTCATCATCCCCTCCCTCTTCACCACTAGAGCAAACCTGGCAGTAAGCTGCAGCTGGTGGAACACTACTGCCAGATTGCTGTCCTTCAGCATCCCCTCTCTCTGCGCGCACACTACTGACTTCCTCAAGCTGGGTATCATCATCCGAGCCTTCGAATCGTTGGGCATCCTCCTGGAGCATGTACCCAACACTGTGCTCAAACAGTTCGGGGGACTCCTCAGGAGGACATGGTGGGTCTAGGGAAGGGGTGGCTGATGATGCCATTGAGTACGCGTTGGCAGCTGCTCTGCCAGTACCCTGAGCCTGGGTGAGAGAGGATGAGGAGGATGAGGAGGGCTTGGTCATCCATTCTACCAAGCCTTCGGCATGATGCGGCTCCACATGTCCAGCTGCCGAAAACAAAGACAAGCGTGTCCCATGGCCACGTGCTGATGACGATGCACGACCACGTCCACGGCCAGCACTGTTGTCTCTAGAAACAGAGCCTGCCTGCCCTGTGTTCTTGCCTCGGCACGCTCTGCCTCTCCTTGGCGGTCTTCCAGCCATTGTAGTCGGTAGTGTATATAGTATAAAAAATAGAACTCCTATGTGTGCTCACAACACACTGTAGGTCCTATGGGTGCTGACACTAACACACTATAGGTACTATGTGTGCTGCTGACAAGAAAATATAGGAGCTCTGTTTGCTGCCACTAACACACTAGAAGTCCTATGGGTGCTGCTGAGAAGAAAATATAGGAGCTCTGTTTGCTGCCACTAACACACTAGAAGTCCTATGGGTGCTGCTGAGAAGAAAATATAGGAGCTCTGTGTGATGCCACTAACACACTAGAAGTCCTATGGGTGCTGCTGAGAAGAAAATATAGGAGCTCTGTGTGATGCCACTAACACACTAGAAGTCCTATGGGTGCTGCTGAGAAGAAAATATAGGAGCTCTGTTTGCTGCCACTAACACACTAGAAGTCCTATGGGTGCTGCTGAGAAGAAAATATAGGAGCTCTGTTTGCTGCCACTAACACACTAGAAGTCCTATGGGTGCTGCTGAGAAGAAAATATAGGAGCTCTGTGTGATGCCACTAACACACTAGAAGTCCTATGGGTGCTGCTGAGAAGAAAATATAGGAGCTCTGTTTGCTGCCACTAACACACTAGAAGTCCTATGGGTGCTGCTGAGAAGAAAATATAGGAGCTCTGTTTGCTGCCACTAACACACTAGAAGTCCTATGGGTGCTGCTGAGAAGAAAATATAGGAGCTCTGTTTGCTGCCACTAACACACTAGAAGTCCTATGGGTGCTGCTGAGAAGAAAATATAGGAGCTCTGTGTGATGCCACTAACACACTAGAAGTCCTATGGGTGCTGCTGAGAAGAAAATATAGGAGCTCTGTTTGCTGCCACTAACACACTAGAAGTCCTATGGGTGCTGCTGAGAAGAAAATATAGGAGCTCTGTTTGCTGCCACTAACACACTAGAAGTCCTATGGGTGCTGCTGAGAAGAAAATATAGGAGCTCTGTGTGATGCCACTAACACACTAGAAGTCCTATGGGTGCTGCTGAGAAGAAAATATAGGAGCTCTGTTTGCTGCCACTAACACACTAGAAGTCCTATGGGTGCTGCTGAGAAGAAAATATAGGAGCTCTGTTTGCTGCCACTAACACACTAGAAGTCCTATGGGTGCTGCTGAGAAGAAAATATAGGAGCTCTGTTTGCTGCCACTAACACACTAGAAGTCCTATGGGTGCTGCTGAGAAGAAAATATAGGAGCTCTGTGTGATGCCACTAACACACTAGAAGTCCTATGGGTGCTGCTGAGAAGAAAATATAGGAGCTCTGTTTGCTGCCACTAACACACTAGAAGTCCTATGGGTGCTGCTGAGAAGAAAATATAGGAGCTCTGTTTGCTGCCACCAACACACTAGAAGTCCTATGGGTGCTGCTGAGAAGAAAATATAGGAGCTCTGTGTGATGCCACTAACACACTAGAAGTCCTATGGGTGCTGCTGAGAAGAAAATATAGGAGCTCTGTTTGCTGCCACTAACACACTAGAAGTCCTATGGGTGCTGCTGAGAAGAAAATATAGGAGCTCTGTTTGCTGCCACTAACACACTAGAAGTCCTATGGGTGCTGCTGAGAAGAAAATATAGGAGCTCTGTGTGATGCCACTAACACACTAGAAGTCCTATGGGTGCTGCTGAGAAGAAAATATAGGAGCTCTGTGTGATGCCACTAACACACTAGAAGTCCTATGGGTGCTGCTGAGAAGAAAATATAGGAGCTCTGTTTGCTGCCACTAACACACTAGAAGTCCTATGGGTGCTGCTGAGAAGAAAATATAGGAGCTCTGTTTGCTGCCACTAACACACTAGAAGTCCTATGGGTGCTGCTGAGAAGAAAATATAGGAGCTCTGTGTGATGCCACTAACACACTAGAAGTCCTATGGGTGCTGCTGAGAAGAAAATATAGGAGCTCTGTTTGCTGCCACTAACACACTAGAAGTCCTATGGGTGCTGCTGAGAAGAAAATATAGGAGCTCTGTTTGCTGCCACTAACACACTAGAAGTCCTATGGGTGCTGCTGAGAAGAAAATATAGGAGCTCTGTGTGATGCCACTAACACACTAGAAGTCCTATGGGTGCTGCTGAGAAGAAAATATAGGAGCTCTGTTTGCTGCCACTAACACACTAGAAGTCCTATGGGTGCTGCTGAGAAGAAAATATAGGAGCTCTGTTTGCTGCCACTAACACACTAGAAGTCCTATGGGTGCTGCTGAGAAGAAAATATAGGAGCTCTGTTTGCTGCCACTAACACACTAGAAGTCCTATGGGTGCTGCTGAGAAGAAAATATAGGAGCTCTGTGTGATGCCACTAACACACTAGAAGTCCTATGGGTGGTGCTGAGAAGAAAATATAGGAGCTCTGTTTGCTGCCACTAACACACTAGAAGTCCTATGGGTGCTTCTGAGATGAAAATATAGGAACTCTGTGTGATGCCACTAACACACTAATAGAAGTCCTATGGGTGCTGCTGAGAAGAAAATATAGGAGCTCTGTGTGATGCCACTAACACACTAGAAGTCCTATGGGTGCTGCTGAGAAGAAAATATAGGAGCTCTGTTTGCTGCCACTAACACACTAGAAGTCCTATGGGTGCTGCTGAGAAGAAAATATAGGAGCTCTGTTTGCTGCCACTAACACACTAGAAGTCCTATGGGTGCTGCTGAGAAGAAAATATAGGAGCTCTGTGTGATGCCACTAACACACTAGAAGTCCTATGGGTGCTGCTGAGAAGAAAATATAGGAGCTCTGTTTGCTGCCACTAACACACTAGAAGTCCTATGGGTGCTGCTGAGAAGAAAATATAGGAGCTCTGTTTGCTGCCACTAACACACTAGAAGTCCTATGGGTGCTGTTGGGGTGCAATGCTGTGCTAACAGCACTGCGGTTGGTACTACTGCAATACTGTACTAACAGTAAGCACGCACCAGACTAATCCCCAGCAGCAGCTAATAACACACTAACTGTGCAATCAGCAGCAATGAACGATCAATGACTTAGGTAGCAATGGTTTAGCAAAGAAATAGCCAATGGTTTAGCAAAGAAGAGCAAATCTTTCAGTATCAAGCAAAGACAGAATCAGCAGACTAATCTCTCCTAAAGCCGGAACTCATGTGACCGGGGCCGATGGCGTGGCGGCCTTTTAAATGGTGGGGCGTGTACTAAAGCCCCTGAGCTGTAATTGGCTACAGGCGTCCTGCCTGTAGCCAATTATTGCTCTCCGAGTTTCGGGCGCTGTGATTGGCCAAGCATGCGGGGTCACAGTGCATGCTTGGCCAATCATCAGCCAGCAATGCACTGCGCCGGCCGCGCCGGCCGCAATGCATTGCGGGGCCGCTCGCATCACACGAATGTGATGCGAACGGCCCAAATAGTTCTGGGCTCGACGAGCGAGCGAACGCCCGATGCTCGATTCGAACATGGGTTCGAATCGAGCACCGGGCCCATCCCTACTTCACTCCCCTCAAATGGGAAAAGGCCTGCCAATCCACCTACAAAGCAACATGCTGTTCCTCACTATGGGAACTTGCACTTAAACTGACGTACCGTTGGTACCTGCAGGGCCGGCCCTACCATGGGACCCGATGGGACCATGGTCCCAGGCGGCACTTTAAGAGGGGCGGCAACAGGGGCGCACTGCCTGAGGACAGGGCCGGATTCCCCACAAGGCCACAGAGGCCAGGCCTCGGGGCGGCAGTGAATGCAGGGGCGGCGCCGCGGCACCCCCCCCCCCTCTTCCGCTGCAGAGGAGAGAGGAGGGGGGAGAGGTGAGATGTGTCAGGACTTTCGGTAGAAACCCCCCCCCCCGCTCCTCAATCCAATCCGCATGGCAGAGGAAGGGAGGGAAAGAGGTGAGATGTCTCTACACAGGCTGCTGGAACTCTGTTAACACAGGTCACGGCCGCCACTCACTTCCCGTTGTGCAGCCGTGCCTGTTGTCAGCTCCAGGGGGAGGGCTGCAGGACTGAGCTATGTCTCGTCTCACACATAGCTTAGCCTCAGAGCACACTGGCGCTGACATCCCTCTCTCTGCACAGACAGAGGAGAGATAGAGCTCTGATCCTCCTCCTTCTGAGTCTGCCCCACCCACACTCCCATGTGAGGGCACTGGGCAGGAAGTTTGAACCCAGAAAAGTGTCAGACAGCCAGCACCTCAGCCTCCATCCTGGTAAGCTCACCCTCTCTCCTGCCTCCCAGTGTATAAAAAGGGGTGCTCTGTGGACTTTGTTAAAGGGGAGGGGGGCAGGCTTTGGTGAGCAGAGACCCCCTTTACACCAGAGTCCACAGCATGCCCCCTTAAATCAAGTTTCCCAGAACACCCCTTAAATTAGGGTTCCCGTTTACATTAGAGTCCACAGAGCTCCCCCTTACAGTGTAAGTGGAAATTCTGTGCGGACTCTGATGTAAGGGGGGCCTCTGTGCGGACTCTAATGTAAGGGGGCCTCTGTGCAGACTCTGATGTAAGGGGGGCCTCTCTGCAGACTCTAATGTAAGGGGGCCTCTGTGCGGACTCTGATGTAAGGGGGGGCTCTGTACAGACTCTGATGTAAGAGGGGCTCTGTGTGGACTCTGATGTAAGAGGGGGCCTCTGTGCGGACTCTGATGTAAGAGGGGGCCTCTGTGCGGACTCTGTTGTAAGGGGGGGCTCTGTACGGACTCTGATGTAAGGGGGGTCTCTGTGCGGACTCTGATGTAAGAGGGACCTCTGTGCGGACTCTGATGTAAGGGGGACCTCTGTGCGGACTCTGATGTAAGGGGGACCTCTGTGCGGACTCTGATGTAAGGGGGACCTCTGTGCGGACTCTGATGTAAGGGGGACCTCTGTGCGGACTCTGATGTAAGGGGGACCTCTGTGCGGACTCTGATGTAAGGGGGACCTCTGTGCGGACTCTGATGTAAGGGGGGGCTCTGTACAGACTCTGATGTAAGGGGGGCTCTGTGCAGACTCTGATGTAAGAGGGGCTCTGTGTGGACTCTGATGTAAGAGGGGGCCTCTGTGCGGACTCTGATGTAAGAGGGGGCCTCTGTGCGGACTCTGTTGTAAGGGGGGGGCTCTGTACGGACTCTGATGTAAGGGGGGTCTCTGTGCGGACTCTGATGTAAGAGGGACCTCTGTGCGGACTCTGATGTAAGGGGGACCTCTGTGCGGACTCTGATGTAAGGGGGACCTCTGTGCGGACTCTGATGTAAGGGGGACCTCTGTGCGGACTCTGATGTAAGGGGGACCTCTGTGCGGACTCTGATGTAAGGGGGACCTCTGTGCGGACTCTGATGTAAGGGGGACCTCTGTGCGGACTCTGATGTAAGGGGGACCTCTGTGCGGACTCTGATGTAAGGGGGGGCTCTGTGCGGACTCTGATGTAAGGGGGGGCTCTGTGCGGACTCTGATGTAAGGGGGCTCTGTGCGGACTCTGATGTAAGGGGGGCTCTGTGCGGACTCTGATGTAAGGGGGGGCTCTGTGCGGACTCTGATGTAAGAGGGGGCTCTGTGAAGACTCTGATGTAATGTAAGGGGGGGGCTCTGTGCAGACTCTGATGTAAGGGTGGCCTCTGTGCGGACTCTGATGTAAGGGGGGCTCTGATGTAATTTGGACCTTTGGCAGCAACCCAGCAACCCCCCCCCACTTCTCAATTCGAGGGGCAGAAGAGGAGGGGAGAGATGAGAGGAGAGGTCACTTGGACTTTTCCGGCCAGCACATCTCCCCCCCCCCAGTTCTCAACCCGTCAACCCGCGGCATTGGGGCGGCAAAAGGGAGGACCCGGCCTTGGGGCGGCAAAGGGAATAAATCCGGGCCTGCCTGAGGACCTGGGTTTCCCTCCATCTAGTGTGCATTGTCAATGTCATACTGTACTGCATCGCCGGCGTCGCTGTCACTGGCCGCAGTGGCAAGACGCACTTCAAGGGTCTCTCCAGCGGCCCCTGCTTCACTGCCCAAACTGGTTGCTAGCTGCGGCCCGCTTTGTGTCTAGCAACCAGTGACGTAAGGAGAGAGAGGCCCATCATTCATTGCAGAGAGTATTTCACTTCCTCCTCCTCCGCTAGCTCCACCCACCTCCTCCCTGTATGTAACAGCATGAGATCGGAGCGGCTGTGTGTGTGGAGAGAGAGCAGCTGCGGGCTCTTCTCCCCCCTCCTTCTCCTCCTCATGCTGCTGTTCCTAGGACAGCCACCGCTATGTTTCTTCCCCCTTTTCCTCCCATTGGCCAGGGAAAAAAACTAAAAGGAGAAAAGAGGATTATGGGATATGTAGTGCAAATGGCTGGCCCATTGCAATTCTAGGGGGGAAACTGCAGCCCCCAGCATGCCCATCTGAAGGGAAGGGAGAGAGAGCCAGGCTGAGTGACAGGCTGCATCTGGTGACAGGCATCAGTGACAAGTGACAGGCTGCATCTGGTGACAGGCATCGGTGACAAGTGACAGGCTGCATCTGGTGACAGGCATCGGTGACAAGTGACAGGCTGCATCTGGTGACAGGCATTGGTAACAAGTGACAGGCTGCATCTGGTGACAGGCATTGGTGACAAGTGACAGGCTGCATCTGGTGACAGGCATTGGTGACAAGTGACAGGCTGCATCTGGTGACAGGCATTGGTGACAAGTGACAGGCTGCATCTGGTGACAGGCATTGGTGACAAGTGACAGGCTGCATCTGGTGACAGGCATTGGTAACAAGTGACAGGCTGCATGTTGTGGCAGGCTATGGGTGGCAAGTGGCACAGCTGCATCTGGTGGCAGGCAACGGTGGCAAGCAATAAGCTACATCTGGTGGCAAGCAATGGTGGCAAATGACAAGCTCAGGGTTCCCACTGATTCTGCATTATGGTGAGTTAAACTATTTCATTATATATTACAATGTAGTAATAGAAATAATGTGATTTGATCATCCTGACACCATATCAATCATAATGTTAGGATGATTTAAGTGCTAACACCAGCCATTCGCCCGACAAATCACCCGCTGCCAAATTCCCTGTCAGCGAGACTACACCCCCCCCCCCCTCATCTTTTTTTGGGAAGGAAGGGCGGTATCCCTGAATGGCAGTTTGGAAATGTGGTCAATGCAGCGCTGTTGTTGCGGCATGTTGCATCACTGAGCTGGGATCAGAGCGTAGCTGGTCGGTGGAAGTGGAGAGAAAGGGGGGAGCTTTCGTGGTGCTACACAATACTCTTTGCAGGAAGGAGCTAGGGTGACCACATTTTTAAACTACTATTCACGGACACCCCCCCTTCCCAAACATCAGCTTGTTCTGTAACGAATCACAGCACAGTGATTGGACACAAGAGGTGGGATTTATGATTTCTCCAATCACATGCAGGGGGCGGGGATTGTGCTCCTCCAGGCATTCCCGGCCAGGACAAGTACTGTCAGTGAGTAAAGAGGTGATGTGGCGGCCTTTTTTGGGGGCATCAGATTGGCCTAGGGGGGTGGCTGTGTCAGTTTCATTCCGGGACACTGTATTGTCCTGGAATGAATGTGCCCGGGACAGACCTGCAAAATGCGTGGTCACCCTAGAAGGGGCATGTCTCTTTGCTGAATATATGGGATGTCTCTTGCTGAATATATTGGGCTGTCTCTTTGCTTTATGGAAACGTCTCTTTGCTGGATGGGCATAGGATTTTTTTTGGGGGGGGCAGCATTTCATTCTTGGGCCCAGGCAGCACAATGTCTTTGGCCAGCCCTGGGTACCTGACTCCTAATAGAATGTCCAAATTTAACACAACACTGAATAATACATGCTGGAGACACTGCGGACAAACAGGTGACCTAATTCATACCTTTTGGAACTGCCCCAAACTCAAACGTTACTGGACATTAGTTTTCCATCTAATTTCTGCCGTCACAGACCTATCCATACTGGAATCACCATCCCTAGCCCTGCTTTCCCTGGATATAGAAAAGTTTACTAACCCATCGAGACATATCATAATACACATAATACACATACTATTAGCGGCACGCCTCAGTATCACCAGAAAATGGAAAGACCCAGAGCCCCCTACAATTACTGATGTAGTTCAAACTACACATGTGCACTATATTCATGAGACAACCCTGGCACTGAGACAAAGCAGTAACATGAACAAAACCCAGTTGTGGCAACAATGGATTGAATGGATTGAATCTCCCAGTCTTGCAAAATCGTTTAATCTTTAACTCTGAAACTACTACTATTGTTTTCTGTAGTCATTGTTGATAGGTAGGGCCAGAGGTCACTACATGAGGGGTTTTGCTCCCTATAGGGGGTGTTCGTAGGGGGAGGCTCCCATCCAACCTCACGCACCAGAAATACATATCTATGACCTCATATACCGACCATTACCTTGGTTCTATATTACGTTTTATATGCTTCTAGTCCTACAAGCAGGTGCCACAAAATGACTATTATATCGAGTAACAGATTATTGTTCGCAATCTTTTGTATTCTTTGTATCCTCTGCTGATGAATATACTTTTTGAGAAATAAGTTTGTATGTATCTCCTACATATGTAAAGTTTGAAATATGCTAATAAAAATCTATTGAGAAAAAAAACACACAAAGCAAGCGCATGCGGGAATGTGAGTTTTTGTTAGGTGGAGATGTGAATGAGGCCTCATGACTGAGTGCCTCCGTTCACTCCCTCCTATGTACTTGTATAAAGATGCCATACACTATGCAATCTAATTGTACAAGCTCTGTACAATTTCCTTTACATTTACCAGAACTATGGAATAGAGGACACACCTGAACAATCCATTCAATTTGTAGCAAATCAGGCAGGCCCTTGTACTACATAGCTGATGGGAGATCTAAAGGAGATTGTACAATCAGATTGTATAGGAAGTGGGTGGAAAGTGCTATTGTAATGAGGGAGGTGTGGTCCAGAGTGGTGAACACACCCTATCACGCCCTCTTCTGTGATGCAACAAGGAAGTGATGGCTTCTGGGAGATTACCTAACAGGAAGTGAATGCTGATACACGCTACAGGAAGTGACGTAATCTTAAAATCCATTCAAAGATACAAGACTGACAAGATTCTAACTATCATGTGAATGAGGTAAGTGAGAGAAAAGCACATTGGGAGGGCTGGGTCAGGAATGGCATTGGAAAACGCTTCTATTTATTATGAAAAGTGAAATTCTGCCCAAAAAGGTGAACTTATACTTCAAAGATGGCCTAGGCTATAAGAAGATTGCCAAGACCCTGAAACTGAGCTGCAGCACAGAGGCCGAGACCATACTGCAGTTTAACAGGACAGGTTCCACTCAGAACAGGCCATGGTTGACCAAAGAAGTTGAGTGCACGTGCTCAGCGTCATATCCAGAGGTTGTCTTTTGGAAATAGACGTGTAGCGGATCCACCTCCGCTCCCCTCTTTCTCTCGTCTCGTCTTTCTGTTGTCTAGGGGTACCTTAGAGGGGAGGGAGCAGGGACACTACGCCTGGCTTCCACCACAGATGTTAGTGCGGTATAAGCAACGGTTCTGTATTACCTTTGGGTCAGTGCTGTGCACCTGGATCCTCCCTCCAAGAGTCACCGTGAACAATGTCCGTTAGAAAATGAGCTCCACACCATTAAAGTTCAACACTCCTTTATTCTTCTGCGAATGAACACAATCAGTTGAACTCCCTTGATAGAACAGAACAGAAAAGGAGGTGTGGATGCGAACAGGCCCAGACACAATGTGAGTTGACACTTCCCTTCCTAGAAGTGTATCCTGGTCTCCGCACGAGGGTAAATTTCCTTCCAGGCGGTCTCCGACGAGAGACTCACTTGTCACCGGCAATATGCTGCACCGGGTCTTCAAATGAGGAGCTCCCCCCGGTCCATTGCGCCTTCCGGATTCGGGTACCCGATCCATGGGTACCCTAGGATCTCCTTCCCTCGTGGAACCCAGTGTTGGGCACTGAGCTCCGGACCTCCATCCAAGTACCTCACCCCAGGCTAAAGGTGCCTGAGGTGGAACTCGACCTCTGCTGTCCTCTAGGCCTAAGCCACCCAGAGGAGCGACACGACCCACCGTCCGCAAGCTGAAGGTGCCTGGGACTTTGACCCCGTGACCAAGATGGCCGACCCCTTTATACCCTCTCCCAGCAAGCACGGCGGGTTCCCCACCACACCATACCGCTGCCGAGGGAGGACAAAAAGGACGGCACACAGCGGCAATCCAACCCAACCCAGGACGACAGCGCCACCCAATGGGCCACGGTGAATTACACATCACTAGTGTCACTTCCAAATTCTAATTTTTCACCCGGGAAAGTACATACCCGCTACAGACGTATGAGTGCTGCCAGCATTGCTGTAGAGGTTGAAGCGGTGGGGGGGTCAGCCTGTCAGTGCTCAGACCATACGCCGCACACTGCGTCAAATTGGTCTGCATGGCTGTCGTCCCAGAAGGAAGCCTCTTCTAAAGATGATGCACAAGAAAGCCTGCAAACAGTTTGCTGAAGACAAGCAGACTAAGTACATGAATTACTGGAATCATGTTCTGTGGTCTGATAAGACCAAGATAAACTTATTAGGTTCAGATGGTGTCAAGCGTGTGTGGCAGCAACCAGGTGAGGAGTACAAAGACAAGTGTGTCTTGCCTACAGTAAAGCATGGTGGTGGGAGTGTCATGGTCTGGGGCTGCATGAGTGCTGCCGGCACTGGGGAGCTACAGTTCATTGAGGGAACTATGAATGACAACATACAGAATTAGAGCATGATGCCCCTCCCTTTGTTTTCAATTAATTTTTATTGGCCTTTTTCTTAAATGATCCCCTCCCTTTGGAAACTGGGCCGCAGGGCAGTATTCCAACATGATAATGACCCCCAAACACACCTCCAAGATGACCACTGCCTTGCTAAGGAAGCTTAGGGTAAAGATGATGGACTGGCCAAGCATGTCTCCAGACCTAAACCCTATTGAGCATCTGTGGGGCATCCTCAAACGGAAGGTGGAGGAGCGCAAGGTCTCTAACATCCACCAGCTCCGTGATGTCATCATGGAGGAGTAGAAGAGGACTCCAGTGGCAACCTGTGAAGCTCTGGTGAACTCCATGCCCAAGAGTGTTAAGGCAGTGCTGGAAAATAATGGTGGCCAAACAAAATATTGACACTTTGGGCCCAATTTGGGCATTTTCACTTAGGGGTGTACTCACTTTTGTTGCCAGTGGTTTAGACATTAATGGCTGTGTGCTGAGTTATTTTGAGGGGACAGCAAATTTACTCTGTTACAAGCTGTACACTCACGACTTTACATTGTAGCAAAGTTTCATTTCTTCAGTGTTTTCACATGAAAAGATATAATAAAATATTTACAAAAATGTAAGGGGTGTACTCACTTTTGTGAGATACTGTATATATGCTAACCTGCTACACAATTTGTCTTTCTGGCCATCAGTCCTGACACAGCTCTGCCACAGAGTACAGTCTTGTCTGACAGGAATGGAGTCCTGAATTTTTTCTGCTAAACTTAAAGTGTTTGTTACCCCAACATGTCATACTCCTGGTATGTGCCTGCTGTACCATATACTTGTATGAAAAAGTATCCTGTTCTCTTTGTATTGCTTCCTTTGTGTGAAATCCCCGGTGTTCCTGCCAGTGCCTCTGCTTTCCTATTAATAACTGAACACACTAAGCAGGAGAACACAGCCTGCTCTCCTCCAATGATCAGACTTGTCCTGACATGCCCCCCTTTGTTGCCACAGCCTTTTACTGGGAAGCTCAGTGTACTGTTGCTTCTCCTCCCCTCAGCTCTTATGCAGCTACAGACAGACAGAATGTGATCGCTTAGAAAAAAAAAAGGGAGAAAGGGTATTTATAATGTTTTTTTTTTTATCTCTATACACAAATGTTTTGCCTTTTCATTTCTATTTTAAACTGAACTTTTTTTTTTTTACAAGGTAATCCTATAATCGTTTTAGGTTAGCCTTCAAAGTCTTGTCCCTTTGCCAGCTAGTGAATAGACAGTAAAAGGAGAAGCTGCAGACTGATGGGCTCATCTCTCTGTCACTCTGTTCTCTCCTCTTATCAAGATTCTCCTTGTTAGCACATGAGAATTTCAGCACCACTAATAGGCTCCTTGTGCTGTTTCTCCCTCTCCAAGTCCAATTATGGGGAATACAAAGCTGAAATAATAGGATTTTTCCGTCATACTTACCTGTAAAATCCTTTTCTTTAAAGTGGAGGTTCACCGGATTTTTTTTTTTTTTTTAAAGCCAGCAGCTACAAATACAGCAGCTGCTGACTTTTAAAAAATGGACACTTACCTTTCCAGGTCGCCCGCAATGTCGGCAGCCGAAGCCGAGCTACCGCTTGGCTCTCGGCTTCCCCCGCCGCCATCCTCGGTGAGGGAATCGGGAAGTGAAGCGCTGTGGCTTCACTGCCCGGTTCCCTACTGCGCATGCGTGAGTCGCGCTGCGCCATCCTCACTGGTCCTCGTTGTGTTCTGGGAGCCCTGTGTTTCCCAGAACACAACGGGGGGGGGGGTTTCAATGCGAACGGGGCGGGACTCCCGCGGGAGTCTATACCCGGAAGTGGTGCAAATACCTGTTTTATACAGGTGTCTGCACCCCCTCCCCCCTGAAAGGTGCCAAATGTGACACCGGAGGGGGGAGGGTTCCGAAAAGCAGGGGTTCACTTTTGGGTGAACCTCCACTTTAAGTACATCATGGGACACAGAGTCAGGCTAATATTTACCTGCTGGGTTATACTTCATCATCAGGTGAATGGACACTGGTAGATCAAAGATCATTAGACTCCCTATATAACCCCTTCCCATACAGGGAGCACATCAGGTTTGTAGCAAGCACTGAGTCCTCAAAAAAAAGAGGGGAGGGACCTCTGTGTCCCATGATGTACTTCAAAGAAAAGGATTTTACAGGTAAGTATGACGAAAAATCCTATTTCCTTTTTCATACATCATGGGACACAGAGTTAGGCTAATATTCATTACCTGCTGGGATGTCCCAGAGAAATAGCCTTGAGAGGAGGGAGATACCCTGCCAAATAATAACCATTAGAACTTTACACGGCAGCCTGCAGTACACTGTGGCCGAAAGCCGAGTACTCGGCTGCCTGAACATCCACTTGATAACATTTTGTGAACGTGTGCACTGAAGACCAGGTAGCAGTCTTACATATCTGAGCCACAGATACCCGATGGTGAAAAGCCCAGGAGGTTCCTACACCCCTGGTAGAATGAGCTCTCACCCTAAAGGGAGGAGCTTTATGTTTCAGCCCGTAGGCCTGAATGACCAATTGACGGGCCTGAATGACCAATTGATGGACCCAATTGGCAATGGAAGCTTTGGAAGCTGCCTGCCCCTTCTTGGGTCCCTTTGGTAAAACAAAAAAAAAACAGTCTGATCCTCGGAGATCTAGACAAATATACCTTGACTGCCTGGACAATGTCCAAAGAATGCAGTCATCTCTCTTCCGCCGAACGAGGCTGAGAGAAAAAAGAAGGCAAAATGATGTCCCGATTTAAATGAAAGGCTGACACCACTTTAGGTGACCTAATGGGGTCCATAACATGTTGTATTTAAGCAGGAGGGTCAGCATGACAGCCAGGCAGCTGACCAGCCTCTATATTTTATATGACAAAGTTACTTTAAGTAGCTCTTAAAGTAAAGATCCCTTTCCTCGTCTAAAGGCAAAATTGGCTTTCCTGTCTTTGTAGCTGATGTTCCCTTTGTACTGTGCTTGGAATAAAAAGTTAAACTGCAGATATTTTCAGTGGCCCTGAATTTACACTATGGCCCCTTTCACACTGGGGCGTTTTTCATGCAAAAAATGAAAAATTCGTGCCTGTAGCCTTCAATGTGAAAGCCCGAAGGCTTTCACACTGAAGCGGTGCGCTAGCAGGACCGCTCCAAAAGTCCTGCTAGCCGCTTCTTTACAGCGGTGAAGGAGCGGTGTGTTCACCGCTCCTTTACCGCGGCTGCCCATTGAAATCAATGGGACACCGCGGTAATACTGCCTGCAAACCGCGGCAATAGCCGCGGTTTGCGGGCAGTATTAACCCTTTTTCGGCCGCTAGCGGGGGTTAAATTCACCCCCCTAGCGGCTGCATACCGCGGTAAGAACAACGGTATAGCAGCGCTGAAAATCGCGCTGCTATACCGCCACCGCACCTGCCCGCCCCAGTGTGAAAGGGGCCTATGAGGAAACTTGATTTGGGTCACCTTTCATAAACACAAAAAAATGGTCGTTTGGATGCAGCTCAATGCACAAAATCATGAAGACATGAACTAGAGGTGTATTTTAAGGGTAATTTGTCTGTAAAAAAAAGGGAGCTGCTGTTGCTCATTTTCTTTTGAAGGTGTTATCCTTCTTAGGTCATTTACCTGAAACAACCAGGAGTATGCCATGGGTTCCAATTTCTGATGTGTTTGTTTAAGGTCGCTGATTCACCAGTTAGTGAAGAATGGGTAGGGATGACAGAACTATAACTTGGAAATAATTGTTACTATATTTCTCTCTAAACTGGTTTGTTTTAATACTTATTGAGCATCATATGAATGCCACATCAAGGTTTTATTGCTGATGTGTACCCCTTTATGGTGACTGGATAAAAATTCCTAATAAACTAACTGCCCATTGCGAGTATATATCATCTGAATTAGATCACCTTTTTGATAGCTTTTTGCAAAATTAAGAAGCCACACATTTTTAGCATTCTATTTTGAAAGAGACCTTGCATTTCTTTTGTTTAATGACTCATCTATATAAGCCTCTCCAAACCTCCGGTGCCCACCTCACAATGTGGTCCCTCACATTCACAACATGGGCTCACAAGAACTAATCCAGAAATACTATACTTTATATGCTTTTTATGCATCCCAGAATTTTATTTGCTTTGGCATTTGCTGCTTGGCATTGAGTTCTGCTGAGTGGCCTGCAGTTAATCAGTATTCCTAAATCCTTCTCTAGTTCTGTTTCCCCATGTTGTACTCTACTTGATGTGTAGCAACAGTAATAATACCGCAATTTTGAAAAATAACCTTACATTTATTAATGTAGCACCCTTTTACTTTTTAGGGGTGTTATGTGCCTAAATTTAGGGGCTGGTCTGAGCTATTAGCTGGGCTCAGACCATTCTCATTGCTAGGTATTGCTTCTGCCTATGTGATGCTGCCTGGTGTATGGTTCCATGCCGCCTGTAGGTGGCGCTGTCACATCAGGTCAGGGTTGAGCCAGGGGTGGCATTGCTACGCCTTGGGGTGTCCTCTCTCGGCAGCGGTACAGTGGGCGTGGTCAACCTGCTGTGCATGCCGGGAGAGGGTACTTATAGGGCAGACGCCATTGTTAAGGGTGGGGTGTTCATCCCCGTCAGGGTTGGAGGAGTAGGAGTGAGACACGTACCCCACCTCCGGTGGCCCTCATGGCCGGGGGTACGTGTGGGTGCGATCAAGCCCAGGCACCTTTTAGACTGGGGCCTGCAACTCTACTAGTGGGCCTAGCACCTTTAGCTAGGGCCTACCCCCAAAAGAAGAGTCCCAGGGAGCCCGGGGAAGGGTATACAGCAAGTGAAGGTGCAAAAAAATCTGAAAAAACATGTATAATGCCCAGCATAAATTGATAAAGGAATAGTATAAAATATATACAAAGGAAAATAAAAAGATCAATCCGTATGGTTTGCACAGTCTCTCAAGTCTGTATGCACACAAGGTTCATGAAGGGTTAAGAAGTCCAAAGTACACAGGGCTGCCCTCATAGGTGAACAGAAACCATGTTCAGGGAACTGCAAAGAAACAAGGAGAGAAGGCGCCTCTGAGTGCAGTAGTTTTAACACAGGCTTTAATGGCAAATACAATGGATAAACTCACATTTTGTAGATGGGGGAAAAAAAAGCGTAATAGAATAGATAGGACTATGTCAAGCATGACGGTCTCAGCAGTGGGTCATCAGGGTCCTCTGGCACTGCGGTGTGGGTTCAGGAGTGTCACTAGGCAGATGTGAGGAGCCGGGTTCCGGGGACAACAATCCAGAAGAACTCAGAACGAGGCGTGGGACGCATAGACAGCCAGACTGCAGGAGATGACGTCATATGTGTGGGACGCGTTTCGTGAGCGTACGCACTTGCGATGTACTGGCAAGTCGCGCTCCTTTTTCAACAGACATAAGAGCGGATATCAAAGGATGCCATATATAGGGGAGGAGAAGGTAAGCAGTGGGCTGGATAAGGCAGGGCTGGGGAGTGGAGGAAAAGAAGGAAAGAAAGAAGAGAGACATACACTAGTGAAACAAAGATTCTGAAATGATAATACATGGGGGAATGGAATAGAAGCAAAAATAATTATTAGATGGGCATAAAAAGGAATGTAATTAAAACAGGGGATAATATGAATTATGTATTGATTATTATTAAATTATTGTTAAATGAAGAAATGGGATGGAAGCGGAAATTGTTGTTAGATGGGCATAAATAGACAAAAAGGAATATAATTGAAACGGGGTAAAATGAATTAAATATTAATTATTATTAAAGGAGGATTTTAATAGTTACAGAATGCTGGTAGTTGCAACTGTATAGTGAGGGGTAAAACGAATTCTATATTTAAATTTAGAAAGGGAAAAGGAGGGGGGGGGGGAGGGGGGAAATTAATATTATAATATATATATATATATATATATATATATATATATATATATATATATATATATATATGTAGCGGGGTCCTCAAATTGATGGGATACACCTGGGCAATAGTGTAACCCAGGTGTATAATTGTGTTAGGATTCAGACCCCTTTTTGTTTCGTGGAGGATTGGAGGATGTAATATTCTCCTTTGCCTGTGGGTGGCGTAGTACCCACAGGCTTCAGGTAGAATCATCCCCTGCAGTGCTCCCAGTTTGGTCTCTTCCCGGAGATGGTATGGCTGGGGCGGGGAACCCGCCGGGCCGTTGATGGGAGGAGATAAAAGGGGGAGACGCCCTTGCCACGAGGTTCTTGCGGAGAAGGAGGTCCTCGGAGGAGGAGGGTTGCGGTCTGCACCCAGGGCCCTTAGGCCTGGGTGCGGGAGATCCAGGAGTCTGGTCCAGGTGCCCATGGCCTGGTCCGGAGTCATGTTGGCGTCCATCCCAGGCACCTTTAGCCTGGGGTGAGGTACTATCGAGGAGGCCTGGGGCCCAGTACCTTCGACTGGGTCCCGCTAGGGTGGACTGTCCGAGGGTCCCTGAGCGGAGGGACTCGTATCTGAGGTGAGGAGGCCAGAGAGGTTACCCACTGGAGACCCGGAGCAGCACCAACCCGGTGACAGTGGGCCTCTGGGAACTCTCTTGGGAGGACACATCCCCCTGATAGGGGCCACAGCGCATCGAAGAGGGCTCCATTGCTGTTCATAGGGGTTGCTGGAAGAGACCCCATCTTTCCTGTTCTGTAACAGCCGGATTGGCTTAGGCGCCGCTGGTCATAGTACAGTGGCATAGAACTTAAACTTTAGGAAGTGCCTCGATCTGCTCATCCCACCGTTGGAAAGGGACTAGGTCCCAACCAGTCTGCTGCAATAGGAACTGTTATTGTGCTTTGCTTATTGGAGTGACGAATAAACAAGTGTTGGACCTTTCTTCGGTGTGTGAACTCCGGTTACTGGAAACAGATGGAAGGCTGGTGAGCTTGTAAGTACAGACTCGGTACATTCGCAGAACACATTGGCCCGAGGAAACATCAGGAAGTGGCCTTCACCTCCCTATTGTAATGGGGAGGACATGGGCCGTGGCGCATCTCACTCTCACAACTCAGAAACCCCTAGACATGAGTTGGTGTGTAACAGATGAAGAAGTTGGAGAGAGGGTGAGGCCGCTACACGTGGGGGCTCGTGAGTCCGGGATACAGTGTGTTCTAAAGATGGACTTGAGAATGTCTACATTTGAACTTTGCTGCCCAGAGGAGTTCCGAGCAGATCGGCCGAATTACTGGCCAAAGTGCGTCCCTGCTCGGAGTTGTGGAAATGACCCTAACACGGGGAAGGCCCATGCGGAGGAGCGGAAAAAGGGAGAGGTCCAGCCGTGTGACGTACTGCACGTGGGGACTGTTAACGCACTGCGCCACGAGGCACCCCATGGCGACATCGTTCGTGGGCGGAGTCAAGAGGAAGCCCGCGAAAATGTGCAGCTCATGGGAGGAGTCTGGCCAAGTGTGGGGATACACGTGGAGACTCCGGCGCGGGGTCAGTGCATGATGGAGCAGCAGACAGTCGGGATGACCTCAAGTGCCCCGTGGATTATGGTTCCTCACCCCACGAGAATGACTTCCTTTGCTGCCCCCATCACAGACACGGGGATAAGACTTAGGCCCCGAGGGCGGTTGGCTCTGTACACCTGCAGAGACACGGAGGCCCTCGGTGTGATCTGTCCCGGCTGCTCGGGACTGGTGGTCACCCTGAAGCCATTCGGCCGATGTGAGGAGTGCAGAGAATTCCTTTTTGAGGTTGAGTCGTCCACAGCAAGACCCCGGGCTCTTCGCCTCAACCACCTCACGGGTACCGCTACTCCGGAAGGGGAGATCAAGGCCTTTGTCGAGGTTCCTGTGCGCGCTGACCAGGGCGATGGACTGCCCAACAGAGAAAAATCCGAGGATGCTGCCTCGGTCGCCACAAGTTCCCTGCTTCCACCACCGAAGAGGAAAGTTGGCCTAGTACAGGCATCCTATGGACGTGGTCGAGCTTCACCCTGCTGCTTGCCTGGCCTGGATGGCGCCGGTCGAGATGGAAGTCCCGGACATCCCAGTCTTCTACAAGGGTCAGGTGAGCCAGGGGCTGGGACTGTGGTGGTGGTTGGAGGTGTCGGGGGCCCATTGGAGGTGGAACCCCCCAGGGAAGATGATTCTGTGTCCACGGGTAGATATCTGCCTGCGGAGATGTATGACACCTCCGACCTAGAGTCGCTGTCTGACTGCGGAGACGATGGCGAGATAGACGAACTGTTCAGCCGCAAGGGCTGGGATAAAAAAACACTTCTTGCTTCCCGTGCGGTACGGGATTCGCCTATGTACACAGGAGATAGCACGCCTCGGGTGGAAGACCCGCAGCTTGCGAGGGAGCCTACCCCTCCACCTGTGTCCTCACCTACTGTTACCCCACCTACTTTGGTTGTGGGGATACCCCACGCTTCTGTGAGAGCGCCGAAAGTCAGTTCCAGGGAGCTGGTAAAGGCACCTCGGCATCCAGAAGCTATTGTGCTGCCCGGAACTGGAGAGAAAGCCACTATGCCACCTTTGGCCCGCTTGCAGAGACTGTTTTGCCACAAAGTAGCTCGGGAATATGGGTGGGAGTACCCGTATCTACCCCGGGACTTGCTGTATGAGGTGGAAGTCTGGAGAACAAGATGGTATGACGAGTTTGTGTGGGACAAGTTGAAGGTGCCCCATGCTCGCAGGTACCTGGAATGTGTGCCGTCAGTGTCTAAGAGGTTTGAGGACTGCAAGGCTGAATGGAAATTGGGGCGCCATATCCATGCTGACAAGATAGTCATTTGCAGAAGAGAAGGAGAAGATGTCGAGTATTCGATAGAGGCGTTTGACAAACACCTGAAACCACTGTACCTGCCGGATCCAAAGTTTTACTTATAGGAGAAACGAACTCCTGTTGTTTCCTTTGTGCACTGGAACTCTCTGGAGGAGTTATCCCCAGACACCCAGGACTGTGCCCTGCTTTTGTTTTTATTTGGGCTTTTCTTTTTTCCGTTGGAGACTTGGGGACTGTTGTGTTTTTGTGTTTCCCCTTTCTTCATGTGCCAAAGGCAAGGACATTTGGGAATAGTGGCAGAGTAGGGAAAGCTGGAAGAACGAAGATTCGTTGAGCGTCATGACCGCGGCGTTGTCACCAGGTGGCAGTGTTGCACAACAAATGTTTGAAAATGTTTCACACACACATCACCTCGCTTGTTGGAGTGAGTGGGTCTCTCGGCTGACGGGCCCACTCATCCCAAATGACACAAAATTATGTTAGGATGTTGTTTTTTCTTTCCCCTGCAGGAGAATCGTCAATCAAGACCATTGAGAGTGGGTGGCTCTTAGACAGTGTGGGAGAGGGGTTGTGATTATGCAGATGTTAAAAATGTTTTATGACATAAGTTGTTTTACATGTTCCCCATTCCCTGAGCAGGTCTTCGCACTTGGGAAAAAAATTTAGAGGAATTGCTTCAGGGGTTTCACTCCATGCCACCACTTTATGGGAGGTATGGGTGTGCACCTGACGCTGGGGACCAGCGTCAAATTACAGGGGGGAGTGTGTAGCGGGGTCCTCAAATTGATGGGATACACCTGGGCAATAGTGTAACCCAGGTGTATAATTGTGTTAGGATTCAGACCCCTTTTTGTTTCGTGGAGGATTGGAGGATGTAATATTCTCCTTTGCCTGTGGGTGGCGTAGTACCCACAGGCTTCAGGTAGAATCATCCCCTGCAGTGCTCCCTGTTTGGTCTCTTCCCGGAGATGGTATGGCTGGGGCGGGGAACCCGCCGGGCCGTTGATGGGAGGAGATAAAAGGGGGAGACGCCCTTGCCACGAGGTTCTTGCGGAGAAGGAGGTCCTCGGAGGAGGAGGGTTGCGGTCCGCACCCAGGGCCCTTAGGCCTGGGTGCGGGAGATCCAGGAGTCTGGTCCAGGTGCCCATGGCCTGGTCCGGAGTCATGTTGGCGTCCATCCCAGGCACCTTTAGCCTGGAGTGAGGTACTATCGAGGAGGCCTGGGGCCCAGTACCTTCGACTGGGTCCCGCTAGGGTGGACTGTCCGAGGATCCCTGAGCGGAGGGACTCGTATCTGAGGTGAGGAGGCCAGAGAGGTTACCCACTGGAGACCCGGAGCAGCACCAACCCGGTGACAGTGGGCCTCTGGGAACTCTCTTGGGAGGACACATCCCCCTGATAGGGGCCACAGCGCATCGAAGAGGGCTCCATTGCTGTTCATAGGGGTTGCTGGAAGAGACCCCATCTTTCCTGTTCTGTAACAGCCGGATTGGCTTAGGCGCCGCTGGTCATAGTACAGTGGCATAGAACTTAAACTTTAGGAAGTGCCTCGATCTGCTCATCCCACCGTTGGAAAGGGACTAGGTCCCAACCAGTCTGCTGCAATAGGAACTGTTATTGTGCTTTGCTTATTGGAGTGACGAATAAACAAGTGTTGGACCTTTCTTCGGTGTGTGAACTCCGGTTACTGGAAACAGATGGAAGGCTGGTGAGCTTGTAAGTACAGACTCGGTACATTCGCAGAACACATTGGCCCGAGGAAACATCAGGAAGTGGCCTTCACCTCCCTATTGTAATGGGGAGGACATGGGCCGTGGCGCATCTCACTCTCACAACTCAGAAACCCCTAGACATGAGTTGGTGTGTAACAGATGAAGAAGTTGGAGAGAGGGTGAGGCCGCTACATATATATATATATATATCTCTATCTCAATAAATTTATATGGCAATAACGTGAACAATTAGGGAAAAAAGGTTGTGGTGGGTGCTAATTTGGATACAATTATTTGCCCGGGGAAGGGTACCCGCTCTGACCAAGAGGAAGCCAGGGGAGGATCGGTCCCATTGAGGAGATGAGTAATGGAGGATTGCTGTCTCGGGAGAGGCCTGGTGACCTGTCAGAGGGAAGGATTTGTTATTTGGGGAAGCTAACCTGTAGAGTGCTCATTGGCATCATCCTGTTCTTAAAGTCTACAGAGGTTAGAGGATTTCTAATACCCGTCCCAGGAGGGGATAGGGTGGCGGAACTGTTCAAGCTCCACACCGGCTGCTAGGACTGTGAAAGAGAACTATCCGGGTGAGCTAAACCCACTCGGGAACGAGTGGCGACGAGATTGCTGGTTGTGCCTGGATCTATTCTTCACACTATTTCTTCTTTCATCCACCTGTCTCTATCTACTACGCAGCAAACAGAAAATAAACTCTCTGTTGGAGTTAAAGTACTTCTGGACATTGCTTTCTTTGGGGGAAGAAACAGAGACTTGAATCCATACTCTGGGGAAGAGAACCAGTGGGAAGGGTGACTCGCTGAAAGACCCAAAATTTATGAACACTGCTTAACCTCTTCAAACAGGAGGGTACAGTCATATAGCACGGTGTGCCTTGACTTGCAAGTGAGCCAGGCGAGAAAAAGGTTTGTGTGCTACATTAACATTACATTGTATCTGCCAAAGTTTCCATATTGATAGGTTTCTTTTGTAATATGTTACTATTCTGAGTTGTAATTATCCTATATAATTTTGCCAAAATATCTGGGTCATTCCATAGTGCACTGTATGTATACAATGACATGCCTGGTTCAGGTCAAAGGGAAATGTGTAAGCAGGGGAATTGGCGTGGCTGTATTATAGAGGGAAACACAATGCATGGTATTGTAAATGAAGTCACTTTAATTGCCAGATAAGCAGCAGTGGAAAATGATATTTACAAAAGTGGAGTAAACAGTTCTCTTGTTAGCATACAAGGCACCGATTTACAGTCCATTAATCAAAAATACAAAATGCAGCTAGGTAAACTGGCACTATAGTTATTATTCCTCTCTTCAGGCACATCAGTGGTATACAAGGCACATTTTGATTACTTGCCATAGGCTGTTGTCCATAAACAGGTACCACAGATGCGACAGAGATGATTTAACAGGAAAATACACTGTCTTTGATGATCTTTTATCATAAGCACAGCAGCAGTGCTGATAGGCAGGACTCCTGAGGACCCCTGTTCTGTCCCTACAGGCTGGAACACTCTCCCTGAGTAAGGCCTAGCTTTCCCTCACAGGCAGTATATTTTTCCCTCACTCATTCCACACACGTCTCTCAAAATGGTGGCTGGGCTCTTTTATATGGAAGCTAACAGAAAATGGTGGACAAAATCCCAAGATAACTTGGTACCAATCAGAACAAGAGGCTTCTAAAAGATGGCTGCTGGAGACAATTTAGGGAACAGTTACAGCCTCAACAGGTGTTCACAAAACATCAGGAAAACAAACACATTCTGAATATAATATGAAATTTCTGCATGAGAAAGTAAGTATGATACAAGTGTAGTCCTATTTCTCCTCTCAGCCAACAAGACGGTCCTGTCACAGTTAACTGTACATTTTCCCCTAGCTTAAAGAATGCAGTCCTTGGCATTCACCTAGGAAAAAAGCAATTAAATAGAGCAATAGCATAACAAGCAAACAAACATTCATAACACTTCAAGTCGCATAATCAGAATACTTGACAGGTTTCAGTCCCCTGGTAGTATGCCTGGGTAAGCTAGGGTCCGGAACTTGCAACTGTCCCTCTGGGGACACAGGGTACCATTCCTCCTCTGCATCAAAACCAACAGGTGACACTTTATCCACAAGAGGCTCAGCTTCAACAGGAGTGGAAGAAGCCCGATTATCTGTAGCTCTTTCAGCTGAGGATAACTCCTCTACTGGTGGCAGAGGGGGTAGGTACCACTCTGCTGAATCACTATTGAGGATCTCTGGGCAGTTGTCCCATCTGGCAGATGGAGGAAAATCAGGAACAGGTTCAGCCGACAGTGAATCTGCAGTGAACACACGTGGGCAAAGTAGGTTACAGTGCAGTCTCTTGCAAGGCCCATTTGGCTTCTCTGAAACAACATCTTACACAGGCCGTCCAGGAAAAGGTTGCTTCTCAACCCGATATGGGCAGGGCTCCCACTTGGGCTCCAGCTTGTTGCCGGCTCTAATGTGTCTGGAGTTGGACACCAAGACCCCGTCTCTTGGTTTTTAGTGGCAAGAAGCACCATTTGTTTAGCTCGGGTTAGGCGATGCCAATGGTCTTGGATCCACTCATCAGGTGTCCTTGATGTGATTGGCTCTGGAGTTTCCAATAATAAATTCACAGGTAAACGGCCGCAACGGCCAAACTTCAATAAGGGGAAGAATAATTAGTTGCTCTAAGCACTGTCTGATTATACGCCCAGACAACATCACTGACATACTGTGGCCATCTTTCTCGTTGCTCTCGTAAATTGACCCTGGAGGGGACAACCTCATACTCTTCACGCTGTTGATCTCTATCCTTCTGAGGCTGGTCATGGGGAAACCTTGAGAGGGTGTCAGCATTGCCATTGGAGCGCCCTGGCTTGTAGTGAATGGTATAGTTGAACTGGGCAAGCCAGGCCACCCAACGTTTCTCCCTAGGCCCCAAGTTTAGCAGTTTCTAGGTAGGCAAGAGGGTTGTTGTCAGTCCAGATGTCCACTTGTCCACCTACCAAATACTCAGCAAACATTTTGGTCATAACCCAGATTACCGCTAACAGCTCAAGTTCAAAAGAGCTGTAGTTGGCTGGATTACATTCTGGAGTGTCGCAAGCTGCGACTAGCATATGCCATCACTCGTTCTGTCCCATCTTGCTGCTGAGCATGCACAGCCCCCAAGCCTTGGAGACTGCCATGGGTGTACACCCGGAAGAGTTTACGGTAGTCAGCATAAGCCAGTATGGGCGCAGAAGTCAGCTTTGCCTTGAGGGTCTCAAACGCTTCACTCTGTGCTGCCCTCCAACAGTCATTAATACTTGGGGAAGATTTTCCCTTTTCATGGGCAGGTTGACCACACAGCAACTGGGTGAGTGGGGTTGAACAACTAGCAAAGTTCGGAATGAATCTGCGGTAATAACCCACAAGCCCCAAGAAAGAGTGAAGCTCTGTCACCATTTTTGAAGCGGTCCAAGCCCGCACAGTCTGAATTTTATCTGGATCTGGGGACACCACCTTTGCCTCAACCACATGCCGAGGCAATCCACAATGGATTTTGGTCTTTAAAGGATGACATTTTTCTGGTTTGAGCTTAAGTCCATATTGAGCTAGCCTCGAGAGGACTTGGTCCAAATGCTTCAAATGGTCCTCAAACGTTTTGGAAAAGATGGTGATGTCATCCAAGTAAATCAGAAAGGAGTCAAAGTTCAAGTCTCCCAAGCAACGTTCCATTAGCCTTTGGAAAATGCTGGGGCATTAGTCAGGCTGAAAGGCATACGATTGAACTCGTACAGTCCCAGAGGGGTAATAAAGGCAATTTTTCACGGTCATCTTCCTTTACTGGGACCTGCCAGTATCTGCAGGCCAGATCAAGACAAGAGTAGAAAAATACTGAGCCTGGCCTAAGGCCGTTAGAAATTCTTCGACCCGTGGCAGTGGGTAAGCATCTCGATGTGTACATGAGTTAAGTCTGCGATAATCCACACAAAAATCAAAATTTCCATCTTTCTTTCAGACAAGAACTATGGGAGCAGCCCAAGGACTGCAACTCTCCCGTATCACCCCCCCTCCTTGTAGCATTCCTCGTAGTAAGTCTTTAACTTCCTGACAAAGGGCAGGGGATATGTTACAATACCTTTTCAGGGATGGGAGCAGCGTCACCAGTGTGGATTGGATGATCCAAAGCAGTAGTACAGCCAACGCTGTATCCTGGCCTAGGCCAACAAGGCCCAGGCCTAGGGCAGCACTTTTCAGGGGGGCAGCACGGAAAGAGTACCCGCCGGCTTGCGCTACACTGTTAGTGTAACTCAAGTTGCTTCTAATTTTGACTGTCCTATCATCCTGGACCACAAACCTTCCTCACTGTGCTATATGTTTTCTGCTGCACCATTGACATGGTTATATCTTCTTAGTCCTCTCCATAAAATTATCAGAAATGTGTGCTTAAAGTAGAACTATGGGCAACACTTTTGTTTTCGTTTTGGATAGTGTTATGCTGCTCTACACACGATCGTGATTCGCGGCGGTTAAAAAACCGCTGTGAATCATGACATGAAAAACGAGGGAACGGCTTGTTCCCCCACACACGATCGTTTTTCCTGTCCTTTTTTCTCTTGTCGAGAAAAACGACCGTGTGTAGGCTCCGTGGCAGTGTTTCCCTATGGGAAAACTACAGCGGAAAAAAATGACGGGAAAAACGACGAGAAAAATTAGAGCATGTTCTAATTTTTCTCGTCGTTTTTCACGTCAGGGAAAAATGACAAAAAGACCACACACAGTCGTTTTTCTTGTTGAATTTTTTTTTTTTCACGACGTGAAAAATGATCGTGTGTACGCGGCATAAGGGAGGGTTATAGCCCTTCACAGTTTTTTTTTTTTTACCATACCTGTCCCATTGCAGAGATTTCCCGTCACTTCCTACCTCATAGCCAAACAGGAAGTGAGAGGAAATCTATGCAAATTAAGGTAATCCAATGCCCCCCCAGGCCCTAAGGACTAGTGACCCCACTCGAAAATTTCATGGCGGGTCTTAAACAGAAAGGGGTGTGGCCTTGACAGGAAGGGGTGGGTCATAATTAAATTAGGGGGTGCACAAGTTTAGTCAGGCCTAGGGCAGCACAAAACCTAAATACACTACTGAGTACAGCCATAGTCTTCTGGGCCCTGAGAGAATGCAATTATATGTTTGTGAACCAACTGCTGTATTTTAGTTTAATCGATCAGGAGTCATCTTTTGAACTGGAAGTGTGAGCTGTGCTAATAACTGCAAAAGATAGGAGTCCTCAGAATCAGGCAGAGCAGATTGCAAAGAAGCACATGCAGCTTCCACTCCAGGGCAGTTTCTAGGTACTGTAAACACATCTGTAATAGCCAAGTCAGTGGGTACGTGAAGAGGGGCAGACCCCAGGTTAACAAGTTGCACCAATACCTGTCCCTGCTGGACAATGGACAAAGTCCTAGCTATTAACCATTCACCTTTTATTTCTAGATTGCGTTGTGGTTCTACCATCACAGTGGCTCCTGCTACGTGCCTTCTAGCCACAACAGCAAGGGGGCACACCAGCTCTTGATGGGTTGTATAGTAACCCGCTGGCGTGCGGGGAGACAGATGACCCCAACTTTCTCTGTATGTTTGTGACATGATGTCTGAACAGTCTGACAAGCATTAATCAGATTCTGTAGCTGGGTTTCTGGCTTTTTAGACCTCTGTGTAGAAGTCTCCTGAAGAAGGCGGTTTAAGTCCAGTTCAGGGCGTTCATGCCCAACACCACTGGAATATCTGGGAAGGAAGCATTACGGGTCACCACCCCCCGACCTTGGTGAGAGTCTGCCCATAGACCTTTAGGGACATCCAGGTGACCCCCTACTTCCAGAATAGTCAGGTTATTTGCAGCTTTCAGATTTAGCCAGGAAGGATCTTGAGTTGGGGTGTTGCCAAAATGGTGCTGGTAGAAGTGAGAAGCCATGATAGTGACCTTTGGCAGTGTCTACCAAATATCTGGCCGTTGAAAGTCAGTTTCTACTGGGCATGTGGATAGGATCATGTTGGGGCTGTGAAGAAACGCTTCCTGTGAGTTGCCCCTCTGCCACGGGAACCTCCTAGTTTAAAGGATGCTGTTGGGCAATCGTTGCACCCTTTCCCGCACAGTTTTTGTAAATGTGGCCTAACCGTCTGCACTGCCAGCACCCGCGATCTGTATCCGGGTCTCTCCAGAGTGGGTTGCGTGAAACACTAGGTTGGGTAGACCCTCTCTGAGTAGCAGAAATTTCCTGTTTGAGGGAGGTCACAGAATCAGCTAGGTCCTTTACAATTCTTTCTATTGAGGACAACACAGCAGCTGGGCTTGATGAGGGGCATGGAGCAGTCACTTGCTTGAGCTCTAACAGCCTCCAGGCTTTCACACTGGAGCGGTGCGCTGGCAGGAGGGTAAAAAAACTCTTGCAAGCCGCATCTTTGAGGCGCGATAGGAGCGGTATTTTGAAATCAATGGGGTAGCGCCTCCAAAACGCCGCAAAGAGGCGTTTTTAACCCTTTTTCGGCCGCTAGCGGGGGTTAAAATCACCCCGCTAGCGCCAGCAAAAACAACGGTATATCGGCGCTAAAAATAGCGGTGCTATACCGCCAGCGCATCCAGCGCTTCAGTGTGAAAGTAGCCTTACTCTTCCAGAAGTTTAACCCAAGCAGCACTTGCAGTTTAGGGTCGAATTATTATGACTGACCCGAAGTTTTTCTTTGTTTTTATGTTTTTTCCTGTTTTTTTTTTTTTTTCCTTTTTGTTTCTACAACCCCCACCTTTCATCCTGCAGTTTTGAAGGCTCTCCCTTGCATTGGGGGCTCTGCCACCCCCTATACGGAAAACGGGGTGTTTTGACTACCTGTTTTACTACTTTTTTTGTTCCCCTTGTTTTGATTTACTATCATCACAGCTACAGCTCCAGACAGAATCAGCGCGCTCACAGGAGGGACTTTGCTATGAGAGGATTTTGCATCCATGCCATCATGATCTACGTCACACATGATTCAGGTACCGTATTTATCGGCGTATAGCACGCACAGGCGTATAACACGCACCCTAACTTTGAGAGGGAAGTTTCAGGAAAAAAACTTTCCACATCCCCCTGCGTATAACACCCAGGCACAGTTTACCCTCTATTTTCAGGGTAAAAAAGTGAGTGTTATACGCCAATAAATACAGTATTTTGATTTTGTTACACTTGGCGCATTGGACCGCTGCACACCCTATAGCGCCTAGGGTACACATGATGCCTTGCCCTACTATAGCCATAAGTGTACATGTTAATGAGTACTGTCCCTTTGCTTTCATGGAATATTAGAGGAGTCCAGAGCCCTCTAAAACGTACCATGGTTACCACTATCCTGAAGAAATATTCCCCTGCTGTTTACGCACTGCAGGAAACTCACCTTGTGCCTGGGTTTTTCCTGGGTGGCTGGGCATACCATTTCACTCATACCTCCTATTCCATAGGGGTGAGTGTGATAGTACATCGCGCCCTGGATTTTCAACTGTTGGATAACTTGATAGATGATGAAGGTCGTTATGTGATTTTATTATGCAAAATGTATCAACTAAAATGTACACTTGTAGCCATGTATGTGCCCCCATTGTTTAATTCTGAGGTATTAAGGATATTGTTGATGTATCAATTGGGCCACCCTGATGTTCCTTTTATTATTGTGGGTGATTTCAACTGTTATATGGATATAGTCCTGGACAAACACCCGCTTCCGGTGACTTTCCGCAACAGAGCTCGAACGGCACTTCGGAAATTCGCGGAGGAGGTAGGTTGGACTGACCCGTGGCACAGCCGTAACCTACAGCAAAAGCCATTCTCCTGTTTTTCCAAAACTTACCTCTCCCTGTCCAGAATTGACCTATGTCTGTGCACACCCCAAACGACACACCTGCTGGAGGACCTTAGATACCTGGTGAGGGGGGTATCAGACCACTCTCCACTATGGGTCAACTTAATTGCTAGGCCTGCTGCAGATCTGCCTAGGGCTCCATGGAAGCTCAATGCATTTTGGCTTAACTTATTCCCTTCCCATGAAGGGGTGGTGGCTGAGATCTCTGGGTTTTGGCGGCGACACAAGGATCTTTCTGACTTGGGGTTGACCTGGGAGACGTTTAAAGCGTTTCTCAGGGAAATCTTGATCACAGAGGTCACAGGTATCAAATCTAAAACGAATGACGTTAGAGAGTAAACCAAACAGATGGTTAGCAGGCTGGAGGCAGAATTTATTGCAGACCCCTCTGATGCAGATAGGGAAGTGTGGCTGGCTGCACAGGAGGCAGTGGATCGGATCACTAGGGAGGCGGCAGACAGGAAAAGGTTTTTCAATAACCAAGTCTTCTATGAGGAGGGTGAGCAAACGGGCCGTTTGCTAGGAAAAATAGTAAAGGCCTCCCAAACGTCTCCATCCATTGGCGCACTGTGCACTGAGGGAGGAAGGCTGGTAAAGAAACCCCTATGCATATTATGAAGGAATTGGTCAGGTTCTACTCTGACTTGTATAGGTCCCGGGTGACTTACTCGACCACCGATTTACAGGAATACCTGCAGGGAATTGAGTCGCCTGGTCTATCGACTTCCCAGCGGGCATTCCTGGACTCCCCAATTAAACTTGAGGAATTACAAGAGGCTCTTAGCCTCTTCACAAATTCTAAGGCTCCAGGGGATGATGGTCTTCCCATGGAAGTTTTCAAACAATACGGGGGAATTATCTTGCCGCGTCTGTTAAAAGTCCTTAACTTTGCTAGAAAAAGACAGTGCCTGCCTGACTCTGACTAGAGCTAGTATTGTGCTCTTTTTAAAACCGGGTAAGGATCCACTGGACCCGGGCTCATACAGACCAATATCGCTCTTACAGAGCGACATCAAAATTCTAGCCCAGGTCCTGGCCCTGCGACTCAACAGGGTCATCTCCTCTATTATACACTCGGACCAGTCAGGCTTTATGCCTCAAAAATCCACGGCCATCAACCTCCGTAGACTCTTCTTCAACCTCCAGACAGTCGGAAATCATGGGGAATAGGGCCCTATTGTCACTAGAGGCATTTGACAGCATAGAATGGGGGGGTACCTTTGGGCTGTCATGGGCAAATTTGGCTTTGGCGAAAGGTTCCTGTCGTGGGTGAAGCTACTGTACTTCTCACCCAGAGCGATCATTAGAGAGGCGGGACACGTTTCTGAACCTTTTACCCTGCATAGGGGCACTCGTCAGGGGTGCTCGTTGTCCCCACTCCTCTTCGCCATCGCCATTGAGCCCATGGCAGCCTTGATTAGAGAAAACCAGAGAGTGTGAGGATTTCAATATGGGGGTATTCAGGAGAAACTCATGTTATACGCAGACGACACCATGCTGCTTCTGGGGAACACAGATGACTCCCTGAGGGAAGCTATGGCGGTGGTTTGCAGGTTTGGGTCCTATTCAGGTCTTGTCATTAATTGGACCAAGTCCTCACTTCTGCTGCTGGATACTGATCTGGGCAGCGGGGAACGGACAATACACAAGGTACCAGTGTCTACCGGTTTCAAGTATCTAGGAGTCCAGATCACCTCAGAACCATGTGATTTTATCTCACTTAACCTGACCCCACTGTTAAATAGAATCCGAGATAGAGCCAAAATATGGTCCCGTCTTAAGATGTCCCTGGTGGGAAGGGTTAATCTCATAAAGATGATTTTCATGCCCCAGCTCTTATATATCATCCACAACACACCTATGGTTATCCTTCTAAAAATGTTCAGGATTATCAACTCTCTTTTTAGGGCCTTCATATGGCTAGACAAACCCCCTAGGGTGAAGCTGGAACGGTTACAAAAACCCAAGGCAGCGGGTGGCCTTGCCCTCCCTAACCCTTGGGTCTATTACCTAGCGGCTCAGGCTCAGCATATCGCCTGGGCTATGCAGGAAGATCAGGGCATGGAGAAGGGTGGCGTACAATCTGACCCCATTAGGGCCCTAATGTGCTACGCCACTGGCCTCGACAGCGTACCCACAGGTATGGAGGCCCTGGCGTATGCAATGTCCAATAAACGATTTCCCACATATGTATTGATGCAAAAAATATTGAATAAACGTAGGCAGCTGCAGGAGGTAGAGGGATTCACCGGTTACAGCCTGATATGGGCCAATGAGTACTATGAGGAGCTGCTCTCATTGGATTGCGGAGCGCGGTGGAGGAGGCACGGAGTCACACACATGAGACATATATTAGCAGCCGGTAAACTGATCCCCTTCCCAGAACTGAGGAAGCAATTTCACCTCCCACAATCAATGCTCCTCTTTTACATGCAGTTGCAACATGCAGTGAGGGCACAGGCAGGGGGGACACCGTGGATTCTCTCTGACACCAATATTCAAATATATGGCTGAAGTATCCCAGTTTTAGGGCTTAATTTCTAGAACCTATTCCATGATTTTCAATGTCTACCTGGAGGGATTTCCCCTTACAGCGTCAAGCAAATGGGAAAGAGATGTGGGAACATTCGAGGATGAACAATGGGAGGAGGCACTCCAGGCAGTGCAACTTTGCTCTTTAAACGTGGCCCAACGGTTATCCCAACTATACATTATTCTTAGGGTACATTATACGCCTGACAGATTGTTCAGGATGGGAGTGAGACCGGATTCCAACTGCTCCAGATGTGGGAGAGATCATGGGGACATAATCCATCTGCTATGGCGGTGCCCCAAGCTTCATTTATTCTGGACAGGGGTTTTAGCCACTGTTAAAGAGGAAGTAAACCCTTGATTTTTTTTTTTTTAAAACCCTGCAAAAGAAAGGCATAATGAGCTAGTATGCATAGCATACTAGCTCATTATGAATGACTTACCTCAGATCGAAGCCCCCGAACTGCTCCTCGTTCCCCTCTGCCGCCATCTTGCCTCGATGTCCCTTCCTGTTATCGCCGCTCCAGCGCTGTGATTGGCCAGAGCGGCGATGACGTCACATGCATTCGCGCTCGGGCCTGCAAGATCCCGTTCAGTAAACCGGCAAGAAGCCAGCCCGCTAGTGCACCTGCGCCGTTGTCTATGGCGCGCATGCACCGTAGACATTGGTGCTGTGTTTTCAGCAAATATCTCCTTAACCGTGTAGGTTAAGGAGATATTTCTTGAACTTACAGGTAAGCCTTAATCTAGGTTTACCTGTAGGTGCAAGTTGTCAAAGTGGGTTTACAACCACTTTAACAGAGTGTATCAGACTGTCATACCCACTGACCCGAAACCGTGCATACTTGGGATTTTGGACGACATTCCCATGGAAGACAATTCCAAACAGGCCATATTGAGGGCCGTGTTTCAGGCCGGCAAGCTGATCCTTAGACATTGGAAGGCGGTTGAGTCCCCAACGTTAAAGGGATGAATTGCCCAAATGGGTGACACCATAAGACTGGAGAAATATATCTACCAACACAGGGGTCGCTTGGGAAAGTTTGATAGGCTGTGGGCACCTTGGGTGGGCACCTGTCCCCGGTTTATCTGGTGATGGATAGGCTGCTGAGGTAGAGGGTGGGTGAGTGGTTGAGACACAACGCTGGCGGGGAATATGACTCACTTAATGTACGCATATCAGATTGTAGGGTGGACTCTTGAATGAGCAGTCCCTTTTAGAAGAATTGCCTGACTTGTATAATTAGTGATGGTGGAGGATGCTATGAGTACTGTCTGAATGTACCTCTTGCACTGATAATAGAACTGTACGACTAACTTTGTGTCCTACATGTGAGCTGTGAAGTTTTCCTATTTGTTCTGCTGTGTTTTTATTTCTGTTTTTGTTTCAATAAACATCTTTGATTTAAAATAAAAGTGTAAGCTTAGGATTTAGGAGGTCAGTTTTTTTATGTTAAGTAGGGGTTTATATTTTAACCACTTCCGGACCGGCTCACGCCGATATACGTTGGCATTTTGAAGAGGGATATCTTTGTTATGGCAGCAGCTTGCTGCCATAACCCAGGTATCTTCTTCTTCAGTTAACTGTCTGGTTTCCGATAAAAGTGGTCTCTGCAGTGGATTCGCCACGAGATCACTTTTATCGGCGGTGGGAGAGGGCCCCCCCGCCGCTCTCCGGTGCCCTCTGCCGCTTACCTGAGCCGTCGGTAGCGGCGGAGGCGATTGGGTCCTCTTCCTGGCTTGTTATGGAGACGAGTGAGGGGAAGATGGCCCCCACCCGTCTCCATACCATTGCAGGGTGGAAGCGACATCAAAAAGTCACTTCCGCCCATAGCTCCTAAAGCAACTTTTTTTTTTTTTTTTAAATGACATTACATTTTTTTTTTATTATTTCATTTTAGTGTAAATATGAGATGTGAGGTCTTTTGGACCCCAGATCTCATATTTAAGAGGTCCTGTCATGCTTTTTTCTATTACAAGGGATGTTTACATTCCTTGTAATAGGAATAAAAGTGACACCATTTTTTTTTTTTAAAAGAACAGTGCAAATATAAAAAATGTTTTAAACGCGCCCTGTCCCACCGAGCTTGCATGCAGAAGCGAACGTACACGTGAGCATCGCACGCATATGAAAACGGTGTTTAAACTACACATGTGATGTATCGCCGCGATTGGTAGAGCAAGAGCAATAATTCTAGCCCTAGAACTCCTCTGTAACTCAAAAATGCAACCTCTAGAATTTTTTCGCCTCTGGAGATTTTTAAGGGTAAAGGTTTGTCGCCATTCCACGAGCGGGTGCAATTTTTAAGCGTGACATGTTGGGAATCAATTTACTCAGAATAACATTATCTTTCACAATATAAAAAACATTGGGCTAACTTTACTGTTGTCTTATTTTTTAATTAAAAAAAAGTGACTTTTTTCCCCAAAAAGTGCGCTTGTATGACCGCTGCGCTAATACGGTGTGACAAAAAGTATTGCAACGACCGCCATTTTATTCTCTAGGGTGTTAGAACCCCCCAAGCATTATATATATATATATATATATATATATTATTTATTTATTTTTTTCTAGCAAAAAAACTGTTTTTAACTTGGTCCTTAAGTGGTTAAGGTTAAGCTTAAGTGTCAGGATGAAAGTTCAGCCAAAAAAGAAGTTAATGTTTTACATTGTATATAACTCCTACTTTTTTTTTATCTTCATGAGATTTAAGACAAAATTGGACAAATTGACATTTAGAAAAACCCTTCAGAAACCCATACCATGTGTTTTTTTTTTTTTTTTTACTGTATTTGGATATTTCTTCCTACCCTACCTTTGTGTAATTTAAGAGCCAACTTTAGCCAAAATGTGTTTTCAGTTTTGTATAGAGTGGAAAAGATGTAAAACTACTGTCAGGTCTTCACTTCTATTTGTGCCCTCATTAGGGAGATTTCCGCTCACTTTTGTCTACGTGACAGCCCTACAAAAAATTCGATTAGACACAATCTCTGGGACAGGAAAGCAATCTAAACATTTTCAAAAGTTCTAACCTTTCATGCTCTACCAAAAATTTGTTTTTTGTTACACATTGGGGTCCATTCACACTATAAACACACATAAAAAGCTATAAAAATGCATAGCCGTTGGCCTGCAGCCACATGCATTTCTTTTTTTAAAGAAAAACATTTTATTCATTTTCAAATATACAAGTTCAGCCAATGCAGAAGAAAAGGCCTCATCCAGGCGTTCCAAATAAAATTGTAAATACAAAGAATCAAATATCAAATGCACTCTACAGTGGTGTGAGGCTGTAAGAACAAAGGATCATGCAAACAGAACAAGCCTGGGATAGAGGATATACTAGAATAAATAACAAATGTATAGATAGAATGAGAACTCCAATATGGGGAGCGTGAGGTATCGGTGAGAAGCAGCGACTGATACGTATTTGACAAGGATTAGTCTGTTCCCAGAAAGGTACTGAAGACTTTAGAATAAGGCGTCTGTATGTAACTAATGCAGCCAGGAAGGAAGTGAATACATTTGGAATTTGGGCCTAGCGATGGGACTAAGAAGAGAAAGAAAGAAAGAATAAGATGGAGTGAAAGGAGAGTAAGAAAAGCATGCCAGAGAAAAGAAAGAAAAGAGACGGGTGGGGGTATGGGGAGCACCCCCTATCCTAGTGCATAGAGAGTCCTTAATCAAAAGAAAAAAGTTTGACACAGTGGAGAGTCCAAAAAAAATATCCAGATACTCCAAGTGGCCATGTAAACAGAGAATTTGTAATGGTGTTGGGCTGCCAGCTCAAGTGTTATATACAAGTGGGTTTAGCAATCCACTTTGGGAGCATGCACTGATTTCCAGTGATTAGCAATCACATTCCTGGCAAAGGAATAAAAAAGAAATGTAGTAGCCCTTTTTTGGCTGAGAAAATGAAGCCTGAGACTAAGAAGAGGAGGGCAATGGATGGGGACAAAAGGGTATGAGAGTCTGCAACAGCATCGTAGATGCAGAAAATGCACAACCAAAAGCTGTGTATGGGTTTACAGTCCCATCAGATACAAAGCTTGACTTCCCCTGGGTGATAAAATCTTCAACAGTTCGGTGCGATTGTTTTGTATGTAGCAGCCTCTACCATAGGTAGGTGCTAGATGTGTAGTGTTTAAGGTTCTGTCAGCGCAGGTAAATTTAAACAGGCCTAATGCTGCGAGCTAGGCCTGTTTGTTTTTGATCTGGGGGCAGGGAGTGGTTAGTGTAGCAGTGGGTGTGACTGACATGTGCTTCAGCTCTTGGGCGCCTCCCCTGCTTTCAGTGAGAATGTTCTGGAAGAGGGGCCAGACTGAGAGTTGGAGTGGCATGGAGTACATGTGAGGAGCCCTGACCAATCCCTAGGATTGACAGGGGGCAGGCCTCCTACATATACTCACAGTCAGCCAGCTGGGGAGGAGTTGTCGGCTGGGTGAATTGAAAGATGTAGTGCTAGACTGCGTGCTGGAGAGACACCCCCATCTGGGTGGATTCGGCAGAAGAGTGGATTCGGCAGAGGAGCTCGGGAGCTGGGAGGGAGCCTCTCCTTACACGGTCATGGAGAGGTGTCCTGGAACAGGAGCTGGAGGAGCAGTTGGTCCGCACGGTCCGGGTAAATCTTTCAAGAAGGACTCTGGACAGGAGTCAGTGAGTGAGGCACAGTGGACATCTGGAAGGGGCATGCCAGGGGAGCTGAGTGCAGAGCCAGAGAAGAGACTGTGGGGTTTTGTGTCAAGTCGCTGCAGTCTGAGGACTCAGGATTTGCAAGTCTGGGCTTGCTGGGATCAGTAGTCCATCATCAAGTATGCTTTATTAATTAACTGTTCAGGGCCATCAAGAAGGGGTACTGCAGGCCCCAGGCCCATTATTCAAGAGAAGTTTCAGCTAGGAATTAGTCAGAGTGAGCCCTAGCCTGCTCAAGATGATGGGACAGGATGTCTAATGCTGTGATAGGAAAGTGTTGCGCAGGAGGTGAAGAGTCCTGGATGCAGAAGTCTGCAGGGAGAGTGCAGAGGCGGGAGAAGTTCTGAGGTGAAAAAATCTGTCAAGATTAGAGTCCACCATTTTTTGTTCTGTGAAGATAAGGAGTAACCATTTGCCAAGGTGAAGCCGGATCAGCTCCAGCATTGCAAATACCAATTGTTCTATGGCCATCCCATATCCCTTTCCCCCAACCAAGTTCAATTCCCCAAATAAAACAATAAAACAAAGAAAAAGACTTTTCATTGTCTACAAGTGTGACATATGGATGTCTGGCAGCAGGGTGAATTTGCGTGGACGTTAGTAACTAGTGGCAACACACCGCTACATCTTGTGTAGCTGCAGTACCACTGTGTAAGTATTTTGTAGCTCTCTTCTTGAACAGCTGCGGAAATACAAGATTTGTGTGTAAGCATAAGGGCAGGTGCAGTATACTTTGTCCAATGCTAATGGCTCTCTTCCAAATTGGGACTGCTGTTGGAGAGGAAATCAAGAGGAACGAGGTGTTGTGAACTGTTGCTGTTCTATTTCAATACAAGTTTTCTATTGCACCAAACTGTGTGAATTATTGTTGCTGCACCACACTGCACCCCACCTACACAAATAAATCTTGACCAGATCAGTGCCTGAAAATTCAACGTCCGTTTCCTTTTCCAATTCCCTGATATATGGTACCGAGTGAAAATGGTTTTAAAGAATGGCATACATTTGTGCAATAAAAAGAGTGTGTTGCTCGTCCTGTAGGCAAAGGTATTTGAATGGAGTCTGGTCTCTATCGAGAGTAGCCATTCTGGAGAAAGAAGTGATAAAGTCCCTAAATTGGAAGTATAACCACCACCGTCCTAGGGTGTAGGGTGAATTCAATAACATTGTTAATGGTTGGAGTCTGTTACGGTGTAGGGCCAAACAAATCTTATCTCAAGAGCACCCAAGGAATGCTGGGGCTACTATTACCGAGGCAAACATGGGTTTATCAAAGATTTGTGTCAGGGGGCCTATGTGTGTGTGGAAAGGTGCAGGCCTTAAACCAAAGAGTCCAATGTATGCTGGAGGGAGGGGAAGCAAAACAGCATTGTCGCTGCATGAGGTCTATTTAAAGGGTGCATCCACAGGAATGCTAATGGTGAGACAGATGTAAATGGCTTTTCGAAGGCTACCTATTGTTTGTCCGATTCAAGGAAAATCCAATCAACAATGTGGACTAGAAGAGCCAATTTGTGGTAGAATTCTAAATATGATGGGCCCAAGCCTCCATCACGTTTTCTGTGGGTCAGTATGTTGTAATAGAGTCTCAAGATGGATCCGGCCCAGACATATTTAAGAAGAGCTGACCTCACGGTAGAGAAAAATGGGGGTAGGGAAAGACAGGATAGTTTGAATTAGGTAGAGGAAACAGAGTAGAAGATCTATCATGAAAAGAGCAACCTGGCCAAGCCATGAATGTTGCATTTTGGACCAGTCCCTAAGCCTAGCTAGGAAGGCTTTATAGGAAGAGAGAAAAGTTGAGTTTGTATAGGCCATGTAAATTGCACACCGACAATCACTGGCCCAGTGAAATGGGAAGGAACTCTATAATGACTGAGCGATGTTTAGTGCCATAGACTTATGGGTGTTGACTTTAAAATTACTAAGGTCATGGTATGTAGAGAACTACCACAAAAGGGAGGGAAGCACTACCTTGGAATTTGACATAGACAAGAGAAAATCATCCGCAAACAGACTATTTTATAGTGGAGTCACATACATTTCTGTGTGGGTTTATCGGCATAGCTCTTTTTTTTAGGCATGTTTCCTCTGACCTAATTGTTGTGGTGCTTTGTGTCTATGTGCATTCCTGTGTGTTAAAATGCAAATATATTACATATAAATGCACATTTCTGGAATTCATATAAACTCAGCTTTCCATTGTGAACATGACACACAGAAAACTATTGTTTTCATTGACATTTTGGGTATGCAAAGGCCCCATCTATCAAGCTTGTTACTTTGTGCCCCTGAAATGTTGTATGCATGCATTATTGATGGCCCCATCATTGGCCACTCATTTACATTAACAATATGATATTGCAAAACGAGGAGCTTTGGGACTTTAAATGAAGCAAGAACCTTGAGGTCCCTGCCTCCATCCCCATCATTATTTTAAAAAAGCGAGATGTGGGACTTTATATGAAGCACATAGTAGCAAATGAATAGGTATAATGACTGGAAAGTCATATGTATTTATATTGTATAGTCCCTTATGTAACATGTTTTAGCATAAATTATTTGAAACAGTAAACTTTTATATCACATTCAAAATAAATTATATAATGATTTACAATCCAATAAAAATTAATATATTATACAGACACATGTAGCAGTTGATACATATATACATATATACATAAACATAATGCAGTTGATACCTATGTATCCTGTTGACCTTACTAAGCTCCTAATAAAGTAAATTAGAAAAATTGGGTATGATGGCAAAAGTTCCATAGTGAAATATTATAGACATAGATTAAGTTATAAAAAAAATCTTGAAGACCCATGATTAATATTGAATATAAGAGCTGATAGTTCAACGCGTTTCACGGCCTTATAGACGATCATCAGGAGAAAAAACAATGGGATGCATCTATAAATAGAAAGCATACATGTCTAGATAATCTAACAAAATCAAAAAATAAAAATAGAAATATTGAAAAATAAAAGTATATAGAAAAAATATTGTAAAAAAACACTGAAAAATTATAAAAATAAAATATATTATAGGGTAGGGAACCCCCTTACTACATCTAACTTACAGTTGCATCTGCATACTGATGGTGTGATATTGAGGATTGTAAACCAACTGAGGACATCACCTCCGGGAGCTGTAGCGGCGTGCAGGGAGATGACAACCAACACAGACAGTATCCGAAGTGGGTGAGTGTAAGTGAAGTGACCCTAATGCGTGGTTGAGATGGTGACCCCAAATGTGACCTAGATGAAAAAAGGTTATATAGATGGGATGTGTTGAGGTTAACAGTATAAATTAAGTGCAAAAAGTGAATATGTATAAAAGTCAAATTAAAAGGGAGTAGGAAAAAATAAATAAAAAAATAAATAAAATTAAAATAAAAAAAAATAAGAATAAAAGTCCTTGGTTGGTTTACAGTCCTCAATATCACACCATCAGTACTCAGATGCAACTGTAAGTTAGACATAGTAAGGGTTTCCCTACCCTATAATATATTATTATTATTATTATTATTATTATTATATTTATTTATAATTTCTCAGTGTTTTTTTTACAATATTTTTTCTATATATTTTTATTTTCCATATTTTATCTTTTTATTTTTGTTAGATTATCTAGACATGTATGCTTTCTATTTACAGATGCATCCCTTGCTTTTTGCTCCCGAAGAGCGGCTATAAGGCCACGAAACACGTCGAGATAATAACTTTCATATTCAATATTAACCATTTGGCCCCACCATATAGCAAAATGATGGCGGTAAAGTGGTTCTGTTACTCTGATCGGACGTCATATGACGTGATCAGGATAACTAGCCGGCACGAACGGCGATCGGTGGTGCAGCGTGCCAGTCTGACACACTGCAACTCCAATCTAGGTAAAGAGTCTGACGGAGACTCTTTTCCATGTGATCAGTCGTGTCCAATCACGGCTGATCACAGTGTAAACAGGAAAAGCCGTGTATCGGCTTTTCCTCATTCACATCTGTCAGACGCGAGTAGAAGAGAGACGATCAGCTGCTCCTCTGACAGGGGGGTCTGTGCTGATTGATTATCAGCGTAGCCCCCCAAGGATGCCCACACTGGACCACCAGAGACGCCACCAGGACCACCAGGGATGCCCACCACTTGTGCCCACCAGGTATGCCACCCATGGCCACCAGGGATGCTAATCAGTGCACACAATGGTTGCCAATCAGTGCCCATAATTTATGCCAATCAGTGCTAAACACTAATGCCTGCCAATCTGTGATGCCCATCCGTGCCACCTATGTGTGCCCATCCGTGCCACCTATGTGTGCCCATCCATGCCACCTATGTGTGCCTATCCATGCCACCTATGTGTGCCTATCCATGCCACCTATGTGTGCCCATCCATGCCACCTATGTGTGCCCATCAGTGCTGCATATCAGTGCCACCTATCAGTGCCCAGGGCCGCATATTAGTGCCCATCATCAGTGCTCATCAGTGCTAGCTCATTGGTGCTGCCTCATCAGTGCCGCCCCATCAGTACCGGTCAGTGAAGAAAAAAACATACTTATTTACAACGTTTTGTAACAGAAACAAAAAAAAAAGTCTTTTTTTTTTTTTTTATTTGTTTAGCAGAAAATAATCCCAGAGGTGATCAAATACCACCAAAAGAAATCTAAATTTGTGGGAACAAAATTATAAAAAATTTGTTTGGGTACAGTGTAGCATGACCGCGCAATTGTCATTCAAAGTGCGACAGCGCTGAAAGCTGAAAATTGGTCTGGGCAGGAAGGTGTATAAGTGCCCAGTATTGAAGTGGTTAATCATGGGTCGACAAGATTTTTTATGACTTAATCTATGTCTATAATATTTTACTATGGAACTTTTGCCATCATACCTAATTTTTCTCATTTACTTTAATAGGAACTCAGTAAGGTCAACAGGATACATAGGTATCACATGCATTATGTTTATGTATCAACTGCTACATGTGTCTGTATAACCCCTTAGCGCCGACCGTACGCAAAATGCGGCCTTGGCTTTAAGGGGTTATAATGGGATGATGCTAGCAGCTGCAGGCTTTTAGAGGGGGCGGTCGGCTCTTCAGGGATAACAACCGATGCAGCTAAAAGTCCCCCCCTCCCTCCACCTTCCGCCGCTCTTCCCGGGCCTCCCGTCCAACCGGGACACCTGATCCACGATTCGGCACTTCTGCTGGCTCGAGTGAGACTGGAAGCAAGCCGAAAAGTCACTTTTGACTGCAGCCGTCTGCAGATTAATAGAAGATGTCTCGCAAACACCTACCTTTCTCATGCAAGCAGGTGTTTTATAATCTCTCCACTTTACATTTTAATGAAGTTAAAACAGTCAATATCGCATGCCTCGCAGAGTAGAACAATCTGATTGCCATTCATCTGCACAAAGAAACAACTGCACAGGAGATAACAGGTGGATGGAGTGATCTGATTAGTGATATGCTGCAGGGTCTTTTTAATGGTGTAGAAAGCTAGTTTAGGAACGACAGCTAATGATTTATTGCACCTGTAAAATCCCCTCTGATGTCATAATTGGCTTCAGAATGCTCTAAAACACAAGGCTGCGATTAAAAATAAAAAGAGAGAAAAGCAAACAGAGGTGCTGCTGTCACAACGTGTGTGAATCAAATAGAGGATTATGAATATGATAATAATATAAAGATGATCAAAATTTGAGTGCCATAAATCTGTTCTCATCATTCTTGTTTCGATCTGTACAAGAATATAAAGTGTTTTGTTAAATCTTAACAGGGTAATTGTTCTAAGGATTTATAAGGGACACTATTATCCAAATGATAAAATACATAAAACATAATCTAGAATAGTGGAATGGCTTTGTACCACATCTGGTTATATATTTATTAAATAGATCTAAATATGTGGTATCACCCAATGCCAGCTTAGCTATTGCCCTCAGATTCATCTTTGCTCTTCTGGGTTAAAACTTCAATCTCACTTAGGGCCGTTTCAAACTGGTGTGCCTAAAAATGTAGCATGTGTAGCGGCCTCACCTCTCTCCCTTGCTTTATCGGTTATGTTGGCTGTTGTCTAGGGGTACCTGGGAGAGAGAGATGATACACACCATGGCCCATGTCCTCTATGACTAAGAGGTGAAGGCCAGAGATTGGGCTTTTGTGTAGGTGTCCTAGAGTCAAGTCCAGTCCTTCGTCCCTGACTCCTTTGCTTAGTAACCCAAGTTCCACACCGTGAATAGGTACAACTCAGTTTTATTCTTCTTGCCAAGCAATAAAACAGTCTTTCTTCTTTTGGAATAATGGGGAACAGATCGAGGCACAATCCCTTTCCCTCCTTGCTGCTGCCCACTGTGCTGTCACCAGTGGTGAATAGTCACTGCCACTGACTAGGTAATATAGAACGTGAATTTACCTTTGCTCACTTTGCCCCTGTCAGAGGAAGAAATCCGTCCAAGGGAGAAGTGGAGGCCTCTCCGTCACCAGCGATGCTGTGCTGGACTCTTCGGAGAAGTTACTGCGCACCAATCCTCACGAACTCAGAGACGGGCACCCAAGGCATTAGGGCCCCCTCGGATTCCTCCACCCTCGCGGAACTCAGTCGAAGGTACTGAGCCCCAGGCATCCGCCATAGTACCTCACCCCATGCTAAAGGTGCCTGAGATGGACTCCATCTCTGCTCCAGCTAGGCCAAGGGCACCTAGACCTGCAACACCGGAATGCCAGCACCCAAGCTGAAGGTGCCTGGGCGTGGCCGTGTCCTCCGACTCTCTCCCCAAAATCAGGGCGTCCGCCCCTTTTATGACCTCTCCCTTTGCATCACAGCAGGTTCCCCGCCCCGCTGTACCAACTCCAGGGGAGGACAAAAAGGCACAGTTCGCAGTGTGAGTTCACTCCGGCCCAAGGCAACAGCGCCACCCAGGGACCCCAAGGAACCTCACAAGACCAGAGTCCTTACAGAATTCAAATACCCGCTACACTCTCCCCCTGGTGATTTGACACTGGTCCCCAGTGTCTGGTACAAACTCATACCCCACAAGGGTGGTGACATAAATTCAGCCCAGAAACCAAACTACACAATTTAGCCCTGAATTGTGCCAAGACCTGAATGGGAAAGGGAAAACTTAAAACAATACAACTATAAAACTTTTCAATAAAAACACTTTAAATACTCCACACATTTACATTCCTCCCTCCCTCTGGCTATCTAAGGACCACCCAGTCTCAGTAGTCTTGACAGCCAAGTCTTCTGCAGAAGAAAAGAAACATACATCCTACCAACATGTGTGTTTGCTTGGAATGAATAGGTCTATCCTAGGAGAAACCCATTCATTCCAATAAGTGCTGCATAATGTAAAAAAAACAAACAATCGTGACAGTGCCACGGTCAAGACACGTATCACTTCCAGATGAACTTTCCTCTTGAACATTTTTCTCTGTGACCCTGCATCTAAAACCCAAAGTCACTGATTTCTTGTGAGTGTCAGAAGAAGAAAAAGGGAGAACAAACAAAAACAGCTCCCATATCTCCAAAGAGTAGAATCGCCCAAATACAAAAAAAAAAATAGGGCACAGTCTCTGTGTTCTGGAAAAGGCACTCTGGAAAGTTCAACCAGGAATAGAAAAGAAAGCAACCGAGAGTCTTTTTCTCTCTTCTTCTCTTACAGATAAAACCTTGGATGAGGCAACGATATAGGCTTCAGACGATCATCAAAACCCTCCACATGGTACTCAACACTCTTTCCTTCTTTGCAGCAGATCACCACTTTGTCCGCATGAATGTGTCTTCCCAGCATCCATTTAGCTTTACAGTCCTGAAACTTCTTGGTGACCATTGGTGAACAGGAAAAGTACCGCCGTGCTTGCTGTACTTTCAGTTTGTCCCACACAAAGGTATCATACCATCTTTGCCGAAAGACCTCCACCTCATAGAGCAGTTCCCGAGGCAGATACGGGTATTCCCACCCATACTCCTGAGCAATCTTCTGGCCAAAGAGACGCTGCAGCCTTGACAAAGGTGGCATAGTAGCTCGGTCTCCTTCTCCAGGTGGAACAATCGCTTCTGGATGACGAGGTGCGTTCACCACCTCAGTAGACCTGGGCCTAGGAGCCCGCAGTGACTGACGTTGCACTCCCGCAACAGGAGTAGGTGAAATGGAGGTTGAATCCAGAAGGGGAACTCCAGACAGAGGACTAGCTTCCTCCCTCAGCGCCGAGGCCTACACCCGAGGTGTACTATCCCCAGTAGACATAGGTGGGTCCCTTGCAACACAGGACAAGGGTAGCTTCATCTTGTCCCATCCCTTCTGTTGGAAGATTTCGTCTATCTCCCCATCATCGCCATTGTCAGACAATGAATCCAGGTCAGAGGTGTCGTAGCACTCCGCGGGCAGATAATTCCCAGTCACGGAACTATCCCCCTTGACGGCCTCTACCGACTGTGGACTACCGCCACTTTCAACCACACAGACAGTCCCAACCCCTGGCTCACCTGGGCCTTTCAAAGAACAAGGATGTCCAGGACTAGTGATGAGCCGAACACCCCCGGGTTCGGTTCGCACCAGAACCCGCGAACGGACCGAAAGTTCGAACGAACATTAGAACCCTATTAAATACAATGGATGCGAACGTTCGAATTCCAAAGTGCTAATTATAACAACTATTATGCATGTTATTGTCATAAATAGGGTTTGGGAACCCGGGTTCTGCACCAGGGGACATGTATCAATGCAAAAAGAAGTTTTAAAAACGGTAGTTTTTCGGGAGCAGTCATTTTAATGATGCATAAAGTGAAAAAAAAAAAGTCAAATATTCCTTTAAATATCGTACCTGGGGGGTGTCTAAAGTATGCCTGTGAAGTGCCACGTGTTTCCCGTGTTTAGAACTGTCCCTGCACAAAATGACACTTCTAAAGGAAAAAAAAGCCATTTAAAACTGCTTGCGGCTTTAATGTAATGTCTGGTCCCGGTAATATGGATGAAATTCTTTAAGAAAAATGGCATAGCTACCCCATGACCCCCCCCCCTACCCCAGCCCATTACCAGCCCCTTTGGGTCTTGTATGGATATTAAGGGGAACCCCGCACATAAAATTAAAAAGGCCCTATATACTCTGAACAGCCGTATACAGGCGGTGCATACAAGACAGGGACTGTAGGTTTGTTCTTATGTAGAATCTGTTTGTAATTTTGAACAGGTACATTGTTGAAGTGTAGCTCCAGCCCAAAAATCTATTTTTAAACTTTTTGGGAAACATAGGTAAGGGTTATCACCCCTGTAACATTTGTTTTGCTGTCTGTGCCCCTGTTCAGAACATTTCACCTCACTTTCCGTCCCAATGACAACTGTTTTTGAAATGTGGTGTTTTTCTTGAAACAAGGATTGCTGATAAAGCATCAGTACAGAGGAGACCCCTTTCTCCCATATTTATTCTTACAGGAGAGAATTTTCCTTTCTAGGGGTAGATTTCCTCTCACTTCCTGTTGTCTTCTTTCGTTTGCAAGTAGGAGTCGTTTGTAAGTTGGATGTTTGAAAGTAGGGACCTGCCGTATATACTCTGCAGAAATAGGCCCCTTAGTTGTTGGTGTTGGCACAACACTGTAAGCACTCAGTTACTCTTGGTTGGTGCTGGAACGCCCTGCTGTCAACTATTATATCAGGAATTTTAATTACATATAATTGTTGAACAGTGGTAGTAAAAATTGGGGCTTTGATGGTGGTGCTGGTGCCACAACACTGTAAGCCCTGACAGTTACTCTTGGTGGGTGCAGCAATGGGCCCTGCTGTGAATTATTAGATCAAGAATTGTAATTACATGCCCCTTTTGAACAGGGGCTGAAAAATTGGGCCTTTCGTGGTGGTGGTGGTGGTGGCGTTGCCACAAGACTGTAAGCCCTCAGAGTTACTCTTGGTGGGTGCAGCAATGGACCCTGCTGTGAATTATTAGATCAAGAATTGTAATTGCATGCCCCTGTTGAACAGGGGCTGAAAAATTGGGCCTTAGGCACTGGTGGCACAACACTACAACCCCTCACAGATACTGTACTTGGAGCACAGCAATGAGCCCTGTTGCAAAGTATTGCTTCAAAAATTGTAATGACACGCCCCTGTTAAACAGGGGCTGAAAAATTGGGCCTTAGGCACTGGTGCCACAACACTCCAACCCCTCACAGATACTGTACTTGGAGCACAGCAATGAGCCCTATGGCAAATTATTGCTAAAAAAATTGTAATTACACGCCCCTGTAAAACAGGGGCTGAAAAATTGGGCCTTAGCCACTGGTGGCGGCACCCATAAACAAAAATGATCTTCCAAGCTATCATCATCAATCGTATCATTGAGGACTCGGAGGAGGAGGATAGCCAGTCAACATAACAGCACAGGCACTCAGCATCAGCATCAGTCTTGAAGGGATGTGACATGTTAAAATCAATTAGTCTGTTATATCAGCATCAGGTGTGTGGTAGCTGGTGGTGATCCAAGACTGGTTCATCTTGATGAAAGTCAGTCGATCAACCGAGTCGGTGGACAGGCGCACCCTGTGATCCGTGACAAATCCTCCAGCAGCACTGAATGTGCGTTCCGAAAGAACGCTGGATGCAGGACAGGCCAGTAGCTCAATTGCATACTGTGCAAGCTCTGGCCAGTGATCCATCCTCAAGACCCAGTAAGCCAGAGGATTTTCGGTGGGGAAGGTGTCCAAGTCTGACCTTGCCCCTAGATATTCCTGCACCATGTTTATCAGACGCTGGCGATGGTTGCTGGAACCGATCATACTTTGGGGCTGCGGACTAAAGAATTGTCTGAACGCATCGGTCAGACGGCCACCTTCCCCACCGCTCCTTCTTTGACTGGCCGAAGCCTCAGCAACTCGTTGTCCAGGACCAGGAGTTTGTAACCTCCCAGTCTCTGGGAACGCGTTGCACAGACCTTTCTGCAAGGCCTCCCGGAGTTGTCTCATCCTCTGCTCCCTCTGCGACGGTAACATAAGGTCCGCAACCTTACCCTTGTACCGTGGATCAAGGAGAGTGGCCAGCCAGTAATGGTCCCTCTCCTTGATCCGAAGAATACGAGGATCCTTCCGCAGACTTTGCAGGATCAGGGAGGCCATGCAGCGTAGGTTTGCTGAGGCATTCGCTCCGGAGTCCTCTGGGTCACTAAGGACGACATGATCCGCAGCCACCTCCTCCCAGCCACGTACAAGTCCACTGGTTTCTTGGGACTGTAAATCATCCCTAAAAGACTGCTGCTGATGATGCTGAGTGCCAGCCTCCACCTCCATGCTGACACAATCCTCCTCCTCCTCCTCCTCCTCCTCCTCCTCCTCTTCCTGTGCGATGGGTGGGACAGAAGGAACACTGTCTGGGTAAAGGGGGCCTTGAGAGGCAAGGAAGTCCTCCTCTTCCTGCCTCTGTTCTGCCTCAAGTGCCCTGTCCATTATTCCACGCAGCGTGTGCTCCAACAGGTGGACAAGAGGTACAGTGTCACTGATGCATGCACTGTCACTGCTCACCATCCTCGTGGCCTCCTCAAATGGTGCCAGGACAGTGCATGCATCCCTGATCATGCCCCACTGGCGTGGAGAAAAAAAACCAAGCTCCCCTGACCCTGTCCTGGTGCCGTAGTCGCACAGGTACTCATTGATGGCCCTCTGCTGCGTGTGCAGCCGCTGCAGCATGGCCAACGTTGAGTTCCACCTGGTGGGCATGTCACATATAAGGCGGTTCTTGGGCAGGTTCAACTCCTTTTGCAGCTCAGCCAGGCGAGCACTGGCATTATAAGATCTGCGGAAATGCACACAGACTTTCCTGGCCTGCCTCAGGACATCCTGTAAGCCCGGGTACCTGCCCAAGAACCGCTGCACCACCAGGTTAAGGACGTGAGCCACACAGGGCACATGGGTCAGTTGTCCCTGTCGGAGGGCGGAGAGGAGGTTGGTGCCATTGTCGCAAACCACCATTCCTGGCTTAAGCTGGCGTGGCGTCAACCACCTCTCGGCCTGGCCCTGCAGAGCAGACAGGACCTCTGCCCCAGTGTGGCTTCTGTCCCCCAAACACACCAGCGCAAGCACGGCATGGCATCTTTTTGCCTGCGTACTTGCGTAGCCCCGTGAACGGCTACGGAGCACCGCTGGTTCATAGGACAAACCACAGGAAGAGGCCATGGAGGAAGAAGAAGAGGAGGGGGTGGAGGAGAGAGGTGTGTCACAACCAGTAGTAGCATTTTGGAGGCGTGGCGGTGGGACAACCTCCAACACTACTGCACCTTGTCCTGCATCCTTCCCAGCTGCCAAAAGAGTGACCCAATGGGCCGTGAAAGAAAGGTAACGTCCCTGTCCATGCCTGCTGGACCATGAGTCAGCGGTAATATGCACCTTACCGCTGACCGCCCTGTCCAGCGAGGCCAAGACATTGCCTTCCACATGCCGGTATAGAGCCGGAATAGCCTTCCGTGAGAAAAAGTGGCGTTTGGGAACCTGCCACTGAGGAACCGCACATTGCACAAACTCACGGAAGGGGGCCGAGTCTACCAACTGAAAAGGCAGCAGTTGAAGCGCTAGCAATTTAGCCAAGCTAGCATTCAACCGCTGGGCATGTGGATGGCTGGGAGTGAACTTCTTTCGACGGTCCAGCAGCTGGGGCAGGGAAATTTGCCTGCTAGAATCGGACGTCGGTGTACTGCTAGCAGAGTGGCCGCAAGTACTTGGCTGTGACACACCTAATTCTACACCTTCATTCCTCTCAGTGCATGTTTCAGAGAGGACTGAAGTTATAGTGGGGTTGGAGATCCCAGCTGATGCGGTGCAAGGAGAGGTCCGCTTTGTTCTTTGGTGTGGGTCTTTGAGGTAGGCTTGCCAACGAGCTGCATGGCAGGTCAACATATGTCTGGTCAGGCATGTGGTACCCAAGCGGCTGATGTTTTGGCCACGCGATATACGCTTGAGACATATGTTGCAAACAGCAGCTGTGCGATCTGATGCACTAGCCTCAAAAAAGGCCCACACCAAAGAACTTTTTGAATGACGGGCAGAGGCAGCGCCCTGCACAGGCGGAGCTCTGCGGTGTGATTCCGTCGGTGTACTGCCCTTACGCTGGCCACCAAAGGGCATCCTGCCTCGTTGGAGATGTGCCTCCTCCTCATCCTCCTCCTCCTCCTCTCTCCTATTAGGCACCCACGTGGAGTCAGTGACCTCATCATCACCTCCCTCCTCATCACTGGAGCCAATCTGGCAGTATGCTGCAGCTGCTGGAACATGACTGCCAGATTGGTGTCCTTCTTGAGCATCCCCTCTGTCTGCTCTCACGCTACTGCCTTCCTCTAGCTGGGTTTCATCATCAGACCCTTCGAAACGCTGGGCATCCTCCTGGAGCATGTACCCAACACTGTGCTGAAACAGTTCGGGGGACTCCTCAGGAGGAGGACATGGTGGGTCTAGGGAAGGAGTGACTGATGATGAGTCTGACATTGATACCAGGGAAGAGGACGCTTTGGCAGCTGCTTTTCCAGTACCCTGAGCCTGGGTGAGAGAGGATGAGGAGGAGGAGGAGGGCTTGGTCATCCACTCTACCAAGTCTTCGGCATGATGTGGCTCAACATGTCCAGCTGCCGAAAAGAAGGACAAGCGTGTCCCATGGCCATGTGCTGATGACAATGCACCGCGTCCACGACCAGCACTGTTGCCCCCAGACACAGAGCCTGCTTGCCCTCTTTTATTGCCTCCTGACTGTCTGCCTCTCCTTGTTTGCCTTCCAGACATTCTAATAGATGGCCTGCAGGGAGATGGGAAAAAAGCAATAAGGGCTACCTTCAGGTGTCCTTCTCTGTCCCTTGAAACAAGGACTTTGACAGTGAAAGAAACTGACACACTCTCCCTACCTACAGTTTTCTGTCCCTAGAAAAAATGTTTTTTTTAAGCACAATTTAGCACAAGGAGAATTCACTCACTGTCCTTCCAGGTCCCTGGAAACAAGGACTTTGACAGTGAAAGAAACTGACACACTCTCCCTACCTACAGTTTTCTGTCCCTAGAAAAAATGTTTTTTTTAAGCACAATTTAGCACAAGGAGAATTCACTCACTGTCCTTCCAGGTCCCTGGAAACAAGGACTTTGACAGTGAAAGAAACTGACACACTCTCCCTACCTACAGTTTTCTGTCCCTAGAAAAAATGTTTTTTTTAAGCACAATTTAGCACAAGGAGAATTCACTCACTGTCCTTCCAGGTCCCTGGAAACAAGGACTTTGACAGTGAAAGAAACTGACACACTCTCCCTACCTACAGTTTTCTGTCCCTAGAAAAAATGTTTTTTTTAAGCACAATTTAGCACAAGGAGAATTCACTCACTGTCCTTCCAGGTCCCTGGAAACAAGGACTTTGACAGTGAAAGAAACTGACACACTCTCCCTACCTACAGTTTTCTGTCCCTAGAAAAAATGTTTTTTTTAAGCACAATTTAGCACAAGGAGAATTCACTCACTGTCCTTCCAGGTCCCTGGAAACAAGGACTTTGACAGTGAAAGAAACTGACACACTCTCCCTACCTACAGTTTTCTGTCCCTAGAAAAAATGTTTTTTTTAAGCAAAATTTAGCACAAGGAGAATTCACTCACTGTCCTTCCAGGTCCCTGGAAACAAGGACTTTGACAGTGAAAGAAACTGACACACTCTCCCTACCTACAGTTTTCTGTCCCTAGAAAAAATGTTTTTTTTAAGCACAATTTAGCACAAGGAGAATTCACTCACTGTCCTTCCAGGTCCCTGGAAACAAGGACTTTGACAGTGAAAGAAACTGACACACTCTCCCTACCTACAGTTTTCTGTCCCTAGAAAAAATGGTTTTTTTAAGCACAATTTAGCACAAGGAGAATTCACTCACTGTCCTTCCAGGTCCCTGGAAACAAGGACTTTGACAGTGAAAGAAACTGACACACTCTCCCTACCTACAGTTTTCTGTCCCTAGAAAAAATGTTTTTTTTAAGCACAATATAGCACAAGCACAAAACACACTGACACTCTCCCTACCTATCCTTCTCTTTCCCTAAACTAAAGGAATCCAGGTTAAGCAAGAAAGAAATAAAAGTCACTGTCCCTGCCTATGCTGCTCTATCCCTGCTCCGGAACACACTACACTAGGCCGCCGTGCTGGCGGCCTTTTATAGTGTGGGGCGTGTACTAAACACCCTCAGCAATAATTGGCCACAGGCATCCTGCCTGTGGCCAATCATTGCTCTCCTCGCTGCCGGCGCTGTGATTGGCCAAGCATGCGGGGTCACAGTGCATGCTTGGCCAATCACAGCGCCTGGATGACACTGCGATGGCGTAGTGCATTGTGGGCCGTTCGCGTCACTCGAATTTGGCGCGAACGGCCCAAATCGTTCGATCTTCGTCGAACGATCGAACAGCCGATGTTCGAGTCGAACGTATGTTCGACTCGAACACGAAGCTCATCCCTATCCAGGACTCTTCCTACCAGAGCCATCCAGGCCTGGCAAGCAGTGGGGCGAAGCTTTTCCACGACCACACAAGGCCATCACTAGGCCAAATTTTCTCTTCGGCGGCCAGAGCAGGGAGCTGCTGGTGACCGAGACAGCATCCTCGGATTTTTCTCTTTTCACATCTGTTTGGACAGTCCCTTCGCCCGGATCAGTGCGCACGGGGAATGCACCAGCATCGATCTCTCCCTCCGGAGTGGCAGTCCATGTGAGGTAGTTGAGGTGGAAAGCCCGAGGCTTTTCTGTGGATGGTTCCACCTCAAAGAGGCATTCTTTGCAGACCTCACAGCGCCCAAACTGCTTCAGCTGGACCACCAGTCCCGAACAGCCGGGACAGATCACACCGAGGGCTTCCATGTCTCTACAGGTAAAGAGAGCCAATCGCCCCCGGGGCCTTAGTCTTATCCCTGTATCCATGATCGGAGCAGCTAGAGAAGACATATCCACGAAGGAAGGAACGGAAATCCACGGAGCACTTGAAGCCATCCTCTCTCTTTGCTGCTCCATTGCGCACTGACCCACCCGCGCCGGAATCTCCACGTGCGTACGTCCACGTGGCCGGACTCCTCCCACGTTCTGCACTTGTTCGCGGGCTTTTCCCTTGCCCCGCCCACGAACTACGCAGTTGTGGGTTGCCTCGTGGCGCGTTGGCCAATATGGCCGACCTACTCGGAACTCCTCTGGGCAGCAAAGTTCAAATTCAGACACCATACACATATCCCGGATACTATGCCCCCACGTGTAGCGGCCTCACCTCTCTCCCTTGCTTTATCGGTTATGTTGGCTGTTGTCTAGGGGTACCTGGGAGAGAGAGATGATACACATCACGGCCCATGTCCTCCATAACTAAGAGGTGAAGGCCAGAGATTGGGCTTTTGTGTAGGTGTCCTAGAGTCAAGTCCAGTCCTTCTTCCCTGACTCCTTTGCTTAGTAACCCAAGTTCCACACCGTGAATAGGTACAACTCAGTTTTATTCTTCTTGCCAAGCAATAAAACAGTCTTTCTCCTTTGGAATAATGGGGAACAGATCGAGGCACAATCCCTTTCCCTCCTTGCTGCTGCCCACTGTGCTGTCACCAGTGGTGAATAGTCACTGCCACTGACTAGGTAATATAGAACGTGAATTTACCTTCACTCACTTTGCCCCTGTCAGAGGAAGAAATCCGTCCAAGGGAGAAGTGGAGGCCTCTCCGTCACCAGCGATGCTGCGCCGGACTCTTCGGAGAAGTTACTGCGCACCAGTCCTCACAAACTCAGAGACGGGCACCCAAGGCATTAGGGCCCCCTCGGATTCCGCCACCCTCGCGGAACTCAGTCGAAGGTACTGAGCCCCAGGCATCCGCCGTAGTACCTCACCCCAGGCTAAAGGTGCCTGAGATGGACGCCATCTCCGCTCCAGCTAGGCCAAGGGCGCCTAGGCCTGGAACACCGGAATGCCAGCACCCAAGCTGAAGGTGCCTGGGCGCGGCCACGTCCTCTGACTCTCTCCCCAAAATCAGGGCGTCTGCCCCTTTTATGACCTCTCCCTTTGCATCACAGCGGGTTCCCCGCCCCGCTGTACCAACTCCAGGGGAGGACAAAAAGGCACAGTTCGCGGTGTGAGTTTACTCCGGCCCAAGGCAACAGCACCACCCAGGGACCCTAAGGAACCTCACACCACCAGAGTCCTTACAGAATTCAAATACCCGCTACACATGCATTTTGCAAAAATTCTGTTTTTTATGTGTTTTTGCTGCAGTTTCTGGATTCTTGACTCCCAAGCATTCACCAGTAAAACATGGACGTCTGAATTAAAAAAAATCACCAAAAAAACTCAGCTGGTGTTTTGTCAATGCATTTTTGGTTTCCTGTAGAAATCAATGGGGAGGGTGTTTTTGATGCATTATTGAAACAGGGCACCAAAGATGCAGCATGCAGGACTTTACAAAATGCACTGCACCCACAGTGCACTGGTGTCAAGAGTTCCATAAAATTTAAAGGGCAATATTTTTATTACATTTTTTTTTGTGCAAAAGCTCTGTAAAGGAGCCCTAAGGCTAAAGCTGCCCATACACGGGTCTGTTTTTTTTCCATTCAACCAGCGGGTTGTACGAAAAAAACTGACCTGATTTTACCATCCACAAATGCGATGTGGGTGTGGGAATCCTCCCGACTGCGTTATTGTATTCTGATAGCGGGGAGACTTCACTCACAGATCAGAGCTGAATGAAATGAAAATATATCAACAGGGTTATTGAGCAGAAGTCAGTAGATCAACTTCTTAAAGTCTCGTCTAGTAAAGTTTTTTAAAGTTCTATTAAAATAACAAACATGTTATACTTACCTGCTCTGTGCAGTGGATTTGCACAGGGCAGCCTGGATCCTCCTCTTCTCCGGTCCCTGGCTGGAGCTCCTGGCCCCTCCCTCCTGTTGAATGCCCCCACAGCAGGCAACTTGCTATTCGGGCACCCAAGCCAAGCTGCAGCTCTGTGAATCTATTCAGACACGAAACTGCGTCTAGGTCCTGACTCCCCTCTCTCTCCTCATCGTTTGATTGAGAGCAGCGAGAGCCAATGGCGCTGCTGCTGTGTCTCAGCCAATCTAGTGGGAGAGTCCCAGGCGACCGAGGCATTCGTGGACATTGCTGGATAGAAATCGGTCTCAGGTAAGTATTAAGAGGCTGAGTGGGGCTGCTGCACACGGAAGTTTTTTTTATCTTAATGCATTGAATACATTAAGATAAATAACCTTCTACCTTTACAACCACTTTAAGAGAACCTCTTGGGGACTCCCAGGTCACCAGAATTAGTGTCTCCATTGGAAGATTTCCCCTCTATTACTTTTCTGGAGGCAACTCACAATTTGGAATTTTCTTTTACTTTCAATTTTAATGATAATGGTAAACAGGACAAACAAAGAAGGTCAAGCCTCGTACACACGACCGAGTTTCTCGTCCAAAACCGGCAAGAAAAGTGCCGCGTGAGCTTTTTTGTCGAGAAAACCGTTCGTGTGTATGGTTTTACGACGAGAAAATTGCCGTGAATCTCGACGAGAAAATAGAGAACCTGCTGGCCTCGTACACACGACCGAGTTTCTCGGCAAGAACCAGCAAGTAACTTGCTGTCATGGATATGCAGTAGTGTTTGTCTGTCAGCTTACCTTCCTTCCCATGTGTTCATCTTAGAGGCCTGAGCCCTTTCACCTGGCTTCCTTTATAATCTCCTCCCAGCCAGACTCCACCCCAGGCCCTATCACAGAACACTATATTAACCTGTGCACTGCAAGCCTGCTTTGCTGATCAACGTGTTTGTTAGGCATTGTGTGTTTGGGTTCCTGCCTGCCGTGTGCTACGTCTGTCTCTCTGTTACATATTTGGCTTGTCCCCGACTATCCCTGTCTGCTCGTGACCCTTGACCTTCGGCTCGTTCTTTCGTTATCCTTGTCTGCTTGTGGCCCCTGACCTTCAGCTTGTTATTCGGTTCTCTCATATCTTGTGCTGCTGCTTCCCCTCTTTTCCCCTTATCCTACGGGGCGTGAGCTAGGAAACTCCAGGGGCCACGACCTGGTCCCAGCCTGCAGCATAACATCCTCACCACTAGAGGCCCTGGAGAAGACCTGCTGGGTCTTAGACTCCGCGCCCTGGGGAATCTTGGCTCTAGCTTCCGTTAGGATCCCGGTTGTGCTCCTCTGGTCCCGCTTTCCACAACCACCCAGTTTCCTATCCGCAGCAGTCAGCCATAGGGTTCACTACCTTGCGGTGCACTCCTGTCCCCCTACGGTGTGCATCTGTCACCTGGCCACAGGTGACCTTGACAGTTTGATCAGCCATGAACCCGGCTGACATCCCGTTACCCGTGGATGATCCATTGCAGGGCATAGTTTGCAGACTTGAAACCCAGGAATCGAATCAGACTCAGGTGATGCGATTCCTCCAGGATCTGGCTTCTCGCTTTGAGCAGCTTCAGGCCTCCTTGGGAACCCTGAATCCGCAACCTCAAATACAACCAGCGGCTGCACCTATTGCACCAGTCGCAGCCACACACTCACTACAACTGCCAGCTCCGTCCCGTTTCTCTGGGGACTCCAAGGCTTGCAGGGGGTTCCTTAGCCAATGCACAATTCATTTTGAGCTCCAGCCCCAAAACTTCCTGTCTGATCGGGCTAAGGTAGCCTATATCATTTCCCTCCTCTCTGGTGAAGCTTTAGCCTGGGCAGCCCCTCTGTGGGAACTGAATTATCCAGTGGTTTCTAGCCTGTCTGGCTTCTTGAAACTTTTTCGGAATATCTTCGAAGAACCGGCTCGTGTCTCTTCAGCGGCCAGCGCCCTTTTACGTCTCCGCCAAGAGTCTGCTTCTGTGGGACAGTATGCCCTTCATTTCCGCATACTGTCGGCTGAGTTGAGCTGGAACAATGAGGCCTTAGTCGCAACCTTTTTGCATGGCCTGTCTGATAGAGTGAAGGATGAATTAGCAGGAAGAACCATCCCCACTGATCTGGCCGGCGTTATCTCCTTGTGTAACCAGATCGATATTCGCTTTCAGGAGAGGACCTTAGAAAAGCAACGCCAGCACTCCTTGGTTCTTAGTCAGCCTGAGCTCCCCTCTCTTCGACCCGTAGAGCATCTCCTACCAGCTGAGGAACCCATGCAGCTGGGTCGGACCAGGCTATCCCCCGAGGAACGTGCTAGGCGCAGAACTCTTGGTCTGTGTCTTTACTGTGGGGGCAAAGGTCATTTTCGTGACACTTGCTCTCTTTGTCCAGAAAAACGTTCGGGTCCACTTCATCTGGAAAGTGGAGTATTGGACCCAGAAATATCACCTTCCCCTTCTCGTCTTCTGCTTACTGTGTTCCTTCATGTTGGTGCTTCTTTTCATTCGGTCTCAGCATATCTGGATTTCGGAGCCGCTGGTAATTTTATGGACTGGGAAATCGCATCGTCCATGAGACTTACTCTTTTGCCCCTCACCACACCATTGGTGGTCTTGGCGATTGATGGTACTGTTCTCCCAGGGGGACCTATCCGCTTCCAGACCCTCCCTGTTAAGATGTCAGTAGGGACACTCCACCAGGAGTGGATATCCTTCCTTATCTTACCCAAGGCCTCAACGCCTATAATTTTGGGTCTCCCATGGTTACAGCTCCATTCTCCTCATGTGGACTGGACTACTGGACAGATCCTGGCTTGGGGTCCCTCCTGTTCCTCGTCCTGCCTACCCAAGGTTGCCCCCTGTGAATCTGAGCCGGTCATTCATTCCAGGTTGCATAACCATTTACATTTCTCTGTCCCTAACCACCCTTGGACGCACAGCCAGGCTAGCTTGTCTACAAGTCCTGCAGTCGCTACGTCTTGCGATGCGATTCAGGTAGTCGCTACACCTGACTCAGCTATTCACTCTGCCTCTGTACTAGTTATGCCAGTCAAGCCCATGCCCAGTGAGCCTCCTACTTTTTCTTGTTCAGGACATTCTGCTTGTCTTTCAGCTATTCAGCTTGACTCCTGTGACATGTCACCCTCTAACCAACCTGACTTCAGGGTTCCACTGACATCTGCCCAGTTTGATGGTCCTGTGCAAGATGACCAGTTCCCCTTTAAGGGTCTAGGGGACCCTCCTCAGATTCCTGTTGATCCTCTCATGCCCTTGCTTATTCCTAGAGAGCCTTTGGTCCTCAATAGATCTTCTTGTCATCTCCCTACCTCGTTTTCAGTCTCTGAGGATAATCTTAAGTACGAGGTTAGACAAGTTCTGGATTCTCGGCTCTGCAGAGGCATTCTTCAGTACCTTGTGCATTGGAGAGGTTTTGGTCCTGAGGAGGCGTCTTGGATCGCTGCATCTGATGTCGCTGCACCTCATCTGTTGAGAAGGTTTCATCAGAGATTTCCCTTTAAGCCTGGGCCCAGGCGGGGGAGGGCCCATAAGAGGGAGGGTACTGTCATGGATATGCAGTAGTGTTTGTCTGTCAGCTTACCTTCCTTCCCATGTGTTCACCTTAGAGGCCTGAGCCCTTTCACCTGGCTTCCTTTATAATCTCCTCCCAGCCAGACTCCACCCCAGGCCCTATCACAGAACACTATATTAACCTGTGCACTGCAAGCCTGCTTTTGCTGATCAACGTGTTTGTTAGGCATTGTGTGTTTGGGTTCCTGCCTGCCGTGTGCTACGTCTGTCTCTCTGTTACATATTTGGCTTGTCCCCGACTATCCCTGTCTGCTCGTGACCCTTGACCTTCGGCTCGTTCTTTCGTTATCCTTGTCTGCTTGTGGCCCCTGACCTTCAGCTTGTTATTCGGTTCTCTCATATCTTGTGCTGCTGCTTCCCCTCTTTTCCCCTTATCCTACGGGGCGTGAGCTAGGAAACTCCAGGGGCCGCGACCTGGTCCCAGCCTGCAGCATAACATCCTCACCACTAGAGGCCCTGGAGAAGACCTGCTGGGTCTTAGACTCCGCGCCCTGGGGAATCTTGGCTCTAGCTTCCGTTAGGATCCCGGTTGTGCTCCTCTGGTCCCGCTTTCCACAACCACCCAGTTTCCTATCCGCAGCAGTCAGCCATAGGGTTCACTACCTTGCGGTGCACTCCTGTCCCCCTACGGTGTGCATCTGTCACCTGGCCACAGGTGACCTTGACACTTGCTGGCAGAGATGTCTTGCCGAGAAATTCGTTTGTGTGTATGGTTTCTCGTCAAGAAAACCGACAAGTAATCTCGACGAGAAAATAGAGAACCTGCTCTCTATTTTCTCGTCGAGATTCTCACCGTCATGTTTCTCGACAAGAAAAGTGAGTGTGTGTACACTTACCTGTCCTCCCGGAAGCCCGCGCATGTTTGAAATGAATTCGACGCATGCGCGGTAGCTTCCTAGGCATAGGTAGGGTATACCAAGATGGCGGCGACGGCATCGAATGTGACGTCGTAGTCGATGACGTCACCGCGTACGCTCCATTCAAAGAACCACGGGTTCTTTGAATCGAGCGTGTGTACACTCGGCCGGGACAAGTTTCTTGTCCAAGAATCTCGTCGAAAAAAACGACATGTTTTTTTCGACGAGAATCTCGGCCGTGTGTACGAGGCTGCTCTCTATTTTCTCGTCAGGATTCCAGATTTCCTCGTCGTGTTTCTCGTCGGCCTGTTTTGTGACGAGAAAATGGTTCGTGTGTATGCTTTTACGACTCTTCCAAAAGCGCGCATGCTCACAAGCAACTATGAGACGGGAGCGCATCTTCTGGTAAAACAAGCCTTCGTAATGGAGATAGCACATTCGTCACGCTCCAAATTTTTGCATCGTTTAAATGTTGTGCATTGAAATCTTCGTTAGAATGTTACATTAATCCAAACAAATTAACTTCTTTTGCTGCTGATATTCACACAGAGTTATGACTATCTTTTTTTAACCTTTTTCATGCTGCTCTTAAGAAGATTTATGTGTATTATATCGTGCAAGTTTTTAGGAATATTTAAAACTTTGATATTTTTCAAACTGATGTTAATTGTAATTTCGCAATGTTTTGGTAGTGATCTCCCATTGAATCTTTTAATATATATTATTTAAATTTTACACCCTTTTTTGGGAAATACGATTTCGTTATTTTTTTGGGGGGTTGGTATCTGTCCCTTTTTTTGTCAGTCAAATGTATCTGCTTACTCCAAAGCTAGATTTTACATTTTTACAAATACACATAGTCAAGTATGAACTTAAAGAAAAATAACATTTATTCATGTTTGAACTAAAATAAAGAGAAGGCAGCGCTGGAGAAGCTGCTGCCATTTGTGCATCCCAGGGACCTAAGAGCACACAACAACCCTGTGTGGACACTAAAATTGGGAGCTTGAGAAGGCCAACATTTCTGAACACAATCTGATGCTGGCCTCCCAGAGGTCAGGAACAGCAGCAGGTGATATATATGTCCCAAGTGTGTGGTACTACAACAGGCTGCCTTCTGTCCGACCACAATGAAGCAAGGCCATCACTTCCTCGTCTTCCTGGCAACCTTCCCTGCAACCTTTCCTGAAGCCTTCCCTGCAGCCTTCCTTCTTCGTTTGGCTGGAGGCTGGGCCACTGGAGGGGTACTCCTGTCAGGAGGAGGAGGAGGTGGAGGAGAAGGGGGTGGCGCAGAAGAACAAGGTGGAGGTGGAGGAGAAGGGGGTGGGGCGGAAGAACAAGGTGGAGGTGGAGGAGAAGGGGGTGGGGCAGAAGAAGAATGTGGAGGTGGAGGAGGAGGTTGAGGTTGGGACAGTTGTGCCACCTCACAAATGGCGGTATTGGGGGTAATTTTTCCCATCACCCCCTTGTTGAGCAAGGTGATGAGCAGGGGCTCGCATAGGAGGCGTTGCTCCATGCTCATCACCTTGAACTTTGCCTCCACTAGGCCGGCAATGGCCTCTTCAGGGGATGTGGGCTCTTTGAGGGTGGCATGGGCCTCTTTTATAAGGGCCATTGCTGCCTCACTGGTGGTCCTGTCCCTCCTGCCTCTTTTGGGAAGCCGGATGGGAGGCACCTGGGATCTGGTGCTTCTCCTTTGGCCTGCCACCTCCTGGATGCCACTGGGCCCTGCCACCTCCTGGCTGCCACTGGGCCCTGCCTCCTCCTGGCTCACAGTGGACCCTGCCTCCTCCTGGCTGCCACTGGGCCCTTCCTCCTCCTGCCTGACAGTTTCCAGACCCTCCTCCTGGCTGATTTCATCCTGTGTATGAAAAAGGGACATAGTTTAATATGTTGGTTTAATCTTTGCGGCAAACTTTATAAACATGATTGAAGCAATTAGAATGTAAATCCAGAAATCATTTTTTCTAATTTACACCTACATCAGATTGACTATTTAGCACCCAATTAAGTGCAGACTAATGTCTCGAGATCTTGATTTCACTTGTGGAAGCCAAAATATTGTATGTTTCTCATCTTGACATATTTGGAAAACATTAATTTTATCCCAATACATTTTCATTTAATACTATACCTGGCTCCAGATGGCCAAATCAGGATCATCCAGGATGGCTGCCTCCTCTTGCTCCAGAGAAGGCTCAGGTTGGCTGCAGGGAAGTCTGGGGGGAAGAGTGGAGAGTGATGGCCTTGCCTCAATGTGGTCATCCAGGAAGGACATCCTGCTGTAGTACCACAAAATCGGGACATAAACATCATCTGCTGCTGCTCCTGACCTCTGAGAAGCCAGGACCTTAGAGCGTTCAGTCCTGTAGGTGCCTCTCAAGCTCCCAATTTTAGTGTCCACTTGTTTTGCTGTGGCTGTGGGCACCTTGGTCTGCACAAATGGGAGCAGCTTCTCCAGTGCTGCTTTTCTCACCCCTCTTTTTTTGTGGATGGGGTTTTTCGTCTCCCACATAGCCGGCAGCTCCCTTACCCGGTCAATAAATTCCGCCAGGAACTCTTTGTCGCTAATAAAGACATTCATATTGTATCTGCAAGTTAAATAAATAATATATAACTAATGTGAGGCAAACAGTCTAACCTCCTTAACATCGTAGTCACCATATATATCCTACAACATTCTCAAGACAGTATAGGCCAACAATTTGGCACAGTTTTAAAATCACATACCTTCGTTCGCACGTCCGTCACTTGAACTCCTCTCTCCGCACACCGAACGTACTATAGTCACATGTGTGTTTGCTATATACACACCACGCATGCGTCAAAATACGAACACGTCGCTCCGCACACGTCGCCCGCCCATGACGTTCTAACTAACATCTTTTCCCCGCCCCTTCTCTTTCGGCGCGCAGACAGATATGGCGGAGTTACAGCAGGTGTCTGATAATTCCGCAACTAACGAGGAGGAGACAAGCCCGGAGACCGAGGAAACGTCACGATCAAGGAGGAGATTCAAGGCATCGAATATGTATTTTGCCGAGATGGCGGAGATGGTGGACATCTTGCTCAAGTCTGATTATGACGCAAAGCATGGGCCGTATAGCAAACCAAATAGAAGGAAGGCCAAAATCCTCACTAAAGTCGTGAAGAGTCTGAAGACGAATTTCGGGGTGAAACGCTCAAATGAGCAGCTCAGAAAGAGGTGGTCAGACCTCAAACTGAGGGAGCCAGAGCAGTTAAGGAGCATTAAGAGAATGCTCGCAAAAAGTAAGTAAAATGTACACTTTTATGCTATTAATCCTTTTCTAAACTGACATGTTGCTGGTTTCGTTTTTTTTTCTTATTGGACTCCCTTCCTAAATGTAATATTTTGAACTTGGTTGGCCACAGTAATCGTTCGTTACGTTACAGACACTTCGTTCGGCCACTATCCGCTGTTTTGGCTTATTTTACAGCCACAAAAGTAATTAGACATCTGCCATTTTTTTGGAAATTTAGGGCACCAAGTTTTAGGCTAGATGATGTGTTTGTAAAGAGAATGAAATGCAAACTGTAAACTGTAAAGGAGAGGACACTCAGCAGCTGCTTCCACATCTGTACTTTGGAGCACTATAGTGTGGGCCACCAGACCCGCCTTTTTTGGGTGTCCCACACAGGTGCATCAGAGAATTTTTGTGTTGCCTACATGTCTAAAAAATGACAGACAAAGGTGAATACTAAACATATTCTTGGTCAGAAATAATGCATTCATCTTTAACTTCCGCCCAAACACACACTTGTACCCCACTTCCAAGCAATTTAGCCTGTTTTTTTTTTACGTAGAGAATTTCTGTGTGATAACTCTACCTTTTGTTTGATTCTCATAGGGGAGAGAAGACTGGGAGGAGGACACTCCAGGGAGCACAGGAACCCCACAGCTTCACAACAACCCCAAACTCCAAAAGACCAACAACTTAAAGATGTGGAGGAAGTTGAGGTGGAGGAAGGAGAAGTGCAGGAAGGAGAGGTGGATGACGTTGTGGAACTGGTCACCACAACAGGTCAGTATCTGTCACCACAGCTTCAGGTAAGAGAGGTAGGCCTGCAGAGTTATAATACCTTTTTATTTTGTTTTTAGGGGATGTGAATGTTGGGGTGAAGGATAGTACAGGTTTCTCTGCTGACAGTGCCCTCCGCCTCATCCAGCAAGTGATGGAATGTAGCACGGAACTGGACAAAATTAAAGAAAGAATTCATGTGATGGATCAAACATTTAAAGACATTCTCGATGTTTTGGGGAGAATTCAATAAGGCATCCCAACCCCCTTTTTTTCATGTTTCTTCTTCAACTTTTAAAAAACTTTTTGACAATCAAACCAGCCAAAAATTGAATCTGCACACAGTGTGTCAACATGTGCTATCTGCCATCAGGGGATATCCATGTACGTCTTTTGGGGGTGCAACCCCTTCCTCGTATCTAAAGTAGGTGAACTGAGGAAGGGGTTGCACCCCCAAAACACGTCCATTGATCACCCCTGATGGCACATAGCACATGTTGACAATAGGGATCAGGAGTCTAAAATCCCTATAGGAAAATAATCCCAATTGTGTGCATATTCAATTTTTGGCTGGGCAAGGGGTGGCAGGACCCCATATTAGGACGGGCACATAGAGACATATAGTTTGTGTAAGTGAATGTCTCAGATTGCTCCGAGGTATCCAATTTTGTAATTTTTGGAATGCAACTGTTGTTTTTGTATTTTCCTAAGAAAACAATTGCCGGTTTGTGGCCAGGCAAACAAAAAATGTAAAATAAAAATAAAAAAGGTGTGTGAATTTGCACATAGTAAAATATTTGAACACAAACAACGTGTAGCTTCTTTTTCTAAAATGCTCTAACCTTATTTGGTACATTTTTAAAGGTTACATAGTGAAATGGTTGGTATTTACTAAAGGAAAATACACTTGGCACTACAAATGCACTAAGACAAACTAGGAGACAGGAAACCAACAAAAGTTAGAAGTTTAAACAAGATTTTTATTTGGATCGTTAGACAGGAATCTTTAGACATAGCCTGGCATAGGAATTGCCCCCCTACCCGTGAAATAGTCCATGTATTTTTCCCGAACCTCACGGGCATTTTGGGGGGGCAAGCCAGGACGGGCAGATTCCAGGCCCGGCAGGGGATTATCAGGGGAAAGTCCAGCCTCAGGCAAAACTGAGGCCATATAGGAATTAGATTTGCGGCAAAGAAAATTGTGTAGCACACAGCAGCATAATACTACATAGTTTATTTTGTAGTCCGCCAAGTGTATTGAAGTCCTAAAAAGGCGGAACCGGCTGGCCATTATGCCAAAGGCATTTTCAACGACTCTTCGGCCCCTGGCCAGCCGGTAATTGAACACCCTCTTCTCTGAGGTCAGGGTCCTCTGAGGAAATGGCCTCATAAGATGTGGTCCGAGCCCGAAGGCTTCATCAGCCAAAAAAACAAAGGGGAGTCCTTCAATATTCCCTGTATCCGGTGGCAATGCAAGGTCGTCACTCTGGAGACGGAGGGCAAACTCTGTCTGGATGAAGGATCCCCCATCGGACATCCGGCCATTCTTCCCTACATCAACATAGAGGAATTCATACCGTGCTGACACCACCGCCATCAGCACAATGCTATGAAACCCCTTGTAATTGAAGTAGTAGGACCCAGAACGGGGTGGCGGCACGATGCGGACGTGCTTCCCGTCTATAGCACCACCGCAGTTGGGGAAGTCCCACCGCGTGGCAAACTCCGATGCCACAGTCTGCCATTCCTGTGGCGTGGAAGGAAGCTGTGGAGTCAAACAAGATGAAAAAATATTAGAATACACAAATCAAACATTACAAGTATATTCTAAGAAAATACATTAGAGGCCAACATCAAGCAAAGTCTACGTTTATTAAGGTGTTTTAAATAAGTATAATGGAAGGCTCATGTATCATATTCATCACCCCCTATGATGGTCCATTAATAAATTATAATGGGGAGGGGGGGTAGATGTGTTTGGACACAGGATAGCATTGCAGTGGCGGTGCATCCAGAGTGGGCGCTGGAGCACTGCCCCCTCTCTCCTGTGCCCATCACTCAGAACAATACATAGGTTAATGCCTTGCATGAACCTATGTATTGTCTATGCCGCCCACTATTCAGGTGGATGGCCCCCTGTTAAGCGACCGACATATGAAGAACTGTGGCATTTATGCGCTTAAAATTGCATATCAGAAACAGTAAGGAAAATTGTCTTGCACATTACAGCCTGAGGGATGTAATTGGCTTCAGAAAAGTTAAATAGGGGACGCAGGGGGGGGGGGGGGGCATTCCTTGGGTAAACACTGACAGGCTGCTCTGCCAATCATGTTCACCAAGTCTGTTTAATGGTAACATGATTGGCTGATGCAACATCAAGGGAAGGAGAAGACATCAAGGACAGAAGAAGGATGGCGCTGACCACAAGAAGGTAAGTGCAGGGCTGGGGGGGAACTGGCTGCATTGGAGGGGACAAAATGGCTGCATTAGAGGGAAAAAAATGGCTGCATTGGAGGGAACAAATGGGGGCGTTTAATAGGCACCAGAGCAAAAAAGGAGGACGTTTATTTCCTAAATTGGGGTTTGAACCCCCAAACATTTGGATCAATAGGCGCCCCTGCTGGAAAGGTTAGTGAAGGAAAATATGCATGGAGGAGAAAAAAAGGGCAATCTAAAGCTTCAAGCATGCATGAGGACAAAGGGGACATTCTCAGCATATTACAATCATGGTAATTAGGGAAGGATGAAAGGAATACAATACATTAGCATACATGTAATACATAAAATGTGATGTTAATGGAGAAAACTTACCCTAATATAGTCCTCCTGCAGGACTTGTATAATAGCAGAACAGGTGTCTGGGATTATGAGGCCCAGAGCCTGGGGGGAGATGCCTGTCGTGAACTTCAAGTCCTGAAGACTTCTCCCTGTCGCCAGATAACGTAACGTGGCGATGAGCCTCTGCTCAGCACTGATGGCTTCCCGCATAACGGTGTCCTTCCTGGTAATATAGGGGGACACCAAAGCCAACAGTTCCTGAAAAAAAGGGATTTCTTTTTCGTACATCACGGGACACAGAGCGACTTAGTCATTACTAATGGGTTATATAGTTTACCTTCAGGTGTTGGCACTGGCCAATTCCAAACCGGAAGTACCCTCCCCTATATAAGCCCCTCCCACCCGGGAGCACCTCAGTTTTTTGCCAGTGTCTAAGGTGTTGGCCAAAGAGTAACATGTGTTTTCACTGGGCTTGCGTACAGGTTCTTTTGGGCCTTAGTAAGCTGTTCCGGATCCCACCAAAAAAGCTTCATAGCTAAACGGTCGGTACCCGGGCCTTGCAGCAGAAGAGCAAGGTTTTGCCTGTAATGCTTCTCTTAGGAGGGCTGGACCCTGGGATCCAGAGCTCTGGTCATACCCACGACCAAGACGCTGTCTGTGCAGGGTGCTATACAGGTCCAGGGGAGTGGAATCCTTGGGAACCCGGTCCCTGAAGGTTTAATTACAATGCCTGCCGTGATAGGTGAAGTTTGGACTTTTGTGGACCAAACAAAGTCCTGCGGCGGGGATCAGGTAAGTGGGGGCCCTCAGGAACTTGGTTCTATTGGGGGACCCCCAAGCCTAATTTGTCTTTCTGTCTGTTACCTAACGGTATTCCCGCTAAATATCTGTGTTTGCCTATAACTACTGAAAATGTAAAATTTTAATAGTAGTCAAGAAAAAAAAAAAAAAAACAGGGACCGCGGTACCTGTGTTAAACCACTAGAGGCCGCTGTAGTCCATTTTTCTTGTAAATGTGGATCTTTGGTTTTCTCAACTCAAAAGATCCAGGCAGCTGGTAAGTTTCTCTGAGGGAATCCACTTCCTCTGCCCTGTTGCTGCGTTCATCCACCGCACAGGCCCTCCGGCAAAAAGGGCCCTGGCTCCTAGTCCTCTGTTGGTTTTCGAAAAGGGCGCCATTGGCGCACGGGCGCGCGCGCGGGCGCGTGCACGCGCCTCCTATGAAAAAAAAGGGGCGGGGCGGGTGGATGACGCTCGATGCGCGCCGCGGCGCTTCTGCGCATGTGCGGGCGTCCCAGCATGGTTAAAAGACACAGTACAAGTGTCAGCTGCATGCAAACAGAGCTAGCAACAAACAGTGGCACACAGAGGCGGTTGATGCAGGCATCCCCATAGAAAGGCACTTTAGTGGACACCAGCTGGTATATAGCAGCACCTGTGTTAGACTATTACCAGCAAAAATTGGTGTATGACGACGGGAATACCTCAGCTTTGTGCTTAAAGGATATGTCGTCCAGACGCTCCGGAAATAGATCTTCCAGGAAGCCAAAGGGGTCTCCATCGGGCTCTGAGGATATTGGGCATGCTTGCACTGCACCAATCTCCCCTGAGAATGCAGAGGTCAGTAGCCGTAGAAACCCCGCAGGAATGCCTGGTGCTGCGGCTGTCCCCAGTCCACCTGCTCCTGTATATATAACAGAGGAGGTTTTATCCTCAACTCTGGGAGGATTGGAAGAGAGATTAACAGCATTGATCGCTGCTTCCCTGTCACAGGAAAAGCGCGTCCGATCTCCGTCTCCTCCTTCAGAGTGCCTGTTAGTGGAGGAACAGCCCCACACAGAGATCGACCTACCTGAAGGGGATCAGGATGAGGTTGATTCACTTATAGAGGAATCAACAGTGGAAGAACCTTTCTCAGCTTCTCAGGCTGAAAGATTATGGGTTCAGTCTCTGACTAACATGGTCCGATCAGCATTTAAAATGCCTCTGGCGGAACCACCATCCACTACGGTTTCCTCGCTGGGGTCGCTAAAAGCTCCCCAGGCGGTCTGTTCCTTCCCAATCCACCCTTTATTAGAAGGGCTTATTTACCAGGATTGGGAGCATCCTGATAAAATATTTGCTCCCCCCAAGAGATTTCCGGTGATCTATCCCATGGAGGATAAGTTCATAAGAAAATGGAGGGTCCCTATAGTGGACGCAGCCATCTCTTCTGTTAACAAATCACTGACATGTCCAGTAGATAATGTTCCAATGTTCAAAGACCCAATAGATAAAAAATTGGAGTCTTTACTAAAATCTGCTTTCTCTACAGCAAGTATGGTGACACAACCTGCGGTAGCAGCGATTGGAGTCTGCCAAGCAGTGAAAGATCAGTTGAAACAAGTCTTAAGGGACTTACCAGATCAGCAGGCTCATGCCCTAGCTGACCTGCCTAGAGCCTTGTGTTTTGCGGTGGACGCCATAAAGGATACAATCCAACAGGCCTCCCGCTTTACGCTGTCTATAGTACATATGCGTAGGCTTCTGTGGCTCAAAAACTGGTCTGCTGAAGCTCCCTGTAAAAAACTGCTGGTTAGCTTCCCATTTCATGGAGAACGCTTATTTGGAGAAGATCTGGACAAATATATCCAGAAAATTTCTGCCGGTAAAAGTTCACTCTTACCGGTTAAGAACAAGGGTAGAAGTCCTTCTTTTAAGAGGCCTACCTCTCCAGTCCCGGGCACATCGGCTGTGAAGCAGTTCCGACGGCCTCCGCGGTCAAATTCAGGGGGCAGAAATCAGGGACAATCACAGGGTAACAAGAAGCCCTGGATCAAGAGAGGTACAAAACCTCCCCCTAAGGCATGAAGTATTGCCCCCGCTCAATCGGGTGGGGGGAAGACTTCAGTTGTTCACAGAGACCTGGCGGGACACCATCAGAGACAGATGGGTGCTCTCCGCAGTAAGTCTGGGATACAAGCTGGAGTTAAAAGGCACTCCTCCTGCCCAATTTATGAGGTCAAACGTGCCAAGAGATCCCCAAAAGAGAGGATCCCTCCTTCTGGCACTAGAACAACTATTGCTCCAAGGGGTAATCATGAAGGTTCCCCTGGAAGAAAGCGGATTCGGGTTTTACTCGAACCTTTTCACAGTCCCCAAACCAAATGGGGACGTGAGGCCCATATTAAATCTAAAAGGGCTAAACAAGTTCCTAAATATCAGGACCTTTCGGATGGAGTCGATCCGATCAGTGGCCACCGCCCTACAAGGGCAGGAATGGCTAGCCTCGATCGACATAAGGGATGCTTATCTGCATATTCCCATCTTTCCGGCCCATCAGAAATTTCTACGCTTTGCAGTAGAAGGGCGCCATTTTCAGTTCAGAGCCTTACCTTTCGGTCTGGCCACAGCACCACGAGTGTTCACAAAAATTCTGGCCCCATTATTGGCCAATCTAAGAACACAGGGTGTAACGATAATGGCATATCTAGACGACCTGCTACTAATAGACCACTCAGTGGAAAAGCTGGAAGTAGCTATTCACAAGACAATCGAGTATCTGGAATATCACGGTTGGATTATCAACCGGGACAAGTCAGCTCTAAGACCAGTCAAAAGTCTGGAATACTTAGGGCTAAGGCTGGATTCAAATCAGAGAAAGATTTTCTTACCTCCAGAGAAGGTGTCGTCTTTAAGAAATTTGACCCACTTAGTGGGTACAAAAAGAAAACCATCCATACGTCTCTGCATGAGGCTGCTGGGAAAGATGGTGGCTTCATTCGAAGCGGTACCCTACGGTCAATTCCATTCAAGGAATTTGCAAAGGGCCATACTGTCAGCCTGGAACAAAAAAGTTCAGGCTTTAGACTTACCAATGTCCCTGTCCCCTTCCGTTCGCAAGAGCCTCCATTGGTGGTTGGTGCCCCAGAATCTGGAAAGAGGGAAACCCTTCAGTCCGGTTTCTTGGAAGGTGGTCACTACAGATGCCAGCCTCATCGGCTGGGGGGCAGTGCTGGAGCAATGGTCTCTCCAGGGCAGGTGGTCAGAAGCAGAAAAGGCCCTGCCCATCAATCTCTTAGAGATACGAGCAGCCCGGTATGCCCTAGTAGCATGGACATCCAAACTCCAGGGGTCCCCTGTCAGAATTCAATCAGACAATGCCACGGCAGTGGCATATATCAGTCATCAGGGTGGCACCAAAAGTCGTGCAGCCCAGAAGGAAGCAAATTGCATCCTGGAGTGGGCAGAAAGATATGTCCCAGCCATATCCGCGGTTTTCATCCCAGGAGTGGAAAATTGGAGAGCGGACTTTCTAAGTCGCCAACAATTATGCCCGGGGGAATGGTCTCTTCACCCCGAGGTTTTCCAGGCAATATGCCAGCGGTGGGGAACACCGGATGTAGATCTGCTAGCATCCAGATTCAACGCAAAGGTGGACAGGTTTGTGTCTCGCACAAGGGATCCCCTAGCTTGCGGCTCGGATGCCCTAGTGTTCCCTTGGGATCGGTTCAAGCTGATATATGCATTCCCACCGCCACAATTGTTACCGCGATTACTCCGCAGAATCAGGGTAGAAAAGAAACCAGTGATTCTGGTGGCTCCAGCGTGGCCCCGAAGGGCATGGTACGCGGAGATGGTAAAAATGTCAGTGAGGAGTCCTTGGACCCTCCCACTTCGTCCGGACCTGCTGTCGCAAGGACCGATATACCACCCTTCCTTACCAGCCCTAGGTTTGACGGCCTGGCTATTGAAGCCCACATTCTGAAAAAGAGAGGGCTCTCTAATTCTGTGGTATCTACCATGATCAATGCCAGGAAACCGGTATCCAGGCAGATCTATTATAGGATCTGGAAAGCGTACATTACGTGGTGTGAGACCAAGAAATGGCATCCACGTAAGTACATGATAGGGAGGATTCTGGACTTCCTACAGTGGGCTGTAGATAGGAAGCTGGCCTTGAGTACTATCAAGGGTCAGATTTCGGCCTTGTCAATATTTTTTCAAAGGCCCTTGGCTTCGCATTCACTAGTCAAAGCCTTTATACAAGGAGTGATGCGTATTAGCCCTCCGGTTAGTATTCCCATATGTCCTTGGGACTTAAACCTGGTTCTGTCGGTTCTACAGAAACAACCGTTTGAACCATTACAACACATTTCCTTGGTTCTTCTCACCAGGAAATTGGTTTTCTTAGTAGCCATTTGTTCGGCTAAAAGAGTGTCGGAATTAGCAGCTATGTCCTGTAAGGAGCCATATCTGGTTGTCCATAAGGACAGAGTAGTATTACGTCCTCATCCAGCCTTTCTTCCTAAGGTGGTATCGAGGTTTCATTTGAACCAAGATGTGGTTCTTCCTTCTTTTTTCCCCAAACCTATCTCAGTAGAGGAAAAGTTATTACATTCTTTGGATGTGGTAAGAGCAGTTAAAGCTTATCTAAAAGCCACTGCTCAGATTCGCAGAACGGATTCTTTGTTTGTTCTGCCGGAAGGCCCCAGAAGGGGTCAGGCAGCATCAAAATCTACTTTAGCCAAGTGGATTCGACAGGTCATAATACAAGCCTATGGCTTGAGAAAAAGACCGCCTCCGTTCAAAGTTAGGGCGCACTCCACAAGAGCGGTTGGAACTTCATGGGCAGTGCATCACCAGGCCTCCCTGGCTCAAGTATGTAAGGCCGCAACATGGTCTTCGGTACACACGTTTACTAGATTCTATCAGGTAGACGTTAGAAGTCAGGAGGATGTCGCCTTTGGGCGCAGTGTGTTGCAGGCCGCAAAAGATCCTCATGCCTGATGGCGCCCAGCTTATGTACCCCCCCCCTCATTTGGCATTGCTTTGGGACGTCCCATTAGTAATGACTAAGTCGCTCTGTGTCCCGTGATGTACGAAAAAGAAAAAGGGATTTTTATAACAGCTTACCTGTAAAATCCTTTTCTTGGAGTACATCACGGGACACAGAGCTCCCACCCCTCTTTTTGGGACACTTATTGCTTGGCTACAAAACTGAGGTGCTCCCGGGTGGGAGGGGCTTATATAGGGGAGGGTACTTCCGGTTTGGAATTGGCCAGTGCCAACACCTGAAGGTAAACTATATAACCCATTAGTAATGACTAAGTCGCTCTGTGTCCCGTGATGTACTCCAAGAAAAGGATTTTACAGGTAAGCTGTTATAAAAATCCCTTTTTTTATAACAGCTTGCCTGTAAAATCCTTTTCTTGGAGTACATCACGGGACACAGAGCGACTTAGTCATTACTAATGGGTTATATAGTTTACCTTCAGGTGCTGGCACTGGCAACTTCCAAACCGGAAGTACCCTCCCCTATATAAGCCCCTCCCATCCGGGAGCACCTCAGTTTTGTAGCAAAGCAATAAGTGTCCCAAAAAGAGGGGTGGGAGCTCTGTGTCCCGTGATGTACTCCAAGAAAAGGATTTTACAGGTAAGCTGTTATAAAAATCCCTTTTTCTTTTTCGTACATCACGGGACACAGAGCGACTTAGTCATTACTAATGGGACGTCCCAAAGCAATGCCAAATGAGGGGAGGGATACACTATACATAAGCTGGGCGCCATCAGGCATGAGGCTCTTTTGCGGCCTGCAACACACTGCGCCCAAAGGCGACATCCTCCTGACTTCTAACGTCTACCTGGTAGAATCTAGTAAACGTGTGTACTGAAGACCATGTTGCGGCCTTACAGACTTGAGCCAGGGAGGCCTGGTGATGCACTGCCCATGAAGTTCCAACTGCTCTTGTGGAGTGCGCCCTAACTTTGAATGGAGGCGGTCTCTTTCTCAAGCCATAGGCTTGTATTATGACCTGTCGAATCCACTTGGCTAAAGTAGATTTTGATGCTGCCTGACCCTTTCTGGGGCCTTCCGGCAGAATAAACAAAGTATCCGTTCTGCGAATCTGAGCAGTGGCTTTTAGATAAGCTTTAACTGCTCTTACTACATCCAAAGAATGCAATAACTTTTCCTCTACCGAGCTAGGTTTGGGGAAAAAAGAAGGAAGAACCACATCTTGGTTCAAATGAAACCTCGATACCACCTTAGGAAGAAAGGCTGGATGAGGACGTAATACTACTCTGTCTTTATGGACAACCAGATATGGCTCCTTACAGGACAAGGCGGCTAATTCCGATACTCTTTTAGCCGAACAAATGGCTACTAAGAAAATCAATTTCCTGGTGAGAAGAACTAAGGAAATATGCTGTAATGGTTCAAATGGTTGTTTCTGTAGAACCAACAGAACCAGGTTTAAGTCCCATGGACATATGGGAATACTAACCGGAGGGCTAATACGCATCACTCCTTGTATGAAAGCTTTGACTAATGAAAGCAAAGCCAAGGGCCTTTGAAAAAATATTGACAAGGCCGTCTGACCCTTGATAGTACTCAAGGCAAGCTTCCTATGTACAGCCCACTGTAGGAAGTCCAGAATCCTACCTATTACGTACTTACGTGGATGCCATTTCTTGGCCTCACACCATGTAATGTACGCCTTCCAGATCCTATAATAGATCTGCCTGGATACCGGCTTCCTGGCATTGATCATGGTAGATACCACAGGATTAGAGAGCCCTCTCTTTTTTAGAATGTGGGCTTCAATAGCCAGGCCGTCAAACCTAGGGCTGGTAAGGAAGGGTAGTATATCGGTCCTTGCGAAAGCAGGTCCGGACGATGTGGGAAGGTCCCAGGACTTCCCACTGACATTTTTACAATCTCCGCGTACCATACCCTTCGGGGCCACGCTGGAGCCACCAGAATCACTGGTTTCTTTTCTACCCTGATTCTGCGGATTAATCGCGGTGGGAATGCATATATCAGCTTGAACTGATCCCAAGGGAACACTCGGGCATCCGAACCGCAAGCTAGGGGATCCCTTGTGCGAGACACAAATCTGTCCACCTTTGCGTTGAATCTGGATGCTAGCAGATCTACATCCGGTGTTCCCCACCGCTGGCATATTGCCTGGAAAACCTCGGGGTGAAGAGACCATTCCCCCTGGCATAATTGCTGGCGACTTAAAAAGTCCGCTCTCCAATTTTCCACTCCTGGGATGAAAACCGCGGATATGGCTGGGACATATCTTTCTGCCCATTCCAGGATGCAATTCGCTTCCCTCTGGGCTGCACGACTCCTGGTGCCACCCTGGGGATTGATATATGCCACTGCTGTGGCATTGTTTGATTGAATTCTGACAGGGGACCCTTGGAGTTTGGATGTCCATGCTACTAGGGCATACCGGGCTGCTCGTATCTCTAAGAGATTGATGGGCAGGGCCTTCTCTGCTTCTGACCACTTGCCCTGGAGAGACCATTGCTCCAGTACTGCCCCCCAGCCTATGAGGCTGGCATCTGTAGTGACCACCTTCCAAGAAACCGGACTGAAGGGTTTCCCTTTTTCCAGATTCTGGGGCACCAACCACCAATGGAGGCTCTTGCGAATGGAAGGGGACAGGGACATTGGTAAGTCTAAAGCCTGAACTTTTTTGTTCCAGGCTGACAGTATGGCCCTCTGCAAGTTCCTTGAATGGAATTGACCATAGGGTACTGCTTCGAATGAAGCCACCATTTTTCCCAGCAGCCTCATGCACAGGCGTATGGATGGTTTTCTTTTTTGTACCCACTAAGTGGGTCAAATTTTTCAAAGACGACACCTTCTCTGGAGGTAAGAAAATCTTTCTCTGATTTGAATCCAGTCTTAGCCCCCAAGTATTCCAGACTTTTGACTGGTTTTTGGGGCTGACTTGTCTCGGTTGATAATGCAACCGTGAGATTCCAGATACTTGATTGTCTTGTGAACGACCACTTCTGGTTTTTTCCACTGAGTGGTCTATCAGCAACAAGTCGTCTAGATATGCCATTATCGTTACACCTTGTGTTCCTAGTTTGGCCAATCGTAGGGCGAGAATTTTTGTGAACACTCGTGGTGCTGTGGCCAGACCGAAAGGTAAGGCTCTGGACTGAAAATGGCGCCCTTCTATTGCAAAGCGTAGAAATTTCTGGTGGGCCGGACAGATGGGAATATGCAATAAGCATCCCTTATGTCGATCGAGGCTAACCATTCCTGCCCTTGTAGGGCGGTGGCCACCGATCGGATCGACTCCATCCGAAAAAGTCCTGATATGTAGGAACTTGTTTAGCCCTTTTATATTTAATATGGGCCTCATGTCCCCATTTGGTTTGGGGACTGTGACAAGGTTCGAGTAAAACCCGAACCCGCTTTCTTCCAAGGGAACCTCATGATTACCCTTGGAGCAATAGTTGTTCTAGTGCCAGAAGGAGGGATCCTCTCTTCTGGGGATCGCTTGGCACGTTTGACCTCATAAAATGGGCAGGAGGAATGTCTTTTAACTCCAGCCTGTATCCCAGACTTACTGCGGAGATCACCCATCTGTCTCTGATGGTGTCCCGCCATGGTCTCTGTGAACAACTGAAGTCTTCCCCTCACCCGATTGAGTGGGGGCAACCCTTCATGACTTGGGGGGAGGTTTTGCACCTCTCTTGACCCAGGGTTTCTTGTTACCCTGTGATTGACCCTGATTTCTGCCCCCTGGATTTGACCACGGAGGCCGTCGGAACTGTTTCACAGCCGATGTGCCAGGGACTGGAGAAGTAGGCCTCTTAAAAGAAAGACTTCTACCCTTGTTCTTAACCGGCAAGAGTGTACTTTTACCGGCAGAAGTTTTCTGGATATATTTGTCCAGATCTTCTCCAAATAAGCGTTCTCCATGAAATGGGAAGCTAATCAGCAATTTCTTACAGGGAGCTTCAGCAGACCAGTTTTTGAGCCATAGAAGCCTACGCATATGTCTACAGACAGCGTAAAGCGGGAGGCCTGTTGGATTGTATCCTTTTTGGCGTCCACCGCAACACAAGGCTCTAGGTAGGTCAGCTAGGGCAAGAGCCTGCTGATCTGGTAAGTCCCTTAAGACTTGTTTCAACTGATCTTTCATTGCTTGGCAGACTCCAATCGCTGCTACTGCAGGTTGTGTCACCATGCTTGCTGTAGAGAAAGCAGATTTTAGTAAAGACTCCAATTTTTTATCTATTGGGTCTTTGAACATTGGAACATTATCTACTGGACATGTCAGTGATTTATTTACACAAGAGATGGCTGTGTCCACTGTAGGGACCCTCCATTTTTTTTTTTTTATGAACTTATCCTCCATGGGATAGATCACTGGAAATCTCTTGGGGGGAGTAAATATTTTAACAGGATGCTCCCAATCCTGGTAAATAAGCCCTTCCAATAAAGGGTGGATTGGGAAGGAACAGGCAGTCTGGGGAGCTTTCAGCGTCCCCAGCGAGGAGACAGTAGTGGTTGATGGTTCCACCAGAGGCATTTAAAATGCTGCTCGGACCATGTTAGTCAGAGACTGAACCCATAATCTTTCAGCCTGAGATGCTGAGAAAGGTTCTTCCACTGTTGATTCCTCTATAACTTTATCAACCATCACCTGATCCCCTTCAGGTAGGTCGATCTCTGGGACTGTTCCTCCACTAACAGGCACTCTGCAGGAGGAGACGGAGATCGGACGCGCTTTTCCTGTGACAGGGAAGCAGCGATCAATGCTGTTAATCTCTCTTCCAATCCTCCCAGAGTTGAGGATAAAACCTCCTCTGTTATATATACAGGAGCAGGTGGACTGGGGACAGCCGCAGTACCAGGTACTCCTGCGGGGTTCCTACGGCTACTGACCTCTGAAATTTCAGGGGAGATTGGCGCAGTACAGCATGCCCAAAATCCTCAGAGCCCGATGGAGACCCCTTTCGCTTCTTGGAAGATTTATTTCCAGAGCGTCTGGACGACATATCCTATAAGCACAAAGCTGAGGTATTCCCGTCGTCATACACCAATTTTGCTGGTAATAGTCTAACACAGTTGCTGCTATATACCAGCTGGTGTCCACTAAAGTGTCTTTCTATGGGGATGCCTGCATCAACCGCCTCTGTGTGCCACCGTTTTGTTGCTAGCTCTGCTTGCATCCAGCTGACACTTGTACTGTGTCTTTTACACATGCTGGGACGCCTGCACATGCGCAGAAGCGCCGCGGCGCGCATCGAGCGTAATCCACCCGCCCCGCCCCTTTTTTTCATAGGAGGTGCGTGCACGCGCCCGCGCGCCATTGGCGCCCTTTTCGAAACCAAGCAGGGACTAGGAGCCAGGGCCCTTTTTGCCGGAGGGCCTGTGCGGTGGATGAGCGCAGCAACAGGGCAGAGGAAGTGGATTCCCACAGAGAACTTACCAACTGCCTGGATCTTTTGACTTGAGAAAACCAAAGATCCACATGACAAGAAAAAATGGACCACAGCGGCCTCTAGTGGTTTAACACAGGTACCGCGGTCCTCTTTTTTTTTTTTTGCTTGACTACTATTAAAATTTTACATTTTCCAGTAGTTACAGGCATACACAGATATTAGCGGGAATACCATTAGGTAACAGACAGACAGACAAATTAGGCTTGGGGGTCCCCCAATAGAACCAAGTTCCTGGGGGCCCCCACTTACCTGTTCCCCGCCGCAGGACTCTGTTTGGTCCACAGAAGCCCAAACTTCACCTATCACGGCAGGCATTGTAATTAAACCTTCAGGGACCGGGTTCCCAAGGATTCCACTCCCCTGGACCTGTATAGCACCCTGCACAGAAAACATCTTGGTCGTGGGTATGACCAGAGCTCTGGATCCCAGGGTCCAGCCCTCCTAAGAGAGGCATTACAGGCAAAACCTTGCTCTTCTGTTGCAAGGCCCGGGTACCGACCGTTTAGCTATGAAGCTTTTTTGGTGGGATCCGGAACAGCTTACTAAGGCCCGTAAAAGAACCTGTACGCAAGCCCAGGAAAACACATGTTACTCTTTGGCCAACACCTTAGACACTGGCAAAAAACTGAGGTGCTCCCGGATGGGAGGGGCTTATATAGGGGAGGGTACTTCCGGTTTGGAAGTTGCCAGTGCCAGCACCTGAAGGTAAACTATATAACCCATTAGTAATGACTAAGTCGCTCTGTGTCCCGTGATGTACGAAAAAGAAACGGGGTCAGACATCCACAGAAAATTCCTGTAGTCCTTAGGATTATTCTCGACTTTCTCAAGCAGCAGAGGCATGTGGCAGAATTGGTCCCGCTGGAGCAACCAATTCTTGGTCCATGAACTCCTCCTCACACCGTTCATGGACTGGTCTTGGTCCAAAACAAGCAGACCAACACCAAGCGCACGCACAGCACGAACTCGACGACGAGAACGTCCAGGCGACATGGCTAGGAAACGGTCGTCTTATCAGAACGTACAGAACAGAACGCACTTTAGAACAGCAAGGCCTATGAATAACGAACTGAAAAACAGAAACGAACAGGCAAGAACACACTGTAAAACAGATACGACCTGCCTAGACGCCCTGAAAGTCAAGATACGAACCCACAAGCACAAACTGAACCGCAGAAAACGATCTGAAAAGTACGAAGACTGAAAAGCGCGAATCGTCTCTTCCCAAACTTTTACTTCACACGCGGTAACACGAGATCAGCAAAAGCAGCCCAAGGGGTGGCGCCAAGAAAAAAGATCTTCCCCTTTATAGTGCCGTTGTACGTGCTGGACGTGACCGCGGAGAACAACGAAGAAATTGGAAAATGTCAGTGTGTACGCATGGAAAGCTTGACGAGAAAATAGACAAGGTTAACAAGAATCTCGTCGAAAAAAACTACGTGTTTTTTACGACGAGAAACTCGGTCGTGTGTACGAGGCTTGAATCTCCCTAATATGGACACAAACAGCAATAAAATAAAAATAAATTAGAAAAATAGATAAACATTTTAAAGCGCCCCCGTCCCCGCAAGCTCGCACAGCAAAGAAAACGCACGCGTACGTCACGCCCGCATATGCAAATGGTGTTCAAATCACACGTGTGAGGTATCAACGTGATCGTCAGAGCGAGAGCAATAATTCTAGCACTAAACCTCCTCTGTAACTCTAACCTGATAACTGTAATTTCTTTTTAAAGCACCGCCTATGGAGATTCTTAGGTACCGTAGTTTGTCGCCATTCCACGAGTGTGCGCAATTTCAAAGCATGACATGTTGGGTATCTATTTACTCTGCGTAACATTATCTTTCACATTATTGGGCTAACTTTACTGTTTAGTTTTATTATAATATAAGTGTATTTTTTCCTAAAAAAATTGCATTTGAAAGACGGCTGCACAAATACAGTGTGAAATAAAATATTGCAACGATCGCCATTTTATTCTCTAGATTCTCTGCGAAAATATATATATATATATATATATATATATATATATGTGTGTGTGTGTGTGTATGTATGTATGTATGTGTGTGTGTGTGTGTGTGTGTGTGTGTGTGTGTGTGTGTGTGTGTGTTGTGAGGGGGTTCACTCGGTAGCGGGTGTGTGTGACCCCCTGGATGGGCTCCCCACACAAAAACAGGCCCAGCAGACGGAGTTTGTGGTTTTCAAGATCAAAAGGTGCGGTTTATTTCTCTATTTACAGTGACAAAAACACAGCAAAGCAAAAAGAAACATAAACAAAATAAATCCTGGTCAGCTTGACCTCTGACTAAACATGCAGGTTTCCCTAACTAACAACTGGGATCAGCCTGGTGCTGTCCTAGTCCCTAAGTCCCTGGTTTAGTAAATGTCCAAACAAATAGCCACACAGGCTTTGTCTCACCGCACAGGGGTTCACTCTCCCTAGACAGTCCACACAGGTCTGGTTCCAGGCATGAGCAAACACCTAATGAAGCTGGGAGTTTTTATAGAGGCCTTAAACGAGCTGACAAGCTTCAGCTGGTCTCATCAACTCCCTGCCTGCACGACGCCCAGCACTCTCCCTAGAGGTATGAATCATCCATGAGCCCACTAGCCTCAGCTGGGCTTCATCAACTCTCTCCCTAGTTGTATAAGTCGGCATAAAGCCTGAATCTGGGAGAAATATACCTACCCCCCTGGATGCAACCAGGTGACTTTACCTTCCTGCTGTCACATACCCCCCCTCTTGTTTTAACCTTGGGGTTGGAACACCAGCAATCAGGCATTCATGTACTCGAGACAAAGCATCCACATTCCCCATTTGAACGCCAGGGCGATGCTTTACTGTGAAGTTGAATTCCTGTAGGGCCAGGAACCACCTATTTACTCTTCTATTTGTCTCCTTGTTTTGAGCCATCCACTTTAACGGAGCGTGATCCGTAACCATGTCAAAGTGCCTACCTAGCAGATAGTACCGAAGGGAATCTAGAGCCCACTTCACCGCTAAACACTCCTTTTCAACCGTGGCGTAATTTACCTCATGGGACTTCAACTTCCTGCTGAGGTAAATGACTGGGTGCTCTTCCCCGTTCCAGACCTGGGACAATACTGCTCCTAACCCCACATCTGACGCATCACTTTGTACGACAAAGTCTTTAGAGAAGTCGGGTGAGTACAACACTGGCTGGCTACATAAGGCTTGTTTCAAGAATTGGAATGCTGCCTCAGCCTCGGGGGTCCATTTAATCATGACCGACCCTTTCCCTTTCGTCAGGTTGGTTAGGGGCACAGCCTTAGAAGCAAAGTGGGGAATGAAGCGCCGATAATAACCCGCGATTCCCAGAAAGGCTCGTACCTGCTTCTTGCTGTTGGGACGTGGCCAACTCTGGATGGCCTCGACTTTGTTGAGTTGGGGTTTTATTACTCCCCTGCCAATGGTGTACCCAAGATATTTGGCCTCCTCCTGCCCAATGGTACACTTCTTGGGGTTAGCCGTAAACCCCGCTTCCCGGATAGAGTCTAGGACTACTTGCACTTTTGGCAGATGTGAGGCCCAATCTGTGCTATGGACAATTACGTCATCCAGGTAAGCCGCAGCATACTTCCGATGGGGCCTCAGTATCTGGTCCGTTTTCCGCTGGAATGTGGCCGGCGCATTCTGTAACCCGAACGGCATTCTCTTATATTGGAACGCCCCGTCTGGGGTTACAAATGCGGTTTTCTCTTTGGCCGACTTGGCCAGGGGAATTTGCCAATACCCTTTTGTGAGGTCAAGAGTCGTCATATATCGGGCTGTTCCCAGCCGGTCGATCAACTCATCTATACGTGGCATGGGGTAGGTGTCAAATTTTGTAACTTTGTTCAACTGACGAAAATCGTTACAAAATCGCCAGCTCCCATCCGGTTTAGGCACCAACACAATGGGACTAGACCAATCACTTTGGGTCTCCTCTATCACCCCTAAGTTCAGCATTTTCTGTACTTCCTCCCGTATTGCCTCCCGTCGGGCCTCTGGGATCCGATAAGGTTTTAACTTCACCCTTTCACCGGGCGGGGTAATAATATCATGCTCTACCCCAGATGTTTGTCCCGGCAGCTCAGAGAACACCTCCTTGTTGCGAAGCACAAACTCCTTAACCTCCTGTTGTTGGGGTTGTGACAAGGTGGCTGCTATTCCAACCTCCGGAATCACGCAACCAGTTTGAGCTGGTGACCAAGTTTCTGCGACTAGGGACTCTCTATCCCTCCAGGCTTTCAACAGATTAACGTGATAGATCTGTTCGGGCTTTCGCCTTCCTGGTTGTCTGACCTTGTAATTCACTTTGCTCACTTTTTCCATTATCTCGTAGGGGCCTTGCCATTTGGCAAGGAATTTACTTTCAACCGTAGGGACAAGTACCAATATCCTATCCCCCGGGGAAAAGGTACGGGTCTTGGCTCCACGGTTGTACACTCTCTGCTGTGCCAACTGCGCTTGGGCCAAATGTTCCTTCACGATGGGCATTACCTGTGCAATTCGATCTTGCATCAGGGCGACATGCTCAATCACACTCCTGTGGGGAGAACTCTCACTTTCCCAAGTTTCCTTGGCAATATCCAACAGCCCTCTTGGGTGTCTCCCATACAGTAACTCAAAGGGGGAGAATCCCGTAGAGGATTGGGGCACCTCCCTAATAGCAAACATCAAATAAGGAAGTAGACAGTCCCAATCCTTTCCATCTCTATCCACCACTTTCTTCAACATTTGTTTTAGGGTTTTGTTGAATCTTTCAACCAGCCCATCGGTTTGGGGGTGATACACAGACGTACGCAATTGCGTCACTTTGAACAATTTACACAGCTCTTTCATAACCCGGGACATAAAGGGTGTACCTTGGTCCGTAAGCAGTTCTTTACAAATACCCACCCGGCTAAAAACAAGAGATAGCTCTTTGGCTATGGTTTTGGCCGAGGTATTTCGGAGAGGGATCGCTTCTGGATAACGGGTGGCATAGTCCATTATAACTAATATGTACTGGTGCCCCCTAGCGGACTTGATTATAGGACCTACCAAATCCATTGCGATCCTCTCAAACGGGACCTCAATGATGGGTAGAGGGACCAGCGGGCTACGGAAATGTGGCATCGGGGCCGACCTCTGACACACAGGGCAGGAGGAACAATAATTTTCTATGTCCTTCATCACCCCAGGCCAATAGAATCTCTGTAATACCCTCTCTCGGGTTTTCTCTGTCCCCAGATGACCTCCAAGAATGTGCCCATGGGCCAACTCCAACACCAACTTCCTGTAAGGTTTGGGCACCACAAGCTGCTCAACGGTTTCTTCTGCCCTTTTTGCCACCCGATACAGTAGGTCCTTCTCTACGCTGAAGTATGGGTAAGTGCAGGTATTATCTGGGTTCACTAACTCGCCATCTATTTCCACTACGTTTTCCCGTGCCTTTATTAGGGCGGGGTCTTTTAACTGTTCTGTGGCAAAATTTTCCCTGTGAACCTCAAGATCAGAAAACTCCACAGACGGTAGGTTTTCGTCTGAGGAGGTGGGCTCCTCTCCAGTTTCTTGAGTCTCGCCTGCCAATACTGACAAGGGAAATTCTGGAGAGTCCTCACCACTCTCAGAGGAGTTCTGGCTATCACCTTCCTGGTACATAGGGGCACCAGTGGGGGGCTCAGGATCATCCCACAGTTCCCAGAACTTCGGAAAATCCCTTCCCACAATGGCATCATGCGGTAATTGAGATACTAACCCCACTGGATGAGAGAGGGTACCTTTGGGGGTCTTGAAACACACTGTAGTCACTGGATACTCTCGGGTGTCCCCATGCACACAAATAACAGCTACCTTGCTATTCCCAGAGACCTCTGTTTTAACTAATTCAGCCTTTATCAGGGTCACAAGGCTACCTGAATCCAGTAATACCACAACATTTCTACCATTAATACACATTTTGCATAAATGTTTCTCAGTTCCCCGAATGGCAGTGCATGCGACTGTCGCACACAGCGACTGACGTCTGTCCGTCAGAAAGTCACATTGCATGGGTTCCTCCACAACCGGGCAATTTGCTGCAATATGTCCCGTTTTCCGGCAGCGGTAGCAAACAATCCTTTTGGCTGCCTCTTGAGCCCCCGACTTCCCAGGCTGTTCTCGCCAAACCCTGGGCAGAGCTCCCACCCTCTCACCTTGGAATCATCTTATCCGCCCCTGGGGATGGTCTGGTCTTAGGGTGGAAAGTCCGAGAGTCTCTGGAAGAGGCCGTCAGGTTCTCTGCAGCCAAGTATCTCTCTACACGATCCACAAGTTTACCGGCCGTTTCTGGGTCTCCATGGCTTACCCACTTTTGAATGGCGGTAGGAAGAGCTCTCAAGAAACGATCCATCACAACACGTTCCACAATCTCCGGTGCGGACAAAGTCTCTGGCTGTAGCCACTTCCTGCTCAGGTGAATGAGATCATACATTTGAGACCTGGGGGGTTTTCCAAGCTGGAAAGTCCAGTTATGCACACGCTGAGCCCGGACAGCCAGGGTGACACCCAGCCTTGCCAATATTTCAGCTTTTAGCATCCCATAGTCTTTTGCTTGGTCAGGCTCTAGGTCATAGTAAGCTTTCTGCGATTCACCAGTTAACAGAGGAGCCACCAGTCCAGCCCACTGCTCCTCAGGCCACTTTTCTCTTTCAGCAGTCCTTTCAAATGTGGTCAAAAATACCTCTGGATCATCCTCTCCAGTCATTTTTGTCAATAAACGACTCACCCCAAAGGACGCGGTATTAGTGGGACGGCTTTCCTCACTGGTCTGCGGACGTTGCTGCATTACTGCTTCTATCTGTTGTTGTAGTCTCTGCTCTTGCTTCTGCAACAGGTCTATGAAGCGGGCCTCAGATTGCTGCTGGGCTTGTTGCTGGGCTGCGAAGCTCTTTTGCAAACCTGCATTTGTCTGCTGTTGATTGGCATTTGCTAGAGTCAGCTGTTTCAGTATCTCCTCCATGCTGGCTTAAAAAAAAACTGCCCGCATTCTCCACCAACTGTGAGGGGGTTCACTCAGTAGCGGGTGTGTGTGACCCCCTGGATGGGCTCCCCACACAAAAACAGGCCCAGCAGACGGAGGTTGTGGTTTTCAAGATCAAAAGGTGCGGTTTATTTCTCTATTTACAGTGACAAAAACACAGCAAAGCAAAAAGAAACATAAACAAAATAAATCCTGGTCAGCTTGACCTCTGACTAAACATGCAGGTTTCCCTAACTAACAACTGGGATCAGCCTGGTGCTGTCCTAGTCCCTAAGTCCCTGGTTTAGTAAATGTCCAAACAAATAGCCACACAGGCTTTGTCTCACCGCACAGGGGTTCACTCTCCCTAGACAGTCCACACAGGTCTGGTTCCAGGCATGAGCAAACACCTAATGAAGCTGGGAGTTTTTATAGAGGCCTTAAACGAGCTGACAAGCTTCAGCTGGTCTCATCAACTCCCTGCCTGCACGACGCCCAGCACTCTCCCTAGAGGTATGAATCATCCATGAGCCCACTAGCCTCAGCTGGGCTTCATCAACTCTCTCCCTAGTTGTATAAGTCGGCATAAAGCCTGAATCTGGGAGAAATATACCTACCCCCCTGGATGCAACCAGGTGACTTTACCTTCCTGCTGTCACAGTGTGTATATATATATATATATATGTAGCGGGTATACACTTTTCTGTCTATTTAAAACTGGCAGAGACACCAGTGATGTGCAGTTCCCTGCGGCCCTGCGGGTGGCGCTGTCGCCCTGGGCTGGGGTTGAACCATTGCTGTGTGCCGTGCCTCCTTTTTGTCCTCACTCGGCAGCGGTATGGTGGGGCGGGGAACCCGCCGTGCTTGCTGGGAGAGGGTATAAAGGGGCCGGCCATCTTTGTCACGGTGTCGAGTCCCAGGCACCTTCAGCCTGAGGGCGGTGGTTCGTGTCGGTCCTCTAGGCGGCCTAGGCCTAGAGGACGCTCGGAGATCGTGTTCCATCCCAGGCACCTTTAGCCTGGGGTGAGGTACTTAGATGGAGGTCTGGAGCTCAGTGCCCAACACTGAGTTCCGCGAGGGAAGGAGGTCCTAGGGAACCCAGGGATTGGGTACCCGAATCATCCGGAAGGCGTAATGGACCTGGGGGAGATACTCACTTGAAGACCGAGTGCAGCAGATTGCCAGTGACAGGTGAGCCTCCCATCGGAGATCGCCTGGAAGGAAACCCCCCCCCCGCTTGGAGGCCGCAACCCACTTTCAGAGAGGAGGAAAGTGGAGAGTTCATTGTGTCTGGGCCTACTCGCATCCACACCTCCTTGTTTGTTCTGTTCTTTGAGAGAGTCTAATGCCGCGTACACACGATCATTATTCACGGCGGTTAAAAATCCGCCGTGAATAATGACAGGAAAAACGAGGGAACCGCTTCGGTTCCAAGGGTTCCCTACACACGGTCGTTTTTCCCGTCATTTTTTCTCTTGACGAGAAAAACGACCATCTGTGGGCTCCGCGGCAGTGTCTCCCTATGGGAAAACTGCCGCAGAAAAAAATGATGGAAAAAACGATGAGAAAATTTAGAACATGTTCTAATTTTTCCCGTCGTTTTTTCTGCCGTTTTTCTCAACGAGAAAAACGACATAAAGCCCACAGACGATCGTTTTTCTCGGCGAAAAAAAAAATGCAGTTTTTCTCGTCGAGAAAAGCGGTCGTGTGTACGCGGCATAACTGTTTGTGCTGTTCACTCGAGAAGCATAAAGGAGTGTTGGACTTTAATGGTGTGGGGCTCTTTTCTGGTGGACATTGTTCAAGGTAACTCCAGGTGCACAACACTGACCCGAAGGTAAAGAAAGAACTTTGCTTACACCGCACAGACATCTGTGGTGAAGGCTTGGCGTGGTGACCCTGCTCTCTCTCCTCTAAGGTACCCCTAGACAAGAGAAAGATGAGCTGATGAAAAGAGGGGAGTGAGGAAGCCGCTACATACCGTATATACTCGAGTATAAGCCGATTTTTTCAGCACTTTTTTTGTGCTGAAAATGCCCCCCTTCGGCTTATACTCGAGTCACCTTTTTGCGCCTGATCTCCCGCACTTTAGGGACCCAGTACTGGCCAAACTTAGCACACATGTAGCCCCACTCTTCCTCTATAAGTGTGCAAAGTTTGTTGTCCGGGGGACCTATGGCCGGGGAGCATCGATTTTTCAAACCCGAGCACCCCTTCCATAGACTCCCATGTTAAACGGTAATTTCTCTGGTGAATTTGGGGACCTGGTACCAGCTGGTCGTAGGTCCCCTGGACTCGGAACTTGGCAAACATGTAGCCCCATTTCTCCTCTACAAGTGAGAAAAGTTTTTTGTCTGGGGGACCTACAGCCGGGGAGCAACGATTTTTTAAAACCAGGCATCCCTTCCATAGACTCCCATGTTAAACATCAGTCTAGTCATGGGCACAGTGAGGCATGGGCACAGATAGGCATAGGCACAGTGAGGCATGGGTACAGTGAGGCATGGGCACAGTGAGGCATAGACACAGTGAGGAATGCACATGGACACAGTGAGGCACAGTGAGGCATGCAGATGGACACCCTAGGCTTATACTCGAGTCAATAAGTTTTCCCAGTTTTTTTGTGGTAAAATTAGGTGCCTCGGCTTATATTCGGGTCGGCTTATACTCGAGTATATCTGGTGTGTGTGTGTGTATATATATATATATATATATATATATATATATATATAATGTTTGGGGGTTCTAAGTATTTTTCTAGCAAAAAATACAGATTTTAACTGTAACAAATGTCAGCTATAGGCTTAGTTTTGAAAGGGTTAAACAAAGACCACAACAGGTCTAGTGGCACTTTGGTATACATATCCTTAGCAGCAGTTCAATTTCCACTCTCCTCTTCTCTCCTGCATCGAAATCCACAGCTGGTCTGACAAGACTTTAATATATGGATCCTTTATGGAAAGTCACATTCCACTCTCCTCTCCTCTCCTTATAGCATAAATCCAGGGATAAATATGCACTATGCTGTATTGGATCTCCTCCTCTCTTACATTCACAGGCCATATAAGACAAATAAGAACTCCAGTGTAGTAGTTTCACAGAAGAAATGGTTTTATTAAAACATTAGGCCCCTTTCACAAGTGCGTATGTCCGTATTTTATCCATCTGTTTTCGGATGAAATACAGACATACATGCAGGGCCGATCCACCCTATATGCAGACTACACAAGCTGCGTAGGGCCCCGAGTAATACTCGGGGCCCCGCCGCCACATCCGCCACCGCCGCTAGAGGTCCGCGGCCGGCGGAAATAATGTCTTCGCCGGCCGCCATTTTCCCGAAGACCAGGATGAGAAGGGAGGGATCCTGCCAAAATAGAAATAGCGCTGCGGCGCCGCCCACCCCCACCCCCGGTCTGTCTGTCATCTGAGACTGTGACCTATGGGGGAAAGGGGTGGTCGGTGCCGCAGCTCACTGTAGCCGGCCGGCTCCGCCTCTAATTTGTTCCCCCTCGCCTCTCGCCGCTGCTAAGCTATAGAAGGGCTCAAAGGGGGGGGGGAGACACCTGAAATGTAAGGAAGCACTCCGCTGGCTGGGGACACCTGAGATGTAAGGAAGCACTCCGCTGGCTGGGGACACCTGAGATGTAAGGAAGCACCCTGCTGGCTGGGGACACCTGAGATGTAAGGAAGCACTCCGCTGGCTGGGGACACCTGAGATGTAAGGAAGCACTCCGCTGGCTGGGGACACCTGAGATGTAAGGAAGCACTCCGCTGGCTGGGGACACCTGAGATGTAAGGAAGCACTTCGCTGGTTGGGGACACCTGAGATGTAAGGAAGCACTCCGCTGGCTGGGAACACCTGAGATGTAAGGAAGCACTCCGCTGGCTGGGGACACCTGAGATGTAAGGAAGCACTCCGCTGACTGGGGACACCTGAGATGTAAGGAAGCACTCCGCTGGCTGGGGACACCTGAGATGTAAGGAAGTACTCCGCTGACTGGGGACACCTGAGATGTAAGGAAGCACCCTGCTGGCTGAGGACACCTGAGATGTAAGGAAGCACTCCGCTGGCTGGGGACACCTGAGATGTAAGGAAGCACTCCGCTGGCTGGGGACACCTGAGATGTAAGGAAGCACTCTGCTGGTTGGGGACACGTGAGATGTAAGGAAGCACTCTGCTGGCTGGGGACACCTGAGATGTAAGGAAGCACCCTGCTGGCTGGGGACACCTGAGATGTAAGGAAGCACTCCGCTGGCTGGGGACACCTGAGATGTAAGGAAGCACTCCGCTGGCTGGGGACACCTGAGATGTAAGGAAGCACTCCGCTGGCTGGGGACACCTGAGATGTAAGGAGGCACTCCGCTGGGGACACCTGAAATATAAGGAGGCACTCCTCTGGCTGGGGACACCTGAGATGTAAGGAGGCACTCCGCTGGCTGGGGACACCTAAGATGTAAGGAGGCACTTCGCTGGCTGGGGACACCTGAGATGTAAGGAGGCACTCCGCTGGTTGGGTACACCTGAGATGTAAGGAAGCACTCTGCTGGCTGGGGACACCTGAGATGTAAGGAAGCACTCTGCTGGCTGGGGACACCTGAGATGTAAGGAAGCACTCCGCTGGCTGGGGACACCTGAGATGTAAGGAAGCACCCTGCTGGCTCGGGACACCTGAGATGTAAGGAAGCACTCCGCTGGCTGGGGACACCTGAGATGTAAGGAAGCACTCTGCTGACTGAGGACACCTGAGATGTAAGGAAGCACTCCGCTGGCTGAGGACACCTGAGATGTAAGGAAGTACTCCGCTGACTGGGGACACCTGAGATGTAAGGAAGCACCCTGCTGGCTGAGGACACCTGAGATGTAAGGAAGCACTCCGCTGGCTGGGGACACCTGAAATGTAAGGAGGCACTCCGCTGGCTGGGGACACCTGAGATGTAAGGAGGCATTCCGCTGGCTGGGGACACCTGAGATGTAAGGAGGCACTCCACTGGGGACACCTGAAATGTAAGGAGGCACTCCGCTGGGGCCACCTGAAATGTAAGGAGGCACTCCGCTGGGGACACCTGAGATGTAAGGAGGCACTCCGCTGGGGACACCTGAAATGTAAGGAGGCACTCCCCTGGGGACTGCTGAGATGTAAGGAGGCACTCCACTGGTTGGAGACACCTGAAATGTAAGGAGGCACTCCGCTGGCTAGGGACAGTGACACCAGGGCGCCCACTGATTCTGCATTATGGTGAGTTGAGTGATTTAATTTTATATTACAATGTAATAATAGAAATAATGCGCTTTAATCACCCTGACACCATAACAACCATGGTGCCGGGATGATTGAATTGCTAACACCAGGTGTTTGGAGAATCTTGATCTGCTGATTGTTAAACATTCTGGAATACTCATATTTCTATTGCAGACTCTAACCACACCCTTTGAGTCACGCCCCTTAAGCCACGCCCAATATTACGCTTAAACAACGCCCATTATTCACGGGTCTGGTAGAGGGCCCCTTTGCAGAATTTTGCTTAGGGCCCCAGGGAGGTCAGGATCGGCACTGCATACATGCATCCCTATGGGATAGCAGGTGTCAGTGAATGAACATCCGCTGACACCCGATATCATCCGTGTCCGCAATGCTCCGATTCTACAGACGGAGGAAAATGCAATTTTTCTATCCGTCTGCAGAGCGGATCGGATGAACACGGACAGACGGTCCATGTTCATCCGATCCCCCCATAGAGGAGAGCGGAGATCTGACAGGACGGTCCCTGCACAGTGTGCAGGGACCGCCCTGTCATCCGCCGGCTCAGCGGGGGTCAATGGAGCGATCCCCACTGAGCAAGCGGATGTTCACAGGGTGGATCATCACGGATACGTCACGTGTGAAAGGGCCCTAATACTGTACCTTACATCTAGGTTAAAAGCAAGCAGTATCGATAAAATCCCTACTTCCTGGTCTCGGGCTGTTACCGGAAGTATTCTCACCAGCTCCTCCTAATTATTATTATTTGTGTTAGTGCTAGTTCACACCAGATGCAGTTCCGTGTGCTTTTTTTCTGCACTAAAAATGTATGCACAGTGTTTTCCACGTATTCCAATGGCTCTAGTTCACACCGTGCAGTCAGTTTCCGGTTAGTTTCTGGTTAGTTTCTGGTGCAGAAACTGACCGGAAACTGACCGGAACTGACTGTATTGGTGCAGGAAAAAACTAACTGCACGGAACTGCATGGAACTGCATCTGGTGTGAACTGGCCCTAAGAGCATTGTAGTCAGTTGCAGCTTTTTCATGTCTATTTTTAGGGCGATTTATTATTCTTTGGTATTCATTGTGTACATTAGTTTTGGTTGGTTGTGAGGTCCATAGCAGCGCACAAATAATTTATATTTAATTTCTAAATTAACAATTTCTAATTTGTTTTTAACCCCTACACTGCCCCTTCCCTAAGTCCACCCCTAAACACGCCCTCGTAAATTATTTAATGAAATACGCTGTTAAATGTTTTATGCAAAATTAAGTTCCAAAAAATAAATATTAACAACAATATTAACATAAAGCATATCATTGCCCATCAGTGCAGCCTCATCAGTGCCCATCAGTGCAGCCCATCAGTGCAGCCGATTAGTGCCCATCAGTGCAGTCCCATTAGTGCAGCCTAATCAGTGCCCATCAGTGCAGCTTTTTGGTGCCGCCCCATCAGTGCAGCTTATCAATTCTGCCTTATCAGTGGCCATAAGTTTAGTCTATCAGTAGCCATCAGTGCACCCCATCATTGCCCATAAGTGCAGCCTACTCTTCCCCATCAGTGCAGCGTATCAGTGCCCATCTGTAGAGTGTATCATTGCCCATCAGTGCAGCGTATCATTGCCCATCAGTGCAGCCCCATCAGTGCAGCTTATTGGTGCAGCCCCATCAGTGCAGCTTATCAGTTCCGCCTCCATCAGTGGCCATCAGTTTAGCCTATCAGTGGCCATCGGTGCAGCCCATCATTGCCCATCAGTGCAGCGTATCAGTGCCCATCAGTGCAGCGTACCATTGCCCATCAGTGCAGCGTATCAGTGCCCATCAGTGCAGCGTATCATTGCCCATCAGTGCAGCATACCATTACCCATCAGTGCACTGTATCATTGCCCATCAGTGCAGCGTATCATTGCCCATCAGTGCAGCATATGATTGCCCATACATGCAGCATATCAGTATCCATCAATGCAGCCTATCATTGCCTATACGTGCAGGCTCATCAGTGCCCAGCAATGCATCATGGAGGAATCAGGAGGATCCACCGGCCGGATGACACAGAGCGGGGATCTTCCGCTGAGACACGGCTTGTGAATAACCGCCACTGTCAAACAAAGTCCCATCTCCTAGACTGGATACTCTAATAGACAGCACACTGGTCCAATGCCGATCCAGGAGGGGGGACTTTGTTGGACAGCAGCTTGTATTCATATACAAGCCGCGTCTGAGTGGGAGAACCCCGCTCTGTGTCATCTGGCTGCCCGATCCTTCTGACAATTTCCTGGATGATTGCTTCTGGCAGACCTTTCATACAGGACATCAGAGTGGCCCGGGGGCAGGGAGCCCCCCCCCCCGACCGCTTTAATGGTCGCACCGCTTCTGCCAGAAGCGATCAGCCAGGAAACTGTCAGCCCAGTCCGCCCCTGCTCCTCACTCGCCCTCCACTAATTTCCACTCACCAAATACTAGCATGAAAGTGGAAATTTTGAGGGCTGCATATGCGGACACATTGCTCCATGTGGATACTCATGGGTGAGGCAGGGTATTGCAAAAACAGTGACTGATATATGCAAGAACAATTGTGATATATAGTCAATTTTTTTATATCTTTTTTTTTTTTTAATTTCAGGTCTTCCAGGCTGGAGATTTTATTGGGAATTTTTTATTTTTATATTTGCCAGCATGCATCCTTTTATATACATTTTTCCTAATATTTGCTGAGGCCTTAGCAGGTTTGTCTATGCATTGTCGTTTATGTACGGTCTTGTCCCTGTAATTTAGATATTTTTTTGTATAACACTATTTAGAAAACTAGTACAGAAAGCTATTTTTTTATTTCTATACTTTGCTCTGAGATCTTTTTGTTCTATACCTCTATAAAACTGTAGTTTTCCAATTACTACAATCATTGCTGTGATTTCAAGGAAGAGTTATTTTACAGCAGTAAAGATGCACACGGCCAAAACTGGTGTGTGAGCCATTGCTTTGTAAAGTAGGTGCCAGTTAGAGCTATTAAGGTTGGCATTATGTACAAAGTCTGCCCAGCTGCTTGGGAACCTGATATTGCATGAAATCTGGTTAAACGTGGTTTTCACACGTGTGTTTTTTTTTTTTTTATAAATCTTTTTATTTAATTTCTTAAACAAACAAAACATAACATGACATAACATAACATAACATACAGTAACAACACATCATACACAATAAATCTAAAATATATTAGTAAAATAACACGATCATCACCTTGCATAGCAAAAACAAGAACTGAAAGAAAAATTATGGATTATCACTATTATTTCCAATCATATTCTAAACACAAATATCCCATATAGGGAACATCCCTTCTATAAATTGTTACCTCCCTCTATGTTAGATGCCGTATATGGCTTATCCAGCCACTTTTCCCAAACCTTATCATACTTACTAGGGCAACGCCTATTCCTATAAGTATCTTTATACAATTGAAGATTATTATTAATCAATTGTTTCCAGTATATCAGCGAAGGAGGATGATGTTTTTTCCAATATAATGCAATAGATTTTCTTGCGTAGAATAATGTTGTATTAATAAATATTCGTTCGGTCTCTATAGGGGTAACATCCTCTACTAAGCCCAGCAAACAGACTGATATTGAAATTGGTAAAGGAGCAGAAGTGATAGAATTTAATAGATCCACTACCTCCATCCAAAATGTAACTATATATGGACAGGTCCAGAAGATGTGTGTGAAATCCCCTCGAGCTGCTCCGCACCTCCAGCACTTAGAGGAACAAGCAGGATTTATCTTTTGAAGTCTATATGGCGTGATATATGCTCTGTGTATGAGTTTAAATTGGATAACACGATCCCTCAAGGAGACCAGAGATCTCAAAGGGAAATCCCACACACAGCTCCAATCCTCCATACTCAAATCTGGTATATCTCGAATCCACCTAGCTCGAAGACTCTCTAATGGCAGGATAGAAGTTAAATTAAGATGAGAATAGAGTCTTGAGGTAGGCTTATCCAGATACTCAGACCTAACTACTAACTACAAAGTAGATTGTATTATCGTTAAGCTATCCTGTGGAAACTGTGCATGAAAAGTATGTGAAAGCTGGTAGTATCTAAATAGATAAGAGCTAGGAAGAGTAAAAATTGAGGTTAGTGTAGAGAAGGTAGATAGCCTCTGATCAGTAAACACTTGAGCAAGTAATTTAATATTGTATTTGGTCCATGCTATAGGGTCTGGTGTTTTAAAGAATTGAGAGAGGGCAGGGTTTAGCCATAGAGGGGCATTTGGAGAGATCGCTCCCTTTGGATAACCCTCACATCTGAGGCCGGCCTCCCAAGCTCGAATAGTATTAAGCATAGGAATAGTCACCTGATGAAGTGCCCTACGGCCCCTAAATAACAGTACCTTGAGAGCTTCTACGGAACCTACTACTGCTGCTTCCAGCCGGGTACAAGGGTTGTATAAATCTGGATTTAACCACCATGCGGCTGTAACCAACTGAGTGGCTAGAAAATATTTGTATAAGTCTGGAAAAGCTAATCCTCCCTCTTCACAAGGGTGCATCAAGGTACTTAATTTATACCTAGGTTTTTTTTTCCCCCATAGAAAAGATGAAAACAACTGATTTAGTCTTTTGAAAAAAGATGCAGGGAGCCATTGAGGAGAATGTCTAAATAAGTACATGAATTTAGGTATAATTTCCATTTTTAAAATATTAATGCGTCCCAATAGAGACAATGGTAGAGACTTCCATACTTTTAATTTAGACTCAGTATCTCCCAAAATTGGAGTCAAATTCAGAGACATAAATTCAGAAGACCGACGTGAAATTACCACTCCTAAATATTTAAAATTATCCACCCACTGTAGTGGAGTTTCCTTCATAGCCGTACTACGAGCCTCCATATCTATTGGGAACAACAATGACTTAGTCCAGTTTACCTTCAGCCCTGTAACCGTTGAAAAAGAATCCAATACATCTAAAGCTCCTTGTAACGAGGGGCCAGCATCATTTAAGAATAATAAGAGGTCGTCTGCATACAGAGCTACCCTCTCCTCCAGCCAACCGATCCGCAATCCCCTAATATTGGGGGAAGTACGTACGTAGAGCCTCTGCCACCGGCTCCATAGCAATCGCAAAAAGGGCTGGGGAGAGAGGGCAGCCCTGGCGAGTTCCCCTAAATGGTGAAAAGGGAACCGACAACCCTCCTCCCATATTTACTGCAGCTCTGGGATTCCTATATAAGACCTGTAACCATTTTATGAATACCGTTGGGAAGCCCATTCTGCGGAGTACTTCTCACAGGAAGGGCCACTCCAAGGTATCAAGGGCCTTCTCAATGTCCAGAGAGGCAATAACCCTAGATCCTATATTAAGATGTGAAGCATAAATATTGGTATATAATCTCCTCAAGTTCACATCAGTGGATCTGCCTGGCATAAAGCCCGTCTGATCTGAATCAATGATATTAGACATCAACGGTTGTAATCGTCAGGAGATTAACTTAGTCAAAATCTTAAAATCTACATTCAAAAGTGCAATAGGCCTGTATGAAGCACAGGAGGATGGGTCTTTTGGATGCTTGTGAATTAGAACTATATGAGCTTGGCTCATTGAATCCAGCATGGATCCCTTCTTCAGACACTCTGAGTAAAGAGAGGCCAGTACAGGAGATAAAAGCTCTCCGTGAGCCCTATAAAATTCAATACGTCTTTTTTAGATTTACCAACAACTATGCAGTTGCAAACCCCTTATAAGAGCAATTTTTATATTTCAGCTATAAACCTGTTTTTTCCAGCAATGACTTAGTAACAAAGAGTAATATACACGTATTTTTATAGGACAAACTAGGCTTTATTGTGACAACAATGCCTTGAAAACATTATTTTATTTTTAATGGAAATAAAAAGTAAAAAAATACTAAACATATTATTCTATAGTTTGTCCAGTTTAAAATTATACAAAAAAAAATGTTTCTGGTGGAAGAGAAATAAAAAAGCAGCAGAAAAGTAATAGCTAAGAGGAAAAGGGAAGGAATAAGTTAATTAGGGCTGATTATGGAATACTAAAAGGAAAGGAATACTAAGAGTTTAAATATTCATTTTATAGAAAAACATTTTTTTTAACTTTAAGTAGGAATGTGGATCTCACGGTTTTGCAATTTTTGGCAAAACCCTCAGGCTGGGTTCACACCTAATGCGAATTGGATGCAGGTTTCTCCGCATCCAATTTGCATAGCAGGAGAATGTGACTGGCTCTCTATGGAGCCGGTTCAAATATCTCTGCAGCAAGTCCGGTGCGAATTGCAGGAAAAACGTGTGCTTTTTTGGTCTGTTTCAGGTCCGAATTCAGCCCAAAATTCGGGCTGAAATCGGACCTGGAACGGTGAACCAGCACGCACAGAGCCCGTGCTGTGCGATGGATGCGGCTCATATGTGAACCGAGCCTCAATCTATGGACGAACATTTGCAACTGAGTTCATAATGCACTACATAACCCTTGTCCCTGGTCAGATGAGAGCCAATAACCTGAAAGAATGGACAAGTCAGCCCCTCACTAAAAAAAGGTTGTGCTTTAAACAACATTATTGAGGCCATTTTGTAATAGAAGCCAGCATTCCTGGAGCGGAAAAACTCTGTCTGCCAGGAAGGACGTATAAGGTTCTTTTTTACCCTAGAGCCCCAACTCAGAAATCCTCCTGGCTGAGGCTACTGCTTCCAGAAAAGCTATCTTTAAGGACAATTCCCATAGCAACAACTCCATCCTGGATTTTTGGAGCAGACAAGTAGCTGAGTACTATTGTGTGGTCCTATGTGGAAACGTGGGAGCTCTGGGATGCATTCGCTTTACCACAGCCTTTAAGATGAATCAATCCATCAGAGGCCCACTGAGTCCCACTAAAGGCTGAGATGGTGGATTTGTGCCCTTTGAGCGTACTTGCACTCAGGCCCATGTCAAGACCTCTTTGAAGGAAACTAAGGACATGACAAACTCGGGCTTCCCTGGAAAAAAAAACTATTCTTGGAATTTTAGTCAGACTTTGTTGTAAACTTTGTACATGCTACTCTTCCATGCTCTAATGAAGGCATGTACCACTCTTGAAGAGCAACCTAAATCAGTGAACCTTTGCCTCTCAAAATCCAGGCTGCTAACATGAGCTTTCCTGGAGCCGACTGGAGAACTGGATCCTGTGCCAAGGTCTGGCAACTGAAAAGTTTTGTACTAAAAAACAACCATGTGCCCAAAGAGATGTATGGGTGATACAATTCCCAAAATACCAAGATGCATCCCTGCCTGGAGCGCTTTGCTGACTTCTGGATGATGTGTTGGTTTTACAGTTTTTCCTGGACTCCAAGACAGGACTGCTGAGGCTAACCTTCAATGAAAACTTACTCTTGCACTGCAGTCACCTCTGACTCAGACATTTACCTTAAGGCAGGAATCACAAAACCTTGTCAATGTAAGCTTCTATGAGCAATGCAGTGAATGAGTACTTCCTGGAAGGACACATCTTCTAATGGTAAAATCATGTATCTGGCAAATCCCATAAGGTACACACTGACCAAATGTAGTGACTCCAAATGCTGGACGCCTTACTTTTCACAAGGGCATAGGTTTGAAATCCTGCTGTGAAAACTGAATAAAAGCTCATTCTAGAAAAATTGACCAAAAAGCATAACACCATAGGGAAATTGCAAAGCTGTCCTTGGAGGAACTTTAAATACTTCCACCGCTTTCCTTCTATCTTAAGACATCTCACCAGCCTTACAAGGAGGGATCAAAAACAGGACAAAGGTCATCCTCATCTACTTTTTCGAGTCTGAAGAAGATTGGTTGGCATGAGAAAGCTCTGAGACCAGTTACTGGTTTTGGAAGGATGACTGGACCTTGCCAGAATAGACGACTCTTGCAAAAGGTGAGTTCAAACAGCTAATTTAGAGTGTCTTGACCACCTGCTTAATGAATTGCGACAATTGTGTTCACCATCATCTTAATCACTGACTGCTTGAACAGATCAGGATCCATACAGCCATGCTCATCTGCATCTTCTTTGGAAGAGTCTGAGGAGGGTTGATGAGCCTGGGAAGACTCTGAGACTAGTTGACTGGTTCTGGTAGGAAAACTGGCTGTTGCCAGAATAGATAATCCCTGCACAGGTTGAGTGGAAACAACTTCTTAATGCCCTGTATACACGACTGGTGTCAGGGAAGTAAACAGCTTCTATCTGTTCAGCGTGTCACATGACATCCTGGCTGCCTGTCAGGGAGTAAACAGCTTCCATTTGTTCAGCGTGTCACATGGCATCCTGGCTGCCTATAAAAGCTGAGCAAATCCCCAAGCTAATTGCTGTTTTGTCTTTCAGCTTCCTGTGATCCAAGTTCCTGTTTCCTGCCTGTTTGATCTTCTGCTGTGACCCGGATTGCCTTGACCCACCCTGATCTCTCCTAAGCCTGACTCCTGGCTTGCTTATTGGACTTTGCTGCTCTCTTCTGTGTTTGACCCTCTGCCTTGTGACCCAGACTTGCCTTCAGTCTCCTGCACCTGACCTTCTGCCTGTGACCAGGATTGTCTCCAGTCTCCAGCGTCTTGATCCTTTTGCTTGTCTTGGACTCCTCTCCTCTCTGATGTTTGACCCCCGGCCTGTTTTGGACTTTCTGCTAAATAACACCAGCTGAGCTCTGCTACCTGTCAGTGTCTACACAAGCCCTCAGAGACCTTCATACAAGTCCTGTCCTGCCTGCTGGTAGCTTGTGCCTCTTGGTGCCATCCACCCTTTGTCCCATCTCCAGGGGGTGGAGTGCGCTTAGTCACAAGAGTGAGCCGCTCTCTGCATCCCGGCCTTGGTGAGTACCCTTATCTGACAACCGGATTTCCGTCGGAATAGAGTCCGATGGTTTGTCCGACAGAGTTCCAATGGAATTCCTCTCAAGCTGTCTTGCATACACACAGTCGCACTAAAATCCGACCGCCAAAAACACGGTGACGTACAACATTACGATGAGCCAAAAAATATTAAGTTCAATGCTTCCAAGCATGCTTCGACTTGATTCTGAGCATGCGTGGTTTTTAGTCCGTCGGAATTGCATCCGGACGAACGGATTTTCCAATAGAAATTTTTGTCCATCGGAAAAATAGAGAACATGTTCTCTATCTAAGTCCGTCGGAATTTCCAAAGGAAAAAGTCCGATGGGGCATACACAAGGTCGGAATATCCGATGAAAAGAGCCCGTTGGACTTTTCCATCGGAAAATCTGGTCGTGTGTACAAGGCATTAGAGTGCCTTGACTATGTGCTTAATGAAATATGATAACCTGTTGGTTCTCGTCATCTTCATCACTGACTGCCTAAACAAACCAGGATTCATACAGTCACGTTCATCTGCATCTTCCTCTTTGTAAGAGTCTGAAGAGGGCTGTTTGCCTAATAAGCAGATGGGCACTGTTCTTTGCCTTCACTGGTGGTGCTGGTCTTTATTAGGGGTTGGCATTGTTTTCCTGCAGAAACAGAAGGAAGTCAAAAAACATTGAGCTTGTTCAATGACTATTAAGCAGCAGTGCAGTGCCTCATCCACAAGGAAGCTCGGTATCTGTCAGAGAACAATCCGCAGAAGGACTGGCATATCTGTCAATGGCCAGCAGAATCACGGAAATTCACCAATGCTAATGCACACATGGGGAAGAACAGTCAAGAAGATATATGCGCCAAAGCGCACGCAATGTGTAACCGATTGTGGTGCCCAGTGGCCTATTTAAAGCCAGCAGCAGTAACCACTAGTTGCTGGATGATAATCAGCCCCCCAGTGTTCCTGTGCCTTGTGTATCCTGATCTTGGACCTCCTGTTACCGACCCGGCTTGCCTTTTGACCCAATTCACCTTGATTCCTGGCTCTGACCCCTGGCTTAAACTTCTGACTTGCTTCTGCTTGATCCACTGTGTTTGACCTCGGCCAGCAGAGCAACTCCTTGATCGACGATGCATTTAGCAGGTGAACACAGGGACCACATCCCAGTGGAGCAGGATGGACAGCCTGAAGTTTATTCAGGCCAGGTAGGAGACGTGTGCCAATTTCCTAGATCCTGTCTGTTCACATGGTGAATGGAAACAACACTTTTAGAGTGTATTGAGCACGTCTGTAATGAATGTGACAGCCTGTTGTGTATTGTCATCTTTATCCTTGGCTGCTTGAACCAGCAGGATTCACACAGTCATGTACATCCGTATCTTCTCTTTGGAAGAGTCTGAAGAGGACTGCTTGCCTGGGAAGGCTTGGAGACTGCTCATTGCCAGAATAGGTAACTAGTCTCACGAAACACTCCTTTAGAGTGTTTTGAACGCATGCTTAATGAATGTGACAACCTGTTAGGTGTCATCATATTTATCCTTGGCTGCTTGAACCAGCAGAATTCATACAGGACTTTGCCGGCCAAGGCATGAGCAGCAAAGGCCCAATTTAGCCGGTGCATGACGCATGCCAATCTGGAGGGCTTAGTTCGCTTCCCATACATATGGGGAAAAAACCGCTTACCTGATCGACGGCCTCACCTTTTTTGCAACGACTGGCTACCAGGTGACACTCATGGCTTGGGATTATAAGCAAATGGCTTTTCAGCAAACTGGCAGTAAGAAATACAAGTAGGCAACAGCACACCGTTTTACTGCTTGCTGCACCAGGACCTGCCTCAGTAAAAATCAAATCCCCAACAAACAGGGATAATGAGCAAGTCTAAAGAGGAACTCCACATTAAATAAAACTAATAATATAACATGTACAATGCTACTCGAGTTATCTGGTAACTTAAAGATAATAAAAGTTAACCATGTACTTTAAATTTCAGCCTGCAGATAAATAAAGCAGTTCAAAAAGAAATTCAATGCAATAGGAATTAGCTTGTTTGTTAAACTTCTAAGGGGTTAACTACTGATAAAGGGAGACTGATACTGCAGCTTCCCAGACCAGAGCCCTAAGATTCCACCAGGTGGGTAATGAATCAAACCCTGCCATGCTAGAAAGCAGGACATGATGAAAAGTTTTGTTCAGGACAGAAACAAAAGGTAGGACTCTGTTACAGATTACAATAATATTCTGCAATGCACACACATCACGGGAAGAACATCATTGCTCATTCTTTTTTTTTTTTTTAAAAGCCCGCATGAGTCCAGGCAGGTGCCTTCATTCCACCCCAAGCTGCTGTGGAACTCAAAAAGCATTCCAGCTGCCATACAGGGATCCATTCAATTTGCACAAACATCACTGAATGAAGTAAGATGCAGTATGCATCACAGTGACAAATAAAAAGGCATTAAAATCAGGCAGAATTTACAAACCAGACAGCTCAACAGCCATGGTGTCACCCTTGGGAACAGCTGTGCATTTAGCAGGGCATCAGTCTCAAAAGCCAGCCACAACACGGGTCCGTACAGCAGGGTCTGCACCTGGGGAGCAACAGGTGGTCAGGCACAAGTTTATTGCAAACAACAGGTAAGGGAAGCTGCTTGGTCCTATGAGATAAGGAGGAAAATAAAGGAATGCCTGTCTGGGCGAGGGAATCAAAATTATGAGTTAGGACCCTTTCACACGGACGTTCCGTATGTCTGTTTTTCATCCATCCGTTTTCGGATGAAAAACGGACATACATGTATCCCTATGGGATAGCGGATGTCAGCGGATGAACATCAGTCTCTGCTATGGTCCGTTTAGCATGACGGAGGAAAATCCTACTTTTCCATCCGTCTGCGGATCGGATGAAAACGGACAGACGGTCCGTTTTCATCCGATCCCCTCATAGGAGAAAGCAGCGATCCGACCGGTCCGTTTCTGCACAGTGTGCAGAGACGGACAAGTCATCCGTTGGCTCAGCGGGGATCAACGGAGCGATCTCCGCTGAGCAAGCGGATATTCACGGGGTGGATCATGACGGGATCCGCCCATGTAAAAGTGCCCTTAGGTCCTGCAGGTAGGGCATACCAGGCTTGAGGCTGACATGGAGCTGTCAGGAAAATGGCTTTTCACTGCTGTACATACATTTTTTTTCTTTACATTTTGCCATTTGTACAAGTCCTCCATGGCAGTGCCCTGATTTCTATGCCTCTTTTTGACAATAGTTTTGTAGCTGCTGACTTTTAACCACTTCAGCCCTGGAGGATTTGGCTGCCAAATGACCGGGCCACTTTTTGCGATTCAGCACTGCGTCGCTTTAACTGACAATTGCGCGGTCGTGCGTCATGGCTCCCAAACAAAATTGACGTCCTTTTTTTCCCACAAATAGAGCTTTCTTTTGGTGGTATTTAATCACCTCCTGCGGTTTTTATTTTTTGCGCTATAAACAAAAATAGAGTGACAATTTTGAAAAAAAAAGCAATATTTTTTACTTTTTTTTAAATAAATATCCCCCAAAAATATATAAAAACATTTTTTTTCCTCAGTTTAGGCCGATACGTATTCTTCTACATATTTTTGGTAAATCGCAATAAGCGTTTATTGATTGGTTTGCGCAAAAGTTATAGCGTCTACAAAATAGGGCATAGTTTTATGGCATTTTTTATTAATATTTTTTTTTACTAGTAATGGCGGTGATCAGCGATTTTTATCGTGACTGCGACATTATGCCGGACACATCGGACACTTTTGACGCTATTTTGCAACCATTGTCATTTATACAGCCATCAGTGCTATAAAAATGCACTTACTGTGTAAATGACACTGGCAGGGAAGGGGTTAACCACTAGGGGGCGAGGAAGGGGTTAAGTGTGTCCTAGGGAGAGATTGTAACTGTGTGGGGGCTGGGTTTACTGTGACATGACACTGATCGCTGCTCCCGATGACAGGGAGCAGACGATCAGTGTCATGTCACAAGGCAGAACAGGGAGATGCCTTGTTTACACAGGCATCCCCCCATTCTGCAGCTCCGTGACACGATCGCGGGACACCGGCGGACATCGAATCGGCAGGGGTGCGCGCGCGCCCACACGGCGGCAAATTTAAAGAGACGTATATATACGCCCATTTGCCTGTCCGGGCCAATCTTCCGACGTAAATGTGCGTGCGCTGGTTGGCAAGTGGTTAATAAGCAGACACTCTTCTATCCCACAATCCAGTGGTGCACTCACCCGTGCTGTGTTCTCCCCGTGTCCTCCCTCGGCAGCGCTGGCATCTCTACTATGGGCACAGCTTGAGGCTTCATATCCGGGTGCCCACTGCGCTTGCACGAGCGGCGCTGCGCTCACTGACTGGTCCTGAAGTCTTCTAGGACCTGTCATGTTTCCCAGAAGACTTTGGGAGAGAGAACCTCCACTTCTGATTGCCTAAGGCGACTAGAACAGAAGTAGGAACAAGTACCTGTCAAAATCAGATACCTGCTCCCCCCCCTCCACAAAAGTTTGGTTTCACAAACAGGAGGAGGGTGAAACTCCGCTTTAAGGACGTTTCACGAAGCTGGCCACAAATCAAACCTGGGCAGATTAGTTTATCCCTACCTGTAAGGTTTGTTTGAGAGCTCTTTTCCATGGGCAGTCCGCCTGACGGACTCCACTTTGCTCAGCGGGGGATCAATCCACTGATCTCCTCTGAGCAGGCGCATGACAGGTCCGTCTCCGCTCACTGCGCAGAGATGTCAGAGCCCCGCTCTCCTCTATGGGGAGATCATATGAAAACCAACCGCCTGTCCTTTTTCATCTGATCTGATCCTCCAGACGGCTGGAAAATAGGATCTCCATCTGTCTAGATTTCGTGGACAGGATCGGATTGGACATTGGCGGACGTCACGGACGTGTCACTGCTGACATTCCGCTGCTCTATAGAGGTGAATAGAGTGTCCGATCAGGAGTAACTTCTCCAATTACATTGCCAGATAAAGTGGGTATTAGGACAATGGTATCAAGAGAACCCCTTTCTGAAAGACATAAAGGCTGAAATCTGAGCAAAATTAACAGTTTTCTGTAATAAAAAAATGATCACTTCCACTCTCTGTTCTTGTGTAGGGTAACTGGTCTGGTATTCACCCCCTCCTGTAGTTTTCTGTAGGCAGTCTTTAGAGGGTACATCTGCTGGATCCCACCCACGGCTCTGCCCTTTGCACAGGCAAGGTGAAGCCTTGTGATGATGTAACTGCTACATTTACAAGGCAATATCTGTGATTTTGAAGGCATTTGGTGAACTTAAATGGGCTTTATATCCTTCATGGCTGTTAATAAATATAGTAAAATTATTATTATTATTTTCTTTGTGTATGGAGTTCAGCTTTAATAGAAGACCAGAGATTAAACTGCATGCAGATTGCAGGAGCTCAAATAGCAGACTAGAACTGTAACATTTGCAGGCTGTGTGGACTATAGCTGCTTGAGTATTAAAGTGATAGTTCTATATATCTTGTAATTGTTAAGTAACTTTATATAGTAGTTTACAAGCAACTTTGTTTAACATTTGAACTCTTCTATTCAGATTTGTTACTTCCAAAGAAACAATCTATATCAATCCAACACCATGCCCGGGTTTGATATTTTTCCTATAAAACAACAGAGGAATGCAGTGAAAATAACTTTTGTTCTTTCTAAAACCAACTATCTAAGTCCTTTAAAAGAAAAATATTAAAGACCGCAAATCTGCTGTATTCTTTTACCGCTTTGGGAACTCAGGCGGATGCTTAACTTCAAAGAATGCGTAAGATTAGTCACCCAGGGCTGAAGCCATGAGTCTATTTAGGAGAAGAAGCGCCAAGGATAAGTTATGAAATGCCCCAAAGAAAATCTGTCGACTTGTAATTAAGAAAATAAATTGCACAGATCGTTACAGCCGAATTATCTGGAGATGTCTGAAAAGAATTACTGTCCTGTTTATTTCAGATTTTGTTAATTTTTTTTTTCTATTTCCAGCAGTGCTGGGAGAAACAGTAAATGGTGTATATTGCCTGAATGCAATGCAACAATGAATTTAAAGAAATCCTGTCACCTTCTCCCTAAAAAAGCAAATAACCCCCTTCTTCACAGCAGGTGCCTACATTGCCATAACTTAACTTTAGTGCTACTGTATGCCACCCAATCTGCTGCTGCAACTCCCAGAAAGACACAGTTTTTTCAGGTATGGGACAGACATGTAGACTTGTCCATGCCCACATATTTCAGTGCTTGCTGCCTGAATGGCCAGTTGGCATGTAAGGGTAGGGCCCAGATGAGGTGCAGTTAGTCATCACGTCCTTCATGTTTCCCTTCTTGTTGGGTGCAAGTAAAGGGTCACATGAGAGGCCTATCCTGAGGTGGGTTCTTCTGACCTACGCTAGGCACTTTGCATAGGGTCACTGCCTTACACAGGGGGTACCTTTACTGAAACAACCGACTGATCTCTAATAAACTCTCTTGTAATTGCTGTACAACACCACGGTCACTTATGCAATTAGGAGGGACACACAGAGCCCGTGCCCTTTCCACCTGTTAATCGCATCACAGCTACCACACTCCCAATAATGGTATGGGGATCTGCCATACGACTTAATGCGTGCACTTCACTTAACTCTTCTTTTTCTGTACCTATGTACAGGATGAGGGCCCCGGTGGTGCAGATCTGCTCCAGTTGCTATGGGAGATGTATTGCTGCTGAAAGAGTGCTGATAACATCTCCCTCGCTGCAAGAGACTATCTCACCTGCCACATGTACATGCTTACTACGGGCTGCTAGAGAGACCTTCGTTATCCTTGTGTAGCGGGCAGTTCCTCCCCTCTCCCCGTCCCCTCTATTAAAGTTCTGCTCGCAATGTCTATGGTCTAGGGGTATGATAGGGGAGGGAGAGGGTGCGCTACGCCAGGCTTCCACCACAGGTGTAAAAGTGGTATCAGCAATGCCTTTCTCTACCTTCGGGCCTGTGTTGTGCATCGGATCCTCCCTCCAAGAGTCTCCGAGAACCTCGTCTGCCAGGAACTGAGCCCCACACCATTAAGGTCCAACACTCCTTTATTTAACACATAACATGGACTCCCTTGACTATAGAACAGAAAAGGGGGTGTGGGTGCGAATAGGCCCAGACACAAGTTCGATCCTCCACTCTCCTCCAAAGAGTGGGTTATGGTCTCCGCACAAGGGAAATTCACCTTCCGGACGGTCTCCGACAAGAGACTCACCCGTATCCGGCAGTATGCTGCACCGGGTCTTCAGATGAGGAGCTCTTCCCGGTCCATTGCGCCCACCTTGGATTCAGGCATCCATCTCCGGAGTACCTTAGGATCCTTCCCTCGCAGAACTCAGTGTTGGGCACTGAGCTCCGGACCGCCGTCCGAGTACCTCATCCCAGGCTAAAGGTGCCTGAGGTGGAACACGATCTCCGGTGGTCCTCTAGGCCTAGTCTGCCTAGAGGACGAGCACGAACTCCGTCCGCAGGCTAAAGGTGCTAGGGACAAAACCCCCGTGACCAAGATGGCCGGCCCCTTTATACCCTCTCCCAGCAAGCATGGCGGGTTCCCCGCCCCACCATACCGCTGCCAAGAGAGGACAAAAAGTAGGCTCAGCACACAGCGGTATCCGTCCGTCGGCCCATGGTGACAGCGCCACCCAGTGGACCGCCGGAGACACACCACTGGTGTCACTGAAAAATTCAAAAATTACCCCGGGAAAGTAAGTACCCGCTACATACTCCCCCCTGTCATTTGACACTGGTCCCCAGTGTCTGGAGTAAACCACATCCTCAACAGCTGACATGATCCAGTCCAGAAACCATTAACAATTGAAAAACAAAACTTTTTGGAAACTCTATCCTAACGAAGAAGTTGTGTCTGAGCCCCTGTAATAAAAAGAGGAGTGAAAGACAACATCAACTTTGCAATTACATTTCAACATCTTACTTTTCCCTCCCAATCCTAACTAAAGACCTCCCCAGAGTATGTAATCTTGCTGGGATGTTCTCCTGCAGAGGGAAAAGAAATAGAATTAACATGTAAAACCCTGACACATGTATCCGTGCGTGTGAGGAAAAGGAACTTCTCCTAAAAGAAATCCCTGTTTCTCCAAGGAGTGAGTGCGTGAAAAGTGTTTGTAACGTTGCGCGACACTGCCACCTGGTGACAGCCTCGCGGTAACTGCACCCGTGGAACTTCTTCACCTTTCTCTCTAACCCTATCTACCCCAGAGTCTGTGATCTCCTTGCAGGAAGATAGAAACAAACAGGAACAGTTCCCTTTTTTTTTCTCTTTGGGCACACAAAAACACAATTTCCCCAGAAAGTTCAGCAGCATGATAATATTGGAGTCTTTCTCTCCTAAAGGTAAAAGCGGGGATGTGGCAGAATCAGTGGCTTCAAGTGTTGATCCATAGTCTCTAGATGGTACTCTACATCTTCGCCTTCTTTGCGTCTGATCACCACTTTGTCTGCGTGGATGTGTCTTCCCACCATCCATTCTGCCTTGCAGTCTTTGAAGCGCTGTGAAGCCTTTGGAGAACATGTTAGGTATCTGCGGGCGTGTGGAACTTTGAGGTGGGTCCACACAAAGTCATTGTACCAGCGTTCCCGGCACACTTCCACCTCATATAGCAAGTCCTTCGATAAGTTGGGGTACTCCCATCCGTACTCCGCTGCAACCTTTTGGCTAAATAGGCGCCGTAGTCTTGCCAAAAGGAGGCATGGTAGCTCTGTCCCCTTCACCAGGCAAAACAACTGAGTCTGGATGACGAGGTGCCTTGACCACCTCCATTCTGGGCATTGGGGGCCGCAGCAACAGTCTCTTAACCCCAGCGTCAGATACAGATGGCGCCGGGGATGCAGGGACAAGTTGAGGAAGGGATTCTCCTTCAGGCGCTGACGCCTCCACCCGGGGTGTGCTCTCTCCTATGGAGATAGGTGAATTCCGAATTCCACGGAATGAAGCAAGCGGTACCTTGTCCCAGCCCTTCTCGGCAAACAAGTCATCTATCAGGGCATCATCTCCCATATCTGAGAGAGATTCCAGGTCGGAGGTGTCACACTCCTCCGCGGGTATGTAGCCCTGTGTGGTAACAGAACATCCACACTCCGGGGACTTGCTAGGCCATGCCTTCCCGACACCTCCTCCCTCACACCAAGTCTTCTCTGCCGGCTTACCTTGGCCTTTCCTGGGACGTCCGGAACTCCCGTCAACGGATCCCTCTGGTCCTGGCGTAAGCATGCGAGACGGTCCACCACCACCGCTGGTCGGGGCTACCACGCTGGTTCTTTTCTTCGGTGGCGGACGCTGTGAGACAGTGGTGACCGAGTCAGCATCCTCGGATTTCTCCCGTTGATGTTTCACAACCTCCTCCGTGGTCGTTGCAGTGTGCGCAGGGGTGGCTCTCACAGCCGCGATTCCTTCCTTCTGAGTGGCGGTACCTGAAGCCCGGCCTGGGTAGATGGTTTTCGGCCTCTCAACCTCCGGATCCATTTCGAACGTGAACTTCCCACAGGCCTCACAACGTCCAAACGGCTTCAACAGGCACACCAGTCCCGAACACCCGGGGAAAATCATACCCAGGGCCTCAACGTCCATACATGAGTATAGGGCGAATCGACCCCTCGGCTTCAGTCGGATCCCCGTATCCGTTATGGGAGCAGCAGCAGTCAATGTTGTAGTCGCCGGGTGAACCGGAATCCAAGAGGCGGGTCCAAACATGGCGACCTGTTGCTGTTCCATCTCACACTGCAGAGTTTTCGCGCCAATGTCCCACGTGTAGTCCGTCACACGTATTGGACTCCTCCCCTTTTGCTCCAGTTGGCGGTCTTTTCCACTTTGGCTTGGTTGAGACACGCCCACGAACTAAGCGGTGGGGGTTGTGTCTGGTGGCGCAGTGCAATTAAAAGCCCCCACGTGTAGTCCGTCACATGGCTGGGCTTTCCCCCTTTCACCACTCTTCCTGCGCGGGCCTTTCCCCTTCTGAGGTCATGTCCACGACTTTCGAGTAGGGCTGCACTTTGGCCTATTCGTTTAACTCTGTCCGGCAGACACCTTCTACAAAGTGATGCACAACACATATCCCGGAACCCGAGCCCCCACGTGTAGCGGGCAGTTCCTCCCCTCTCCCCGTCCCCTCTATTAAAGTTCTGCTCGCAATGTCTCTGGTCTAGGGGTATGATAGGGGAGGGAGAGGGTGTGCTACGCCAGGCTTCCACCACAGGTGTAAAAGTGGTATCAGCAATGCCTTTCTCTACCTTCGGGCCTGTGTTGTGCATCGGATCCTCCCTCCAAGAGTCTCCGAGAACCTCGTCTGCGAGGAACTGAGCCCCACACCATTAAGGTCCAACACTCCTTTATTTAACACATAACATGGACTCCCTTGGCTATAGAACAGAAACGGGGTTGTGGGTGCGAATAGGCCCAGACACAAGTTCGATCCTCCACTCTCCTTCAAAGAGTGGGTTATGGTCTCCGCACAAGGGAAATTCACCTTCCGGACGGTCTCCGACAAGAGACTCACCCGTCACCGGCAGTATGCTGCACCGGGTCTTCAGATGAGGAGCTCTTCCCGGTCCATTGTGCCCACCTTGGATTCAGGCATCCATCTCCGGAGTACCTTAGGATCCTTCCCTCGCAGAACACAGTGTTGGGCACTGAGCTCCGGGCCGCCGTCCGAGTACCTCACCCCAGGCTAAAGGTGCCTGAGGTGGAACACGATCTCCGGTGGTCCTCTAGGCCTAGTCCGCCTAGAGGACGAGCACGAACTCTGTCCGCAGGCTAAAGGTGCCAGGGACCAACCCCCCGTGACCAAGATGGCCGGCCCCTTTATACCCTCTCCCAGCAAGCATGGCGGGTTCCCCGCCCCACCATACCGCTGCCAAGAGAGGACAAAAAGTAGGCTCAGCACACAGCGGTATTCGTCCGTCGGCCCATGTGATAGCGCCACCCAGTGGACCGCCGGAGACACACTACTGGTGTCACTGAAAAATTCAAAAATTACCCCGGGAAAGTAAGTACCCGCTACACTTGGTAACCACTTGCATCTTCACACTGTATTAACTCCTTTACGGTTATCGTCATATCACAATGTGTTTAGTGACCCAAGCTGTACACTATAAGTGCCGATAACTTGCATTACACCCCTTTAGTAACTTCAGACCAGGCAAAGGCAAAGTTTCAAATGCTTTACTGGAATAAATTAACATGATGACAAGTACAGACAACAGTTAGGGAAATTACTGCACTTTTTTTCTAACATCCCTAGTCCCTATCTTCAGGCTTGTGGCTGCCCCAGCATACCTGCATAGGAAAGAGTTCATTCTTGGCAGTGTCATTTGATGGTATCTTCAGGAAGGACTGCAAGTTTCAGCAATCCTCCTAGGTAGTGGGAACTCCGACCTCAGCATATTACTGGATATCCAAACTCTGGCAATGGCAGCGAACGAGTACAGCCACACAAACTGGCCAGAATCAAACCGACAGAATGTCAACAAGAACGCTCTCCGTTCCTTTTAAAGCACACAGGACTGGGGAGTCAGACCCAGAAAAAACCCTCCAAGAAAAATCCAGGAAAAATTATTATCTCCCAACTTTCTGTCTGGGACAGCGTTAACCACTACCTGTCTATGGGCAGACCAAAGTACTATCAGGTTCATGGTGATGGGCCAGCCATATGCAATCTATAATTGCATGGGATCAGTGACTGGAACAGAAAAGATAGTTTACAGATGCTTGCAATGCAATAGGGCAATGAAATTTTGTTTTTCTTTCTTTAGGCAGACACCCCACGATAAACACTTAGCAATAGTAGGGTGGGAAAGGAGAAGGAAAAATTGCAATTTTTGCTGTTGAGGAAAAGCTGACTGTGCATAATAAAGTGGCAGTTTAGATTTTTTTCTATCCTTCCTGCAAAGTATTCTTGGCAACAGCAGCTAAGTTTGATGACATTGGTTTGGATTTTTTAATATTAATCAGTGTGATGGTGAAGAAAAGGAAAAGAGGATGGATTTGCTGTTGTTGTCTGCCTGTTTAGAACTTGCATGTTCTCTGAGACTTGAAATATCTAAATGTGTGCCTAAATCTCCATGGTTTTGCCTTTGTCTGCTCAAATTGTACATAATGATGGTTATGCTATCCTGTCATTTAAACAATTGCAGGTGTTAGATACCTATGCTTGGTCACCACCCCTCCCAAACTCTCAGGCCTCGTACACATGACCGGTTTTCCCAGCAGGAAAACTGCCATGAGAGCGTTTGACCAGAAAACCGGTCGTGTGTATGCTCCATCGCAGTTTTCCCGACAGGAAAGCTGCTGAAAAAAAAATAGAGAACCTGCTCTCTATTTTCCCGTCGGGATTCCCGCAGACTTGTGTATGCTTTTCCGAGGGCAAAAAAAACGTGCATGCTCAGAATCAAGTATGAGACGGGAGCACTTGTTCTGGTAAAACTAGCATTCGTAATGGAGATAGCACATTCATCACGCTGTAACGGACTGAAAAGCACGAGGCTGAAAAGCGCAAATCGTCTCTCACCAAACTTTTACTAACACGCAATAACACGAAATCAGCATAAGCAGCCCAAAGGGTGGCGCCATTGGAATGGAACTTCCCCTTTATAGTGCCGTCGTACGTGTTGTACGTCACCGAGATTTGGACCGGAGGGATTTTGTATGACAGTCTGTATGCAAGACAAGCTTGGCAGGAATCTCGTCAGGAAAACCGTTTTTTTTTTCCGAGGGGAAAACCGGCAGTGTGTACAAGGCTTCACAACTGAAACTTGTCCTGACTAAAAAGCAAGAGGCCAAAGAAGCATTACTGGTGCAAAAGCTAGCCATCTTTGAATTGGCCCTGCCCCCTGACAATATTTTTTTTATTATTTGTTGCAACAGCATCTAATCTATTTCATAACCACCCTCTTTTTTTTTTTTATATGTCTTTTTGTCATATTGAACAAGTTTCCACATTACCAACTTATTATAACCTGCCCAAGATGCATATGCATCATACATACCGTGTTTCCCTGAAAATAAGAGCTATTGTGATATTCGGGAGGGCTGCAATATAAGCCCTGTCCCGAAAATAAGCCCTAGTTTAAAGTGGTTGTAAACTGCTAGAACCTCTCTATTACAGTATTATATAATGTAAACTGTCTGTGTTTCTGTAATCTAATCTGTAGTCAAATACCTTTTGGTATAGCGGTGAGAGGCGCTCAGCTGATCTCCTCCTCTTCTCCTGCCTGGCAGCTTGAGATCTCGCCCCCCCTCCCCCCACTCTGCAATGCTCGGATCGCAGCGGGCTATGGAAGGGCCGAGCGGCACTCAGCTGATCTCTTCTTCTGCCTGTCAGCGGGGGATCTCGGCCCCCCTCCCTCTGCAATTCTTGGATTGCGTTGGGCTATGGAAGTGCCGAGCGGCGCTCAGCTGATCTCCTCTTCATCTGCCTGTCAGTGGGGGATCTCGGCTACCTCCCTCTGCAATGCTCTGATCATGGAAGAGAGCTCAGGCGGGCTATGGAAGCGCAGAAGTTAAGGTATTTGACACAATAGATTATAGAAACGCACACATTTTTCATTATACACTACTGTAATAGAGAGGATTCTAGCAACCACTTTTACGTCACTTTACACTGGGGATTCCTGCCAGGCAGGGAGGGAGAGGGGGAGAGAAGACTGCACATTAAATGGCAAGCCCTACCCCAAAAATAAGCCCTACTGTGTTTTTGGTTGCCAAAATTAATATAAGACCCGGGCTTATTTTTGGAGAAACACGGTAGTATTACTAAAGTAGAAAGAAGAGAGAATGTTGCACCAAATGATTTTTCTCTTTCTTAACTCATTCCTTATGTACGTCTAAATTTAGTAGAGCTATTCTTCTTACTCACTTCACATAGACTGAAGAACCTTAGCTCACTTGAAAAGTGTTTAATTGGGGTGATTCTTGAGCAATCCAAGTCTGGTAGCAGAAACAATAACTGAGAACAGATCATACATTGATGAAACCGCACATATATCTATTAAATCACCTAATAAAACTCAACTGACAAGTAGCGTGTGATAGCTGTAGGTTCAGACTTTTTTTTGTCTGTCATAGAGGTTATAGGCTCCTGGAAAGCAGGAGCTCATAAGAGATATTTACCCGCACACCAACGAGTGTGAGGCGCCTGCCAGAGGGCGGGTTCAGCGATGATCAGGCTAATCAATTGAAGAGATGGCCTTTAGATGTTTTGGGGGGTCCTTCCTGGGGCTCCTTTGCTCTCTAGGCCCATGTTTCACTTTGTCTGCATAGGTTTCAGATGTGGTTTGTCTTTTCTGGAGATTGAAAGGTGAGCTGTTCCATATCCGGGGCTTGTAAGTGAAGAATTGCAGGGTAAGCTAAAGTGAAACGGATGCTCCTTTTGTATAGCTCTGCGCACACGGGATGGAATTCCTTGCGTTTGCAGAATACCTCTGCCGAGTAGTCCGCAAAGATAAGTAGCTTGTGACACTCCATCACCACGGAGCGTGCCTTCCAAAAGCTCTGCAAAATGTCAGTGCTGTTGGCATAGTTGAGATATTTTGCTATGATTGGTCTTTGGTGATTGCGATCATTTGCTGGGGCCCCGATCCAGTGAGCCCTTTCTACGGTGTATCGGCGATTCATACCAAGGGCTTCTGGAAGAGCGGAGGTGCAGAGATCTAGGAGTGAGCCATGTTTGTGGGATTCAGGGAGGCCACTTATCCTCAGATTGTTCCTTCTGGAACGATTCTCCAGGTTCTCCATTCGATCGTGCAGATGTTGCTAAGCTTGGATGTATATTTCCATGGCTGCGCTCATATTATATTGGGCATCTTCTATTGAAGATATACTCTGTTCAGCTTCTGTCAGCCTCTGTAAGTGTTTTCCCAGCTCTTTCCACAGCTACATTATGCCTGCTGACACTGCTCTGTCTACTGCGGCTGTGATGGTGGGGAAAGCAGAGCTGCCACCGCCTGTGCGATCTTATCATAGGAGTTATGTGGCTCTTGGATTCCCATTCCACTAGCGTCCATGTCCTCATAGGAAGTCCTTCCTTCACTGAGGTTACCTGGGTTTTGTGCTTGGTGTTCGCTCTGTGAGGGAGATGAGGGACGTGCTGCGGTGGCCATCTTAGGTTTCCCTGGAGCTCCTAAGGGAGAAGTGTTCTTCGATCGAAAACTGGAGTGAGATCGCGGTTGTGTGGGATACCGCTCCATCCACGGCAATGCTGGGAGGGTGGGTGAGGGTTTTCCAGTGGGTTGAGAGTTGCCCTGAGGTTTAGTATGCCGATTTATCTGCGGGCTGAGCAGAGCCACCGGTCTCCCTGTCCCTCACATACGGCGCCGGAACCGGAAGTCAGCAATCCAGTCGAAGTTTCAACATTGTACTGTTATTCCAAAAATATCCAAGAGAATCCCCCCAAAAAATGTTTGCTAGGTTTTTAGCACAAAATCACTTTCTTTGTGATACTGCAGATACACTTGCTGCTTGCACTTGCCTTACTAATTTAGCTACATTGATAGCAACTGCTGACATTTTTACTGAAGATGGAGGTGGCAATGGATTGAAATTCCATTCTTTATTGTCATTTCCTTTCATTTTAAGTTTGTTGATCTGTACTAATTTGCACTGAAACACTATTGTGCTCCTGCAATGCATTATATAATATTTTCAATGGCGCTGTTAAAACATACCCACAAAAAAGTTATACCAATCATTGGAATGTCCACTGCCCCCCCCCCCCCCCCAACCTGATTCCACCTCATGGGTCTTGGGCTTACCCTTCTTTCCTGGGTGCAAATGATGTCTGAATCTACGTTCACATTGGAGGCGGGTTTGAAATTCTGCAAATTTTGCAGAACTCGCGCAATTTCAAACCTGCATTTCATTGCGAGTTCGGGGGCGATTTGAAAGACATCTGTGCAGGTTCATGCACCGATGTCTATTCATATTGCCCCCGAAGTCACCAAAAGTAGTGCAGGAACAACTTTTGGAAATTGGTGCGGTGCCACAAAGTGGACGTCCCACCGATTCGGACGGTGCCGTTGGCATGTCAAATCACATGTCAAATAGCCCCGATGTGAACAGGGGCTAAAACTTGTTTTAAAACAGAAACAGGAGACCAGCAAACTTCTGTCCACAAATCTCTGTAAAGTATGATCATGGATGTGCTCAGCATTTCTTTCTTTTTTTTAATCAAATAATTTTTTTATTAGTTTTTATTATTGCTTATTACATAAAGTTATTTATATATAAATCGTACAAATTTCATTTGGTTTCTTAAGTGATTCTATGAAGGAGGAAAAGCAAATGAAATCTTAATTCAAGCAATTGTCATAATATACAACTATTTTAAGAACACATCTAGCGGGTCAATACAGCAGACATCAAAAAACAGACAAACAACAAAATGCTCAGCATTTCTGGGATCAGAATTGTCCGAACCTAGTGACTATTATTGGGGAAACATCGGATTGACCACAGTTTTTACTTAGTCAGCTTGGGCACAGTTTGAGGGGAGGGGGGGTAGTCTTATTGCTTCATTAAGGAGAATCTGTCACATGCACTATGCCATCAAACAGGGGGTCTGTAATCATCCTTGTGAATGCAGTACAGTTCACCCAAAAAATGGTAAAAACCTAAGGTTTAATAGAAAAAAAAGACAAAACCTTACATGCACATCATCGAGCAGTGGGTTGTTGTGGTGGCAAGAAAACATCATTGCGCGGTGCGTCATTGTGATTGACGATGGATCTACAATGATAAATGATGTCACTGGTGATTTATTTTCATTGGGGGTATGGCCGAAACAACTAATCGATTTAATAAACAACTAATCGATTATGAAAATAGTTGTCAACTATTTTCATAATCGATTAATCGGCCAGCCAATTAGTTGGCCTGCATGCAGAATGCATTATTTGTTTACATATAAGGAAATACAGTGCAGCACACATACAGCTCAGTACACCATCTATACATGTCAGTAAGTGCCTGAGAACTTGTGAATGTGTGAGGAGCAATGCCTCATGGGACAGTTGGTGGTTCTAAAGGCAGACTTTTTTTTACTTTGCTATAGGGGCACTCTATACTATAAAAGGAAAACAAATGCTTCTGCGCTTAAGAAATTACTGCGCGGCTGATTAAAATCATGAGCCTTCGAGCCACCACATCAGCTGTGCTGCCACTTTCCACAGGTCAGGACAAACCCAAAAAGAAACTCTAAGAAAAAAGAACAGAGGGCGCACCAGCCTAGCGCATTACCTTTGCGACACTTTAATATTGCAAGAAGTTAAAAACATACTCACAAACGAGTGATAAAATCAAGCGAATTGTATGAATCCACCATTAGTTCCATCCAGCAAGATCCGCTGGCCAGTAACAGTTGTGGGATGTGGAGTCCAAAGAAAGCTAATGTTTGTGTGGTGTTTGTGGGGTGTCCCCTCTTCTTCAGGGCTCAGATATATTTTTTTGAAGGAAGACATGAATTTTGTATGGCCAGCATGCGTAGGTAGCTTTTATCAAGCCACCTGCCTATGACAAGGTAGTCTGTCAAACCTGCTCGGATTACAGTCCTGTCTGAAAATCAGCAAAACAGTCTTTATTTTTTTTTTTTTCTTTAAATAAAAATTTGATCTGAGTCTGATGATATTTACTAGATACAGTATATACAGTATATCTCCGCTAATAGTATATACAGTATATCTCCTCTAATAGTATGCACAGTATATTTCCTCTAATGCTGCGTATACACAAGAAAAGTTAGTTGTGAGCTTTTCGTCGGAAATTCCAACTGTGTGTATGCTCCATCGGACTTTTGCTGTCGGAATTTCCGCCAACAAAAGATTGAGAGCAGGTTCTCTATTTTTCAGACGGAAAAAGTTCCTATCGGAAATTCCGTCTGTATGCAATTCCGACGCGCAAAAAAACATGCATGTTTAGAAACAATTCGACGCATGCTCGGAAGCATTGAACTTCATTTTCTCGGCTCGTCCTAGTGTTGTACGTCACAGCGTTCTTGACGACGGTCGAAAGTTCCGAGAACTTTTGTGTGATCGTGTGTATGCAAGCCAAGCTTGAGCGGAATTCTGTCGGAAAAACCATCCAAGGTTTTTCCGACGGAAATTCCAACCGTGTGTACGTGGCATAATAGTATACACAGTACCGTATAACTCCTCTAATAGTATACACAGTATATCTCCTCTAATAGTATATACAGTATATCTCTTCTGTCTGTTATTCTCAGAGTGGATTAGAGATTTTGCTTCCCAACCATATAGTTGGTTATTTATATTTACCACTGCATATAGATATTTAAGAATAAATTGCCTTATATTTGAAACTTTACATATTAACTAAATTATACACCACACTTTTGTGAAGGTTATTATCCAATTAATTGAATCAATAATCGATTATGATTAGTTGGGGGGCAACATTGAGAAAAGGTTCCTTTTGCAAGGGGGAGTAGGTTTTGCTTTGTTGAAAGGCAAGTGGCCTGGCCTGGCTCATGAAGGGGGGTGGCTAAACACTCTCTGCTTTACCTTTCCTAGCCACCCAGACTGCATATCTGGTAAGGGCTTGGTTAGAATTTTAAGGGAACCCCTCATTGTTTGTTTTTTGCTACATTTTAAGGACCACTTCATACTGTTCCATGAGCTGCAGCATGTTTTTAAGGAGTTTGTGTATTTTAAATTTTGCTCTTTAAGCTGCATGAAAAGACTATGCAGTGCCCAGCTCCCCATGTCCCTTTTCATATCAATATCTTGACTTTTATGCCCCGTACACACGATCGTTTTTAATGTCATTTTTTAAACCGACGTTTTTCTCCTCGTTTTTTTTCATGTTTCCTCTCAAGCCTGCCTTGCGTACACACTATCATTAAAAAAACCGATCAAGCAAAGCGCAGTGACGTTCAACACGTACGACGGCACTATAAAGGGGAAGTTCCGTTCGAATGGCGCCACCCTTCATGTTAGTAAAGTTTGTTGAGCGACGATTCGCGCTTTTCAGTCCGTTACTGTGTAATGAATGTGCTATCTCCATTACGAACGCTAGTTTTACCAGAATGAGCGCTCCCGTCTCATACTTGATTCTGAGCATGCGCGTTTTTTTTCACGTCGTGAAAGCATACACACTATCGTTTTTCACGTCGTTTAAAAAAACGACATGAAAAACGACGTGAAAAAAAAGAGCATATCCGGAATTTTTAATGGCCGTTTTTCACGTCGTTAAAAATGCTCTGGAGCCTACACACGATCATTTTTAATGGCCATTTTTTAAAATGGCATTTTTAACGGCATGAAAAACGATCGTGTGTATGGGGCATTAGACTTGAAAATGGTCAGAAAAAAATAGCTACCATATTTTCCGGCGTATAAGACAACCTTTTAAACCGGAATTACAGAGCCAAAAACCGGGGGTCGTCTTATACGTCGGGTGAAGGAGCTGCCCAATTGATATCAGACCGCCGGGTGCTCTGTAAAGCTGTATGTAATTTAGTATATGCACCGCTCAGCCAATCCTGGTGGGCGATGCAATCTGTTGATGACTAGCTTGCTCGGATTGGCAGAGGTTGTTACTCCAATCCGAGCAGGCTTAGCAGGCTCTGTAGTCATCAACAGAGTGCATCGCCCACCGTAATTGGCTGAGCGGCGCATATACTGAATTACATACAGCTTTACAGAGCAGCCGTGTCTTTGTTTTTGAACGGCATTACCGCACAAGGGGGTCACACAAGGGGGTCGTCTTATAAGGTGAGTAGAGCACAAAACCACAGTTTGAAACAGAATATTAGCGGGACGTCTTATGTGCCCAGCCGCCTTATACGCCGGCAAATACGGTAGTTTCGCCTCCCATAGACTTCAATAGGGCCAAGTGCTAAGTTCAGGATCACATAATTCCTGCTGGGTTTGACAAACCCAGCCAGGTTTACTCATCCCTATTGAAAATATTGCTTTGATAAATATTAGCGCAATAATGTGGAGCATAAACAAAATGCAACTGCCATCATTTTATTCTACAGGGTCTGATTTCAGAAAATAAATAATGTTTTGGGGTTTTAAAGTGATTGTAAATGATCACCTAAGAGCCTGTTCACACAGGGGCGAATCAGCCGCCTGACAAGTCACGCTCCGCTCTCTTCAATGGAACCGTTCTAATAGGAGCGACGCAAGTCGCTCCGACATAGAAAAAGGTTCTTGTACGACTTTGGGGGCGACTCGGGGCGACTTGCATTGACTTCAATACAGAAGTCATTTTGCAAGTTGCCTCTGAAGTCGTCTTCAGATCGCCTCGCCGAGTCGCCCCCAAAGTCGTGCCGCCTGGGTGTGAACCGGCTTTTAAACAACCCATTCAATTTAAAATAGAAATGAAAGGCAAAATATTTTTGTATAGATATAAAAAAAAACATTCTAAATCCCTTCCCCCCCCCCTTTTTTTTCTTTTAGAAATGATTGCATAGCCTCTGTTCTCAGCTACATAAGAGATGGGGGAGGGGAAGCAGCAGCACACTGATCTTCCCAGTGAATGGCTGTGCAGCCGGGGTATGGCGTGGGGGTCCCCCTCAAGATCCAAACCAGACCCTTATCCGAGCACGCAACCTGGCAGGCCGCAGGGGAAGAGGGGGGGAAGAGAGAGTGCCCCCCTCCCTCCTGAACCATACCAGGCCACATGCAAAAAAAATTTTTAAAAAATTCACTCTTTTAGTGGGTGTTATAATACACATATGCACTTAGCATTTAAGAAACCTATACACTAGCACCAGTCTAATACCTTATACCAATTTGGGAGCACGGAGAGGTCATTTCTGACCCACTCATTGTTATTTATTTATCTGATTTGTGCACTGTTCATTCTGGGTACTACCCAGGTCTACACAGATTTTTTATCTTGATCTATACACACCCTCCATTGGGAGCACCATTCACCCCACACACACAAAATTATCTTTTAGTCCCTGGGAACAGGGGCCATATCGGGGGGGGGGGGGGGCAGCAGACCATCTGTTCTAGTCCTAAGCGCAGGTTTCCCTATATCATTTATCTCACCTACACACCTTAGGGTATGATATCCTGCAGCTATGGACAATTTTGGCTATATGGGTCGCAGAAATATCAATGTAGGAGGGATCTTCAGCCAGGAACATGTTAGCAATAAGCAAGACATGGAAGGACTATTTAAGCAACTCCGACATACATTAGAGAAGCAACTAAGGGTTTGGTGGGATATAGCCACCCTAGAAATGTATGTTAGTGAGAAAATGACCCCACGGAGATTGAGGTGGGACATACGTCCCAATGATCATATCACTGAACCTGGCTTGATGGAAATATGGTATAAGTTTTTTAATGGGTGTGAAAATGAATTACTACTTAATCTAATCAAACGGAAACAATTTAAACTCCAAGGAATAGAAGCTAGTATTACTGAATTAAGGAGCACATTGTTGCCTTTCTCCAATCAACCTGACTATAAAGAGAAGGAATTGCTACTCCAGGAGATTATCAAAAAATATGATGCAGATATACAAGCTAAAAAACAGAAAAAATTTAAAAGGGATGTTCTTGACTATAAGAGCAATAAAGTCTATAAATGGCAGGTAGAAGAGGAGGAAGAACCCTTTGAATTAGAAGACACCTCTATGGAAGAGGACTCCAGTGATGAGGTAGTAGCCCCCATTAATAGCGGGGTGCAATCGACATCACTCCCAAGATTTAATACCACCTCAGAAAGAGAATTCAGGAACACATCAGGATGGAATAATCAGCAACAGAGACCCAGAAGAAGAACTAATTACTACCAGGAGCAACATTTAGCTAACCCTGAAGGATCAACTACATCAAGATTCAATGTCCCTACTAGGAACAGGTTTTCTCCCCTTGAAGAACAGAGATGGTAGGAACCATCGTATCAGGACAGGATATATCAGGATAGAAGAAGGGAACCCCAGGAATATAGGGGTTTTCAAAGGGGAGGACAATGAGACAGACCACCAGGAAGATGGAGGCCACGTTTCACTTACAGGAATCAAAGGTGGAGAGGACAAACCCGGAACAGAGGGGGTACAGTAGGATGGGAAGATACCCCCAGAGATCGAGAGAGAGGACAGGGATCCAACGAATACCGCACACATCCCCAGAATCAAGATCCCAGAGAAGGATGGGATTACAACCGGGAGCGGATGATGGGCTACCAACAAGGTTATACAGAAAGAGGCGGACAAGAGGAAAGAGGGGAGGGAGGAAGAAAAAGATGCAGAATAAACTAGGAGAAGGAATATATAACTTGAGCAGTGCGATCCTCACAGAAGCAGAATTGAAAATACTAGATTTAGGCGTCAAATATGCTCCAGATAAGGCCTTGGATAAATTTGAAGCATATATTGATCTGCAAAAATTTATGAGGAAATTGAATTTAAAGAAACACTTTGCTCTTAACGAAGACACTCGAACATTGGAACATTCAAACTATAACAGAACTAATCTTAAAAATAATTCTGTATTTAACCCCCAAACCCCAGGCAATCAATGTCTAGGAGCTTTCAAAAAAATGGTCGAAGGGGATATCAAAAATCTCCAGAGAAAACGTAACAAAAACACAAAAATATGGAAAACCATCAAAGAAATAGGAAAGAAAAATTTGGTTGTGATTCGACCAGCTGATAAGGGGGGGGGGGTTGTCATCCTTAACAAAGAAGATTATGAGGAAGAAATTAAAAATCTCCTTAGTGTAGAGAACACATATAAGAAACTAAAAGGGAACCCCAGGGTTGGCTATGAAAAATTGCTCAAGGCCTATGTACAAAAAGGCAAGGAGCGAGGAATCTTGAATGAAAAGGAAGCCCAGTACTTGGTACCTGAGTCCAGTAAAACACCAGTACTGTATTATGTACCCAAAATACACAAGAGACTAGAGAAGCCACCGGGGAGGCCTATTATAAGTGGTATTAACTCTATATTTTCAAGGTTAGGCGAATATATAGACAAATTTCTGCAGCCCCTGGTACCCAAAGGAAGGTCTCACCTAAAAGATAGTACCCAACTTATTAGGGAATTGCAGGAAGTAGCTGGAGTGGAAAATTGCCTTCTAGCTACGGTGGATGTAAACTCCCTGTATACTAGTATTGCACAGAAGGATGGCGTACTGGGAGTTGAAAAAGCCCTAAATGAAAATACCCAAATGAGACACGATCAGATAGCGTATGTTTTGGAAGGACTTGAACTAGCAATGAAGAATAATTACTTCTGGTATGGTGGGGAATACTACGTGCAAACAAGGGGGGTAGCCATGGGGGCACGCTATGCACCCAGTGTGGCCAACCTCCTAATGGACATGTGGGAGGAGGAATACATATATAACTCCAATACACCACAGATCAAAATGTATAGGAGGTACATAGATGACCTTGTACTACTGTGGGAGGGCACAGTAGAATCTTTTGAAAATTTCTTGGCCGGGCTAAACAGCAACCAATATGGTCTCACCTTCACAGGCAAGTGTGACCAACATCAGATCGATTACTTGGACCTGCAGATCCTAAAAGAAGGTGGAGTGCTGTGGACAAAAACGTTTTTTTTAAAAAACGGACAGAAACGGGTATATCCCTGTATCAAGTTGCCATCACCCTAAGTGGAAGGGGAATATCCCCAAAGGACAAATGCTTAGGGTTCGGAGAAACTGTGAACGAATGGAGGATTTTGACGAGCAGGCCGACATTCTGATCAACAGGTTTGAACAGAAGGGTTACCCTAAGTATGAACTTACTAAGGCCAAAGAAGCAATAAGATCTACAGACAGGAAGGACACACTTGCTCAAAAACCCAAATCCACAAAAAATAAACCGAATGAGATCTCGTTTATTACAGGTTTTAATAACCAATATAGGGATATAGAGCGCATAATCCTGAAATATTGGCCTATTCTGAAAGAGGATAGAACATTGGCCAAAATCCTCCCCCAAAAACCAAGATTCATCTATCAGAAAGCCCCGAATTTAAGACAACAACTAGTACATAATGTGATCGATCCTCCCAATTGAAATCTGTCCTGATTTGAAAGGCTTTTACAAATGCCAACGGTGCCTTCCATGCAGAAAAAGTCTCAAACAACCCAGAAAGAAAACCATGTTCAAGTCTAGGGTGGATAATAAGGAATACCCGATAAGGGAATTAATAACTTGTAACAGCACCCACGTCACCTACGTGGTGGAATGTCCCTGCCGGCTCCAGTATGTAGGCCGGACCACCAGACCCCTACGCATCAGAATTAGGGAACACATAAATAATATTCGCAAGGGTTTCCCCAAGCACAATCTTTCCAAACATTTTGACGAGGTACACCAGAGAGACCCCTCAGGGCTCATTTTTTATGGGATAGATCTGATAAAGGATCATTGGAGGGGGGGCAATAAGCGGATTATGGTTTCTAAGAATGAAACCAAATGGATACACACTTTGGGGACACTTGCGCCTAAGGGACTGAACTTAGATATTGATCTAAATTGTTTTATTTCCAACTTTTAAGTTCTCCCCTTTTTCTCCCCTCCTCTCCTTTCCCTAAGTTTGGCCATCCCTATGGCACAAATGGAGCGATTAGGCTTGATCGATTGGAAATTCCCACTCCTTCAAGTCTCTGATGGTTCCCGGTTGCGACAGCTATTGGGGGAACTGGGGTACATCATATAAACCTTCTGCAATACATTAACCCAGTGTTTCTCAACTCCAGTCCTCAAGGCGCACCAACAGGTCATGTTTTTGGGATTTCCATTGATTTTCACAGGTGATTTGAGAAGTTTCACTGCCTTAGTAATTATCACAGCTGTTTTATCTACAGGAAATCCCAAAAACATGACCTGTTGGTGCGCCTTGAGGACTGGAGTTGAGAAACACTGCATTAACCATCTCCTAATTGGAATATCCCATATATCTTCTATATAAAATGTAACTATCCTTACACTATTGGTCATATTCATTCCTACGTAGATTAGCATAATTAAACTAGATGATACAAATACTAATTTGAGTTCCTGGGACCAGAGTCAGCTGACTAGGATGAGTGTTATTCAGTAAAGAACACTCTAAGGGGATCTATATACCCGCCCACCCAAAATAGCAACTAAGCTTCACACAAAGGCATACACTGCGGTTTTGATTAAATTCTGTCTCAATAGATTTTTCCATCCTGATCAAGGAAAAATGGCTACCTAAAAATCTGGTGCCAATCCATATGTTTATTGTTTATTATTTTTTGAGGAAAATTTAAGGAAACATTTTACGTTCATGGAATTATATGATTGTTCATATCCCTTCACTCTTATATACCTAAATGTATTGGGGAGAATATGCCTGTTTATGTATAATCACTGATTTTTTGACAATGTAGTATAAGTATGGCCAGCGGCCCGCGGAGAACACTTTAGGGCCCCACATGGAAGCAGAGAAAATATTACAGAGGGTAGCGTCACAGCACGAGATGTTATCTCTAGTCTAATTACAGGATATCCTGTTTCCTTGTGTTTTTTAAGTGACGCTTTGCAGCCCCACCTATGGGGGGAACCCGCCGGCCGCTCGCTATATTAGGCGTGGAACGTGAGGGGACTGTATCACCTCAGAAGAAGTCACATGACGAAACGCGTCAGGGGTTTGGTCCGTTCACGTCTACACGCCGATACGTCACTTTCGGTTCCCTGGCTCCGAGCGGTGGAACGCACGCCATATACACGCCGCTGTTCTGTCAGAAGCAGGGACCGAGTGCGGGAACTTTAAACTTCTCACTTGTAGCAGTGAAGGTTTAGTGAGAGCAGTATCCGGACTGAGACCTGTTCTATTTTCATTTTTTAATTTTATTTTTATTTTTTAGTCTTTGTTCAATATATCTACTTGATAGATGTTGCTTTTATGGATGATTATCCTTTTTTAAAAATAAATCTGGATTACGCTATGGTGGCTCGTGCCCTCTTTTTTCCCTTGAGGAGCATTGTTGTGTGCTGGAGCGGCTAGTTCAGGGACGCAGAGGAACACCGGGACCAGCAGAGACCCACGGCATCACCCCAAGGCATCAAGTCACTCACCCACACGCCCTGTACCCCTGTAGGGGTTCCATCTTTTGGTGAGTAGAACATCTTAAGGGGGAGCACAAGTGTCACCTGGATTATATTAAGATGCAAGGAACTTCACACAAGTCACCCATCTTCAATTGTTCCTGATTGGACATTATTGGGAAAATTTATATATTAAATCCTATGCTGAACTAATTACCAGGATCCTGCATACCAGTTACGGTGGACAGTTTTGGTTAATTGTCCCACACCGGGAATACTATTGTCATTGCAATTTGATTTACACTTTTTCAGTTTTTTGTGGTTTAACATACACTCACTACGGAGGTTTTTACCCCCCATCTTTTCATTTTTTTTGTCCTAAAAAAAGTGGATGGTAATAATACACATATGCACTTAGCATTTAAGAAACCTATACACTAGCACCAGTCTAATACCTTATACCAATTTGGGAGCACGGAGAGGTCATTTCTGACCCACTCATTGTTATTTATTTATCTGATTTGTGCACTGTTCATTCTGGGTACTACCCAGGTCTACACAGATTTTTTATCTTGATCTATACACACCCTCCATTGGGAGCGCCATTCACCCCACACACACAAAAATATACAATGTCGGCAGCACCTACTGTACATAGTACAGCAGGTACATATCAGAAATATGAAGTGCTGAGGTAATAAACGCTTTAAGTCTGTTTCCTTGTAAAATGCAGATTCTAATATGTGTGCAAAAAATGAGAAAACTAAATTGGCCCTGGCAATAAAAGAGTTGATCATTGAAAGCACCTTGCCCTGCTAACTGGAAGCCTCCTCTCAGCAAGCTGATAAGTAATTGTAACCACACCTGTATTGAGTCTTCTGTAGCTCACGGAATAAGCTAAGCGTTTAGTTGTGAAGGTTTCTGGAATAAATTAAATATGCATATGGGGCTAATTAGGATATAAGAAATACCTATTTACTTAGCCTGTCCTTTTCCTAGGATTATGTAAAACAGTGGTCCCAATGGATACCAAATGAACAAATATTTTTGAGGTATACTGAAAGGTAGCTATTAATGAAATATCATATTTGTATAATGCAGTAACCTATATAATCAAACATAATGGACCACACCGGAGGAGGATTGGTTGATATGGCTTATAGTACTGTACAGATTTGCATGTGTGTTTATAAAGAAGTACTCTTCAATATGTAAAGATTAGAGTAATATTGTAAGCACACCTCCCAACTTTCTGAGATGGGAAAGAGGGACTTATATTAGGGCCAGTTCACACCACATGCAGTCCAGTGCGTTTTTTTTTCTGCATCAAAAACGCATGGAAAGTTGGTTATATGGTTTTCAATGGCATAGTTCACACCAGTGTTTGCAGTTCCAGTGCTTTCCAGTTCCAGAAAAAAAAGTAGAACATGCTGCATTTTACCTGCACTGGACTGTACTGGAACTCTGTAAAACGCATCAAAAACGCACTGGAACACACCTAAATGCACCAAAAACGCACTGGAACACACTTGTCCTTATCTAAGGTTAATAAAAAAGAGGGGTGAAAAAAGGCACTGTACTGCATCAAAAACGTACCAAAAAACGCGTCAAAAACGCGCATGCAAAAAAGCACCCGGAAAGCATCCGGATTGCGTTTCTATGGTGTGAACTGGCCCTTAGAGAAAGTATGTAGGCATAGGACACACCCCTGCCACACCCCCTTTCATGGAGAATTTATACAAGAAATGATTGGTTAAACCCACAAGTACATTTTAAAAATGACTATTCATTTATACTGGCTTTTGAACTTTACAAATACAACAATTTAATAATTGGATGATAGGTTTAGCTTTAAAAAATGCTTTTTTATGTTTAATTGTGCATTTTTTTTTACATGTATATACATTAGACCTAAATGTGGGACAAATGAAGAGGAAAGAAGGCCAAAAGAGGGAGAGTCCTTCCAGATCAGGGACAGTTGGGAGCTATGTTGTAAGCCTGTTGGAACAGAGTACTGTAGCATCCTGTAGTGTGCTAAAAGAGTAATGTAGTTTGTTTTGAGAACAGGTAAATTTCCAGGCTTGGCTGGCAACCAAGCCTGGGTGTGTTTTGGTGATCTGGTTTGGGAGTGACCTAGAGTAGTGCTGGGTGACTCACAGGTGGTGTCCCCAGGACCTCCCACTTCTTTCCATAATCTTCTGGTATTTTCTGGAAAGAGAGGTGGAGAAGGAAGTTGGAGCCACCTTGGGTGTTCTGAGGAGCCCTGACCAATCCCCAATCTGGATTGGCAGGGGGCAGACCTACTTAAATAACCCGGGTCAGCCCAGCTGGGGGAGGAGTTGATCGGGTGGAAGAGGGAGTGTTAGGCTATCGGGGCCTTTGAGGGAGCTCCCCAGTCTGGGGGGGGTGACTTTGGGTCTGGGCTTGGGTGCAGACGAAACCCTCTTACAACCCACAAAGGTGTCCTGGCCAGGAGGCACAAGAGGAGCAAGAGAGGACAGTGGGAGAACACTGCCGGGCAAGTCTCCAGGAGTTCCACAGCTGCAGCCAAGAGTGCTGGTGAGTGTACACACAGTCGAGAGGACTGGGAGGCATGCCTGGGAGGACTGAGATGCAGCATTTTGGGATGGGTGCAGAGCCAGTCTGAAGGATTATGGTGGCATGGGCAGTGGAAAGGGGCAGCTGCAGCCAGGAGGGCTGTCGGAGCCTGAGGAGGTGGTACTGGGAGCAGTAGCCACAGGGACAGCTAGCACTGGAAATTTCTATATTTTCTACACCAAAGGGGCCCGCTGTCCCTGCCTTTAAAGGGCTTCTGCTTTAGGCCTGGCTGAGCCAGTATCAGGCCTATAGTGCTAACTAGTCCAGGAAATGCAGCACGTGATTTGCTGGAGGAGTAAGGAGTGATAATCTGCAAGCAAGGAAATGCAGGAGGAGAAAAAGAGATTGTATATACAGAGGTGTATATAGTAGTCCCAACGTTAACTTTTGATCACCTGGGCATCTCATAAGTTTCCCATCCCTCTCCAAGTTTAATCTCCCTCAATAAAACATAAAAAAACGTGCAAGGACTGCTTTCATGTCTCTGAGTGAGTAAAAAGTGTGTGCCTGGCTGGGCAGGGTGACAGATGGACTACTACATTCAGCAGCCCCTATGGGCTACATTATTTAGAGCCTCCCCCACCCCCCCATTGTTTTTTTCTCCTGCTTAGCTGATACTGTGTTCTGCCCAGTAAGGATACTCACCTAGGCAGCGGATCCAATGTTGAGCTGCTGGAAACCTCCTCTCTGCTGTGGCTGCATGGGTCCAGTGCCGCCGTGTTGCCTGTGATAGCTGCTGGCTCTTCCGGGTGTAGGTGCACTCTAGAGGAAGAGAGTTAACTGGGAGGGTGAAGGTCTGCTTTAAGATCTGAAATATGTGTATTATGGTAACCAGTATTACACAAATAATATTAGTATTCGAAATTCTATGTATTACAAGAAAAACATTTTTATTATATTTCCATATATACTGTATATAGTCTTTATTTGATGACTTGTGGGTTTCTACATTTTTTGTGTTTTTCTTTTCTTTTGATTGTTCTAGCAATCTGTATTGTCCCGATTTACCTATTTACTGCTCATTGTTCATGACAATTAGATGTTTCTTTTTTGCACCAACCAATGTTGGTGCATCATCTGAGCTTGGTCTGAGTGTCTAAGTATAGTCTTCACTTATTGAACATCCAGACCTGTTTTTTTACTGTATGTAGTGTCGCGCACAGACCCCTTTCTTTACCTGCATTAACATTGGCTCCTCGCAGCAAGAGAGAGGCACACCGCACTAACAGCCCGTACCCTCCTGTGCAAGAGGTTGAGCGGTGTTGTTGTTGGGTCTTTCTACGGTCAGAACATGAAAACCTCCAGAGCCTGATTCTCATCTCTATGTTAATTAGAGACAAGTCCTTGACTTACCATTAAAGTGAATGTCCACACAAGCTGAAACTCCAACTCAGAGTTTATTTTCTCTTAGCAATAACACAGTCTCTGATAGAAGAAAGGCTGGAGTAAGAAACAGAATAGCACAAGGTGTGGATAAGGTCCAGGCACAAACGTTACGGATGTTCGCTCAGCTTATCGAGCAAATTTAACTAGGCGCACAGTCTCTGCCACAGACTGTGAGGTTGGTCTCTGCCACAGACCTGATGAAACTGATCCCCTTCTTTAGCTATGGCCCTTGTTTAGGAGAAAACATCCCTCCGGAGAGTTACCGGGCCCCTACCGTCACCATGACACTGCACTGGGTCTTTGGAGAGTTCCTTCCCGGCCTCCTCATCCTAGATACGGGTCCCCTCGCGAGGCGGCACCCTGAGATTCCTCGATCCCTGGCGGACCCCAGCCGAAGGTGCTGGACTCCAGGCCTCCACTGCGGTTCCTGGGCTTACATGCCCAGGGTGGACAGGAACAACACGATAGTACCTCACCCTGAGCTAAAGGTGCCCAGGATGGAACCGGAACACTCCTTGGGAGTAGGACTCCCGATAACCGAACCAATGACAACCCGCCCCCGGGCCAAAGGTGCCCGGGGCAGACAGGAACAACACCTGGGGTAGGACCACGCTGACAGAACAGAACCCCCAACAGGCAGCGTCTGCCCCTTTTATTTCCTCTCCCAGCATGCCCAGCAGGTAAAACACACCCACCGCATAGCTGCCGAGAGGGGACACACAAGGCACAGCACTGTATCAGTGGTTCAACCCTAGCCTACAATGGCAGCGCCACCTGTAGGCCACAGGGAACTACACACCGATACTCTCCCTGTGGATAGAAATGGTTGTAAAAACCCTGACAAATTAGGGTGTTTGAGCAAACTACCTCTCAAACACTTCCCTTAAATTGAGGACCCCGCTACAGTAGTGTTCACTCTACTGCCATTTATGTTTCCTGACCTAACCTGTATTGGATTTGGCTTCTGAGCCTGCTATGTATCTAGATTAATCACTATATATTCTGTTGCCCCTGATTTCAACTTTTCTTGGTTCTATGATTACATTTGATTAGTGCATGCCCTGACCTCTGGTCTGAACCTCACTATGAATATGCTTTTCTACTGTTCCTTTTTTTTTAAAACCTGTCTGTAGTTTCAGCTGTTCTGAGGGTCACAGCTTGGAAGGTGCATTGCAGCCACCAAGGGCTCTGGTGAAGACCAGTCACTTCTAGAACCTGCAACACAATGAGTGCCTTCCTTAACCTCCTGGCAACAGAAAACTCCTTTTCATTTACACAGATTATTAAATTGTCATTTACAGTCATCCATTCTTTCTATGCCATGAAAATTTCCAATGCATCAGTCAGCAGGTTCCTCTGCTTTGGGAGCCCCCTCAACTAAAGCCAAGTTGTCTGTTGTCTGTGACACTACCCAGGAGTTAATTTTAAAGCTACAGAATAACTCCTATTGCAAGATGAGTAGGTTTACACAATAAAATGATGTAAATTACATCTCCCTACTGTACGTAGATCTAAAAATCTATGCCAAAATCCTAGCTAATCGACTCTTACCCTTACTACCCAAACTCATCTCACTGGACCATGTGGGCTTTATACCAGGCAGAGAAGCGAGAGATAACACCATCAAAGCCATTAATATTCACAAATGGTTAACTTCTACTGAGACATTGGATAGAGTGGCATGGGACTACATGTCGGAAGTCCTCAAAGTGATTGGCATATGAGACCGCATGCTACAATTTATCTTGGCACTCTTATCCTCCCCAACCGCAAAGGTTCAAGTCAATGGCCACCTATCGAATGCCTTTTCAATATCGAATGGAACTTGCCAAGGCTGCCCTCTCTCCCCGTTAATATTTGTCCTCACCCTAGAACCGCTACTACAAAGCCTTAGGTCCAACCCGGATATCAAAGAGTGTCGATCTCCAAGACTACATACAAGTTATCCACTTTCGCAGATGACATTCTCTTGTTCCTGACAGAACCACACATTACATAACTTACTTAAGGACTTTGCCACGTTTAACACCTTGACTAACCTACAAATCAACTTCGCGAAATCGGAAGCTCTGAATATATCCCTACAGAAAGATCACCTATCTTGGGATCCAATTGGCATCATAATTATCTGAATTATATACCAAAAATTACCTCCCGATCCTTCCACACATTCAGAATGACCTGAAGTCATGGTCGCCGGGCATCGTTTGGGAGGGCGTCCATAATCAAAATGAACATCCTTCCGAGAATATTATATGTTTTGCAAACGTTTCCCATAAAACTACCACAGGCCTTTTATGCTTCGTACCGCAGAGCCTGTATAGAATTTTTGTGGGGTAAAGGGGGTCCTAGACTTAGTTTTGAAAGATTAACTCTACCCAAATTAAAAGGTGGCATAGGTTTTCCAGATATTGCCAAATACCATTGGGTGTGTCAATTGACAAGAATAATAGATTGTAATGTTCATCCACATACGAAAGCATGGACGAACATCAAAAATGCGTTCTCCTCCATACCAATACGACAACTACCCTGGACCGCCCAATGTATCTTCCACCAGGCTGTAAACAACACGCTTTAATTTACAACACATTACAAATCTTTCAAAAAACATGCCGTAAATTCCAAATTTCCTCTTTACCGGGTCCACTAACTCCCATTCGTAACAACCCGGAATTACCACCAGGCCTATCAGACTCGATCCTTTCAGAAATCTGGCCCCATACTGATATGCGGGCAGAACACTTCTTCTCCAGGGACACTTTTCTGACCCTACCCAAATTGTCTACGCAGATGTCTGGGCAATCTTTTCCATTCTGGACATACTGCCAACTCCAGCACTGCCAACTCCAACACTTCCTCAATCACCCTCAAACACACTCCGAATATTCTAGACAACTCACACCTTTCAAAGTGCCAGAAAAGAACCACAAAGACATTTGATTTCAGACATATATTGCATCCTATTCTCTGACCACAACCCCAAATCCAATATAGCAAGCCGTAGCTGGGAAAGGGAACTCTCGATTAACCTCTCAGATGAAGAATGGGAAAACATCTATTCTTACATCCACAAGGGTTCAACGTATCTGCGCAGGAAAATTTCTTCAAAGTCTTTTCGAGGTGGTACAAGACCCCCCTTAGACTACACAAAATCTCCCCCCCCTATACCCCCCTACTGTTGGAGATGCTCTGATGAAGAAGGATCACTCCTTCACATATGGTGGTCATGTCCCTCAATTCAAAATTTCTGGAAAGAGGTCCACCGCCTCACTACTCAAATTACCACCTATCAGATAGAATTTACCCTAGCCCAAATGCTCCGACACCACTCCTCCATCCCAAAAAAAGATTATCAATGCTCTCTATCTTTGCACCTCTTAAATGCTGCAAAAATGTGTATCCCAACTCTCTGGAAGTCTTCCAAACCCCCAACCATTGTGGACTGGATCAGACACATAAAAAAAGTGGCAGAAATGGAGGATTTAATGCACCACGCCAAAGACACGCCCAACATATTCAGGAAAATTTGGTCTTGCTGGCATCACTTCCAAACAACTGATGAATACTCCCAACTACTGTCTTAGTGATACATGAAGGAACACAATGTCAGGAGGAGGAAAGGTCCACCCCTTTCTCCTTTCATCTCCCCCCACTTCTCCTTTCCTATTCCTTTACACAATCACTACACTACAAGCCCAAACACTACCTCTTTCCAGAGAATGATCTACCACTCACCTCCTTATACCTAGGCTTTTTATCCTCCCCGTTAACTATATCCACTATAGCAATCTCCTCTCCCGCGAGGAGCTTCTCTATCCGATGTCCCCCTCCCTTCCACTCAACTGACCTAACAGGTTTTCCCCACCAACTCAATTGACCACTCTGAACACGGATTATGCCTACTAGATTCGCCTTTCACCTGTGGATTGCTAGTGGTCAGGTGACCTCAATCCCACAGGAAATCAACTCATCTAGAGACATTAGGCAACTAACCAAAGACATCACCGCGCAACCAACCAATGACAGCAAACAATAATCTCTGAATGGGCAACCTGACTAGTGAGTCTACACTCGCCCCCTACCACCGCCAATGCACCGACTTCTATCCTCGACCTACACCAATATAGCGGAAATACCCTGAGACGCACGACGGCTCACAGCTACCCTAACGGACAAGTGCGCTAGATTGCAATGTAATGATAGGGAAACTACAGCACGCTAACTAAATAGGGTAACCGTGATGATCATATGACCACTTGGTTACTTTCAGGGCTAGTCGCCCTTAAAGTTCATCTTTTGCTTTTTTGTTTTTGCTTTATTCTTGTTATACCTTACTAACGTATAATGTATTCTTTCCAATACTATCTCTGATAACTTGTTACAATGCATTGTACTACACTTTATTCATTTTACAATTGTATTTCTTTTTGTGCATTTTATCTTTTGTCTACAATAAACATTGATTTGGATTTTTTTTTTTTAAATAATGTAAATTACAGGATACAAATGTCTCTAGCAACCAGTAAGAATACACTATGGGACATTATGACTTCAGTCAAGTGAATTGTGTTTATTTAACCACTTCCCTACCGCCCATAGTCCTATGACGTCCACTAGGGATGGGCCCGGTGCTCGATTCGAACCCATGTTCGAATCGAGCATCGGGCGTTCGCTCGCTCGTCGAGCCCAGAACTATTTGGGCCGTTCGCATCACATTCGTGTGATGCGAGCGGCCCCGCAATGCATTGCGGCCGGCGCGGCCGGCGCAGTGCATTGCTGGCTGATGATTGGCCAAGCATGCACTGTGACCCCGCATGCTTGGCCAATCACAGCGCCCGAAACTCGGAGAGCAATAATTGGCTACAGGCAGGACGGCTGTAGCCAATTACAGCTCAGGGGCTTTAGTACACGCCCCACCATTTAAAAGGCCGCCACGCCATCGGCCCCGGTCACATGAGTTCCGGCTTTAGGAGAGATTAGTCTGCTGATTCTGTCTTTGCTTGATACTGAAAGATTTGCTCTTCTTTGCTAAACCATTGGCTATTTCTTTGCTAAACCATTGCTACCTAAGTCATTGATCGTTCATTGCTGCTGATTGCACAGTTAGTGTGTTATTAGCTGCTGCTGGGGATTAGTCTGGTGCGTGCTTACTGTTAGTACAGTATTGCAGTAGTACCAACCGCAGTGCTGTTAGCACAGCATTGCACCCCAACAGCACCCATAGGACTTCTAGTGTGTTAGTGGCAGCAAACAGAGCTCCTATATTTTCTTCTCAGCAGCACCCATAGGACTTCTAGTGTGTTAGTGGCATCACACAGAGCTCCTATATTTTCTTCTCAGCAGCACCCATAGGACTTCTAGTGTGTTAGTGGCAGCAAACAGAGCTCCTATATTTTCTTCTCAGCAGCACCCATAGGACTTCTAGTGTGTTAGTGGCAGCAAACAGAGCTCCTATATTTTCTTCTCAGCAGCACCCATAGGACTTCTAGTGTGTTAGTGGCAGCAAACAGAGCTCCTATATTTTCTTCTCAGCAGCACCCATAGGACTTCTAGTGTGTTAGTGGCAGCAAACAGAGCTCCTATATTTTCTTCTCAGCAGCACCCATAGGACTTCTAGTGTGTTAGTGGCAGCAAACAGAGCTCCTATATTTTCTTCTCAGCAGCACCCATAGGACTTCTAGTGTGTTAGTGGCATCACACAGAGCTCCTATATTTTCTTCTCAGCAGCACCCATAGGACTTCTAGTGTGTTAGTGGCAGCAAACAGAGCTCCTATATTTTCTTCTCAGCAGCACCCATAGGACTTCTGATGTGTTAGTGGCATCACACAGAGTTCCTATATTTTCATCTCAGCAGCACCCATAGGACTTCTAGTGTGTTAGTGGCATCACACAGAGCTCCTATATTTTCTTCTCAGCAGCACCCATAGGACTTCTAGTGTGTTAGTGGCAGCAAACAGAGCTCCTATATTTTCTTCTCAGCAGCACCCATAGGACTTCTAGTGTGTTAGTGGCAGCAAACAGAGCTCCTATATTTTCTTCTCAGCAGCACCCATAGGACTTCTAGTGTGTTAGTGGCATCACACAGAGCTCCTATATTTTCTTCTCAGCAGCACCCATAGGACTTCTAGTGTGTTAGTGGCAGCAAACAGAGCTCCTATATTTTCTTCTCAGCAGCACCCATAGGACTTCTAGTGTGTTAGTGGCAGCAAACAGAGCTCCTATATTTTCTTCTCAGCAGCACCCATAGGACTTCTAGTGTGTTAGTGGCAGCAAACAGAGCTCCTATATTTTCTTCTCAGCAGCACCCATAGGACTTCTAGTGTGTTAGTGGCAGCAAACAGAGCTCCTATATTTTCTTCTCAGCAGCACCCATAGGACTTCTAGTGTGTTAGTGGCAGCAAACAGAGCTCCTATATTTTCTTCTCAGCAGCACCCATAGGACTTCTAGTGTGTTAGTGGCATCACACAGAGCTCCTATATTTTCTTCTCAGCAGCACCCATAGGACTTCTAGTGTGTTAGTGGCAGCAAACAGAGCTCCTATATTTTCTTCTCAGCAGCACCCATAGGACTTCTAGTGTGTTAGTGGCAGCAAACAGAGCTCCTATATTTTCTTCTCAGCAGCACCCATAGGACTTCTAGTGTGTTAGTGGCAGCAAACAGAGCTCCTATATTTTCTTCTCAGCAGCACCCATAGGACTTCTAGTGTGTTAGTGGCAGCAAACAGAGCTCCTATATTTTCTTCTCAGCAGCACCCATAGGACTTCTAGTGTGTTAGTGGCATCACACAGAGCTCCTATATTTTCTTCTCAGCAGCACCCATAGGACTTCTAGTGTGTTAGTGGCAGCAAACAGAGCTCCTATATTTTCTTCTCAGCAGCACCCATAGGACTTCTAGTGTGTTAGTGGCAGCAAACAGAGCTCCTATATTTTCTTCTCAGCAGCACCCATAGGACTTCTAGTGTGTTAGTGGCAGCAAACAGAGCTCCTATATTTTCTTGTCAGCAGCACACATAGTACCTATAGTGTGTTAGTGTCAGCACCCATAGGACCTACAGTGTGTTGTGAGCACACATAGGAGTTCTATTTTTTATACTATATACACTACCGACTACAATGGCTGGAAGACCGCCAAGGAGAGGCAGAGCGTGCCGAGGCAAGAACACAGGGCAGGCAGGCTCTGTTTCTAGAGACAACAGTGCTGGCCGTGGACGTGGTCGTGCATCGTCATCAGCACGTGGCCATGGGACACGCTTGTCTTTGTTTTCGGCAGCTGGACATGTGGAGCCGCATCATGCCGAAGGCTTGGTAGAATGGATGACCAAGCCCTCCTCATCCTCCTCATCCTCTCTCACCCAGGCTCAGGGTACTGGCAGAGCAGCTGCCAACGCGTACTCAATGGCATCATCAGCCACCCCTTCCCTAGACCCACCATGTCCTCCTGAGGAGTCCCCCGAACTGTTTGAGCACAGTGTTGGGTACATGCTCCAGGAGGATGCCCAACGATTCGAAGGCTCGGATGATGATACCCAGCTTGAGGAAGTCAGTAGTGTGCGCGCAGAGAGAGGGGATGCTGAAGGACAGCAATCTGGCAGTAGTGTTCCACCAGCTGCAGCTTACTGCCAGGTTTGCTCTAGTGGTGAAGAGGGAGGGGATGATGAGGTCACTGACTCCACGTGGGTGCCTGAAGGGAGAGAGGAGGAGGAGGAGGAGGATGCAGCGTCACATGTCCAACGAGGCAGGATGCCCCCTGGAGGCCAGCTAGAGGCCAGCACAGCAACTGTACCACACCGCAGAGCTCCGCCTGTGCAGGGCGCTGCCTCTGCACGTTATCACAAAAGTTCTTTGGTGTGGGCCTTTTTTGAGACGAGTGCATCAGATCGCACCACTGCTATTTGCAATATTTGTCTCAAGCGTATCTCGCGTGGCCAAAACATCAGCCGCTTGGGCACCACAAGCATGAGCAGACATATGTCGACCTGCCATGCAGCTCGTTGGCAAGCACACATAAAAGACCCACACCAAAGAACAAAGCGGACCTCTCCTTGCTCCTCATCAGCTGGGATCTCCATCCCCACTATATCTTCAGTCCTCTCTGAAAGTTGCTCTGAGAGGACTGAAGGTGTAGAATTAGGTGTGTCACAACCAAGTACTTGCAGTACACCGACGTCCGATTGTAGCAGGCAAATTTCCCTGCCCCAGCTGCTGGACCGTCGAAAGAAGTATACTCCCAGCCATCCACATGCCCAGCGGTTGAATGCTAGCTTGGCTAAATTGCTAGCACTTCAACTGCTGCCTTTTCAGTTGATAGACTCGGCCCCCTTCCGTGAGTTTGTTCAATGTGCGGTTCCTCAGTGGCAGGTTCCCAAACGCCACTTTTTCTCACGGAAGGCGATTCCGTCTCTCTACTGGCATGTGGAAGGCAATGTCCATGCCTCGCTGGACAGGGCGGTCAGCGGTAAGGTGCATATTACCGCTGACTCATGGTCCAGCAGGCATGGACAGGGACGTTATCTTTCTTTCACGGCCCATTGGGTCACTCTATTGGTAGCTGGGAGGGATGCAGGACAAGGTGCAGTAGTGTTGGAGGTTGTTCCGCCACCACGCCTCCAAAATGCTACTACTGGTTGTGACACACCTCTCTCCTCCACCCCCTCCTCTTCTTCTTCCTCCATGTCCTCTTCGAGTGCTCTGTCCTCGGAACCAGCGGTGCTCCGTAGGCGTACAAGGGGCTACGCGAGTACGCAGGCAAAAAGATGCCATGCCGTGCTTGCGCTGGTGTGTTTGGGGGACAGGAGCCACACTGGGCCAGAGGTTCTGGCAGCTCTGCAGGGGCAGGCCGAGAGGTGGTTGACGCCACGCCAGCTTAAGCCAGGAATGGTCGTTTCTGATAATGGCACCAACATCCTCTCCGCCCTGCGACAGGGGCAGCTCACCCATGTGCCCTGTATGGCTCACGTCCTCAACCTGGTGGTGCAGCGGTTCTTGGGCAGGTTCCCAGGCTTACAGGATGTCCTGAGGCAGGCCAGGAAAGTCTGTGTGCATTTCCGCCGATCTTATAATGCCAGTGCTCGGCTGACTGAGCTGCAAAAGGAGCTGAACCTGCCCAAGAACCGCCTAATATGTGACATGCCCACCAGGTGGAACTCAACGTTGGCCATGCTGCAGCGACTGCACACGCAGCAGAGGGCCATCAATGAGTACCTTTGCGACTACGGCACCAGGACAGGGTCAGGGGAGCTTGGCTTTTTTTCCCCACGCCAGTGGAGCATGATCAGGGATGCATGCACTGTCCTCTCACCATTTGAGGAGGCCACGAGGATGGTGAGCAGTGACAGTGCATGCATCAGTGACACTGTACCTCTTGTCCACCTGTTGGAGCATACGCTGCGTGGGATAATGGACAGGGCACTTGAGGCAGAACAGAGGCAGGAAGAGGAGGACTTCCTTGTCTCTCAAGGCCCCCTTTATCCAGACAATGTTCCTTCTGTCCCACCCATCACACAGGAAGAGGAGGAGGAGGAGGAGGAGGAGGAGGAGGATTGTGTGAGCATGGAGGTGGAGCCTGGCACTCAGCATCAGCAGCAGCAGTCTTTTAGGGATGATGTACAGTCCCAACAAACCAGTGGACTTGTACGTGGCTGGGAGGAGGTGGCTGGCGATCATGTCATCCTCAGTGACCCAGAAGACTCCGGACCGAATGCCTCAGCTAACCTACGCTGCATGGCCTCCCTGATCCTGCAAAGCCTGCGGAAGGATCCTCGTGTTCTTCGGATCAAGGAGAGTGACCATTACTGGCTGGCCACTCTCCTTGATCCACGGTACAAGGGTAAGGTTGCGGACCTTATCTTGCCGTCGCAGAGGGAGCAGAGGATGAGACATCTCAGGGAGGCCTTGCAGAAAGGTCTGTGCAACGCGTTCCCAGAAACTGGGAGGTTACAAACTCCTGGTCCTGGACGACAAGTTGCTGAGGCTTCGGTCAGTAGCAGAAGGAGCAGTGGGGAAGGTGGACGTCTGACCGATGCGTTCAGACAATTTTTTAGTCCGCAGCCCCAAGGTATGATCGGTTCCAGCAACCATCGCCAGCGTCTGATATACATGGTGCAGGAATACCTAGGGGCAAGGTCAGACTTGGACACCTTTCCCACCGAAAATCCTCTGGCTTACTGGGTCCTGAGGATGGATCACTGGCCAGAGCTTGCACAGTATGCAATTGAGCTACTGGCCTGTCCTGCATCCAGCGTTCTTTCCGAACGCACATTCAGTGCTGCTGGAGGATTTGTCACCGATCATAGGGTGCGCCTGTCCACCGACTCGGTTGATCGACTGACCTTCATAAAAATGAATCAGTCTTGGATCACCACCAGCTACCAGACACCTGAAGCGGATATAACGGAATAATTTATAATGTCACATCCCTTCAAGACTGCCTATGCTGATGCTGAGTGACTGTCCTGTTATGTTCACTGACTATCCTCTTCCTCCTCCTCAATGATCCATGCCACCACACCAGTGCCTAAGGCACAATTTTTCAGCCCCTGTATAACAGGGGCGTGTAATTACAATTTTTTAAAAAGATGCTTCGCAACAGGTGTGACTGCTGTGCTCAGAGTACAGTATCTGTGAGGGGTTGCAGTGTTGTGGCACCAGCACCAGTGCCTAAGGCACAATTTTTCAGCCCCTGTTGGGGCGTGTAATTACAATTTTTAGGCAATGCTTTGCAACAGGTCTCATTGCTGTGCTCAGAGTACAGTATCTGTGAGGGGTTGCAGTGTTGTGGCACCAGCACCAGTGCCTAAGGCACAATTTTTCAGCCCCTGTATAACAGGGGCGTGTAATTAAAATTTTTTAAAAAGATGCTTCGCAACAGGTGTGACTGCTGTGCTCCAAGTACAGTATCTGTGAGGGGTTGCAGTGTTGTGGCACCAGCACCAATGCCTAAGGCACAATTTTGTCTTGTTTGCACCACCTATATACTGCTGTTCAGAGTATATAGGGTTGTAGGTATAGGGTTTTATTTTGGGTGCGGGGTCCCCCTTAGTATCCATACAAGACCCAAAGGGGCTGGGGTGGGGGGGGGGGGGTGATGGGGTAGCCATGCCATTTTTCTCAAGGATTTTCAGCCATATGGCGGCCAGGACAAGACATGACATTAAAGCCGCAAGTGGTTTTAAATGGCTTCTTTTTTTCCTTTACAAATGTCATTTTGTGCAAGGACAGTTCTAAACACGGGAAACACATGCCACTTCACAGGCATACTTTAGACACCCCCCAGGTACCATATTTAAAGGAAAATTTCACTTTTTTTTTTTCACTTTATGCATCATTAAAATGACTGCTCCCGAAAAAACTTTAGTTTTTAAAATTTCTTTTTGCATTGATATATGTCCCCTGGGGCAGGACCCGGGTCCCCAAACCTGTTTTATAACATTAACATGCATATTGGCCGTTGTAATTAGCAATTTTGATTTCGAACGTTCGCGTCCATTATAACGAATAGGGTTCGAAAATTCGCGCGAACTTTCGGTCCGTTCGAAGGTTCTGGTGCGAACCGAACCCGGGGGTGTTCGGCTCATCCCTAACGTCCACAGATGGGATCTCCCATCCTGGGTGGGCCTCATATGACGTCCTCGGCTTTGTGGGGGGATATCTGAATGATGCCTGCAGCTAGAGGCATCATTCAGATATCCTTTTGTTGTGCCGGCGATTCTGCGCACCATAAGCATGATCATAGCGGCAGTTCCGCCGCTTGATCGTTCTTATAGGCGGCGGGAGGGGACATCCCCCCCTCACGCCGCCATCCGGGCTCTCCCGTGCCATCGGGGACCCGGAGAGAATCGTCCGACGCCGGTGGTGGGTCACGTGACGAGCATATAGATGAATGGTGACCAGATGGTCACCAGTCATCTTTATGATCGTCAGAGGCACGGGCGCGATGTGATGATGTCACGCCCGGGTCCTCAGATGTAAACAAAGCCGCCATTGCGGCTAGTAAGTATGAGATCAGTGAAAGAAATTCACGATCTCATGCTTTCCAGCCTGGAGGAGAGATGTGGGGTCTTATTGACCCCGCATCTCTCCATAAAGAGGACCTGTCACACACATTCCTATTACAAGGGATGTTTACATTCCTTGTAATAGGAATAAAAGTGATCAAAAAAAAAAAAAGTAAAATAAGTGTAACGCCATGTGCGATAGAGCACGTGCAACAATTCTAGCACTAGACCTCCTCTGTAACTCTAACCTGGTAACCTGTAAAAAAAATTTAAGCGTCGCCTATGGAGATTTTTAAGTACCGAAGTTTGGCGCCATTCCATGAGTGTGCGCAATTTTAAAGTGTGACATGTTAGGTATCTATTTACTCGGCGTAACATCATCTTTCATATTTTCCCCAAAAATTGGGCTAACTTTACTGTTTTGTTATTTTTTAATTCATGAAACCATTTTTTCCCCAAAAAAGGCGTTTGAAAAATGATTGCGCAAATACCGTGCAAGAAAAAAAGTTGCAATGACCGTCATTTTATTCCCTAGGGTGTCTGCTAAAAAACATATATAATGTTTGGGGGTTCTGAGTAATTTTCTAGCAAAAGAATGATTACTTGTACATGTAGGAGAGAAGTGCCAGAATAGGCCGGTATTGATGTGGTAAAAAAAGCCTGGTATTGAAGTGGTTAATGTCCACTGATCTTCTAAAGCTTTAAAATGTCACTCAAATTGAAAAATTCAAGGTTTGCGAGATATGTTTTCTGCTACTCTCTTTATCTGCTCCATCTAAGGTCATAAAAAGTAACATGGTAATCTCCAATAACACCATAGTCTGAGTCGGGTAATACGTCTTATTTTGGGTACAAGACAAAATTAAAACTTGAATCCTGTAGATTTTGACATGTGAATATTTAACCCAAGAATTATTTACTACATTTATAGAAAAAAAAACTCTTCAACACCCCTAGTAAATATAAATTTAATAAATTATGAGGTGCAAATCACAAATTATAGCATGAAATTTGTTTTTTGGACATAAGAATATTACATATCTCCCTTTTAGTTAAGAAATCTGCTTATACAAGCAGCTGTTTTTTCTCTTATTTTGGGATCATATAACATAGCCACTACACCAGTTTTCATTTTCCAGCTGAATTCTTTCATTAATGAATACTTGTTAAATTAACATCATTGCTTATTCTGCTCCATTAGTTAAGTGTTTTAAGCATTTTTGTAATTTGTACCTTGAAACCTTAGAAGTATTTTGCACACAATGGTGACATTCATATTATGTGTTAAGTACGCCATTTAAAGCATGCAGTGTATGGATCGGATGGTGCATTCACATTACTTGTGTCCATTTATGAGAATAGGGTATTTCCTTGGTAAATAGTAAAATGCACATCACACCGTTTAAAGAGATATACTTACAAAATCAATTAATTGGAAATGTGTATTGTTCCCACATTATGCAAGCTAAAGTGTAGCATGCACATCCTCATGGGTAATAATCAAATTCATGTCTTCCCGGGAGACACTGCAACATTATGCTCATCGTATAGGTAGGCGCCTCACCAAGAATGACAGGCTTATTCCTTAGTCGCATTCCTGCTTACTTGGGATCCCCTGATTCTCAGCTGGAACATAGTAAAACAAAGTTGCAAAATTGTGCATGCAGTAATGAGTAGTTCTGATTTTCACTCCCTAGAAATTCCTCCATGGCTTAAAAGTCATCTTTAAACTGAACGCAAGGTACATACAAAAATACAGTCATGTATTTGTTATTTCTTTAAAAAATATTCATTCAATTAAGTCTTTCATTCATTTTAATGTTCATTTCTGGTCAGATTTTATAGAGATGTAAGAAATTGCTTAGTCATGTAAATAGTGCTTTTCATTTCCGGCTAGGCTCCTTCAATCTTCAGTTATCTTGGTTGAAAAGCTGCCTGCATGTTGGCAGGTAGAACTGCATTCTCCTTTAAGAGTTAGCACGCTTTTTGAATCATCTCCTGTAGTAAACCCCTACTTTTGCCTGTGTAGCGCTACCCCCAAAGGAACCACTTGGTTTGTTGGGTCCTCTGTTACCTGTTTCGACTATTGAAACCCCTCGGCCCCCTCTGACACACCTGGTTACTCACACCTGTGTAACCTAAGTGTTAATGTTCTACCACTCTATTAAAACCACACAGAAAAATAGACCATGAGCAACTTAAGGAATAATAGAGTGAACTTATTACTGAAGGGTAAGCAAATGCAAGGCATAAAGCAAATAAACAGGACAACTTAATATGTTAGATTAACTGACTGGAAGGTTAGCCTCACCTACAGATATTAATTTATGACGCAAAAAGGCTAAGCCCCATTAAATTAGTCTATACAGTATTAGTGAGAATAGCATCAATCATAAAAGCATTATTAGCCTAAAGGAAACCTCACTGTAATTTTTAGCAATGGCTACTCAAAGAAAGTTCTTGGGTGCACTCTATGCATACAGCCTCAATAGTGGGTGGGTGTATGCGCTACTGGCAAAGGAGTACCCCTCATGGTGTCCAAAGTACCTGGCACATAATTGTCAGTGTTGGCCGGCTTTCATTGGGGCCCTTCTGCAGGTGCTGCATATGTAGCTGTCCCTTTAAGACTATACACAAGGAGTGGCTGCTGGACTGATAAGGAGCAGTCCAAGTTGGTCTTAACTGTGGCCAGCAAGGGGTTAAGCTTGTTAATCTGCTCACCACTCTTGGTATGCAACAGATCAGGTCCAGTACACTCGGTGGTCAGTGGTCCCAGACGTTTCAGTCCTCACGATCAGGTCCTCTTTGATGTGGTGGCTCATGGCAACAGGTATCCCCAGCACGAGTTCCTAGACACTGCAACGCTCTCTGTGGCTCAGTCACTTGCTCAGATCCTCACAGTTCGGCAGCCATTAGCCTCCACTCACTTGTATTGAGCAGGACTACATATCCAATGATTCTTAGCAGCTGCTTCACGCTAGCCCCTGATTGGATCTGAGACACTATTGCCAGAAAGGGAGGGGGAGTGGGAAATCCACACAGAGCTGCTCTGCCAGCGGCTGCCACTCAGCCATTGGGGGGGGGGGATTTCTTGCAGAGAGCCGCTCCAATTCCAGCAGTGGCCAGAGGGGAGAAAAAATGCAGTCATGAAATTTTACAGCCTGCTCTCTTCTTTACACGACCGGCAGCTGAGCAGTACAATGAAGGAGGGGGGGGGCCTTGGGGTGTTGGAGCAAGCGGCGCATCACACAAGCCAGTGAGCACCCTGCTACACCTATGAAAGGTTTGAGAGTAGTTTCCCTAAAGGTCTTTTGTGCTTCTGGAAGAACGGTCAAACATTCCCATAGACACACTCCTAAACCTTGTGGACAACCTTTGGGATGAACTAGAGCAGGGACTGTGAGCCAGGCCTTCTCATCCACATCAGTGCCTGACCTCACAAATGTGCTTCTGGAAGAACGGTCAAACATTCCCATAGACACACTCCTAAACCTTGTGGACAGCCTTTCCAGAAGAGTTGAAGCTGTTATCGCTGCAAAGGGTGAACCCTATGGACTAAGACTGAGATGCCATTAAAGTTCATGTGCGTGTAAAGACAGGTATCCCAATACTTTTGGTAATATAGTGTATCTAGCTGCGGTCATCTCTCCGCAACAGAGAAAAGGTAAGAGGAAAAGAATGTTGATCCATTGGCAATTTAGCTTGAAGTAACTCTGTCGCTGGTTTCAAAACTAAAAAGAGCCCCCTGCAAAGCAAACTGGTAATTTTTTTCTTCTTTTATTGAAGGTGTCTATACTTTTTCTTGTTTCCAGTATTTTTATTTTTCAGAATCATGACAAAAAGTACAAAGAGAGTAACATTAGGCAAACAATAAGAGAGCTGAAGACAGAGCACTCAGCCTCAATAAGCCATCCAGCCAAAACAATACAATTATCCAGGTCTAGTGTTAGATGAGAGTAATCTAAAATTTCTGATCCATCCGTACTGCCCCAAGGCGGGACCTTCAGATCGTGGGTGTATGATTTATGCATCAGCAAATCAAGCTGTTGAGAAAAAAGATACAAGAGAGTAATGATGGGGGTAGAGAGAGGAGAATAAGGGGAAGTAAAGCCCTGTACACATGATCGGATTTCCGATGGCATAAAATCCGATGGATTTTTCCATCAAATTTCCGATGAAGCTGACTTCCATCAGTCTTGCCTACACACCATCAGTCGAAAATCCAACCGTCCCAAACGCCGTGACGTAAAACACTCAGACGAGCCGAGAAAAATCAAGTTCAATGCTTCTGAGCATGCATCGACTTGATTCTGAGCATGCGTGGGTTTTTTCTCCAATGGAGTTCCACACAGACGATCGGAATTTGCTTCCGTTTTTTTTTTCCATCGGATAAATTTAAAACATGTTCTATTTTTAATCACCGATGGAAAAAAGACAGATGGGGCCCATACATGATTGGTTTGTACGATGAAAAAAGTCCATCGGACTGTTTTCATCGGTAAAACCTATTGTGTGTACAGGGCTTAAGAGAGATTCCAAGGGATAACTATAAGCAGAGAAAGGAACAGATCGTGTTTCCATTAGGTCTTAGGGTCTATACTTTTTATTCATTTCTAATCTTTTACAAAAATTTATAAAAAATAAAAATAAATATAAATATAATATGTAACATGTAACACCCAATAGAGAACTAGAGATTACAGTGATATTGAACCCAAAAGCAAATATTTTTTATATTGTAGTTTACTAATTCTTAGATGTGATGGCATCTGGTAATCTGGTCAGTAAGTTTGTTGTTTTTTAAAAGAACAAGCTCTCTCTTACAAGGATGAGACAAACCATTCAACACTGGCAGCGCTGCTTACACTGATTAGTTTTATTTATTTATTTATTTATTTATGTAAAATCTTTATTAGGGAGAAAACTGTTTGCTGTAACTGCTTATAAAATATTAGTTGGAGTTTGGCTTTAATCTGTTAGTGTATTTAAATCTGCTAGTACAGCTAACACTCTCCTCCCCCAGACAGACCTTAGGATTTTTTGCAGGGGTCAAGTCCTGGGAAAAAAAGTGTGGGAACAGAATTATCCACATCCCTTTCCACAATGCATCCCCAACCCCGACCAACATCATCCATCCCTCTCCACAATGTATTCCCATCCTCGCCCAGCATCATCCATCCCTCTCCACAATGTATCTCCATCCCTGTCGAGCATTATCTGCATCCCTCTCCACAATGTATCCCCATCGAGCATTATCTGCATCCCTCTCCACAATGTATCCCCATCCCTGCCCAGCATCATCCATCCCTCTCCACGATGTATCCCCATCCCCGCCCAGCATCATCCATCCCTCTCCACAATGTATCCTCATCCCAGCCCAGCATCATCCATCCCTCTCCACAATGTGTCCCCATCCCCACCCAGAATTATCTGCATCCCTCTTCACAATGTATCCCCATCCCTACCCAGCATCATCCATCCCTCTCCACAATGTATCACCATCCAGCAGGGGGAGCTGGAGAGAACTGGGAATCAGGAAGCACTGGGGGGGCAGAGAACACTGGGGGAGCCAAAGATCACTGGGGGGGACTGGAGAGCACTGGGGGAGCTGGAGAGTACTGGGGGGGACTGGAGAGCACTGAGCGGGAACTGGAGAGCACTGGTCGGGATTGGAACATAGGGGGGCAGAGAGCACTGGGGGAGCTGAAGAGCATGGGGGGGCAGAAAAAGAAGCTGGATAGGAAGAGTGGCGGGGGCAGCGGCATATAGAGAAATTAATCTTTGCATATTCCTCCTGCAGCCTCTGAATGCCTGCTTCTTCTCCTTTCCCTCTTACAGGCATTCAGTGGCTGCAGGAGGAATATGCAAAGTTTAAATCCTCTATATGCCGCTGCCCCTGCCACACCTCCTATCCAGGCACACAGGAAGGCTGCACGGGCAGGCACTCACTTTTTCCCAGTATGACAGGCGGCATCAGGCAATGGGCTTGGGATCCATTGCAGCTCCTTCCCCCTTCACATTCATGGGGCAGCTGGGTAGTTTCCGCCCCCGCCCTGACAGCTGAACCAAATAGGCAGCCAGGTGAGTTGCGCGTGCTGAAGGAGCAGCCCAACCACTACAGCTGCTTTCCCCACATGGACATTCGGCCCGGTGGTGCCGGTGGGCACCCCTGAGCTGTGCCGACCTGACACCCCCGCAATATGTGGCACCCCACTGATTGCATCCCTGCTGCAGGGCGCGTCTGCTAACGGGAACGGCGTTCCTGCTGTGGAAAAAGTACAGGAACGCAGTTTCCATGCGTTCCTGCAGGACTCATGCCCTGATTTTTTGGCTTCTTCACTTTTTAATTTTTTTTATCCATAACCACTCTCTCTGTTGCCATTCTCCTGCAACCCCGGAATCATCCCCATCGCATATCCCTGGCTGTGACACCTGAACAGCAGGTTGCAGCAGGACAAGGCTGGATCTGCTGGGCAGGTGATTATGTGAGTTGAGGACAAGGCAAGGCCATAACAGGTAAAGGTGGTGGTAGTGGGGGGATGGGTTAAAAAAATGGGGTGTGTAACTTTCGTATGAATGGAGATTGAGAGAAACACTGGCTACAGTTGCTCTTTGTAACTGCTTCCCTGTGGTGCTGAACTGATTAATAGCTATATTGGCAAGAGGATGGAGCTCCTGAGCAGGAAGCGTTCAATACGCTGAGTCAGGCACTGTGGGAACTGCAGTCCAGAGGAGAGAGACTCCACTGTAATCAAGATATTTTGAATTGCATTCTCCAGAGGGAGATTACTGGGAGGAGGGAAAAGGGCTGCATTTTATAAAGCTGTAGAGGACACAGCATCCACTTCTTTTGAGGAAATCAGAGAGTGCACATCGCTGTCCAGTGTGCACCATCATTGTTTTAAATTGGTGGCCTTAACGGGATCCAGAGTGCTGAGTACAGATAGAGTCACCTGGGTACAGAGCAGAGAGTAGACTAATTACTGTGTGTGACCGGATGGAGAACTGCAATATCGTTAGGACTGGTCAGCTTCTGCTGTGGGGATTTACTGTTTGCTGCTAGAGAGCACCAGCCCCCTATGAACTGACCAATCAGCCAACTAGTAGCTTTATTGCTGCTTGCAGGCTGGACTAAGAGTATTCTCATGTTCACCAATGGTACAACTGGGCCCCAATGCTAGCTGGCTGAAGAGTTAGGACTAAAGACTATACCTTTACAGCTGATACACAGAGACCATGACCTATTGCTTATGCTAAGAGGTACTTTTCAGGGCACACTGCACCATATCTTAGCCATTCTCCTAGAGTGCATTCTAGAGTTCTGGTATTATTATTCACATTGCAGTTAATGCATACATGCACTTTGTTTATTGCTGACTTTGCTGATTCATGTGTTATTCCTAGTCTAGTGGTACAGAACTCTATTATAAGTTACCTTGGAATTATGATTATTCTGTCTAGCATACTGTGTCTGAACCTACCTTCTGTGTGTTCATTTATGCTCAAACCACCATTTATTCTAACCCATACCAATATATTGAGTTAATTTACCACTAAACAGTCTTGTGTCTGTTTCCTGGTGCTAATTCACAGCTGAGTCAAAGGCATCTGTGTTCATATAGGTGCTTGCAGATGTGTCAGAGGTGTTAAGGGTGTTAATGGAGTCAAGGCGCAGAAGAAAGAACCCAAACTACTAAGCAGCTCCTGTGGGGCTACTCTAAAAGGGGGTTTCTCTAACTTTCTTCTCTAACTTTCTCTCAAGAGCCCTGTCAGCCAGTGAGAGAAATAAAGACTTTAGAAGAAGAAAGAATAAGGGAGGGGTAGCAGCCGTTTTCTGGAGAAGCTGGTGTAATGCGCCTAGAGAGAACCAAGGTACTGATGATCTGTTTCTGACAGGGTGAGTGTCCCTCTCATGCTGGGGAAGTGCTGGTATATCTTTTATCTGCACTCTTGCTAGTCAGACCTGTAACAGTACAGAATTTGAGACTTCTCAAGGTAAGTCAGAAGGGATCTCTGAGCACCGTTTCTTGGAGTTGTACTGAAGAAAACAGAGTTAAGACATTCAGTAAGGTCCACCACCCATAAAGTTGCCTGCAAAAGAAGTGCTGCCTTTGAAACTGCTTCTCAGCACAATTTATTCTCATTCGCTACTTGCATAAGAAGAGAGCAGATTGATGTATTTATTAATAGAAATTCTGATGACCACTGCTTCTTAGAATCAGCAGCATGGTATTTAGGTGTGATTATGCCAGAAAGCAATAACAGTGCTATTTATGTGAATATGTTGTGGATTTGCATGTACCCTCAGTTCTTTGGTTCTTTGTAAAGTGTCCGATATTGCGGAAGCATCTTTGAAAGTACATGTGACTGTATACATGGACTAACTACAACATGTAACTAAAGTCATGGAAGGGCCACAGGGTGTAAACCATGACCAACAATAGTTTGCCAAGTGCTTGTTCCTGATAGCTATGGAAGATCATCCTTTACTCCTAGACGTCTTCCCAGACACTTGTTCTGCACTTGTGATGACCAGTTGATCTCCAATTATCCAAGAACGTTTTGTAACTTGACAGAGTGGTAAGCTGTTTCATTCACCCTCACCCACACATCATCAACAGGGTAGATTACAACCCAGACACAGTTTTAGCTGATTTATTAGGGGAACTGTGTTTCAAATTCCTTTAAGGACAGAGACAGAGAAAAACATGACTGGGTATCTGGCCTAAAATCGTTTTAGACCCCATACACACTATACAACGTTTGTTGTCCGATTTCCTAAAGATTTACCAAAACTATGTAGTGCAAGGGCCTGCCTGATTGCATCCAAATTGAAACTCCTAAAGTTTGACCTCATATTATATGGTTTTGTTAAATATGAAGGAAAAAATCTACAGAAAATTGTATAGTGTGTATCCAGCTTTAGGGTCCTTTCACACAGGCTTTCTGATCAGATCTACCTGTCTGTTTTTTAGGTGCACCTGATCAGAAACTTCATGTAAGACTATGGGAAGGCTGAGGTAAACGTCCATCCAGGTCCAGAAAAAAAAAAAAACAGAAAAGGACTGCATCTCTCCTACGCCTGACGATCACGGCAATACCACATATGTGTGCATGATTTGTTCTTTGTACACATCGTAGGGTAAAGAAACAATAGTATGCATTTTTTTTTCAACTGTACAGGGACTGCAAGAGACTGTGATCAAGAGAAATTCAAGTACTTATACTGCTTACATTTTAAAAAATACCTGTAATGGAGTTCAACTTTAATCATATTGTATATCCAATCACTTCTGACAAAAAAAGCACACAAGGGTAAATCACAGGAAAGATCCTACAAATTAGAAGGGTGCAATATAAAGAATTCTGGAGCCCTTAAACAAATATATTTGCAAGGAAATAGAATGCAGAGTGAAATGCAGAGGGAAAATTCCCAAATGTTATCTGGATTGCTTATTCTTTGCAAATGAAGAACATAATTAACATTAAATTAAGGTAATACAAATGAACACAATGTAAAGCTTGACAACACGGGTGTTAGGGGATGTAGCAAAAATGTGATTCATATTTTTAATCTACTGCACAAATAGACTGGCAAGCTGGCAAATGGGCCTCCAACGTACGGGAAAGTATTTTTTTTCCCCTTCTTCCTCTACATTGTTGTTTTGCTCTGCTTAAGTACACAATGACTATTAAGCTCAACTGTCCATATAATAGGACATCCACTACATGAGTGAATTCCGAGAGGCAGCTTGCTATAGCTATAAATTGTTTAAGGCTGTCTGCTGGTACACAACCTTGGGGAGGCATCAAAGGCAATCCTTTTATGTAAATACCCTTTCATCAGAGATTTAAGGGCAACTGCTGACATTGCTCCCTCCAGCATCTGACAAGTGCTTATCTTGTGTGAACCAAACCAATGATATTTGGGCATTAGAAGAACAGCCGGCTCTGAGGCTAAACAGCCTAATGTGTTGTATGCAATGACGTATTTCGTGCCAGGCTTGCTGAAGGGCCCAAGTGTTGTGCTGTCACTTTTTTTTGTGATGAGTGGATGAGAGCCCTGAGGTCGACTTTATTATTTTACAAGTCTTTGCATGATCTTGGATATGTTTGGCTGACTCAGGCAAGACTGTTTAAATTGGATTTGGAAACAAATGTTAGGTTTGAGCATATAACACTGGTTTGACATTTGGAAAGGCAAGGGTGCGACTGCAGAAAATGCAGAGAGTGCAGCTGTATCAGTACCCCTGGGTCTGGGAGTCACAAGGCTCAAATATAAATGCATCAACACTTTACTAAATACAGAAGTGCAATTCAGGGCTTCATAAATGGAAAGTCTGTACTGGCAGAAGTGTCCCACAGGTAGTCCAAATCTAGTATGAACAGGCTAATAACTGGCAATGGATGCAGTCTAGTAAGAGCAGCCCTGTTCAAAACATAGAAGACAATTAACCTCACTTAATATTATCAGAACTGAGCCTTGGGTATAGCAAATCAGCTGCTGCAGAACCATTGATGGAGAGGAAAGAGCCATGATCACTGCAGTTAGCTACAGTACAGATCTCCACTATGAAACTTACGCAATCCTCAGTGCAGTAGTGTTAGTAAAACCACAGGACACCATGTGACTCCTATAGGGATACATTTATACAAAGAGCAATAGTATTTGGCAAACACATTTGGATAAAATGAATGTACAGTTTGTCAACCTATATACAATTACTATGAAAGCAATTTATATAACTAGAGGAAATGCCTTTGAGGTAAAGATTAAAGAGACAGAGTGGCCCTCAATGGTTTTCTATGGGGACCACACATAATTACAGTCCTCTTTGAATGTCCTCTGTTGGGTGGACATATACTTTATAAATTACGTTTCCAGTTCAACCTGCAGCCAGCTGTGATTTTTTTAAACTGCAAAGAATGTCAAAAGTTTCTTCCGTGACTATGAAAACAGTGTGCGTTCTGTACAATGTACATAGAAGACCCCCAGAAATCAAATTTCCTGCTTGTGTGATTGGCTAACTTGACTTCCTGGAAGTAATCTCTAGTTACTAAGCAATTGCTGGTGGTCACCTAAATAGGCTGAGGCTACACAGGAAATTATAGCGGAGTGAAACTGTTACTAAAATGGCTAGCGATTTAATCTCTAGGTGTAACAAATCAATGCAAAATAAATTAAAGTGGAAGTAAACCCTCCTATAATTTTCAGGCAAGGAAGCTGCCATCTTGGCCTCTGTTTAATCTTTAACTGCCATGATGCTGCACATGTGATCAGTTATGACACCAGCCATTGGATGGTTTGACAGTTTGGTTGAGAGCACAAACAATGTGACAGTTGGCGTTCCCGGCATGCCGGGAATGTAACTGCTTTTTCAAACTGTTAAATCGATGGGTTTACTTCCGCTTTAAACAAATGGTTCCCTATGGTGAAAACTACAGCCGTGGCCAAAAGTTTTGAGAATTACACAAATATTAATTTTCACAAAGTCTGCTGCCTCAGTCTTTATGATGGCAATTTGCATTTACTCCAGAATGTTATAAAGAGTGATCAGATGAATTGCAATTAATTGCAAAGTCCCTCTTTGCCATGAAAATGAACTTAATCCCTTAAAAAACATTTCCACTGCATTTGTGAAGAAAGCTTTAGGGCACCCAAGAAAGTCCAGCAAGTGCCAGGACCGTCTCCTACAGTCGATTCAGCTGCAGGATTGGGGCATCATCAGTGCAGAGCTTGCTCAGGAATGGCAGCAGGCAGGTGTGAGTGCATCTGCACACACAGTGAGGGGAGGACTTTTGGAGGATGGTGGCCTGGTGTCAAGAAGGGCAGCAAAGAAGCCACTTTTCTCCAGGAAAAACATCAGGGACAGACTGATATTCTGCAAAAGGTACAGGGATTGGACTGTTGAGCACAGGGTAAAGTCATTTTCTCTGATGAATCTCCATTCTGATTGTATTGGGCATGCGGAAAACACCTTGTCCAGAGAATAAAATGTGAGCCCTACCATCAGTCCTGTGTCATGCCAACAGTAATGCATCCTGAGACCATTTATGTGTGGGGTTGCTTCTCAGCCATGGGTGTGGGCTCACTCACAATTTTGCCTAAGAACACAGCCATGAATAAAGAATGGTACAAAAAACATCCTCTGAGCGCAACTTCTCCCAACTATCCAAGAACAGTTTGGTGAGGAACAATGCCTTTTGCAGCATGATGGGGCACCTTGCCATAAGGCAAAAGTGATAAATAAGTGAAAAAACAAAAGGAAGACAAGTAGCCTGATGTAAGACAGGCTCAAGGGGTTACTATTAGCAACAAAAATATGATCAAGGCCAAAATAATACAAAATTCATCATGTTTATTTTGATATCAAAAGTTAAATATATAGAGAATATGTAGAGAATCGTTAATAATGCAGTTAATTAAACTAAATGGGAGAGTGGTATCATCCGAAGATTGATTACCATACACATAAATGTAGGACAGGACACACAATGACAAACATAAAGCCTCAAGTATTGAACAACCCATTACAAGTGGAACGGTGTAATTCTTTAAAAAGGGGATTCTGAATTTTTTACTAAGTGAGAAAATTAATTAAATTCACTCAGTGTGGTCAAATGGGTGTGACTAACGAGGGACTGAACCTGGTGTAGGGGAATTGGGGGGCTTCAAAGTGAACCTGATTGGTAATAGGTGGGACTGGGCATGCAATCTTGGGTAATGATAATCTTATGATGGATCCTAGTGTTTGAATATGTCCTGGTAGAGGCAAGGGAATGGCACATCAATTGTCCATTGAGATCAGCAGAATCGCTAAAATGTCAGTTTGAAAAATCGAAAAAATTTAATTATCACTCATATGGACCTTCAATAAATGTCATAGAGTTTAGTCCATCTTTGGTACCATAAATCTCAAGGATTCAGTCATTGAACCAGTCATCATGATGTATTCATCCATATATTGCTTGACAAGTGGTCAGCTATAAGTTTGAGAGTAACAGCAGCACAAGATTGATAATCTTTACAACAGTTAATTCTGTCAACAATATGTGCTGATTGATATGTGCTGTCACACGCAGCCACTGAGTTAACCTGTGTTATTGAAATCTGTTCAATCAGCTAGCAACAAAATTCTGGTTTATGTATGTGGTCATACGTTACCACTGAGTTGCACTGTATCACCAACAGTGGTATCGACAGGTTGATAGGGCTGCAGCTGTTAATAGTATCATGCACTCAACTTATATTGAGAAGGGAGAGAGAGGCGATCCCGAATGCCCATCTATGAATTTGGCAATGCCAAGCAATTTTCAAAGGTGATAGATACAAGTAAAGGAATTGGTTGGGACGGCGAATCGTCTCTCAGTCCAGCAGATTGTGATCCTGGTTTAGCTGGGTCCCATCACGGCGCCCCCGCTAGCCTCGCTGGCCTTGCTCACCGAACGCCGTACAGCGTCACATGACTGTGCAGGCTGGTGACGTCAACGCGTTTCGCCGTGCTCAATGGCGAAGCTTCGTCTTGGACCATCAGTCTCACCTACGGCCATACTGGCTTATGTATGGATCAGCCGGTGATCCGCACCAATGGAAGGATGGAACAGTTTTAAAGAGCCTGGTCCTGTATAAAGGGGAGAAAAATAGATGGTTCGTGCTGTAGCTCTCCTTAGTTCAACATTGCAAATAAGTGGCTTGGGGAACAAAACATCGAAATTCTGGGTCCATGGCCAGGAAACTCCCCAGACCTTAATCCCATTGAAAACTTGGGGTCAATCCTCAAGAGGCGGGCGAACAAAAAAACCCCCACAAGTTCTAACAAACTCCAAGCATTGATTATGCAAGAATGGGCTGCCATCAGTCAGGATGTGGCCCAGAAGTTGACTGACAGCATGCCAGGGTGAATTGCAGAGGTCTTGAAAAAGAAGGGTCAACACTGCAAATATTGACTCTTTGCATTAACTTAACTTAACCACTTACGGACCGCCCGCCGCAGGAATACGTCGGTATTTTGAGGAGGAATACCGTTGTTATGGTAGCAGCTAGCGACCATAACCCCGGTATCCTCTTCTTCTTTATCGAGCGGTCTGCTTTCAGATAAAAGTGGTCTCTGCGGCAGATTCGCCGTGAGATCACTTTTATCGGCGGCGGGAGAGGGCCCCTCCTCCCGACACTCTCCGGTGCCCTCTGCCGCTTACCGGAGCCGTCGGCAGTGGCAGAGGCGATCGGGTCTGTTCCCTGCCTGGGTATGGAGACGAGTGAGGGGAAGATGGCCCCCACTTGTCTCCATACCACTGCAGGGCGGAAGCAACGTCAAAACCTCACTTCTGCTCTTAAAGGGACTATTTTTTTATTGCATTTTAGTCTAAATATGAGATCTGAGGTCTTTTTGACCCCAGATCTCATATTTAAGAGGACCTGTCATGATTTTTTCTATTACAAGGGATGTTTACATTCCTTGTAATAGGAATAAAAGTGACCCATTTTTTTTTTTTTTTTTAAAAACAGTATCAAAATTAAAAATAAAAGTAAAATAAATAAGATTTTTTTTTTTTAAAGCACCCCGTCCCGACGAGCTCGTGCGCAGAAGCGAATGCATACATGAGCAGCACCGGCATATGAAAACGGTGTTCAAACCACACATTTGAGGTATTGCCGTGATCTGTAACTCAAAAAACGCAACCTGTAGAACCTTTTCAAACGTTGCCTATGGAGATTTTTAAGAATAAAAGTTTGTCGCCATTCCACGAGCGGGCGTAACTTTGAAGCGTGACATGTTGGGTATCAATTTACTCGGTGTAGCATTTTCTTTAACAATATAAAAAAAAATTGGGCTAACTTTACTGTTTTCTTATTTTTTCATTCAAAAAAATGTTGGTTTTTTTTCCAAAATAAGTGCGCTTGTAAGACTGCTGCACAAATACAGTGTGACAAAAAGTATTGCAACGACCACCATTTTATTCTCTAGGGGTGTTAAAACCCCCAAACATTATATATTTTTTTTCTAAGTAATTTTCCAGCAAAAAAAATGTTTTTAACTTGTAAACACCAAATCTCAAAGAGGCTCGGTCCTTAAGTGGTTAATGTAATTGTCAATAAAAGCCTTTGACACTTATGAAATGCTTGTAATTATACTTCAGTATACCATAGTAACATCTGACAAAAAGATCTAAAAACACTGAAGCTGCAGACTTTGTGAAAATTAATATTTGTGTCATTCTCAAAACCTTTGGCCACACTAGTAGCATGAAGGAGCATATTTTAACTTTCAATTGCACACAAATGAAGCATTGTAAGATTGATTGCTACTATATACTACTTCTGTAGTCTGCTCCATAGGAATATTTTTTTTCATTCGTTTAGCATTCATCCACTATACCTAGTGATTAAAGTAGAAAGCCAGGTTTTATTGCACTTTAAATAGTTCATTTGGGCCAAGTAGGGCCAGCTTGGCCCAAACTAACTATTTCAAGCTCAATTAACTCCAAACTCTACTTTAAATCTTTAGAAATTTTAGTAGCAGGTTTGAGCTGCTAAAAATCTCTTGGTAGCTCCAGCTTATTTAGGTGACTACCAGCAAAAGTTAAATCTCTTAGTAGCAAGGGATTATATTGCCAGCGTAGCACTAGCCTAAAGGGATGATTTACTTATGAAAACAGTCAGCCTGTTCAGGTGGTAACAGCGAAGGCAGACTCTTCCATTTAGCCGTCAGTTTAATAAAAGTACTGGCAGGACTTACATCTATATCTCCAGAACATAAATAAATTAAGAATCCCCAATACATTTATTAATACAATACTGTTCTATAAACTATTGATTACAAGTTTACAATGTATCACTTACTGTATATTTGATATGCAATATTCTCTTGTACCACCATATTTTACTAAATAAAAAGTTTGTATACAAAAAAAAAAAAAGAATCCCCAATAAAGTTTATTTCAATTACTGCAATGCAAATAATTTACCTTGAGGGGATATTTCTTTCTTAGTAAAGCTTGAATTTCCTTTTGATATGCTCACAATAATTTCTAAAAATTTAAAGTCTAAATACATTCTATGGGTTCATTTCAGTTATTTTTGCATCTAAAGTGTGCCATCTATTCTATTGTAGATCCCTTACCCTTTAGTAGATGTTTACTTCATTTTATCAGCTGGTAGCTTACATCATATTATGTTCAGTCATATATCTTCCCTTTGCTTCCAATATAATTTCTAGTTATTTAATATTCTTTAAGACATATAGCATAATATGGTATGGCATAGTATATTATAAAAATACTTTAAAAGGTAGTCCTCAAAAATGTTGTCCAAATTAAGACGACACCTATTTAAACCAGGATCTGTGGTTTCAAATACCGTACTCCTATTGTAATAGCAATCTGACACTTCCACATTACTGCAGGCAGCTCTGTCTGGAAGAGACTTAGCAAGCTGTGGGCACCAAATACCTATGGAGGCAATCATTTGTATGTGCCAATGCAGATATATATAGTCACATCTTCTTCCCTGCCTGTTCAGCATCTGATTGGAGGTACTGACTACTAACTTTATAGTAAACCACGATACCTGATAAAATATGTATAACATCCACTGAACATATCAATCTTTTTCACAAATGCCAAGACCTGTCAATCCAGACCTTAGTTGCATAAGCACTAACTGACCTGAGGGTCTAGTAATGGCTACTAGGACAGAATGGAATGGTTTCTGGTTACTTCCTGCATCAGTGTTCTAGTAATATATCAACATAAGTCTTATTTATGATTTACCATGAAAATGTAATTCTTTCTTAAAGGCCAACTCCAGGAAAATTTTAAATATCCACCTTTGCAGTGCCCCCCTCCCCTGCAAGAGTGATTACTTGTTTAGTCTAAGGGCAGAGGGGTAAAGTGTAAACACCTACTTTATTCCTTGCTCCAGCAAGCTTCCTCCATTCTGCAACCAGTCCCCACAGCTGCTCTGTAAGCTGCAGTTGCCTCCTGTCGAACTCCAGCCTCCAAAAGGTACACTGCATGATTAATGTCCCTGTACTGTATGGAGATGACGCGGAGGAGGAGAAGGCTGGAGCCAGACGGAATAAGGAATTAGGCTAGTTAAACAGCCTCCCTGCAATCCCCTAGACAATGGTTTCTCGTCTGGGGTTCCTCCAGAAGTGGCTAGGGGTTCCTTGAGCAATGAAGAATTTCTTACTCCCAATGATATTTTTAGCTGTGTTTAAAGAGGAGGAACAGTTAACAGAACAATTTAAGAGTGTCCTCCTCCCACTGACCATTATTATAAGGGGTCTTTTCCCATTGGTCATCAGTGTATAGGACAACTATCAATATAAGAAGGTACTTTTCCACTGACTACCAAAGGGACACCACAATTTTCACTGTTAAGGCTCTTTCACATGGACGGACCGATCGCATGTGTCTGTTGACACCCACCAATATCCGATCCAGTCCAATAAAAACAGACAGATAGGGATCCCCATCCATCTGGTGGATTGAATAGAATGGCAGTCAAGTGTATATGGACAGGCGGTCTGTGTACATCCACCTGCCCATAGAGGAGTGCGGGCTTTGTCTGTGTCTGCTCTGCATAAGCCTCGAAAGTCGTGGGGAAGATTAATGAAAAAAGGTACTTAAGGAATTTTACCATATAAGCAGCCAAACGTTACATCACTATAGGCAGGGCTCGAGTCCTGCGGGAACGCGTGGGAACAGCGTCCCTGCACTTTTTTCACAGCAGGAACGCCGTTCCCTTTGCAGCCCCCGAGTGGCGAGTGTCAGGACCGATCTGAACCCGAGTGCGGCCGAGTGTGGCCGAGTCCTGCCGACTCGCCGAGTGCCATAACAGCAAGTCCCGCCTTCTGGAGCCTGCGCAACGCCTATGATGGATGTCCCACTGGTCCAATGCCGCGGCCGTGGCTGCGGGACGTGTGACGCCCATCATAGGCGCTGCAGACTCCAGAAGGTGGGAATTACAAATCGGCCGCCGCGCCACATCCCCGCTCGGGCGGGCGGGTCTTCTCTCCTCTCCGGCTCTCCTCCAGACTCCTTGGCTCTCCTCCCCTCCAGGCTCCTCCTCTGAAGGAATGACTGACTGCAGTAGTGCCTGCAGTGACACCGCTGAGCTGAGGTAGGTCAGACAGTGTAATGTGTATGTAAATGTCAGTGTGTATATAGGTCAGTGTAGGTAGGTCAGTGTATATAGGTCACTACCATCAGTGTAGGTGTGTCAGTGTATATAGGTCACTACCGTCAGTGTAGGTGTGTCAGTGTATATAGGTCACTACCGTCAGTGTAGGGTTTTTTTTTTGGTGGGGGAGTGGATCTTGGGTGGGAGTTCCCACACTTTTTTCCCCAGGACTTGACCCCTGAGTACTATAGGTGCACATTACAATGTGGCTAATTTTAAAGAATGAGTGGAACTCCCCTTTAAAGTTAAAAGGTCTGTAGTGAGGTTCTGTAAAACTGAAAATGCATAGGTGTGAACTTAGACATTGAAAAACATGTTGCTGCTTGTACAAGTGTTTTAAGGCTATTTCAGGACCCTGGAGAGCACACTTTAGATCAGGCACAAGCAATAACCACTTAGGTCCCGTGCTCTTGTGAAATATTTTAGAAGATATTGTTAAAGGATAACTAAAGCCAAGAAAAAAATATACAGTATATATATTTGGACACAGGCAAATTTTTCATACTTTTGGCTCTGTGTGCCACCAAAATAAAATGAAAATAAAACAATCCAAACTAATTTGAAGTGCAGACTTTCATCTTAAATTTAAGGGGTTGAACATACATATCAAGTACAAATTTTAGGAACTGAAACCATTTTTATACACAGTCCCCCCATTTTCAGGGGCTCAAATGTAACTGGACAAATGAATATAATCATAAATTGTTAATTTTTTTTATTTTGTTGAGAATCCTTTACTGGCAATGACTGCCTAAAGTCTGGAACCCATGGACATTACCAATGACTGGGTTTCCTCCTTTCTTATGCTTGCCAAGCTCTAACTGCAGCTGTCTTCAGTTCTTCTTTGTTTGTGGGTCTTTCTGCCATTAGTTTTGCCTTCAGCAAGTGAAATGCTTGCTCAATTGGGTTGAGATCAGGCTTTGCAGAATATTCCACTTTTCCTTTCTAATGCCGCGTACACACGACCGTTTTTCATGACGAGAAAAATGCCATTTTTTTATTTGGTCATTAAAAACAATCGTGTGTGGGCTCCAGAGCATTTTTCACGACGGCGCATGCTCAGAAGAAAGTGATGAGACGGAAGCGCTCGTTCTGGTAAAACTAGCTTTCGTAATGGAGATCGCACATTCGTCATGCTGTAACAGACTGAAGAGCACGAGGCTGAAAAGCGCAAATCGTCTCTCACCAAACTTTACTAACACAAGGATCGGCAAAAGCAGCCCAAAGGGTGGCGCCATCCGAATGGAACTTCCCCTTTATAGTGCCGCCGTACATTTCGTGCGTCACCGCGCTTTGCTCGAGCATTTTTTTTTCATGATCGTGTGTAGGCAAGGCAGGCTTGAGAAGAATCACGTCGAGAAAAACGTTGTTTTTTTCAATGACATTAAAAACGGTCGTGTGTACGCGGCATAATGCTCCTGGGTTGCTTTTGCAGTGTATTTTGGATCATTGTCCATCTGTACTGTAAAGCACTATCCAATCAACTTTGCTGCATTTGACTGAATCTGGTCTGACAGTATATCTCCAAAGATAGAAAGAAAAGAAGAAACTGCGCTAGGATTTGAAACTGGCAATTATTGCTGACACAAAAAATGCCTCAGTATCGGTTCTATGCAGCTACTAACCTGAAAACATAATCAGTGAAAACTTAATAGAAAAAATATATATAGTAGCGCTAAACTCAAGACTAGATAAAGTGGACAAAGAGGTTTAGTCGTGCTTGTTCCACAACACATATAGTGCATAACTCCCCTATTAGCAAATGAACTAATAAATGGTAGTGAATAATCCTGAAAAATAAAATAAAATAAAAATATACCAAAAATTGATAAGGTAATAACTCACAAAGTACATGCAAATTAATATAAATAAACAAACATGTATAAAGTGTCTTCCAAATATGACACCCTAAAGCATCAGTTCATAAGTGCAAAAAAACTGTTTTAAGTCCAACTGTGTACTGTGATGAAACACCTGTGCACAAAACAAATTAATTCCAAATCTCCACCGTGTTGTCTGAAGACAGGAGTGACATCCACCACCACAAGCAAGTCAGCTGCTTACCAGAGATAGTTGGTCCCCTGTTACGGAGGACCTAAAATGCATGTAAACAATCCCAGCTGGGTAGTAATAACTTCTATGGCCACCTCTTCAATCAGCACTTTCCACAATAAGGGCAGTTTGACCGCAGTAGTGACATGCAAGAGAAACAGGGAAGCCTCGCTGGTGTAAAATCTTTGGGTTTATTGGGTAAAATTAGGATAGAACACTTACATATAGGTTGAATAGGTACAGCCTTGAGCCTGAGGTGCCGGCCGGACACCAACGAGCAAACCCGTCCTACGGAGATCGAGCAGTGAGGGGATGACGTCAACACGCCGCTCGGTCCACCCTACGCGTTTCGTGATAGGTCACGTCGTCTCGGGGCACGGGCGGCACTATATGTGTTGTGGAACAAGCACGACTAAACCTCTTTGTCCATTTTATCTAGTCTTGAGTTTAGCGCTACTATATATATTTTTTCTAGTATATCTCCAAACACTGCAGAATTCATCCGGCTGCTTCTGTCTTCTGTCAAATCATCAAGAAACACATATGACCCAGTGCCACTGGAAGCCATGCATGCCCATGCCATCACACTGCCTCCACCATGTTTTACAGATGACGTTGTGCGATTTGGATCATGAGCTGTTCCAAGACATCATACTTTTTTCTTCCTGTCATTCCGGTAAGATTAATCTTAGTTTCATCCGTCCAAAGAGTGCTTTTCCAGAACTTGTCTGGCTTTTTTAGATGTTTTTTGACAAAGTCTAATTTGGCTTTTCTTTTCTTCAGGCTTATGAATGGTTTGCGCCTTGTGGTAAACCCTCTGTATTTGCTCTTGTGAAGTCTTCTCTTGATTGTAGACTTTGGCAATGATACACTGTTAGAAAAGTTTAGTATTGTGCGTCTATTAAACAGCTTTACTGATTTTCCTTTAAGATGGCTCCTGAGCACATGTTCTAACCTTGTATTCTTTTGTTCTTACTAACCCCATACGTAATATACAACAGATTGTACAGGAAGCTCTGCTTGGGAATAAAGGTGTCAACTTGTACTAGGTACGAGCAGATCTTCTTTAGCAAATTAGCCAATAAGAAGTGTTATTATGGTCTCAGTGTAAGGATGAGAAGGTGGGGGCTCCCTCCTTCTCACTCACTTTTGCTATGATTTTCATCTTGTAAGCTTCACACAAAGTGTACCGGTGCATTTTGAATAAATTGTCTTCACTTTCAAACACCTGGAATTCGATTGATTACAAGAAAATACTAACATTTTGGTCTTTCGAGAGGAAATCAATGGTTGGAAATTGGGTCGAGACCGGAACCGACAGAACCCAGTGAGTATTGGACCTGAAAAGCTCACTGAGAACCCCCACTCACGTTAGTGTTAAACAGGGACTGCTTGGCACCGGATTTGACCCAAATCCACCATCTGGTTCTGAACCTGAATATATTTAGTCTTTTGGTGTTTGGAAGGTAAGATAATTTATATTTACTTTTCTTCTCTTTTCCTCTCTTCTCTACTCTTCTCTTCTTTTCGGTTGATTCTTGTTTGTTCTGTGTGAATTGTGTATGTGAATTGTGTATGTGAATTGTGGTACCGACACTTGTATTGATCGTATAAAATCTCGATAATCTAGTGCTCGAAGACAAAGGCATTTGGGTACATTGCCTATGGTAAAAAAAAAGTCACCCGCTGTCTGGACAGGTAAAAAAAAGATTTGTGGTATACCAAAACGTCAGAGGTTGATTGCCTGATGTTGTCAGAGGTGTTTTGCCTGATGTTGTCAGAGGGAGATTTCCTGACGTTGTCTGAGGTTGAATGTTTGATGGTTTAAGCGCTAAATAGCAGAGTGGTCTAGAAAGACCCCAAAGTTAACTTTATTCTGTGTGTGTTTTAGTGTCTTCTTTCTTATGTTTTATGGATGCTGTAATTTCATTGAACAACGGCAGAACTGAGCCAAGGTGTTCTATAAGTTAATGTGAGACCCACAAATGATGATTTATGTGATGGTGAGAATTAGACGAGGCAATGCAAGTATTATCTAAATGTTTAAGAAATATTTGAGAAGCAGAAAATCAATGCTGATGGTTCTTAGATGCAGAGAAAAACCTGCTTGCATTTCAAAGCCTCCCTCCCTCCCTTCTTTTTGCGTTTTGTGTATCTATGCTTAAGAAAGGAGAGAGGCCCCCCTCCCTTCAGATTTCTATGTGGGAAAATCGTCTCTAAGAATGTTAACACTTGATATGATTTTAGTAGTATAACATGTGACTGAATTGATTTAGTGTGGCAAAATATTAAAGGAACTATGCAAGTTAAAAAGTTAAAAAGTAGTAGATGGAAAACATGAAAGTGAATTGCAGTATAAAGAAGGTAAACTGTTGTAAGATTATTAATGAGGATTGTTGAATAAGAGACAAGGAAAAGCTGAGGATGTTTTTGACTACTTTAAAAGGTGTTCATTGTAGTGTTGTTAGAAGGAGATAAGAAATTTATGCATAGCAAACAACCTAAAATCTGTTCAGTATTGTGCTAAATGGGAAACAAAAGTTGGATTTAATGGTAAATTAACTGTAAAAGGGTGTCAGGATTTGGTGGATAAGCTTAAATTGTTATGACCCAGAGAAAAAAAAAGACAAAAGACATGGGTTAAACAACAAAAAAAATAAAATGGCCTCACGGGCTTCAACACGCTAGGATCAGAGCAGACGGGAGAACAAAAGAAAAATGTCAAGCCCAAATGCCCCTGGTGGACAAAAAGGAGGATTTCATTTGTTGAACCACAAGACCCCATCCTTAAAAATAGCCCCCCCCTCAGGTGCAAGCCACTGCCCAGAGTACCACCCTTCCCGTCACACCCACCCCTGTTAGGAACCGCCTTTGAACAAGACCCCAAACTTACTTCCTCAATCTATTTAGACAGTAGCACAGCTTTGGAGATGAACAGATCGATCCTTGAATCTTTAACTAACGCCATAATCCATGTACTAGGGGCCCCAGCAGGGTCCAAGAGATTAAATAAACCTCATATGAGGTATGGTGTAGATGATGGAGAGGAGTACCCCTTGATAGAAGTCCCATACCCCAGGGTAGGACAAGCGGACAGGGGCGAGGGGATCCATTGCTTCCAGATAGCCTAGACTTAAGAAACAGGTTGACTGCCTTACTGAATAGATGCCAGCTTAGATGGGTACAACGGACTGATTGGACCTTTCAAACAAACAGTGGACTCAAGGGATGGTCACATGACATCGGTACTTACATAGTTACATGGCAAGCGCCAGAGGCTGATCGCTTACTATTTTATAAAACTAGACAGTGTAATTAGAGCACTTCTACCCTGTGTACAGGCAGTGGTAGCTGCAGCCGAAGCAGTTAAGGCCTCAGTATTCATAGTGCTATATCACCTGCTGACACTCAAAGTATCACATGCAGTATCTGTTATTCTTTTGCTACAAAAGATATCACATTTGAGCCCAGCACAACATCTTTCCTGTATGACAATACTCTTGATACAACCTCACTTAACAATACAGAGGTGTACTACATTAAACCCATCCACACTGCTACCACTTCCTACTGATGGTCATAAACATGGCTGTACTGCTGCCAACACTGAAAAGGTACTGCCACAAAGTGATTTGAAAGATGTACCGTTATCTAACCCTGACATGACACTTTTTGTAGATGGCCCCAGTAAAAAAAAACAGATGGCACAAATGCAACTGGATATACAGTAGTGACACGGGGTGAAATCTTAGAGGCTAGGCCATTACCAAAACATTATTCAGCACAAGTAGCAGAGCTTGTAGCACTGACAAGAACATGCATACTATCAAAAGGAAAATCTGTAACCATATATACTGATAGTCAATAAAGTTTTTTGCACAACAATGGAAAAACAGGGGGATGGTGACCTCTAGTAGTAAGCCAATTTCACACACAGACCCCCATCTCGAAGGGAAATAAAAGGGCAGATGAAGCTGCTAAAATAGCAGCACAAGAAACACATCAAATAATGATAGAACTGGACATCATAGAGATGGATCATACAGTCCTTACTGATATGCAGCAGAATGCACATCCCGGGGAGAAACATTGTTGGAAAACAAAAAGGTCACAAAATAATAGATAGTATTTATACATCACCTGAAGGAAAACCGGTATTGCCAAGATCCCTATTTAGGTATGCAGCAGTTTTGACACATGGAGTAACTCATGTGTCAAACAGGGGGATGACTGAGATGTTAAATACGGTATGTACAGCCTATGGTTTTACTAACTACTAAAAAAAAAATTGGTTCTCAGTGCATTATAGGTGCAAGAGACAATGCTCAGGGAGGCATAAGACCATGGAAAGGGAAGTTCCCTACACCGCAATATCCATTCCAACACATTTGTATGAATTTTATTGAATTGGACAGGTGTGGAAAGGAAAAGATATTGTTTGGTTATCATAGACACCTTGACCTTGACACCTTGAGCAAATGGGTGGAGGTATTCCCAACAGGAAGTGCGGACGCATAGACTGTGGCCAAAACGTTACTAAGATATAATTCCTACATTTGGAATACCTGAAAAGATCTACAGTGATAAGGGATCCCATTTTTGTAAATAAACTCCCACGGCAATAAGGTTTGCAGAGAGGTCTACCTGGACTCACCAGTCCCGTTGCAAAAAGGTTTTATAGGCAGAGCAGGGTCAGTTGGCGGCAGAGCTCTGGTAAGTCCGGCTACAAAGGGAGGTTCTGCACAAGGTGGGACTTATCTCAAACCGATGAAGACTCCCTTACCTTACCCCCCAGGGCTCTGTAGCTGGTCAGGATGAAAGGGATAGTAATTGTCTTGGGTCTACTGGTGACTCTAGGGGAGACGTCCATACGGGGAGGCAGACACTGGAAAAAGAAGGAATCTCTAGAATGGGCCAGTACGGGGAAGGCCTTGAACTTAATCTTCATAGAAGGGGTAACTAGCAACATTTTAGTTTCTGACCCTACTGAGATAAATCACATTATTAGGTTTAGTGGAGAGGATGAGGAGCAAACATTTATGTTTACCTGATGCCAAAGACCAGCTACATGAAAAAAAGGATGGTGACGAAGGCAAAGATGGGACTGGTGCCAGTACTTTAGCATTAAAGTTCAACTGAGAGGTGTCCAATTTGTCTGAACAATCTTTCCCTGAAGGTTGGCTTTCCAGAAGATTGTCGTCATGTTTTCTGTATATCCTGCATTCTTAAAATGGTGTGAAACCTCTTCATTCTGACCTGTTGACCGCGAACCCTTTCAAGCCGTGTATAAAATAAATCCGGTGGGTGGATGCACCAAAACCCATGTTGTGGCAAGAACGCAAAAAGAAAACTGCAGCTGCAACCTGTGCCAGTGGTGCTGTACAGAAGAGAAGATATGCTTTGGAATGGAGGTTATGAAGCAATACTGCTTGAATTAGGAGAAAAAGAAGTGAAAAGATGTACTACAATCAAGCCTGACAGCTTTTTCCTAGAGACAGAGGAAAACCCCAAAGAGGAGGGTGACCACATCTGCTTAAAACTTATGGAAGAAGAAATGCAGCAAATCTCCCCAGTAAAGGACACTCCTTTTGAAAATTCTGATCTGATCCTGTTTGCAGAGGGTTCACGCCTGTACAAAGATGGAGTCCCAAGAATGGCATATGCGGTGACAACATTGGAGGAAGTGATTGAGACCCAACTACTCCCTTCATCACTTTCAGCGCTGGTTGCCAAAGTGGTAGCACTCATGAGGGCCTGTGAGACCGCAAAGGATCAAACAGCCAACATCTACACTGATGGCAAGCATGCTGTCGAAGTAGTCCATGATTATGGACCCATAAGGAAGGACAGAAGTTTCACAATTGCTGCAAGAGAATCAATTTAAAACTGGAAATATGTTTAAGAACTTTTTGAACCAGTCACCCTCCCAAAGGAAGTAGCCACCCTGAAAGTCAAGGCACATACTGGAGGACAACCCATGGAAGAAAAAGGAAACCAGTTGCCTGATCATACTGCCAGGAAGACTGCTGAAACACCAATGGAAGCAATCATGACTCGAATCACAGATTTTGCAAGGGAAAGAAAAGAAAAAAGAGAAGAAGAAACCTGTTACAGATTGAAGGAAAATAAGGGAACTAATACTGAAAGTAAAAGAGCTGATTCTGCACCTGATGATTGGTATAAGATTATGTAAAGGAACAAAGAAGGATCAAGATGGACTCTTGTGCAAGGAAAATGGAATATGTGTCCCATCTCAAATGGAAAAGATGATTATGCCATTAGCCTATGGACTGAGTCATGTATGCCCTAAGGCAATGGAAGGAGCATAAGCAAGGCTGGATGGTTTATTCGATACTCCAGAAATGAATATCAAGACTTTGTTGAGGCATGCATAATCTGTGCTAAAAATAACTCAGGGAAACAGACCAGAGTAACACAAAGACATTTGGCCAAGTCACTATTCCTTTTCCAAAGACTTCAGTTTTATTAAATCCAATTGCTCAAATCAGGCCAATATCAATATGTTTTGTTGTGCATAGAAATGTCTCAAGCTGGATAGAAGCCTGACTGGTGGCTAAAGCAAATGCCAAGACGACAGAAAAGAAGATCCTTTCCGAAGTAATATGCAGGTTGGAGTCCCTGAAATCATAGAGAATGACAGAGGAACACGTTCCACTGAACAGATCATGCAAATTACATGCAAGGATTTGGCAATTGAGCAGGCCTTCCATGCTCCTATCATCCTCAGAGTTCAGGGAAGGTAGAAAGGTATAGTGGAGTCGTTAAAGGCAGGCCAGCTAAATCAATGCAAGAAAAGGGTAGATAGGTTAGTAAAGAAACAATGGCCATAACGGTTTCCTCAGGTTCTTTACAGCATCAGGATTACCCCTACTTTATAGGTCAGAGAACTTGAGCCCTTATGAGATTTTGTTTGGGGGGGCCCACCTAAGACAGGGTTGTATTTTCCACATCAGACTGTTGTAATGTATAATAATTTTGTTATGTAATTGTCTAATACAAGAAACTAACTGCAATGCACAAGTTTGTTTTTGATCCAATTCCAGATCAAGTAACTGGAACACATGATTTACAGCCAGTTGATTGGGTCCTAGTAAAAGAACATGTGAAAGTACCTTTAGGACCAAAGTTAAAGGACCCTACCAAGTGTCCCTGACAACTGCTACAGCTGTAAAGTGACATGGATACATGCTAGCCATTGCAAGAAAGTACAGCTGATTTCAAAAGATGAGTAAACTACTGTTATGCCTTTGCTTGATCTTAGCAGTCAAGGCTATAGAGGAAAATTACCTGGACAAATTACACATGCTAACAGGTGTAAAAAGAGTAATTTGAGTAATGGCTAGATAGGTTCACATAGGCCAGACAGTTTAAAAAAAAAAAATGCACACACCTAGTACTCATTTACTTTCATTTTGAGTTTAAGCAATAGAAGGCTGCCCAAAAACTAGTATATCAGAAATGGTAAATTTTCAAGGATTCAACAGTTTTTTTGTTCTTATGGGAATCAGTTGTTGGATTACTTGCTAATTTGTTTTCCAGATGTGCTAAATGTGAAAAGAATTACTACAATGGCAGTTAGAACTGAGGGAGATGACCCCAGGGAAGAAATAGAGTGTTACCAGATAGTCAGATTAGCAGATTCATATGATGCCAAGATGGGTGATACGAATGAGTAAAGATATGTATCCACATACACCCCAAGAAGAACTTTGCTCCACTTAGACGTGAAGTAGTACTGTGGACCCTCTGGTATCATACTAGGTAGGGAAGATATGATCCTGGCTGAAAGAGGAGGGGTATGCAAAATGTTTGGTAGCATGTGTTGTACCTTTATCCCTAATACAGCTCCTGGAGACCAGAGCCCTGGAAGGATTGACTGCTCTATCGAATGAATTAGCGGAAAATTCAGGTATTAACGATCCATTCACAAACTGGCTTGAAGGATGGTTCGGTAAGTGGACTGGACTTATCACATCATGTTCGATCTCAATTACTGCAGTTTTGGTCACTTACGGATGCTGCTGCATTCCCTGTATTCGAGGACTTTCACAAAAGCTGATTGAAACCGCAATCTCAAGAACAATGTATCAAGCACTTCCTACCTCTGAGGAGACCTACAGTATGTGGACATTGAAGCTCAACTTAATGACATACAGTCCGAAAGTGTATAACACAGGGACTATCATCGAAATGTGTTGAGATAAAATAGACCCACAAGAGGAGGGAATGTTAGAAAAGTTTAGTATTGTGCGTCTATTAAACAGCTTTACTGATTTTCCTTTAAGATGGCTCCTGAGCACATGTTCTAACCTTGTATTCTTTTGTTCTTACTAACCCCATACGTAATATACAACAGATTGTACAGGAAGCTCTGCTTGGGAATAAAGGTGTCAACTTGTACTAGGTACGAGCAGATCTTCTTTAGCAAATTAGCCAATAAGAAGTGTTATTATGGTCTCAGTGTAAGGATGAGAAGGTGGGGGCTCCCTCCTTCTCACTCACTTTTGCTATGATTTTCATCTTGTAAGCTTCACACAAAGTGTACCGGTGCATTTTGAATAAATTGTCTTCACTTTCAAACACCTGGAATTCGATTGATTACAAGAAAATACTAACATACACCCACCTTCTGGAGAGTGTCCTTCACTTGTCTGAATGTTGTGAATGAGTTTTTGTTTACCATAGAGAGGATCCTGTGATCATCCACCACTGTTGTCTTCCATGGATGTCCAGGCTTTTTTATGTTGCTGAGCTCACCAGTGCGTTCTTCTTTCCTCAGAATGAAAGAATGAGGGGGAAGAGAGACTACCTGAGAGAAAATCTTGCAAACCCTTACCACATCCCAAAATACAGAGATTTAGAAGGGATGCCCCAGGGATTATGCGGGTAAGGGTAAAATATACCAGGATAAAGGAGAAAATAGTACCATGAAATATATAAAAAAGAGTATAAGTTTTATTGGGTACACATGTACAACAAAGTATACAAAAATGTTTTTGTATACTTTGTTGTACATGTGTATCCAATAAAACTTATACTCTTTTTATATATTTCATGGTACTATTTTCTCCTATATCCTGGTATATTTTACCCTTGCCCGCATAATCCCTGGGGCATCCCTTCCAAATTTCTTTCCTTAGAATGTACCAATCTGTGGACTTGGCCACTCTTAATGTTGCTGCCACCGCTCTGATGGATTTGTTTCTTTATTGAAGCCTTACAATGGCCTGTTTCACTTGCATGGACAGCTCCTTTGAACGCATGATAGGTTCCCAGCAATAGATTCCAAATGCAAATACCACACTAAGGCTGGGTTCACACTAGTGCGACACGACATCTGTTCTACTTTGGATCCGACTTTGCCCTGCGACATGAAGCCGACATATGTCCGACTTTCAATGAACGGGGATCCGACTTGGATCCCCGCCAATAGCAGGCACTGTGTTTGGTATGAATCTTGAGGGGGAACTCCAGGCCAAATTTTAAATAAAAAACCGGCATGGGTTACCCCTCCAGGGGCATACCAGGCCCTTGGGTCTGGTCTGGATTTGAAGGGGAACCCCTACGCCGAAAAAACGGCGTGGGGTCCCCCCCAAAATCCAAACCAGACCCTTATCCAAACACGCAACCTGGCAGGCGGCAGGGGAAGAGGGGGGGACGAGAGAGAGCCCCCCCTCCCTCCTGAACCGTACCAGGCCACATGCCCTCAATATGGGGGGTTTGGTGCTCTGGGGCAGGGGGGCAACCTGTGGCCCCCCCACCCCAGAGCACCCTGCCCCATGTTGATGAGGACAGGGCCTCTTCCCGACAACCCTAGCCGTTGGTTGTCGGGGTCTGCGGGCTTATCGGAATCTGGGAGCCCCCTTCAATAAAGGGGCCCCCGGATCCCGGCCCCCCCACCCTATGTGAATGAGTATGGGGTACATCGTACCCCTACCCATTCACCTGGTGGAAAAAAATTGCAATAAAAAAAACACACAGCTTTTTAAAGTATTTTATTGCACAGCTCCGGGGGTCTTCTTCTGACTTCGGGGGTCTCCGTTGTCGTCGCCGCGCTCTCCGGTTTTCTTCTGCCGGGCCACCGCTAACTTCTTTAGCTCTTTTGCTAGCGGGGCCCGGTCTTCTCCGTCACCTTCTCCCCTCTTCTCCTCTCCGGTTCTTCCTTTCTTCTGCCGGGCCTCCGCTAACTTCTTTAGCTCTTTTGCTAGCGGGGCCCGGTCTTCTCCGTCGCCTTCTTCTTCTCCCGCTATCCGGTTCTTCTCCCGGTTCTTCTCCCGCTTCTTTCTTCTGCCGGGCCTCCGCTAACTTCTTTAGCTCTTTTGCTAGCGGGGCCCGGTCTTCTCCGTCGCCTTCTCCCCTCTTCTCCTCTCCGGTTCTTCCTTTCTTCTGCCGGGCCTCCGCTAACTTCTTTAGCTCTTTTGCTAGCGGAGGCCCGGTCTTTTCCGTCACCTTCTTCTTCTCCCGCTATCCGGTTCTTCTCCCGCTTCTTTCTTCTGCCGGGCCTCCGCTTACTTCTTTTAGCTCTTTTGCTAGCGGAGGCCCGGTCTTCTCCGTCGTCGCGTCGCTTCCTCCCGCTGTAATACTGGCTGTTCGCTCCGCTCCGCATTAATATAGGCTTCTCGTGACGTCACAGTGACATGTTCCCATGATGTCACACTCACATGCTCCGGGGCCGGGATCCGGGGGCCCCTTTATTGAAGGGGGCTCCCGGATTCCGATAAGCCCCCCGCCCGCAGACCCCGACAACCAACGGCCAGGGTTGTCGGGAAGAAGCCCTGTCCTCATCAACATGGGGCAGGGTGCTCTGGGGTGGGGGGGCCACAGGTTGCCCCCCTGCCCCAGAGCACCAAACCCCCCATGTTGAGGGCATGTGGCCTGGAAGGGTTCAGGAGGGAGGGGGGCCGCTCTCTCATCCCCCCTCTTCCCCTGCGGCCTGCCAGGTTGCGTGCTCAGATAAGGGTCTGGTTTGGATTTTGGGGGGACCCCCACGCCGTTTTTTCGGCGTTGGGGTTCCCCTTCAAATCCAGACCAGACCCAAGGGCCTGGTATGCTCCTGGAGGGGGAACCCATGCCGGTTTTTTATTTAAAATTTGGCCTGGAGTTCCCCCTCAAGAGCAGCACAGCACAAGTCGCATGCCAAAGTCGGATCATGCAAGACTGCGGTCCGACTTTGATCCGACTTCAATGATAGTCAATGGGCTGAAGTCGGATCAAAGTCGGACCAAAGTAGTACAGGGAGCATTCTCAAAGTCGGACCGACATGTGTCGGACCAGTTAAGACGGCTCCCATAGGGAAACATTGATTTTCACACGTCATGTGACATGAGCTCCCAATGTCGGAGCGTTTGTCGCCCCAGTGTGAAACAGGCCTGAGAAACAACTCCAGACCTTTTACCTGATTAATTGATGAAGAAATAATGAAGGAGTAGCCCACACCTGGCCATGAAACAGCTTTCGATTCAATTGTCCAATTACTTTGGTACCTTTAAAAATGGGAGATGGCTATTCCTAAACCCTTCCTCCGATTTGGATAAACATACCCTCAAATTAAACCTGAGAGTGTGCACTTTCAACCCATATCCATTATATAACTATACTTTGAATATGTTTTGGTAAATGGCTGAAAAAACTAAAATGATGCCTGTGTCCAAATATATATGGACCTAACTGTATATATTGCAACTTCACAGCCCTCTATTTTGTTGACTACCTTAGTGTTCTTTTTTACAGTAAGTACATTTTCTACAAATACAGAAAAATCCTGGTGATCCTGTTAGAAATCTATTTATGGATGAATTTATGGAACGTAGTTGAGAAGAGGAAGAAGTGTTCTGTAGTTTAAACAGGAGAGAAGACTATGGTGACAATGCTCAGTATGGTGTGTGAGCGTTGTCACAGTAGGACAGGAGGTGTATTAAAAATAAAAAATAAATGAAAAAGGAAATTTATGCAACCATCACATCTAAGGACTGGTAAATTGCATCATATTACATTTTTGTGAGAATTAAAGCCTAAATCCAACTTACACTTTAAAATAATTTGTTTGGACCAAGATAGTCCAAACAAACTGTTACATTCATTAACAGATGCACCCCCTGTGAACACTGTATAAACTGTATGTAGGATCAACTACACACACTACAGTGAGGGGGAAAGTATTTGATCCCCTGCTGATTTTGTACGTTGGCCCACTGACAAAGAATTAATCAGTCTATAATTTTAATGGTAGGTTTATTTTAACAATGAGAGAGAACAACAACAAAAAATATCTAGAAAAGCGCATTTAAAAAAAAGTAATATTTGACCCCTTCACAAAACATAACTTAGTACTTGGTGGTAAAACCCTTGTTGCCAATCACAGATGTCAGATGTTTCTTGTAGTTGGCCACCAGGTTTGCACACATCTCAGGAGGGATTTTGTCCTACTCCTCTTTTGCAGGTCCTCTCCAAGTCATTAAGGTTTCGAGGCTGACGTTTGGTAATTTGAACCTTCAGGTCCCTCCACATATTTTCTAAGGAATTAAGGTCTGTAAACTAACTAGTCTACTACAGGTCATTAATGTGCTTCTTCTTGAGCCACTGCTTTGTTGCCTTGTCATTGTCATGCTGGAATACCCATCCATGACCCATTTTCAATGCTCAAACACAAGATTTGATGGTACAGGGCCCAGTCCATTGTCCCTTCGATGCGGTGAAGTTGTCCTGTCCCCTTAGCAGAAAAACACCCCCAAAGCATAATGTTTCCACCTCCATGTTTGACGGTGGGGATGGAGTTCTTGGGGTCATAGGCAGCATTCCTCCTCCTCCAAATACGGCGAGTTGAGTTGGTGAAAGTGTTGTGGTCAGATGAGACCAAAATCAAGCTTGTAGTGGAGAGTTAATTGAACCTCATGCCGCGTACACACGACCGTTTTTCATGACGAGAAAAATGCAATTTTTTAATTTGGTCATTAAAAACGATCGTGTGTGGGCTCCAGAGCATTTTCCACGACGTGAAAAATGGCCATTAAAAATTTGGAACATGCTCTAATTTTTCTCGTCGTTTTTCACGTCGTCGTTTTTCTCGTCATGAAAAACTGCTGTGTGTAGGCTTTAAAGACATGAAAAAAACGCGCATGCTCAGAAGCAAGTGATGAGACGGGAGCGCTCGTTCTGGTAAAACTAGCGTCGTAATGGAGATAGCACATTCGTCACGCTGTAACGGACTGAAGAGCACGAGGCTGAAAAGCGCGAATCGTCTCTCACCAAACTTTACTAAAACAAGTGTAGCGGGTATTTGAGTTTAGGGGAAGCATCTGGGTGGTAGTGTAACCCAGATGCACTACTTGCTAGGGGATCCGGGACCTTTTTCTGGTTCTTGGAGGACTCTGGTGGTGTGAGGTTCCTTGTGGTCCACAGGTGGCGCTGTTGCCCTGGGCCGGAGCTGAACTCACACCGCAAGACTGTGCCTTTTTGTCCTTCCCTGGAGCTGGTACAGCGGGGCGGGGAACCCGCTGTGACGCAAAGGGGGAGGGGTTAAAAGGGGCGGACGCCCTTACAACGGGGTTCAGAGTTCGGAGTCCGGAGTGGGAGTCGGAGGACTCGGCCGCACCCAGGCACCTTCAGCTTGGGTACTGACGTTCCAGTGTTCCAGGCCTAGGTGCCCTTGACCTAGCCGGAGCGGAGATGGAGTCCATCTCAGGCACCTTTAGCCTGGGGTGAGGTACTATGGCGGACGCCTGGGGCTCAGTACCTTCGACTGAGTTCCGCGAGGGTGGAGGAATCCGAGGGGGCCCTAACTCCTTGGGTGCCCGTGTCTGAGTTCGTGAGGACTGGTGTTCGGAACTTCTCTGAAGAGTCTGGCGCAGCATCGCTGGTGACAGAGAGGCCTCCAGTTTCTCCCTTGGACGGATTTCCTTCCCCTGACAGGGGCCGTGTTAGCGAAGGTAATTCACGTTCTACATCACATAGTCAGTGGCAGTGACTATTTACCACTGGTGATACCACAGTGGTTAGCAACACAAGGGAAAGGATTGTGCCTCGATCTATCCCCATTATTATTCGGGTAAAGAAACTGTATGTTTGTACGCCAAGAAGAATAAAACTGAGTTGGACCTATTCACTGTGTGGAACTCTGGTTACTAGGAGCAAAGGAGTCAGGGACAAAGTACTGGACTTGACTCTAGGACACCTACACAAGGCCCAATCTTTCTGGCCTTCACCTCTCAGCTATGGAGGACATGGGCCGTGGTGTATCTCATCCCTCTCCCCAGCACTAAAACCCCTAGACGAAGAAAGACAAGCCGAATATGAGAAAGGGAGAGAGAGGTGAGGCCGCTACACAAGGATCAGCAAAAGCAGCCCAAAGGGTGGCGCCATCCGAATAGAACTTCCCCTTTATAGTGCCGTGGTACATTTCGTACGTTGTTGCGCTTTGCTCGAGCATTTTTTTTCATGATCGTGTGTAGGCAAGGCAGGCTTGAGAAGAATCACGTCGAGAAAAACTTTGTTTTTTTCAATGACATTAAAAACGGTCGTGTGTACGCAGCATCAGCCTTTCCTTCCACTTTAAAACAAACACAAGAATACTGATTCACTTAATAAAGGCATTGCAGGGAGCAATATGAGTTTGCAAATGCAGTACCCCAGTAAAAAGATGTAAGGCAGCACATCAGGCTCCTAATACTGCAATTTTTATTATACTGCTTTGCAAGAAAGAGTACTTGTGTATGCCACATGGAGAGGTGCGTGTTATGATCATTGGCCCATGTTAAAATTATGGCAAACTTTAATATTAAGATTTCAGTTTCATTGAAAGCATTGCTTTCTGATTTATTAACACAAGCTACTTCACAAATTGCTTTGTTAAAAAAAATCTGTTGTTGAGTTTACATTCACTTCAAAGCTGATTGGATGTCATCTCTCCCGGATGTCACTTCTCTCAGAGCACTTTTGTCACAACTGCTAAGCGAGATAGTAGTCACAGATTCTGCAACTATGCTTAAGCTTTCCTAGTGAGTTGCTTATCTGCTTACATGTGATCTTGAATAAACTTTGCTGGTAAATACTAGTTAGGCGGTGGTTAGGGGAACTGCATTTTCTAGAAAAAATATTATTCTGATTTACCAAGATTGTAATTTACCCAAAGTACCAAAATTTTATTTATTTTTGTAAAAAAAAAAACACCTACTCACTTGCCTTACTTTTCTGTAGTTAGATGCATCCATATATGCTGTAAAGCCTCATACACACGATTGGACTTCCATCTGACTTTTCCGTGGATTTTGGTCTGAAGGGCGTTGGCCGTCAACTTGTTCTGCATACACACGGTAGAATGATTTTCAGCCAACATTCACCAAACGACGTGTTTTTTTCAGCTCTTTACCGCCACCCTTCTGCTATTGTTGTCTGATGTCTAGCATTGGTTCCAAGCATGCGTGTTTGTACTTTGGATTTTAGTCCGATGGACTTGTGCACACACGATCGGATGATCCTACGTAACACATTTGTTGTCGGAAAGTTTGAGAGCATGCACAGCGAACATTTGTCTGTGGAAATTCCGACAACAATTGTCCAATGGAGCATACAGACAGTCGGATTGTCCGATAAAACACGTCAGTCGGACCATTGTTGTCGGAAAAAGTCTGATCGTGTGTATGGGCCTTAAGACACAGATTCGTCCTGGTAAGGCTCAGAGTTTACAGAAATGTCTCCCCAGTTTCTCAGTTTGAAGCTTCAATCAGGCTTGCAAAAACATTTATAAAAGAGAGAGGATCCAGGCTACAGAATATTTGTGACATGGCTGCAGTGCCACTCGAAAACCATGCAAATAGTCTGATTATATCAAGCTGCATTGAGCTATGTAGACCATACATTTGGATCATTAGCCCCAATCAGTGGCGTAGCGTGGGGGGTGTGAGGGGGGCCTAGGCCCCGGGCGCAACATTTGGGGGGGCGCAATCCTGCGCCATTATGTGTTACCCTCGCTCCATAATTGTAATTTACATTTCCGTGATGGCCGCCATGTTTAGTTTCAGGCCGGCCCCTGGCGCCCTGTGACTGGGTGAAGTGGTCATGTGCAGTGGGCGGGGCTGGCCTGGGCTATTCTCAATCGCGGGGGAGCGGGGCTGGCCTGGCCTAGCCTGGGCTATTCTCAATTGCGGGGCTGGCCTGGCCTATTCTCAATTGCGGGGGAGCGGAGCGGGGCTGGCCTGGCCTATTCTCAATCGCAGGGGAGCGGGGCTGGCCTGGCCTGGCCTATTCTCAATTGCGGGGGAGCAGAGCGGAGCGGGGCTGGCCTGGCCTATTCTCAATCGCGGGGGAGCGGAGCAGGGCTGGCCTGGCCTGGGCTGGGCTATTCTCAATCGCGGGGCTGGCCTGGCCTATTCTCAATTGCGGGGGAGCGGAGCGGGGCTGGCCTGGCCTATTCTTAATCGCGGGGGAGCAGGGCTGGCCTTCGCTGCGAGCTGTGGACGCTCGCTGTCTTCTCCTCCTCCTCTCCGAGTCTGGAATGGATCCGTGATCATGTCCCCGTCGGGGTGGCCGGGCAGTGTGATAGCCGGCGGTGCAGAGATAGAGCAGGAAGAAAAAAGGTGAGAGACTCCCTCGTGAGTTTTGCTGCTGGCCCGGGGGGAGTAGGTATTTGTCTGGGGAGAGGGAGCAGCCAGAAAGTCAGTGTACTGTAACGTATAGTGTATTGGTCAGTGTGTGCATTGTGTAGCGGTCAGTGTGCGCATTGTGTAGCGGTCAGTGTGCGCATTGTATAGCGGTCAGTGTGCGTATTCTGTAGCGGTCAGTGTGCGTATTGTGTAGCGGTCAGTGTGTGCATTGTGTAGCGGTCAGTATGTGCATTGTGTAGCGGTCAGTGTGTGCATTGTGTAGCGGTCAGTGTGTGCATTGTGTAGCGGTCAGTGTGTGCATTGTGTAGCGGTCAGTGTGTGCATTGTGTAGCGGTCAGTGTGTGTATTGTGTAGCGGTCAGTGTGTATATTGTGTAGTGGTCAGTGTGTATTGTGTAGCGGTCTGTGGGTAGTGTATTGTGTAGTAGTGTAGTGGTCAGTATAGGAATCAGGTGGTGTGTAGTGTAGTGGTCAGTGGATAGTGTATTGTATAGGAATCAGCAGGCCCGTCGCTACAGGACAGGCAAAACAAGCAATTGCTTGGGGCCCCCGAGCTGGCTTGGGGCCCCCAATGTCCTGTGAGTGGCTGAGGATGTTCCGAGGATGTCTGAGAGTTAGCCGATCCAATATGATCCTAGCTGTGTCTCTGCAGTAATTGTCCGGCCCCTCCCCCCCTGGCCGACTCTCAGCCAATCAGCATTCAGATGCTTGCTATAACCTGCCCACCTCCTTCCACAGCCCGCCAGATTTGATGAAGATATGGATAGCCGGAAGTGGGACTGTACTGTATGGGGGGAGCGCCGGGCAGACGTCTGAACTGTTGTCTGTGCTTTACCACAAGTAAGTAAGCAGTGGCATTGCTTCCTTTTGGCAGTTTTTTTTTTCTACAGCTGGAAACACACCTCCAAGTTGTGCCTGCATGTGTCCTCCTCCTTTCTGTCTCTCACTCCCAAGCCTGTCACGATCTGCTCTACACCCAGGCAGCACAGCTGCACACTGTCCTCTACTCTTCGGCTGCTGTCTGGGTGTTCTGTGTATATGAGCTGCTCCCTGGTGCAGTAACAATGTCTTCCGCTGCCCGAGGAGGGGGAGGGGGCTTGCTGATGTTTTTTTGCTGCTGGACAGAGCTATATTCTATGTAGGGGGGTGTTTTATTCAAGGAGGTCTGTACTATTGGAGGAGGGGGTGGTCTGTGGGGGGCACAGCACTCTGTCTTCTGTGGCTGTGCAGAACAATGAGGAGCAGTCTGCGTGCAGAACAATGCGGAGCAGTCTGCGTGCAGAACAATGCGGAGCAGTCTGCGTGCAGAACAATGCGGAGCAGTCTGTGTGCAGGGCAATGCGGAGCAATCTGCTTACAGAACAATGCGGAGCAGTCTGTGTGCAGAACAATGCGGAGCAGTCTGTGTGCAGAACAATGCGGAGCAGTCTGTGTGCAGGGCATTGCGGAGCAGTCTGTGTGCAGGGCATTGCGGAGCAGTCTGTGTGCAGGGCATTGCGGAGCAGTCTGTGTGCAGGGCATTGCGGAGCAGTCTGTGTGCAGGGCAATGCGGAGCAGTCTGTGTGCAGGGCAATGCGGAGCAGTCTGTGTGCAGGGAAATGCAGAGCAGTCTGTGTGCAGGGAAATGCGGAGCAGTCTGTGTGCAGAACAGTGCGGAGCAGTCTGTGTGCAGAACAGTGTGGAGCAGTCTGTGTGCAGAACAGTGCGGAGCAGTCTGTGTGCAGAACAGTGCGGAGCAGTCTGTGTGCAGAACAATGTGGAGAAGTCTGTGTGCAGGGCAATGCGGAGCAGTCTGTCTCTCTGTGGTTGTGCGGAGCAATGTGGAGCGGTCTCTCTATGCATGGCAATGTGTGCCAGTGTGTTGGCATCATCAGTGATTTTGCCATAGGCGCAATTTTCACTAGATACGCCTCTGGAAGAAGGGGAGGTGAGAATAGAAAAACATAGGGGGGGGGGGTAAAAAGAATGTGAGAATGACCACGGTGATAATGGATCACCAACTCATAATAAATGAATGTGACCTATATATAAGCACAAGTGCATGGTAACACAATAGAAAGTTGTAACAATTGATGCTATATGGTGATAGTAAGAGTCTCTCAGTGACTGTGAATAGAAAGAAGAGAGCTCACTGTCACACTGGCACAGCCGGGTGGATGGAAAGTGATCACAAAATGGTAAAATATGAATAAAAGTAATGTGGGAAGCATAAAGATGCTTTTATTCATATTTTACCATTTTGTGATCACTTTTATTGGCTATATTTTTATAAATAAACCTCATTGGTTGATCTACACCATATGAAGCCCTATTTTATATTTCATGCTATGCTGGGGCACTAGTGATTCATCTTGCCCCACCATCACCCCTTCCATCCACCCGGCTGTTGGTTTTCTGCTTGCTGTGGTTCTGCGCTTTGCGTGCGGGGGGGGGGCCTCATGTCCATTTTGCTTGGGGCCCCCAAATTCCTTCAAACGGCCCTGGGAATCAGGTAGGTCAGTGTGGTGTAGTGGTCAGTGTGTAGTGTAGTGGTCGATTGTAGGAATCAGGTAGGTTAGTGTAAGGGTCAGTATAGGCATGAGATAGGTCAGTGTATTGTGTAGCGGTCAGTAAAGGGATCAGGTAAGTTAGCGTGGTGTGTAGTGTAGTGGTCAGTGGATAGTGTATTGTGTAGTGGTCAGTATAGCAATCAGGTAGGTCAGGGGGTAGTGTAGTGTATTATGTAGTAGTATAGCCACTTCGCGCCCGGGCAATGCTCAAAAGACGTCTGCATTGCGGCGCCGAAGTGCTGACTGGACGTCCATGGACGTCCTCCTCTTCCCCCCCCCCGCGCGCGCCCCCGCGAGCGCGCATCGGGGAAGATCTGTGTTGGCCGTGTCCCTTGGACACAGCCAATCACAGATCGTGCTCTGAATGGCCAATCACAGAGGCCATTCAGCACTCGATCTCACTATCCAATGATTGATGATCTCAAATGTAAACATATGAGATCATCTCTCATTGCCGGCTTTCTCTCCTCACACAGAGACAGCGTGTGAGGAGAGAGAGAGATCTGTGCTGCAGCTACAGTCAGTGAGTGAAAAAACACACACACACACAAGTGAAAAACACTGCCCACAGTCCCTGCCAGTGCCATCTGCTGCCAGGGCCATCTGCCACCTGCCAGGGCCATCTGCCAGTGCCATCTGCCAGTGCCACCTGCCAGTGCCATCTGCTGCCAGTGCCACCTGCCAGTGCCATCTGCCACCAGTCCCATCTGCCACCAGTCCCATCTGCCACCAGTGCCACCAGTCAGTGCCATCTGTGCCACCTGCCAGTGCCATCTGTGCCACCTGCCAGTGCCATCTGTGCCACCAGTCCCATCTGCCACCAGTCCCACCTGCCAGTGCCATCTGCCATCAGTGCCACCTGTCAGTGCCATCTCATCAAATGGCTAAAAGAGTATTCTCAGCCGAGGAGGCGTACGAAATTCTTGCGGCCGACAGGAGCAACGGGGAGCGCTCCGATTCGGATTCCTCCGCATATTCAGATGAGTCTGACGTGGACTACGAGCCTGTCATAAGCAGTGGATCAGTGACGGAGGAGACGGAGACGGCGGAGGAGGAAGAAGAAGAGGAGGAGGGCCCGCCCGCCAGACTAAGGCGTTCTGCTGAGGAGGCAGTGCCATCCACCAGCACCGCAGTGCCATCCTCCACCACCACCACTGCAGTGCCATCCACCAGCACCGCAGTACCTCGGGAAGCAAGGCCACGTACCAGTGGGGTGTCACCTCAGCCCCAAAGGGTTAGGTCCCATGCCAGCCTTCCCTATTCCCTTCAGTACCCCTTGTGGCTTCCTCCTAATTCAGGAGAAGCCAACATTCCCCCTTTCACTGCCCAGCCAGGAGTCCAGGTGGATACAGAAAACTTTTCCCCAATAGATTTTTTTAATTTAATTTTTACTGACGACATGCTGGCAACAATTGTGGCCCAGTGCAACTTATATGCCCAACAGTTTATAACCAGCAACCCAACGTCCTCTTATGCCCGTCCCTACGTGTGGAAAGCCCTTACAGTGGAGGAATTTAGGATTTTTTTGGGCCTCACATTCTGCATAGGACTAAATGGAAAAAATCAATTACGTTCATATTGGTCATCCCGCCCCATATATCACATGCCCATCTTTTCCTCAGTAATGCCCAGGTCCAGATATCTAATGATTATGAGATTCCTACACTTCAATGATAATACCCAGTGCCCTCCCCGAAATGACCCAAATTTTGATAAACTTTATAAAATTCGGCCGCTAATAAATTATTTTTCTGAAACCTTCCCCCAGTTGTTTACCCCAGAGCAACATATATGCATAGATGAGTCCCTTATCAAATTTTCTGGCAGGCTGGGCATAAAACAATTTATACCCAGCAAAAGGGCTCGCTATGGGGTGAAGCTGTATAAATTGTGCGACAGAGAAACTGGGTATGTGTATGGCTTCATCATATATGAAGGGAAGGACACCGAACTGAACCCCCCTAATTGCCCAATCTACATTGGAACCAGTGGGAAAGTAGTTTGGGAACTCATAAACCCACTCCTAGAGAAAGGATACCACTTGTATGTGGACAATTTTTATACAAGTTTGCCCCTGTTCCGAAACTTGCACAGAATGAAGACTCCAGCATGCGGCACCGTACGGACGAACCGGAAGGGCTTTCCTCAAAGCCTGGTCACCAAAAAATTGAGAAGAGGGGAGACGGCGAGTTTGCGTAATGAGGAGATTTTGGCTGTGAAGTGGAGGGACAGAAGGGACGTGTACTTGCTTTCTTCCATCCACAACAATGAATTTGTTGAAGTCACCAGGAGGAATGGCCGGATCCAAAAACCCAAATGCATCTACGATTACAATAAGTTCATGGGGGGTGTCGACTTCAACGACCAGATGCTCGAACCCTATCTTTCCACAAGAAGATCATACCAGTGGTATAAGAAAGTTTCAATTTATTTGTTCAATTTGGCCATGTACAACTCATATGTAATATATCGAAAATCCACTATAAGACCCAAATCCTTCCTTTTCTTCCAGGAGGAAATCACCACTGCCCTTTTATACCCGAACAGCCCACCAGTAAACATTAGATCCGATGTCGTTAACCGACTCTCCGAGCACCACTTCCCAGATAAAATCCCTCCCAGACCAACAGGCCAAAAACGCCAGAAAAAATGCCGGGTGTGCTCCAAAAGAGGAGAGAGAAGAGACACCATTTATCATTGTGCCCAATGTCCTTCAGAACCAGGCCTCTGCATAGGCAACTGCTTCCGCCATTACCATACCAAAATAAATTATTAGTTCACTTCCTGCCATTTATGTTCACACCCCTTATGCCTCTGCTTTCTCTGTAACTGACCCTGGACTGTTATTTGACCACGCTTCTGCCTAATGATTCTGTTTATACCTCTGCCTGATCTGGAACTGACCCTGGACTGTTATTTGACCACGCTTCTGCCTACCGATTCTGTACATACCTCTGCCTGATCTGGAACTGACCCTGGACTGTTTGACCATGCTTTTTGCCTGCCTCTTGGACTGATCTTGTACCCTGCCAGTGGACTAGTGGGATTCATAACACAGGGGTCTCACATATGTGAGGGGCTCCAGAATTGTTTTTCTGGATGAAGAAAACAATTGTTTGTTTTTCTCATTCCCAGATTAGGGTCTGGAGACTCGGAGGCTTCAAAGAGATTTGGGTGGGAGAAGCCTCTACCCCTGTCCCCATTCAGTCCTGAACGAGGCCCTACTTCTGCCAACTGCCTGTAGGACCTATGCCATCATGCCTCTGCCTGTCGGATGAACTGACCACACCGCTTTTGCTGACCAAGTCCCTGCCTCCTGCCTGGACCAGTGCTATCCTCCTGTGGAAAACTGTGCTACTAAAACCACAGGTAATCTTTTGTTTACCATTTGCTCAGCAGAATGTATTTTGGGGTGTAATTCTTGGTATGTTCATGCTATGTGTCCCTAGAACACCTGATGGTGTACCTTGCATGTTGGGCCTCTGTATGTGGCCAGGTTGTATAAAAGTCTCACACATTTGGTATCGCCATACTCAGAAGGAGTAGCAGAATGTATTTTGGGGTGTTATTTTTGCTATGTACATGCTATGTGTTGGCAATATCTTACAAATGGACAACTTTGCGTAAAAAAATTGCGTTTTCATTTTTTTCCTGCATTTTCCAAAAACTTCAGGAAAAAAATGAACCGTTCAAAAGACTCATTATGCCTCATAGATTATACGTTGGGGTGTTAGCTTTCCAAAATGGGGTCACTTTGTGGGCGTTTCCATTGTCCTGGTGCTCCAGGGCCTTCAAAAGTGTAATAGGTGGTTGAGAAATGAGATGTGTAATTTATGCTCCTAGAATGCCTGAAGGTGCCATTTCAATATTGGGCCTCTCTATGTGGGCAGGCTGTATAAAAGTCTCACACATTTGGTATCGCCATACTCAGGAGGAGTAGCAGAATGTATTTTGAGGTGTCATTTGTGGTATACACATGCCATGTGAGAGAAATAACCTATTACAATGACAATTTTGTGGAAAAAAATAAATAAATAAATAAATCTTCATTTTGCAAAGAATTGTGGGAAAAAATTACAACATCAAAAACCTCACGATGCATCTTACTAAATACCTTGGAATGTCTAATTTAAAAAAGGGGTCATTTGGGGGGTATTTGTGCTTTGCTGGCTTGTTCGGGTCGTAAGAAATGAGATAGGCCACCAGTACATTAGGTGTGATCAATTGTTTATGATCCGCACCACAGCTTGTAGACTCTATAACTTTCACAAAGACCAAATAATATCCACTAATTTGGGTTATTTTTACCAAAGATATGTAGCAGTATAAATTGTGGCCAAATTTTATAAAGAAAAATTTATAATTTGCAAAATGTTATCACATAAACTAAAAAAAAGTGTTTTTTTTTCAAAATTTTCCGTATTTTTTTATTTATAGCGCAAAAAATAAAAAACCCAGAGGTGATCAAATACCACCAAAAGAAAGCTCTATTTGTATGAAAAAAAGGACAAAAAAATCATTAGGTTACAGTATTACATGACTGAGTAATTGTCATTCAAAGTGTGAGAGCACTAAAAGCTGAAAATTGGTCCGGGCACGAAGGGGATTTAGTGCCCAGTTGTCAAGTGGATAGTATAGTGGTCAGTATAGGAATCAGCTAGGTTAGTGGGTAGTGTAGTGGTCAGTGTGTAGTATAGTGTTGTGGTCAGTATAGGAATCAGGTAGGTCGGTGTGGTGTAGTGATCAGTGTGTAGTGTAGTGGTCGATGTAAGAATCAAGTAGGTTAGTGTAAGGGTCAGTATAGGAATAAGATAGGTCAGTGTATAGTGTAAGTGGTCAGTGGTTAGCGTAGTGTATTGTGTAGTGGTCAGTATAGGAATCAGGTAGGTTAGTGTGTAGTGTAGTGGTCGATGTAGGAATCAGGTAGGTCTGTGTAGTTGTCAGTATAGGAATCATGTAGGTCAGTGTAGAGGTTAGTGTAGTGGTCAGTGTAGGAATCAGGTAGATTAGTGGTCAGGTAGGTCAGTGTAGGAATCGGGTAGGTCAGGTCTATTGTAGGAAGGGAAGGGACTCGGGGAGTGCGAAAAGTCTGCAGGTTAGGGGCGCAAATTATTTGCCTTGCCCCGGGCGCTGACAACCCACGCTACGCCACTGACCCCAATGGACATTACGGAGCCCAGCTTTCACCTAGCTAAACTGACAAAAGCTGAAATCTCAGTATGTGTTTACATCATATCTGTTGACCTGTGTTGATCTGCATTGGTGAACAACGTAAGGGCGCATAAAATTCCTTTTTTTTTTTCTAGATGCCCTGTTCACACCATAACTTTTGAGGTGCTGTCCATTGCATAAAAATACAGCATGATTGCATTTTTATGCATCGCAACACCTCAATGCATGAATTGCCCTTTTGTGACTCTCCAGTAAAGTTAAAAAGTAAACACTGCTCCTACGCAATGCACACTAGCATGAAGGCCGGTGTTAATGAGCCCTTACTGGTTGCTATAGGATGTTATGGTCACAGGGGTGCATTAGATCAGCCCTTATTTGTTATTCATAGATCAGCACTAGCTTATTAGCAAAAACAACAAATTTAAGGTTATTTATTTACAAAGTACTGTTCTCTGGACAAAAAAATATTTTCATGGCAAAAATGATGCAGAAAGTAATTTACCGTCTGTTGAAATGAATATTCCACCTTCTATAGAACATAAATCCCACTAATACATTTGATATATAAATATATATAACACCCAACGGGAGAGCATTGCTTCCTGATAAACATCCCAATCATTTTGCTGAGAAATAACTATTATAATCTAATTTATTTCCTATACTCTGTATTATTCCGAGCATCTTTAAATAGGAGAGAGAGAGATAGGGAGATTTGTTTCATAAGTTTAAATAGAGCGAAGCTCTGCATATTATTCAGCTCCATGTGCTTTGCCAAAGCAACACAAGTGTAATTTAGATTTGGATATTATGGTAGTCTCTGTGCTGTAAAACAGCAGGGTACTCAGTGCCTCATTAATAAAGGATAAACTTGGAATCTATTTACAATACACTTTTTAGTTATTTACACTCTGTTGTACGTAGGCAATATACTATTACAATTGTCTGCAGAATGGAAAAAAAGCACAATCACCGCATAATAGAGATGAGGGTAAATTGTTGGGAGAGAAAACTTTGTAGTTTTATTTTTTAAATGCAAAGTATGCTTTTTTTTTTTTTTTTACTACTCTGTTTAAAGTAGTTTCTAAATTGCATTATGGGAAATCTCATAGCAATTAAGCTTACAGCAGACTCTGGGTAAAAAAAAAAACAGCAATCTTTCAGATGTTGTTCCTGCCACCGTGGGACAGAGGTGGGTTGTAAGCTTTTTGACATGTTAGCCTAATCTAACAACCCAAGTCACAGAGTTAAAGAGTGCATGTCCAGGGCAAAATAAAAACAGTTGTCCCTTGTTAAACTACTGAATTCCAGCCATTCTTAATCTCCACAGCATAGTGATGAATTATTCTGTCATGCAAGATAAGAACCGAAAGCACTCCATGAGATAAAACAGGAAGTGTGTACAGGAAAGCTTTACATTTCTCATGAAATCTATAGGTCTTGAACAAATAAAACAAAATGCTTTCCATGGTATTTTTACCTGAACAAGGGGGAACAAATAAAAGAAGTTCCATGTTATGGTTTACATATACTTTTACTATTTACTGGCTGTGCGGTATTGCTTAAATTTTTTGACTCTCACAGACTCAAATGGAGTATGCAGAAAAGAAAGTCAGATTTTTCTCTGACTTTCCTACACTCCCTATTTGTCCTTGGTCAAGGGTCTAAGGCCGTGGTTCTCAACCTGGGGGTCAAATTACAATTTGCCACGGGTCACCGATTCCTGGGCTGTTCCTGAAGCCCGCATCGCTCCCAGCCTTTTCTGGCTGGCGAGGCGTCATGTGATCGCACTTACGCCGTTAGTATATTCCCCTCTATGGGCGTCTCCTTATGGAGTTGCAGGTAACGTTGCGCCACCCGTCCCAATCTCAATTGCTGACGTGCGACGTCATTAATTTCACAGTGAGGCTTGGTGCGCGCCCGAACATCTGATCGAGGCGTGACACGCAAGCAGCACTGTGTCACTTCCAGAATGTCAAAGCAAGGCCAGATCCGCATTGGGAAATTAGGACAAGGCTTGACACACAAGCCAGTAATCTAATGCGGCCGCTAGACTCGCGGCTTGGCGGAGTTTCCGCTGCACACAATGGCACTGCCTAGTTATATTTAGCCTGTCACCTTGCACACATAAAGGCTGGGCATGCCTTTCTTTGACTATTTATTTAGACACAATATTTAACAGACAGCCCAGTCCATTAAGTTAGAACCAAAGGGAGGCTTGATACACAAGGTGGGCGCCATGTTGGTACACCTCCAAACTTTGCACTATTACATTATATTGAGTGCGTTCCAGGTAGAGGCTGGAATTCCATCTTGGTTGAACCAGGAAGTGATTTATCAACAGATGGACGCCCAGGGGATAGCCTCTCAAACAAGGGGTCACACTGTCTATAAATTCATGGAGGGCAGCAGTGGGGGATCACCCCAGACGATGCATTTGGACGCGAAACGCGTCGGGAGACCCTACTGTTGCCATTTTTTGATAAGCGCCGTTACACTCTTCTACATGTAAGTGTTCCTACCTACATTAAAACACCCTTTTTATACAATATTACACTATGTGCCTTTTCTTTCCTTTCACTTTTTCGCAATTCATCTGGTAAACACCACCTGGCCCTAACCGGGCACTGTCCGTAAGTCTCATCGCACATCCGGATAGGAGCGATAACTTTTTTCCGCCTTGGATTGAAGCTTGAGGTTTCCGTTTGAATTGCTGCTGAAGATTCGCTGTCCACAGTGGCTTACCCATGCCTGGTTAACCCTCTGAACGTATGTTTTTGGGGTCCACTCTCTCCGGTAGGCCTTCTCTACAACCGATTGGTGGTGGTCACTTCACGTCAAGTTTTTTTGGGAGCACTATTTTGATTGTCATTCACAATTTTTTCATCAGCATTCAATTTATTTTTGTTTTCATTAATGAACTTAATTTTTTCTGGTGACTTTATATGCTACACAATTCTTATCACTGTGGATTATTTGAACATTTTTATATCACGGTGGATTATTTGAACGTTTTCATATATCTGTTTTTAGATGTTATGTTGACCGTTTAATCATATATCACTGCCATATACTGCACTCGATCAGAGTGCAGCCCTCATTTAGTTTAGCGCTACACATTTTTGTTTTGTTTGTTTTTTACCATTTTCAACTGGTTGTGTGAGCTGCTATACAACTAGGCAGCGTGGAATTTTTTGTATTTGTTGTCCCCACAACTTGGGAAATTTTATCAAGGGGTCACGGCTGTAGAAAGGTTGAGAATCACTGGTCTAAGGCAAAGAAACTAGACGGTCAATGTAATATTGAGATAAAATTTTCAGAAGGGGGTTAGCAATGGCAACCGCAGTGTCACTCTCATCAAAGATCTACCTTAAATTAACCCTATCAGCAATCTCAAATTCCAAAGAAAAACTGCTCCTATAAAGAGAAAAAAAGAGCAGCACCTGAATATTGAAGGAAAAGGCCAGCGCTCTTCTTCCTCCTCTCTTTCCACCTTTCCCCACCACTCCACATGATTTCCTACGTACATTTGCTGCAACATCTGTAGCCTCAAGTGATAATGATGGAAGGTTGACAGGGGAGGGAGAGGTTTACCTTATGGCATTTCATGTGGTATTGGGCAGCACACAGAGTAATGCAGAGGGTAGGCAATAACCCCTACCCTACCATTTCCAGCCACAATCTTGACCGAGCAGTTTTCATCCCTAATTGCTGGTGTGGAAGAAAAAAAATGTTATCCAATCACTCTCATACCCTGCACCTTGATGCCAGCTAGGCAAAATGGTTGGCTTCACAGCTTGTAAGGTAATTCCGGTAAGACAACTGGCGCATAGGCGTGCGCATGCACATGGTATCACCCATGGAATTGTGACCAGGTGCGCACGGCCACTATTGATGCCAGATGGCCAATTTAACCACTTCAGCACTTTTTGCGATTCGGCACTGCGTCATTTTAACTGACAATTGCGTGGTCGTGCGACATGTCTCCCAAACAAAATTGACTTACTTTTTTTCCCACAAATAGAGCTTTCTTTTGGTGGTATTTGATCACCTCTGCGGTTTTTATTTTTTGCGCTATAAACAAAAATAGAGCCACAATTTTGAAAAAAATTCAATATTTTTTACTTTTTGCTATAATAAATATCCCCAAAAAATATATAAAAATTTTTTTTTCCCACAGTTTAGTCCAATACGTAATCTTCTACATATTTTTGGTAAAAAAAAAAAAAATCGCAATAAGCGTTTATTGAGTGGTTTGCACAAAAGTTATAGCTTCTACAAAATAGGGGACTGTTTTATGGCATTTTTATTAATATTATTTTTTTTACTAGTTATGGTGGCGATCAGTGATTTTTATCATGACTGCGACATTATGGCGGACACATCGGACACTTTTGACACATTTATGGGACCATTGTGATTTTTACAGCGATCAGTGCTATAAAAATGCACTGATTACTGTGAAACTGACACTGGCAGTGAAGGGGTTAACCAGTGGGTGGCGCTGTAGGGGTTAAGTGTTTCCTAGGGAGTGCTTCTTACTGTAGGGGGGATGGGCTGTGTGTGACATGACACTGATCTCCGCTCCGACTACAAGGAGCGGAGATCAGTGTCATTGTCACTAGGCAGAGCGGGACGATGCTTGTTTACACTAGCATCTCCCCGCTCTATCTCTCTCCGTGAGAGGATCGCGAGTATCCCCGCGGCTATCGAGTCCACGGGACTCACGGAGAAAGCGGCAGGGTCGCGAGCGCACCGCCGGCGGCGCGCACGACCACACGGCGGCATCTTAAAGGGGACGTACAGGTACGTGCTTATGCCTGTCCGTGCCGCTCTGCCGACGTAAATCTACAGGCGGCGGTCCTTAAGTGGTTAAAGGATGCTGTTGCCCACCATCATTGCTGACTGGTCTTCAGCTTTTCCTGTGTTCTGTGTGTATTCTGTATCCGAATTCCATTGATGACCCAACTTGTTAACTGACCTGATCCTGCTTGTACCACTGTCCTGCTGTTCCTGACCTTGGCCCTGCCACGACCATGCTTCTACCTCCCTCTTCTGTACCTTGTTGCTCGCCTGCTACTAACCTCGGCTGCCTCTGTGACCTTGCTTCTGTCTCTAATTTGGCTTCCTATGGCTCCTGAGTGCCTGCTCTGGCTGTCATCCTCGCTGGCTCCAGTCTCCATCAGTAAACTCCTGTCGCAAGTCTGCTGGAAGCCCCGACAAGCCTCTTCTCCTGAACCTGCGGCACAGGCAGAGCGCCTCTTCAACCTCGGCTGGTCTGTCCTGCTTCATTTCAGTTCCTGACCTGATGTCCTGCTAGACCTTCCAAGCCTGCATGTCCTGCTGCAAGTTCTTTCATCAACACCTGCTGACACCATCTGTTCCATCCTCAGTGGGGCCTGGGCTGGAGATACAAGAGATGCCAACCTTGTCATCTCAGTCTCCTACCAGACACTCGACACAACTGCTCCCATTCCAAGTTAGTAGAGTCTGCCACCTTCCACAACTTTGTGACCTGTGCTTCACCACATTTGACAAGTGCCCAGATGCCTTTTTTTTTTTACCTAGAAGGCCAGCACTACCCTCCTCCTGCATGTGGAAGCCAATGTCTCCATGTTTCTGCATAGTCCACAGACAGGGTCCTGCAAGCATGGGCAGATATTACATCTCCTTTATGCTGCTCTGGGTATATTAACTAGTGATTGTAAAGTATGCAGGATAGGCCACACTGTTGGAGATGGTTGCGCCACTTCATGTCCTGCACCTTAGTAATAGTGCCAACTAGGGATGAGCCGAACACCCCTCGGTTCGGTTCGCACCAGCACCTGCGAACGGACCGAAAGTTTGCGCAAACTTTAGAACCCTATTAAATACAATGGACTCGAACGTTCAAAATCAAAAGTGCTAATTATATAGGCTAATATGCAAGTATTTGTCCTGAAAAGGGATTGGGGACCCGGGTCCTGTCCCAGGGGACATGTATCAATGCAAAAAAAAGTTTTAAAAACGGCCGTTTTTTCAGGAGCAGTGATTTTAATGATGCTTAATGTGAAAAAAATAAGTGAAATATTCCTTTAAATATCGTACATGGGGGGGGGGGGGTGTCTAAAGTATGCCTGTGAAGTGGCACGTGTTTCCCGTGTTTAGAACTGTCCCTGCACAAAATGACATTTCTAAAGGAAAAAAAGTAATTTAAAACTGCTTGCGGCTTTAATGTAATGTCTGGTCCCGGCAATATGGATGAAAATCATTGAGAAAAATGGCATGGGTACCCCCCCAGCCCACTACCAGCCCCTTTGGGTCTTGTATGGATATTAAGGGGAACCCCGCAACCAAAATAAAAAAAAAGGCCCTATATACTCTGAACAGCAGTATACAGGCGGTGCAAACAAGACAGGGACTGTAGGTTTGTTCTTAAGTAGAATCTGTTTGTAATTAGGAACAGGTACATTTTTTAAGTGTAGCTCCAGCCAAAAAATCTATTTTTAAGCTTTTTGGAAAACATAGGGAAGGGTTATCACCTCTGTAACATTTGTTTTGCTGTCTGTGTACCTGTTCAGAACATTTCACCTCACTTTCCGTCCCAATGACAAATGTTTTTTGAAAATCTGGGGTTTTTATTGAAACAAGGATTGGTGATAAAGCATCAGTGGAGAGGAGACACCTTTTTCCCATATTAACTCTTACAGGAGAGAAATTCCCTTCCTAGGGGTAGATTTCCTCTCACTTCCTGTTGTCTCCTTCCGTTTGTAAGTTGGATGTTTGAAAGTAGGGGCCTGCCATATATACTCTGCAGAAATTTGGCCCTTAGGTGTTGGTGTTGCCACAATACTGTAAGCCCTCACAGTTACTCTTGGTGGGCGCTGGAATGCCATGCTGTGAACTATTATATCAAGAATTGTAATTACATGCCATTGTTGAACAGTGGTAGGAAAAATTGGGCCTTTGGTGGTGCTGGTGCCACAACACTAAGTCCTCACAGTTACTCTTGGTGGGCGCAGGAATGGGCCCAGCTGTGAAATATTAATCAAGAATTGTAATTACATGTTGAACAGGGGCATAAAAATTGGGCCTTAGGCACTGGTGCCACAACACTGCAACCCCTCACAGATCCTGTTCTTGGAGCGCAGAAATGAGCCCTGCTGCAAAGTATTGAACAGGGGCAGAAAAATTGGGCCTTTGGTGGTGGTGGTGTTGCCACAACACTGTAAGCCCAGACATTTACTCTTGGTGGGTGCAGGAATGAGCCCTGCTGTGAATTATTAGATCAAGAATTGTACTTACATGTTGGACAGGGGCATAAAAATTGGGCCTTAGGCACTGGTGCCACAACACTGCAACCCCTCACAGATACTGTACTTGGAGCGCAGCAATGAGCCCTGATGCAAAGTATTGCATCAAAAATTGTAATTACACACCCCTGTTAAACAGGGGCAGAAAAATTGGGCCTTAGGCACAGGTGGCAGTGCCCAGAACCAAAAATGTTCTTATAAGCTATCAGCATGATCATTCAGGAGGAAGAGGATAGTCACTCAGCATAACAGGATAGTCACTCAGCATAGGCAGTCTTGAAGGGATCTGACATTTAAAAAAAAAAATATTCGGTTACATCAGCATCAGGTGCTTGGTAGCTGGTGGTGATCCAAGACTGATTCATTTTTATGAAGGTCAGTCGATCGACCGAGTCGGTGGATAGGCGCACCCTGTGATCGGTTAAAAAGCCTCCAGCAGCACTGAATGTGCATTCCGAAAGAACGCTGGATGCAGGACAGGCCAGTAGCTCAATTGCATACTGTGCAAGCTCTGGCCAGCGATCCATCCTCAAGACCCAGTAACCCAGAGGATTTTCGGTGGGAAAGGTGTCCAAGTCTGATCTTGCCCCTAGGTATTCCTGTACCATGTAAACCAGACACTGGTGATGGTTGCTGGAAGCGATCATACCTTAGAGCTGCGTACTAAAAAATTGTCTGAACACATCGGTCAGACGGCTACCTTCTCCACCGCTCCTTCTTTGACTGACCGGAGCCTCAGCAACATGTTGTCCAGGACCAGGAATTTGTAACCTCCCAGTCTCTGGGAACGCGTTGCACAGACCTTTCTGCAAGGCCTCCCGAAGATGCTTCATCCTCTGCGACGGCAAGATAAGGTCCGCAACCTTACCCTTGTAACGTGGATCAAGGAGGGTTGCCAGCCAGTAATGATCCCTCTCCTTGATCGCACGAATATGTCAGAAAAGGGTACTCACCGAGGCTGAGATGCAGAGAGCGGCTCACTTTTGCGACTAAGCGCACTCCACCCCCTGGAGATGGGACAGAGGGTGGATGGCACAAAGAGGCACCAGCAAGCCAATAGGCTGAGCAGGACTTGCGAGAAGACCTCAGAAAACAGGTGCAGGAACTGGTGGAGAACAGAACTCAGCTGGTATGGTGGTGCAAAAGTCCAGGACAGGCCGAGGGTAAAACACCCAAAAGGAGGAAAGTCCAAAGGCAAGCAGAGGGTTAAGTACTGGAGATAATCCGGGTCACAGGCTGGAAGGCCAGGTGCAGGAGGCTGGCAGCAAAGTCCGGGTCACAAGCAGGGGGTCAAACACAGGAGATAGCAGAGAAGTCCAATAAGCAAAGCCGAGGGTCAGGTAAGGAGAGATCAGAGTAGTCCAAAGGCAATCCCGGTCACAGCAGTAAATCAGGCAGGCAGGAACCAGGAACTCAGAATCACAGGAAGCTGAAGACAAAACAGCAATTTGCTTGGAGATTTGCTCAGCCTATATAGGCAGCCAGGATGTCATGTGACACACTGAATCAGATTGAGGCTGTTTACTTACTGACAGGCAGCCAGGATGTCATGTGACACCCTGCACGGATTGAAGCTATTTATTTCCCTGACAGAATAGGAGGATAGAGATGTACAGAACTATTCGCCGGCGAACAGTTCCCGGCGAACATAGCTTGTTCGCCGCGGCCGGCGAACATATGCGATGTTCGGTCCGCCCCCTATTCATTATCATTGAGCAAACTTTGACCCTGTACCTCACAGTCAGCAGACACATTCCAGCCAATCAGCAGCATACCCTCCCTCCCAGACCCTCCCACCTCCTGGACAGCATCCATTTTAGATTCATTCTCAAGCTGCAGTCTTAGCGAGAGGAGGGACAGTTTAGCTGCTGCTTATTTTATAGGGAAAGCTAGGCTAGGCAAGTGTATTCAGTGTTCACTCCACTCCTGAAAGACTCATCTGATCTCTGCTGTAAGCACAGCGTCCTGACAGCACCCCAAAAAGCCCTTTTTAGGGCTGGTAAAACACCAGTCTGCTTTTTTTTTTTTTCCTGGACAGCATCTATTTTAGATTCAGTCTGTACTTAAGCTGCAGTGTTAGCCAGAGGAGGGACAGTTTAGCTGCTGCTGATTTTATAGGGAAAGCTATAGGCAAGTGTATTCAGTGTTCACTCCACTCCTGAAAGACTCATCTGATCTCTGCTGTAAGCACAGCGTCCTGACAGCACCCCAAAAAGCCCTTTTTAGGGCTGGTAAAACACCAGTCTGCTTTTTTTTTTTTCCTGGACAGCATCTATTTTAGATTCAGTCTGTACTTAAGCTGCAGTGTTAGCCAGAGGAGGGACAGTTTAGCTGCTGCTGATTTTATAGGGAAAGCTAGGCTAGGCCAGTGTATTCAGTGTTCACTCCACTCCTGAAAGACTCATCTGATCTCTGCTGTAAGCACAGCGTCCTGACAGCACCCCAAAAAGCCCTTTTTAGGGCTGGTAAAACACCAGTCTGCTTGTTTTTTTTCCTGGACAGCATCTATTTTAGATTCAGTCTGAACTTAAGCTGCAGTGTTAGCCAGAGGAGGGACAGTTTAGCTGCTGCTGATTTTATAGGGAAAGCTAGGCTAGGCCAGTGTATTCAGTGTTCACTCCACTCCTGAAAGACTCATCTGATCTCTGCTGTAAGCACAGCGTCCTGACAGCACCCCAAAAAGCCCTTTTTAGGGCTGGTAAAACACCAGTCTGCTTTTTTGTTTTTTCCTGGACAGCATCTATTTTAGATTCAGTCTGTACTTAAGCTGCAGTGTTAGCCAGAGGAGGGACAGTTTAGCTGCTGCTGATTTTATAGGGAAAGCTAGGCTAGGCCAGTGTATTCAGTGTTCACTCCACTCCTGAAAGACTCATCTGATCTCTGCTGTAAGCACAGCGTCCTGACAGCACCCCAAAAAGCCCTTTTTAGGGCTGGTAAAACACCAGTCTGCTTGTTTTTTTTTTCTGGACAGCATCTATTTTAGATTCAGTCTGTACTTAAGCTGCAGTGTTAGCCAGAGGAGGGACAGTTTAGCTGCTGCTGATTTTATAGGGAAAGCTATAGGCAAGTGTATTCAGTGTTCACTCCACTCCTGAAAGACTCATCTGATCTCTGCTGTAAGCACAGCGTCCTGACAGCACCCCAAAAAGCCCTTTTTAGGGCTGGTAAAACACCAGTCTGCTTGTTTTTTTTTTCCTGGACAGCATCTATTTTAGATTCAGTCTGAACTTAAGCTGCAGTGTTAGCCAGAGGAGGGACAGTTTAGCTGCTGCTGATTTTATAGGGAAAGCTAGGCTAGGCCAGTGTATTCAGTGTTCACTCCACTCCTGAAAGACTCATCTGATCTCTGCTGTAAGCACAGCGTCCTGACAGCACCCCAAAAAGCCCTTTTTAGGGCTGGTAAAACACCAGTCTGCTTGTTTTTTTTTTCTGGACAGCATCTATTTTAGATTCAGTCTGAACTTAAGCTGCAGTGTTAGCCAGAGGAGGGACAGTTTAGCTGCTGCTGATTTTATAGGGAAAGCTATAGGCAAGTGTATTCAGTGTTCACTCCACTCCTGAAAGACTCATCTGATCTCTGCTGTAAGCACAGCGTCCTGACAGCACCCCAAAAAGCCCTTTTTAGGGCTGGTAAAACACCAGTCTGCTTGTTTTTTTTTCCTGGACAGCATCTATTTTAGATTCAGTCTGAACTTAAGCTGCAGTGTTAGCCAGAGGAGGGACAGTTTAGCTGCTGCTGATTTTATAGGGAAAGCTAGGCTAGGCCAGTGTATTCAGTGTTCACTCCACTCCTGAAAGACTCATCTGATCTCTGCTGTAAGCACAGCGTCCTGACAGCACCCCAAAAAGCCCTTTTTAGGGCTGGTAAAACACCAGTCTGCTTGTTTTTTTCCCCCGGCACAGTAGCTTACATAAAAAAAACCACAACAGTTTTGACTGCAGTAGATGAGCAGTCAGTTGCCTGCCAGCGTGTGTGTCAGACCTACAGTGTCTACTGTGCCAACTTCTGCCAGTGCACAGTGCCACTCATATCTGGTGTCACAGTAGCTTGCATAAAAAAAAAACAACAGTTTTGACTGCAGTAGATGAGCAGTCAGTTGCCTGCCAGCGTGTGTGTCAGACCTACAGTGTCTACTGTGCCAACTTCTGCCAGTGCACAGTGCCACTCATATCTGGTGTCACAGTAGCTTGCATAAAAAAAACACAACAGTTTTGACTGCAGTAGATGAGCAGTCAGTTGCCTGCCAGTGTGTGTGTCAGACCTACAGTGTCTACTGTGCCAACTTCTGCCAGTGCACAGTGCCACTCATATCTGGTGTCACAGTAGCTTGCACGCATAGTACAACTAAACTAATCTAAAAAAAATGACAGGCAGAGGCAGGCCACCCCGCAGGGGCTGTCGTGGTCGTGGTGCTGTGATTCCCTTTGGCCCTAGAATAATGCCCAGTGTTCAGGGGCCACGTACCCTGAACTCGAAAAGTTCTGAGGACATAGTTGACTGGCTAACACAGGACAGCCAATCTTCTACAGCTTCCGCTCGGAACCTTGACGCACCATCCTTCTCCAGCTCAGCTTTGGGCACCTCTCAAGTTACCACTCGCCCGCCTGCCGCCACCACCAACACTAGCACCACAGTTGCTTCACTTGATCTGTCAGAGGAGTTATTTACACATGAGTTGGAAGAAATGAGTGATGCGCAAACATTATTGCCAGAGGATGTAGATAAAAGGGATATGTCTCAGTCAGGCAGCATTACACACATGGATGTACGGTGTGATGATGATGATGTTGTACCCGCTGCTGCTTCCTTTGCTGAGTTGTCAGATACAAGTGAAGCGGTTGATGATGACGATGTGGATGTCACGTGGGTGCCCGCTCGAAGAGAAGAAGAACAGGGGGAAAGTTCAGATGGGGAGACAGAGAGGAGGAGGAGACGAGTTGGAAGGAGGGGTAGGTCGTCGCAAGGAGCTAGTGGCACAGTCAGACAGCATGTATCGGCACCCGGGGTCAGCCAGACAGCACGCCAATCAACGCATGCTGTTGCCACCACCAGAATGCCGCCATTGCAAAGCTCAGCAGTGTGGCATTTTTTGTGTGTGTCTGCCTCTGATAACAGCGATGCCATTTGCAACCTGTGCTAAAAGAAACTGAGTCGTGGGAAATCCAACACCCACCTAGGTACAACTGCTTTGCGAAGGCACATGATCTCACATCACAAACGCCTATGGGATCAACACATGATGACGAGTACAAGCAGCACACAAGCTCAAAGCCACCATCCTCCTCCTGGTCCAGCATCTTCAGCCACGTCAACCACTGCTGTCCTCCTTGCCCCCTCTCAACCATCTGACACTACGTCTCTCGCCTTGAGCAGTTCCTGCTCATCTGCCCACAGTCAGGTGTCTGTCAAGGACATGTTTGAGCGTAAGAAGCCAATGTCACAGAGTCACCCCCTTGCCCGGCGTCTGACAGCTGGCTTGTCGGAACTCTTAGCCCGCCAGCTTTTACCATACAAGCTGGTGGAGTCTGAGGCCTTCAAAAAATTTGTAGCTACTGGGACACCGCAGTGGAAGGTACCCGGCCGAAATTTCTTTTCACAAAAGGCAATCCCCAACCTGTACTCTATTGTGCAAAAGGAAGTCATGGCATGTCTGGCACACAGTGTTGGGGCAAGGGTCCCTCTGACCACTGATACCTGGTCTGCAAAGCATGGTCAGGGCAGGTATATCACCTACACTGCTCATTGGGTAAACCTGCCGACGGCTGCCAAGCATGTAATGCGTGGCTCTGCAGAGGAGTTGGTGGTGACACCACCACGACTTGCAGGCAGGCCTGCTGTCACCTCCTCTACTCCTCCTACTCCATCCTCTTCGATAACCTCCTCGGCTGAGTCCTCTTCTGCTGCTGCGTCTTGCTCCACATCAACAGCACCCCCCCAGCTCCCCAGGGGCTATTCCACATCCCGGACACGACAGTGTCACGCTGTCTTGGGGTTGACTTGCCTGAAAGCAGAGAGTCACACTGGACCAGCACTCCTGTCCGCCCTGAACGCACAGGTGGATCAGTGGCTGACTCCGCACCAACTGGAGATCGGCAAAGTGGTGTGTGACAACGGAAGCAATTTGTTGGCGGCATTGAATTTGGGCAAGTTGACACATGTGCCGTGCATGGCACATGTGTTAAATCTGATTGTACAACGCTTTGTGCATAAGTACCCAGACTTACAGGATGTCCTCAAGCAGGCCAGGAAGGTGTGTGGCCATTTCAGGCGTTCCTACACAGCCATGGCGCACTTTTCAGATATCCAGCGGCGAAACAACATGCCAGTGAGGCGCTTGATTTGCGACAGCCGACACATTGGAATTCAACACTCCTAATGTTCGACCGCCTGCTCCAACAAGAAAAAGCCGTCAACGAGTATTTGTATGACCGGGGTGCTAGGACAGCCTCTGCGCAGCTGGGAATTTTTTTGCCACGTTACTGGACGCTCATGCGCAATGCCTGTAGGCTCATGCGTCCTTTTGAGGAGGTGACAAACCTAGTCAGTCGCACTGAAGGCACCATCAGCGACATCATCCCATTTGTTTTCTTCCTGGAGCGTGCCCTGCGAAGAGTGCTGGATCAGGCCGTAGATGAGCGTGAAGAGGAAGAGGAAGAGTTGTGGTCACCATCACCACCACCAGAAACAGCCTTATCAGCATCGCTTGCTGGACCTGCGGCAACGCTGGAAGAGGAGTCTGAGGAAGAGGAGTCAGAGGAGGAATGTGGCTTTGAGGAGGAGGAGGAAGACCAACCACAGCAGGCATCCCAGGGTGCTCATTGTCACCTATCTGGTACCCGTGGTGTTGTACGTGGCTGGGGGGAAGAACAGACCTTCAGTGAGGACGAGGAACAGGACATGAGTAGCTCGGCATCCAACCTTGTGCAAATGGGGTCTTTCATGCTGTCGTGCCTGTTGAGGGACCCTTGTATAAAAAGGCTGAAGGAGAACGACCTGTATTGGGTGGCCACGCTACTAGACCCCCGGAATAAGCAGAAAGTGCCAGAAATGTTACCGAATTACAGGAAGTCGGAAAGGATGCAGCAGTTCCAAAATAAATTAAAAAGTATGCTTTACACAGCGTATAAGGGTGATGTCACAGCACAACGGGAATCTAACAGGGGAAGAGGTGAAAGTAATCCTCTTCCTACCACGACCATGCCGGCAAGGACAGGACGCTTTACAGACGTATTGTTGATGGAGGACATGCGGAGCTTTTTAAGTCCTACGCATCGCCACAGCCCTTCGGGGTCCACCCTCAGAGAACGACTCGACCGACAGGTAGCAGACTACCTCGCCTTAACTGCAGATATCGACACTCTGAGGAGCGATGAACCCCTTGACTACTGGGTGTGCAGGCTTGACCTGTGGCCTGAGCTATCCCAATTTGCGATAGAACTTCTGGCCTGCCCCGCTTCAAGTGTCCTTTCAGAAAGGACCTTCAGTGCAGCAGGAGGTATTGTCACTGAGAAGAGAAGTCGCCTAGGTCAAAAAAGTCTAGATTACCTCACCTTTATTAAGATGAATGAGGCATGGATCCCGAAGGGACTGACAGTGGGCGATACATTTGACTAAAAAAGGCCTGATGAGATGAGCTGCCTTGGGCTAAAAATGGTCCACAAGCCGCAATGTTTTAGGGCACTTTCTGCCTGCAAAACATATTTTTTTCTGGCCGCTGCTACAGCAGCGGCTGCAACAATACCTAATTTTACAGGCATGTGTACATGCCTAATTTTTCTGGCCTCTGGTGCTGCACTGTGGCTGCAAAAAAAACAAACAAAAAAACACATACCTGTGTCAATTCCCCTTCGTGATCGTTACCTTGTTGTGGTGAAGGGGCTTGCGTATCACAATGAAGCGACCACCTCTATGAGTGTGTTGGCAATGGCGTTGTTGGCACACCCCAGATGGTAAGGTCGTTGCTTCATTGTGAACAGACCAAAAGCGATCGGCTTGATAATTTTGCATAGAAAAAACATAAATTTTCTTTGTGATCATCTAAGGTGATCATTAAAGCCTTGCGGTTGTGCAAATGGACTGTTTGCAGTTGTTTGCGGTGCGTTAAACGGGGAGTTTGGTCTGTCCGAGTTTGGTCTGTCACTGTGAAGCGGGCGTAACCCTTACACTACCTGATCGATACAACATCATACCTGATGTTTTAAAGCACGTTATTCCAAACACATTAGGAATGTTAGGTGATTTATGCCCTTTATGGATTAAAACCCGACTCTGCGTCAACTACGTAATTTTCCATGGGAGTTTTGCCATGGATCCCCCTCCGGCATGCCACAGTCCAGGTGTTAGTCCCCTTGAAACAACTTTTCCATCACTATTGTGGCCAGAAAGAGTCCCTGTGGGTTTTAAAATTCGCCTGCCTATTGAAGTCTATGGCGGTTCGCCGGGTTCGCCCGTTCGCGAACATTTGCGGCAGTTCGCGTTCGCCAACGGAAAATTTTATGTTCGCGACATCACTATAGGAGGATCCTTCCGCAGGCTTTGCAGGATCAGGGAGGCCATGAAGCGTAGGTTTGCTGAGGCATTTGGTCCGGGGTCCTCTGGGTCACTCAGGATGACATGATCCGCAGCCACCTCCTCCCAGCCACGTACAAGTCCATGGGTGTCTTGGGACTGTAATTGATCCCTTAAAGACTGCTGCTGAGTGCTAGGCTTCACCTCCATGCTAATACAATCCTCCTCCTCCTGTGTGATAGGCGGGCCAGCAGGAACACTGTCTGGATAAAGGGGGCCTTGAGAGGTAAGGAAGTCCTCCTCTTCCTGCCTCTGTTCTGCCTCAAGTACCCTGTCCATTATTCCACCCAGCGTGTGCTCCAACAGGTGGACAAGAGGGACAGTGTCACTGATGCATGCACTGTCACTGTTCGCCATCCTCGTGGCCTCCTCAAATGGTGCCAGGACAGTGCATGCATCCCTGATCATGGCTCATTGGCGTGGGGAAAAAATCCAAGTTCCCCTGACCCTGTCCTGGTGCCATATTGCAACAGATACTCATTGATGGCCCTCTGCTGCGTGTGCAGCTGCTGCAGCATGGCCAACATAGAGTTCCACTTGGTGGGCATGTCACAGATTAGGCAGTTCTTGGGCAGGTTGTAATCCTTTTGCAGGTCAGCCAGCCGAGCACTGGCAATATATGACTGGCGGAAATGCCCACAGAGTTTCCTGGCCTGCTTCAGGACCTCCTGTAAGCCCGGGTACCTGCCCAAGAACCGCTGCACCACCAAGTTAAGGACGTGAGCCAAACAGGGCACATGGGTCAGTTGTCCCTGTCAGAGGGCGGAGAGGAGGTTGGTGCCATTGTCGCAAACCACCTTTCCTGGCTTAAGCTGGCGTGGCGTCAACCACCTCTGAGCCTGCCCCTGCAGAGCTGACAGAATCTCTGCCCCAGTGTAGCTCCTGTCGCCCAAGCACACCAGCTCAAGCACCGCATGGAATCTTTTTGCTTGCGTAGCCCCTTGAAAGCCTACGGAGCACCGCTGGTTCCGAGGACAAAGCACAGGTAGAGGCCATGGAGGAAGAAGAGGAGGGGGTGGAGGAGAGAGGTGTGTCAGAATCACCAGTAGTAACATTTTGGAGGCGAGGTGGCGGAACAACCTCCAACACTACTGCACCTTGTCCTGCATCCTTCCCAGCTTCCAGCAGAGTCACCCAATGCGCCGTGAAAGATAGGCAACATCCCTGTCCATACCTGCTGGACCATGAGTCAGCGGTAATATGCATCCAGCGAGGCCAAGACATTGCCTTCCACATGCGGGTATAAAGCCGGAATCGCCTTCCGTGAGAAATAGTGGCGTTTGGGAACCTGCCACTGAGAAACCGCACATTCCACAAACTCACGGAAGGGGGCAGAGTCTACCAACTGAAAAGGCAGCAGTTGAAGTGCTGGCAATTCAGCCAAGCTAGCATTCAACCGCTGGGCATGTGGATGGCTGGGAGTGAACTTCTTTCGGCGGTGCGCAGCTGGGGCAGGGAAATTTGCCTGGTACAATCTGACGTCGGTGTACCAAAAGCAGATTGCCCGCAAGTACTTGGCTGTGACACACCTAATTCTACACCTTCATTCCTCTCAGTGCAGGTTTCAGAGAGGACTGAAGGTATAGTGGGGTTGGAGATCCCAGCTGATGAGGAGCAAGTTTCTTTGGTGTGGGTCTTTTAGGTACGCTTGCCAACAAACTGCATGGCAGGTCGACATATGTCTGGACAAGCACGTGGTGCCCAAGCGGCTGATGTTTTGGCCACGCGAGATACGCTTCAGACATATGTTGCAAATGGCAAAGGTGCGATCTGCTGCACACGTCTGAAAAAAGGCCCACACCAAAGAACTTTTGGAATAACACGCAGAGACATGCAAAGCTCTGCGGTGTGATGCAGTCAGTGTGCTGCCCTTAAGCTGGCCCCTGGAGGGCATCCTGCCTCGTTGGAGATGTGCCTCCTCCTCCTCTCTCCTATCAGGCATCCACGTAGAGTCAGTGACCACATCATCCCCTCCCTCCTCATCATTGGAGCAAACCTGGCAGTATGCTGCAGCTGGGGGAACATGACTGCCAGTTTGCTGTCCTTCTTGGGCATCCCCTCTCTCTGGGCTCACGTTACTGCCTTCCTCAAGCTGGGTACCATCATCGGAGCCTTCAAAATGCTGCGCATCCTCCTGCAGCATGTACCCAACACTGGTCAAACAGTTCGGGGGACTCCTCAGGAGGACATGGTGGGGCTAGGGAAGGAGTTGATGCCATTGAGCCGAGGGAAGAGGCCGCTTTGGCTGACAAAGTACCCTGAGGCTGGGTGAGAGAGGTTGAGGATGGCTTGGTCATCCACACTACCAACTCTTCAGCATGTTGCAGCTCAACACGGCCAGCTTCCGAAAAAAAGGACAAGTGTGCCCCACGGCTACGTGCTGATGAGGATGCACCGTGTCCACGACCAGCACTGTTTTGCCCTCTTGTATTGGCCTGTGTGTGTCTGCCTCTCCTTGTTGGCCTTCCAGACATACTTTATTTGATGTATTGGAATAGGTAGGTACACAAGGAATTGTCTGCAGTCAGCTTTAGCTGCACACTGTGGCCAGTATACAGTACACTGACTGAAAATACTGCAGCTGCCTGCCGGTCAGTATATTAGGAAGAGAACACCAGGCATTGTCTGCAGTTAGCTTTAGTTGCACACTGTACACAGGATACAGTACACTGACTGAAAATACTGCAACTACCACAATCAACTGCCTGCCTGTCAGTATATTAGGAAGAGAATAACAGGAACGGATCTAGCTAAACTGAATACAGTGAGAGATGGAGAATATATATATATATATATATATATATATATATATATATATATATATATATATATATATATATATACATACACACACATATACATACACACACACACACACACACACACACACTCTCCTAGGATGCATATATATATACTGCATACACTGACTAAAGCTAACTCAATCGCCTGCCTGCTCTATCTAACTGAAATGAAATAACACTGACTCTATCTCTCTCCGCCGCCGCACACACTACACAAGGCCGACACGCAGGCCAATTATGGCTGTCTGTGCTGACGGCGCTGTGATTGGCCAAAGCATGCAGGTCATAGAGCATGCTTGGCCAATCATCAGCCAGCAATGCACTGCGATGCCGCAGTGAATTATGGGCCGTGCCGCGCCACTCGAATTTGTCGCGAACGGCCCATAATGTTCGAAATTCGGTGAACGGCCAATGTTCGAGTCGAACATGGGTTTGACTCGAACACGAAGCTCATCCCTACAAACAAGGAATAGTGCTCTTTATGGGCAGTGGTGCTCTTTGAAGATGACAGATCTAGTATCTGTCTATGATAGGTCAAGAGGCCTTCTCTAGTTTAGGAGTGTCCTATATCCATCAAAAGAACACATCTCAACTTTGAATGGATGCTAAAGAGCCACACAGTCCAGTGGAGCAAATAGTCACTTTTTCTATCCCTTGTGAGGGGGTTAGCTTGGCAGCGGGTGTGTGTGACCCCCGGGATGGGCTCCCCACACAAAAACAGGCCCAGCAAACGGAGGTTGTGGTTTTCAAAATCAAAAAAAAAGGTGCGGTTTATTTTCTATTTACAGTGACAAAACACAGCAAAGCCAAAAGAAACAAACAAATTAAATCCTGGTCAACTTGACCTCTGACTAAACATACAGGTTTCCTAACTAACAACTGGGATCAGCCTAGTGCTGTCCTAGTCCCTAAGTCCCTGGTTTTAAATGTCCAAGCAAATAGCCACACAGGCTTTGTCTCACCGGACAAGGGTTCACTCTCTCCAGGAAGTCCACACAGGTCTGCTTCCAGGCATGAGCTAACACCTAATGAATCTGGGAGTTCTTATATCTACCCCCCTGGATGCAACCAGGTGACTTTACCTTCCTGCTGTCACATACCCCCCCCTCTTGTTTTAACCTCGGGGTTGGAACACCAGCAATCAGGCATTCATGTACTCGAGACAAAGCATCCACATTCCCCATTTGAACGCCAGGGCGATGCTTTACTGTGAAGTTGAATTCCTGGAGGGCCAGGAACCACCTATTCACTCTTCTATTTGTTTCCTTGTTTTGAGCCATCCACTTTAACGGAGCGTGATCCGTAACCATGTCAAAGTGCCTACCTAGCAGGTAGTACCGAAGGGAATCTAGAGCCCACTTCACCGCTAAACACTCCTTTTCAACGGTGGCGTAATTTACCTCATGGGACTTCAACTTCCTGCTGAGGTAAATGACTGGGTGCTCTTCCCCGTTCCAGACCTGGGACAATACTGCTCCTAACCCCACATCTGACGCATCACTTTGTACGACAAAGTCTTTAGAGAAGTCGGGTGAGTACAACACTGGCTGGCTACATAAGGCTTGTTTCAAGAATTGGAATGCTGCCTCAGCCTCGGGGGTCCATTTAATCATGACCGACCCTTTCCCCTTCGTTAAGTTGGTTAGGGGCACAGCCTTAGAGGCAAAGTGGGGAATGAATCGCCGATAATACCCAGCGATTCCCAGAAAGGCTCGTACCTGCTTCTTGCTGTTGGGACGTGGCCAACTCTGGATGGCCTCGACTTTGTTGAGTTGGGGTTTTATTACTCCCCTCCCAATGGTGTACCCAAGATATTTGGCCTCCTCCTGCCCAATGGTACACTTCTTGGGGTTAGCCGTAAACCCCGCTTCCCGAACAGAGTCCAGGACTGCTTGCACTTTTGGCAGATGTGAGGCCCAATCTGTGCTATGGACAATTACGTCATCCAGGTAAGCCGCAGCATACTTCCGATGGGGCCTCAGCATCTGGTCCATTTTCCGCTGGAACGTGGCCGGCGCATTCTGTAACCCGAACGGCATTCTTTTATATTGGAACGCCCCGTCTGGGGTTACAAATGCGGTTTTCTCTTTGGCCAATTTGGCCAGGGGGATTTGCCAATACCCTTTTGTGAGGTCAAGAGTCGTCATGTATCGGGCTGTTCCCAGCCGGTCGATCAACTCATCTATACGTGGCATGGGGTAGGTGTCAAATTTTGTAACTTTGTTCAACTGACGAAAATCGTTACAAAATCGCCAGCTCCCATCCGGTTTAGGCACCAACACAATGGGACTAGACCAATCACTTTGGGACTCCTCTATCACCCCTAAGTTCAGCATTTTCTGTACTTCCTCCCGTATTGCCACCCGTCGGGCCTCTGGGATCCGATAGGGTTTTAACTTCACCCTTTCACCGGGCGGGGTAATGATGTCATGCTCTACCCCAGATGTTTGTCCCGGCAGCTCAGAGAATACCTCCTTGTTGCGAAGCACAAACTCCTTAACCTCCTGTTGTTGGGGTTGTGACAAGGTGGCTGCTATTCCAACCTCAGGAATCACGCAACCAGTTTGAGCTGGTGACCAAGTGTCTGCGACTAGGGACTCTCTATCCCTCCAGGCTTTCAACAGATTAACGTGATAGATCTGTTCGGGCTTTCGCCTTCCTGGTTGTCTGACCTTGTAATTCACTTCGCTCACTTTTTCCATTATCTCGTAGGGGCCTTGCCATTTGGCAAGGAATTTACTTTCAACCGTAGGGACAAGTACCAGTATCCTATCCCCCGGGGAAAAGGTACGGGTCTTGGCTCCACGGTTGTACACTCTCTGCTGTGCTAACTGCGCTTGGGCCAAATGTTCCTTCACGATGGGCATTACCTGTGCAATTCGGTCTTGCATCAGGGCGACATGCTCAATCACACTCCTGTGGGGAGAACTCTCACTTTCCCAAGTTTCCTTGGCAATATCCAACAGCCCTCTTGGGTGTCTCCCATACAGTAACTCAAAGGGGGAGAATCCCGTAGAGGATTGGGGCACCTCCCTAATAGCAAACATCAGATAAGGAAGTAGACAGTCCCAATCCTTTCCATCTCTATCCACCACTTTCTTCAACATTTGCTTTAGGGTTTTGTTGAATCTTTCAACCAGCCCATCGGTTTGGGGGTGATACACAGATGTACGTAATTGCGTCACTTTGAACAATTTACACAGCTCCTTCATAACCCGGGACATAAAGGGTGTACCTTGGTCCGTAAGCAGTTCTCTACAAATACCCACCCGGCTAAACACAAGAGATAGCTCTTTGGCTATGGTTTTGGCCGAGGTATTTCGGAGAGGGATCGCTTCTGGATAACGGGTGGCATAGTCCATTATAACTAATATGTACTGGTGCCCCCTAGCGGACTTGATTATAGGACCTACCAAATCCATGGCGATCCTCTCAAACGGGACCTCAATGATGGGTAGAGGGACCAGCGGGCTACGGAAATGTGGCATCGGGGCCGACCTCTGACACACAGGGCAGGAGGAACAATAATTTTCTATGTCCTTTATCACCCCCGGCCAATAGAATCTCTGTAATACCCTCTCTCGGGTTTTCTCTGTCCCCAGATGACCTCCAAGAATGTGCCCATGGGCCAACTCCAACACCAACTTCCTGTAAGGTTTGGGCACCACAAGCTGCTCAACGGTTTCTTCTGCCCTTTTTGCCACCCGATACAGTAGGTCCTTCTCTACGCTGAAGTATGGGTAAGTGCAGGTATTATCTGGGTTCACTAACTCGCCATCTATTTTCACTACGTTTTCCCGTGCCTTTATTAGGGCGGGGTCTTTCAACTGTTCTGTGGCAAAGTTTTCCCTGTGAACCTCAAGATCAGAAAACTCCACAGACGGTAGGTTTTCGTCTGAGGAGGTGGGCTCCTCTCCAGTTTCTTGAGTCTCCCCTGCCAATACTGATAAGGGAAATTCCGGAGAGTCCTCACCACTCTCAGGGGAGTTCTGGCTATCCCATTCCTGGTACATAGGGGCACCAGTGGGGGGCTCAGGATCATCCCACAGTTCCCAGAACTTCGGAAAATCCCTTCCCACAATGGCGTCATGCGGTAACTGAGATACTAAGCCCACTGGATGAGAGAGGGTACCTTTGGGGGTCTCGAAACACACTGTAGTCACTGGATACTCTCGGGTGTCCCCATGCACACAAATAACAGCTACCTTGCTATTCCCAGAGACCTCTGTTTTAACTAACTCAGCCTTTATCAGGGTCACAAGGCTACCTGAATCCAGCAATACCACAACATTTCTACCATTAACACACATTTTGCATAAATGTTTCTCAGTTCCTCGAATGGCAGTGCATGCGACTGTCGCACACAGCGACTGACGTCTGCCCATCAGAAAGTCACACTGCATGGGTTCCTCCACAACCGGGCAATTGGCTGCAATATGTCCCGCTTGCCGGCAGCGGTAGCAAACGATCCTTCTTGCCGCCTCTTGAGCCGCTGATTTCCCAGGCTGTTCTCGCCAAACTTGGGGTAGAGCTCCCACCCTCTCACTCTCTCCACCCTCACCCCTTGGAATCCTCTTATCCGCCCCTGGGGATGGTCTGGTCTTAGGGTGGAAAGTCCGAGTGTCTCTGGAAGAGGCCGTCAGGTTCTCTGTAGCCAAGTATTTCTCCACACGATCCACAAGACCATCGGCCGTCTCTGGGTCTCCATGGCTTACCCACTTTTGGATGGCAGTAGGAAGAGCTCTCAAAAACCGATCCATTACAACATGTTCCACAATCTTTGGTGCGGACAAAGTCTCTGGCTGTAGCCACTTTCTGCTTAGGTGAATGAGATCATACATTTGAGACCTGGGGGGTTTTCCAAGCTGGAAAGTCCAGTTATGCACACGCTGAGCCCGGACAGCCTGGGTGACACCCAGCCTTGCCAATATTTCAGCTTTTAGCATCACATAGTCTTTTGCTTGGTCAGGCTCTAGGTCATAGTAAGACTTCTGCGATTCACCAGTTAACAGAGGAGCCACCAGTCCAGCCCACTGCTCCTCAGGCCACTTTTCTCTTTCAGCAGTCCTTTCAAATGTGGTCAAAAATACCTCTGGATCATCCTCTCCAGTCATTTTTGTCAATAAACGACTCACCCCAAAGGACGCGGTATTAGTGGGACGGCTTTTCTCACTGGTCTGCGGACGTTGCTGCATTACTGCTTCCATTTGTTGTAGTCTCTGCTCTTGCTTCTGTAACAGGTCTATGAAGCGGGCCTCAGATTGCTGCTGGGCTTGTTGCTGAGCTGCAAGGCTCTGTTGATGAGCTTGCTGCTGGGCTGCAAAGTTCTGTTGTTGAGCTGCAAGGCTCTTTTGCAAACCTGCATTTGTCTGCTGTTGATTGGCATTTGCTAGAGCCAGCTGCTTCAGTATCTCTTCCATGCTGGCTTAAAAAAAAACTGCCACTGGTTCTCCACCAACTGTGAGGGGGTTAGCTTGGCAGCGGGTGTGTGTGACCCCCGGGATGGGCTCCCCACACAAAAACAGGCCCAGCAAACGGAGGTTGTGGTTTTCAAAATCAAAAAAAAAGGTGCGGTTTATTTTCTATTTACAGTGACAAAACACAGCAAAGCCAAAAGAAACATAAACAAATTAAATCCTGGTCAACTTGACCTCTGACTAAACATACAGGTTTCCTAACTAACAACTGGGATCAGCCTAGTGCTGTCCTAGTCCCTAAGTCCCTGGTTTTAAATGTCCAAGCAAATAGCCACACAGGCTTTGTCTCACCGGACAAGGGTTCACTCTCTCCAGGAAGTCCACACAGGTCTGCTTCCAGGCATGAGCTAACACCTAATGAATCTGGGAGTTCTTATATCTACCCCCCTGGATGCAACCAGGTGACTTTACCTTCCTGCTGTCACACCCTGCAAATCCTTATAATATCCAGACGTTTTCCAGAGTAAACAAATTGGTACCTCATTGCCTTTAGTGTAGTAACACAATATAGCTTTTTTTTCCCAGCCACTCTTCATCAGTCATTATATGTACCAATGCACATGGACATACACTATATTGTTAAAAGTATTGGACACCTGCCTTTACACGCACATGAACCTTAATGGCATCCCAGTCTTAGTCCGTAGGGTTCAATATTGAGTTGGCGCACCCTTTGCAGCTATAACAGCTTCAACTCTTCGGGGAAGGCGGTCCACAAGGTTTAGAAGTACGTCTATGGGAATGTTTGACTATTCTTACAGAAGCGCATTTGTGAGGTCAGGCACTGTTGTAGGACAAGAAGGCCTGGCACACAGTCTCCGCTCTAATTCATCCCAAAAGGTGTTCTATCGGGTTGAGATCAGGACTCTGCGCAGGCCAGTCAGGTTTCTCCACCCCCAAACGCGCTCATTCCTTGTCTTTATGGACCTTGCTTTGTGCACTGGTGCGCAGTCATGTTGGAACAGGAAGGGGCCATCCCAAAGCTGTTACCACAAAGTTGGGAGCATGAAATTGTCCAAAATGTCTTGGTATGCTGACACCGTAAGAGTTCCTTTTACTGGAACTAAGGGGCCAAGCCCAACTCCTGAAAATATAACCCCAAACCATAATACCCCCCTCCACAAAATGATAAAGCAAGGTTTTGGAGTGTGTCAGAGATTTTGTTGATGCAGTTGTACTGAGGTTGGATAAAAAGACCTGGCTCACAGGCTGTGTTTAAAGTAATTTCAAAGTCTTTAGTAGGGCTGAGGTAAGGGCTATGTGCATACCATTTAAAAGCCTAGATAACACATCAAACAATATCTATATGAACGTGGCTTTGTTCTCAGGAGCTTTGTTATGCTGATACAGAAAATGGCCTCCCCCAAAACTGTTGCCACAAGTTTTGAAGCACAGAGTTAATGTCTTTGCATCCTGTTGCACAGAATCCTTCCCTGGAAACACCTGAACTCAATGATATGCAAAAATGTACACATACATTTCTCGACAAGGGTTTCTCTCTCAGTTGAGTCCTTTTGATGAATCAGACACTAGTTGAAACCCAATTCTCCTTTACGCCTGTTAGAGATACTGTATAGTAGAGTCAAAGTCACAATTATGTGACTTAAACCATGGTGTCTTACTCCTCGCTCACCATCTGCAGGAATTGTGGAGGGGCAGAGACTTAACATTTAGACAACAGTTAATTTCAACCATTTTTAAAGTCTGCTAAAGTTGCACCCAGAGGCTGGTAAAAGTATGGCTTCCCATTTATCATTATACAAACTGCATAACATGCTGTATTTAATCAATTCACGGATGGCAGTCAACTCAATGAAACTGCTGTTGTGTCATTAATCACCTATCTTTACCGCTTCACATGTGCCGTCTAATTCATCTCACCTCAATGACATTTTTTTGCTCACTTGAGAATTACATTATTCTGTAAAAAGAACATTTACCAAACAATTCAGAGTGATGATTTTTTTTTCTAATAATCTTGAGGCATGTTTTCCTGTAACCAGTAGAATGAAATTGTTGTTTAAATATTATTTCCATTATTTTAAATGGCACAGAAAACAAATTTTTTACATGCAGTATGGGGCAGTTTGATAAGAAAACTGAAAAAATACTCCTTTACATTTGATAAATTATGTGTCTAGGACCATAGCCAGCTAAGCCATTTTACAATTTCTGGTTGAGCTTTACTACCACCTAGATCACCCATCTCCTTCTAGGATGAAGGTGATGATGCAGATTTAGTGCCCAGAGAGATGCAACTTGCATGTCAGTGAGGAAGTTGCACTGCTGAAGCAGACTGTCTGGCTGGGGAGTGTTGCGGGCCTGTGTAAATCACAAGACTGTCTGTACAAATCATTTTGTAGACCGGTAAAACAAATGTTGCCTTAAGTTTGGATTTAGCCCTATGATAATATGTACTTCTAAGCACATTGCACACCCCATAGCCTGACTACTACAAGCCACGACCCACTCTACAGATTGATCTGCCTTAGAATCACATTCCTGCCTTGTAAAACCCTATGTATGAAGAGCATGCCTCGCATGTTGGTCACCGTATGCCCTCTGGTGAGAGTGACAGAGTGCTCTGTATTCACTATAAGAGCTACAGGCTGCTCAGCCTCGTACAGCGTGAAGAGCACTTTTTTGCTTTTCAGCCCATATTAGTGAATGAACACACATTGGCTGTCCAGACTTACACGCAAAGCTGGGTTTGACAGGTATGCAGGTAAAAAAGGTGCATGGACCCCATCACAGAGCCTTTAAATCCAAGACCAAGTCTCTGCTCGCCTGTCAAACTTGGCAGTCCAGATACGTTTGTAGTAAATGTCCATTCAGTAATATGGGCTGCCTGGACACAGCTCAGTGCTAGGACAAAAAGGTAAGTAAAGGGCTCTTTATGCATGGGAATGAGCACCCAGGTAAATGAGCTCTTAGTCAACTTTGTAAATAAACTAATATGGGAGCATACTTCCCTTCACTTCATGTTGAAACCACAATAGAAAATTAAATTCCCATCTTAGATAAACCTGCAGAAACAAGTGTCACCATTGGAAGACATCTCCTCACCTTTTGCTTTAATCAAAAATGTTTGGGATTTCCCCTCACTTTGTCTGTGACAATGGTCACCAAGAGAAATAGAAGGGGTGAAATGCTACTATTCCCCAGATGTTGCCTTTACAGAGGACTTTATTTTGATATTCCTATACATATAATCAGGGATTTTATGACCACCCTTTCCCATTTTGCTAGAATAATTGCTTCAGATATAACATGTATTCCATCGCCCATATATACCCAAAATAGAAAATTAATGTCTTACAAGAAACATTTCACAAAATAATGGCAATCTACCAGCCCCTCCAAATGTAAAAAATGACCCTGTTCAAACAATGGACACACATTTGCTATTAGAAAGTGAAAAACTTAAAATGTTATAAAGGTCGTGGGCAACACGATTTATTGTTAGCAACATTTCAAAGTATTTATATACAAAATATTCTTATTAGGAGACCAAGATGGACATTTGTTATTTCATGAAGAATACTGATAGTTCCAACTTTTTCTCATACTGTAGAGGCCATACTTGGTTTGACTATGCCTTCCAATCAAGTCTATAGTTCAGTCTCTTTCAGGATAATGAAAATTCCAGAGAACTGCTTTCTAATGTTCCATACCCATTCATCTTCTTCAGTTTCACGTTGTCTACAGCTACAACTGGTGTAGATAGGGATTTTGCAGAGGAGAACATTTCACCAATTTCCATAAAGGTTTTATTCCTGGTTTCTGGGATCACAAAATAAACATAAACTGCTACAAAGATACAGACCCCACAAAATACCAGGTAGCAGAAGGCTCCAGCTGATATCTAGAAGACAGAAAAAAGGTAGTTTAGGACTTGCTTGTTAAAGTGTATGCACTGCTGCTTTCATTGAAATAAATATTAGAAGTCTATCCAGAGCGATAAAGGTTGAAAAAATGTGATTGGAGTTTTGGAAGTGAACTCAGCATTGCAATATGGAAATCTATCGGCAAATATACACACCTACACCTGGCAGTAAATGTTGCACTGTGTTCAGCAGCATACAAAAAAAAATTAGCTTAACCACCTCCAAGAAGATAAATCACTATATGCGTCAACTCCCTGGGCGTAATGGAATAATAATTTTATCTCTTGTATCAAGAAGGCAAGAAGAGTGAGGAGATGGACAGAAGAAGGCTGACTGGTTTTGCCTGACACAGGCTGGCTGCATTTTTTTTGCTTTTGAAGAAGACGGCCTGTGTCTGGTGAAACTGGTCAGGCCTTTTACTGTCCACCTCCTCACTCTTCTTGCCTGGTGATCCATTATGGCCTAGGATGTTCAACATAGAGACATGCTTCCCTTCCAATTGGGATTTGGAACCAAGCCATTACACGCACCAATGACCGATAAGTATACCATGCATGCATCCTTCTCCTCATACCATGAGCTAGTAGTTCATCTATAGAATATACCTAGAATAATTTGGTTATATGAACTATATTCCTTATGCAACTAAAGGCATTGAGCAGCAGTTCTCAAGGTGGTATGTTGATTGTGTTCACTATATGTGGATTGGAATTCACTGGTGTAATAGGGAGGTTCCTACACTATATATATATATATATATATATATATATATATATATATATATATATATATATATATTTTTTTTTTTTTTTTTTATTACACACACACACACTTTGGCCACTCAATATGGATCCCTGCCTATGAAGCCTAAATACAGGTATAGGCTTTAAACAAGTACCCTTCTCTGGAACAAAGTACCCATCGAGTGTTCTCTTGGGGGCAAAAGGAGAACATCACGGTTATAGACTAATTAGGGGGAGGATCTGGAGGGTCCAAATTTAGTGTTTTTTCATAATATATATACACATACATTATATATATATATATATATATATATATATATATATATATATATATATATATATATACATATATATATACACACACACACACACATTTATTTATTTTTGGAAAAAACGCTTTATCTGGGGCTCTAAAAGTGCTTGCAGCTGACATGCGAGTATCAGCAATGTGAAACCAGGGGTGCCTGCATTGCTGATTACACACTTATGTTTACACCTTGGCCCAGAGTGAGTCATTCGTGCAACGGCAGTGACATGGCCACTTCTGAACAACTAAAGGCTGAGGCCATGCTGTGCATGCACCACTGCCACATGAGAGACACAATGATGGCCAACATGTAAACACAAACAGTGTGCAATTAGTAGTGCAGGCACTGGCCCCAGCTACACATTGTTGATATTTGTGCACAAGTATTTCCTTGTGGAGGCAACTTAGACTCCATTCACACAGGGGCAACACGACTTCCAGCACGACTTTACAAGGCAACTTGGACACGACTCGAGTATGAATCACAGCGCGACCTGGAGCTACTTACAAGGCAACTTCAAGTTTCCTGCAGGACAGGAGACATTCCAGTGGCCAATAAAACAAGAATCAGCTCTGTGGGAGGGAGGGGTTTGCCTGAGAAATGTATGTTCTCTACCTGGAAAGTTGCTTCTGTTAAGAAAGGGAATCTGACTTCTGAGCAACTTCCATTGAAATCAATGGGTACAGGTCGCCTAGCAGTTGCCTAGAAGTCTTATTGAAGTAGTATAGGAACCTTTATTGAAGTTGGAGAGACTGCAGTCGTGTACATTAAAACGGCTTCATTCACTTCACAATAGCGCGACTTGGGGCAACTCGGGGTAACCAGAAGTCGCGTCCAGAGTCGCCCCTGTGTGAACCGGGTCGGAATATGCCTAAACATATAAAGGGCTTGATTATATCCATCATTTTGATGGAGCACAGTTCACCTTTGTCTAGGCATTGTTGATATTTACATGTTGACTAGGGATGAGCTTCGTGTTCGAGTCAAACATACGTTCGACTCGAACATCGGCTGTTCGATCGTTCGACGAAGATCGAACGATTTGGGCCGTTCGCGCCAAATTCGAGTGACGCGAACGGCCCACAATGCACTACGCCATCGCAGTGTCATCCAGGCGCTGTGATTGGCCAAGCATGCACTGTGACCCCGCATGCTTGGCCAATCACAGCGCCGGCAGCGAGGAGAGCAATGATTGGCCACAGGCAGGATGCCTGTGGCCAATTATTGCTGAGGGGGTTTAGTACACGCCCCACACTATAAAAGGCCGCCAGCGCGGCGGCCTTGTGTAGTGTGTTCCGGAGCAGGGAAAGAAGCATAGGCAGGGACAGTGTCATTTTTTTTCCTTTACTAATCCTGGATTCCTTGTGTTTAGGGACAAATAAGGATAGGTAGGGAGAGTGTCAGTGTGTTATTCTGTGCTAAACCTTGTTTGTAGGGACAGAGAGGTACAGTGAGGGAAAGTGTCAGTGTGCTATTCTGTTCTAAACCAATCTTGCTGAACAATATTTTCAATCCTTGAGTTTAGGGACAGAGAGGTACAGTGAGGGAAAGTGTCAGTGTTTTATTCTGTGCTAAATCTTGTTTGTAGGGACAGAGTAGGACAGTGAGGGAAAGTGTCAGTGTGCTATTCTGTTCTAAACCAATTTTGCTGTTCCATATTTGAAATCCTTGAGTTTAGGGACAGAGAAGGACACTCGTGGAAACCATCAGTGTGCTATTCTGTGCTTAATCTTGTTTGTAGGGAGGGACAGAGTAGGACAGTGAGGGAAAGTGTCAGTGTGCTATTCTGTTCTAAACCAATTTTGCTGAACCATATTTGAAATCCTTGAGTTTAGGGGCAGAGAAGGACACTCGTGGAAACTATCAGTGTGCTATTCTGTGCTAAATCTTGTTTGTAGGGACAGAGAAGGACAGTGAGGGAAACTGTCAGTGTGCTGTTCTGTGCTAAACCAATCTTGCTGAAGCATATTGCAAATCCTTGTGTTTAGGGACAGAGAAGGATAGGCAGGGGACAGTGTCAGTGTCATTGTTGCTAAGCCTCCTGCACAGTATACAACTGAAGGTAGCCCTTATTGCTGTTTTTCCCATCTCCCTGCAGGCCATCCATTAAAATGTCTGGAAGACAAACAAGGAGAGGCAGACAGTCAGGAGGCAAAAAAAGAGGGCAAGCAGGCTCTGTGTCTGGGGGCAACAGTGCTGGTCGTGGACGCGGTGCATTGTCATCAGCACATGGCCATGGGACACGCTTGTCCTTTTCGGCAGCTGGACATGTTGAGCCACATCATGCCGAAGACTTGGTAGAGTGGATGACCAAGCCCACCTCATCCTCCTCATCCTCTCTCACCCAGGCTCAGGGTACTGGCAAAGCAGCTGCCAAAGCGACCTCTTCTCTGGTATCATTATCTTCATTAGTCAATCCTTCCCTAGACCCACCATGTCCTCCTCCTGAGGAGTCCACCGAACTGTTTGAGCACAGTGTTGGGTACATGCTCCAGGAGGATGCCCAGCGTTTCGAAGGATCTGATGATGATACCCAGCTAGAGGAAGGCAGTAGCGTGAGAGCAGAGAGAGGGGATGCTCAAGAAGGACACCAATCTGGCAGTCATGCTCCAGCAGCTGCAGCATACTGCCAGATTGGCTCCAGTGATGAGGAGGGAGGGGATGATGAGGTCACTGACTCCACGTGGGTGCCTAATAGGAGAGAGGAGGAGGAGGAGGATGAGGAGGAGGCACATCTCCAACGAGGCAGGATGCCCTTGAGTGGCCAGCGTATGGGCAGCACACCGACGGAATCACACCGCAGAGCTCCGCCTGTGCAGGGCGCTGCCTCTGCCCGTCATTCAAAAAGTTCTTTGGTGTGGGCCTTTTTTGAGGCGAGTGCATCAGATCGCACAGCTGCTGTTTGCAACATGTCTCAAGCGTATATCGCGTGGCCAAAACATCAGCCGCTTGGGCACCACATGCTTGATCAGACATATGTTGACCTGCCATGCAGCTCGTTGGCAAGCCTACCTTAAAGACCCACACCAAAGAACAAAGCTGACCTCTTCTTGCACCGCATCAGCTGGGATCTCCAACCCCAGTATACCTTCAGTCCTCTCTGAAACCTGCTCTGAGAGGAATGAAGGTGTAGAATTAGGTGTGTCACAGCCAAGTACTTGCGGGCACTCTGCTAGCAGTACACCAACGTCCGATTCTAGCAGGCAAATTTCCCTGCCCCAGCTGCTGAACCGTCGAAAGAAGTTCACTCCCAGCCATCCACATGCCCAGCGGTTGAATGCTAGCTTGGCTAAATTGCTAGCGCTTCAACTGCTGCCTTTTCAGTTGGTAGACTCGGCCCCCTTCCGTGAGTTTGTGCAATGTGCGGTTCCTCAGTGGCAGGTTCCCAAACGCCACTTTTTCGCACGGAAGGCGATTCCGGCTCTCTACAGGCATGTGGAAGGCAATGTCTTGGCCTCGCTGGACAGGGCGGTCAGCGGTAAGGTGCATATTACCGCTGACTCATGGTCCAGCAGGCATGGACAGGGACGTTACCTTTCTTTCACGGCCCATTGGGTCACTCTTTTGGCAGCTGGGAAAGATGCAGGACAAGGTGCAGTAGTGTTGGAGGTTGTTCCACCGCCACGCCTCCAAAATGCTACTACTGGTTGTGACACACCTCTCTCCTCCACCCCCTCCTCTTCTTCTTCCTCCATGGCCTCTTCCTGTGGTTTGTCCTCGGAACCAGCGGTGCTCCGTAGCCGTTCAAGGGGCTACGCAAGTACGCAGGCAAAAAGATGCCATGCCGTGCTTGCGCTGGTGTGTTTGGGGGACAGGAGCCACACTGGGGCAGAGGTCCTGTCTGCTCTGCAGGGGCAGGCCGAGAGGTGGTTGACGCCACGCCAGCTTAAGCCAGGAATGGTGGTTTGCGACAATGGCACCAACCTCCTCTCCGCCCTCCGACAGGGACAACTGACCCATGTGCCCTGTATGGCTCACGTCCTTAACCTGGTGGTGCAGCGGTTCTTGGGCAGGTACCCGGGCTTACAGGATGTCCTGAGGCAGGCCAGGAAAGTCTGTGTGCATTTCCGCAGATCTTATAATGCCAGTGCTCGCCTGGCTGAGCTTCAAAAGGAGTTGAACCTGCCCAAGAACCGCCTTATATGTGACATGCCCACCAGGTGGAACTCAACGTTGGCCATGCTGCAGCGGCTGCACACGCAGCAGAGGGCCATCAATGAGTACCTGTGCGACTACGGCACCAGGACAGGGTCAGGGGAGCTCGGGTTTTTTTCACCACGCCAGTGGGTCATGATCAGGGATGCATGCACTGTCCTGGCACCATTTGAGGAGGCCACGAGGATGGTGAGCAGTGACAGTGCATGCATCAGTGACACTGTACCTCTTGTCCACCTGTTGGAGCACACGCTGCGTGGAATAATGGACAGGGCACTTGAGGCAGAACAGAGGCAGGAAGAGGAGGACTTCCTTGCCTCTCAAGGCCCCCCTTTACCTAGACAGTGTTCCTTCTGTCCCACCCATCGCACAGGAAGAAGAAGAGGAGGAGGAGGAGGAGGAGGAGGAGGAGGAGGAGGAGGAGGAGGAGGAGGGAGGGAGGGAGGAGGATTGTGTCAGCATGGAGGTGGAGGCTGGCACTCAGCATCATCAGCAGCAGTCTTTTAGGGATGATTTACAGTCCCAAGAAACCAGTGGACTTGTACGTGGCTGGGAGGAGGTGGCTGCGGATCATGTCGTCCTTAGTGACCCAGAGGACTCCGGACTGAATGCCTCAGCTAACCTACGCTGCATGGCCTCCCTGATCCTGCAAAGTCTGCGGAAGGATCCTCGTATTCTTCGGATCAAGGAGAGGGACCATTACTGGCTGGCCACTCTCCTTGATCCACGGTACAAGGGTAAGGTTGCGGACCTTATCTTACCGTCGCAGAGGGAGCAGAGGATGAGACAACTCCGGGAGGCCTTGCAGAAAGGTCTGTGCAACGCGTTCCCAGAGACTGGGAGGTTACAAACTCCTGGACAACGAGTTGCTGAGGCTTCGGCCAGTCAAAGAAGGAGCGGTGGGGAAGGTGGCCGTCTGACCGATGCGTTCAGACAATTCTTTAGTCCGCAGCCCCAAAGTATGATCGGTTCCAGCAACCATCGCCAGCGTCTGATATACATGGTCCAGGAATACCTAGGGGCAAGGTCAGACTTGGACACCTTCCCCACCGAAAATCCTCTGGCTTACTGGGTCTTGAGGATGGATCACTGGCCAGAGCTTGCACAGTATGCAATTGAGCTACTGGCCTGTCCTGCATCCAGCGTTCTTTCAGAACGCACATTCAGTGCTGCTGGAGGATTTGTCACGGATCACAGGGTGCGCCTGTCCACCGACTCGGTTGATCGACTGACTTTCATCAAGATGAACCAGTCTTGGATCACCACCACCTACCACACACCTGATGCTGATATAACAGACTAATTGATTTTAAAATGTCACATCCCTTCAAGACTGATGCTGATGCTGAGTGCCTGTGCTGTTATGTTGACTGGCTATCCTCCTCCTCCTCCTCAATGATACGATTAATGATGATAGCTTGGAAGATCATTTTGGTTTATGGGTGACGCCACCAGTGGCTAAGGCCCAATTTTTCAGCCCCTGTTTAACAGGGGCCTGTAATTAAAATTTTGGATGCAATACTTTGCAACAGGCCTCATTGCTGTGCTCCAAGTACAGTATCTGTGAGGGGTTGCAGTGTTGTGCCACCAGTGCCTAAGGCCCAATTTTTCTGCCCCTGTTCAACAGGGGCATGCAATTATAATTATTGATCTAATAATTCACAGCAGGGCCCATTGCTGCGCCCACCAAGAGTAACTGTCAGGCCTTACAGTGTTGTGGCACCAGCACCACCATCACCACCACCACCAAAGGCCTAATTTTTCAGCCCCTGTTCAACAGGGGCATGCAATTATAATTATTGATCGAATAATTCACAGCAGGGCCCATTGCTGCGCACACCAAGAGTAACTGTCAGGCCTTACAGTGTTGTGGCACCAGCACCACCATCACCACCAAAGGCCCAATTTTTCAGCCCCTATTCAACAGGGGCATGCAACTATAATTATTGATCTAATAATTCACAGCAGGGCCCAATGCTGCGCCCACCAAGAGTAACTGTCAGGCCTTACAGTGTTGTGGCACCAGCACCACCATCACCACCACCACCACCACCACCACCAAAGGCCCAATTTTTCAGCCCCTGTTCAACAGGGGCATGCAATTATAATTATTGATCGAATAATTCACAGCAGGGCCCATTGCTGCGCCCACCAAGAGTAACTGTCAGGCCTTACAGTGTTGTGGCACCAGCACCACCATCAAAGGCTCAATTTTTACTACCACTGATCAACAATTATATGTTATTACAATTCCTGATATAATAGTTGACAGCAGGGCGTTCCAGCACCCACCAAGAGTAACTGTGAGTGCTTACAGTGTTGTGCCAACACCAACACCTAAGGGGCCAATTTCTGCAGAGTATATACGGCAGGTCCCTACTTTCAAACATCAAACTTACAAACGACTCCTACTTGCAAACGGAAGAAGACAACAGGAAGTGAGAGGAAATCTACCCCTTGGAAGGAAAATTCTCTCCTGTAAGAATTAATATGGGAGAAAGGGGTCTCCTCTCTACTGATGCTTTATCACCAATCCTTGTTTCAATAAAAACACCACATTTCAAAAACAGTTGTCATTGGGACGCAAAGTGAGGTGAAATGTTCTGAACAGGGGCACCGACAGCAAAAAAAATGTGACAGGGGTGATAACCGTTCCCTATGTTTTCCAAAAAGCTAAAAAAAAGGAATTTGGCATGGAGCTACACTTAAACAATGCAGCTGTTCAAAATTACAAACAGATTCTACATAAGAACAAACCTACAGTCCCTGTCTTGTATGCACCGCCTGTATACGGCTGTTCAGAGTATATAGGGCCTTTTTTATTTTGTGTGCGGGGTTCCCCTTAATATCCATACAAGACCCAAAGGGGCTGGTAATGGGCTGGGGTAGGGGGGGGGGGGTTGATGGGGTAGCTATGCCATTTTTCCTAAAGATTTTCATCCATATTACCGGGACCAGACATTGCATTAAAGCCACAAGCAGTTTTAAATGGCTTTTTTTCCTTTAGAAATGTTATTTTGTGCAGGGACAGTTCTAAACACGGGAAACACGTGGCACTTCACAGGCATACTTTAGACACCCCCCAGGTACAATATTTAAAGGAATATTTGACTTTTTTTTTCACTTTATGCATCATTAAAATGACTGCTCCCGGAAAACGTCCGTTTTTAAAACTTCTTTTTGCATTGATACATGTCCCCTGGTGCAGAACCCGGGTTCCCAAACTCTGTTTCGGACAATAACATGGATAATAGTCGTTATAATTAGCACTTTACAATCCGAACGTTCGCATCCATTGTATTTAATAGGGTTCTAATGTTCGTGCGAACTTTCGGTCCGTTCGCGGGTTCTGGTGCGAACCGAACCCGGGGGTGTTCGGCTCATCACTAATGTTGACCAGTGGTAGCCATTAGGCTCCATTCATGTTGTAAACATTATCCAAACAATACAGGCGTACAGTGGTAAATGCAGCTGCCAGCAGGTTCCTGAATTTAAGTTCAGTAATTACGTGTGGTTACTTGAATGTGCCCTAAAATATATTAAATGAATGCAGCTCTGAGTTCATTGATACTCTTTTTTTTCAATTTAATTAAACACATAAATGATGTAAGTACTTGAATTTGACTTCGTATCATATCAGCCTCCTGCAATCCCCCATAAAGCACAGCTCAGAATAAAAGAAGATTCCACCCAAAAAGATGGGCCTACAAGGAGTATTCTGATTTTAAAAAAAGCAGTGTCAGAAATTTTTGCCAATTTTTACGGTCCAGTCACAGGCTGGATGAGGAACTAGAACAAGTGTTATTTAAAGTGATTGTAAAGTCTCGTTTTTTTTCTCGTTAAAAATAACATGTTATACTTGCCTGCTCTGTGCAATGGTTTTGCACAAAGCAGCCCGGATCCTCCTCTTCTCGGCTCCCTCTTCGTTGCTCCTGGCCCTCCCTCCTGTTGAGTGCCCCTACAGCAAGCAGCTTGCTATGGGGGCGCCTGAGCCGAGCCACAGCTTCCTGTGTCCATTCAGACATGGAGCCGCAGCCCAGTCCCTTTCTCTCCTCATTGGCTGGCTGACTTTGATTGACAGCAGCGGGAGCCAATGGTGCCACACTACTACTGTCTCAGCCAATGAGGAGGGGTGTCCCAGGCGGCTGATACAATCCTACAACATTGCTGGATCTAGATGGGGCTGCTGCACACAGAAGACTTTTTATCTTAATGCATAGAATGCATTAAGATAAAGACCTTCTGACTTTACAATCACTTTAACTGTGGCATAATAAAAAAAAAAAAATCAGGTCTCCCGTCTGCTAGACAGAGCTGTGCTGTGTGGCAGAGCTCTGTAAATCTCAGGACTGGGTGGACAGGAATGCAAATGCTCTGGTGGGTAAATGGCTCCCATACATGTATTTCATTGGTTTATTTAGTAGTTTACCTGGAGCCCAGCTTTAATCATCTCACTCCGTCTTCTCTAATGACCCATGAGCACCTGTGTTATTGCAAGACTACCCAAAATCACACATGCCAATTTTGTGAGCAAAGTAAATTCAGGCAGTCAACTGCTGCGGTTGTATAAAACAGCCATAGATATACATTATAAAATATGATGCCTATAGACCAATTTAGAGTAGCAAAAAAATTGCAGCATGAGAAGCACCTTTTCCACTCGATTATAAGCCACCAGCATTAAATATTATTTTACGCAGCACCCTTGTAGGCATGTGATGCTTGACTGCAGCGGCATTGCTGTTGGAGGGGAAGTTAGAAGAACTTGGTTCCTCTATGGTTTCCTGGGTGTCTGGGGAAGCTGTTTGGATGCTGCCGCCCCATGTAACTCTGGGAGCCATATTGGGTCCCGTAGAGCCGATTTAAGGCCCTAGCTCCCAGGCTTGGTGCGCATTTCACGTGTGGGTAATGTAGGGACAGGTCCAGGGAGGGACAGTGGCTAATGGCAGGCAGAGGTTCCAGATGAGTAGGGAAAGGATAGAGATATGCCATCCTTCCTTGAAAGCTCCCAGACACAGAATAGCCAGGCCACATTCCGCCCCTCAAGACAGATACTGTCAGCACATTCCAAGACCTGCTCTTCTACACATCGTTGGTGCAGTCTATGAGTGCTCCCAGTCAGATGCCTTCCCTCGGGCTTGTTGTGAATTGTTGAACCTTAACGTTAATACAAATTCTGTTTTCTGCAACTGGACCCTGAGTGTTTACTGCCACGGCACCACCCTGCACCTCCCCACACCCTGTGTAGCTTCACAGAGGACAATTACAATACCTGAAGGAAGGGGAACACAAAACCAACTGTGAAGTTGGACAACCAGTTCAAAGTTCCTCCTACAATGTATGCTGCTGGACGATGCGATTGCATGAAGAGCTCTCCTGTCATTATAAAAGGTAGTCCAGCTGCAAAAATAAATTGAATTTCATTTTTTAAATCAGATCTGTGTCAAATAACTTTTGTTCTGCTAGAAAGAATATGCAAAGTATTGAGATAAAAACACAACCACATACATTGACTAAACAGTCAAAGTTTCAAGTCATCTATACTTGATTAAACTCAATTAATATATTGTACATTAATGTACTGGAGTGTTAAAAGGGTAGCTAAAACCCAAGAACAGAAATGTAATATTATTGCAACTTACTAGTCCTCAGAATTGGTGGCTGCAATAAAGCCAAAGTTTAGATACAGCTTCCCTGTGGAAGCTGGAAATCACGGCAGTAGATACTGCTACTGCAGTGATTGCCTAAGGTTTCTGGATGTCATTCAGATAACGCATCTCTTTGTTAATGCAATACATTCTCCAATTGGAAGAGGTGGAGAGCCAGGCTGGTGATTTCACAATCTCCACCACTTCCAATCTGAGAATGCTTTGCATCCATTAAGAAAGTCAGAGGCGATCACTGCAGTAGTGGCTGCCAGGTATGGCAAATGCATAGTTACATTGGTGTAAGATGGATCAATGTAACTATGCAGGTACCTCAACTTGAACGTTAATTTTCTTTCTTCAGGCTAAGATAATTTTCAGTAAGCACAAAAAAGTACCCATTGATCTTTCCAGAAATGCTGTGTCAGTGTTCCTTCCTGTGAATGGAACTTATATATGAAACAATGCCTCCTTTCTTCCAATCTACTTAAACTACTAATTTCCTGCCCCCATGTAATAGTGATTAAGAGGAAAAAATATGTTTGTAATTCTGCACTGGGGTGACAACCATGGCCTTATTCTGCAGATACAGTAAATTGAATAATTATAGCCACCTAGGGAAAAGTGCGTTATTTGCGGGATTACCAGGTGAAGATAAAGGAAAAAAGCCTGAAAAAAAAACAACTTATGCAGCCATCACATCTAGAGACTGATGAATTGAAATACCGTATATACTCGAGTATAAGCCAACCCGAATATAAGCCGAGGCACCTAATTTTACCACAAAAAACTGGGAAAACTTATCGACTCGAGTATAAGCCTAGGGTGTCCATCTGCATGCCTCACTGTGCCTCTCTTTGCCTCACTGTGTCCATGTGCATGCCTCACTGTGCCCCCATGCCTCACCGTGTCCATGACTAGACTGACGTTTAACATGGGAGTCTATGGAAGGAGTGCCCTTCTTTGAAAAAAAATAAAAAAATCGGTGCTCCCCGGACATAGGTCCCCCAGACAACAAACTTTGCACACTTGTAGAAGAGAAAATGCGGCTACATGTGTGCTGAGTTTCGGGTCCAGGGGGACCTACGACCGGCCAGTACTGGGTCCCCAAATTCACCAGTGAAAATTACTGTTTAACATGGGAGTCTATGGAAGGGGTGCTTGGTTTGAAAAATTGGTGCTCCCCGGCCGTAGGTCCCCCGGACAACAACCTTTGCACACTTGTAGAGGAAGAGTGGGGCTACATGTGTGCCAAGTTTTGGGTCCAGGGGACCTACGGCCGGCCGGTACTGGGTCCCCAAAGTCCGGGAGATCAGGCGCAAAAAGGGGACTCGAGTATTTTCAGCACCAAAAAAATGTGCTGAAAAACTCGGCTTATACTCGAGTATATACGGTATATGACATTTTTGTTTTTTGGATTTAGATATGCATCAATTTCTTACATCCTTGTTTTATCTCTGTAGTCTGAACCCCTGCCATGGCTTTTATGGGGAGCCCATACTCCATGCTTATTTTTCATGAAAAAATTGTGACAGGAAATGCTAGACCATATTTAAACCCCAAGGTGGACAAAAACAGTTTGAAACTATGGCAGGAATCTCTTACTTGAGTAAATTAAACATAATCCAATCCACCAGGTTCTATTTTTTAGCTAAAATGCCACTTTTGGAATGCTTATTTAATATTAAAAGGACGGGACAGGGTTTTCATACAAAATGTAAGGGTTACAAAGACCATTTAAGATCTTAATGACAATGTCCAGTGTAAAGCAGATTCTCTTGATGTTTGTGCTTCCTCTGCTGGGCAGGTTACAGCGATACCCTCTATTACCATTACCAAATGGACATATTAAAGTCAAACTATTTCTTAAATTTTTGGCTACACTTTATTGCTGTTTGTGTTCCCGGTGGGGAGAATCATTTACTATTTGCACACATTGTATATCCTAGTACAATCCCCTACTATTCACACGTTCTGTTTTACTATCTATCTTTTTCAGATGTCTTTAGAAGAGGAGATATATACATACATACATACATACATACATACATACACACACACAGTGGGTAGAACAAGTATTTGACACACTGACGATTTTGCAGGTTTTCCTACTTACAAAGCATGTAGAGGTCTGTAATTTTTATCATAGGTACTCAACTGTGAGAGAGAATCTAAAACAATCCAAAAAAATCACATTGTATGATTTTTAAGTAATTATTTTTCATTTTATTGCATGACATAAGTATTTGATACATCAGAAAAGCAGAACTTAATATTTGGTACAGAAGCCTTTGTTTGCAATTACAGAGATCATACGTTTCCTGTAGTTCTTAACCAGGTTTGCACACACTGCAGCAGGGATTTTGGCCCAGTCCTCCATACAGAGCTTCTCCAGACCCTTCAGGTTTCGGTGCCGTCGCTGGGCAATACGGACTTTCAGGTCCCTCCAGAGATTTTCTATTGGGTTCAGGTCTGGAGACTGGCTAGGCCACTCCAGGACCTTGAGATGCTTCTTACGGAGCCACTCCTTAGTTGCCCTGGCTGTGTGTTTTGGGTCGTTGTCATGCTGGAAGACCCAACCACGACCCATCTTCAATGCTCTTACTGAGGGAAGGAGGTTGTTGGCCAAGATCTCGCGATACATGGCCCCATCCATCCTCCCCTCAATACGGTACAGTCGTCCTATCCCCTTTTCAGAAAAGCATCCCCAAAGAATGAGGTTTCCACCTCCATGCTTCATGGTTGGGATGGTGTTCTTGAGGTTGTACTCATCCTTCTTCATCCAAACATGGCGAGTGGAGTTTAAACCAAAAAGCTCTATTTTTGTCTCATCAGACCACATGACCTTCTCCTATTCCTCCTCTGGATCATCCAGATGGTCATTGGCAAACTTCAGACAGGCCTGGACATGCGCTGGCTTGAGCAGGGGGACCTCGCGTGTGCTGCAGGATTTTAATTCAGTAGTGCGTTACCAATGGTTTTCGTTGAGACTGTGGTCCAAGCTCTCTTCAGGTCATTGAACAGGTACTGCCGTGTAGTTCTGGGCTGATCCCTCATGTTCCTCATGATCATTGATGCCCCACGAGGTGAGATCTTGTATGGAGCCCCAGACCGAGGGAGATTGACCGTCATCTTGAACTTCTTCCATTTTCTAATACTTGCGCCAAAAGTTGTTGCCTTCTCACCAAGCTGCTTGCCTATTGTCCTGTAGCCCATTCCAGCTGTCAGGTCACCTGAGCCACCAGATGACAGATGCACACCGTAGGTCAGGAGTGCGCCACAAGGTAGTGAACCCTATAGCTGACTGCTGCGGATGGAGCACTGGGTGGTTAAGGAAGGCCGATCCACTGGAGCACAACAGGGATACCACAGGGAGCTAGAGCCCAAGATTCCCCAGGGCGCGGAGTCCAAGATCCAGCAGGTGTTCACCAGAGCCTCTAGTGGCGAGGATAGCCTAAGCTGCAGCTGGATCCAGGTCGCGGCCCCCAGAGTCCCCTAGCTCACGCTCCGTAGGGTATAGAGGATAAAAGGGGAAGCAGCAGCTCAGGATACAAGAGATAGTGAGGAGCTAAGCCAAGGTCATGGCGACAAGCATAAACAAAGGACAAGCCAAAGGTCAAGGTCACAAGCAGACAGGGATAGTCGAGAATAAGCCAATATCGTTAACACAGAGACAGACGTAGCACACGGCAAGCAGGAAGCCAAACACACAATACTTAACAAAACAACGTTGATCAGCATGGCTGGCTTGCAGTGCACAGGTTAATATAGTGTTCCCTGATAGGGCCTGGGGTGGAGCCAAGCTTAGAGGAGAGTTTATTTAAGCAGCCAGGTGACAGTGGCTGGCCTCTGAATCTGAGCACATGGAGAGGTAAGCGGAGAGAAACATTACTGCATAACCATAACACCAGCCTTGTGCAGGTCTACAATTTTATCCCCGATGTCCTTACACAGCTCTCTGGTCTTGGCCATTGTGGAGAGGTTGGAGTCTGTTTGAGTGTGTGGACAGGTGTCTTTTATATACAGGTAACAAATTCAAACAGGTGCAGTTAATACAGGTAATGAGTGGAGAATAGGAGGGCTTCTTAAAGAAAAAATAACAGGTCTGTGAGCCAGAATTCTTACTGGTTGGTAGGTGATCAAATACTTATGTGTAGCGCCCCTTTACTTTCAGGGGAGCTAGGTACCTAAATTTAGGGGTTGATCTGGGTTAGTAGCCAGACCCAGATGGCTTCAATTGTTAGGTTTTGTTCTTCTGCTTTTGCCAAGTGGTGTTGCTGGTGTACAGTTCCCTGTGGCCTGTGGGTGGCGCTGCCATAACAGGTCAGGGTTGAACCGCTGGTGACATTGCGGTACCTTTGGATGTCCTCTCAAGGCAGCTGTATGGGGGGCGTGGTCGGCCCGATGTGCATGCTGGGAGAGGATACATAAGGGGCAGACGCCATGTTAGGAGAGGACTGGGGGAGAAGGAGGGGTACTGAGGTGCAGTACCGCCTGCGTCTCGCGGCCCTCCAGGCCATGGGAGTGCGCAGGGGAGGATCGGTCTCAGGCACCTTTAGCCTGGGGCTGCAACTCTTCATGTAGGCCCAGCACCTTTAGCTGGCCTACCATCTAAAAGAGGAATTCCAGGGCACTCGAGGGTGACCCATTCTGGAGAGGGAGCCAGGGTTACCGGTGAAGGAAGTCACCACCTCGGATGAGGCCTGGTCATCTACAGAGGGATTCCTCAAGTCCGCCACAGGCATTGTAGAGGGCTTCAACTTGTAGCATAAGGACCTAGGTGCAAGTGCTGGGAAGTTTGGAACTAGGCAAATGGGTTCCGATTGTATCCCTAGGACAGTAAAGTAAAGTTCGTGCATTACTCCGGCTGTTAGGACCGTGAGAGGGGACTATCCGGGTGAGCAGAGTCCACTTGGGATGGAGTGGCGATATTAAGTGCCTGAAACTACCTCCCTGTTATTCTATACCTTCAACTTCCCTGTCTAGTTTCAAGCATAAAGAAAATAAACCTTCAGCTATTGAGGTTTAAACTTTGTCTGGACATTGGCCTTATTGATACACAAGCAACAGACTTTAACCTACACTCTAGCGCATGGATATGCAATTAGCAGACCTCCAGCTGTTGCAAAACTACAAGTCCCATCATGCCTCTGCCTCTGGGTGTCATGCTTGCTGCTGTCAGAGTCTCGCTATGCCTCATGGGACTTGTAGTTTGGAAACAGCTGGAGGTCCGCTAATTGCATATCCCTGCTCTAGGGAAAGGAACCAGCCAAGGAGAGGTAACTCGCTGCGGAACCCAACAATTGTGAACACCGTTTAACCTCTTCAACCAGGAGGGTGTGGGCATATAGCACAGTGTGCCTTGTCTTACAAGTGAGCCAAGTGAGAAAAAAGGTCCGTGTGCTACATATGTCATGCAATAAAATGCAAATTAATTATTTAAATATCATTCAATGTGATTTTCGGGATTTGTTTTAGATTCCGTCTCTCAGTTGAAGAGTACCTATGATACAAATTACAGACCTCTACATGCTTTGTAAGTAGGAAAACCTGCAAAATCATCAGTGTATCAAATACTTGTTCTCCCCACTGTGTGTAAATATATATATATATCCATCCCTTCTCCCCCGGTATGCCACACGATTTGTTAATGGGATCTACTGGTTTCGTTACTTTGGGTCTGCAGCAAAATACCTCCCACGAGTGGATCCTTTAGCTCTGTTGTCTAGGCACACCGACGACTCCTTGGAATAAGGCCAATGTCCACACTTGAGTAAAACCTAATCAGCAAGGCTTTATTCTTTTTCTGCACTTCGAGTTAAACTTGAAGAAAAGAGTAGAAGAGTTGAAAGATGTGGGGAAAGGTTCAGGCACGCAACACTTAAGTCCAATATCTACACTCGTTGCCACTCAAGCCTGAGTGGGTATTCCTCACCCGGATAGTCCCTATGAGGGCAGTCCTAGCACCCGGGATGGAGCACAGAAGTCAGAGATGATTCCCCTTTAGGTAGGCCTCCAGACCTCTCCCCGAGACAGCAGTACCATCGCCATCTCCGCCGGGATTGTTCTTCCCCTGGAACTCCTTTCCTAAAGATGGGCCCCCTACAAACGGGCAGCCTGGAAATCTTCTCTGAAGCGGAGGCCCTAGTCAGCGGAGCTGGGCCTACAATGCAGCAACAGGTCCTCGGGCTGAAGGTGCCCAAGGCCTACGCACTCTAGCGCACCATGGGGGCCACGAGGGAAACTCACTGGACCAGGGGTCCCCCTGGAATCGCCTCATGCAAAAAAGGAGTCTGCCCCCTTTGTACCCTCTCTCAGCATGTACAGCGAGTAGACCACACCCACTGCCGAGAGAGAACACCCAAGGTGCTGCGATACCCCCGTAATCCAGCCCATGCCGGCGGTGACAGCGCCACCTGCAGGCAAAGGAGAATAACACTGCCGGGCAGTATCACACCCCAAGCAGAACAAAAACGAACACAATTGGTCTGAGCCCAATTACACATAGCGCCCCCAAACATTGGGGGGGGGGGGCGCCACACACACACACACATATATATATATATATATATATATATATATATATATATATATATATTAATTTGTTTTTTTTTTTTTGTTAAACACACACACACATACAGTGGGGAAAATTATTTGATCCCCTGAAGATTTTGTACGTTTGTCCACTTACAACGAAATGAAGGGTCTATACTTTTTAGCACATGGGTATATTTCAAATTTTAGTGAAAGTAAAATCAACTAAAAAGCCAGAAGAAACACATGATAAAAATGTTATAAATGAAGTTGCAGTTCAGTGAGTAAAATAAGTATTTGAGCCCCAAGCAAAACATGACTTCGTAATTGGGTGGAGAAAACCTTGTTGGCAAGCACAGAGGTAAAACGTTTCTTTTAGTTGGTGACCAGGTTTGCACACATCTCAGGAAGGATTTTGATCCACCTCTTTACAGATCTTCCCTAAATCCGTATGGCTTTTTTGCTGTTGCTTGGCAACTCGAAGTTTGAGCTCCCTCTGAAAGGTCTGGAGACTGGCTGGGCCACTTCATGAGCTCAAAAGGGGTTGTAAAGGTTTATTTTTTATTTTCTAAATGGGTTCCTTTGAGCTAGTGCATTGTTGGTTCACTTACCTTTTCCTTCGATTTCCCTTTTAAATGTTTTTTTTTCTTTGTCTGAATTTCTCACTTCCTGTTCCTCCTCAGTAAGCTTTCTCCCCATCATCCGAGCCGTTCTGGCTGGGGGTTAGTCAACGTGCTCGCCCCCTCGCTTGGTACTACATCCCTGCGTGGAGACGCTGCGAACGGATGATGGGGAGAAAGCTTACTGAGGAACAGGAAGTGAGAAATTCAGACAAAGAAAAAAAACATTTAAAAGGGAAATCGAAGGAAAAGGTAAGTGAACCAACAATGCACTAGCTTAAAAGGAACCCATTTAGAAAATAAAAAACAAACCTTTACAACCCCTTTAATGTGCTTCTTCCTGAGCCACTCCTTTGTTGCCTTGGCGGTATGTTTTGGATCTTTCACATGCTGGAAGACCCATCCACGACCCATCTTCGGTGTTCTGGCCGAGGGAAGAAGGTCCTCATCCAAGATTTTACATTACATGGCCCCGTCCAATGGCCCCTCAATGTGGCAAAGTTTGCCTGTACCATTAGCAGAGAAACAGCCCCAAAGCATAATATTTCCACCTCCCTGCTTGACTGTTGGGATGGTGTTTTCAGGGTCATAGTCAGAATTTTTCTTCTTCCAAACATGACGAGTTGAGTTAATGCCAAAGAGCTCAATTTTGGTCTCATCTGACCACAACACTTTCTCCCAATCCTTCATTTAGATGTTCATTGGCAAACTTCAGCTAAGCCTGTACATGTGCCTTCTTGAGGGGGACCTTGTGGGCGCTGCAGAATTTCAATCCATGGTGGCGTATTGTGTTACCAATGGTTTCAGGACTGTGGTCCCAACTGCTTTGAGATCATTCACAAGCTCCTCCCATGTAGTTCTGGGCTAATCCCTCACTTTTCTCACGATCACCCTTGCTCCATGATGGTTATTTTGTATTTTTTCCATTTGCGAATGATCGCTCCAACAGTTGTCTCCTTCTCACCAAGCTTTTTGCTGATGGTCTTGTAGCCCATTCCAGACTTGTGCAGGTCTACAATCTTGTCCCTGATGTCCTTTGACAGCTCTTTGGTCTTGCCCATGATCGTGAGGTTTGAATGGAAGAAAGATTCTGTGGACAGGTGTCTTTAATACACACAAGTTGTTGTTAACCTGCTTAAATTGATTGGCTACAGTATGTACTCGTGTGGTACAGAGATTATTCCTGTCTGTGAGATACAGAAATATTGTTGGCTGGTAGTGGATCAAACCCTATTTTTACTCACTGAACTGCAACTCAATTAATAACATTTGTATCATGTGTTTTACCGGTTGAAATTCTGTCTCTACCATTTAAAACACCTGTGATAAAAACTTACAGACCCTTAATTTCTTTGTAATGCCCAAACGTACAAAATCTGCAGGGGAATCACAATTATTTTTCCACGCTGTATTTATATAGTTTCACAGGTGACGTAGACAGCACACAATATACTTCCTAGTGCAAGCAATCAAGCCTTCCCAAAGGCCATGTATCAAGAAGAATCCAGGGATTGCTGCACTTAAAAATGTATTGTAGAAAGTTCACATGTAATAAATTATATATCGTTCCAAATACAACAGTTTCGGGCTATATAGCTTACGCCCTTCAAGTAGGAACAAGATATACAATGGCAATATTCTTACATCCTTTTTATATTGTTACATTTCACACCAGGAATCAATTAGACATCGATTTAACAATTAAATCAATACAAATTGTCAGAATTACTTCATCCTAAATCCCAAAGAGAAGGTTTAGCGAGATGCAGTCACCCTCCAAATTACACAGAAAACGTTCCTTTAACCTAATATCAGGATATAAATATATACACAAATGAATCAATAAAAAAAAAGAAGAAGATCTATTATTATTTTTGTTGATTAATTTGTAGATATATTTATATCCGGATATTAGGTTGAAGGAAAAAACAATTCTGTGTAATTTGGAGGGTGAATGTATCTCGCTAAACCTTCTCTCTGGGATTCAGGCTGGGTTCACACTGGTCCGACAAACGCTCCGACATTGGGAGCTCATGTCACATGACGTGTGAAAATCATTGTTTCCCTATGAGAGCCATCTTAACTGGTCCGACACAAGTCGGTCCGACTTTGAAAATGCTCCCTGTACTACTTTGGTCCGACTTTGTTCCGACTTCAGCCCATTGAATATCATTGAAGTCGGATCAAAGTAGGATCCTTGTCCTAACCATCCGACATTTGACATCCGACATGGTGATTACAGCAGCAGTAAAAGGAATTTATCTCACCCTGGGATTGTTTTGATTGGTCAAAGGACAAGTCAGATTAGCACAAAGTCGGATCAAAGTAGTATCCTGTTCATGAATGTTGGATGGATGTCGGACCGATGTAGGATCAATGTAGGACTGATGTCGCAGAGCAAAGTAGGATGAAAGTTGTATGACTGTCGTGTTGTACCAGTGTGAACCCAGCCTTAGGATTAAGTAATTCTGACAATTTGTATTGATTAATTGTTAAAATCGATATTGAATTGATTTCTGGTGTGAAATATAACAATATAAAAAGTTTGCAAGAATATTGCCATTGTATATCTTGGTTTCTACTTGAAGAAGGGCGTAAGATATATAGCCCGAAACTTGGAACGATATATAAAATGTATTGTAAACTTTCTACAATACATTTTTAAAGGGTAGCAATCCCTGGATAGAGATACACACACACATACACAGACACACAGAGTATAAGCAATTTGAATAGTATACATATATAAAACAACCGATGGATAAATGAGGAGTAAAAGATTGCAAAACCAATGATTTGACACTCAGTAAATATGTCCCAGTCTTCTGGGTTTAAAAGTTTATATCGAATTCCTATGGTAGGGTACTAATTAGTCTGCTGCATGCTTATAAATACAGAGCAGAGTTTGTACTGGCCAGGAGATGGCAGACACCCTCAATTTATAGTGTACTATAGAAATGGAAACCCAGGCAAGTTAAAACACTATTCAAGTACAAAATTTGTTTTACTTGAATAATATATACACACACACAAATATATATACAGTGTCATGCGAAAAATGGAAACTGAAAATTTTCAACATAATTAAAACAGGCAAATTTTAGATCTTTATTCAAACATTCTATAAAGATAAAAAGGGATACACTTGAATTAAAACCACAAGAAAAAGAAAAAAAAATTGATTTTTTCGTCATACTTACCTGTAAAATCCTTTTCTTCGAGTACATCATGGGGCACAGACTTAGGCTAATATTCATTACCTACTGGGTTATACTTCATCTCCAGGTGAACGGACACTGGTAGACCAAAGGTCTTTAGACAGGAAGTGATCCCCTATATAACCCCTCCCATACTGGAAGTACTTCAGTTTTGTAGCAAGCACTGAATCCTCAAAAAAAAAAAAAAAAGGAGGGGAGGGATCTCAATGTCGCATTATGTACTCAAAGAAAGGGATTTTACAGGTAAGTATGACAAAAAAATCCTATTTTCTTTTTCATACATCATGGGACACAGAGTTAGGCTAATATTCATTACCTACTGGGACGTCCCAGAGCAATAGCCTTGAGGGGAGGGAGACATCCTGCCAAACAATAGCCATCAGACCTTATACGGCAACCCGCAGTACAGTGTGGCCAAAAGCCGAATCCTTGGCTGCTCGAACATCCACTTGATAAAATATTGTGAATGTGTGCACTGAAGACCAGGTAGCAGCCTTACAAACCTGAGCCACAGATACCTGATGGCGAAAAGTCCAGGAGGTTCCTACACCCCTGGTAGAATGAGCTCTCACCTTAAAAAAGGGAGGAGCCTTATGTTTCAGACCATAGGTCTAAAATGACCAATTGGCGGACACAATTGGCAATGGAAGCTTTGAAAGCTGCTTGCCCCCTCTTGGGTCCTTTTGGTAAACCAAAAAAGGAGTCTGATCTTCGAATCTCCGCAGATCTAGACAAATAAACATTAACTGCCCGGACATCGTCCAAAGAACACAGTTCTCTCTTCCACCGAACGAGGCTGAGAGAAAAAAGAAGGCAAAAATAATGTCCCGATTTAAATGAAAGGCCGACACCACTTTTGGCAAAAGGGATGGAACAGGTCGTAACGTGACCCTGTCATGGTGAAAGATCAAGTATGGTTCCCTGCACAAAAGGCCCCTGTCGGAGGTGATGGCTATCACCTCCGACACTCGGCCGAGGTGATAGCCATCAGGAAGGCTAGCTTGCGTGACAGCAAGTCTAATGGAATTTCCTTGAAAGGCTCAAAAATGGTTGTTTCTGTAACACAGACAGCACCATGTTCAAGTTCCATGGACACATAGGTGACCTAATGGAGGGAAACAAATGAGTTGCCCCCTGCATAAACATTCGGACCAGCGAATAGAAGGCCTTTGGAAGAATACTGACAGGGCCGAAATCTGAGTGAGTCGAGCTAAACTAGTAGTTATCATAGAGTCTAAAATGCGTCGAGTCACTCCGATCATGCATTCCCATGCTCCACCCATGTGAGAGGAATGAGCAGAGTTGAATATCCACATGCAGCCCTGATCACGCAGATACTTGTGGATGCTGTTATCTTCAATGTCTATTTGTAATTCCTTACATGCTCCAATGAAATTGGTTCCACGGTCGGAACGTATTTGTTTGACTGGTCCCCTGTTTGCAAAGAATCTTCTGAGGGCGTTTATAAAACTGTATGGCCTGTGTACTCATACAGGTGAAAAGCACCGCCCATCGTTTGCAGCCAGCTTGCCCATCCCTCGTTTTATGCAAGATGATCATCCATGGTCCAAAAACATAAAGTCCTATGTGAGTAAATGGGGGTTCTGTGCCAAGTCTGTCTGGTGGCAAGTTCGTTATCCTTTGCTTTTTTCCCCCTCAACATGCGGCACCTAACACACTTGTGGAGAATTCTGGCTACGCACCTCTTGGTGCCAATGATCCATATTCCCGATCCTCTAATACAGTGGTCATCAACCCTGCCCACTAACAGGCCAGGTTTTATGTATTACCTTGGGGAGATGCAGACTAGAATACTGCAATCACTGAGCAGAAAATGATATCACCTGTGATGTATTTCAGTTATCTTGCAAACCTGGCCTGTTAGTGGGCCCTGAGGACAGGGTTGATGACCACTGCTCTAATAGCTCCTTCAGTAAAGTGTCGTCCCCGATGCATGACTTGTTCGTGATAGATTCCCGAATTAAGAGTAGCAATGTGATGTTGACCTGGAATAAGAAGGGGATTTCTTTCTTATCGGAATAAATTAGACTTACTAAGCCGACCCCCTATTCTCACGAGGCTGTCTTTGTCGATGATCGGATTTAACTTCCAAAGAGGGCTTTTTTTTTTTTAGACATGCTTCTCTCTTCGTAGATGCAACGGATCTCTTCTGCATACGTTTCTCTATGAACGTGATTGAGCACAGTTTTTTGCTTTCTTGACTTTCTCTACAGTGTGTAGTTTTTGGCAGATATGCCAACTGTGGTAGTTGGTTGTTTTCTCACCAAGCGTTTGGCGGAAGGAGATGGGTGTGTGTCTAAGGTGTGCTATTGCTCGCATGAGAGCCATCCACCTTGAGAAGTGATGAAACTGATGAGAACCAAATACAATTCCGAGCTGTACATTGGCAAGTAAGACAGATACTTGGGGCCTTACTTCAAGGTCTCTTTCGGGATATACGAGTTTAAAGTCATTAATTAGGGTTGATGGTATACCATCTACCTGGGTTAGGAATGTTGGTCCTGTGAGCCACGACGCATCCTGTAGATGTGCTGCAGGCACCGATCTGGTCGCAATATCTGCAGGGTTCTGGTCTGTGGGCACGTAGTGCCATTGTTTTGATTGGATAGACTTCCTGATCCTTTCCACCCAATTTGCCACATATACATAGAATCTTTCTTCGTATTGCATATGTAACCAAACACCACTGTACTGTCTGTAGAACCTGATAGCATCTAAATTTACAGTCTATTTCATTTTCAAATGAGTTCCTCCAACTCTACTGCCAATACTGCACCATAGAACTCAAGTCTGGGTATGGTATGGTTGGGTTGTGGTGCCAGTTTAGCCAAATCTGCATTAAATCAAGATCTAAGATTTTCCTTTTCAAACATGTTAAAAAAGTCAACAATTTACATGGGGCTTACTTTCCTTGTTACATGACTGTAAAATACATGAAAGGACGCCACTTTGTTATAATGCAGAGGAGGTGTGAATCAACCATCCACATAGACAGAATGTATATTAATTTTCTATGTATTTTCCTAATTACGGTCAGGCTTAGATTAAAATGCAACTAAAAGGCAAAACTTGGAGTGGAGCAGAGAGGGATTAGAACACCTATCAGGTTTTTATTGCTGTCTGTGCCACCATTAAGGAGATCCCCCCATCTTTATATTTGTCTTGGTGACAGCTATTCTCGATAGTGAAAGCAAGTCCCAAATTTTGGTTTGTCACCAAAACAGGGCTAGATGGAAAAATCTGTGGACACTGGTTCTAGTGACAACCAAGGATTCCCCTTACTTTGGATTGATTTCCTATAATTTCTGGTTTTGACATTGGGACAAGAAGTGAAGGGAAATCTTCTCAATGGGACATAGATAAAAAGACATAGAAAAATAACCAACAGGGGATTATAACCCACCTTACTCTAGCCAAAATGAAAGAAAATAAGTAAAGTTTCTCCTTTACATATTATTTTTGTCAGTAAATATAAAAGCTTGCGTATTATCATTTTGCATTCAACTTTAGAACAAGCACGTAGAGCTGTGCTTTTCCATATTTAGCATTGTATCTTTGCTTACACAAGGCTGAAAGAAACTGGCTATTTTAAAGGTTTAATGAGTCTGTAGAGCAGTGACTTTGAGAATCCTTTAGATTTAGATTAAATGTTTATTTGTAAAATTAAGAATGTATTCTTATTTTAAAAAAAAAAATAAAAAAAAAAAAGAAGAAGGAGATACAGAGATGGCATAATCCTCAAAAACAAAATCTAAACTATAACTGCCCCAAAATGAATGGATGGGAAGTAGGCAAAATCTATGGTCTCTCAAACTGTAGAATTTTTTCCTTTTTTTTTTTTTCCAGAAAAAAAAAACAAAGTTTATTGATTCAAGTTTGACACTTGCAGTCCAAAGTACCAGAATCACTTCAAATACAGTCAACATGGCCGTACTACTTACAATACAAGCAATGAATTTTAAACACAATTGTCACCATCCTGAGTATTCATACTGCCATGAGCGGCCACCGCACCTCCCCCAAGACACTGTTTGTGCCCGGACAATCTGCCCATTATACTCCCGTGCCTACGCACTTAAGTAGCATATCAACCCACATTTAGTCTCAAAAGTCTGTCCATAATTAGGTCGTCCGGAGCTAGCCCCGGTGTTCCCAACCACAGGTCCCATAATTTTTCAAACTTTCCAGAGCATCCCCTATGTTGGTATATAACCTTTTCCATTCTCAGTGCGTTACCAAGTGCATTAATCCATTCCTTGACTGTGGGGGGAGATTCAGACTTCCAATGTTGCATAATCATTTTGCGGGCCATGAAAAGGGCCCTAGTGAGGGCTTCCCTAATATGGGGTTCCCATTCCAGCTCATCTAGCAGATTCAGAAGACATTGTTTCGGATCTAATGGGACTGACACCTGGAATACTGTGTTCAGCGTGTCTATCACCCCCTTCCAATAGGTATGCAACTTGGGGCAGCGCCAGAGCATGTGTATCAGGTCCCCATGGTCTCTTTTACATCTCGTACAGGTCGGTGCGGGCAGCAGTCCCATACCATATAGTCTGTGAGGCGTGTAGTATACTCTCAGGAGTGTATATAGTTGCGTCAGCCGCTGTGTCACATTGAGGGAGCATACGGTAACCGACTGCAGGGCCTCCTCCCACTGATCCTCATCCAAGGGTCCTACATCCGTTTCCCATTTCCCTTTAACAGTCAGGGGGTGTTTTGTGAGAAATTTACAAAGCAGCGATCCGTAGCTCTGGGAAATGAAGCCCTTAGACGTCTCTGCACCCCTAAGCTGCAAGAGAAGTGGAGGGGAATCTACGTGCCACTCTGATACCCTTGACTGAGCTGTAAATGCATGCCGAAGCTGCAGATAGTAGAAAAGCATGTTCGCAGGCAAATGATATGCCTCCCTTAAAGTCTCAAAGGGCAGTAACTTGCCATTCCCAATAATTTGTGTCAGGTAGCAGACTCCATACCTCTTCCGAACTTTTTCCTTTTACTTCTATTATGACATCACCAGAGCTTGATTTACATCAGTAGGGCCTACAGATGGAAACCTTTTGTGCCCTCTCTACTGGTCTCACTTAAAAAGGAAATAACATCTCTAGTGCACCCATTATGAGCTATTGTTGCAGTAACCTTAAAGCCTAAATGTAGTTAAAAACAAACAAGGGACATTATTTACCATCGGTGTGATGTGTCCCTTGTGCTGTGGTCTCCTCATTTAGGTGAAAACTTCCTCCTCCCCTACCATAATGTTCTAGTGTAGCAGGGGTTGATACAACTGACTGAGCAGTGACAAGCACTCATCAAAAATGCCCAAATCATGCCCACCCTTTCTGCCCAGCTATCTATAGACGCCATAACTATAGCCTCTATGAATTAAACGTGAATAATGAAACAAGGACAGGCAAACAATTGAAAGGTAGCCCCCCCCCCCAATAGATCTGAACTACAGCGGCCCGCGGAATGTCAACCATTGTAAAAAGTTTTTGGTGTACCTTTCACATTCTTAAATGCTTTCACTTCCATATTTTTGCACTTTTATAAAATATAGAGTATTGAACATTTTCCACTAGAGGGAGTTTTGCATTCGAGTTGGCCCTTTTTCAACCATCCATGATAACTTCTAAAATTTAGTCCACACATAAAGTGCATCATCAGGCTTGCATTATGAGAAGAAACTAATACAAATCAGCCATAAGAATGCAAAGTAGGAAGTAGAGCCTGTCTATGTAATCAGTAGGCTGTCTAATGGGTGGGCCTGCTGGCTCACTCCCATGGCTCTGCTGTCTACACAACTATGTGCAGCACAGTTATTACAGGGGGTCCCCGGGTTACGAACCCGTTACGAACATTTCCGATATACAAAACAGGAGGAAAGTCCCTAAGTTGGCCGCGCATGCACAGACCGGCAATTAAGGACATTTCCGATGTTCTGTCGAATGCCGTTCTGCGCATGCGCGGCCAATTACGGACATTTCCCGAGGCTCCATCTGGCCGCACATGCGCAGAACAGCAGACGGTCTGCCCAAAATGGCAGAGGGTCCCCGCAGCGCCCGGTTCATAAGTAGGGATGAGCTCGGTGTTCGAGTCGAACATACGTTCGACTCGAACATCGGCTGTTCGATCGTTCGACGAAGATCGAAAGATTTGGGCCGTTCGCGCCAAATTCGAGTGACGCGAACGGCCCACAATGCACTACGCCATCGCAGTGTCATCCAGGTGCTGTGATTGGCCAAGCATGCACTGTGACCCCGCATGCTTGGCCAATCACAGCGCCGGCAGCGAGGAGAGCAATGATTGGCCACAGGCAGGATGCCTGTGGCCAATTATTGCTGAGGGTGTTTAGTACACGCCCCACACTATAAAAGGCCGCCAGCACGGTGGCCTAGTGTAGTGTGTTCCGGAGCAGGGAAAGAGAAACATAGGCAGGGACAGTGACATTTATTTTTTTCTTGCTTAACCTGGATTCCTTTAGTTTAGGGAAAGAGAAGGATAGGTAGGGAGAGTGTCAGTGTGTTTTACTGTGCGAATCCTTGTTTCTAGGGACAGGGAAGGACAGTGAGGGAATTCTCCTTGTGCTATAGTGTGCTTTAAAAAAACATTTTTTCTAGGGACAGAAAACTATAGGTAGGGAGAGTGTCAGTGTGTTTCACTGTGATAATCCTTGTTTCTAGGGACAAAGAAGGAAAGTGAGTGAAATTCTCCTTGTGCTATAGTGTGCTTTAAAAAAACATTTTTTCTAGGGACAGAAAACTATAGGTAGGGAGAGTGTCAGTGTCTTTTACTGTGCGAATCCTTGTTTCTAGGGACAGGGAAGGACAGTGAGGGAATTCTCCTTGTGCTATAGTGTGCTAAAGCATTCCTCATCAACCATCTTTGAAATCCTTGTTTTTTTGGACAGTCAGGGAAATTGTCGTTGTGCTATTCTGTGCAAAAGCAATCATCCTCAACCATATTTAGAAATCCTTAAGTAAAGGGACAGAGAAGGACACCTGAAGGTAGCCCTTATTGCTTTTTTCCCATCTCCCTGCAGGCCATCTATTAGAATGTCTGGAAGGCAAACAAGGAGAGGCAGACAGTCAGGAGGCAATAAAAGAGGGCAAGCAGGCTCTGTGTCTGGGGGCAACAGTGCTGGTCGTGGACGCGGTGCATTGTCATCAGCACATGGCCATGGGACACGCTTGTCCTTCTTTTCGGCAGCTGGACATGTTGAGCCACATCATGCCGAAGACTTGGTAGAGTGGATGACCAAGCCCTCCTCCTCCTCCTCCTCATCCTCTCTCACCCAGGCTCAGGGTACTGGAAAAGCAGCTGCCAAAGCGTCCTCTTCCCTGGTATCAATGTCAGACTCATCATCAGTCACTCCTTCCCTAGACCCACCATGTCCTCCTCCTGAGGAGTCCCCCGAACTGTTTGAGCACAGTGTTGGGTACATGCTCCAGGAGGATGCCCAGCGTTTCGAAGGGTCTGATGATGAAACCCAGCTAGAGGAAGGCAGTAGCGTGAGAGCAGACAGAGGGGATGCTCAAGAAGGACACCAATCTGGCAGTCATGTTCCAGCAGCTGCAGCATACTGCCAGATTGGCTCCAGTGATGAGGAGGGAGGTGATGATGAGGTCACTGACTCCACGTGGGTGCCTAATAGGAGAGAGGAGGAGGAGGAGGATGAGGAGGAGGCACATCTCCAACGAGGCAGGATGCCCTTTGGTGGCCAGCGTAAGGGCAGTACACCGACGGAATCACACCGCAGAGCTCCGCCTGTGCAGGGCGCTGCCTCTGCCCGTCATTCAAAAAGTTCTTTGGTGTGGGCCTTTTTTGAGGCTAGTGCATCAGATCGCACAGCTGCTGTTTGCAACATATGTCTCAAGCGTATATCGCGTGGCCAAAACATCAGCCGCTTGGGTACCACATGCCTGACCAGACATATGTTGACCTGCCATGCAGCTCGTTGGCAAGCCTACCTCAAAGACCCACACCAAAGAACAAAGCGGACCTCTCCTTGCACCGCATCAGCTGGGATCTCCAACCCCACTATAACTTCAGTCCTCTCTGAAACATGCACTGAGAGGAATGAAGGTGTAGAATTAGGTGTGTCACAGCCAAGTACTTGCGGCCACTCTGCTAGCAGTACACCGACGTCCGATTCTAGCAGGCAAATTTCCCTGCCCCAGCTGCTGGACCGTCGAAAGAAGTTCACTCCCAGCCATCCACATGCCCAGCGGTTGAATGCTAGCTTGGCTAAATTGCTAGCGCTTCAACTGCTGCCTTTTCAGTTGGTAGACTCGGCCCCCTTCCGTGAGTTTGTGCAATGTGCGGTTCCTCAGTGGCAGGTTCCCAAACGCCACTTTTTCTCACGGAAGGCTATTCCGGCTCTCTACCGGCATGTGGAAGGCAATGTCTTGGCCTCGCTGGACAGGGCGGTCAGCGGTAAGGTGCATATTACCGCTGACTCATGGTCCAGCAGGCATGGACAGGGATGTTATCTTTCTTTCACGGCCCATTGGGTCACTCTTTTGGCAGCTGGGAAGGATGCAGGACAAGGTGCAGTAGTGTTGGAGGTTGTTCCACCGCCACGCCTCCAAAATGCTACTACTGGTTGTGACACACCTCTCTCCTCCACCCCCTCCTCTTCCTCCATGGCCTCTTCCTGTGGTTTGTCCTCGGAACCAGCGGTGCTCCGTAGGCGTTCAAGGGGCTACGCAAGTACGCAGGCAAAAAGATGCCATGCCGTGCTTGCGCTGGTGTGTTTGGGGGACAGAAGCCACACTGGGGCAGAGGTCCTGTCTGCTCTGCAGGGCCAGGCCGAGAGGTGGTTGACGCCACGCCAGCTTAAGCCAGGAATGGTGGTTTGCGACAATGGCACCAACCTCCTCTCCGCCCTCCGACAGGGACAACTGACCCATGTGCCCTGTGTGGCTCACGTCCTTAACCTGGTGGTGCAGCGGTTCTTGGGCAGGTACCTGGGCTTACAGGATGTCCTGAGGCAGGCCAGGAAAGTCTGTGTGCATTTCCGCAGATCTTATAATGCCAGTGCTCACCTGGCTGAGCTGCAAAAGGAGTTGAACCTGCCCAAGAACCGCCTTATATGTGACATGCCCACCAGGTGGAACTCAACGTTGGCCATGCTGCAGCGGCTGCACACGCAGCAGAGGGCCATCAATGAGTACCTGTGCGACTACGGCACCAGGACAGGGTCAGGGGAGCTTGGTTTTTTTTCTCCACGCCAGTGGGGCATCATCAGGGATGCATGCACTGTCCTGGCACCATTTGAGGAGGCCACGAGGATGGTGAGCAGTGACAGTGCATGCATCAGTGACACTGTACCTCTTGTCCACCTGTTGGAGCACACGCTGCGTGGAATAATGGACAGGGCACTTGAGGCAGAACAGAGGCAGGAAGAGGAGGACTTCCTTGCCTCTCAAGGCCCCCTTTACCCAGACAGTGTTCCTTCTGTCCCACCCATCGCACAGGAAGAGGAGGAGGAGGAGGAGGAGGAGGAGGAGGAGGAGGATTGTGTCAGCATGGAGGTGGAGGCTGGCACTCAGCATCATCAGCAGCAGTCTTTTAGGGATGATTTACAGTCCCAAGAAACCAGTGGACTTGTACGTGGCTGGGAGGAGGTGGCTGCGGATCATGTCGTCCTTCGTGACCCAGAGGACTCCGGAGCGAATGCCTCAGCAAACCTACGCTGCATGGCCTCCCTGATCCTGTAAAGTCTGCGGAAGGATCCTCGTATTCTTCGGATCAAGGAGAGGGACCATTACTGGCTGGCCACTCTCCTTGATCCACGGTACAAGGGTAAGGTTGCGGACCTTATGTTACCGTCGCAGAGGGAGCAGAGGATGAGACAACTCCGGGAGGCCTTGCAGAAAGGTCTGTGCAACGCGTTCCCAGAGACTGGGAGGTTACAAACTCCTGGTCCTGGACAACGAGTTGCTGAGGCTTCGGCCAGTCAAAGGAGCGGTGGGGAAGGTGGCCGTCTGACCGATGCGTTCAGACAATTCTTTAGTCCGCAGCCCCAAAGTATGATCGGTTCCAGCAACCATCGCCAGCGTCTGATAAACATGGTGCAGGAATATCTAGGGGCAAGGTCAGACTTGGACACCTTCCCCACCAAAAATCCTCTGGCTTACTGGGTCTTGAGGATGGATCACTGGCCAGAGCTTGCACAGTATGCAATTGAGCTACTGGCCTGTCCTGCATCCAGCGTTCTTTCGGAACGCACATTCAGTGCTGCTGGAGGATTTGTCACGGATCACAGGGTGCGCCTGTCCACCGACTCGGTTGATCGACTGACTTTCATCAAGATGAACCAGTCTTGGATCACCACCAGCTACCACACACCTGATGCTGATATAACAGACTAATTGATTTTAACATGTCACATCCCTTCAAGACTGATGCTGATGCTGAGTGCCTGTGCTGTTATGTTGACTGGCTATCCTCCTCCTCCGAGTCCTCAATGATACGATTGATGATGATAGCTTGGAAGATCATTTTTGTTTATGGGTGCCGCCACCAGTGGCTAAGGCCCAATTTTTCAGCCCCTGTTTTACAGGGGCGTGTAATTACAATTTTTTTTGCAATAATTTGCCATAGGCTCATTGCTGTGCTCCAAGTACAGTATCTGTGAGGGGTTGGAGTGTTGTGGCACCAGTGCCTAAGGCCCAATTTTTCAGCCCCTGTTCAACAGGGGCATGCAATTACAATTCTTGATCTAATAATTCACAGCAGGGCCCATTGCTGCACCCACCAAGAGTAACTCTGAGGGCTTACAGTGTTGTGGCAACGCCACCACCACCACCACCACGAAAGGCCCAATTTTTCAGCCCCTGTTCAAAAGGGGCATGTAATTACAATTCTTGATCTAATAATTCACAGCAGGGCCCATTGCTGCACCCACCAAGAGTAACTCTGAGGGCTTACAGTGTTGTGGCAACACCACCACCACCACCACCACCACGAAAGGCCCAATTTTTCAGCCCCTGTTCAACAGGGGCATGCAATTACAGTTCTTGATCTAATAATTCACAGCAGGGCCCATTGCAGCACCCACCAAGAGTAACTCTGAGGGCTTACAGTGTTGTGGCAACGCCACCACCACCACCACCATCAAAGGCCCAATTTTTACTACCACTGTTCAACAATTATATGTAATTAAAATTCCTGATATAATAGTTGACAGCAGGGCGTTCCAGCACCAACCAAGAGTAACTGTGAGTGCTTACAGTGTTGTGCCAACACCAACAACTAAGGGGCCTATTTCTGCAGAGTATATACGGCAGGTCCCTACTTTCAAACATCCAACTTACAAACGACTCCTACTTGCAAACGCAAGAAGACAACAGGAAGTGAGAGGAAATCTACCACTAGGAAGGAAAATTCTCTCCTGTAAGAATAAATATGGGAGAAAGGTGTCTCCTCTGTACTGATGCTTTATCACCAATCCTTGTTTCAAGAAAAACACCACATTTCAAAAACACAGTTGTCATTGGGACGGAAAGTGAGGTGAAATGTTCTGAACAGGGGCACAGACAGCAAAACAAATGTTACAGGGGTGATAACCCTTACCTATGTTTTCCAAAAAGTTTAAAAATAGATTTTTGGGCTGGAGCTACACTTAAACAATGTACCTGTTCAAAATTACAAACACATTCTACATAAGAACAAACCTACAGTCCCTGTCTTGTATGCACCGCCTGTATACGGCTGTTCAGAGTATATAGGGCCTTTTTTATTTTGTGTGCGGTGTTCCCCTTAATATCCGTACAAGACCCAAAGGGGCTGGTAATGGGCTGGGGTAGGGGGGGGGTCATGGGGTAGCTATGCCATTTTTCTTAAAGATTTTCATCCATATTACCGGGACCAGATATTACATTAAAGCCGCAAGCAGTTTTAAATGGCTTTTCTTTCTCGTACATCACGGGACACAGAGCGGCATAGTCATTACTAATGGGTTATATAGATACCGTCAGGTGCTGGCACTGGCAACTTCCAAAACCGGAAGTACCCTCCCCTATATAAGCCCCTCCCATCCGGGAGCACCTCAGTTTTTTGCCAGTGTCTAAGGTGTTGGCCAAGAGAAGAAACATGTGTTTTTCACTGAGCTTGCGTACAGGTTCTTTTGGGCCTCAGTAAGCTATTCCGGATCCGACCAAAAAAGCTTCATAGCTAAACGGTTGGTACCCGGGCCTTGCAGAGAAGAGCAAGGTTTTGCCTGTAATGCTTCTCTTAGGAGAGCTGGACCCTGGGATCCAGAGCTCTGGTCATACCCACGACCAAGATGTTTTCTGTGCAGGGTGCTATACAGGTCCAGGGGAGTGGAATCCTTGGGAACCCGGTCCCTGAAGGTTTGATTACAATGCCTGCCGTGATAGGTGAAGTTTGGGCTTTTGTGGACCAAACAAAGTCCTGCGGCGGGGAACAGGTAAGTGGGGGCCCCCAGGAACTTGGTTCTATTGGGGGACCCCCAAGCCTAATTTGTCTTTCTGTCTGTTACCTAATGGTATTCCCGCAAAATTCTGTGCATGCCTGTAACTACTAAAAAAATGTAATAATTTTTAATGGTGGTCAAGAAAAAAAAAAAAAAATGTGTTTATATATATATTTAATATATTAGACTGCGGTACCTGTGTTTGTCCACTAGAGGCCGCTGTGGAATGTTTTCTTGTCATGTGGACTAGTTTCTTGTCAGCAGAGCAAAGTCCAGGCAGATGGTGAGTTCTCTTATAGGAAACTGCTTCCTCTGCCATGTTGCAGTGCTCGTCCATCCCCCGGCCTGCGGCAAAGAGGGGCCCTGGCTCCTGTCCCTTGTTTCCATTTTTGAAATTAGCGCCGAAGGCGCACGTGGCCGCGCGCGTGCACGTGCACGCACCTCTATATATAGAGGTGAGCCGGGAAAGGGGGCGGAGCCTGGGGGATGACGCTCTGTGCGCGCCGCAGCGCTTCTGCGCATGTGCGGGCGTCCCAGCAGTTTTAAAAACCACAATATTGTAGTAAGCTGGCTATGAAGTACAGAGACAGAGCTGGCAACATTTAAAAGGCATACAGCAAGCGGTTGATACAGGCATCCCCTAGAAAGGCACATTAGTAGACACCAACTGTTTCTTATAGCAGCATTTATGCTAGACTATTATCAGTAACTGGTGTATTACGGCTGGAATACCTCAGCTTTAGGCTTAGGAATATGCCGTCCAGAAGCTCCGGAACTGAATCTTCCAGGAAGCGAAGGGGGTCTCATCGGGCTCGGAGGATCTTGGGCATACTTCTGCTGCACCAGTCTCCCCTGAAGTTCAGAGGTAAGTGACCGTAGAGACCCCGCAGGGGTACTTGGTACTGTGGCTGTCCTCAGTTCACCTGCTCCTGTGTATGTAACAGAGGAGGTTTTTTCCTCAGCTCTGGGAGGATTAGAGAGAGATTGTCAGCATTGATCGCTGCCTCCCTGTCAGGGAAAGCACGCCCGATCTCCGTCTCCTCCTTCAGAGTGCCTGTTAGCAGAGCAACAGTCCCATACAGGGATCGACCTGCCTGAAGGGGATCAGGATGAGGTTGATTCTGTTATAGAGGAATCAACAGTGGGGGAACCTTTTCTCAGCATCTCAAGCTGAAAGATTATGGGTTCAGTCTCTGACTAACGTGGTCCGATCAGCATTTAAACATGCACCTTGCGGAACCATCAACCACTACTGTATCCTCGTTGGGGTCGCTAGAAGCCCCCAGACTGTCTGTTCTTTTCCACTTCACCCTTTACTGAAAGGGCTCATTTACCAGGATTGGGAACGTCCTGAGAAAATATTTATTCCCCCAAGAGATTTCCGATGGTCTATCCCATGGAGGATAAGTTCATCAAAAAAAAAAAAAAAAAAAATGGAAGGTCCCTACAGTGGACGCAGCCATCTCTTGTATGTATAAATCACTGACATGTCCAGTGGATAATGTCCAAATGTTCAAGAACCCAATAGATAAAAGATTGTATCACCAAGCAGATTTTCATAAGGACTCCAACCAGCAGTAGCAGCTATTGGGGTCTGCTGAAGCTCCCTGTAAAGAATGGCTGGTTAGCGTCCCATTTCATGGTGAACGCTTATTCAGGGAAAACCTGGACAAATATATCCAGAAAATTTCCAGCGGTAAAAATACGCTCTTGCCGGTTAAAAACAGAGTTAGAGGCCCTCTTTAAGAGGCCTGCTTCTCCAGTCCCTGGGGCATCGGCTGTGTAACAGTTCCGACGGCCTCCTCGGTCAAATCCCGGGGGTGAAAAACAGGGACAGTAGCAGGGTAATGAGAAACCCTGGGTCAGGGGAGGTACAAAACCTCCCCCAAAGTTAAATTCATTGAAGCCCCCACTCAGTCGGGTGGGGGGAGGGCTCCAGTTGTTCGCAAGAGACCTGGCGGGACACGATCAAGACAGATAGGTGCTCTCCGCAGTAGGTTTGGGATACAGTTTGGAGTTAAAAGACTCTCCTCCTTCCCATTTTTGAGGTCAAACGTGCCAAGGGATCCCCGGAAGAGAGAGTCCCTCCTGTTGGCACTAGAACAACTATTGCTCCAAGGAGTAATTATGGAGGTTCCCCTGGAAGAATGAGGGTTCGGGTTTTACTCAAACCTCTTTACAGTCCCGAAGCAAACGCGGACGGGAGGCCCATATTAATTCTAAAAGGGCTATACAAATTCCTGTATATCAGGACTTTCCGATGGAGTCGATCCGATCGGTGGCCACTGCCCTACAAGGGGAGGATTGGTTAGCCGCGATCGACATCAAAGATGCTTATTGCGCATTCCCATCTTTCCAGTCCACCAAAAATTTCTACGCTTTGCAGTAGAAGGGCGCCATTTTCAGTTCAGAGCCTTACCCTTCGGTTTGACCACAGCACCGCGAGTGTTTACAAAAATTCTGGCCCTTTATTGGCCAATCTAAGAACACAAGGTGTAATGATAATGGCATATCTGGATGACTTGTTGCTGATAGACCACTCAGTGAAAAAACTAGACGTGGTCGTTCACAAGACAATCAAGTATCTGGAATCTCACGGTTGGATTATCAACCGAGACAAGTCAGCCCTAAAAACCAGTCAAAAGTCTGGAATACTTGGGGCTAAGGTTGGATTCAGGCCAGAGAAAAATATTCTTGCCTCGAGGAAAGGTGTTGTCTTTGAAAGATTTGATCCACTTAGTGGGTACAAAAAAGACAGCCGTCCATACGCCTGTATATGAGGCTGCTGGGAAAAATGGTGGCATCATTCGAAGCAGTACCCTACGGTCAATTCCATTCAAGGAATTTGCAAGGGGCCATACTGTCAGCCTGGAACAAAAAAGTTCAGGCCCTAGACTTACAATGTCCTTGTCCCCTTCCGTTCGCAAGAGCCTCCGTTGGTGGTTGGTTCCCCAGAATTTGGAAAAAAGGAAATCCTTCAGTCCGATTTCTTGGAAGGTGGTCACTACAGATGCCAGCCTTATAGGCTGGAGAGCAGTACTGGAGCAATAGTCTCTCCAGGGCAGATGGTCGGATGCAGAAAGGCCCTGCCCATCAATCTCTTAGAGATACGAGCAGCCCGGTATGCCCTAGTAGCATGGACATCCAAACTCCAAGGGTCCCCTGTCAGAATTCAATCAGACAATGCCACAGCAGTGGCATATATCAATCATCAGGGGGGCACCAGGAGTCGTGCAGCCCAGAGGGAAGTAAATTACATCCTGAAATGGGCAGAAAAATATGTCCCAGCCATATTTGCGGTATTTATTCCAGGAGTGGAGAATTGGAAGGCGGACTTTCTAAGTCGCCAGCAATTAGGCCCAGAGGAAGGGTCCCTTCACCCCGAGGTTTTCTGGACAATATGTCAGCGGTGGGGAACATCGGATGTAGATCTTCTAGCATCCAGATTCAATGCAAGGGGGGACAGGTTTGTCTCTCGGACAAGGGATCCCCTAGCTTGCGGCTCGGATGCCCTAGTGTTCCCTTGGGATCAGTTCAAGCTGATATATGCATTCACACCGCCACAATGGTTACCTCGATTACTCCGCAGAATCAGGGTAGAAAAGAAACCAGTGATTCCGGTGGCTCCAGCGTGGCCCCGAAGAGCGTGGTACGCGGAGATTGTAAAATGTCAGTGGGGAGTCCTTGGACTCTCCCACATCGTCCGGACCTGCTTTCGCAAGGACCGATATACCACCCTTCCTTACCAGCCCTAGGTTTGACGGCCTGGCTATTGAAGCCCACATTCTAAAAAAGAGAGGACTCTCTAATGCTGTGGTATCTACCATGATCAATGCCAGGAAGCCGGTATCCAGGCAGATCTACTATAGAATCTGGAAGGCGTACATCGCGTGGTGTGAGGCCAAGAAATGGCATCCACATAAGTACGTAATAGGTAGGATTCTGGACTTCCTACAGTGGGCTGTAGATAGGAAGCTTGCCTTGAGTACTATCAGGGGTCAGATTTCGGCCTTGTCAATATTTTTTCAAAGGCCCTTGGCTTCGCATTCACTAGTCAAAGCCTTTATACAAGGAGTGATGCGTATTAGTCCTCCGGTTAATATCCCCATATGTCCATGGGATCTAAACTTGGTTCTGTCGGTTCTACAGAAACAACCATTTGAACCATTACAGCATATTTCTTTGGTTCTTCTCACCAGGAAATTGATTTTTCTAGTAGCCATTTATTCGGCTAAAAGAGTGTCGGAATTAGCAGCTATGTCCTGTAAGGAGCCATATCTGGTTATCCATAAGGATAGAGTAGTGTTACGCCCTCATCCAGCCTTTCTTCCTAAGGTGGTATCGAGGTTTCATTTGAACCAAGATGTGGTTCTTCCTTCTTTTTTCCCCAAACCTACTTCGGTAGAGGAAAAGTTATTGCATTCTTTGGATGTAGTAAGAGCAGTTAAAGCTTATCTAAAGGCCACTGCTCAGATTCGCAGAACGGATACTTTGTTTATTCTGCCGGAAGGCCCCAGAAAGGGTCAGGCAGCGTCAAAATCTACTTTAGCCAAGTGGATTCGACAGGTCATAATACAAGCCTATGGCTTGAGAAGGAGACCGCCTCCGTTCAAAGTTAGAGCGCACTCCACGAGAGCAGTTGGAACTTCATGGGCAGTGCATCACCAGGCCTCCCTGGCTCAAATCTGTAAGGCCGCAACATGGTCTTCGGTACACACGTTTACTAGGTTCTACCAGGTGGACGTTAGAAGTCAGGAGGATGTCGCCTTTGGGCGCAGTGTGTTGCAGGCCGCAAAAGATCCTCATGTCTGATAGCGCTCAGCTTATATATGGTGTATCCCCCCCCTCATTTGGCATTGCTTTAGGACATCCCATTAGTAATGACTATGCCGCTCTGTGTCCCGTGATGTACGAGAAAGAAAATAGGATTTTTATAACAGCTTACCTGTAAAATCCTTTTCTTGGAGTACATCACGGGACACAGAGCTCCCGCCCCTCTTTGGGGACACTTATTGCTTTGCTACAAAACTGAGGTGCTCCCGGATGGGAGGGGCTTATATAGGGGAGGGTACTTCCGGTTTTGGAAGTTGCCAGTGCCAGCACCTGACGGTATCTATATAACCCATTAGTAATGACTATGCCGCTCTGTGTCCCGTGATGTACTCCAAGAAAAGGATTTTACAGGTAAGCTGTTATAAAAATCCTATTTTTTTTCCTTTAGAAGTGTCATTTTGTGCAGGGACAGTTCTAAACACGGGAAACACGTGGCACTTCACAGGCATACTTTAGACACCCCCCAGGTACGATATTTAAAGGAATATTTGACTTTTTTTTTTTCACTTTATGCATCATTAAAATGACTGCTCCCGAAAAACGACCGTTTTTTAAAACTTCTTTTTGCATTGATACATGTCCCCTGGTGCACAACCCGGGTTCCCAAACCCTTTTTAGGACAATAACATGCATAATAGTTGTTATAATTAGCACTTTAGAATTCGAACGTTCGCATCCATTGTATTTAATAGGGTTCTAATGTTCGTACGAACTTTCGGTCCGTTCGCGGGTTCTGGTGCGAACCGAACCCGGGGGTGTTCGGCTCATCACTATTCATAAGTAGAAGTTTGTAACTCGGGCGTTCGTAAGTCGGTGACCCCCTGTAGATCACTGCTGCTCTCATATGTTAATGTCTGGGTTTGCAAAAGACGTTTGGTGCACATAAAGTGGATTTCTATTTTCTTTTTCGGTTTACAAACTTTTTTTAATTTTTTTTTATTAGGGTTAAATTGTGGTACAATGAGAAAATTCAAGTAAGAAAAAAAAAAACATAAAAGGTCATTTAGTGATACATTTTTTGAAGATTTTATTTTATTTTCTATGGCTATTGAGGAATATATTTGCATTAAGGTTTTCAAGCTTGGCTTTAACAGTGCATATTTCTTGAGAATTCAGATTTCTATACTTGAATTCCCAGACTTCCTTTCTCAATAGCATTCTTCACAAGGAGGTTCTTACTGTTGCCCTTTTAATCTATTATATTGGAAACTGAAAACATGTAGATTTTGAAGATGGGCAGGATCAGAGCCAGCAACTGCAACTATAACAGACAATTCAACATGGGCAACCTCAAGAGGTATACACAGATAGAGGGTAACTCAGGACACTTTCATTTATTCAAAACAGAAATATATTTCCTGCTTGTATTAACCCTTTACCATACAAATTGAGACTGACAATATTGCTCATGAGTAGCCAAACAATATAAATGCCCATGTCCATTTTGTGCGGTTAGTGCTTTCTGCAGGAATGACAAGTCTTAGCATTTTAATCAAATCCTGGAGCACCAACTGATTATAGCCCAACGCTAATAGAACATCTTCCACTGGCAGCCCATTGTTGTCGTAATTAGTTTAATGTGTTTCCAAAGCAAGTTTAGATACCAGTTCATTATTTCAACATCATGCCACATATAGGACTCTTAATGCAGAAAAATTCATGCAGAACATGGAGACTGTGGAATGGTGTTGATGTTTTTTTTTCCTAATCCTGGATGCTTTAAAGTCATATTCATCATTGTTTATGAACAATGAGCCATAAAAATCCTAATTAAAGATGTAATTACACTGAATAAATTCTTAGCTGAAAATGAATTATAGATTTGTTGGAGGCAGTGTTAATATATCAATGGGATAAACCACCACAGTCTTCATCCATCATTTTAAGATAGACTCTGCAAAGCATCTAAATACAGCTTTAACTCTTTCCTAGTTAGGCTGCCTTGAAACATCAGGCTCTAGGTAGGTTTGTGCAGACATGTATTTTTGTATTAATAGAATAATTAAAACATATATAGGAAATCGCATGAGACAGAATAACCAGAAAAATTATGAGGGGGTTATGAAACCAAAAAGCCCTCCCTAAAATACTGAAGCATACTATTAACATCGTAAATTAAACTGTCCTGGAAAAAGTCTTGGAGGCTGCCGTTGACATTTTCTGCTAATGCTAGCTGCTCAAGTGTTATGCTGATCCTCGGTCTTTAATACTTTGTCACTAATCCAGAAAAAAGTATACAGATATGGGTTTTTAACTTTAGCGGTATGTCCAAGCGTTACCCTTATGCCCCCAAACCAACCACTCCCACTTTTATTGCATTTCTCTTTTATCCTGGTAATGTATGTAGCGCCCCTTTACTTTCAGGGGTGCTATGTACTTAAATTTAGGGGTTTGGTCTGAGCCAGTAGTCAGGCTCAGACCATTTTGATTGTTATGGTCAGCTTCTGCCTATGTAATGCAGCCCGATGTACAGTTCCCTGTGGCCTGCAGGTGGCGCTGCCATCTTGGGTCAGGGTTGAACCGTGGGTGGCATTGCTATGCCTTAGGGTGTCCTCTCTCGGCAGTGGTACGATGGGCGTGGTTAACCTGCTGTGCATGCTGGGAGAGTATACATAAGGGGCAGATGCCATCTTTTGGGGGGGAGCAGTCCGCATCACCCGGCCCTCCAGGCCAGGGGTGCGCTTGTGTATCAGTCTCAGGCACCTTTAGCCTGGCGCTGCAACTCTACTATTGGGCCCAGCACCTTTAGCTGGGGCCCATCCCCGAAAGAGGAATCCCAGGGTGCCCTTGCGAGGGAACCCGCTCTAAGAAGAGGAGGCCGGGGGAGGACCTGAGGGACCGGTGAAAGTTCATGGTGAAGGGGAGGCCCAGTAACTTTCTGGAGGGATTCAAAGATTCAATACAGGCCTTGCAACGTGCTGTCGCCGGCACCTGTCCTTGTATTGAATGTGCTGAGAGGTTTAAGACTTAAAGATTCTGTGGCAGAGGATCTCCCAATCGCATCTCTGGGAAAACGCAAGTAAACGTTCGAGCATCACTCCAGCTGCTAGGATCTGCTCTTACAGGGGACTATCCGGGTGAGCTAAACTTACTCTGGATCGAGTGGCGACTACAATATTGATTGTGCCAGGACCTATCTCCCAACACCTTGCTGTCCCTTCTCTCATCCATCTTTACTGTCTATTGAACTGATAAAAATAAACTCATTGTTGGAGTTTAAGGTGGTGTGGACATTGGAGTTACTTGGGAAAAATAGAGACTTGTCCCTATACTCTAGGAGACGAGAACCAACTGAAGGTGAACCCAGCTGCAGGACCCAAAAGATCTGTTAACACCGCTCAACCTCTTGAAGGGAGGATATGGGCATATAGCATGGTGTGCCTTGACCTGCAAGCGAGCCAAAGGGCAGGAAAAGGTCCGTGTGCTACATGTAGAAAGGAACAACTTTTATTAACCCCTGTGCATCATCAGAAAGTTTGTAAACTTCAGAGGAAGCTGGTGAGAGCTTTGTTTTTATTGATGCATCCATGCCCCCAGAATTACATCTGCTGAGAGTCCTTTCCATAAAAATACCTGTGGGTTTCTCGCCTGGGAGTCAAGGCAGCAACATTACTTTACTGGGAAAGAAATCAATGTATGCATATGGAAGGGGACAGAGAAGTGGCCTCAGAACTGCGCATGTGCAGTTCATGGAGCTGGCCGAGTGCTACTGATCGAGCGGCTCCCACGGGGGGGCTGGATTTGCGGCCAAATTGCAGTGAAATAATGCAGTGATCCCTCCATCCCGCGCTGCAGCTGTGATCCAGCGATGTGTCCTGTGACAGGGATGTTAGCTGCACCTGTCACAGAACTGAAAGTGTTCCGTTCTTACAGAGCACAGCCCTCCCCCTCCTCTCCACTAATGGAAGAACGATCAGCTCTGCCTCCTCCCGCCCCTCTCTCCCTGTGCCCGTCCACACTCGATGAAGCCCGTGTGCTGTGAAGGAAATGTGCGGGCGGGAAACTTTAAAGTCAGCAGTCACAAATCACAATGTCACAACATGAATATGCGGACAGCCAGTGAGTCTCCTGCTGGGAGTGGGACTCTGCAAGTAAGTGAGTTGTGACCAGACTCTACCCTTCTCCCTCAGTCTATAATTTAACCTCTTGCCTACCAGGCACTTTCACAATTTCCAGCTTTCAGTGCGCTCATACTTTGCCCTGATTCACATTGAAATGATTTGACATACAATTTGACATGTCAAATCGCATGCCAAAATCGGCGGCACATGCCAGCAATGGCACCATCCAAATCGGTGCGACGCTGCATTTGTGGAGTCACACTGATTCCCAAAAGTAGTTTCTGTACTACATTTGGCGACTTCAGGGTGTGATTTCCATTGACATCTGTGCAGAAACCCACACAGATGTCTCTGAAATCACCCCACAATGTCGGGACTGACATGCAGGAATGAAATCGTGCAATTTCCCGCAGTCAGTGTGAACCTAGGCTCTGAATGACAATTGCACGATCATGCAACACTGTACCCATATTACATTTCTGTCCATTTTTCACACAGAGTCTTCCTTTTGGGCACTGATAGGTGGCACTATTGGGCAGCATTAATGAGCACCACTGATGGCCTCTGATAGGCGGCACTGGTGGGCAGCACTGATGGCCTCTGACAGGAAGTAATGATAGGCAGCACATATGGGCATCACTGATGGGTGACCTTATTGGGCAGCACAGATGGGCACGGATATGCTGCACTGATAGGTGCCACCGATTGGCCCTGATAGGAGGCACCAATGGGTACTTATGGGCAGCACCGATGGGTGCCACTATTGGGCAGCACTGATGGGTGCCACTATTGGGCAGCACCGATGGGCACTGATTGGCCCTGATAAGTGGCACTAATGGGTACTGATGGGCAGCACTAATAGGTGGTGGAACAGATGGGTGGCACTGTTGAGCACTGATGGGTGGCAATGATGAGCATTATTGGGTGGCACTGATACCTGTAGGGGACACTGATGGGTGGCAATGATGGGCAGCACTGAAAGGCAGCACTGATTGGTGTCACTAATGGGCACAGCTAGGGCTGCACTGTAAAGTGCCCTAATTATCTGTATAGTCTCCCCTGTGAGGAGATGCTGCCGATCGGCTCTCCTCACACACTGTCATTTACATATGATTGGTTGTTATTGGATACAGCCGATTACATTGGTAAAGAGACGCGTCATCGGCTCTTTACCAAGATTGGGATCATGCCGTGTCATATTTGTCTTGCGTCATAACATCAATATCCATTATAAAACCAGGTGGGCATGGATGGTGAGCTGATTCAGTAGTACAATGGGCCACTCATCTGGACTTGCCCCCCAGGCTTAAGGCTGCCAGCCCTCCCCTGGGGGTAGGTGGTCTATTGTTGCACATAAAGTAGGGCTAGCTACACTGCTTGAGTGTTTAGCCTAGCAAAGGCATGGTCTTGTCAGCTCTAAACAGGAAACTGGGGGGCACATCGGAATTCTGGGAAATCTACATTTTTCTGTATGATTATGTAAGAGATTAAAAAAAATTGTATTTTTTTCAAAATTTTTAGAATTTTTGCCCTAACTTACACTTTTGGACTGACTTTCCTGATTCGCATACTAGTTCCAGGTTAATGACTCAAAGTGCTGAAGCCAGAGCGTCAGCATAAAAGCCATACAACTAGCATTTCAGGTGTTTTTTTGTTTTGTTTTTAACAATGGCAGCTTCCATATTTCTCTAAAGAAAAGAACATTTAGATATTTATATTCGAATAGAAACCTATGTCAGAGATAAAGAGATAAAAAAGGTATTAAGGAAAGCAAGCAGAGCCATGTGAATCAGTACTTTGTGTCCACTGGCCAAACTATGCATCAGGAACACCAAAGAGTTAGCTTAATATTTTCTTGCAGGATTACAACTGTATACTGAAAGCAACAAATAAAAGTGTATTAGTCTCTGTGGCTTAATATTACCCCCATGAAACACAGGAAACAATCAGAATTCTGAAGTTAAGTGCAGAGATAAAAGAAAGAGCAAGATTTTCACACTGTTTAACATGGTCTGAACAAATTATGCCTGCACTGATTGGATGTCTACCTCAAGAGGATCTCTTCTTCCTAGAGCAGCAATTATTTTTATTTTTTATTTTGCACTGCATGCTGTATTTAAAACGAACAATTGGGTCCAACAGAGCAGGAGAGTGAATCTACTCCACCAGTAATTCAGAGCAGCAGACACCATTTTTGCATTGCACATATCCGCTTCACGCAGCAGGTTTTAAGCAGGTAAATATTTTTTTTAAATGAATAAATTATGAGTTCACTGATATGAAGCACTGCAGAATCCCCAACAGAAAGCCCACGCACTAAGGAGTTTAACCTGGGCTCCCCAACTCATCGATGATATCCAGTAAATCAGATTCAACTGAGATCCTACTGTGGGTTTTATAGGGTGAAAATTCCCATGTGAGATGAGCAACCTACTAACAACAAAATGGAATACTACACTATTAGGCATGATCTTAAAAAGCCAATAAAGTTTGTGATTATGATGGTGAAGCCATGCTGTTGGATTCTTGTCCTTTAAGCCTTCAAAAAAAGATCCCCATTTGATCCAGGTGGCTGACCAGTGGTCCATTTACCATGCTTTCTATCTGAATTGATCTTATAAAACAAAATTAACTTTGCGAATATACCCACAGAAACAAGCACTTACCGGGACCTATGCAGAAACCCGCTATGATTCCAATGACACAAACCACACTAACATACCGCATCCAAGCGATTCTTGCCTGAAAGAGAAATTGAACACGTCACCTATTATCATCCCGAGGATCATTGCCTTCAAGTAATGGAGTATACAAAGAAAGATATAGCTGTATTTCTCAGCTGCAGCCATAGTCAAACTGTCATTCCCCAATCAGTGCAGGTTACAAGAAAATCAGTTCTTATAAAAAGCATAGAATCTAAACTATGCGTTAATAAGGATTTCTCAAACCTGCCCTTAGGCTTCACCAATAGATATTTTTTAGATTTCCTCTGAGCAGGTAAATCACTTACTTACCGTATCATAGTTCAAAGGCCAAAAAAAAAGCCAAACGTCAATAATGTTTTGAAGTTACCATCTCAAAAAAGGTAAAAATTAAAGTGTTTGGTGGAACATGGTTTTCAACTTCATCTTTACGCTTGAGATTGTTACCTCTAACATTTTTAAGGTTTGGCTTGGAGTGTTGCCTATTTTTTGTGATTTGAGTTAAATACTGGATTCCCAATTGTTGAACAGTGAGTATTTTGTTTAATGTCTCAATTCCGGTCCACAAGTGCCCACAACAGGCTATTTTGTCAGGTCTCCTATCAGATGAACCAGCTGGACTAATCCTTGAGCTAGTGCTATGTACTCAATCACTCTTGAATATTAAATGAAAATAAAATATGTCCTGTTGAGGGTCCTGCAGGGGAGTACCACACTGGAAAAGTGAACTGTGCATATACAGTCCTAACCATCCTTTGTCTATATACTGGATCAAAACTTCTGTTAGCAGGGTAGGATGACAATTGACTCATCTTATTAGATGCAGAATGGGCACTCTTTTAAAGCTCATCCATCCCTAGCCTCAGTGCACCTTGGGCAGCTATGGCATTCTATTATAATGTGATATTATGGATGGCAAGCATTCACCAACACCAACTGTGGTGGTTGAGGAAGAAAGGGGGTGATCCAAAATTGTAGGCCTAGGGCAGTGGTTCTCAACTCCTGTCCTCAGGACCCACTAACAGGCCAGATTTTAAGTATTACCTTGGTGAGATGCAGACTAGAATACTGCAATCCCTGAGCAGCAAATTATATCACCTGTGATGCATTTCAGTTATCTTGCAAACCTGGCCTGTTGGTGGGCCCTGAGGACTGGAGATGAGAACCACTGGCCTATGGGGACCGAAATTAGAATCAGGCCCCATTAGTATAGGGCTTCCCACACCCTTCTCCATAGCCTAAGCATGCAAGTCACCTGTTCTGTTTGCATATCTATGTATGGTTCCACCACAATGCTGAAGCCTGAGAACTGTTGGAGGTTGCCTCTATGCTTGAGTGCTTTTTCTGGAATTCACACCATAAATCCAGGAAGGATGATTTTTATAACTGTAAATATTTTTGTTACTTTTTTGCTACCTACCTGAAATACTAGAGCCAAGGTTATACCAGCACAACAAAATCCCATGAAACTAAATCCACCAATTATAAGAGGTCGTCTGCCCAGCTTCTCCACTGTAAAACACTGCAAAAAAGAAAAAAGAAAAAATAAATAAAATTTTTCAATGTGACATTTTGCCAAAGAATTCCAAACAGGGACATTATTCATTATTTGGCAGTGATAAGGGAAAATAGTAGATTAGAGTACATTGTTCTTGTATCCAGAATCTCAGCACTCTAACATCTTTGCTTACAGGGTATCCGAAAGCTCGAAGTCATATACATATCTAAAACTGATCATACAGCCTACAGGCTACAGGCTGAAAAAAAATTAAAAAAAATAGGATTTTTATACCAGCTTACCTGTAAAATCCTTTTCTTGGAGTACATCACGGGACACAGAGCGACATAGTCATTACTATGTGGGTTATATAGATACCTTCAGGTGCTGGCACTGGCAACTTCCAAAACCGGAAGAACCCTCCCCTATATAAGCCCCTCCCATCCGGGAGTACCTCAGTTTTGTAGCAAAGCAATAAGTGTCCCCAAAAGAGGGGTGGGAGCTCTGTGTCCCGTGATGTACTCCAAGAAAAGGATTTTACAAGTAAGCTGTTATAAAAATCCTATTTTCTTTCTCGTACATCACGGGACACAGAGCGACATAGTCATTACTATGTGGGACGTCCCAAAGCAATGCCAAATGAGGGGGGGGGGAATACACCATACATAAGCTGGGCGCTATCAGACATGAGGATCTTTTGCGGCCTGCAACACACTGCGCCCAAAGGCGACATCCTCCTGACTTCTAACGTCCACCTGGTAGAACCTAGTAAACGTGTGTACTGAAGACCATATTGCGGCCTTACAGATTTGAGCCAGGGAGGCCTGGTGATGCACTGCCCATGAAGTTCCAACTGCTCTCGTGGAGTGCGCCCTAACTTTGAACGGAGGCGGTCTCCTTCTCAAGCCATAGGCTTGCATTATGACCTGTCGAATCCACTTGGCTAAAGTAGATTTTGACGCTGCCTGACCCTTTCTGGGGCCTTCCGGCAGAATAAACAAAGTATCCGTTCTACGAATCTGAGCAGTGGCTTTTAGATAAGCTTTAACTGCTCTTACTACATCCAAAGAATGTAATAACTTTTCCTCTACCGAGCTAGGTTTGGGGAAAAAAAAGGAAGGAAGAACCACATCTTGGTTCAAATGAAACCTCGATACCGCCTTAGGAAGAAAGGCTGGATGAGGACGTAACACTACTCTGTCCTTATGGATAACCAGATATGGCTCCTTACAGGACATAGCGGCCAATTCCGACACTTTTAGCCGAACATATGGCTACTAAAAAAATCAATTTCCTGGTGAGAAGAACCAAGGAAATGTGCTGTAATGGTTCAAATGGTTGTTTCTGTAGAACCGATAGAACCAGGTTTAGGTCCCATGGACATATGGGAATTTTAACCGGAGGGCTAATACGCATCACTCCTTGTGTAAAAGTTTTGACTAGTGAATGCGAAGCCAGGGGCCTTTGAAAAAATATTGACAAGGCCGAAATCTGACCCTTGATAGTACTCAAGGCAAACTTACTATCTACAGCCCACTGTAGGAAGTCCAGAATCCTACCTATTACGTACTTACGTGGATGCCATTTCTTGGCCTCACACCACGCGATGTACGCCTTCCAGATTCTATAGTAAATCTGCCTGGATACCGGCTTCCTGGCATTGATCATGGTAGATACCACAGGATTAGAGAGACCTCTCTTTTTTAGAATGTGGGCTTCAATAGCCAGGCCGTCAAACCTAGGGCTAGTAAGGAAGGGTGGTATATCGGTCCTTGCGAAAGCAGGTCCGGACGATGTGGGAGGGTCCAAGGACTCCCCACAGACATTTTTACAATCTCTGCGTACCATGCTCTTCGGGGCCACGCTGGAGCCACCAGAATCACTGGTTTCTTTTCTACCTTGATTCTGCGGAGTAATCGAGGTAACAATTGTGGCGGTGGAAATGCATATATCAGCTTGAACTGATCCCAAGGGAACACTAGAGCGTCCGAGCCGCAAGCTAGGGGATCCCTTGTCCGAGAGACAAATCTGTCCACCTTTGCGTTGAATCTGGATGCTAGTAGATCTACATCCGGTGCTCCCCACCGCTGACATATTGCCCGGAAAACCTTGGGGTGCAGGGACCATTCCCCTGGGCATTATTGTTGGTGACTTAGAAAGTCCGCCTTCCAATTCTCCACTCCTGGAATGAAGACCGCGGATATGGCTGGGACATATCTTTCTGCCCATTTCAGGATGCGATTTACTTCCCTCTGGGCTGCACGACTCCTGGTGCCCCCCTGATGATTGATATATGCCACTGCCGTGGCATTGTCTGATTGAATTCTGACAGGGGACCCTTGGAGTTTGGATGTCCATGCTACTAGGGCATACCGGGCTGCTCGTATCTCTAAGAGATTGATGGGCAGGGCCTTCTCTGCATCCGACCATCTGCCCTGGAGAGACCATTGCTCCAGTACTGCCCCCCAGCCTATAAAGGCTGGCATCTGTAGTGACCACCTTCCAAGAAATCGGACTGAAGGATTTCCCTTTTTCCAGATTCTGGGGAACCAACCATCAACGGAGGCTTTTGCGAACGGAAGGGGACAAGGACATTGGTAAGTCTAGGGCCTGAACTTTTTTGTTCCAGGCTGACAGTATGGCCCTTTGCAAATTCCTTGAATGGAATTGACCGTAGGGCACCGCTTCGAATGATGCCACCATTTTTCCCAGCAGCCTCATGCACAGGCGTATGGACGGCTGTCTTTTTGTACCCACCAGGTGGATCAAATCTCTCAGAGAAGACACTTTTTCTTGAGGCAAGAAAATCTTCCTCTGGTCTGAATCCAACCTTAGCCCCAAGTATTCCAGACTTTTGACTGGTTTTAGGGCTGACTTGTCTCGGTTGATGATCCAACCATGAGATTCCAGATACTTGATTGTCTCGTGAACAACCACTTCTAGTTTTTCCACTGAGTGGTCCATCAGCAACAAGTCGTCTAGATATGCCATTATCGTCACACCTTGTGTTCTTAGATTGGCCAATACTGGGGCCAGAATTTTTGTAAACACTCGTGGTGCTGTGGCCAGACCGAAGGGTAAGGCTCTGAACTGAAAATGGCGCCCTTCTACTGCAAAGCGTAGAAATTTTTGGTGGACTGGAAAGATGGGAATGTGCAAATAAGCAGCTTTGATGTCGATCGAGGCTAACCATTCCTCCCCTTGTAGGGCAGTGGCCACCGATCGGATCGACTCCATCCAGAAAGTCCTGATATGTAGGAATTTGTTTAGCCCTTTTAGATTTAATATGGGCCTTACGTCCCCGTTTGCTTCGGGACTGTAAAGAGGTTTGAGTAAAACCCGAACCCGCATTCTTCCAGGGGAACCTCCATAATTACTCCTTGGAGCAATAGTTGTTCTAGTGCCGACAGGAGGGATCCTCTCTTCCGGGGATCTCTTGGCACGTTTGACCACATAAAATGGGAAGGAGGAGAGTCTTAACTCCAGCTTATATCCCAGACTTACTGCGGAGAGCACCCATCGGTCTCTGATCGTGTCCCGCCAGGCCTCTGCGAACAACTGAAGTCTTCCTCCCACCCGATTGAGTGGGGGATTTGACTTGGGGGGAGGTTTTGTACCTCTCCTGACTCAGGGTTTTTTGTTACCCTGTGATTGTCCCTGACTCTTACCCTCGGGATTTGACCGAGGAGGCCGTCGGAACTGCTTCACAGCAGATGTCCCAGGGACTGGAGAGGCAGGCCTCTTAAAAGAGGAACCTCTAAAATCTCTTTTTAACCGGCAAGAGTGTACTTTTACCGCTGGAAATTTCCTGGATATATTTGTCCAGGTCTTCCCCGATTAAGCGTTCACCATGAAATGGGAAGCCAACCAGCAATCTTTTACAGGGAGCTTCAGCAGACCAGTTCTTGAGCCATAGAAGCCTACGCATATGTACTACAGACAGCGTAAGGCGGGAGGCCTGATGGATTGAATCATTGATGGCGTCAACCGCAAAGCATAAGGCTCTAGGTAGATCAGCTAGGGAAAGGACCTGCTGATCTGGTAAGTCCCTTAAGACCTGTTTTAACTGATCCTTCACCGCTTGGCAGACCCCAATAACTGCTACTGCTGGTTGTGTCACCAAGCTTGCTGTAGTAAAAGCAGATTTTAATAAGGACTCCAATCTTTTATCTATTGGGTCCTTGAACATTTGAACATTATCTACTGGACATGTCAGTGATTTGTTCACACAAGAGATGGCTGCCTCCACTGTAGGCACCCTCCATTTTCAGATGAAATTATCCTCCATGGGATAGACCACCGGAAATCTCTTAGGGGGAGTAAATATTTTATCAGGATGTTCCCAATCCTGGAAAATGAGTCCTTCTAGTAAAGGATGGATTGGAAAGGAACAAACAGTCTGGGGAGCTTTTAGCGACCCCAACGAGGAGACAGAAGTGGTTGATGGTTCCGCAAGGGGCATTTTAAATGCTGATCGGACCATATCAGTCAGGGACTGAACCCATAATCTTTCAGCATGTGATGCTGAAAATGGCTCTTCCACTGTTGATTCCTCTAGAACAGAATCAACCTCATCCTGATCCCCTTCAGGTAGGTCGATCCCTGCATGAGACTGTTGCTCCGCTAACAGGCACTCTGAGGGAGGAGACGGAGATCGGGCGCGCTTTCCCTCTGACAGGGAAGCAGCGATCAATGTTGTCAATCTCTCTTCCAATCCTCCCAGAGCTGAGGAAAAAAACCTCCTCTGTTACATACACAGGAGCAGGTGAACTGAGGACAGCCACAGTACCAGGTACTCCTGAGGGTTCTCTACGGGCACCAACCTCCGATTTTTCAGGGGAGACTGGTGCAGCCAAAGCATGCCCAAGATCCTCAGAGCCCGACGGAGACCCCCTTTGCTTCCTGGGATTCTTAGTCCCGGAGCTTTGCACGGCATATTCCTAAGCCCAAAGCTGAGGTATTCCAGCCGTAATACACCACTTACTGAAAATAGTCTAGCACAATTGCTGCTATATAAACAGTTGGTGTCTACTAATGTGCCTTTCTATGGGGATGCCTGCATCAACCGCCTGCTGTATGCCTTTTTTTAAATGTTACCAGCTCCGTCTCTGCACTCCATAGCCAGCTCACAAAAAATAATTGTGCCTTTTAACATGCTGGGATGCCCGCACATGCGCAGAAGCGCTGCGGCGCGCACAGAGCGTCATCCGCCAAGCTCCGCCCCCTTTCCAAGCTCACCTCTATATATAGAGGCGCATGCACGTGCGCCTTCGGCGCTTCTTTTTGAAAGAGACTAGGGAGAGGAGCCAGGGTCCCTGTTTGCAGCAGGGCCCGGGGATGGACGAGCATTTGCAACATGACAGAGGGGGCAGTTTCCCTAAAGAGAACTCACCATCTGCCTGGACTTGACCTCAGAAGGAAACAGTCCACAGAAAAAAAACGACGTTCCACAGCGGCCTCTAGTGGTTTAACACAGGTACCGCGGTTTGTCCATTTTTTTTTTTTTTTTTTCTTGACCACTATTAAAAAATTACATTTTCTAGCAGTTTCAGGCATGCACAGATATTTAGCGGGAATACCGTTAGGTAACAGGCAGAAAGACATATTAGGCTTGGGGGTCCCCTCAATAGAACCAAGTTCCTGAGGGGCCCCCACTTACCTTTTCCCCGCCGCAGGACTCTGTTTGGTCCACAGGAGCCCAAACTTCACCTCTCACGGCAGGCAATGTACTTAAACCTTCAGGGACCGGGTTCCCAAGGATTCCACTCCCCTGGACCTGTATAGCACCCTGCACAGATAACATCTTGGTCGTGGGTATGACCAGAGCTCTGGATCCCAGGGTCCAGCCCTCCTAAGAGAGGCATTACAGGCAAAACCTTGCTCTTCTCTGCAAGGCCCGGGTACCGACCGTTTAGCTATGAAGCTTTTTTGGTCGGATCCGGAATAGCTTGCTGAGGCCCAAAAGAACCTGTACACAAGCCCAGATGAAAAACACATGTTAACCTTTGGCCAACACCTTAGACACTGGCAAAAAAACTGAGGTACTCCCGGATGGGAGGGGCTTATATAGGGGAGGGTACTTCCGGTTTTGGAAGTTGCCAGTGCCAGCACCTGAAGGTTGCTATATAACCCACATAGTAATGACTATGTCGCTCTGTGTCCCGTGATGTACGAGAAAGAAAAAGAAGATTCCTCTATTCACAGCACAGATGGACATTATCTTCTGCTGTGGCTATTGTATTTTGACTGCTGGCCTACCAGCTCTCAAAATACCCAAACAATTGCATCTGATTGGATTTAGGCACAGTTTAACAAATTTTCAACCAGGCTCCTTTGAATTATAAATTGAGGGCTATCGGGCAGGAGACAATTAGTAGGGCTGGCCATTGAATTGCGTTCCACTGAGCGGAAATGACATCATCTATGTCTCGCCTATATGCATTTTGTCACTAACCAGGCAGCTTTAAGAAACATGTGGGACTTCCAGTGATGTCATTACTGGTCGGTGGAACACATTTTATGTTTTTTTGGGCAATTTTAAATGAAAGATGTTGCGCAATTATATTTTTATGATTGTGTGTCACCCATGGATTACATGCACATACTGTATGATGCGAATACTGGTGGATGGCCGATCCTGTGTCCTTCTGAGGGTGTCCTGGCTTTGAGGAGGAGATTGATATTTTGAGAACTGGTAGACCCACTTATTAAAATATAAAATGGTCAATTATAACTGGTGAATGGGCACACTTAAAGAGGCACTTTCCCGGGTAGCAAAGATAATTTGCCACAAAATTTGTGGCAGTGTTGAATTGTAAGTCTGTTAACTTACTGCACATTTTCACTGGCTAGTTGTACACTTGCAGAGCACTTGAAGCACAAGTTCTAGTTGAAACTTTTCCAATTTGTAGCAAATTTGCGTGGCAAGTCTGTAGAAAAAGTAAAGTTGCAGTGGTGAGTATACAGCAAGAGCTCTGCAAGTTACAGTGACCCCTGTGGTGGGATGACTATTGCACAACATAACTGAACCAGAACTTGCAGCAGACTTGCAGAATGTTTCAAAGAAAGTTGATCTGGAAACATGCAATGTGGACTTGCTGCAATTGTGCAATAAGCTTGTGAAGCCTGGAAAGTCTTATGCCGCGTACACACGAACGTTTTTAATGTCATTTTCAAAAACGACGTTTTTCTCAACGTGATTTTTCTGGTTTCCTCTCAAGCCTGTCTTGCATACACACGTTCATTAAAAAAAACGCTCAAGCAAAGCGCAGTGACGTACAACACGTACGACGGCACTATGCACGGCTCTATGCGCGTCGGGACCCTTCGGGGTAAGACCGCGCTATATTAAGATACCTCTCAACTCAACTATAAATGGGAAGTTCTGTTCGAATGGCGCCACCCTTTGAGACGCTTTTGCTAATTTCGTGTTACCGCGTGTTAGTAAAAGTTTGGTGAGAGACGATTCGCGCTTTTCAGTCTTCGTGCTTTTAAGAACGGTTTTGTGGAGTTCAGTTTGTGCTTGTGGGTTCGTATTTGTCTTTCAGTGCTTGTAGTCAGTTCATATCTGTTTATTCAGTGCGTTCTTGTCCGCTCGTTACTGTTTTTCAGCTCGTTCTTCATAGGCCTTGCTGTTCTTCCGTGCGTTCTTTTAGTTCGTTCTGACCAGACGACCGTTATCTAGCCATGTTGCGGCTACGTACTCGTCGTAGAGTTTGTGCTGTAGTTGGAGCAGGGGTTCTTTCTGTCTCCCGACTCCAGTCCATGAACAGGGTGAGGAGGAGTTCATGGACCAAGAATTGGTTGCTCCAGCGGCACCAATTCTGTCACATGCCTTTGTTGTGGGAGATCAGGGAGAATAATCCTGGAGGACTACAGGAATTTTCTCAGGATGTCTGACCCCGTATTTCAGCATCTGTTGGCTTTGGTGTCCCCCTATAGATTACCAGGCAGGTCACCGTTATGCGGGAAGCCATCACTGCTGAGCAGAGGCTCATCGCCACGTTGCGATACCTGGCGACTGGGAGAAGCCTGCAGGACCTCAAGTTCTCAACAGGCATCTCCCCCCAGGCTCTGGGGATCATTATACCAGAGACTTGTTCTGCCATCCTTCAAGTTTTGCAGGAGGACTATATTAAGGTAAGTTTTCTCCTTTAACATCACATTTTATGTATTTATTGCTTAATAATGTTTAATAAAATTCCTTTCATCAGTCCCCAATTACCATGATTGTAATATGCTGTGAATGTCCCCTTTCTCCCCATGCATGTTGTATACATTTTTATGTTCCTTTTTGGGCCTACATGCATATTTCCCCTAACTAACCTCTCCAGCATGCTATCCTGGGGCCATACCCACCTAGCCTAGTCACTTCCCTTTTTTTTTGCTTTCTGCTCCATTGTAGTGCTTTACCCTAAACACCCCCTAAAGCTTTCTTAGGAATGTAATATTTTCTTTCAATTCATACAGAGTGCTACAGCCTTGATTTGTGAGGTCCCCAACTCATCTTCCAACCCCCCCCTTCTTAAATGGCTCATCAGAGGGGGTGTTGAATCTGATAAGTGACTATTTTTTTTATTTTTTTTGGTTACAAATCATTTAAAAATCTATATAAGTTTATCCTGATGTTGGCCAGGAATGATTGTGTCAAATCTGCTTGCAATGTTTATGTATGAAAGTATACATTTTTTTTTTGGTTTAACTCCACAGTTCCCTTCTACGCCACATAAATGGCAGAATGTGGCATCTCAGTTTGCCCAGCGATGGAACTTTCCAAACTGTGGAGAGGCCATCGACGGCAAGCATGTACGGGTCGTACCACCACCCCATTCGGGATCCTATTACTTCAATTATAAGGGGTTCCACAGCATCGTCATGATGGCAGTGGTGTCGGCAACCTACGAATTTCTTTACGTGGATGTTGGTAAAAATGGACGGATGTCCGATGAAGGAGTCTTTGCTCAGACTGAGTTTGGCCAACAGCTCCTATCAGATGAGCTGGCCTTGCCATCAGCGGACCAGAATGTGGAAGGACTCCCGTTCCTCTTTGTTGCGGATGAGGCATTTGGCCTGGGTCCCCATTTAATGAGGCCATTTCCTCAAAGAACCCTCACCCCTGAGAGGAGGGTGTTTAATTATCGGCTGGCCAGAGCAAGAAGGATGAGGCATTTGGCCTGGGTCCCCATTTAATGAGGCCATTTCCTCAAATAACCCTCACCCCTGAGAGGAGGGTGTTTAATTATCGGCTGCCCAGAGCAAGAAGGGTGGTGGAAAATGCCTTTGGCATCATGGCCAGCCGATTCCGCTTGTTCCTGACATCCATCCATCTTGCCCCATACAAATGGAACCATGTGGTAATGACCTGTTGTGTCCCACACAATTTCTTACGGGTACATTCCCCTAATTATCTTTCTTTTGGTGGGCCTGAGGCCCCAATATAGGACAGTAATAATTTAGTGGCCCTGGAAGCTGGCCGTCCAGGCTTGGCCCCCCAAACCGGCCGTGATGTTCAGCAGCAATATTTGGAATATTTTGTGGGTAGGGGGGACATTGATATGCCTGTTGAATCATAATTTGATTGTGTTAAATTAAATCTTTCTGCTGAATTTTTTTGGGATTGTCTTTTTGGTTGTGTTTCTTTAATCTTTCTCCTTGGTTCTCCTAGTGCACTTGTAGTGCCATGTGTATGTTGCATTATTAAATACCCATCATTGTCAGTGTCAACACAATACATAATTTTGCTTACTTTGGGCAACATTTAGATAATAAGCCACACATTTTTGTTTTTAAAATCTTTTTAATGTTTTCGACCTAAAAACTTTTTTTTTTTTTAATTTGTAACAAAAAGTATGTTTAAATTTGGAGTGTTCTAAAAAAAAAAAAATTGGTGTAAAACGCATGAACAGGCATGCTGAAAAAATGTACAAAAAAATCTTTTATCTAAATTTCTACATGTAGTATTAATTAAAACACAAAAATAACCTTCGAAAACAAAGCAAGTTCAAAGTTATTTTGTGGCAAAAAATGAAACACGCCCAAGCACAGCCATGATATTTTGTAGCCTTTGCTCCACCCGCTTGGTATTTTGCCTGATCTGTATCAAGTCTCCCTTTATTTTTTCAAGGTCACGACAGCAGACCATTAGGTATTGTATCAGGATCTGTGCACTGTGACTTGTAAAATTATCTTGGTCTTCAGGCAGAACAGCACCTAAAAATTTCAAAAACAAACATGTAGTATAAATATGTAGGCCTACATCTATTAACCAGAATATGTGGTGTTTGACACTGACCTGTTGTGGTGCCACTTTCCACTTCACGTTCCTCTACATCATGTGGTTCTGGGTGTCTTGTTGGAGGTGTGGGATTTCTAGGCTCATGACTCAAACCTTTTTGAAGCCCTATTGAGATTGCAAAAAAAGGTATAGTTTAGTTCCTAAATAATAATCTTACAAAATAAGCCCTGAAAGAGAAATATGAAACATTCTTTGGAAGTGTGGTACAATTGTATTTTTAGCCAAAGTTACAAGCTGAACACATGATTGTATCCATACCCAAAACAGGAACATAATAATTTTTAACAAGTTTCACACATGGAAACACACCCAAGTATATACACTGTTTCACCTGTGTGTGACACCCTAAAAAGGTTGTTCTGTTGGGCCACACTTGTGCTACTGAGTCCAGATGTTTAAACAGCTGCTGAGTATTCTCGCCTTAAACATTACAATGCATACACTTTTCATGTTTTAAAAATATAGTTACCCAAAAATCTATTCAAACATTATGTCCCAAAAATCATCTTCCCAAAATAGACATGTTAACTTTTTTTATCCACGCTGTATCAGCCAAAAACATCGTATTATTAAGTGTACGTACAAAAGAGGTTTACTACGACCGATTACTGTGGCCACGAACATGAAAGTTGCTATGTTTAACTGTACTACATTAAAGAAAAACACATGCAGCAACATGCAAGTAATAATAATTTGAAGTTCAAAGACATGAAAATTACTTACTTTTTCCTATAACTTTCTTGATTCTTTTGTATTGGTCGGGCTCCCGCAACTTGGAGGTCAGACCACCGTTTTCGGAGCTGTTCCTTAGTTCTCCTACCCCAAATTTTTGGTGAAGAGTTTTAACCACTTTCCCCATAATTTTTGACTTGACAAGATTAGGCCTTTTATACGGCCCATGCTTGGCATCATAATCCTTCCCTCCTCAAAATGGCGACCATCTCCACCATTTCCGCGAATGTCATGTTGGATGCCTTATATCTCCGGGATCGGGTCTTTGGTTGCTCAGGAATTTCATCCTCTGTTGATGTAATATCAGCCACCTGAGTCTCCGCCATGTTGCGTAGCACTACGACGAGCGAGAAGGGGCGGGGGAAGTACTATAGCGAACGTCAGGGGCAGGGAAAATATGTGTGGAGTTTCACGCATGCGCAGTGTATATAAAGCGAATACGCATGCGTCGTAACTACGTGATAACGAAGGTACCTAAACATTTTTCTGATTTTGGTTTCATCAGTGGATAAGATTGTGGCCTATATATGGTCATAAAGATTATTTTAAGAGTCTTGACTGACATTAGTATTTTTGTGTTGTTTTTGACTTTCAGCAAACATGCAGGCTTTCAAGAGTCCAGAGTTTTTGGGGGAGTTCCTGGACAGATAGAAGGAACTTCCTGTTCTGTGGCAAACTAAAACAGCCAAAAATAAAAATAAAGCAGCCAGGACAGCAGCACTGGAGAGCTTGCTTGAATTTGTAAAGACCCAGATCCCCACAGCAACCATCCAAGAGGTGAACAACAAACTAGCTACCATTAGGGGCACATATAGGACTCAGCGGAATATGGTCCTGAAGTCCCAGAGGTCAGGAGCTGCAGCAGATAAGGTTTATAAACCCAGTCTGTGGTACTACAACAAATTATCATTTCTGGATGACCATCTGGAAGTCAGGGAATCTGTCAACCCTTCCCCCCAGACATCTCTGCAGCCTTCCCTGCAGCCAACCCTCCAGCCTTCCTTGCAGCCAACCCTCGCGCCTTCCTTGCAACCCAGCTCTGGCTTCTTCGGAGGAACAACCAGAGTTCCTTGAGGAGCCGGATTTGGACATATGGAGCCAGGTATAGTATTGATATCAAGATTTATATGTAATAAAAGTAATGATGTAAAATAGATGTTACTATTGCTAACTATTTAATGCTTGAAAAAAAAAGTGTTTTAAATATCAATAGACAGTAGTGGTCAAAATTGATGGGGACAAGAATAAAAAATGCAGGGGTCAGAATCATTGTATTTTTTATTTATTTTTGCATTCAATTTTTAATTGGCATGAGGTAAAAAATGTGTGCGATTGATGAAGCAAAAAATATAAGCATGTCCCTTTTTTATACACAGCCAGAGCAGAGCCAGGAAGAGGGTGACGTTGGGGACCAGGAAGAGGCAGGGCCCAGTGGCACACAGGAGGAGGCCAGGCCCAGCACAAGAGCCCAGATGCCTCCCATGAAAATTTAACAAAGAATGCCCAGGAGGGTTAGGCAGGTGGAGGAGGAAACCCGTGCCTTGATTCGAGAGGCTATTGCGGCCCTCAGAGAGCCCCCCTCCGTTGAAGAGGGCTATGCCGCAGTACTGGCACACAAACTAGGCCAAATGGACATTAGGCAACGGCTCTACAGTGAAAACTTAATGTTGAAGGTAATCAACAGGGGGTTGCTGGGCGAACTAACCCAGTTCACTGACCTAACAGAGGTCGCCCCTCCTCCTCCTCCTGCCACAAGCTCTCCTCCTGAGACACAGCCTCCGAGGAAGCGCTTAACAAAGGCTGGAGAGAAGGCTCCAAGGAAGAGAAAAAAAATAATGACTGTTCTAGTACCACAGACTGGGGACATATATCTGACTTACCTGCTGCTGTTCCTGACCTCTGGAAGTCCAAGACAAGATTGTGCTCCTAATTTTTTTTTTGGGTCATTACATAGTTTGGTGTTCTATTCTTGGATGTTTTCTTTGGGGTCCAAAAGGATGCACAAATTCAAGCAGGGTCTCCAGTGCTGCCTTCCCCTTTAATTTGTTATGTGCCAAAATAAAGGCTTTTTTGATTTACAGCAAATACTCGACTATGTGTTTTTAATTCAAAAAGAGAGTTTGCTAGTGAGTAGGCAGGGACATTTAAAAAAAAAAAAAAAAAAACTTTGATAATTAACAAGGGACACAAACCTCCTTGAGGGGAAATACAAATTTATAATGTTGGTGTGGTAACTTGACACACAAAAAGATAAAATAAATAAATGATTCCTAAATATAAAAAGACAAAAAAAATGTTATTTAAGATATTTTCAATTATTACGGAGATCTGGCTTACCAACAAAAAATTTAATTCATGAGATCACTAACAATTACTAATAAACAAGTTTGTCATAACTCTGAATATCATTAGCAAAAGAAGTTCATTATTTTAGCATTATATAAAGAAGAAATGAATGCGCTGCATTAAACGATGCAATCATTTACAGCGTTACGAATGTGCCAACTCCATTACGAACGCTAGTTTTACCAGAACAAGCGCTCCCATCTCATACTTGATTCTGAGCATGGCCGTTTCCCCCCTCGTAAAACTACCGTTTTTCACGACGTTAAAAAAAACGACGTGAAAAAAAATAGAGCCGGTTCTCATTTTTTGGAGCCCGTTTTTCACGTCGTTAAAAAAGCTCTGGAGCCTACACACGATCCTTTTTAATGACCAATTTAAAAAATTGAATTTTTAACAACATGAAAAACGGTCGTGTGTACGCTGCATAGCAATAGACTTGTAGCTCAATTGCTTGCTATCTGGGTTGGAGCACAAGTTGGCATTGAAGGTGGTAAAGAATTATTTATCCTGACTGGTTTAAGTTTGTTGGAGGACTTGTGTGCACATGATATATATTTTATATATTTGGTCTATTGAGAAGGTGTCAAAGTCAGATTTTAAAGATTGCTTTGAATTTTTGTTTTTAATTCAGCACCTTGTAATGCACAGTTCACATTTTTCACAATGCTGTGAAAAAGTATTTGCCCCCCTTCCTGATAATTTTTTTTGCATATTTGTTACAATTAAATGATTCAGATCAAACTAATTTTATTATTACACAAAGATAACCAGAGTAAATGCAAAATGCATTGTTTAAAATTATGGTTTTATTCATTAAGGGAAAAAAAGATGCCCAAACCTGCCTGGCACGTGAAAAAGTAATTACCCCCCAAACCCAATAACTGGTTATGCCACCCTTGGCAGGGCGGCTCTATTGCACGAAACATCGTACCTGTACGTCATTTCATGCAATAGATACTGTGGGTCATTGCACGGAGCAGAAGCCAATCAGCGGGTCTGGAGGACCCGATGTCTGCCAGCCTCCCGCGATCGGTCCACAGAGAGGCAGAACGGGGATCTGTTCCTTGTAGGCAGCAACACGGATCTCTGTGTTCTTCCTGTCAGTCCATCCCCCACACAGTTAAAAAAAAAACACTCCCAGGGAACACACTTTGATCTCCCCTGATGTTAACCCCTTCCCTGCCAGTGTCATTTATACAGTAACAGTATTGGTGTCACTGGTCCCCAAAAAGTGTCACTTGGTGTCAGATTTGACTGCCGCAATGTTGCAGTCCCCCCCCCCCCCCCCAAAATAAATAAAAATCGCTGATCACTGCCATTACCAGTAAAAAAAAAAAAAATCCTAAAAGTCCCTAAATTTATCCCATAGTTTGTAGAAGCTATAAAACTTTTACGCAAAACAATCAATATACGCTTATTGGGATTTTTTTTAGCAAAAATATGTACAACAATACATATTGGCATAAATTGATGAAGAAATTTGATTTTTTGGATATGTATTATAGCAGGAAGTAAAAGATATATATTTTTTTCAAAATTGACAGTCTTGTTTATAAAAACGCAAAAAATAAAAACCGCAGAGGTGATCAAATACCACCAAAATAAAGCTCTATTTGTGGGAGGAAAAAAAAAGGACATCAAATTTTGTTTGGGTACAGTGTCACACAATCAAGCAATTGTCAAAGTAACAATGCTGTATAGCAAAAAATGGCCTGGTCATTAAAGGGGATCTTTCTTTGAACCTTCTGGGGCTGAAATGGTTAAGGTCATGCCACAGTATCTCAATCCGATTTAAGTCTCGACTTTAAAATAGGTCACTCCAAAACCTTAAATTTTTTAGCAATTCAGAGGTTTACTTGCTGGTGTTTTGGATCATTATGCTGCTGCATAACCCAAGTGAGCTTGAGTTCATGAACTGATGGCCAGACATTCTCCGTCAGGATTTTCCGGTACAGAGCAGAATTCATGATTCCATCAATTATTGCAAGTCGTCCAGGTCCTAAAGCTGCAAAGCAGCCCCAGTCCCTCATACTATCACCGCTATGTTTGATTGTTGGTATAATGTTCCTTTTATGAAATGCTGTGTAAGTTTTACGCCAGATGTAAAAAACCTTCCAAAAAAGTTCAACTTTTGGCTCATCAGTCCACTGAATAGTTGCCCAAAGTCTTGGGGATAATCAAGATGTTTTTGGCAAATGTGAGATGAGCCTTTGTGTTTTTTTTGGTCAGCAGTGGCGTTCGCCTTTAAACTCTCCCATAGATACCATTTTTGCCCAGTCTCTTCTTATTGTTGAATCACAAACACTGATCTTAACTGAGAAAAGTGAAGCCTGCAGTTCTTTAGATATTGTTCTGGGTTTTATGACCTCCTGGATGAGTTGTCGTTATGTGCACTTATGAGTAATCTTGGTAGGCCGGCCCTCCTAGGAAGTTTCACCACTGTTCTAAGTTTTCTCCATTTGTGGATAATGGCTCTCACCATGGTTTGCTGGACTCTCAGTCTTAAGCCCCGTACACACGATCTGAAAATCGTACGAAAAATGCCGCATTCGAAACGATCGTACGATAATTGGATCGTTAGTACAGATGTTTCGAGAGCCAATAGGACATGCACAAATTTTTTTTTCGTACGATGCCAGATCGTACGATTTTCGTTTAATCAGTACAGCCAACGTTTGAAAATGCATTACAACACATGACATCACTTCCGAATTTTTATTCTGTCGTATGAGAATTTTCGTGACTTTAGTAAACTCAGATTTGATGTGAGATTAGCATGCAAAAAAACCCCCCCAAAAAAACGGACTATCGTTCGTCCGATAATCGGATAGTGTGTACCGAGCATTAGAAAACGGCTTTGTAACCCTTTCCAGACTGATACACGTCAATTATTTGTTTCTCATCTGTTCTTGAATATCTTTAGATCGCGGCATTGTGTTGCTTTTTTAGATATTTTAGCGCACTTCACTTTGTTATACAGCTTCTATTTAAGTGATTTCTTAAGAGCCCTTACACACTGTGCCCGCTCATGCGTTAGCAGTAAAGCGCCGCTCGTTTTAGCAGCGCTTTACTGCTGTTTAAGCTGCGATTTTCGGCCACTAGCAGGGCATTTTTAACCCCCGCTAGGGGCCAAAGAAGGGGGTTCGGCACTTTTCAGGTGCTTTGGAAGCGCTGCCTATTCATTGCAAGGGGCAGGGGCGTTTGGGGGCGCTGTATACAGCGTTCCCAAACCGCCCCAAAGATGCTGCTTGCAGGACTTTTTCTAATGTCCCACAAGCGCACTGCCTCAGTGTGAAAGCACTCAGGCTTTCACATTTGGGCAGCATGGGAGGCATTTTTTTAGGACGCTATTTTCTAGCAATAATGCCCCTTTCACACTGGGTGTGGGAGGTGCGCTGGCGGTATAGCGGCCCTATTTTTAGCACCGCTATACCGTTGTTTTTGCCGTGATATTCGGGTGCTAGCGGTGCGGTTTTAACCCCCGCTATCGGCCGAAAAAGGGTTAATACCGCCAGCAATGCGCCTCTGCAGAGGTGCATTGCCGGCGGTATAGCCGCGCTGTCCCATTGATTTCAATGGGCAGCAGAGGTAAAGGAGCGGTAAACACACCGCTCCTTCACCGCTCCAAAGATGCGGCTAGCAGGACTTTGAGAGGTCCTGCTAGCGCACCGCTTCAGTGTGAAAGCCTTCGGGCTTTCACATTGAAGACTGCAGGGCAGGATTTTTTCAGGCGGTATTTAGGCGCTATTTTTAGCTCTAAAACGCCTGAAAAACTCCTCAGTGTGAAAGGGGCTTTAAACGCCTGAAAACTGCCTCAGTGGGAAAGGGGTCTAAACCAACAAGTCTGGCAGTAATCAGGCCATCAAGTGAAATTTAACTCAGCTGTTGGTTAATCAGAGTTCATTCATGATTTAGCAAAAGGGGGGGGGGGGTCAATTACATTTTTCACATAGGGCCAGGCAGGTTTGGACAGCTTTTTCCCCTTAATAAATTAAATCATTTAAAAACTGCATTTTTGATTTACTCGGGTTATCTTTGTGTAATATTAAAATTAGTTTGAAACAAAATGTGCAAAATGATTTCAAATCCTCACTCATTTTTAGTCACAGGGGCAGTATATGTAAAGACTATGGTCACAAAGAGCCTTTTTTCCTTCTTCAAACATTTCCCATTTTTGAGAGGCCACAAGCTTATGAGATACCGGAGAAATGCAAGAATATCATGGACGATCCAGCTATTTTAAAGCGGATGTAAATCCTTATCAGATGGCATTTAGTTTGCTTAAGCACTTTGTATCAAACTATTTCCATTTATTTTTCTCTCAGAAAACGTTCACCTTTTTTGTCTTGCCCTGCATTAGCAGCTCTTCAGCAGCTGCATGTCATTGCTCAGGATGGGCTTCCTAATGGTGTCAACAGCAGACCTTGCCTGCACAGTGAGCATCAGCATGGTCACCTACTGGTAAACTGGAAGCATATGTGGCAGGGTGACAACACAGGAGAGCAATTGGTTGACAGGAACAGAAAATTGTAACTGCATAACAAAGTGCCTAAACAAGCATATTTATGGCAGACTCACCAGGTATTATTTTAACCACTTCTCTACTGTGCACGAAAACCCCCTTCCTGCCCAAGCCATTTTTCAGCTTTCAGCGCTGTCACACTTTGAATGACAATTGCGCGGTCGTGCGACGTGGCTCCCGAACAAAATTTGCGTCCTTTTTTTCCCACAAATAGAGCTTTCTTTTGGTGGTATTTGATCACCTCTGCGGTTTTTATTTTTTGCGCTATAAACAAAAGAAGAGCGTCCAGTTTGGAAAAACACTATTTTTTACTTTTTGCTATAATAAATACCCATTTTTTTTTTTTTAAATAAAATTTTCCTCAGTTTAGGCCGATACGTATTCTTCTACATATTTTTGGTAAAAAAAAAAAAAAAATCAAAAAAAAAAAAAAAAAAAAAAAAATCGCAATAAGCGCGTATTGATTGGTTTGCGCAAAAGCGTGTACAAAATAGGGGATAGATTTATAGCACTTTTATTTTTTTATTAGTAATGGCGGCGATCTGCGATTTTTTATTGTGACTGCGATATTGCGGCGGACACATCGGACACTTTTGACACATTTTTGGGACCATTCACGTTTATACAGCGATCCCTGCTTTAAAAATGCATTGATTACTGTATAAAATGTGATTGGCAGGGAAGGGGTTAACCACTAGGGGGCGGGAAGGGGTTAAATATGTTCCCTCAATGTGTTCTTACTGTGGGGGGAGGGGACTGACTGGGGGAGGTGACCGATGGTTGTCCCTATGTACAAGGGACACACCATCGGTCCCCTCTCCCTCACAGGACGTGGATCTCTGTGTTTACACACAGAGATCCACTTTCCTGCTCGTTTCCCGGGCAATCGCGGGTGCCCGGCGGCAATCGCGGCCACCGGGCACGCGCACCGGGGCCTTGTGAACGCGGTGGGCGCGCACGCGCCGCTGGCGTCAAGCGCGCGCCTCCTAGCTCGTTTTAAAGGGAGGACGTCATATGACGTCCTCCCAGAACGAGAGTATCCTCCGCCCGCCGTCAATTGACAGTGGGCGGGGGACAAGTGGTTAATAAAAAGGTGGAGACTTAAAATTACACGGGCATTTTAAAGATTTTATGAGATTTAAGTGATTGGGTTTACATCTACTTTAAGTGGCTTTAAGTGTAATTGCATGGAAATGTTTTTTGGCAGATGTGCCATTGATGGTCTGTCTGTTGTTCCTATGAAATGTTGGAATAGGGGGCGGTGTCATCAAGGGCAGGGCCGCCACCAGGAATTTTGGGGCATTATTTTACAAAAAATATATATTTTTTATTTTTTATAAAAAAACAAACACACATAAAACAAGGGGGGTTACCATCCAGGGCCTCTGGGCCCCTTACAAAAACAAAAAAATATATATATATTTATAAAAAATAAAAAAAAAAAGCCCCTTACAGGTGTACTGCCTGTACCCCCCTGATGGCGGCCCTGGTCAAGGGTATATATTTTTGATAATAAAATGCCTCCCTCTTTCCTGTCTCCGATAGTTATCAGGTGTACCCCTGGTTAAGGGCATGAAACAGAATAAGAAAGATTGCAATCAAACAGAAAAAACCTGCAACGTAAATACCATCTTCCATTTTTTTACAATTGATTAAATAAACTGAAGGCTTTATATAAACTACATAAACAACGAATCTTCGAAGAGCTGCATTCGCTTCAACTTTCTTTCTCCCCTCTGGAAAAGGAGATGCAGAAAAAAAAAAATGCTTTGAGCAAAACCAGCAGAAAATATTGACAGCAGAACAAATGCTTGTAATTTTATAACCAATCTCCCAGTGTCCATTGGGTGCCATTTCTGTCTCCACTCAGGACCAATCAGATGAACAGAGCTATGAGTCTGCCTGAGTGAATGTGAACCAGTTACTGCACAGCCCGTTCCTTCTGCACCACTTCGAGCACTTTTATTACTGCTCAGTAGTGGATGGTGAGGGCGAGGACCATTTAGCGGGTCAGAGTACAGTGGAATAAAGAGGGGGGATTTGCAGTAAGACAGAAAGGGGTAAATAAGCAGGATAGGGGTGGTTATAAGCTCTAGATTTCACATCTTTACTGCGATGTGTTTATTAAAGGAAGGCCGTACTGTGAGATTTTGCTCCTGGGAGCTGATGGCTCACATTAGTCTCTCTAATTGTCAAAAATCTAATTTAGTGTTATGTAGCACAGGTCAGCCCTGGGTTAAAAATATGGAAGGCGCGCACTGTTATAAATTTGTTTTCCACTGAGGTAACTCTTGGATAAGGAGACTATAAATGGTTTAGAACAAGAGGCTGCTGGAAAGGGAAGGTCGGGGAAGGGATCAAAAGGGGACAAGACAGCGACATGAAAGTAATCAGCTTGTTAGGTGACAATTTTTCTTTGTGCTTATAAGGCCTAATGGCCAACACCCTTCTCTGCTCTCCATTCTGCCTCAAGTCGCAATAAAGTACAGAGAGAATATCTGTGTCTTCCCACATCACTATTAAAATTCATCTTATTTTATAGGAATGATATGGTTATTACAACCAGCCTCGCTGAAAACAATATTCATTGTAGATTATTTTTTTCACAAAAGGCAGCAGAGGGAGCAGTGTCTTTGCTTAGATTAGGCCGTTTGTTGGTACACTATATTGTCAAAAGTATTGGAACGCCTGTCTTTACAAGCACATGAACTTTAATGGCATCCCAGGCTTAACCTGGATACACACAATGTGTTTTTTTTTTTTTTTTTTTTTTTACTAAAGGCAATTCCACTGTGCACTACGAGTGCACTTGGAAATGCAGTCGCTGTAGATCTGAGGGGGCACGCAAGGAAAACAAAAAGCCGAATTTTTGCTTGTACATGATTGGATTATAAATACAGCAGAGCTTCCCCGATTTCAGATCTTCCCCTTAGATCTAGTTGTATAGTGTGTATCCAGCTTTATTCCGTAGGGTTCAAAATGGAGTTGGCCCACCCTTTGCAACTGTAACAGCTTTAACTCTTCTAGGAAGGCTGTCCACAAGGTTTAGGAGTGTGTCTATGGCAGGGGTGTGCAAATTTTTTTCAAAGAGGGCCAGATTTGATGAAGTGAACATGCTTGAGGGCCGACCATTTTGCCTGACATTCTTTAAACCATTAAAATTTGGTCGAAGTGTGTTCGTTCAAGCACCAATACATTGCCCAACACAAATTCTCTTGCCTTTGTGGCTGTGTGTGGTGAAGACATGAGCTTAGGCGTGTTATTTGGATATACCGTATTCATCGGCTTAAAACACGCACCTTAAATTTAAAAAGGAAGTTTCAGGAAGAAATCTTACATTTTAAATAAAAGAACTGTGAAGTAAAATAAGGGTCAGTGCCCATCAATGCAGCCTAATCAGTGCCCATCTGCAGCACCCACCGTATTGCCATGAAATGCAGCACCCACCGTATTGCCATGAAATGCAGCACCCACCATATTGCCATGAAATGCAGCACCCACCATATTGCCATGAAATGCAGCACCCACCATATTGCCATGAAATGCAGCACCCACCATATTGCCATGAAATGCAGCACCCACCATATTGCCATGAAATGCAGCACCCACCATATTGCCATGAAATGCAGCACCCACCATATTGCCATGAAATGCAGCACCCACCATATTGCCATGAAATGCAGCACCCACCATATTGCCATGAAATGCAGCACCCACCATATTGCCATAATTGCAGCACCCACCATATTGCCATAATTGCAGCACCCACCATATTGCCATAATTGCAGCACCCACCATATTGCCATAATTGCAGCACCCACCATATTGCCATAATTGCAGCACCCACCATATTGCCATAATTGCAGCACCCACCATATTGCCATAATTGCAGCACCCACCATATTGCCATGAATGCCACACTCCATTGCCATTAATGCAACACCCACAGTGCCATGAATGCAGCACCAACCATATTACCATTAATTCAGCACCCACATTGACATGAATGCAGACTCACCATTCGTCAGTGCAGCCTGATTCATGTCCATCTACAGCCATGAGGAGACAGGGAGGGGGCGGGACGAGCGCCGACAGACATACAGGAGAAATTCCTGTTTTCTCGGCTGCCTCTTTATTTGAAAGTCCCGCCTCCTGTGATGGACAGAACAGTTGTCCAATGGCAGCGCAGGAGACGGGATTTCCTTTTACACAGGATGCCTGTAAACAGGAAATACTCCTGTATCCTGTACGGCACTTGTCCTGTCTCCTCCAAGGCAGCAAGCATTTATATCTTTTGTGGCCCCCGGCGCTCGGGGATTCGTTGGGGGCCACAAAAGATATAGATGTCAAAATTATCAGACGGGCCGTCCGAAACTGGATCGCGGGCCGCGACTGGCCCGCGGGCCGGACTTTGGACATGCCTGGTCTATGGGAATGTTTGACCATTCTTCCAGAAGCGCATTTGTGAGGTCAGGCACTGATGTTCGACGAGAAGCCCTTGGTTGCAGTCTCTGATCTAATTCATTCCAAAGGTGTTCTATAAAGGTTGAGGTCAAGACTCTGTGCAGGTCAGTCAAGTTCCTCCATCCCAAACTCGCTCATCCGTGTCTTTATGGACCTTGTTTTTTGCACTGGTCCAAATCATTTGGTGGAGGGGGGGATTATAGTGTGGGGCTGTTTTTCAGTGGTTGGGCCTGGCCCCTTAGTTCCAGTGAAGGGAACTCTTAACACAAGGGAACATCAGTGCATAAAGCAAGGTCCATAAAGACATGGATAAGCGAGCTTGGGGTGGAGGAACTTGACTGGCCTGCACAGAATCCTGAACTTCAACGTGATAGAACAGCCAGGCCTTGTCATCCAACATCAGTGCCTGACCTCACAAAAGCATGTAAAGGCAGGTGTGACAATATTTGACAATATAGAGTATGTTGACATTACCTTTAAACCTTTAAAATTTTGCATAAGCAGTAAATTGGCTTAGTTGCCATTGAATATAGCAGAATTTTTTTTATTGATCCCCTGTATTTACCACTATGAATATAAAGAAATTAGACCATTTCTAAAGCTGAACATGTGCAATCTAGAAAAAAGTGAAGGGAACACCAATCTAAAAGCAGTACATTAGGCTTTGGCATTGTTAGCGTGGTGCTGTTAGTTTTTCACATCACGCAAATTCTAAACTCAACACTAAATTAACCCTTGCTACAGCACCATATTCCCGAAATAGGATAAACATAATCTTTATAGCACTCCACCGAAAATAGTGATACTGCTGCTAAGAACTGGTCCTCCATGATGAACACCAATCTTTATATTTCAAGGGAAATCAATATGGAGGGAAGTAAAGAAGCAGCCAGCGATTTTTGACCTTTTCTAATAAAAAATAAATAAAAATTACTAGTTGCCTGGCTGTTTTTGGAACCAGCATTCTCTGGCTCAATAACCTGGAAGTCAGAACTTTAGGATCTGCATAAGAGTTTTGAATCAGTGGCTCAAAAAGGTACTGGAGCCTTTGGATCAGCATAATAGCCGAACAGATAGCATTTTCCATTTATTTCACTGAGCACAGATTTAAATAATCCCAGTGTGGTTTTCATGGGCCACGAAAAAAAAAAATATTGCTGATGATAATAATAATAATAAGCAATCTAAAAGACTAAATTTTCTATCTGTGCTACCAGGCCAGGAATCTTTAAAAGGCAGCATAGAATCTCTCTAAGCAAGGTCGTTGGGTATACATTTTCTGTTAATGTAATCATACAAGCTTGAAGAAAAAATCCTTTCAGTTATATGTACTGTATTTTTGACACATGGTACAGCTTGAAATCCAACCCCACTTTCTGTAGGAGATGTCCCCATTTTTACCAGATTTTTTTTTTACACGTACAGCATTTAAAAAATGTGTTAGCTATTCTTTTACACATCACCATTAAAGCTGGACCCAAGGCACATACAAAATTAATGCAGCTCTGTATTCATGAATAAACCATTAACTGTATCTAATGAAACTAGTGATCAGGTGTGCTGCATGCAAATATGATGACAAGAAACAGAATAGCGCAAAACAAAAAGGGTATGACCTCATCAACCCCCTTCTGCTCCTTCACTGTCCAATCACCAGTCTGGGATTGAAGGGGGACATTCCTGTAACTGAAAGCTATGTCATACACTTGAATGTACTGTGTGAGGGGGCTGTGTTAAAGTGGTTTTAAAATCTAAAAATTTTTACCTAGTAGTAGTATCCCCCTAACCCTACCCCCCTTCTTTATACTTACCTGGGCCCTCATTCGATCCAGCACTGTGCCCATTTGCAGTGGCTCTCTCACCTCACCTCTTGGTCTCACAGGCTTTGCTGAGGCAGCGGGAGCCATTAGCTCCTGCTGCTATCAATCAAAGCCAATGACGAGGGGGGCAGGACTGAGCCCCGCTGTCTGTGTCTATAGACGCAGACAGTGAGGCTCAGGAGGGAGTCCATATTAGTGCCCCATAGGTGTGGGCTTCCTATGATGGGCACTCACCCAAGAGGAGGAGCCAGGAGTGCCAGAGATGGTAAGTATAAGCCTGTTATTTAAAAAAAGTATAATAAAAATTTCATGTACAATCACTATAGGTTTCCAGGATGGATGGACAGAAATACAAATTCTTTGGCAGGTTAAACAGTTCCCATATCGTTTTTTGTGTAATTAGCCATTTGCTTGAACAAAGTTGTAAAAGGGATGCATACTAAATGTGGACTTGTGAGGTCTGGAAGGTATACAGTTCCTACATTGATGATTGTTAGGTCAAAAATTTTAGTCTCCAAAATATTCTAGTACGGTAGAGCAAGGGCTACAGAATAGTTTGGGGCATGGTTTTTTTACAGGCTGTACAATAAGGTAACATTTAAGCAATTCTTTGACTTGAGCACTTACCCCAATCATCCCAGCAATTATCTCTATAGCCCCAGTCCCCACTGTTGTGTATGGGATCTCAGCTAAAGGAACGCCAGCATTCTCAAATATAGAGTTGGTGTAGAACCAAATCTGCAAACATATAGATTCAAAAATCAGTCATCCAAACAAATGAATGGGCTAACATTTTTTTACGTGAAAAAGGGCTACTTTTATATGTACATGTGCACAAATCTAAGTTACAGAAATATCAAGCATGCCCTTCCTCTAGACAGCGGGAGGTTTCCCTGCTGTCAGAATAAAATAATCAGTGTTGGTTGCTACAGCCACCATCAGTGATCGAACGAATAAAAAACAATATTGGACAAGCTGGTTGTACCGAAGTCAAATCGATAGATTGACGTCAGTACAACCAGCCTCCTGATAGTTGGATTGAAATTCGGCTGGTTCGGCTGAATTTCGATCCATCTATGGCCGACTTACGGGAGTGACACCAGCAGTTGGAGTGGAGGATTAGGTAAGTAAATAGATGTTAAGGTTGTCCTGACCGTCCCTAAATCAATGAGCCTTACATTTTATGCTACAGCATTTTTGCTATATTAGACACAGATTCTCAGCAGCAATCTATAGGGGGTTTCTTTGACCTGTAATGGTATCAATGAATAAAATGGCCTAAAATATCCTTCTTCTGGTGCCACCGTGACCATAGGGGTTGAACCCAACAGCAACATTAATACTTCATTTCCTTTCAACCTCTTCCCCCACCCTAGAGACTGATTGAACACGCAATACCTCATAGTGTTTTATCTATATAGTGTTTTGCACAGCACATATTCCAGTATCACGCGACATCATATGCCACCAACTTGAGTCTCTGCAGTAGAGATGGGTTCGGGCGTGTTCAAAATCCCAAGTGCCCGATCCCGCCAGGAAGCCGACACTGCACACGGCTAATCACAGGCAGTGAGACATTTCCCAGTTCGCAGATGCACAGATCGGGAAATGTCTCACTGCCTGTGATGAGAGCTGGGCAGTGTCGGCTTCCTGGCGGAATCGGCCAGGTGGGATTTCAAACACGCCTGAGCCCATCTCTACTCTGAACCAATCCTTAATTCTACACTGCAACTTTTAAAATGGGTGCATGCTATCCACATATTGTGACCCAATTTTAGAAGAAAAACCTATGACACATTCACAATTTTCTTTTATAAGTGGAGATTTTAAATGTGTTCATCAGTGGTTTCACTAATGAGCTGTGTCTTTCCTAGTGCCTTGACTTACACTTTATTAATCCCAGACATTAGAAAGTAACTAGCACCCTGTGGACCTTTTGGGTCTCTAGAAAACAATATTCTCATTATTGGTTGATGCAATAGGATGCCAGTGATTCTGGACATATAGTCTCTGCAAAAATGTACCCATACCCCCCTTCAGAGAACCCTATTGGATATTATTCTGTTCACAAGACAGTCTGAATTGGAAGAGGTGGTCTCTTTTCTTCTTTTCCAAAATGTTCTTTTTGTCTATATTTATAGTTGTCCTTGCCCTGTAAAATGTTGCAAAAAAACTTTGTATTGTGGGCCATACTGTATAAGAAGAGCAAAATAGTAACATTTGAAAATAACTAGCAAACATTTTAAAGGCAAAATGTTTAGACAGTACAGAAGTTCAAAGATATTTCTGGGTTTAAACATTTCCAGGGATGAAGCTGCAGCACCTATATATGGATAGTAGAGACGTGATGACATCATACTACACCTGGGATAAGGTCATCGGACATCTAGATCTGCAGAGTACATCTACAATTTTTTGCATTTTGCTTTTCTTTAAATCTTCAGCCATTTAAATTGCGGTGACTAGTTTTCAGTTCATTTTTTACACTAGTGTTGGCTGTGCAAATATATGTATGACTTACAGCATCTATTCCAGACAGCTGCATACCCATATTGAGCACGACGACGGACAGAGTCTGCCAGAACAAAGTCCGGTCCATCAGTAGCTGGAAAACGGAGACCACCTCCACAGAGGACAAAGAGTGCTGCTCCTCCTGCATCTCCTCAATAACGTCTTGAACATCATATTCTCCACGAAAACACCTAAGAGCTAAGTAGACAGACCTGATGAGAATCGGGCATTGCTTTAGATTAAAATTACTTAATTTGTCACAGCCAACCACCAAGTTTGAGAGTTTACAGCCAATGGCACTTCTTTGCTTGACAGACATCCTCAGTATAAATAGTAAGTTATAGGCAGCACTTTGATTTGTATCATGAGCATTCGTTGCAACATTGGTGGTCATTCCCATTTTTCTACCACTCCCTCTGTCTGAGGGAACTTTCCTGTTATCTATAAATAGTGAATAGTTATACCTCATATTTAATCCCCAGCACATAGTGTGACCCTACCACCATTTAATTCTTTGTGTGGAGAGAATGGGGAGAGGAGGGTAATGGACATTTGGGTGACTGAAGACTGGTTACAGTCTTGAAGGGGAGAAGAAAGACAGTGCTGTAATGCTTCAACTGTGACCAGGCTCTCCTCCAAGCTTTTTTTTCTTCATCTTTGTTCATCTGAAAAGTACTCTGCTTGCTTTGAGTCCTGAAGCAAGCGGAGCACAATGCACATTTGTAAAGCAGGCCGTTCTGTGCAACAACCAGGCCGTACTACTCTTTAAACCACTTACTGACTGCCCCATAGCAAATTTACTGCTACAGGGCAGCCCTCCTGTGCAGTATTACGTGTATGTATATATATATATATATATATAGAGAAAATTAAGTACTGTCCGTGATACTTTTTTTATTTGCACTAACATAGAATTTTTCAGGACAAGCTTTCGGGGTATGTCCCCTTCTTCAAGGTCCAAGCAGTACTGATTCACAATTTTTTTAGCAGAATGTTGAAACAAAACAAGAAAAAAAAAAAAATCTCAGAGGGAAAGGAAAAAAAACACATACAAATCAATGGTAATAAAGATAGCAGCAGAGTTAGTGAGATAAGACAGAGTTAGTGAGATAAGACAGAGGGAGAGCTATAGACTTGAGGGGGGAGATGCTAGTCACAGAGGGGGTCATAAAACCTTAGTATAATGGGTAAGGAAACCAATATCTAAATTTAGGCCATTCGTTTTTGTGTTAAAAAGAATTATCATTCTTAGTTCAAATGTTTTCCTTTCCTGGATAGTTCTGAAATTCCCTTTAAGAACTAAAACATTGAGGTCTTCTATAGTGTGGTCCGGTTGTGAGAAGTGATGTCCCACAGGTGTGCAGAAACTGTCTTCTTTATGTTCTTTGATGGTATGTCTGTGAAAATTCATCCTCGCTTGCAGCTTTTGTCCTGTTTCACCAACATAAGATCCTTTGCCACACCTGTTGCATTGGATGAGGTACACAACATTACTGGAGGTACAGTTGTAAGATCCCATGATGGTGAAGGTCCCATTTGTGTGTGTGACACTTTTGGATGGATTGATCTGGTTGCACAGTTTGCAGCGTTTTTTATTGCAGGGTTTGCTTCCATTATTTGTGACTTCATAATCAGAGTGAAGTTTCCTGCTGATTAGTTTGTGTCTGAGGTTGGGTGGTTGTCTGAAAGCCAATAATGGGGGTTGTTGGAATATTTCTTTCAGAGTTTCATCCTCTGTTATAATGGGCTGTAAATCTTTGATTATCTTTTTGATCCCTTCTAGTGTTGGGTTGTATGTGGTGACTAGAGGTACTCGGTTATTTGTTTTTTTCTCTTTGTATTGGAGGAGATTTTCTCTTCGGGTTTTCAAGGCTGTGTTTATGCTGTTGTTGATGGTTTTGTCTTTATATCCTTTCTTCTGGAAAGAGCCTGCCAGTCTTCTGAGATGTTTATCTCTGACTTCTGGGTCTGAACAAATTCGGTGGTATCTGATGGCCTGGCTGTGTATGATGGCTCGTTTAGTGTGTTGGGGATGAAAACTGGAACTATGAAGATAGCTGCATCGGTCAGTCGGTTTTCTGTATATGGAAGTGTGAAGCTTGTCATCCCTGATGTATACTGTAGTGTCTAGGAAGTTGACATGTGTGTTCGAATAGTCCATTTTTAGTTTGATAGATGGGTGAAAAGTGTTGATCAATGAGAAGAATTGGTTTAGATTTTCTTCACCTTCAGTCCATATCATGAAGATATCATCAATATAGCGATAATATCTGTATGGCTTTTGTTGTATGCTGTTCAGGAATTTGTCCTCCAGGTCAGCCATAAATAAGTTTGCATATTGGGGTGCCATTTTGCTTCCCATAGCAGTACCCATACATTGGAGATAGATGTCATTGTTGAAAGTGAAGTAGTTGTGTGTAAGAATAAATTCGATGAGCTGTGTAACATCCTCAGCCGTGTATTTGTGGTTTGGTGTGGATGATAAGAATCTGTGACATGCTGCCAACCCATCCTTGTGAGGGATGTTACTGTACAGAGATTCTACATCCATAGTGACTAGAAGTGTATTTGGTGGTAATTGTTGTATATTGTTAAGCTTGTTCAGAAAATCAGTGGTGTCTTGCAGGAAACTAGTAGTGTTCATGACTAACGGTTTTAACATGTTTTCTACAAGGCCTGAGATATGTTCGGTAAGTGTATTCATACCTGTTATAATGGGTCTGCCTGGATTTCCTGGCTTGTGAATTTTGGGCAGCATGTAGAAGTCTCCAATATCTGGATTATCTGGAATCGCATTGATGAGTTCTGAATGCAGGTGGCTTGGTATGGTCGCAATCAGACCTTTTAATTGCTTAGTAAAATCCTGGGTCGGATCATAATCCAGTTTTTTGTAGTAAGTAGTATTTGCCAGCTGCCTCTGACCCTCTTGTATATATTTGTCTGTATCCATCACAACGACTGCTCCCCCTTTATCTGCTGGTTTGATGGTTATGGCCTGATTCTTGCGCAGATCGTGTACAGCTCTTCGCTCCAGTGGTGAAAGGTTGTATAATATTTTCTTTTGCTGGGTGGATATCAGAGATGTTACTCGCAGCCTGAAGCTGTCAATATAGGTATCCAGTTTGGGGTTGCGTCCTTGTGGAGGTGTGAAGTTGCTGTTCTTTTTCTTTTTATCACCTCCTATTGTCCTAGGATTCCTTTCATTACTGTGAAAATATTCTTTGAGCCTCAGTCTCCTAAAGAATTTCTCTGTCACAATTGCACTAATACGGCTACAATTACGTCAAGTATATATATATATACACACATACATACATACATACATACATACACATATACACACACACACACACACACACACACTTCTGCCTATAGGGGGCGCGCGCTTACCGCCAGCTGGCTTCTTCTGCTGTGTTTATTCACAGCACATGGGTGTAACACAGAGGCGGCTCTAGGCTTAGTGAGGCCTTAGGCAAAACTTAGACATGAGGCCCCACTCACGCCCATAATGGGAAAAATAATTCAAGCAAGAAAAATGGCTGCAGAAAATGCACGGATCTAGCACACAGGTGATCAGCACCACTTCCAGGGCACCCTCCTCACCCATCAGACATATTCAGCCAATGCAAGAGGGGGGGTGAGAAAGAGGGGTGATAGAGAGATCCAATGGCGCCAACATTCGTATTGATCACAGGCAAATTAGGCGACCGCGAGGCCCCTATGAGTGCGAGGCCTTAGGCGACCGCCTAATTTGCCTAAATTAGAGAGCCGCCTCTGGTGTAACATGTTACAATAACTGATTAAAGTTCACCTTTTGTAAGTTAATGCCTTCCAGCCTTGGACTAAATATATTTTTTTCTCTTTATGTAACTGTGTCCTAATCTAATTTCTCTCAAGAAACAAGTTAGCGTGAGCTAGAAGGCGAGGAAGAGGGTAAGACTGTTTCACAAAGAACATTTCAGGTGACTTTCTGTGGCCTACTACTGACCAATGGATGTTTCTGAGAGGAGATTTCTGCATGCTGTAGATTTCTCCTGGCCAACTAGAAGCTTGCACATGAATTATATTCAATACTGGAACCTCTTGTAGGAAAGCCCTCATTGTTTTCCTTGAAAATGCCCCTTTTTCTTTACTATAACATTTACGGGTGCAATGCATATGTTAGAAAAACAACAATTTTGATGGACAGCCAGTAATTTTGGGCAGTAGCTTAATTATGGTTCTCAGATTAAGGGAATTACAAACTGATTACTTGCAGTTCTCTGCACTACGGAATTCAGGCCTTTGATCATTTGCTCGGTTTATGTTGGTGTGACAGAAAGGGAAAAAAAAAAAAAAAAAAAGAAGAAAAAAAACTGAAACTGGCCAAGTTTGTGGTAGGAATGAAGTTTAAGAACAACCCTATGCTACCCTTCATACAAAGTTACCAGATGATCAATTTTGTAATACTCCTTCTAAAAAGGGAGCCAGCTTGGAGGTAGATTTAGTGAATTACAAATGTATTACTTGCAGTTCTCTCCACTACTGAATTTAAGCCTTTGATCATTCCCTCCATTTATTTTGGTGTGACAAAGGAAAAAAAAAAAAAAAAAAACTGCAGCTGGCCAAGTTGTAGGTAGCAACTGGGTTTTATAACAAGCCTATGCTACTCTCCATGCAAAATTATCAGTTTTGTAAAGCTGGCCACACAATAGTAGATTTTCAAAAGAGCATTCATACAAACATTTCTACGAAAATTGTCAATAAAAGAAGAAAGGGGGGGGGGGGGAAGCGCCACCTAAGTACAGTATTAAAACATAGGGTTTATTTCCAAAGGCTAAACTAACGCTCACATAAATCATAACATCATTTTCATCATGGACTCTGAAGATAGTCACAATTTAACCTGTTGTATACCCCTTTGAGCTGTTTGCACACATACTCAATGCACCTAAAGAATTTATCAGTACATTTATTGAATGTACGGTAATACATTTTTGAATTTTGCGCAAAAGTGCTTAAAGTGGAGTTCCAGCACCTAAAAAAAAAAAAGATAATAAATTAAAAAAACTCAGCAACTACAAATAATGTAGCTGCTGAAGTTTAATATAAGGACACTTACCTGTCCAGGGATCCCATGATGTTGGCCCCCTGAAGCTGATTCGTCCATCAGCTCGGGTGCAGGCGCCAGCATTGCAACTAAGGGAAACCGACAGTGAAGCCTTCAGACTTCACAGCGAGTCTCCTACTGCGCAAGCGTGAGAGTCGCCTGCGCTTTAATTGTCCGGTCTTCTTCTGGGATACACACAGGTCCCAGAAGGCAGCGGGGGGGGGGGGGGAGAGAATGATGTACCTCGACACGGCGAGATAGAACAGAAGTCCACCTGGAGAAAAAAAGAAAAAAAAAAAAAAAAGAAAGAAACCCAAAAATGAGGGGGGGGGGGCTTGCTCTAAATGTTCAAGACCTAGATTACATTTTAGCCTGGAACTCCGCTTTTTACAAAATGTTTTCTACAGCCAAAAACTACTACTTTGACTCCATTATGGATTAGAAAATCAAATGAACATTCACAAAACATATTTTCAAACAAAATTCTACTAGCTTTAGGAACCAGCTTGAAGTCGACCCAATCCACTCTTCTGCAGCTTGTGAGCGTGGTCCAACATTTTCTTTTTCGTACATCACGGGACACAGAGCGACATAGTCATTACTAATGGGTTATATAGTTACCGTCAGGTGCTGGCACTGGCAACTTCCAAAACTGGAAGTACCCTCCCCTATATAAGCCCCTCCCATCCGGGAGCACCTCAGTTTTTTGCCAGTGTCTAAGGTGTTGGCCAAGAAGAAACATGTGTTTTTCACTGAGCTTGCGTACAGGTTCTTTTGGGCCTCAGTAAGCTATTCCGGATCCGACCAAAAAAGCTTCATAGCTAAACGGTCGGTACCCGGGCCTTGCAGAGAAGAGCAAGGTTCTGCCTGTAATGCTTCTCTTAGGAGAGCTGGACCCTGGGATCCAGAGCTCTGGTCATACCCACGACCAAGATGTTTTCTGTGCAGGGTGCTATACAGGTCCAGGGGAGTGGAATCCTTGGGAACCCGGTCCCTGAAGGTTTGATTACAATGCCTGCCGTGATAGGTGAAGTTTGGGCTTTTGTGGACCAAACAAAGTCCTGCGGCGGGGAACAGGTAAGTGGGGGCCCCCAGGAACTTGGTTCTATTGGGGGACCCCCAAGCCTAATTTGTCTTTCTGTCTGTTACCTAACGGTATTCCCGCTAATATCTGTGCATGCCTGTAACTACTAAAAAAATGTAATAATTTTTAATGGTGGTCAAGAAAAAAAAAAAAAAAAGGGAATGTTTTTTTATATATGTTTAGTATATTAAACTGCGGTACCTGTGTTTGTCCACTAGAGGCCGCTGTGGAATGTTTTTCTTGTCATATGGACTAGTTTCTTCTCAGAGAACAAAGTCCAGGCAGCTGGTGAGTTCTCCTACAGGAAACTGTTTCCTCTGCCATGTTGCAGTGTTCGTCTATCCCCCGGCCTGCGGCAAAGGGGGCCCTGGCTCCTGTCCCTGGTTTCCATGTTTGAAAAATTAGCGCCGAGGCGCACGTGGCCGCGCGCGTGCGCGTGCACGCGCCTCTATATATAGAGGTGGTCGGAAAAAGGGGCGGGGCCTGGGGGATGACGCTCTGTGCGCGCCGCAGCGCTTCTGCGCATGTGCGGGCGTCCCAGCAGGTTTTTAAAAAGCCACATTATTGCAGTAAGCTGGCTATGAAGTACAGAGACAGAGCTGGCAACATTTAAAGGCATACAGCAAGCGGTTGATACAGGCATCCCCTAGAAAGGCACATTAGTAGACACCAACTGTGATATAGCAGCAATTGTGCTAGACTATTCTCAGTAAAAGTGGTGTATTACGGCTGGAATACCTCAGCTTTAGGCTTAGGAATATGCCGTCCAGTAGCTCCGGAACTGAATCTTCCAGGAAGCGAAGGGGGTCTCATCGGGCTCTGAGGATCTTGGGCATACTCCTGCTGCACCAGTCTCCCCTGAAGTTCAGAGGTAAGTGACCGTAGAGACCCCGCAGGGGTACTTGGTACTGTGGCTGTCCTCAGTCACCTGCTCCTGTGTATGTAACAGAGGAGGTTTTTTCCTCAGCTCTGGGAGGATTAGAGAGAGATTGTCAAAATTTATCGCTGCCTCCCTGTCAGGGAAAGCACGCCCGATCTCCGTCTCCTCCTTCAGAGTGCCTGTTAGCAGAGCAACAGTCCCATACAGGGATCGACCTGCCTGAAGGGGATCAGGATAAGGTTGATTCTGTTATAGAGGAATCAACAGTGGGGGAACCTTTTCTCAGCATCTCAAGCTGAAAGATTATGGGTTCAGTCTCTGACTAACATGGTCCGATCAGCATTTAAAAATGCACCTTGCGGAACCATCAACCACTACTGTATCCTCGTTGGGGTCGCTAGAAGCCCCCAGACTGTTTGTTCTTTTCCACTTCACCCTTTACTGAAAGGGCTCATTTACCAGGATTGGGAACGTCCTGAGAAAATATTTATTCCCCCAAGAGATTTCCGGTGGTCTATCCCATGGAGGATAAGTTCATCAAAAAAAAAAAAAATGGAAGGTCCCTACAGTGGACGCAGCCATCTCTTGTATGTATAAATCACTGACATGTCCAGTGGATAATGTCCAAATGTTCAAGAACCCAATAGATAAAAGATTGGAGTCCTTATGAAAATCTGCTTGGTGATACAACCAGCAGTAGCAGCTATTGGGGTCTGCTAAGCAGTGAAGGATCAGTTGAAACAGGTCTTGAGGGACTTGACAGATCAGCAGGCTTTGCCCTAGCTGATCTACCTAGAGCCTTAGGCTTTGCGGTTGACGCCATAGAGGATTCAGTCCATCAGGCCTCCCGCCTTACGCTGTCTATAGTACATATGCGTAGGCTCCTATGGCTCAGAAACTGGTCTGCTGAAGCTCCCTGTAAAGAATGGCTGGTTAGCGTCCCATTTCATGGTGAACGCTTATTCAGGGAAAACCTGGACAAATATATCCAGAAAATTTCCAGCGGTAAAAATACGCTCTTGCCGGTTAAAAGCAGAGTTAGAGGTCCCTCTTTAAGAGGCCTGCTTCTCCAGTCCCTGGGGCATCGGCTGTGTAACAGTTCCGACGGCCTCCTCGGTCAAATCCCGGGGGTAAAAAACAGGGACAGTAGCAGGGTAATGAGAAACCCTGGGTCAGGGGAGGTACAAAACCTCCCCCAAAGTTAAATTCATTGAAGCCCCCACTCAGTCGGGTGGGGGGAGGACTCCAGTTGTTCGCAAAGAGACCTGGCGGGACACGATCAAGACAGATAGGTGCTCTCCGCAGTAGGTTTGGGATACAGTTTGGAGTTAAAAGACTCTCCTCCTTCCCATTTTGAGGTCAAACGTGCCAAGGGATCCCCGGAAGAGAGAGTCCCTCCTGTTGGCACTAGAACAACTATTGCTCCAAGGAGTAATTATGGAGGTTCCCCTGGAAGAATGAGGGTTCGGGTTTTACTCAAACCTCTTTACAGTCCCGAAGCAAACGCGGACGGGAGGCCCATATTAATTCTAAAAAGGGCTATACAAATTCCTGTATATCAGGACTTTCCGATGGAGTCGATCCGATCGGTGGCCACTGCCCTACAAAGGGGAGGATTGGTTAGCCACGATCGACATCAAAAATGCTTATTTGCACATTCCCATCTTTCCAGTCCACCAAAAATTTCTACGCTTTGCAGTAGAAGGGCGCCATTTTCAGTTCAGAGCCTTACCCTTCGGTTTGGCCACAGCACCAAGAGTGTTCACAAAAATTCTGGCCCTTTATTGGCCAATCTAAGAACACAAGGTGTAATGATAATGGCATATCTGGATGACTTGTTGCTGATAGACCACTCAGTGAAAAAACTAGACGTGGTCGTTCACAAGACGATCAAGTATCTGGAATCTCACGGTTGGATTATCAACCGAGACAAGTCAGCCCTAAAAACCAGTCAAAAGTCTGGAATACTTGGGGCTAAGGTTGGATTCAGGCCAGAGAAAAATATTCTTGCCTCGAGGAAAGGTGTTGTCTTTGAAAGATTTGATCCACTTAGTGGGTACAAAAAAGACAGCCGTCCATACGCCTGTATATGAGGCTGCTGGGAAAAATGGTGGCATCATTCGAAGCAGTACCCTACGGTCAATTCCATTCAAGGAATTTGCAAGGGGCCATACTGTCAGCCTGGAACAAAAAAGTTCAGGCCCTAGACTTACAATGTCCTTGTCCCCTTCCGTTCGCAAGAGCCTCCGTTGGTGGTTGGTTCCCCAGAATCTGGAAAAAAGAAAATCCTTCAGTCCGATTTCTTGGAAGGTGGTCACTACAGATGCCAGCCTTATAGGCTGGGGAGCAGTACTGGAGCAATAGTCTCTCCAGGGCAGATGGTCGGATGCAGAAAAGGCCCTGCCCATCAATCTCTTAGAGATACGAGCAGCCCGGTATGCCCTAGTAGCATGGACATCCAAACTCCAAGGGTCCCCTGTCAGAATTCAATCAGACAATGCCACAGCAGTGGCATATATCAATCATCAGGGGGGCACCAGGAGTCGTGTAGCCCAGAGGGAAGTAAATTACATCCTGAAATGGGCAGAAAGATATGTCCCAGTCATATCTGCGGTATTCATTCCAGGAGTGGAGAATTGGAAGGCGGACTTTCTAAGTCGCCAGCAATTAGGCCCAGAGGAAGGGTCCCTTCACCCCGAGGTTTTCTGGACAATATGTCAGCGGTGGGGAACATCGGATGTAGATCTTCTAGCATCCAGATTCAACGCAAAGGGGGACAGGGTTGTCTCTCGGACAAGGGATCCCCTAGCTTGCGGCTCGGATGCCCTAGTGTTCCCTTGGGATCAGTTCAAGCTGATATATGCATTCACACCGCCAATGGTTACCTCGATTACTCCGCAGAATCAGGGTAGAAAAGAAACCAGTGATTCCGGTGGCTCCAGCGTGGCCCCGAAGAGCGTGGTACGCGGAGATTGTAAAATTTCAGTGGGGAGTCCTTGGACTCTCCCACGTCGTCCGGCTTTCGCAAGGACCGATATGCCACCCTTCCTTACCAGCCCTAGGTTTGACGGCCTGGCTATTGAAGCCCACATTCTAAAAAAGAGACGGCTCTCTAATGCTGTGGTATCTACCATGATCAATGCCAGGAAGCCGGTATCCAGGCAGATCTACTATAGAATCTGGAAGGCGTACATCGCGTGGTGTGAGGCCAAGAAATGGCATCCACATAAGTACGTAATAGGTAGGATTCTGGACTTCCTACAGTGGGCTGTAGATAGGAAGCTTGCCTTGAGTACTATCAAGGGTCAGATTTCGGCCTTGTCAATATTTTTTCAAAGGCCCTTGGCTTCGCATTCACTAGTCAAAGCCTTTATACAAGGAGTGATGCGTATTAGTCCTCCGGTTAATATTCCCATATGTCCATGGGATCTAAACTTGGTTCTGTCGGTTCTACAGAAACAACCATTTGAACCATTACAGCATATTTCCTTGGTGCTTCTCACCAGGAAATTGATTTTTCTAGTAGCCATTTGTTCGGCTAAAAGAGTATCGGAATTAGCAGCTATGTCCTGTAGGGAGCCATATCTGGTTATCCATAAGGACAGAGTAGTGTTACGTCCTCATCCAGCCTTTCTTCCTAAGGTGGTATCGAGGTTTCATTTGAACCAAGATGTGGTTCTTCCTTCTTTTTTCCCCAAACCTACTTCGGTAGAGGAAAAGTTATTGCATTCTTTGGATGTAGTAAGAGCAGTTAAAGCTTATCTAAAAGCCACTGCTCAGATTCGCAGAACGGATACTTTGTTTATTCTGCCGGAAGGCCCCAGAAAGGGTCAGGCAGCGTCAAAATCTACTTTAGCCAAGTGGATTCGACAGGTCATTATGCAAGCTTATGGCTTGAGAAGGAGACCGCCTCCGTTCAAAGTTAGAGCGCACTCCACGAGAGCAGTTGGAACTTCATGGGCAGTGCATCACCAGGCCTCCCTGGCTCAAATCTGTAAGGCCGCAACGTGGTCTTCAGTTCACACGTTTACTAGGTTCTACCAGGTGGACGTTAGAAGTCAGGAGGATGTCGCCTTTAGGCGCAGTGTGTTGCAGGCCGCAAAAGATCCTCATGTCTGATAGCGCTCAGCTTATATATGGTGTATCCCCCCCCTCATTTGGCATTGCTTTAGGACATCCCATTAGTAATGACTATGTCGCTCTGTGTCCCGTGATGTACGAAAAAGAAAATAGGATTTTTATAACAGCTTACCTGTAAAATCCTTTTCTTGGAGTACATCACGGGACACAGAGCTCCCACCCCTCTTTGGGGACACTTATTGCTTTGCTACAAAACTGAGGTGCTCCCGGATGGGAGGGGCTTATATAGGGGAGGGTACTTCCGGTTTTGGAAGTTGCCAGTGCCAGCACCTGACGGTAACTATATAACCCATTAGTAATGACTATGTCGCTCTGTGTCCCGTGATGTACTCCAAGAAAAGGATTTTACAGGTAAGCTGTTATAAAAATCCTATTTTCCACTGGAACAGCAAGCAGGGGGCCAACACTGCACACTGTCCTCCTGGTGTATATTTACACTTTAAGCATTGATTATACATTCACCGGCTACTTTATTTATGAGGTACACCTTGCTAGTACCGGGTTGGACCCCGTTTGGCCTTCAGAACTGCCATAATTCTTCATTGCATAGATTCAACAAGGTGTTGGAAACATTCCTCCGACATTTTGGACCATAAATGACATGATAGCATCACACAGTTGATGAGAATCTCCTATTCCACCAAATCCCAAAGGTGCTCTATTGGATTGAGATCTGGTGACTGTGGAGGCCATTGGAGTACAGTGAACTCATTGTCATGTTTAAGAAACCAGTTTGAGATGATTTGATCTTTGTGGCATGGTACATTATCCTGCTGGAAATAGCCATCAGAAGATGGGCACACTGTAGTCATAAAGGGATGGACAGAGTCAGCAACAAACCTCAGATAGTCCGACGCATTTAAACAATGCTCAATTGGTACTAAAGTGCCCAAAACGTGCCAAGAAAATATGCCCCACACCATTAAACCACCACCACCAGCCTGAAACGTTGATACAAGGCAGGATGGATTCATGCTTTCATGTTGTTTACGCCAAATTCTGACCCTGCCATCTGAATGTCGCAGCTGAAATAGAGACTTATCAGACCAGGCAACGTTTTTTCCAATCTTCCATTGTCCCATTTTGGGTAGCCTGTGCGATTTGTAGCCTCAGTTTCCTGTTCTTAGCTGACAGGAGTGGCACCCGTTGGTCTTCTGCTGCTGTAGCCAATCTGCTTCATGGTTCGATGCGTTTTGCATTCAGATATGGTATTCTGCATACCTTGGTTGTAACAAGTGGTTATTTGATTTACTGTTGCCTATCAGAACCAGTCTGCCCATTCTCCTCTGACATCAACAAGGCATATTTGTCCACACAGCTGCCGCTCACTGGATATTTTCTCTTTCGGATCATTCTCTGTAAACTCTAGAGATGGTTGTGCGTGAAAATTCCAATAGATCAGCAGTTTTTGAAATATGCAGACCTGCCCGTCTGGCACCAACAACCATGCCATGTTCAAAGTCACTTAAATACCCTTTTCTTCCCCATTCTGATGCTCAGTTTGAACTTAAGCGAGTCGTCTTCACCACATCTAGGTGCCTAAATGCATGGAGTTGCTGCCATGTGATTGACAGATTAGAAATTTGTGTTACCAAGCAATTGAACAGATATACCTAATAAAGTGGCGGTGGCAGTGAGTGTATATTTACTGTATGCAAGGTAGCCCAATGTTGTTACATGTTGAACTAGGTTTTCTGTTACTTTCTCAGCAATGCTTTAGGTTGATTATACATTGAAGATCAAGGCTTTAAAATAATCAACATATAAAAAAGGGACTGTCAAAGTACAGCGAGTCAAAATAGAAACTCAATCATCCTCTGGCTTGGAGGAATGGCATAATTCATGGAACGCAAATAAGAGATGGACTTGTTTGATTCTTAAAGGAAATCTGCACCAACATAATTTTTATTGAAAATTTACAATAATACAAAAGAGGATAAACAATGTCCAGAACAAGATTTGCGAACAAAGAACACTGAACAATAATATGGGAGAGTACAGTTCACATAATAACCATGGGTTATCTAGAGGCATCCGTCCCCTTCACTCCCCGCACCCCGTCTGGGATTATGCTGTGCAGGAGGTAACTGGGTCGGGCCACCCCCAGAGAAAAATATAAAAAAAACAATAAGAGCTTCAGAAAAAACAGCTGAGATGTTGTCAGGGATTCAGGCACTTGTATAACAAAGATCCGGACCAACAATTCTAAAAGCTTTAGGAATAAGCAAACCTGTGAGCCCAGGTAGGAGAGAAAATTCAATCCCACTCTGGCTCGAGTGTTCAGTTTTGTAGAAATAAAAAAACAGAAAAATAGAACCCCAGCAGAGGAACAACGTATTAAATGCCTGTGGGGGTTCGTGCCTGCACTAAGTGCAGGTGTAGTTCAAAATTTAGAAAAGAGAAAATAGAGAAAGAAAGGCAAGGGTGGGGAGAAGAGGAAGAGAGGGGCAGGAGAGGAGGAAATACACGGAAGGCTAACGGTCAAGGGGAGCGCAAACAAGACAATGGGTATCTTGTGTACAGCATACCAGGGTCAGATGATAGGGACCCCGATGTGTGGCCCAGGGTTCCCAGGTGAGTTTAAATTTGTCAATCATGTCGAGGATGATGTTGGGGATCTTTTCCTGGGACATTAGCCATGGACATTTTTTGTTTGGTTAGTCGATAGGAAACTGTTGGAGATTTCCAGACCCGGGCAATAGTCATTTCGGCACCTAACAGAATGAAGCGAATCAGAGTCTGAGTTGGTTTGGGAGTTTTAGGGTTTAGTTTGTTGAGTAGAGCAATAGTAGGGTCTCGCTTGATCGCAATTCCAGTTATTTTGCGAATGAGATCGAAAATTTAGTTCCAATAGGCTTTGATACTGGGACACTCCCACAGAGTATGGAGGAGGGTGCCCATGTGGCCGCATACTCTGAAACATAGGGGGGAGGATTGCGGGTAATATTTGGCAAGGCGGGTAAGTACTAGGTGAAATGTAGAAAATCCGCGCTAACCCTAATACAAAAAGTGCAAAAATGTGCAAAGACATAAAAAGTATAAAAAGGGATATATAAAATATCTAAATAAAAAAAATGAGGTAGAAAGTTATAGGTACTGCAAGTAAAATATGGCTGGAATAAACAGCTACAAATGTATGTGTAAAAATGAAAATAGATGCACAGCCTAAAATAAAAGCAATCACAGTGCAATTTTTTTTATAGATAGATAGTGTAAAAGTGCTGAAACAAAGTCCAATGCAAAAAGCTCAATCCCTGGAATGAAAAAAAGATCAACAATAGTCCATATCAAATTAGCCACATCAGATGTTATTCATATGTTCCAAATACCTGGGATAAGTAAAAGTATAAATTCCGCTCAAATCTTGCTCTGGAAGGGATAAGTGAATAAGCCGCTTACCGAATCTGGTGGATCTCTGTCATGGAGATCTTTAGGGGCTCAGTATCCTACGAAGATCACTCAGGCAAACAGCAACAAAACGACAGATCCAGCTAGTGTTCCCAATCATCCACCGACCTTCTGGGGATTCAAAGAACGATCTCCTTCCTGGTATCAGCGTATGTGAGATCACTCACAGAGCGGGATAGGACAGCGGGTAAGAGAGGAAAGGAACACTTCATAGTGCAGTAGTTTCTTTAAAAAGAATACCCTTTGATAATCCTGGGTAACTGACATCTTTAAAAAGTTCATAGAAGCAACAAGCTTTACAAACTAAATAGACACAGCTGCGGTACTATCTAGACAGCTGGAGCGTGGTGACATCAGGATCTTCAGCTCCGCCCGACGCTGCGTTTCTCCGTATGAAGCGTCTACTGGGAAAGGAGGCTGGATGCGGATGTCACACACCACACTTAAATATCCGCAGGAGAGATGACACCGGAAGCCCGAAGGAACTCAGTGGTCCCCAGGCAACCAGTGTGCCGGCATCATATTCATTCAGCGCCCATAAAATGGGTAAGTACTAGGTACCAGCGGGTTATGACTTTGAGACTCGTTTCAACCAGTGCAACATTCAAGATGCCCTTGTATGAACGGGCAAAGTTAGAGTGCCAAGAGTCTAAATCTCAGTCAAGTTCAAGGTCTCGTTCCCAGCTCCTCATAAGTCGCTTTCTCCAAAGGCTCGGCTAAGGCTGAGTATATTAGAGAGATACCCCCTCTCGTATCCATGGCAGAAGAGCACCAATGCTCGTAAGGAGTTACCGAAAGTGGATTTACGGTACTTTTCCATATCTGGTTAAGGAAGTGTGCAAGTTGGTGGAACCAAAATTTTTCAGAGGGAGGCATCTCGAGTTTTGAGGTACAGTAGCTTAAAGTAAGGGGACCGTTTGAGTTAAAAAAGTGTCAGATTCTGTATAGGCCTTTGTCCAGCCACCACTTGAAGGCTTTAATATCTAATCCTGGGAAGAACCGGGGGTTGTGGAAGATATGGGCGAGTGGGTGCCAGGAAGAAGTCAGTGGTTTCAGTTTGAGCAGGGAGTCATGTACAGGTTTTCTAAAATGAAATAGTTGTCTGGCTGTCGATAGTTTCACTACTTTTAAATACCGACCAGTAAAAAAAAAAGATATATACTTCCATTGAAGTCTAAACTCCATGTCTGCATACTTTCAAGACACTGAAGCTCAGCAAGATGGCCAGTCAACCAGCATTTTCCAAAGAACAGGTCATCAATAACAGCCTAGATATACATTACAGAATTTCTTTAACAGTATGCTACTTCAGGCTCATGCTATCCTAGAGCACACATCAAGCATGTTGATGTGGCATCAAGAAGAGATAAACCTTTATGCAAACATCACATAGTTATTACAGTTTAAATTAAAATATACAGAAAAAAAAAAAAACAGTTACTATAGCACTGTAATGCATGAATAGTGCCAACTGCCATTGGAAGGCCTCCTTAAAAGCTAAAATAGCTTGTTATGTAGAACAGCAGGCTGCATAGTAATAGTCTCAAATTGCACATTTTTAGGTGTTGTCTTTTTCATACAATTTTGCAAATGGTTTTATAACTCCTTTACATAAAGTGCCTTGTTTGTTGTTTGCCCATTTTACTTATACTCTGTTTAATACCAAATAAAGGGGGGGGGAGGGAAAGAATGTTAATTATTATAGCTCGGTGAACAATACACACAATTTGTATTATAAAATCAGTATAGAAAAGCATGCCATACTGTGCATTAGGTACATAGAAAAATGAAGATAAACTGACAAGCTTCAGCTATTACTGGCAGAATGAGAAGCGAATTTAACCCCTCCTATTCATTTTGTCTCATACTTCCAGCCGGGTGATTATGAGTCATTATAATAGCCAACAGTGTTGTCTCTGTATCAAATGATCATTGCTTTTGTGTGCGCTGGGCAATTCAACAAGCAGTCAGAAAGACGAGTGAGAGAAAAGAGATTCACAGGTATCTTTGGTAACCGGAGGGAAGCAATGAAAGTGACAGACAAGACTGTGAGGGACATCACCCATTCATCTTCCTAAGAGCATGAGTCGGTCTGTAGCACTAGAACACGTCCTGTCAGGAGGACAAGACAGCCAATGTCCAGGTTGTAAGGTGAAAGCTTCTTTATTGTCAAGCAGGAAATCTAATGGCTTTTCACACAGATGAAATCTGAGATTAGCCGAGTAGACTAAATACCTAAAGTGAACATGTTCTGCGACATCTGGAAAAGTTTGGTCATTGTACGGGACAGTGGTTCTCTTGCCGAAAGCTTCCAAAAACTCGCCATACATACTTCTATAATACCTGAAGCCTTGGGTGAACAAGGCCTCGGGAAAGGTTTCCCTTAAAGTTTATGTAAACACCAACAATGAACATCCTAGTTGTTCCCATTTGGTCTTCTAAACATACCATAGAAAGCGTTGTATTCTGTTTATCAAGTACAACAAAATCTAATGCAGCAAACTAAATAAGCACATATTCCACCACCTGAATATAGCCTAACAAACCTCCTGAAGACTCATTTACTCCACTGGTTTCTTTCATAGACAGCCAGTGGGTGGTAAGAATGGGCAGTTTACCACCCTCTTGACCACCCATCTAAAAGCTGTCATACAGCCTGGGGGGGGGGGGGGGGTTAAAAATGTACTTATCAAGTGGACAGGCAGCACTACCTGTCAAAACTCGCCCATTCAAGTCCATGGAGCTATTCTGTGACCACGAGCCAAATGCTCACAGGGTTGCCGTGCACGCGTCTCATTTTTTAAGAGGTAGCTGGACTCCTGAACGCTTGACAGCAGATTGCATTTCAAAAGCTCCTCAAAATATGAAGTTAGCCTTAAGCCTCATACACACGATCGGACTTCTATTGGACTTTTCCGTGGATTTTGCTCCGAAGGGCATTGGCCGTGAACTTGGTATACATACACACGGCAGGACTTTTTTTAGCCAACTTTCCCCAAATCACATGTTTTTTCTGCTCTTTACCGCCACCCTTTGGGCAACTTCTGCTATTGTTGTCTGACCTTTAGCATTGGTTCCGAGCATGCATGTTTGTACTTTGAACTTTAGTCCAATGAACTTGTGTACACACGATCGGATTTTCTCCATCGGACATTTGTTGCTGGAAAGTTTGTCTGTTCTCACAGCGAACATTTGTCCGATGAAAAAGCGAAAAAGTTTGTCCAATGGAGCGTACACACGGTCGGATTGTCCCCTAAAACAGGTCAGTCGGAGGTTTGTTGTCAAAAAGTCAGATCGTTTGTATGGGCCTTAAAGGATGTAACTGGATGTTAAAGACTGCAAAATTTGTGAGGAAAAAGAAAGAATCCAGACAGTTGCTTCAGCCAGGCAGACTACAGTTTGTGTCCACGTCAGTAAAATATCTCCTTAATTTTTAAAAGACAGTAGTATGTTGCCAACCAGAAATGGGTTCTAGTTTCCCCAACTCTAAAAAAGCTTTTGCTGGAGCTAAATTTTAAAAGCGCCGAAATAAAACACCACCGTACCATCCAGCATATCAACGTCAAGGCTAGGTAGGTCTGCTTTTTCTGTACATACACGCCATAACGTAACTTCACACAAGTTTGTGCAATGCAAATCAATAGTGGCACATCTAATTATAGACCTAAGACAATGAATTGCTTTTCTTAGCTAAAAAGGACAAGACAACCAGTGTACAAAAAGGGTACATTTTAGAAAGATGGACATAAAGTTAATTCTATAATCTAGATCTCCTAATTTCAGCAGTTTTCCTCAGTTTCTCAATCTATGAACTGTACACATTAAAGATTACATAGAGATGCCAAATACATTTTTTGTAAGTTTCATCTTTCAACAGTGTCTTCAGAGATTGTAACAAGGTTTGTTTCTCACCATCTATTGTAGCGTGCACATTGCCCTTGTCGATGAGAAGGTAGCGAGGACTTTCTGGGAAAAAAGGCAACATCAAAATCTGCACGAAAGTGGGTATCACCACCAAGGAAAGGAACAAGGGCCAGCTGGCATCCTGTTGAGACAACATTTTGTAAGAATAGAAAAAGGACTGCACAGAGTATTTTACATGCTAGCAAAAATACCTTCTAGATCAAAAGCAGAAGAAGGAGTCTGAAGTAGAGCAGTATTGCCAACAAATGGGAAATTAACTCCCTATAAGCTGTTCAGCCATATAAACTCATTGCATCATAAGAGGGTTCCGGAGCAAGACTTTGTTGCCTGTATTTATCTTCCACTAATACTTGAGGCTGCAACACCTGGAAGCAGGCCAGGTACTATATTCCACAAGAAACCTTGATCTCTTTTCTCACTGGTCCCCTTTCATCAGAACAATGTTTTTAGTTTGTCCTACACTACAGCAAGCAATCAGATCTACCTTTTCATTTTTCAGCACAGCAAAGGAAGAACACAATTGGTTGCTATAGGACGACACAGGCTGTCTGAGACACCAATGGAAAGTCTGATAAACACAATGGCTTGCACTGTGTCCAAGACATATCTAATGATGCAAGGGTACGAATGATGACCCCAGAGCATGCACCCTTTTCAAAACAAATAGGCAATGGAAATGTCCATATTTCTGTCCCATTACATTAATTTTCCCTTTCAGATTAAGAGACTCTGAAAGTAGTTCTTTTTAATAAAATTAGTAATAATCTTGCTATATTTAAATACACACTACTTTAACCCTAAGTAGCAGCTCTTTTGACAGTTCTGTTTTACTGAATGAGGACACATTCATCTTCAGCTTTATTAATCCTCATTTTGGCTTAATGATTCCCTTTTGAGAACCTTTGGTCCTCGATAGCTCTGATCTCTGTATCAGCATATAAATACAGAAACTAGCACCAGACAAATGGAGCTGCTTAGCAACTGCTGTCAAGTTGTTATTCCATGAGGAGAGTTCAATACTGGTTCCAATCTCGATCTGTGAAGTCACAATGGTTTCCGAGTACATCCAAGTTTTATTCTGTGTTGGACCCTCAAAACCCATTGGGTGCATTTATATTATTTAATACCAAATATTATCTTGAACTCTCATCTGGTTTTGGTCTGGTGCTCCTTTCTGTATTTCTTTGGCTGGAGCTACTGTTGGGTGCCCATAGGGGGACGCTTTGCTGTGTGGGAGCTGCCTTGCTAGCTCTATTATTTATTACAGGTACTTATAACACTGTCAAGTTATGCAGCACTTTACATATATATTACACACATTCATGTCAGCTTGTTTGAAGTTATTCTTCATCTGACTACACATGCAAGCATAAATGTTCCCAGTGCTTCTCCGAGTATGTTGTTCTAGACTTTCTAACAGCATCTCTTAGCTACCACTGCAAGGTGGCCAATCTTCACAAGTTGTTCCTGTGCCAGTTCCACCTCTCTGGCTTTTCCTAAGGAAAGTTATAGCAGCTAGAAAGCATACACATTCCAGCACCCAAAACTCGCATACAGGCCCAAGAAAGGAAGCTCTGCAGCATTCTGCAAGCCTTCGCAAAAAATGGCAATGCAAACAAATAAAAAAAAGGAATAAAAAAGCCCAGTTACTTCCTGATATTGAGAAGAGTGCAGTGATCTTGATTATTACAATTACTCTGGTCACTTGCAGTTATTGCAGAGTAATAATGGGATGGAGTGTCTTCACCCAACAACCTAAAGAAGCCTAGTAGCTCTCTCCCACCTTGTGTCTGTTTGTCCCACGTTGGCATTGTGTCAGCGCAGTGTAGAACTGGCCGTAAGATTTTTTTTATGCGGTTGGCCAGCTTAAACATGTATTGCAATGTGTGAGAACTAAAGATCCCCGTTTTTCATTGCATAGTTTGCTGGAAAAGGTATAATATATATATATATATATATATATATATATATATATATATATATATATATATATATATATATATATATATCAGTGGGCAGAGGGTTTATCTAGAACTCGCCAACAACCTGTGACTATCACAGAGGGGATTAGACACTGGTTGACCGTTAAGTAAAATAATTTACTATAGTTTGCTAGCTTGTTGTCATATCGAAAAAAATAAAAAATATTTCTAAATCCGCAGTTTTCATGAAATTAATATACAGTGAATCTGACATGAAGGTCTTTGTTCAGGCACTTTTTGTTATAAAGGTGACAACACTTCTTGACCCTGTCTTGTAACTTTGCTCTTACTTTGTCACCGTGTCATGTGGGATTCTGATGGAGATTAAAAGTGGCCATTTCAACTCACATATTGCGGGCATGGTCCACTGTTGTCACCATCAGGAAACCCTCAATGAGAAATGCCATGCAGCCTCAACAGAGTGCATGTAGACAGGAAGTGGCCCCAGAGAGAGTGCAGGAGATCAGCACTAAGATGCAACAAAGGATGACTTTTAATTTTATTTGAAAACAAAAAAACACAAACACGGCAGTGGTTTTAGATGGAGTGCTTTAGCAAAAATGAAAAAAGATATTCAGTAGGTTTTATTATCTTCTTTACAGCACAAAAGCTTTAAGACATTTAAAAAGTAGGGTAGCCTAAAACAGAACTCCAGTCATTTATTTTTTTGCAAACTTATAGGGCCCAGCTTGGCTCGATGTAAGCATCCATATCGGATGGGCTGCTGGGTGTGCTAAAGTCGCAATCTTTCAGGTACTGCTCAAGCGGCTTCCCCTCTGCACACAAACTGCAATGCCATCATTCGAAAATTCATCCTAGGTGTTTTAAATGGATACAAGTCATTCTCCGATTAGTTGAAGTGGAGATCGTGCCATCATCATCATCATCATCATCATCATCATCATCATCTACTCTCTACTTCTTCCAGAGAATGCATTGTATTCACTGAAAAAAAAAAACTACAAGGCATTCTCCTAATGGCAGGAGTGCCGAACAATCAATCGCTTGGTTTCAGTGTGCAGAGATAGTACCTGGAGCAGCACCCAAAAGGTCATGGCTATCGCTTTACATAGCAAGAACTACTGCACTGATCTTCAGCAACCCCAGAGGGTCCTTCAGATATTGATATTCACACCTTCAAGTTTGAAGAAGTCAAAAACAATAAAACTAATTAAAAAATAAAGTTTGAAGAAAAGTTAATTCCTGGAGTTATAATTTGAGTGAACCTATCAAATCAACTAAAAACAACCCATTTTAAAAATGTCCATTATGAACTATAAAATTCTATTTTTTTTCAGAAAAAATAAAAAATGCTTTAAAAATTACAGTACACATGTTCAACCAACCTGACCCAGTAGCTCTGGTAGGCCAAGAACCTGCGCAGAAAACACTCCCAAACAGATAAAAATACTTGGCATCAGACCCAAAAATCCACGAAGATTCTTTGGGGCAATTTCTCCTAAGTACATAGGAACCACACTGAGTGAAATGCCTGCAAAGAAGATAATGCATTAAAGGGTTAATACAAAAGCAAATCTGACATTTACACCCAACAAAGATACAAGTTTGGTAGAATCGGCAATGTCCAGTCATTTGAATGTTTGCATTTAGCAGGTTTTTGTAGCATTCCATGCATACTTTTCTGATTAAAGTATTAGTAACACGGGGAAGAAACACGTTAGCACTTACTATACTGAGTCTAGACATCAGTAAGTCACACAACTTGCAATATGAAATACATTACAGTTGTGCAGACAGAGCCCGCAAGAAAGTTCTTGTGATCTTGTTTGTGCATGTGTGAAGAGTTTAAAGAATACAATTTTAGTGGAGATTGTATGCATATTAAAACCCAAGAACAAAAACGTGGTACATTGATACTTACTAGTCCTAAGGCTGGCCATACATTATACAATTTTATTGTAAAATTTTAGTTCCCCCCCCCCTTTTATTTTCATCTGTAGATCCTACCCGTTTCATATTTCCTGTCTTAGGGTGACAACATTCACTTACTGTACTTCTAGAGGAACAAAGTTGTCATCCTAGGGTGCTCTGGACTCTAAACACCCCCCTCATTTCAAAATTGGGGGAGTGAGGTCAGTAGTTCATAGAAGATATCAGGGAAGGCTGATCTTATTTGAGTTCAGCTCACAGTAAGTGACAAGGCACTGCATTTCCGGCAGACAAGCCGGTATTTTTCTGTAAAGACAGTACTGAGGTTAAAAAATGAACACGAATGAAGCATCTATGGACTGGTAAGCCAAAATATATTAAAGGTTTGTTCTTGGATTTAGATAAACTTTCAAAAAGAGGTCAAACAATTGATCCAATGTCTGTTGTCCTGGCTAAACAAAATCATGTCTCCAAATGGTCAGGCAAACCTAAATGAGTTGCTACAAATCGTTTTAATGCAGTAGAGTTTAAATTGTCAGAACATTATATGGTCAGACGATAAGCATTAAGCCCAGTTCCAGCTAAAGATTTTTAGTTTGGGAATGGATGGAGGGGAAGAATTAAAATATTCAGGATTCACATTTGTGACCCTGTTGGGTATTTTTCCCTCACTTCCTGTTCCTGTGACACCCATACAAATAAGGGAGATAGCAGCTGCCACTGGGACATGGAAAACAAGTAAATCCTTATCAGAATTTCTAATGCTTTCTAACTCTACTAACAATGTTTTTTGTCTGTGTCCCTGTTGGATAGATTTCCCTTCACTTCCCAATCAGAAATAAAGGAAATCTCCCCAAAACTGACACATGAGTAATAAACGCCTGACAGAGGCACAAACATGTCCCTCTATCCAAAACAAAAGTTAACTGGTTGTAGGAACATAACAGGTCCTACACAAGACCAAACATACTGTATCCAAACATTGATGGTGTCTCTTAAAAAGGTTAAATTAACCCCCCTTAAATTTTATTATATATATATATATATATATATATATATATATATATATATATATATAATACTCACCTATCCAAGATTTGTAAACTGGATATCAAAATTTACTTTTACTCTTTTACTGGAACTTCTGTCGCCACTGTCCTGTTCTACGAACTACTAGTAAGTATTATGAAAATTATGGTTTCCTCTGCTAAAAACCTCATCCCATCTATAGGTAAACACAATTCAGGAACTGCTAATGGAAGTCTAAATTTAACCTTAAGTGGCCTATGGGAGTCCAATATAAGCATCAATTTCGGGTAAATGCACTAGCTGTATGTGATTGTTTTAACTTTTAAAGAGAAACAAAAATACATGGCTTCAAACCCTTAATGGCCAGGCTGATTGTACCAAATTGATCAACTTGCCTACAACCAGCCTGCCGGATTCTCTTGCGATTAATGCTAGCGGCTGATACAGCCACTAGCAATAATCACCGTCTTCCCCCCGGTGGGGACTGCTGCCCCCCCAGGAGAAGATAATGGCCCGGGGATTCCCGCATCACTGTATGTGTATGGCCAGCGTAAGAGTGAATGGTTTTTACCTTGTCACAAGGATTTGTTCTTTAATGCCATGACTCTAGGCTTAAATTTAAAAAACAAGGGGAAGGAAGTGCGTACAAGGTGGAGAATGGGGAGGCACATGTAAACAAAAGTAAAGGATGGGGGGAGGCACGTGTAAACAAAAGTAAAGGATGGGGGGAGGCATGTGTAAACAAAAGTAAAGGATGGGGGGAGGCATGTGTAAACAAGGTGAAGGAATGGGGAGGCATGTGTAAACAAGGTGAAGGAATGGGGAGGCATGTGTAAACAAGGTGAAGGAATGGGGAGGCATGTGTAAACAAGGTGAAGGAATGGGGAGGCATGTGTAAACAAGGTGAAGGAATGGGGAGGCATGTGTAAACAAGGTGAAGGAATGGGGAGGCATGTGTAAACAAGGTGAAGGAATGGGGAGGCATGTGTAAACAAGGTGAAGGAATGGGGAGGCATGTGTAAACAAATGCAGGGTAGAGAAGCCAAGAAGAGGGAGCCTATGTGAGGAAAATTAGAAAAACAGGAATATTGTATAAACAAATGTTTGTGCTATTTTGTGTAAATATGCTCGTCCATGAAAGTGAACACCTGTTTGCAACCTATGAGCTACACATCCACTATCCCTAAAATAAGAGGAAATTCATTTCCGAAGCGGTGTTCCTCTAAATAAAAATGCAACAATAAAAAAAGATTCTCACTGGATACAGGGCTGTATTTTTCCTTCTGCTTTGGTGGACATTAAAAAGGCAAGAACACCAAAAGTATTAGTTATTTCCCCAGTTTAATAGAGCCAAAATATTAACATATTGGCTTATACTTTAAAGCTTACACAAAAACACATTCAAGACCAGCCAACGATTTTGTTTTTGGGTAGGGAACTCAACAAAAACTTGGGAAAACATACAAAATCCATGCTAAAACAGAGTATGGACCAGGGCTGAGAGCTCCAACAAAAAAGTGCTATTGTCAGATATATTTCCAGCCCTGCATATTATGCAATTTAAAAGTACAGGTTTTCACACTAGGTCCCTGCATAAAATTTCTGTGAAAAAAAAAAAATTGCACTTGGAGTGAACTATAAAAAGGATATTCCCTTTCCAGGCAGGTTTTGTACTATAAATAAAATCCATAAATGTTTGCATTGCCTTAGGCTTTATCTTTAAAAAAAAAAAAAAGAAGTTACTTTTAAAATGTATCCGTTACGAAAAAAAAAAAAGGGGCTGCACAGAGCAATAAATGTCAAATGGAGTAACCCACACTAACCAATTCAATTTTAGTACTGATGGAAAAATAATTTCCATTGGCTACAGGCGGCTGCATCTTACACATTTGCTCTTTGCCTTCTTAAATAAGTTGGACAAGTCCAGAAAGCAGGCAAGTTTGAGTTATAACACTTGATTACAGTATCTGGACTGAAAAGCAATTTTATTAGACATTCAGAATCGGCGTTTCAGTATCACTGCAGCGAAGGGACACAATAAATGGTTATGTTTTTTGTGTTATGAGTATGTGCTACAAGCAATTAGGAAGCCTTACCTGAGTGAATGCCAGTGATAAACCGTCCAATGATCACCATCTCTGGGGACCCTAAAATCCGGCTAAAACCCATCAAAGCACCGGCTATGAAGACCAATGGGGAGCTCTTTATCACTGTTCCTTTCCTGCAGGACATAATTAACAGTACTGACCATTAGCCAGTGAATGGACTAATACCAGGAGCTTCAGAAACAATTGAAGTTTTGTATGAGAGTATAGATCAGCAACTGTGAAGTCAAAATAATTCTAAAAACTTTTCCTCTGCCTAAACTTGCTAAACTTACCCCCTCTCCCGGATACTAGGAACCACAAGTCACTGCTAGATTCCATGTAAAATTCCTATACAAATCTGCATTTATACAAGCTTAGATGCCTCCACCATACCCCAAATTGAATGTTCAGGTATAGTTGTAGGCAGTTACAGCTAGCTTGCTACAAGGTGGCTCTATTGCCAATATAGCATAGTAAAAGGAAAGTGGTATTTGGGTGTTGGGCCCCTTTTCTAGGAAAACCTTCCTCTACTGATGTAACAAGTGGAGTTAGTACTTATATGAATGCCAGGATGGGAGGGGGTCATGTGAGATGGAGCATAAGAGCTAAACACCCCAGCGCTACTAGGATGTAATTGACTACTGACCTAAAGGGCACTCTAGAAGGCTGAAAGCCCATGCAAAGTTGTTTAGAATGCAGTGGGAACAGCTATAGTCATCCTCCTGACTCTTTACGGTCTTCTGCGAGTCATAAATGGGGTGCAAAGGGCCTTTTAGGCCAGGCCAGAGCCTCTGATGTCAGTACTAGTACACCCTTGAATGATTATGCCATCTGGGAACTTGTCTGGCTGGGAAGAGCTATGACAGGGACATTGGAAGAGACTGGTAGATTAATGAGAGCACCTTGATTAAACTCGGTAATGGAAGCTGAATGCTGTGGACTTAGTATACATGGGGGGGGGGGGGGGGGGAAGTACTTCCAACTCTGTGGAGCTCCCAAGGAGAGGTGAAGATAAGGAAAGACGACTTACAAAAGTATGTGCTGGTATTCCGTGTCTAAATGACAACTACAGAACGTCTACTCCTGTGTATGGTGATCCACACTGAAGATTTCTGCTAGTATGTCAATGTGATGTTATATGTCATAGAAAACTTAGAAAGTCACAGTAAAGTGTAGAAAATGCATTGGTGTGTGGTCATCCCTTTATTCCCAACTAATAAAGCCTACGGCCAAGAAGGTCGTGAGCAGCCCTATGGCCAGGAGTGTGACACAATGTTGGAGGGTTCCATCTACAGCAGGTGGGTAGCTAGCTTATTCAAGAATAAGGATGAACTCAGGCATGTTCGCAACCCGCATGTGCAGAGCCGCCAGGAAGTCGGCACTGCACAGCGCTAATCACAGGCAGTGAGACATTTCTCGATCTCTGCAGCCGCGGATTGGGAAAATGTCTCGGGTTGCGAACACGCCTGAGCTCATCCCTATTCAAGAAGCAGCAGGGTGGTGACGTGTACAGTTTGGCAGCAACACCTGACCAATCACAAGTCCCCTTTTGGGCCAAGCTTCCGGTACCTATGCAGGGACCCGGAGAAAGTGCTCACTAGTGCCCCCAAAGGCAGACTCAGACTACCATTTAATGCAAGGTTGAAGTTAACTTCGCTCTCCAAAGCATATCTTCTCCATAAGAACACAATTAACTCCTTATAATCCTTGGCCCAGCTTCTGTACTCTTTAAATTGTTCACTCTAAATATTAGTTCTTCATTACACGTTATGCACTATGGATAACAGTTCAATACACTTCGTAACTGTTCTCCCTCGCTGTATTTTGCAGCATTTCTGAGACAGTACTGCCGAGCTTGTACCAGGACTCCACCAGCCCAGTAACCCATCCCCTCACTCCCAGTGACATTAAAATGTATGTTTCACTTGAATACTAGCAAGATGTACTGTACATCACTCGTGCTTGCTTTTCTCCTGAGGCCTCACACCATTTTCTATGACTCCCAGGAGGGGTTCCTAGGATGCCCTGTGCTGTGAGGTCGGACCCAGTATTCCGATTGCTAGAGAAGGAACCTAAGCATAAAAGCTCCTTCACCTTTGCCAAGTCACCGCTTCCTGGCTGTCTGCATGTACATGACACTAGTACGGTAATCATTAGCAATGCCAATAAAGCCTCCTCCATATAGACATTGAAACTGTGTCTTCTCTATCTCCTCTTGTCCATTTTTTAAGTGCTGTTTTTTGTAATATTCCATACATGCATTGCACCTCTTTAAGGGTGTCCTTAAAGTGGTTGTAAAGGCTGAAGGTTTTTTACCTTCATGCACTCTATGCATGAAGGTAAAAAAGCTTCAGCATTCCCCCCAGCCCCCCTAAATACATACTTGACCTTGCTCCTGATCCAGCAATGTGCACGAGAGCTGCTGCTGTCACGGTTCTCTGCCTCCTCATTTGCTGAGACACAGAAGCAGGAGCCATTGGTCAATCTCAGCCAGTGAAGAGGGACCGGTGGGTGGGGCTGAGCCCCGTTCTGTGTGTCTTATGGACACACAGAACAGGGCTCAAAAGCAAGCACACACACACACACACACACACACACACACACACACACGAGTGCCCCCATAGCAAGCGGCTTCCTAGGGGTGCACTTGGTGTGGGGAACCCAAGAAGAGGAGGATTGGGGCTGCTGTGTGCAATACCATTGCACAGAGCAGGCAAGTATAACATGCTTGTTGGTTTTAAAGAAATATATATATATATATATATATATATATATATATATATATATATATATACATATACATATACACACACATACACATACATATATATATACACACATACACACACATACATATATACACACACACACACACACACACACACATATACACACATATCTGTATCTCATTTAGTATTGCTAACACTTAGCGCAAATTGCCGCCATTGTACTTTGACACTAAATACCGTTATGGCAGCAGATAGCTATAACCCCAGTAATTTCAACAACGGTGAGCGGCTGGCTTTCAGATAAAAAGTAGTCACTGCAATGGATTTGCCACAAGACCACTTATCGGGGGAGGGTGCCCCCCTCTCGTCGAGTTCCAGTCATCGCCGCTGCTTACCGTAGCCGTCGGTAGCGACAGAGACAATGGCGTCCTTTTTCCTCTGAGACATGGAGCCGAGTGAGGGAAAGATTGCCCCTGCTCGGCTCCATAACATTGAATGGCGGAAGCGACGTCAAACGTCCCTTCCACCCAATGGTCTTAAAAAGGGGAAATTTTTTTATTGCATTTTAGTGTAAATGTTAGATTTGAGGTATTTTTTACCCCAGATCTCACATTTAAGAGTCATGCTTTTTTTTATATTACATTACAAGGGATGTTTACATTCCTTGCAATAGGAATAAAAAAAAAAAAGTGACCCAATTTATTTTTGAAAGGACAGTGTAAAAAACCTCAAAACTAAAATTTAAAGCGCCCCGTCCCACCGAGCTCGCGCACAGAAGCGAATGCATACTTCAGTCGCGCCCGCATATGAAAACGGTGTTCAAACTACACATGTGAGGTATTGCCGCGATCTTTAGAGTGAGAACAATAATTCTAGCACTAGACCTCCTGTGTAACTCTAAACATGCAACCTGTAGAATTTTTGAAACGTTGCCTATGGAGATTTTTAACCACTTAAGCCCCGGACCATTTGGTAGCTAAAGGACCAGAGGTGAATTCAGAATTTTGCACTGCGCTGCTTTAACTGTAAATTGTGCGGACATGCAATGTTGTACCCAAACAAAATTTGCGTCCTTTTCTTCCCACAAATAGAGCTTTCTTTTAATGGTATTTGATTGCCTCTGCGATTTTTTTTTTTTGCGATATAAATGGAAAAAGACCGAAAATTTTGAAAAAAAAAATGATATTTTCTACTTTTTGTTATAAGAAAAATCGAATAAACTCAATTTTAGTCATACATTTAGGCCAAAATTTATTCAGCCACATGTCTTTAGTAAAAAAAACGTCAATAAGTGTATATTTATCGGTTTGCGCAAAAGTTATAGCGTTTACAAACTAGGGTACATTTTCTGGAATTTACACAGCTTTAAATTTATGACTGCCTATCTCATTTCTTGAGGTGCTAAAATGGCAGGGCAGTACAAAACCCCCCCAAATGACCCCATTTTGGAAAGTAGACACCCCAAGGAAATTGCTGAGAGGCATGTTGAGCCCATTGAATATTTTTTTTTTGTCCCAAGTGATTGAATAATGACAAAAAAAAAATAAAAAATTACAAAAAGTTGTCACTAAATGATATATTGCTCACACATGCCATGGTTATATGTGGAATTGCACCCCAAAATACATTCTGCTGATTCTCCTGAGTACGGGAATACCACATGTGTGGGACTTTTTAGGAGCCTAGCCACGTACGGGACCCCGGAAACCAATCACCGCCTTCAGGATTTCTAAGGGCGCAAATTTTTGATTTCACTTCTCACTACCTATCACAGTTTTGAAGGCCATAAAATGCCAAAATAGCACAAAACCCCCCCAAATGACCCCATTTTGGAAAGTAGACACCCCAAGCTGTTTGCTGAGAGGCATGGTGAGTATTTTACAGCTCTCATTTGTTTTTGAAAATGAAGAAAGAATTTTTTTTTTTTTTTCTTTTTTTTTTTTTCAATTTTCAAAACTTTGTGACAAAAAGCGAGATCTGCAAAATACTCACAATACCTCTCAGCAAATAGCTTGGGGTGTCTACTTTCCAAAATGGGGTCATTTGGGGGGGTTTTGTGCCATCTGGGCATTCCATGGCCTCCGAAACTGTGATAGGCAGTGAGAAGTGAAATCAAAAATTGACACCCTTAGAAAGCCTGAAGGCGGTGATTGGTTTTTGGGGTCCCGTACGCGGCTAGGCTCCCAAAAAGTCTCACACATGTGGTATCCCCGTACTCAGGAGAAGCAACAGAATGTATTTTGGGGTGTAATTCCACATATGCCCATGGCATGTTTGAGCAATATATCATTTAGTGACAACTTTGTGCAAAAAAAAAAAATTGTCTTTTTTCCGCAACTTGTGTCAACATAAAATATTCCATGGACTCGACATGCCTCTCAGTATATAGCTTGGGGTGTCTACTTTCCAAAATGGGGTCATTTGGGGGGGTTTTGAACTGTTCTGGCATTTTATACACAACATTAGGAAGCTTACATCCACTCTAACCACTTGAAGACAAAGCCCTTTCTGACACTTTTTGTTTACATGAAAACATATTTTTTTTTGCAGGAAAATTATGTTGAACCCCCAAACATTATATATATTTTTAAAGCAAAGGCCCTACAGAATAAAATGGTGGGTGTTGCATTTTTTTTTCTACACAGTATTTGCGCAGCGATTTTTCAAACGCATTTTTTGGGGAAAAAATACACTTTTTTTTATTTTAATGCACTAAAACACACTATATTGCCCAAATGTTTGATGAAATAAAAAAGATGATCTTAGGCCGAGTACATAGATACCAAACACGACATGCTTTAAAATTTCGCACAAACGCGCATTGGCGACAAACTACATACATTTTTAAAAGCCTTTAAAAGCCTTTACAGGTTACCCCGTTAGATTTACAGAGGAGGTCTACTGCTAAAATTACTGCCCTCGATCTGACCTTCGCGGTGATACCTCACATGCATGGTGCAATTGCTGTTTACATATGACGCCAGACCAACGCTTGCGTTCGCCATTGGGCAAGAGCAGGGCAGGACAGGGGTGCTTTTTTTTTTTTTTTTTTTTTTTTTTTATTATTAATTTTGCTTTTTTATTTTATTTTTAAATTGCTCCTTCCATGTTTTTTTTTTTTTTTTATCATTTTTAATTGTTATCTCAGGGAATGTAAATATCCCCTATGATAGTAATAGGTAGTGACAGGTACTCTTTTTTTGAAAAAACTGGGGTCTAGACCCTAGATCTTTCCTCTGCCCTCAAAGCATCTGACCACACCAAGATCGGTGTGATAAAATGCTTTCCCAATTTCCCAATGGCGCTTTTTATATCCGGGGGGGGGGGACATTCCCTCCCACTGCTTGTAAAAGCAGTCCAGAGGCTAATTAGCCACTAGGGTTGCTTTTACATTAAAGCCGGCCGCTGGCTGAAAAGAATGATACCAAGATGATACCTAAACCCGCAGGCATCAATCTGGTATATCCATTCAAAGTCCAGCAACATACCAGTACGTTGCTGGTCCTTGTTGGACATGTATTGTAATCTTTTTTTTTCATGCAGCCAGGTGGCTGAACGAAAAAAAGAGATTGATCGGTGGGTATGCCCACCATTAGAATACCGCCCTTCATCCACCCACTTCTAATGATGGGCATACATGCACCATTTATATATGCCAAAGCATGGGGGCATCCTCCCGCAAAAAAGTTATGCCGCACACACATGGTCGGACTTTTCCACGGGCAAGCCTCCGTCGGAATTTCGACCGTATGTACGCGGCATTAGGAGCAAAATCGCTCCTCCGCCCCTGCTGCCCCAATGCTTCGGCATATTTGCTTCTTTTTTTTTTTAACTGTGGTGGTGAAATCACCTCCTACAGCACTGGAGTCGCAGGGATCAGGCCTGTCTCTGCGAACGCTGCAGTTATGTGTGTTGTGTTTTGTAAGTGACAGTGATCGATCGATACTGCACTTGGGTGGCCTGGGCTGGACGGAGGGGCAAAACGCAGGTGCTAGCAGGTATCTGGGCTGATCCCGCTAACACTGCGTTTTTGGGAACCCTAAACTGCTGGGGACGCTAGTATAGATCTGATCAGATCAGATATTGATCTGTTCAGATACTATACCACTAAGGGAGGTGTATGCTTCACGCGTGGGTGTTAGCGTTACTGGCACTAACCTGACGCTGCCTGGGGTGTGACGCAGACCCTCTCTGACGCTAAAACCTAATTGATATCACCCGCCGGGCGATCAGGGGGTTAAACCTTTATTGGGTTATATACGGCGGGTGCCCTGACACTATAAAAAGCTACTAACTAACTAACTAACCAGCGTCACCCGTAACACTTATATGATGATTACTGGTGAAAGGGTTAACTAGGGGCAATTAGGGGGTTAAAACCTTTATTAGATAATATATGGGGGTACCTGACGCTATAAAAACCTGCGGCGAACCTAAAAAAAATTACTGGCTACCGATCTGCATCACCGACGCTAAGACATCGATCAGAAAAAATGATCGCTTAGCGACAGTGGTGATAGGGGGTGAAAGGGTTACCTGGGGGGCGATCAAGGGGGTTAAACCTTTATTAGATAATTTATGGGGGGTACCCGACGCTATAAAAACCTGCGGCGAACCTAAAAAAAAAATACTGGCTACCGATCAGCATCACCGACGCTAAGACATCGATCAGAAAAACGATCGCTTAGTGACAGTGGTGATAGGGGGTGAAAGGGTTACCTGGGGGGCGATCAAGGGGGTTAAACCTTTAGATAATTTATGGGGGTACCCGACGCTATAAAAACCTGCAGCGAACCTAAAAAAAATTACTGGGTACCGATCTGCATCACCGACGCCAAGACAGCGATCAGAAAAATGATCGCCAAGCGACGGCGGTGCTAGGGGGTGAAAGGGTTATCTGGGGGGTGATCAAGGGGTTAAACCTTTATTAGGGGGGGGGTTAGGGGGCTACACTGGACCTAAAACTAAATGTAGTGACACTTTTACAGTCACAAATGTCACTGATTGCAGTGATCAGTAAATAAATGGTCACTGCAATCAGTGACACTGTGACTGGGGGCTGGGGGGTGATCTGGGGGGGCCTGGGGGGGGCGATTTATGTGCCTATGTGTGCTGGTGTTAGTGCACTGACCTGTGTGTCTTCTCTTGTACGACGCTCGGTATATGTGAGCGCTGCACAGGAGGAGATGACATCACTTCCTCCTGCTTTCTCTATCTGTGTAAACAGTACACAGACAGAGGGGGCATTTCTATTCGCCGGGAGCGATCGCGGGGGGGTGGTCGGAATCGAACGGCCGCCCCCCCATCTCGGAACGCTCCCAGACGAATTCCGACCGCTCACTGTACAGAAGGGGGGTCCGATCGGACCCCCCAACTGTACAAAGGCAATCACGTATGCTCTACGTGATTGTGCCTGTCGGTGCCATTGTGCCGACGTATATATACAGTGAGCGGTCGTTAAGTGGTTAAGGGTCAAAGTTTGTTGCCATTCCATGAGCAGGCGCAATTTTGAAGCATGACACGTTGGGTATCAATTTACTCGGCGTAACATTATATTTTACAGTATAAAAAAAAAATTGGTCCAACTTTACTGTTGTCTTATTTTTTAAGTCAAAAAGGTGTATTTTTTCCACCAAAAAAAATAAAAATTGCGCCTGCAAGACCACTGCGCAAATACGGTGCGACAAAGTATTGCAATGACCGCCATTTTATACTCTAGGGCAGGGGTAGGCCACCTCGGCCCTCCAGCTGTGGTTAAACTACAAATCCCATCATGCCTCTGCCTCTAGGAGTCAAGCCTGTGATTGTCAGGGTCTTGCAATGTCTTATGGGACTTGTAGTTTCAAAACAGCTGGAGGGCCAAGGTTGCCTACCCCTGCTTTAGGGTGTCATATATATATATATATATATATATATATATATATATATATATATATATATATATATATTATATATATATATATATATATATATATATATATATATGTTTGGGGTTCCAAGTCATTTTCCAGTAAAAAACAAAACAAAACAAACTGGATTTTAACTTGTAAACAACAAGTGTCAAAAAGGAGGCTCGGTCCTTAAGTGGTTAAGTAACTTCAGACCAGGCCAAGTTGAACAATAAATACTCTTTACTGAAGCGGTTCAAGAAGTAACAAATAAACAATTCACAAAAATCTTCAACGACATCCGTTAAGTGCTGTTCCCCTGGTGCCCCTGAATGCCCATGAGGTAGTCATACTTTGTAAAGGTGACAAAGTGCTTAAGTCCCAAAATACATTTAGCAGCGGCATAAATTCATATCCCCAGAAAACCCAGCTGGGTTCCCACAGGGTGTGGTTAATTGCAAGGAGTAGTTCATATATTTAGTAGCATTCTGTTCCTCAAGTGGCAAGGTCTAAAACTGTACCTCTGGCAGTCTTACTACAGCGCCCCCGAGGGGTGGTTCCTCCCCTAGTTTAATAGAGCTAACAGAGGGCAGTACTTCCGAAAAAGCCCAGGAAAACCTGGCCAGCAGTGTTAACCCTTTCTTCCCAGGGAGTACCACCCTAACAGGGCAAGCACAACTAAACATTGCAGTTAACTTCATTCGAATTTACAGTTTTACAGAGGAATGCAAACAAAGTAATCAAAACCACAATAGAAAAAAAAAACAAAAAAAAAAAAACAATGCAGTAAAGCTATTGGACGCACCCGTTTACACCTTACATGGCGATTGATACCTCAGGAACAATGTGCACTCATGTGGGACGGGGGAGATGTCTAGTCATAATCCTATAACTTGGAATTGTTTTTTAAAAAGAGATTAGTTCTACAGTGGAAAACACTAAGGCCAGCCCTAGTCAGTTCAAATCTCAACCAATTCAGCAGGGAATGGGCAAAATTGGAACCATGTATGGGGCAGGTTGATTGTACCCAAGTTGATTGATCGAAAATTATTTTGTGACCATTGGTCTCTCTCTGAAACACTTAGCAAAGATACCCCCTTACCTCTGTGGATTACAAAATACCTTCTCTTGAAGGTTAAGCACTCCACTGTTAACTTTAAAGGGGCCCCACTGGCATTGGCAGTTGGGCATTTGTGACAGTAGTATCCTCAGACTCCATTCACACAGGGGCAACACGACTTCCAGCGCGACTTTGGGAGGCAACTTGGACACGACTTGAGTATGAATCACAGCGTGACATGGAGCTACTTACAAGGCAACTTGAAGTTGCTTCCAGGACAGGAGACATTCCAGTGGCCAATAAAACAAGAATCAGCTCTGTGGGAGGGAGGGGGAGGGAGGGGTTTGCCTGAGAAATGTATGTTCTCTTCCTGGAAAGTTGCTTCTGTTAAGACAGTCATCCGACTTCTGAGGCGACTGCCATTGAAATCAATGGGTACAGGTCGCCTAGCAGTCGCCTAGAAGTCGGATTGAAGTAGTACAGGAACCTTTTTTGAAGTCGGAGCGACTTCAGTAGTGTGCATTAAGACGGCTCCATTTACTTACATTGATTTTCTCATGCAGCGCGACTTGAAGTCGGTTTCAAAGTTGCCCCTGTGTGAATGGGCTCTTAGGGTATTATTTACAGTAAGTAGGGGTAAATGCTCTTCTATTGTGTTGAAAAATATTGTGGAAAATGCATTAAATATAAAAAGAAGATACAATCATTTAAAAATGTAAGGTTTCTTCCATTAGCAGGTATCTTAATATTTTGGGACACTGGGGAGGTAAATGAAAGGATGGAGGTGGCTTTTTTTGTTTACAAAGTTGCCCAGATGATAGCACAGACAGTTACAGATTTTAGGATAGATTTACCTACTGGCCAGAGGCGAGGGTCCAGTAATTTGCGGGTAGGCCCTTAGTAGTTAGCTGCATTCTCCTTGGTCTTTATTGGGGATATTTGTTGCATGGTAATTATAGCATTGTTCTCCACTTGCCCATAGCATTTTGGGCAAGGTCTTTCAGTGGTTATAAAGAAGATGAACACAAATACTCTTCAAATTGCTGTATTATTGAATTCTGCTACTGTCATTAAATCACTACATTTACTATTGTCAAGCCTGTTAACCACCTCTTTTCGGTTTTTAATAAAGCCCATTGATGTATTGGTCTGTTGTTGGGTCCAGTTTCAGGATGGGTCATCACTGTAAACAGTAGGAAAACCCATCATTTACCAGCAGCTCCTATGGGGTAGTGCTACAATTAGAATGTATGTGTATTAGACAAACATAAGGCCTGATCTGATAAAGCAGTATAAAGTGTTATTATGTAGAAGTGCAAGCTCCCGCCATTAAGAGAAAACCATTATGTAAATGAAAAGGCCTGGGTTAATAGTGTGAGAAAGTGGTTAATCTGGAATGGAAGATAGCAGGCAGCCTTGGATGAGGTTTGAAGTAAACTATATTCTGCTCGGCTAGTCACAATATGTTCTCATCATATACACAGCCATGCTATTGATGTGAGCAACTTGGCTATCCCATGGATATTAATTGTCTGTGTGTGATCATTACTGTGAATGAGAATGGCACAGAACTAATAAATCCTACAGAGATGAAGGACTTTAACTTTTAAGTGGCATCCAATGAGGTCTTACCCTTCAATTAACCCTTGAATTATCAACATTTGAGGAGCATTATCATAAATTACTAGATTTACTCAAATACTCAACTTTACGTAAGTCAGATGTTGGAGGGCAGTAAGGCTGGTTTTGCATCTTTATCTTCCAGCTCATGTTTGAATAAAAAAAAATAAAAAAAAGAGAAGACTTCTAGCTTTTAGCGAAGATTAAGGTTTCAGTTTAAAACCAGAGTTCCACATTTCCCAGAACAACAAAGTGATTTCAAGGAACACTGCAGTCATAACTGAAAATAAAAATCGAAACTACTGTATAATATAACCATAATATTCTTAAACATGTTCGCTCCACCCTTCTCCTACTTAACCTGTATATAAAAAAAAAAAAAAAGAAGGATTTGTGTACTTACCCATTTTTAATCAACTTCAGTCTGGTCACATGATTCTACAGTATGTATGGGAGCACTCGAACAATGCTCTAAAAATTCTAGGAACCTTGACGTCACCCATAGCCCACCCATTGTCAGCTCTCCCTCCTCTCCCTTGCAGCAGCCACTCACAGACACAAGGTAGCAGAAGGAGCTGTGGGATCACCTGACTGGACCAGTGCAGATTAAAATACAGGTAGGATAGATTATATTTTAAAAAATAGATCTAGTTAGGCCCCCCCCCCCCCCATTTTAAATCTTGAAATGCGTTCAAGTAACAGATCCTACTTTGTCAGAAATGTATCTACAAGGGTTCAAGCATTGCAATACTGAACCAGTTTACCTTACTACCTTTTTGTCAATAGTCTGGTGACCAGGGAACCCATTTCTTTACCTGTGTGTAATGCAGGAGAGTTATTCCCAGTTGCACCCTACTGCAGTCTCCTTGTATTTTTAAACACATTGCACATGCATTTTTTTCTTGGGAAATGTAGGTTTTGCTGGTAACAAGTGTGGCAGACCAAATTCTTAATACTGCACCATAACACAGTTATGAAACTGCCTTTAGAGAATGTTTGATGTCTCAAAGGAGAATATGCATTCAAATGCAGTGTTTGGCATGCCAATCATTCACCGTCTGATCATTTGCTGTAGTTATACAATACATTCACGGCCCCTATGCAAAGGCTTTAACCACTTTTGGTACCAGAACCAGTGTTTGCACACGTTAAAATGTAAATTTTACGCCTGAAGAGTTAACCCATTTCTCAAATATTATACATTTTTTGGGAAGAAAAAAAAAAAAAAAAAAAAAACCCCCAGGAGAATAAATGATGGCAATTGCACTTTGTCACACAATATTAGCGCACGTTTATCAAATGCAAATTTTCTGTAAAAAATGCAGTAAAGTTGTTTTTTTGCACACAAAACACAATATATTAACCAATTTTTGGCAAAATATAAAAGATGAGATTTTGATGAGTAAATAGATGCCCAACAAGTCAAGTCACCCAGGAAACAGTGACATACTTTGGTACCCTAAATAGTCCATAGGCGTCGCTTTAAAAGCCTTTACAGGTTATCAGTTTTGAGTTAACCATGATGGATGGCTCTAGAAACTAATGGAGCACAGAGTGTACTCCATTATCTTCATCCTCGGCCACAGCAGCCAGGAAAAGGGAAAGCTGAACCTGGAAGTTATGTAGAACAGGTCACTTCCATGTTCATTCACCGGAGGGGGAAAATTAGCGAATGGGCATTGATTAGTCTCGGTCTGTCCCACCATCCATGCTGGTCCCAGGTCCGCAAGTGGAACAGCGGAGCCTAGAAAGTCTGGTGGGCCGTGGAAGTGATTGATTCGTTTTACAGCCACCCAAATCACCTCTACCTAAAAGCCCTTTGATGGCTCAACACATTTAAACACACTTCAGGCTGCTATAGCAGCTGGGGGTGTGTTGGAGTTGGTAGAAAGTAGATGAAGCTGAATTCAAGTATATAGGATCCCAGAGTGTGCAATAGAAGCTGAAGCAAGTCAGATAGATAATCTTGCCCATTCCTTCCCTGACCTACTGCCCCATTTCATTCATTGAATTTCAGTTCTATCAATCATGGAGGCTCAGCCTAACATGTGGGCATTGCCAAGGGGTGCTCTCCCTTCCAGAATGACCTCCACCCTTCAGGGCATTTTCATATTTGCATTACTTCTTCCAAGCGTGAGCTTACTGCTTGCATCAGGGCTTAGGACTCTTGCACCGAGTATTGGGGCAAAGTGGGGTTCTGTGGTGATTTCAGATTATGTACAACTCCCTGCTGTCCCCTACCACCAGCCATGATCTGCCTGCATTGCATAAGCACAGAGACCCAGTGATGATTTCACGGTGTGTAAAATAGGATATACAGTGGGGCAAAAAAGTATTTAGTCAGCCACCAACTGTGCAAGTTCTCCCACTTAAAAAGATGAGAGGCCTGTAATTGTCATCATAGGTATACCTCAACTATGAGACAAAATGTGGAAACAAATCCAGACAGACAATCATTGTCTGATTTTTTAAAGAATTTGCAAATTATGGTGGAAAATAAGTATTTGGTCACCTACAAACAAGCAAGATTTCTGGCTCTCACACACCTGTATCTTCTTCTTTAAGAGGCTCCTCTGTCCTCCACTAATTACCTGTATTAATGGCACCTGTTTGAACTTGTTATCAGTATAAAAAGACACCTGTCCACAACCTCAAACAGTCACACTCCAAACTCCACTATGGTGAAGACCAAAGAGCTGTCGAAGGACACCAGAAAAAATTAATTGTAGACCTGAACCAGGCTGGGAAGACTGAATCTGCAATAGGCAAGCAGCTTGGTGGGAAGAAATCAACTGTGGGAGCAATAATTAGAAAATGGAAGACATACAAGACCACTGATAATCTCCCTCGATCTGGTGCTCCACGCAAGATCTCACCCCATGGGGTCAAAATGATCACAAGAACGGTAAGCAAAAATCCCAGAACCGCACGGGAGGACCTAGTGAATGACCTGCAGAGAGCTGGGACCAACGTAACAAAGGCTACCATCAGTAACACACTACGCCGCCAGGGACTCAGATCCTGCAGTGCCAGACGTGTCCCCCTGCTTAAGCCAGTACATGTCCGAGCCCGTCTAAGGTTTGCTAGAGAGCATTTGGATGATCCAGAAGAGGATTGGAAGAATGTCATATGGTCAGATGAAACCAAAGTAGAACTGTTTGGTAGAAACAAAACTCGTCGTGTTTGAAGGAGAGAGAATGCTGAGTTGCAACCAAAGAACACCATACCTACTGTGAAGCATGGGGGTGGCAACATCATGCTTTGGGGATGCTTCTCTGCAAAGGGAACAGGATGACGGATCCGTGTACATGAAAGAATGAATGGGGCCATGTATCGTGAGATTTTGAGTGCAAATCTCCTCCCATCAGCAAGGGCATTGAAGATGAAACGTGGCTGGGTCTTTCAGCATGACAATGATCCCAAATACACCGCCCGGGCAACGAAGGAGTGGCTTCGTAAGAAGCATTTCACGGTCCTGGAGTGGCCTAGCCAGTCTCCAGATCTCAACCCCATAGAAAACCTTTGGAGGGAGTTGAAAGTCTGTGTTGCCCAGCGATAGCCCCAAAACATCTCTGCTCTAGAGGAGATCTGCATGGAGGAATGGGCCAATATACCAGAAACAGTGTGCGACAACCTTGTGAAGACTTACAGAAAACGTTTGACCTGTCATTGACAACAAAGGATATATAACAAAGTATTTAGATGAACTTTTGATATTGACAAAATACTTATTTTCCACCATAATTTGCAAATAAATTCTTTCCAAATCAGACAAAGTGATTGTCTGGATTTGTTTCCACATTTTGTCTCTCATAGTTGAGGTTTACCTATGATGACAATTACAGGCCTCTCTCATCTTTTTAAGTAGGAGAACTTGCACAATTGGTGGCTGACTAAATACTTTTTTGACCCACTGTATAATGAAAACAGAAAATGTTTTTTTAGGAATGTCATAAGCCTGTTGATGAGGTGGGAAAGGAAGGAAGGAAGGAAGGAAGGAAGGAAGGAAGGAAGGAAGGAAGGAAGGAAGGAAGGAAGGAAGGAAGGAAGGAAGGAAGGAAGGAAGGAAGGCAAAATAAAAGCAGAATAAAGTTTAGGTTTAAATGTAATAGAAGGATCTTTTTGCTGGAATCCTTGTGAGTTATAAACAGCTGCCAAGGGTTTTGAAAACAGAATTAAAAATGAAAGACTATTATAGAACTATTATTTAATTCAGGATATTACGTGGGTATGAAAACATGCTATGCTCCTCTTTTCACAAGTTTGAAATTACGATGGTAACTTAAAGTGTATATCATGCCAAAATGTTTTTTTTTTTTTTTCCTAGTTTTGGATAGCATTAGAATTTCAATTTTTTAACCACTAATTGGGGCTCAATTAGAAAGGTTTATATTTTTGTTGCAGAATTTCCCTTGCTTTTTTTCTGCTAAAATGTTGTCAGCAGGACAGGGAGTAAGGGTTTGTCTTCTAATGGAGTCCCAAATAGCAGTAAAAAGCTAGAAGGGACTGTAGTCTTATTTTTTATTTATTTTTTGGATAAAAATAGTTTTGCAGGATATACCCTTTAAATTTTTAAATAAACCACCAAAGATATGAGCTGCAAAATTAACATAAGTTATTGTTCCCAGGAAATAACATTGCGAATACTAAGAAAAAACAGACATCTTGTTATCATGTACATACCTTCCAAATCTGGATACCAGAATTCCAACAAACAGAGAGCCCAACATTCCACCAATCGCAAACACTGACACCGTCAAGGAATAGAAAATGGTTAATGGACTTTGCTCGAGAAACTCTCCATATCGCTGGTGCCAGGTACTGTTGTAAAATGCTTTAATATGCTGCAAAATAGGAAACTCTAAATTATCAAGGTTTTAAGATAATGTAATTGGACTGCAAATTACTTAGATGTAGAACCACTTTTTATTATATGGCTGCTCTTAAATCAAAGTAAAATATTAATTGATAACATTTTAAGAATCCCCATTAAGTAACTGAGAACAAATGCAGAAAATCTAGAATGTAATATTAGAGATAGAGAGATAGAGATAGATAGATAGATAGAGATAGATAGATATATATATATCTATCTCTCTCTCTAAGTCAGCCCTCAAAATTTCCACTCGCCTGCTCGCATTTTGCGAGTGGATTTTGAGGGCTGGGCGAGTGTGGGCTGCCTGGGAGCAATTGTGGTGCAAGAGAGGAGAGGAGAGCTGCTGCATGCCGCTGCCGCCGCATTGATCAGCGTGCGGGGAACATAACAGCTTTCATTTCAATAGCGGTTTGTTCCCTGGCCGCGCGTCTTTATATAGCCCCTCCCCCTTGTCCGGGAACTTAGACAGATCACCCGCCCCAGGATTGGGCAGGTGATCTGTCTATCAAAGTGCCCGGACAAGGGGGAGGGGCTATATGTGATGGCGCGCGCGGTGGGGAACACACAGCTATTGAAATGAAAGCTGTTATGTTCCCCGCGCACTGATCAACCGGACAGCAGCGGCGGTGGCAGGGGGGGGGCTCTCTCTTTCCGTACACAGGTAGGCCACTGGGGACCTACACATGGCTACACATGGCTGCATTTGGGGACAGATGGCTGCACTGGCGGACACGGACAGGCTGCAGTTTTGGACATGGATAAAGTTGTTGTTTTTATAACTTAATTCTGCATAAACAATTTAAGTGTAATTTCATGAGATAATTTGAGGGCGTGTTTAGGGGTGGGATTAGGGGCGGGGAATGGTAGGGGTTGGGGTTGGGCCCGGCAACTGGTGGCGAGTAACCCTTGAGGTCTGGCTAGTAGCTCAGGATTTGAAATTTTGAGCCCTGGTAGAAGTTCTATTAGACAATCAAATGTTCAAAAATTCTACACAAAGCATAAAATTGTATTTTTTAAGGATACTCCAGATAATAAACCTAATGAAAAAGGTGTGAAAACAAACAAAAAAATGGTATTTAAAAATGACAGGTAATATCTAGATGGTTGCTGTAGGACACTAATATTTATTCCATAGTTTTTAAACACAAATACAGTTTATCAGATACATGATTACAAGGGAAAACAACAGCTTTAAAAATGTAATCAAAGAAAAAATTGACAGATGAAAATCAAAAAAAAAAAAAAAAAAAGGTTTACTAAACTGAAACAAAATATACATTAAATAAGAAAGACACAAAATAGCATTTGTAAGTATACGTAAAAATTTCTGCACCATCAAACAAAAAATGCTGAAGGTTATATAGTTTGTGTAGCTTTTTCTGTTATAAGCTAAACAAAATATATACAGTAGTTAGGATTACATGAGACATTAACTGCGTACTGGAAAATCGAATTGATTGTAATTATATTGAATTTTCTTAGGTCCTGCAACACTTTTTATTTTTTTAAGATTGTTTGGAAAAGCCAGCATGTACGATGTTTAGAGGTCCTTCAACAAGCACGGTCACCACCTGACTTTTCTTTTCTAGTGTGCCTGACCACGCATATGACTCAATCCAAAGGTCACAGTTAGCCTCAAGCTTGAGAAGAGTAGATTAAAGGCTGGTGCTACACGTGAAACGCACATCAGAAGAGATTAGAAAAACAATCCGTTACAGCCAGATCTGGGACCAAAAATATTTTTAATTCAGAACAATGATTTTGTTAAGGCATTCTGAAGTCAATTTCCATCTTTTTACCAATGTTCTGAATAAAAAACATGCAGGTTTCCAGGCCTGACTATAACAACAGGTAATGTAGTTAAGTTTTGATGACCATTGTCACCAAGATTAAAAGTGAGGGGAAAATCGAACATATTAATTGGCAGTTGAACAGGATAATGGGAAGGATTTCGAAGAGGACATGTGTTCCAGTGAGAATTTCAGAAAGGATTTCTCTCACTGCCTTTTGTGTCAGGAAAATCTCCCCACATACAGTGGATAAAAAAAAAAGAAAAAAAAAAAAAGAAGAAGGAAAGAATTTACAGGGGTCCAATCCCTGATTTATTCAAAACTAAAATAAAAAGAGCTTTGGCTTCAATTAAAACTTTAACTCATCATTAAAAATTGTTGATCTAAAGTTTAGCAGATTAACAAGACAAAAATAAAATGTGTAATTATATATATATATATATATATATATATATATATATATATATATATATATATATTTATTTTTTTCCCCCATGATTTACTTGCAAGTAAATACTACAACTTGCAATACATTGATTCAAACTTGGGTAGAGCTCAACAGGTTACCTCTCATGGTAACACAAGTAGTTAACAGTGGGAAAGGTTTAGAATCATTGTGAGGTTGTTAGTGTCTGTAGAGAGATATATGTCTCCCCAGTGATGATGTAGGCAACAAGAAAAATCCCCCAAACAATTCTAACCCTTCCGAATGCCACTAAAAAGTCTTCAAAAGTTTCTGCTGGAGGTCACCCTTAAAGCAGAACTAAAGGCATTTTCCTATGTGTTGCATACATTTTCCTATTTGTAGTGTATGTATTGTTAGGGTTGCCATTTTGTGCCTACATATCACAAGGTCACTATTGTGTTTATCCCCATATTATTATTATTATTATTATTATTATTATTATTAATGTATTCCCCTGTAGTCCTCGCACTATGAAATCATGCCAATATCATTCCCATGCTTCGGCACAGTGTACTGCATGCATTTAAACCCTTGAGCTTTATTTTATTTAGCAGGCCGTTACGGTCACAGCATTCTACCTGTGCCACCATTACACTCTTGAATTTTTTTTTAATGACATGATTTTTTATTTCTTTTTCTCCCACAAGAAAATCTTTACTGACTCAGGTTTTGTCATCTGTTTATTATTAGTATTTTTTTTTTAAACGTATGAATTCTAAAAATAGTTTTACTATATAGGAGGAACGATGCAAAAATATAACCTGCCCCGAGTGGTGAATATGCTAGGTTCACCACTGTTAAAATGTTAAAAGATTTTTAGTTTTTGCTAAATTTCTTTAGTCCGTGTCCCAAAAGTACTGTAGCTAGAGGATCAACAAAACGGTCATGCAACAGCTTTGGTATTTTGCTCATGACAGGTTACCTTTAAGACTAAAGGGTGAGCTGTAGTGGTTATTGAGAAGCAAACAAAATCCCCCATTTGAACCATGTATTTCCTGAAGTCAAATGTGATGGTCATTCATAAACTTTAGAGCATCACCAAGTTTAGCAGAGTTTGGTTAAAAGTGAAAATATGGTCTGTTATTCTATATTCCAGGGCTGTTATATATAACTAGTTTGGCAATGAGTGGATTGACCCTTTATTTTTCTAATTATTTGAAAGAGTGAGATAGGTCCATAGATAGATAATAGTTTTTAAAACAGCGTTAAAATAATTTACCATTATCTCTGATTGGTGTCAGGACAATACCCAATTTAACCAATACAGGGTTATCCAAGTAAAATTAAAACCTGTAGCTTCAGTTGCCCATAAATGTAGGTTGATGCTGGAGGGGACAACACTCACTAAATTATCTGTACAAACTAGTTTTCGGTTTAGAAAATATTCATTTTTAAAATCACAAATTTATGTGCTTGACCAAAATTAGGTCAAATAATTTTCACTTCGTGTCCACAATAGTGAAATTGGTGGTTATCAAACAAAAAATAATTTAAATCTCTCTAAAAAAAAAAAAAATAATTGAATCCAACACAACATCTGTGTATAAATGAGAACAGAAGCACTTACTGATGGAAGGATACATTTATTATATACATGGAGAATAGCGTTGCACTGTCCCTTTAGGGACAGAGTGGCTCACAGCAGGGATCCGAGCGTCCCTGTTCACCGTTTCAGGTCCGATTTCAGCCCGAACTTTTAGCCGAATTTGGGCCTGAAACAAACCAGAAGACACACATGACTCCTGTGCAATTCGCACCGGAGCCGCTCTGGAGACGTGTGAACCGGCTCCATAGAGACGGTCACAATCTCCTGACATGCGAATTGAATGCTGGAAAACCCACATCCAATTCGCAACAGTGTGAACCCAGCTTTAAATACATTTTCACAAAACGAATGCAGTGCAAGAAAAACATCAGTAAACATGTATATGAGTGAACGCAAGGTGCTCAGACACATTGTGACTGGATCAAGTCTACAGCCAATGTGATGGTAATCCTTAGTGGCAAGTGCTTCAACCTTCGCCACATCAAAACACAAAGTGGCTTACCAGAAGCCAAGACCCCACAGGATAAGAGGTCTAATGCACTTAATTACAACAACAGAGCACAGACAGCAGGAATGTAGCATTTATGTTATATGGACTCCAATCAAATCAGGCCAGGCAATAAGGCACCAGAGAAAAAAGAATGGAGAGCTCCATAGTGTAGTAAAATTATGATTTGTTTATTAAAAAGCAAAGAGATACTCACAAAGTATGGCACAAGCCATTTGCTGCTTGTGCTCCTTGTTGGTTGTGAAGAAACGCGTAGGGGTAAGCCTCAGTGGTGATTGTCTTCAGGCTCACTCACTGGCCAGGGCAAGCAGTGTTTGTTGAATGCGCTGTTAACTTGCCATACTTTGTAAGTATTTATCTTTGCTTTTTAATAAGCAAGTAAATATTTTACTATACTATGGAGATTTCCCTTTTCTCTCTGGCGCATTTTTGCCTGGCCTGATCCAATTGGACTCCATATAAAAAAAAAAAAAGCAAAATTTCTGCTGCCTGTGCCATAGACCTTTCATCCTGTTGGGTCTTGGCTTCTGGTAAGCAGCTTTGTGTTTTGATGTGGTGAAGGCGGGAAGCAATTGCCACTAAGGATTACCATCAGATTGTTTATAAATGGACTTGATCCAGTCACAATGTGGTTTGAGCACCTTGTTTCACCTATATACATGTTCACTGATGTTTGTATTTCTTGCACTGCTGTTTTTGTGAATATGTATTTAAAAAAAGGTGCAGCCTGCTAAACTGCCATTTAAGGCATCAACATTAATTAACTGCCATTACCCATCATACTTACCTCAGAGGGAGAATTTACCACTGCTAGGTTGTAGCCATACAACATAGAAGACCCAAAAGAGGAGAGCAGGGACACAGCCAGCAAAGGAAATGTTAAGTTCTATAGGAATGGAAAAAATATATATGTGTTAGTTAAATGGATACATATATACCGGTAAAACAAGAACCAAGTATCCAGCATAGGCAAAAAAGCAGATACAGCAGTTTGGTTTGAAAAATAATAAGGTGTTTTTAGGAAAAACGTGGAGCTTTCCAAGATTATCTGCATGGGACACCAACCCTTGAATAAACCCAAAAAAAAAAAAAATATATCACATAAAAGCAGGAGCAAGACTGGTTTTCTCCATAATAAAATCAAATTGCTGAGAATAGGAGATGTAAAAGGTGATCTGAGGAAAAGCCATCACACAGTAGTGAAAAACAGGGTTACGGTAATTTAAAACTGTTTCCAGTAGCCTTCACACTTTCAGTCCATTTGTAGAATTTGTGTAACTGTGCCCATGCTGGCGCCTTATGGGTGGGCTATAATGTTATTTTGATTGGGGGGGGGGCTCTTAATGTTTTATCAGGGTTCCTTAAAGCACTGTGTGATCAGCCAGGGACATGAGAGGATGGGCATCTGAAAGTAATGGTCATGGTCACATTTGCAAAACAATTGTACATCCACTCTGCAAACCCATCCATTGCCGAACAAAAAAAAAAAAAAAAAAAAAAAGAAGAAGAAGATCAGTTGTCCAAAATGGTTTGCCACTGCTCTGCCAGGATAAGGCAAGAACTAGTGACATTATATTCTTAGTGCACAACATGGTATAACAAGATCCATTAATAATATGTTTGCAGTCAGCCAATATAACCATTTCCAGCCAAACTGGGCTACACTTGTGTGGGTGTTTGTTGGCAAGCAGAAATCACCAGCCGACAGCTCCCAGGAGGAACATCCGTTTGGCTACTCTCTAGCTCCCCTCCCATTTGCTTTGACAATAAAAATGCAAATTTAGCTGAGCTGATCTTGCAAGTTTATGAAAGTCGTGGGACGTATGCTGTCCCGAGTGGTCACATTTTGTGTACACATCTGGTTCCTCTCAAGTATTAATGGAGAACCTTAGTTTTGAACAGCAACTTGAAAAACTTTGCAGAAAGAGGCAATTGACTTGGGCAGCAAAAACAGTTGACAACAAATATGACCATTTTTGGCGTGTTTGATGTGACCAGGATCCTTCTAAGAACAGCATTATGGTATCCTGGCACCCTGAGCACAGACCAGCAAATAAAGCACTAAAGCCGTTTTATCTTTTGCCTCCCATTGTGCTAGGTAAATGCCCAAACAGCCAACACAGCCTCCTAATATACAGAGGGCAATCATCACTTCTGTCACGCAAGGAAGTAGTAACACTGGTCAAAGTCTTTCCCCTATTAGGCATGAAAGAATTTATTGCCTAGTAACCAGTTTCCATAGTGGTCAGTTTCCGGTTTCTAACCACTTGGCACCTTTAGGGACAGAACACCAGACCTATCATTATTGACTCTGTAAAGGGGATAGGCTTCAGGGTCATTATCCTAAGCCTAGATTTACTGCCATATGAGTTATTGACCTAGAATAAACATGCAGAAAGGGGAGTTAAGACTTACACCCTGCTTCTTTCAAATCAGTGACCCACTAACTAGGTAGTGGAGCCAGCATCATCACTCTTTGGAAAAGCACTTTCAAGCATGTCAGAGGTGACCCTTGCTGCCATTTAAGAATGGTCAGTGACCCATCAGGTACTGGAGCCAGCATCAGGATAATCAACAGCCTCAGAGCCTACACCTTTAAAAATAAAGTGGTTGATGGTAGCTCCCAGTTCTTTCTAGGGTTCACAATAAAAATGTGATTTGTGTAAGTTTCAGCTTGAGCTACTAAACCCTGTAAACATTAGGCTATTTTTCATTGGCGGAAGCAAGAAACATGTGTAGATGAATAAAAATGAGCCAAGATATCAGCCTACTGGCTGGATAGTAAAAAAAAAAATATATGTATATGTAATATTCAATATTTATATTACAAAGGCTTGAAAAAATATAACATACAGGCAAAAAGTGTAACTGTTCCAGAATGGACAAGGTTTTGATATTGGAAACAATGCTAAAAACTTGTTTTAGCATGCAGTATGTGCAGGAGAGCATTGCTGAGGGTAAAAACAGTGGCCAGGATGTTCAATATGTGCAGGAGAGGGGTACAGGATATGCATCAGTAGGTAGTGTAGCGGATGGTTGCTACTAGTTACTAACATCCACCATATCACCCTGCTGCCAGACCTCCATATATCACTCTCAGAGACAATGAACAGTCATTTGTGTTGTTTTGTTTATTGGGGGAAAAATTAATATGGGATGCCCATAGAACGAATTGCTTTGCCATCATATTTAAGAAAATTTGTAGAATAGGTTGAGCCTTGAAGAACTGATGAACTCTAACATTTACAGTCCCTTCCCCTGCCAAACCCATGCAGACTATTGCTCCTCCTCTGCATCAACTCCTGCAGACTGTTGCTCCCAGGACCTCTCTCCTCCTGCACAAAACTTCCACTGTAAACGATTAGTCTTCCTGTCCCATCAGCTTCACTTGACAAGAGAGATCACTCTGAATAATCCCAGATTTCTGGCTGTAATTTGCTGTGTTGTTACTAGGCCAGAGGTCTGCAGTACCTCTCCCTGGTGGTGGCCTTGTAATTTAGCAGCTTGTATTAGTTGGTGGACTACTGATCCCAGCTAGCCCAACTTGCAAATCCTGCGACCACATCGATTTGACACGAACCCCACAGTCTCTCCTCTGGCCTTGCACCCAGCTCACCTGGCATGCCTCTTCCAGAAATCCACTGTGTCACACTCACAGACCTTCTCCTGCCCCGAGTCCATGATGGAGAACTTGAACTGGACATGCGTTCCAATAGCTTCTCCAGCCCTTCTGTTCCAGGACACCTCTTCCATGACTGTGTAAGGATGAGGCTCCCTCCCAGCTCTCCCGGGCTCCTCCGCTGAGCCCACACCCCCCCCCAGATGGGGATGGGCCCCTGCAGGTATCTATCACTCCATTCTCCATGTCTCTCAGCTGACAACTCCCCTCCAGTGGGCTGCACCTGAGCTTATATGGGAGGCCTGCCCCTGCCAATTCCAGCTGGGGAATGGTCAAGGCTCCCCACATGAGCTCCTTGTCACTCCAGTCCTGTGCCCTGCCCCTCTTCCAGAACATTCTCCCTGGGAGCAGGGGAGGTTCCCCAAAACTAAAGCACAGGTGGTCACACCCACTGCTACACTAACCACTCCCTGCCCCCAGATCAAATCAAGCAGGCCTAGCCTGAAGCATAGGCCTGCCCAAATTTACCTGCCTGGCAGCTACCTCACAAAAATCCTCACTCTAGCACCTACCTATGGTAGAGGGTGCTACAGTAGTAAGTGCAGGAGATATAAGACAGCAGGCAGTATCTTGAAAGGTATAGCTGTAGCCACTGGTCAGTAGGGATGAGCTTCGTGTTCGAGTCGAACATACGTTCGACTCGAACATCGGCTGTTCGATGAAGATCGAACGATTTGGGCCGTTCGCGCCAAATTCGAGTGACGCGAATGGCCCACAATGCACTACGCCATCGCAGTGTCATCCAGGCGCTGTGATTGGGCAAGCATGCACTGTGACCCCGCATGCTTGGCCAATCACAGCGCCGGCAGCGAGGAGAGCAATGATTGGCCACAGGCAGGATGCCTGTGGCCAATTATTGCTGAGGGTGTTTAGTACACGCCCCACACTATAAAAGGCCGCCAGCACGGTGGCCTAGTGTAGTGTGTTCCGGAGCAGGGAAAGAGAAACATAGGCAGGGACAGTGACATTTATTTTTTTCTTGCTTAACCTGGATTCCTTTAGTTTAGGGAAAGAGAAGGATAGGTAGGGAGAGTGTCAGTGTGTTTTACTGTGCGAATCCTTGTTTCTAGGGACAGGGAAGGACAGTGAGGGAATTCTCCTTGTGCTATAGTGTGCTTTAAAAAAACATTTTTTCTAGGGACAGAAAACTATAGGTAGGGAGAGTGTCAGTGTGTTTTACTGTGCGAATCCTTGTTTCTAGGGACAGGGAAGGACAGTGAGGGAATTCTCCTTGTGCTATAGTGTGCTAAAGCATTCCTCATCAACCATCTTTGAAATCCTTGTTTTTTTGGACAGTCAGGGAAATTGTCGTTGTGCTATTCTGTGCAAAAGCAATCATCCTCAACCATATTTAGAAATCCTTAAGTAAAGGGACAGAGAAGGACACCTGAAGGTAGCCCTTATTGCTTTTTTCCCATCTCCCTGCAGGCCATCTATTAGAATGTCTGGAAGGCAAACAAGGAGAGGCAGACAGTCAGGAGGCAATAAAAGAGGGCAAGCAGGCTCTGTGTCTGGGGGCAACAGTGCTGGTCGTGGACGCGGTGCATTGTCATCAGCACATGGCCATGGGACACGCTTGTCCTTTTCGGCAGCTGGACATGTTGAGCCACATCATGCCGAAGACTTGGTAGAGTGGATGACCAAGCCCTCCTCCTCCTCCTCATCCTCTCTCACCCAGGCTCAGGGTACTGGAAAAGCAGCTGCCAAAGCGTTCTCTTCCCTGGTATCAATGTCAGACTCATCATCAGTCACTCCTTCCCTAGACCCACCATGTCCTCCTCCTGAGGAGTCCCCCGAACTGTTTGAGCACAGTGTTGGGTACATGCTCCAGGAGGATGCCCAGCGTTTCGAAGGGTCTGATGATGAAACCCAGCTAGAGGAAGGCAGTAGCGTGAGAGCAGACAGAGGGGATGCTCAAGAAGGACACCAATCTGGCAGTCATGTTCCAGCAGCTGCAGCATACTGCCAGATTGGCTCCAGTGATGAGGAGGGAGGGGATGATGAGGTCACTGACTCCACGTGGGTGCCTAATAGGAGAGAGGAGGAGGAGGAGGATGAGGAGGAGGCACATCTCCAACGAGGCAGGATGCCCTTTGGTGGCCAGCGTAAGGGCAGTACACCGACGGAATCACACCGCAGAGCTCCGCCTGTGCAGGGCGCTGCCTCTGCCCGTCATTCAAAAAGTTCTTTGGTGTGGGCCTTTTTTGAGGCTAGTGCATCAGATCGCACAGCTGCTGTTTGCAACATATGTCTCAAGCGTATATCGCGTGGCCAAAACATCAGCCGCTTGGGTACCACATGCCTGACCAGACATATGTTGACCTGCCATGCAGCTCGTTGGAAAGCCTACCTCAAAGACCCACACCAAAGAACAAAGCGGACCTCTCCTTGCACCGCATCAGCTGGGATCTCCAACCCCACTATAACTTCAGTCCTCTCTGAAACATGCACTGAGAGGAATGAAGGTGTAGAATTAGGTGTGTCACAGCCAAGTACTTGCGGCCACTCTGCTAGCAGTACACCGACGTCCGATTCTAGCAGGCAAATTTCCCTGCCCCAGCTGCTGGACCGTCGAAAGAAGTTCACTCCCAGCCATCCACATGCCCAGCGGTTGAATGCTAGCTTGGCTAAATTGCTAGCGCTTCAACTGCTGCCTTTTCAGTTGGTAGACTCGGCCCCCTTCCGTGAGTTTGTGCAATGTGCGGTTCCTCAGTGGCAGGTTCCCAAACGCCACTTTTTCTCACGGAAGGCTATTCCGGCTCTCTACCGGCATGTGGAAGGCAATGTCTTGGCCTCGCTGGACAGGGCGGTCAGCGGTAAGGTGCATATTACCGCTGACTCATGGTCCAGCAGGCATGGACAGGGACGTTACCTTTCTTTCACGGCCCATTGGGTCACTCTTTTGGCAGCTGGGAAGGATGCAGGACAAGGTGCAGTAGTGTTGGAGGTTGTTCCACCGCCACGCCTCCAAAATGCTACTACTGGTTGTGACACACCTCTCTCCTCCTCCCCCTCCTCTTCTTCTTCCTCCATGGCCTCTTCCTGTGGTTTGTACTCGGAACCAGCGGTGCTCCGTAGGCGGTCAAGGGGCTACGCAAGTACGCAGGCAAAAAGATGCCATGCCGTGCTTGCGCTGGTGTGTTTGGGGGACAGAAGCCACACTGGGGCAGAGGTCCTGTCTGCTCTGCAGGGCCAGGCCGAGAGGTGGTTGACGCCACGCCAGCTTAAGCCAGGAATGGTGGTTTGCGACAATGGCACCAACCTCCTCTCCGCCCTCCGACAGGGACAACTGACCCATGTGCCCTGTGTGGCTCACGTCCTTAACCTGGTGGTGCAGCGGTTCTTGGGCAGGTACCCGGGCTTACAGGATGTCCTGAGGCAGGCCAGGAAAGTCTGTGTGCATTTCCGCAGATCTTATAATGCCAGTGCTCGCCTGGCTGAGCTGCAAAAGGAGTTGAACCTGCCCAAGAACCGCCTTATATGTGACATGCCCACCAGGTGGAACTCAACGTTGGCCATGCTGCAGCGGCTGCACACGCAGCAGAGGGCCATTAATGAGTACCTGTGCGACTTCGGCACCAGGACAGGGTCAGGGGAGCTTGGTTTTTTTCTCCACGCCAGTGGGGCATGATCAGGGATGCATGCACTGTCCTGGCACCATTTGAGGAGGCCACGAGGATGGTGAGCAGTGACACTGTACCTCTTGTCCACCTGTTGGAGCACACGCTGCGTGGAATAATGGACAGGGCACTTGAGGCAGAACAGAGGCAGGAAGAGGAGGACTTCCTTGCCTCTCAAGGCCCCCTTTACCCAGACAGTGTTCCTTCTGTCCCACCCATCGCACAGGAAGAGGACGAGGAGGAGGAGGAGGAGGAGGATTGTGTCAGCATGGAGGTGGAGGCTGGCACTCAGCATCATCAGCAGCAGTCTTTTAGGGATGATTTACAGTCCCAAGAAACCAGTGGACTTGTACGTGGCTGGGAGGAGGTGGCTGCGGATCATGTCGTCCTTAGTGACCCAGAGGACTCCGGAGCGAATGCCTCAGCAAACCTACGCTGCATGGCCTCCCTGATCCTGCAAAGTCTGCGGAAGGATCCTCGTATTCTTCGGATCAAGGAGAGGGACCATTACTGGCTGGCCACTCTCCTTGATCCACGGTACAAGGGTAAGGTTGCGGACCTTATGTTACCGTCGCAGAGGGAGCAGAGGATGAGACAACTCCAGGAGGCCTTGCAGAAAGGTCTGTGCAATGCGTTCCCAGAGACTGGGAGGTTACAAACTCCTGGTCCTGGACAACGAGTTGCTGAGGCTTCGGCCAGTCAAAGAAGGAGCGGTGGGGAAGGTGGCCGTCTGACCGATGCGTTCAGACAATTCTTTAGTCCGCAGCCCCAAAGTATGATCGGTTCCAGCAACCATCGCCAGCGTCTGATAAACATGGTGCAGGAATATCTAGGGGCAAGGTCAGACTTGGACACCTTCCCCACCGAAAATCCTCTGGCTTACTGGGTCTTGAGGATGGATCACTGGCCAGAGCTTGCACAGTATGCAATTGAGCTACTGGCCTGTCCTGCATCCAGCGTTCTTTCGGAACGCACATTCAGTGCTGCTGGAGGATTTGTCACGGATCACAGGGTGCGCCTGTCCACCGACTCGGTTGATCGACTGACTTTCATCAAGATGAACCAGTCTTGGATCACCACCAGCTACCACACACCTGATGCTGATATAACAGACTAATTGATTTTAACATGTCACATCCCTTCAAGACTGATGCTGATGCTGAGTGCCTGTGCTGTTATGTTGACTGGCTATCCTCCTCCGAGTCCTCAATGATACGATTGATGATGATAGCTTGGAAGATCATTTTTGTTTATGGGTGCCGCCACCAGTGGCTAAGGCCCAATTTTTCAGCCCCTGTTTTACAGGGGCGTGTAATTACAATTTTTTTAGCAATAATTTGCCATAGGGCTCATTGCTGTGCTCCAAGTACAGTATCTGTGAGGGGTTGGAGTGTTGTGGCACCAGTGCCTAAGGCCCAATTTTTCAGCCCCTGTTCAACAGGGGCATGCAATTACAATTCTTGATCTAATAATTCACAGCAGGGCCCATTGCTGCACCCACCAAGAGTAACTCTGAGGGCTTACAGTGTTGTGGCAACGCCACCACCACCACCACCACGAAAGGCCCAATTTTTCAGCCCCTGTTCAACAGGGGCATGTAATTACAATTCTTGATCTAATAATTCACAGCAGGGCCCATTGCTGCACCCACCAAGAGTAACTCTGAGGGCTTACAGTGTTGTGGCAACACCACCACCACCACCACCACGAAAGGCCCAATTTTTCAGCCCCTGTTCAAAAGGGGCATGTAATTACAATTCTTGATCTAATAATTCACAGCAGGGCCCATTGCTGCACCCACCAAGAGTAACTGTCAGGGCTTACAGTGTTGTGGCACCAGCACCACCATCAAAGGCCCAATTTTTACTACCACTGTTCAACAATTATATGTAATTAAAATTCCTGATATAATAGTTGACAGCAGGGCGTTCCAGCACCAACCAAGAGTAACTGTGAGTGCTTACAGTGTTGTGCCAACACCAACAACTAAGGGGCCTATTTCTGCAGAGTATATACGGCAGGTCCCTACTTTCAAACATCCAACTTACAAACGACTCCTACTTGCAAACGCAAGAAGACAACAGGAAGTGAGAGGAAATCTACCACTAGGAAGGAAAATTCTCTCCTGTAAGAATAAATATGGGAGAAAGGTGTCTCCTCTGTACTGATGCTTTATCAGCAATCCTTGTTTCAAGAAAAACACCACATTTCAAAAACAGTTGTCATTGGGACGGAAAGTGAGGTGAAATGTTCTGAACAGGGGCACAGACAGCAAAACAAATGTTACAGGGGTGATAACCCATACCTATGTTTTCCAAAAAGTTTAAAAATAGATTTTTGGGCTGGAGCTACACTTCAACAATGTACCTGTTCAAAATTACAAACAGATTCTACATAAGAACAAACCTACAGTCCCTGTCTTGTATGCACCGCCTGTATACGGCTGTTCAGAGTATATAGGGCCTTTTTTATTTTATGTGCGGGGTTCCCCTTAATATCCATACAAGACCCAAAGGGGCTGGTAATGGGCTGGGGTGGGGGGGGGGGGTCATGGGGTAGCTATGCCATTTTTCTTAAAGATTTTCATCCATATTACCGGGACCAGACATTACATTAAAGCCGCAAGCAGTTTTAAATGGCTTTTTTTCCTTTAGAAATGTAATTTTGTGCAGGGACAGTTCTAAACACGGGAAACACGTGGCACTTCACAGGCATACTTTAGACACCCCCCAGGTACAATATTTAAAGGAATATTTGACTTTTTTTTTTTCACTTTATGCATCATTAAAATGACTGCTCCCGAAAAACTTCTTTTTGCATTGATACATGTCCCCTGGTGCACAACCCGGGTTCCCAAACCCTTTTTAGGACAATAACATGCATAATAGTCGTTATAATTAGCACTTTAGAATTCGAACGTTCGCATCCATTGTATTTAATAGGGTTCTAATGTTCGTACGAACTTTCGGTCCGTTCGCGGGTTCTGGTGCGAACCGAACCCGGGGGTGTTCGGCTCATCACTACTGGTCAGTATGTGCTCAACAGTAATGTGGAGGATTTAATGGTGAACAGTATGCACAGGAAAGGAGTTCAGAGAATATGAGCAGCCAATATGTGTATAGCCACAGTCAAGGTAAAGTCTGGACTACAGCTCCACAGACCAGGCTGTCACTGACAGTGTCACACATTCTGCAGCCACTCACACACAGCCAGTGCTGCAGCACTTCTCTCCGGTCCTGCCAGTGAGGAGAGAGGGGACAGAGAACTGGACATTTGCAGGACTGTATGCAGCAAGAGAGAGAGAGATGGAGGAAAGCCATGCCAACCACTCCGGATCACAAAAAGGAAGAAGAAATTGAGCTGCTGTGGATTGTGGTAAGGAAGGAACCTGCTGGGAGGAACTATGACTTGTGGGGAAAGTCCCCAGACACACTGGACCTGCATTACAGATTGGACTCCATATCCCAGGATTACTACAGCTCTGTGGGACAAAAAAAGAAGATCTATTCCAAGAACTCGGGGCCGTCTCAGAGAGGACTTGGTGTAACAGTTACACAGCATAGCAGGGTGCTGTCAGGTTGTTTTGCCGCAGTGTCGGGGATGCAGAGAGGCAAAGTAGTGGACATCTCCTGGTTTGAGAACAGGACATCTGTGGGCAAGATCTACTGTGCCCATGCACGTTGGATAATCTTACCCGAAGGCGTACTCACTACGAACATTAAGGCAGTCCCCAACTAAGAGATGAGCCACTTGTGTGCAGCAAAAATGCACAGCGTTCACCTGTAAGATGTTTTGTCCTATGACACTACACACTTGTAACTAATGTATGTTGCATTTGGAGGAATGTGCAGAGTCTGCACCCACTCCACCAGTCCAGTGTACCTCTATTACCTCACTCCCAGTAACAGAATGAAGTCCTGATGAGCACATAGTGGACCCCATACAAGCTCGTTAAACGTTTTCCTTCTTGTGCCTGAGGCCTTACCTCTAACTAATGTTAGTCTGCTCTCAGAGACCAGAGGAGATGGACAGCTAGGGAGGAAGTCAGCACACTGGCTCCCTCACTACTGGAGGCCGTTTCACCCAAACAGGTACCCATGGAAGCTACCTCCTCTTTGCCTTGTGAGTTAACCTTTTGCAATGGTGTTACACAATATGCACCCCCTTGAATAACTTCAGACCAGACCAGGCAGAGTAAAACGTCCTTCCCCTAACTAACTCTAGTTGAAGCTACCTGTACAGGTAAACTCCTTTAGGGTGTAGTCTATAGTTGGAGAATCTTAAGTGTAGGTGTCCAAGTCACTGGGGTCCCAATGAGACAGTGCTCCTGAGGAGGACCACAGGTCCCAGCAAGACTCAGTTCCTGTTCTTACACCCTTGGGACCCGAACCTTTTCTTATTTATATATTACAGGAAGGGAGATCAGACCCCAACAAAGCCTGTGACCATGACCAGGGAAGGTGGCAAAAATATTAACCTCTTCCCCCTGACCTGGGCAGCCAAGCTAGCTAAACACAGTAAGCAACCTGCCTGCGCGTTGCTGCAGCGGACATCGTTGAGCCCCAGATGGCAAGCTGGAGGAGACAGGTCATCACCCTAGTACCCTAGGCCATACATTGCTTAAAAGGGACAGTATCCCTTTGCCTGTGTGGGTTTCCTCTGCGTACTCCGGTTTCCTCTCACACTCTAAAGACATGCTGGTAGGTTAATCAGATCCTGTCTAAATTGGCCTTAGTATATGTATAAAAGTGAATTAGGGATCTTAGGATGTAAGCTCCTTGAGGGTAGGCACTGATGTGAATGTACAATGTATATGTAAAGCGCTGCGTAAATTTATGGCGCTATACAAGTACCTGAAATAATAATAATAATAATAATAATAATAATAAATAATAAGTGGTCATTTATAGCAGAATGTCGCAGTCCTGGGGGGGGGGGAATCGCAGATCGCCGCTATTACTAGTGAAAAAATTCTAAGTAATAAAAATGCCATAAAACTATCCCCCATTTTGTAGATGCTATAACTTTTGCGCAAACAAATTAATATACGCTTATTGCGATTTTTTTTACCAAAAATATGTAGAAGAATACATATCGGCCTAAACTGAGGAAAACATTTTTTTACATGTTTTTGGGGGATATTTATCATAGCAAAAAAAAAAAAAAAAAATTGTTTTTTTTCAAAATTGTCCCTCTTTTTTTGCTTATAGCACAAAAAAAAAAAAAATCAAAAAAAAAAAAAAAAAAAAAAAAAATCAAAAAATAAAACACAGGGGTGATCAAATACCACCAAAAGAAAGCTCTATTTGTGGGAAAAAGGATGTCAATTTTGTTTGGGTACAGCGTCGCACGACTGCGCAATTGTCAGTTAAAGCGACGCAGTGCCGTAACGCAAAAAGGGGTAAATTCTTCCGGAGCTGAAGTGGTTAAAGGAGAATTATACCAGAAATACTATTAGTTAAACCCAAAAGTGATTTTTTTTTACCATTACCATTTCTTTATACTGGCTTCTAAAATTTACAAATGCAACAACTTAGAAATTGGATGAAAGGTTTAGCACTGGGAAACACTTTTTGAAAGTTAGATATTTAGTTGGCCCACCATTTGCAGCAATAACAGATTCAACTCTTCTGGGAAGGCTGTCCACGGGAATGTTTGACCATTCTTCCAGAAACGCATTTGTGAGGTAAGGCATGGATGTGGACAAGAAGACCTGGCTCGCAGTCTCTGCTCTAATTCATCTAATTCATCCCAAAGATGTTCTATCAGGTTGAGGTCAGTCACGTTTCTCCACTCCAAACATGCTCATCCGTGCCTTTACAGACCTTTATTTGTGCACTGGTGCACAGTCATGTTGAAACAGGAAGGGGTTATCGCCAAACTTTGGGGTGGAGCAACTTGACTGGCCTGCACAGAGTCCTGACCTCAACCAGATAGAACACCTTTGGAATGAATTTGAGTGGAGGCTGTGAGCCAGGACTCCACATCAGTGCCTGACCTCACAAATGTGCTTCTGGAAGAACGATCAAACATTCCCAAAGACACACTCCTAAACCTTGTGGACAGCCTTCCCACTGACAAAGAAATGATCAGTCTATAAATGGTAATGGTAGATTTATTTTAACAGGGAGAGACAGAACAACAACAAAAATATCCAGAAAAACGCATTTCAAAAAAGTTATAAATTGATTTTCATTTTAATGAGTGAAATAAGTATTTGATCCCCTATCAAATCAGCGAGAATTCTGGCTCCCAGGTGTCTTCTATACAGGTAATGAGCTGAGAATAGGAACACTTTCTTAAAAGGGAGTGCTCCTAATCTCAGCTTGTTACCTGTATAAAAGATACCTGTCCACAGAATCAATCAGATTCCAACCTCTCCACCATGGCCAAGACCAAAGAGCTGTCCAAGGATGTCAGGGACAAGATTGTAGACCTACACAAGGCTGGCTACACAAGACCAATTGCCAAGCAGCTTGGTGAGAGGGTGACAACAGTTATTCGCAAATGGAGGAAACACAAAATAACTGTCAATCTCCCTCGGCCATGGGCTTCATGCAAGATCTCACCTTCTGGAGTTTCAATGATCATGAGAACAGTGGAGGAACCAGCTCAGAACTACATGGAAGAATCTTGTCAATGATCTCAAACAGCTGGGACAAGAAACATTTGAAGCACACTACGCCTTGAAGGACTGAAATCCTGTATCACCCACAAGGCCCCCCTGCTCAAGAAAGCACATGTACAGGCCGTCAGAAATTTGCTAATGAACATCTGAATGATTCAGAGGAGAACTGGGTGAAAGTGTTGTGGTCAGAGGAGACCAAAATCAAGCTTGTTAGCATCAACTCACCGAGGTGGAAACATTATGCTTTGGGGATGTTTTTCTGCTAAGGGGACAGGGCAATTTCACCGCATCAAAAGGGACGATGGACTGGAACATCAAATTTTGGGCGAGAACCTCCTTCCCTCAGCCAGGGCATTGAAAATGTGTTGTTGGGTATTCCAGCATAACAATGACCCAAAACACAAGGCCAAGGCAACAAATGAGTGGCTCAAGAAGAAGCACATTAAGGTCCTGGAGTGGCCTAGCCAGTCTCCAGACGTTAATCCCATAGAAAATATGTGGAGGGAGCTGAAGGTTTGAGTTACCAAACGTCAGCCTCAAAACCTGAATGACTTGGAGAGGATCTGCAAAGAGGAGTGAGACAAAATCCCTCCTGAGTGTGCAATCCTGGTGGCCAACTACAAGAAACGTCAGACCTCTGATTGCCAACAAGAGTTTTGCCACCAAGTACTAAGTCCTGTTTTGCGAAGGGGTCAAATACTTTTTTCACTCATTAAAATGCAAATCAATTTATAACTTTTTTAAATGCGCTTTTTTTCTGGATATTTTTGTTATTCTGTCTCACTGTTAAAATAAAAACCTACCATTATAATTATAGACTAATCATTTCTTTGTCAGTGGGCAAATGTACAAAATCAGCAGGGAATCAAATACATTTTTCCCCCTTATTGTAGACACTCCTAAACCTTGTGGACAGCCTTCCCATATGAGTTGAAGCGCTTATAGCTGCAAAAGGGTGGACCAACTCAATATTGAACCCTATGGACCAAGACTGAGACGCCATTAAAGTTCAAGTGCTTGTAAAGGCAGGCGTCCCAATACTTTTGACAATATGGTGTATGTGAACAGGCCCTAATGGGAGTTTGACAGGAACTAGTACAATAAATGGGAGCAAATACCAGCTTGGTTCTCATCAGTGACAGCACGTTTTCTATTCTGAGTACAGTAATTTCATTATACACCACTCCGCTCATCACATGCATTTTATAAGGAAGTACATTTTTATAGTTCTAAATTCACCAGCCGTTTAAAAATGTTTCCAATAAAAAGGTTTGTTTAAAGCAGAAATAGCATCATGCAGCCTGAACTTATCTGCATTTAGGGGATGATGGGTCAAATTCCTGCTGAGCCCTAACAAAATGCACAGCAGCATATCTATTCGCAAACACCAATTTACAAAACACTATTTACAGAACTGTAAAGTTTAAGTAAAGTCCATCTGAATGATGTGCATCGGTGGCAGCTGGCGCTCACTATTTTTTTGAAAGGGGGCGGGGGCTGCGGCAAACAAACCTCCCCCTCACTTGCACCATCACCGCCACAACCTTAGGAGATGACGAGGATCATGGAGGATGAGGGGTAGGGCTTCTGCTCCTCGCTCCAGCCGAGGCTTCTCCTCCCGGCTAAACAGGAAGTGGGTCCTGAGACCTGATTGGCTGGGAGTCCTCAGACTCCCTGGCCAATCAGGTCTCAGGACCCGCTTCCTGATTGGCGGAGAGGAGAATCAGGAAGACAATAGCGAATTTTAGCTAATTGTCACACAACTGGGTGGGCACAGTGCCCACCCTTTTTTGAAGCCAATTAGAGCCTCAGGCTTCCCAAAAAAACAAAAACATTGAAATCCATGCGTCTGGCACCCTGCATGGAGATTAGGGGGCCAGAAGCGTGGATTAGGGGGGGGGGGGAGTGGCGCCCTGCATTACAGGCCACCACTGATGTGTATTATGCTAAAGCACTGTTGCCTTTTTTCCCCCCATCCTTAACAGCTAATTTCCTGAAACCTGTTTGCAGTCACTTCCTGTCTACATGCACTTCAGTGATGGCTGCATGGAATTTCTTAGTGTGGGTTTCCTGAAGGTGATAAGTGATCTGTGCCAGTGCAACGTGTGTTGAAATGGCCACTTGTAACCTTTATCAGAGGCCATGTAACCTTTATGAGATGCCATGTGCAAAAGCACAACTTGAAGATATGCACAAAACATTGTCACACTGTAAGAGGGAGTTATTGCCCTTCTTGGGTTATGCCACCAACCTGGTGTGTAAGACCGTCCCCTACCATACATGTGCTGATGAAGAAGTTTGGCTGAAGTCCACCATGGGCACGAGAACAAGCAAGATGTGGAGTGACCTGAAGTGCACCTCCCTGGAGGAACACAAGCGACAGGCCCTTAAAGCACAGCAGCAATTGTGGTGTTGTATGACGAAGGGCTCATTGACACTTGCTTTAGCTTCAACAAGGCTTCAGGCAGGCTTTGTTAAAGCTCTCTGAATGCTAGTCAAAGATCCTGTCACTAAATAAAATGGTTTGCTTACAGTCTGCTTTCCGCTTCAAAAATTATACCCCATGAAGCTTCAAAGCATCTTCAAAGCCTCCATAGAAGTCTATGGCAAAGCTCGCTTGAAGCCCCACAAAGCCTCACCGAAGCACCAAGCAAAAGCAGGTGTAAACAGGACTGCAAGCCAACCATTTTATTTAGTGACAGGCACTTTGACTGGTGTTCAGAGAGCTTTAGCGTGTCCGAAGCAAAGTGTAAACTAGCCATAAGTGCACCACAGCACTGATGCCCATTCCTGGGATACAATTGCTGTTTCGGCAGCAGGCGGGAAGTCACCCATACTGCTTCCAGAGCACAGTGCCACCTACTCTGTGTAGTCAATGCTACCACAGTATGTTATGGCACACAGAGCAGCCACATCACTTAGTAGCTTGGCCCAAACTAACTATTTAAAGTGATAGGAAAGCTATAATTCTACTTTCAGTATGAACTGTCGCCCTATTTAGGAAAGACTATGTTAGCACCCACTATATATTGGTGGAGGTTAAGTTGTGATGCCACTACACTGCCTCTCCACTTTGTTTAACCACTTCTGCTCTGGATAAAATGTAAAACATTTTTTACAGGACCCTGATGTTCTAGCTGACGTAGTTAGGGAAATAAAAGACACTACTTTGACACCAACACTACTCCTGACAGCAGCATCGGGGTGGTGTGGGAAGCCCACAAGGCCGTTATCAGGGGGCTCCTCATCAAACATGGCTCCAGACTGAAACAAACACGGACTGCACAATTAGACCTGCTCCTCGCCAAACTTTGCGCCCTAGAGTTATCTCATAAGATGGCCCCGACCAGTCAAATTAGCACGGATCTTGACGTCGTTCGTTCACAAATAACTGATCTCCTACAATTCAAAGCCAAGGCGGCACTGCACATCTGCCGCAGGAAAACGTATGAATCGGGTAACAAGTGTGGGAGACTCCTAGACCAAACCTTGCAAACACAACGACTGGCATCTTACATCCCGCATATCGTGACCACTACTGGGCAAAAACAGGCACTACCACAACAGATCACACATGAGTTTAGAACCTACTACAGCTCCCTATACAACCTAACCACCACACCGCCCTCCCCAGATGCCACAACGACATATCTGAACCAATCCCTGATGCCCTCACTGTCAGAGGAGACACAGGAACTCCTAGAGCAGTGGTTCTCAACCTGGGGGTCGGGACCCCCTCGGGGGTCAAAAGACAATTTGCCAGGGGTCCCCGAATCCTGGGCTGTTCTTGAAGCCCGCATCGCTCTCCCAGCCTTTTCGTGGCCGCCTAGCAGGGCTGTCCCTGGAGAGCCCACTCAGCCTCTTTGCAGCCGCCCATTCAGTTCACGGCATGGCTGGGGGGCAGAGACTAGAGGTCAGCTGACTAGTGAGGAATGTAAAGTGGGAGGGGCTGGAGGAGACCCTATCTCCTGATTTCGGCATAGGTGTCACTGCTGCGGGACACTAAAGTCGGAGACACAGTGAGTAACACTACCTGTGATTATAGCTGCCAAGAACACCAAAGTTGGCTGATCAGAACCCCCCCTGCACTGCCATTGATCCAACCCCCCTGCACTGCCACTGATCCCTCCCCCCTGCACTGCCACTGATCCCATTACCCCCCCCCCCCCCCACCAAGGAGTAAGAAAAGGAGTAAAAAATAAATAATACATGAAAAGAGGGGGGGGAGGAAGAAAAAGGGGGAGAAAGAATAAGAGAAAGAACAAGTAAGACGGCTAGAGAGAGGGATGGGGGGGGGGGGGGGAAATCAAGAAAATTAGGATAGAGAGATAAAAAGGAAAAAAAAAAAAAGGAGAACAAAGAAAAAGTGGTACATCCTAAAATGTACCATAAGGGGTTTTAATACTGTACAAGTGGAAAGGACCCAGGGAGCGCTAAATGTCCATGGGTTAGGAACGCAAATTACTTGTCTTGCCTTGGGTGCTGACAACACACGCTACGAAAATAATTTTACTGTTAGGGGTCCCCTCAACTTGGGAAATTTTATCAAGGGGTCACGGCACTAAAAGGTTGAGAACCACTGTCCTAGAGGAACCCATTACGTTGCCTGAAATACAATCAGCCTTGAAAAGCGCAAAGCCGGGCAGAGCCCCTGGCCCAGACGGACTCACCAATGTCTACTACAAAACCCTGCTCCCCTCCCTGGGTCAACACCTGGTGACTTTATACAATGGTCTTGGAACAGGGAAAACTTTTCATACAACCACATTACAGGCACAAATCTTGGTCATCCCTAAGGAGGGCAAAGACCCGGCCCAGTGTGGGAGCTACCGTCCAATCTCCCTTCTGAACACTGATCTAAAAAAATTTCACCAAAATTTTAGCGTCCAGACTGCAACAGCACTTGCCCCATCTCGTCCACCTGGACCAAGTGGGTTTTATCCCAACCAGGGAAGCGAGAGACAACACCACCAAAATTCTCAACCTACTTCATATAGCGGAAAGTACAAAAACGCCAAGTATATTTCTGGGCACAGATGCCCAAAAGGCGTTCGACCGAGTCAGTTGGAACTTCATGTTCGAAACGTTGAAACATGTGGGCCTGGGGAATAAGATGCTGAGCTGGGTGTCGGCAGCTTACACGGCGCCCACAGCCAGGGTGAGAGCGAACAGAGTACTCTGAGAAATTACCGATTACGAACGGGACCAGGCAGGGATGCCCCCTCACCCCTTCTATTCGCTCTGACCCTGGAGCCTTTCCTATGCCACGCCTGAATGAACCCGGACATCACAGGTATAGGATCCCATGACACACGGCACAAAGTATCCGCATACGCAGACGACCTCATGTTTTCCGTGAGCAGTCCAAAAACTACTAGACGGTTGGGGTGGCGGTCTCCACTCTTGGCCGGGGCACAGTAACATACTTAAAATGTCGATATTACCCAAGTTCCTCTATCTCCTCCAGGCCCTTCCGATCAGCGTTCCCGGTGACTTTTTCAAGCAAGTACACTCCACCTTCTCCCGTTTTCTCTGGGCGGGGAAACACCCACGCCAAAGCAGGAAACTTCTCTCTCCCCAAACCACGTGGGGGCCTGGCAATGCCGGACGTGCGCATATACTACCACGCAGCACATCTCAGTAGGCTACTGGACTGGTGTCGACATACAGACACCAAGCTGTGGACGCAGCTGGAGCAGGATCAATGCAATGTGCTCCTCTGCAGGGTCCCCTGGTGCCATGCGGTTTTACCACCTAAACTCAAACACCACCCTCTGATAGGCAACACGGCCGCTGTCTGCTCGCAACTACTGTCGAAATCCTGTCTCTCGACCCGTAAATACCCCTTGAGGCCCGTGATCGGTCACCCCTAATTCGAACCTGGCTTGCATGACAAAAAGTTCCATGACCTCCGAATCGGGGGACTTTATCAGGCATCCCACTTTAGCACCTTGGGAAGATGGAAGACACATCCGGGACTCTCAGATCCCAATGGCCCATACAAGTTAGACTTTATGAGAGCCTTACAACTCAGCCACTTCCTCAGCAGACTCACGCCCCCCCCCCCCCCCCAACGACTCGCAACAACCACTCACAACCATAGAGGAACTCTGTTCGGGGACTGGGGCGATTCCACATACACTATCACTGACATACACCATTCTGATTGAGCCGTCTGGAGATTATCACCCCCCCATGCTTGACCAAATGGGAATGTGACTTGAACTTCCACTTCACCGATACTAAGAAACGACAAATAATCAAATTTACCCACAAGATCTCCCTATGCGCCAGAATTCAGGAAACAAATTTCAAAATCCTAACGCGCTGGAACAGGACCCCAGCCCTCCTGCATAAACACTTCCCGGCATCTTCGGACCTCTGTTGGCGTTGCCAATCAGAGGTGGGCACCCTCCTGCACGCATTTTGGTCTTGCCCTTGGATACGGAGTTTCTGGGGAGAAGTTTGACGTATAACCCAGAAATTTACTGATCGGGCGAACCGGCCTACTTTCTCCTGCATGCGATAGACACTCCGGCACGAATATACAAAAAATAAAAAAAATCAGTGATCCTAGACGCAGCCAAAGCCTGCATCCCACTCAACTGGAAATCCCCACACCCACCGACTATTGCCCAATGGTTACACAAAGTGGATGATATTTGCCGGATGGAGGACCTGATCCTCACTGACCAAAATCAACAGGAAACATACTCCAAAACGTGGCAGTTGTGGAATATATTTAGATATTCTGACGAGGGACAGAGCCTCAGAGGGTCTCACTTAGCGACCTGACGACTGTTCTTACCCTATACCACTATTGCTCTGCCACCCTGACGTGTGACTGCTGGAGAGGGGTGTTGCTGCCCACACGGTTCACCCCCCTGAATCCATGTTCGAGGACACCTGCCCCTGCCACACACCCCCCCGCCTTACCCTGTGTACCTTCCTATAACCCTATCTCCCTATCGTACTTCTGGGACCCTACTCTGCCTTTTCATCTCTGCTGTCTTTACCTAATTTCTAACAATTCTTTTCTATGATAAAAGAGAACCTGGACGGAAGGCTATATCCACAGGACCAAGGTAGGCCATTGCCTCCATCTCTTAGACACTCCGGACAATACCTCACACGAGAGGGCCCGTCACGGCCCCACGCAGAACCTACACCTGCATGATAACCCATGCTTGAACTCCACTTTTGAGCCCTATGTTGCTTGTTTTCTGTGTATGGAAATCTGTCTGAATAGATGCTGACTGTATATTATGCAAACATATTATTTCTGTTACTATGGTCCCTGTGGACCAGTCTCTCTGATTTAAAAAAATATATATATTTTTTTTTTATTTGAATACATGTAATAATCTGCATTTTTGGCCATAAAATGACCTAAAACATTATACATTTTCTGAAAGCAGTGGCCATTGTACAATAAAAAGATAGTAGTTGCAATTTATGTTGCACAGTTTTTGTCCAACGGTTTATCAAATGCATATTTTCAGGAAAAAATATCTAATAAAAATGAATTTTAGTGCAAAAACAATACCATACGCAATTTTTGGTAAAATAAAAGATGGGGTTGCATCGCAGAAATAGATAAAGATGTCAAGCCTTAAAATTGCCTGTGCCTGTGATATTCAACTACTAACTTCCACAGCAGGTTTGGATCTGGTTGTTAGAAAACAATGTAACTTCTTTTTACTGCCACTTCAGTATGAAGCCCGTAGAGATTAACACCAATAAGGCATATTGGATAAAGATGTAAAAAGTCAACAACACATAGAAACTATTTTGCTGACAATCAATTTAGAGAAAATACAGTTGCTGATTGGTTCTCATCTTATGGGCAACTGTGCAGCTATTCCTTTTTAAATATTCCCAGATAAGAGAACATGTGCCTGCCTGGAGACAAACGGGGGGCAAAGTCATGGACCCCATGATTATTATTTTTTTACGTTTTGAGGTGCATTCACATGCGTTCGCAGTGTGTTTATGCGTGTTCTGGTACATTTACATGGAAAATATGCACCGTGCTGCACTTTTTTTTTGAATGTGCATGAAAGTGCTGCAATGGTGTAAACTAGACTCCTAGAAATGCATTCACGCTGCCTTTACTTTTTTCCTCTGAATGCCAGAACTCCTGGGAGCAGATAAGCTGCTTAAAAATAACATGCATAAATGGCGTTAAAAGAAGAAAAATACATAAAAACCAGATGCTCAACCTCAATATGTCCAATGTGTGAATTGCACATGCGTTAAGGCTCGTCAAGGGTTTGAGCGTTAATAGATTCAGTTGGCCAGAATATTCAATTTATTCTGACCATTGGAATGCATTAACGCACCAATGCGCCTAAACGCATGTAGCATTCAGTGTTTTTTTTGCTATTCAGCCACTCTTCTGAAGCTCATTTTGATGCTTTTTTTTTTGAGCTTGTAAATTGTCCTCTTTGAATACGTCTATGCGTACATGGACATACAGGCTAATATAGAGGTGATTTTACAGTAAAAAAAAAAAAAGCCTGTAAAAGTGGAATTTTTTTTTTAAGCCCAGTGTGCATGAGACCTAAAGAGTTCAATAGCATTGAATGTAAATTTGCGCTCCAAGTAGGAACATCCAAAGTTATCTGGGAGGTATTAAAAAGTTGTCTGTCTTTCCCGAATTATTTCTCCTGCATTTAAATACCATAATTACAGGAGGGCCAGTGTGAAGGAAGCCTTAGGTTACAATTGACACTAGCACTCCTGTGTTTAGGTTATTTAGGCCACATTCACACCTGCGTTTCTGGCCAACAGCAAGCAGATGAGAAAATCAGTGGGGTCGGGGGGGTCCCAGCGATTAGCTGCAGGAGGCAGTCTCATTGAAAGCAATAGGAGGCTGCTGGCTCCAGCAGCCGCTGGCATGTTATCAGTAGGGAAGGGATCAGGCGTTTTAAGATCCTAGTCCCAACCCAGCTGAGCGATCCCGCCAGGAAGCCGTGACTGCACACCGCCAATCATAGGCAGTGAGGCCTTTCCTGGCCCACAGCTGCACATACACACGCACGCCCTGACGAGGCTGCCTATGATTTCAGTGTGCAGTGATGGCTTCCTGGCGCGATTGCTCAGGTGAGTTGGGACTAGAATCCGAACATGCCTGAGCCCATCCCTAGTAATCACTATGTCGCAAGTGATCAGTTTGCATCTAGGGCAGATTACTCACAGGTAATTGCTGCATAGTGATTAAATGCTGCAATTAGCTGTGGGAACCAGCAGCCTCCCATTGCTTTCAATGGGGCTGCCTCCCGCAGCTAATCGCCAGGACCACCACCTGCTGATTTTCTCACATCTGCTCACTGTTGGCATGAAGCACAGGTGTGAATGTACCCTTAAATGCAAGAGAAATTATCTCAGAAGAGTAGACAACGTTTTATGCATCCCAGAACACCTGTTCCTCCATTTAGATGTGCTTGCCTTTACCTGCGTTTACATCAATTCATGTGCATTCACTGTATCTAATCTGCCCCTGGATGCACGGAATTCTAATTTCTCTAAACGCAGCTAAACCAACCGCATCTAAACGTGTGCGAATGCACAGTGTGAATTACACCATTTGAAATCATTACATGAGTTTATAAAATGTCAAGTTATCAATGCCAGACCAACAGTGAATAATGAGCTTGGTCTTAGTAAAGAACATGTCTGCCTTTAGATGGCTTGACATTGTATAAAACTACTAACTTAGTGCAGGTTGCACAAGTTTGCAGCAGCTACAACTTTGATAAAGCTTTGATTAATCGCTGACAATTTGTGACACTAAACAGAGAAATCTTTACATTAATAGACCCAATTCAGTTATTCATAAATTATGGGAACAATCCCTTTACTGTTCCCCAGCATTACAGAGACTTACCCCAGTTATATGCTTTGCCGGGAAGGCTGTCTTCTTAATATTATCCATCTATAATGCAGAACTTGTGAGGAGTATTTGTAGATTTATAAGGAACAAAAATGAACAGTTCCAAAACTCTATAAAAAAAGAAACAAGTAAAATGCAAATGGGTTCCTCTGAGTGCAGGCTACATGAGGTCTGTGTCCATTGAGAAATAAGTCCAGTTTAGTAAGCAGTCTTATCTGGTGGGAGAGCTGCAGAAAAAGGACAGTCTCACATGATCTGGCTTTTTAAGAAGGAAATTGAAATCAATTTGTTAAACTGGGATTGCCAAAAAAAAAATGTACCAGCGGTGTGTAACGGGGGTGGGGGATCACATGTTTGGCTGAAGATGTTCTGATACGATGTCACAGCACACCATTTTCTTTTTAAGTGATATACTTGTTTGCATAAGTTAAAAAAAAAAAAATTTCAGGAGCATCTGCAGCCAAAGCTAAATGTTTATGGGGCACGTAGGCCTACATACAGGTCATGTTTGTGATTATAAGGCTTCCATTATGCTGAGTGTTTTAGGTGAGCTCCTTTTCACATAAATGTGTGCGTGCAGCACAAAGGATTCTGGGAAACAATGGTTTATGGGTAATAACATAACATGTCCACCTATATTGTGTTTGAGGATATACAGAACAGGTGTGAATTGCTCATTGACTGATTTGAAGTAAACCTGTGTTATATCCAATCATGAAGAAACACTTGGTTCCTGTAGCCTGGCTTTACACCTACAATATGTTTTGCAGTAATGCATGTTACTGCGCTTAGCTTAGAACCCCAACACACCTGCACTGTAGTCAAAAATGGCGCAGGTATGTTTTCTTTTATGTGCTGAGGTGTGCAGCTATCTCCCACAAAATGAATGGTCTACATTAAAAGGGATAGTTCACCTTTACAAAAATCCTGCCTGTGCAGGTAAGGGATGGTTGTAGATTAAAACAAACTGTGCAGTTCTGACTAAAGATGAAGGTGTAGTCAATTTACATAGCCTGACTAGAATACTCCCAGGACGTTGATAAGTGAGGCCTAGTTGTCACTGCTCACCTCCACCATCACAGGCGTGAGCTCTTTCTCTGATTCAAACCTCCTCACATACTCTTTATCTCCCCTGATACAGTAGTTCTAAGCTCAGCTTTTGAGAGCTCACTCCTGTGATGGTGGAGGTGAGCAGTGCATACTTGCCAACTGTCCCGAATTTCCCGGGACATTCCCGGGATTTAGACCTTTGTCTCGATCTTACCGATTCCCGTGGAATGTCCCGGGAAATCGTTTTTTTTACAGATTTTTTTTATTTCCCCCGCCGTTGCTAGAGGTCTACGGCACTGGTCAATTCTGTCTCCATCACCATTTTACAGAAAACCAGCTCGTAAGGAAGAAACAAGAGGCGGAGCCCAGGTGGCAATGAAAGCGACTGCCAATAGAAATGGAGCTCCATTTCTATTGGCCGCTTTCTTGCCACCCAGGCTCCGCCTCTTGGTTCTGTAAATGGTGCAGAGATGAGCACAGTGACCATCCTGAGCGGCACAGAGGCCAGGTGGAGAGTCCTGGGTCCCGGCGACGCGCTATCCCTGTCTGAGTGAGACTCTGCTATCTTACACTCACTGGCTGCCTCTTATCACATTGCGCCGCTCGGAGAGTCAGTGACAGTCTGACTGAGCAAGCAACTCTCCGGGCGGCTGCATGCCCAGGTGCATTAAAGGGGGGGGTCTGTACTCCTGGGGGGTCTGTACAGATGGGGGGTGGTGAATTGTCCTGGGGTGGAGTCTGTACTCCTAGAGGGGTCTGTACAGATGGGGGGGTTTGTCCAGGGGGGTCTGTACTGATAGAGGAGGGGGGTGTTTTATCCTGAGCGCTTCCCAGAGGGGGGTTAGCTCTTGTGGGGAGGAGCCGAGACAGCCCCCGAGGGACCCCGGAAGACAAGGATCGGGGCCACTCTGTGCAAAACGAACTGCACAGTGGAGGTAAGTATGGTATGTTTGTTATTTGTGCAATAAAAAAGAAGGTGGGTTGATGAACAGCTGAGACGGGCTATCTTCATTGGAGTCGGACGTGAAGATTTCTTCCTCCATCCAGGAATAAGTGGTCGTTGTTGGGGCCGGCAGGCTGATGCACATGCTCCCTTGATCTCTATAATCTGAGATCCCAACTATTTGGTAAGCGGCAGTAATATTATTTATCTTGGCTGCACAGTAATCAAGGCTTCTGAATAATCCATTGTTTGTCTTGTATTGGAGCTGAACTCCAGAGGTCATCTATTGTGAACACTACTTCAATCCATTTGGGACATACTAATTTGGTTGCACTACATAAATATTCCAGTATTCAGTTATTTGGACTATAATTTGTGATTGCACTTCACAATTATTTTTGGATTGTGTCATATATACATCGTTTGTGTGGTTAATTTATTACACATAGTGAATAATAATTTATTCCCTTGTTTTTTTGCAATAATATTTTCTTTAAATAGGAAAATCTTTTTTGCGAAAAAATTTTTTGGTTTGGTGATTGCGCACTTTTTCTTTTTTATTGCACATATGTTTGTTGGTCTTAACTTAGTATTTAGGCCTTTTTTGAAGTTGCTGCATTTTTTTGTTTAAAACAAAAGCACCACATCGTTATAAAGTTAAGCGCAGAATTTGTCCTATATTTTTTTATGTTTGTTATTTAAAAAATTTTTTTTTAACCTTTACAACCCCTTTAAATATCTATATGTAGCACCCTCTAGGTAGGTGGGTGCTAGAATAGAATTGTGTTTGTCTTAGTGTAGGCAAATTTAGGCAGGCCTGGCTGGCAGCCAGGCCTGTTTGTTTTGATCTGGGCTGGGAGTGGCTCAGGGCAGCAGCTGGTGACTCACAGGCGGCATGACTAAGACTTCCCTCTTCTTCTTTCTAGAGCTTTCTGGAAGGTACTGGAAAGAGAGGAGGGGAGGAGAGGTGGAGCTGCCTGGGGTACTCTAAGGTGCTCTGACCAATCCCCAACTTGGATCGGCAGGCCTCCTTAAGTACCTAGGATCAGCCCAGCTGGGGAGGAGTTGGAGTTGTTCAGAGCTTGGAGATGGAAAGCTAGGCTGTCAGGGCCTTTGAGGGAGCTCCCCAGTCTGTGGGGGTGACCTTGGGCCTAAATGCGGACGGAGCCCTTCAAGAAATCGTGATAAAATAAAACCATAATTCTCCCACTCTACAAGACTCTGGTCTGGCCGCACCTGGAGTATGCTGTCCAGTTCTGGGCACCAGTCCTCAGGAAGTATGTGCTGGAACTTGAGAGACCAGAGAAGGGCAACAAAACTAATAAAGGGACTGGAGGACATTAGTTATGAGGAAAGGTAACGAGACTGAACTTATTCTCTCTGGAGAGGAGACACTTGAAAGGGAATATGATTTCAATGTACAAATACTGTACTGGTGACCCCACAATAGGGATAAAACTTTTCAGCGAAAGAGAAATTAATAAGACACGCGGCCATTCACTAAAACTAGAAGAAAAGCGGTATAACCTTAAACTGCGTAGAGGGTTATTTTCTGTAAGAGCGGTTAGGATGTGGAATTCTCTTCCACAGGCGGTGGTCTCAGCGGGGAGCATCGATAATTTAAAAAAACTATTAGATAAGCACCTGAACGACCACAACATACAGGGATATACAATGTAATACTGACATAAAATCACACTCATAGGTTGTGATGGACTTGTGTCTTTTGTCAACCTCGCCTACTATGAAACTATGTGAAGGTTCTGGACAGGAGGCACAGGAGGAGCAAGAGAGTACAGCAGGAGAGAGCATTGTCAGGCAAGTCTCCAAGGAGTGGAACAACTGGTCACAGCCAGGAGGGCTGGTGAGTGACATACACAGTCAGGAGGACTGGGGAGGCACGCCTGAGAGTACTGGAAACATGCAGTCGGGGATGGGTGCAAAGCCAGCGGTGTGGACCGTGGTGTCATGGACAGTGGAGAAGGGCAGCTGCAGCCAGGAGGGCTGGCAGGGCCTGAAGATGGGTTACTGGGCTCAGTAGCCGTGTATAGGACAGCTAGCACCAGAACTTTTTATCTGCTACACTAAAGAGGCCCGCAGTCCCTACCTGCAAAAGGCACTTGCTGAGGCCTGGCGGAGTCAGTGTCAGGCCTAACCACCATATTCTAGCTGTGCCTGGAAGTTTAAGCAAGTAGAGTGCTGGAGGAGCTGAGGAGTAAGAGTTGTGCTGGAGGAAGAGAGGCCTGTATGTACTGGAGTGTATATACGTAAGTCGTCCCAAATATTTGTTCCAAATTCACCGGGCATCCTGTACTTCCTATACCCCATCCAAGTTCAAATCCCTCAATAAAACATAAAAACAAGCACATGGACTGTTTTCTGTCTAGTAAATGAACGCCAGAGTGGGCAGAGTGACAGGTGGGCCACAACACTCAGCAGCCCCTACAGGGGCACTACTACATATACCTAGAATTATTCTTTAATGCAAACACAGGTTCAGTTCACTTCTCTTAAAGGATGAGTTCACCTTTTGAAAAAAATTATCAATGCACATTTTTTTGCAGGTAAATTTTTTTTACTAATAATATTTTTTTCTCCAAGGAGCCTGCAGAGCATTGCAATCAGCAGATTGTGGGTGCAATCTCAGGCTCCTGCAGACCCTCAGGATAGCTGTCTGTCTATACATCATATGGGCAGGAAGAATCAATGAACCGCAGCAGTGCACCAGCGCCTAGTTCATTGAGAACTACAAGCCGTCAGCCACAATGGCTGGTGTAACTTGTAGGCCTTCATTCACTGGAAACTGTGAATGAATGATGCGGCCGTGTGGGCGGATTTACCCACACAGCCACAATATTTTCAAATTGTGCGAGTAGAAGATCCCCCACCCGCTGTCACAGGGAGGGGGAATCGGGGGGGGGGGGGGAGGCTGCAGATGCTGTAAAATGTTACATGTTCCACCCTATTCCAAAGGTAAACTTATGCTTTAAATAAATTGTGCATTATAGGTTCATGTCAGCTTTTTTCAACATATCTAACATAAAATAGAACTATTGGCTAAACATTTTATTTTTCAATATTTGTCAGTTTTTTGCCATCTGTGTCCCATTGGGGAGATTTCCCTTCACTTCCTGTCCCATACCCAAAACAGAAAGTAAGAGGAATTTCCTACAAAGTTAAGGAATCCCTGGTTGTCACCAGGGTCACTAGATTTAGTGTCCCCATGGCAAGATTTTCCCTCTATTCCTGTTCTGGTGACAACCCAAAATTTAGGATTTCCTATCCCTTTCATTCTTGATAACGGTAAATAGGACAAATTGAGATTGAGAGAGTGAATCTCCGTAATGGTGGCACAGACAGCAATAAAAACCTGACAGGTGTTTTGATCCCTCTCCACTCTATCCCCAAAAAAAGTCTGGCCTTTAGCATACCTCCCAACTTTTAAAAGTCCCACCACGGGACATTTGAGCGGGGGGGGGGGGGGGTGCCGCGGAACACTGTTTTGTCCACCGATCGCGGGGGGGGGGCTTACCTGCTGGTTCGCTGTTTCCTCCTCTTCATGCTTCCTGCTGTGCGGGAAAAATGACACTCTCGAGGGACTGCGGGAAGGAGGAGCCTATGCGGGTAAAACCCGCAGAATCCGTGCCAGTTGGGAGGTATACTTTAGTTATATCATAAAGGTCCCATATCATCAGAGAAATACAGGGCTCTCAATGCTGATTCAGAAAACACTGATTTCCTAGCTCTCTCTGGCCTTGATACTTTCTAAGTCCCACGATTCAGAACATGCGTGCAGCAAGTGAAGTCAGAACCCGTAATCTAAATGCTTGTTCATGGTCAGTGAGCCAGAAACAACCACGCTAATAGGATTTTAAGCAGGAGGTCAGCATTCGTTTTTTTTTGTCCTGAAAAGTTTCCTTCAATTAGACATGTAGATTCACAAAACTCACACTCATAAGTAACTTCTGAAAATTTTTAATGGCGTGTTATTTCAATGGTCACATGTACCTCTGACATCAACTGCAGAAATTGATACATGAAAACTGGAACAGATAACGTTTCCACTGATTATGATTTGCAGGCGATCAAAAGAGAGTCTTGTTCATTTAAAATTTTTGTTTTACTCCTTACATTTTTATTAAGAAAGTTTTTACGCATAAATAATAAGACAGATGCATCTAAGGCCGGCCACACATGGTTCGAATCTTAGCTGTTCAGCTGGAACCGGCCAAGATACAAACTATTAATGGGCAGGCTGAATGTGCCTGGCAGGTACAAGCAGCCTGCCGGATTTTCTTGCTATTATCGCTAGCGATAATCACCGCCCCCCCCCTCCCGCCCGCTCCCCGCCGGGAGAAGACAATTGCTCAGCAGGAGGGATTCCCCTGTCAACACTGTGTTAATGGGGGAATTGTGCGAATTTCTTTCCTGCAACTCATGGTTGCAGAAAGCAGGATTTCTTTTTTTCTCGTCGAGATTCTGGCCAGTTTTCTTGACGAGAAACCTTAAAGCCTCGTACACACGACCGGTTTACTCGGCAAGAAAGCTCTGCAAGCAGTTTACTTGTAGTTTCTTGACGAGAAAAACGGCCGTGTGTACGAGGCTTAAGGCAGGCCATAGACGGTGCAAATTTATTTTCTTTTTTCTCGTCTGGATTCTTGTCGGCATGTTTCTCGACGAGAAACTCGAGAGTGTGTACACTCACCTGTCGCTGGGGAAACCCGCGCATGCTCAAAATGACTTTGGCGCATGCGCGGTAGCTTCCTAGGCATAGGTAGGGTGTAGTAAGATGGCGGCGACGGCATCGAATGTGACGAGCGCACGCTCGTCGTAGTCGATAACGTCACCGCGTTCGTTCCATTCAAAAGAACGGCGGTTCTTTTGAATCGAGCGCGTGCACACTCGGCCGAGACAAGATTCTTGTCAAGAATCTCGTCAGGAAAAACAACGGGTTTTTTCCTGACAAGATTCTCGGCCGTGTGTACGAGGCTTAACTTTCAGGACAAAACAAAAATCACTAACAGAATTACAATTTTTTTTTATCATTGTAAGAGCTAAAACAATACAGAAAAAAAATAGAGAGAAGGATAAAAATAAAAAGGGAAGAGAATGGTGATTCCCAACATCAGGTCAGATTTAGGCCAGCCATAGACGATTCAAACCATGTATGGGTAGGCTTAATGTACCCAAATTGATCAATCGATCAACTTGGGTACAACCAGCCTGCCAGATTTTACATATGATTATTGCTAATGGTTGGCATAGTCGTTGGCAATTATCAGTGTCTTCTCCCCGCAAAAGGGATTCCCCCCCTGTCAGCACTGATTGTGTTGATGGGGGGAAACAAGCAAATTTCTTCCTGCAACCTATAGTTGCAGGAAATTTGCTCTGCGTACGACTTACCTTAAGCCCCATACACACGGTCGGACTTTTGGCCAACAAACTTCATTTTGAGCAAGTTGGACCAACAATCCGACCGTGTGTACGCTCCATCGGACAAACTTTTTTTGTTTTCATCGGACAAAAGTTCGGTCTACAAACGGACAAACTTTTGGCCAACAAAAGTCCGATGGAGCAAAGTCCGACCGTGTGTACAGAAAACCATCGGACTTTAGTCCGATGGACAAAACAAATAATGTTAAAATCAACCAACAATAGCAGAAGTTGACCAAAGGGTGGCGGTGAAGAGCAGAAAAACCATGTGATGTTGGAAAAAGTTTTTTTGGGAAAGTTTGCAGAAAAGTCCTGTGGTGTGTATGCTATGGGTGTTCCCGGCCAACTCCGTTCGGACAAAAATCCACGGAAAAGTCTGATGGAAGTCCGACCGTGTGTACGAGGCTTAAGTCAATTTGAGTCTAAGTTAATTTTAGAGTCGGGACTACATTTATCAGCTCTGCACTAATTACCCACACCTTTGAAAGACTTTGTTTGAGTGCTAGCAGCTCTTTTTTCTTTATATTTGGGTTCTAGCGCAGTTTTTCCCACATTTCCAGGGACTACAACAGATAGTCCATACATTCTTTTAAATTCTTTCCTAGGATTCCAAATATCGGAGTCCAACATAGATGATTACATTGCGTTAGTTCCTACATTAACATTGTATGATCTATCACAGGGGGCTCCAAACTTTTCAGTACAAGGGCCACATTGTATATTTTACAAATATTCATGGGGTCCAAAGGTCAAGCCCATCCAAAAAATGTAGATATTAGCCAATTTTGCCCAGTATGGTAACAGGACAGCCACCACATAGGTGCAATAGACCCCTCCATAACACATCCAACAGTTCAATGAATACCTGGCATTGATAGATACCAGACATGAAGGGGATAAGTACCACTGTGCAACCAGTTTAAAGTTCAGCTTCTCTTTTTTGGAGATAATAGAAGAGTATTTTAAACTTTTTTTTTTCTTCTGACAGCATGGCACCAAAATATTTGAGCTAAAGGTGACTATAGACTATGATACAGAAAGGTTCTTAAGTATTTATCTATTTGTTGCACATACTCAAAAGCCATGTGTCGTTTATATGAATCCTTTTTTTTTTTATGTTCAAACTGTTTTTTTATTAGAACAAAAAAACAAAATTTACAGATAAAGCATTATCACAGGAAATGTCAGGTATAGATGACAATTTTACAAGAAAAATATTATGATCAGACATCCCTTGTACAGCAGTCGGAGTATGTCGGAGTATGTATGGTACATCTTGTATTCATTTTCCTCAATACAGAAGATTAAAGAGGAAGTAAATCCTGATGGGTTTTACTTCCTCTTTGTTCCCTGCAAAGTAAAAGCATAATGGGCTAGTATGCATTGCATACTAGCCCATTATGTGCCACTTACCTGCAGAAGAAGCCCGCAATGTCACCGCTGTCCTCGCTGTGTAATCGCATCCATCTTCAACCTCTCTTCCTTCCGGGGCCGCGGACTCCGGCTCTGCTATTGACCGGAGTCGCGTGACGTCACTCCCGCACCTGCACACGGGAGCCAACAGTCACGGCATAAGCATTATAGAAACGGCACGGATCGTGCCCTTTCTTCAGTGCGCATGCACCGATTATGCCGGCGTATATGGCGAATATCTCCTAAACTGTAGAGGTTTAGGAGATATTTCCAGTACCTACAGGTAAGCCTATAACAAGAGAAAAGTGGTTGTACAGGGTATACAACCACTTTAATAGGGTAGTAACAATGATGTTAAAGTGTAATGCCGCGTACACACGACCGTTATTCATGTCATGGAAAAAAACAATGTTTTTCTCAACGTGATTTTTCGTGTTTCCTCTCAAGCCTGCCTTGCATACACACGTTCATGAAAAAAAACGCTCGAGCAAAGCGCGGTGACATACAACACGTACGACGGCACTATAAAAGGGAAGTTCCATTCAAATGGCGCCACCCTTTGGGACGCTTTTGCTGATCCTCGTGTTAATAAAGTTTGGTGAGAGACGATTCGCGCTTTTCACACTTCATGCTTTTCAGTCCATTACAGCGTGACAAATGTGCTATCTCCATTATGAACGCTAGTTTTACCAGAACGAGCGCTCCCGTCTCATACTTGATTCTGAGCATGCGCGTTTTTTTTCCCCTCGTAAAAGCATACACACAACCGTTTTTCACGACGTTAAAAAGAATGACGAGAAAAAATAGAGCAGGTTCTATTTTGTTTTCGGGCATTTTTCTCGTCGAGAAAAATGCTCTGGAGCATACACACGACCGTTTTTCGCGACCATTTTTAAAAATGGCATTTTTCTTGTCATGAAAAACGGTCGTGTGTACGCGGCATAAGACCCTAGCGAAGCAACGGTGATCCTATCAGCCAAGGGTTTCTGAAGCTTGCAGCCACCTATCCCAGATTTTTCTATACTTGGCTGGGCAACCCCTGTGTGTATAGATGAGCTTCTTATACATTAACCACTTACGGACCGCCCACCGCAGGAATACGTCGCTACTTTGAAGAGGAATACCGTTGTTATGGTAGCAAATAGCTACCATAACCCTGGTACCCTCTTCAAGAGCGGGCAGTCCGCTTTCAGATAAAAGTGGTCTCTGCAGCGGATTCGCAGCAAGATCACATTTATCGGTGGCAGGAGAGGGGCCCCCCTCCCGCCGCTCTCTCCGGTGCCCTCCGCCGCTTACCGGAGCCGTCGGCAACGCAAAGGCGATCGGATGCTGTCCCTGCCTGAGTATGGAGACGAGTGAGGGGAAGATGGCCCCCACCCGTCTCCATATCATTGCAGGGCGGAAGCAACGTCAAAACGTCACTTCCGCCCAATGCTCTTAAAAGGGAAAAAAAAATTTTAAATGACATAAACAATTTTTTTTGTTTTATTGCATTTTAGTGTAAATATGAGATCTGAGGTCTTTTTGACCCCAGAGCTCATATTTAAGAGGACCTGTCATGCTTTTTTCTATTACAAGGGATGTTTACATTCCTTGTAATCGGAATAAAAGTTACCCAAATTTTTTTTTTCAAAAAACAGTGTCAAAATAACAAAATTAAAGTAAAATAAATAAGAAAAAAAAAAAGCGCCCCGTCCCAACGAGCTCGCACGCAGAAGTAAACGCATACGTGAGCAGCGCCCGCATATGAAAATGGTGTTCAAACCACACATGTGAGGTATCGCCACGATCGTTTGAGCGAGATCAACAATTCTAGCCCTAGACCTCTGTAACTCAAAACATGCAACCTGTAGAATTTTTTAAATGTCGCCTATGGAGATTTTTAAGGGTAAAAGTTTGCCGCCATTCCACGAGCGGGCGCAACGTTGATGTGTTTGAGCACCCCTGGGTTAACCATATCCCACCAGGACTATAGCAAAATGATGGCTGGGCGGTGGCTCTCCCATTCTGACTGGAAGTCACATGACGTCCTGCAGAACAAGCCACCCGTGCGTGCACTCAGCATGGCGATCGGAAGTGCAGTGTGTCACTCTAACACACCGCATCTCCGATCACGGTAAAGAGCCTAATGATTTTTTTTTGAAACATATACTTTAATGAATAATAAAAAAAACATAAAAAGTTACCCCATTTTTTTTTTATAATGTAAAAGATGATGTTATGCAGAGTACATAGATACCTAACATGTCATGCTTTAAAAATGCGCACATTTGTGGAATGGCGACAGACTACGATACTTAAAAATCTTCATAAACAACGCTTTACAGGTTACTTGTTTAGAGTTACAGAGGAGTTTTTGCACTAAAATTATTGCTCTTGCTCTAACAGTCATGCTGATACCTCACATGTATGGTTTGAACACTGTTTACATATGCTTGCCCGGCTTACGCATGTGCAAGTATATAGGGATGGGGCGCTTACATTTTTTTTTTTTAATCACTTTTATTCCTATTACAAGGAATGTAAACATCCCCTGTAATAGAAATAAGGATGACAGGTAGTCTTTATTGAGAGATCTAGGGTTAAAAAGACCCAAAGTCTCTTAGTTTCCTTTTAAAAGAAAATTGTTTGAACCTTTGCTTTAAAAGAAAAAAAGCTATTTGCTATGACCCTGGAAACAGAAGTGATGTCAGATGTCACACCGGTCCTCCAAGGGCATAGAGATGAGTAGTGGTCATCTTGGCCTCACTTTTCTCAATGCCCAGCTGACGCCCACATCAGATCGCTTCCTCTCTGCCCACTCCTTGGTTTACTTTTGATTTCTAAGGACCAAATATCCCATGATACCTTATTACCTGTAAGCAGTGATTCCTGTACTGACTCTGCCTCCCAAAACTCCTCCTCTCAGCACCTCTGTAGTTCAGAAGGTAGGCTCTGGGAAATGTGTAACCCAGCAATGTATATTCATAGGGCATAGTGAATACAGTGCCTTGAAAAAGTATTCATACCACGTAAATGTATTTTATTGGGATTTTATGTGATAGACCAACACAAAGTGGCACATAATTGTGAAGTGGAAGGAAAATTATAAATGGTCTTCATAATTTTTTACAAATAAATATATGAAAAGTGTGTAAACATTTTACCTACACTAACTAAAACCTAACATTTTCCTACTCTAATGCCGCGTACACACAAACGGAAATTCCAACAGGAAAACCGTGTTTTTTTTCTGACGGAATGTTGGCTCAAACTTGTGTTGCATACACACTGTCACACAAATGCTGTCTGAAATTCCGACTGTCAAGAACGCGGTGACGTACAACATGTACGATGGCACTATTAAAGGGAAGTTCAATACCTAGTCCGGCACTCTTTGGGGCTCCTTCTGCTAATCTCGTGTTAGTTGAAGATTGGTGAGAGACGATTCGTGCTTTTCAGCCTTCGTGCTTTTCAGGCCGTTCCTGCTGTTTAGTTTGTGCTTGTGGGTTTGTATCTGTTTTTCAGTGTGTGTAGTCAGTTCGTATCTGGTTTTCAGTGCGTTCTTGTCCACTCGTTTCTGATTTTCAGATCGTTCTTCATAGGCCTTTCTGTTCTTCAGTGCGTTCTGTTAGTTCGTTCTGACCAGCCGACCGTTTTCTAGTCATGTTGTGGGTACGTACTCGTCGTAGAGTTTGTGCTGTGCGGGGGCTTGGTGTTGGGGTTCTTGCTTTGACCCAAGCCCAGTCCATGAAAAGGGTGGTGAGGAGTTCATGGACGAAGAATTGGTTGCTCCAGCGTGACCAATTCTGTCATATGCCTTTGCTGCGGGAGATCCAGGAGAATAATCCTGATGATTTTAGGAATTATCTCCGGATGACGGACCCCGTTTTTCACCGTCTGTTGGCTTTGCTGTCCCCTTATATTACGAAGCAGGACACCTGCATACAGCAAGCCATCACTCCCGAGCAAAGGCTAGTTGCCACGTTGTGCTACTTGGTGACTGGGAGAAGTCTGCAGGACCTCAAGTTCTCGACAGGCATCTCCCCCCAGGCTCTGGGGATCATTATCCCAGAGACCTGTTCTGCCATCATACAAGTCTGGCAGAAGGACTATATTAAGGTATGTTTTCTCCTTTAACATCACATTCTATGTATTAAATGTACGCTAATGTATGTATTGCTTTCTTCATTCCCTAATTACCATGATTGTAATACGCTGTGAATGTCCCCTTTGTCCTCATGTATGCTGTAAGCTTTTAATGCTCCTTTTTTGGACTACATGCATATTTGCCTTCACTAACCTCTCCAGCATGCTATCCTGGGCCCATACACACCTAGCCTAGTCACTTAACAATGTATTTTGTCAGCTCCATTGTAGTGCTTTACCCTAAACACCCCCTAAAATGTGTACAAATGTTATTGTTCTCATTAAATTCAGTGCCAGAGGCTTTTTATTGGGGTTCCAAAGTCACCTAGAACCCCCCTAAAATGTTTACAATGGGCCATCAGAGGGGGTAAGGAATCTAATAAGTGGACCTTATATTTTCGTCTTTAAATACTCCTTAAAATAAATGTTATACTGATGTTGGCCAAGAATTTTTGTGTCTAATCTGCTTGCAATGTTATGTGCAAAAGTACAATTTTTTTTTCTGGTTTGACTCCACAGTTTTCTTCAACGCCACAGGAATGGCAGACTGTGGCTTCCCAATTTGCCGAGCGGTGGGACTTTCCCAGCTGCGGAGGGGCAATCGATGGGAAACACGTCCACATCGTCCCACCACCCCACTTGGGGTCATACTATTTTAACTATAAGGGGTTCAATAGTATTGTGTTGATGACGGTGGTGTTGACGACATGAGTTTTTATATGTGGACGTGGGGAAGAATGGCCGGATGTCGGATGGTGGAGTCTTCACCCAGACAGAGTTTTCCAGATGGCTCCAGAGTGGTGGCTTGGCATTGCCACCTGCTCGTGATAACGTGGAAGGTCTCCCGATTGTCTTTGTCGCTGATGAAGCGTTTGGTCTGGGTGATCACCTGATGAGGCCATTCCCCCAGAGGACCCTCACCCTGGAGAAGAGGGTTTTTAATTACCGGCTGGCCAGAGCCACAAGAGTCGTGGAGAATGCCTTTGGGATAATGGCCAGCCGGTTCTGCCTCTTCCTTATGGCAATTAACATGGCGGAGTATAAACTGAACCACATAGTGCTTTCGTGCTGCATACGTCACAACTTTTTAAGGAGAAATGCTCCAAATTATGTGGCCTCAGTTGGGCCTGAGGCCGGACTTCATGAAATAAATACCCCGACGGCCCTGGAAGCTGGCCGTCCTGGCTTGCCCCCCCCCCCCAAGCACCCGTGAAGTGCGTCAAAAATATGTTGAATATTTTACAGGTAGGGGGGCCATTGCTATGGCAGAAAATTTCTGAATCTTTTCTAAAATAAAAAATTATTTTGATCTGATAAAATCTTGAATTTGATTTATTGCTTGTGTTTCTTTTAGCTGTCTCCTAGGTTCTCCTAGTGCACTTGTAGTGCCAAGTGGATTTTCCATTATTAAATAACCCCCATTGTCACTGTAAACACCAACATAGTATTTTTCTACATATTTATTGTCCTAAAATTAATGATGTTACTAGATGCTATTATTGATAACGAGATAATGTGTGTGATTACTGCGCTAATGTGAAAATTTTTTCAATTAATGTGTTGTTCACACCTAGGCTGCGACAAATAAAATATGTGAAACCATACCAAAAACAATAAGGAGATAAAAATTATCGCGCCCAATCTAAATGAAATATAAAACTCAACTGATGAATTCCAGTATAAAGTTAGTGAAACCATTAACGTACATATATGTGTAAACCATAACCTAGAAACAAAAAGGGCATCCACGATAGTAGCTTATTCAAAACAGTATTAGAATGAATTGCTGTGATACAAAGCTAATTGGCACACACTGTGTTAATCAAACTAAATGATGACCATTAAATAAATTAAACATATACTGATGAGATAAAGAAAGTCCTGTGGAAAGTTCCCAACACAATGTTAAAAGAAAAAAGAAGAAAAAAATTGTCCAATATATATGTTGCTTCTCAAAAAAAAAAACGAAACCCTTAGAAGTGTTGAAACGGAAAAAGTGCCCCAGGAAAGTCCACAAACGCCAAAGAGGAACCACGTCCACCACGGTGAGTATAATTATAAGGTGGGTACTTTACCAGAGATGTTGAACCTCCCCTATGGCAAGGTCTAATGAGCCTGCAGATATCACCCTCTGCGGGGTACAAGTGTTGATCCCAGAGATCCAGAAGATGTCTCCAATCCAAAGTCTCGGTACTGGCTCCTAGCACGCACTGTGCTGTCTCATCCACTTAAGCCACTGTGATCCGTGGCTCCAAACAGCATGGACCAAAACTTCCGGGTTGGATACAGGTGCATAGAAGAAAGGAAAAGGAACTCCAGTAGTGTATTACCTCAAAAAAATGTATTCCGTGTTGAAGGGGCATTAAAAAGGTACATAAAAAGATTTAAAATTGCCGGCATAAAATTTGCGTTTGCCCGTGCTAGCGGGGTCACGTAGTACTGACGTTTAGTGCGCAGCACCGCCCTGACTAGTTTTGTTTGCTCCAAACATTCTCAAAGTGCCCTTTGAGAACGTTTGGAGTAAACGAAACTAGTCAGGGCGGTGCTGCGCACTAAACGTCACTACTACGTGACCCCGCTAGCACGGGCGAACGCAAATTTTATGCCGGCAATTTTAAATCTTTTTATGTACCTTTTTAATGCCCCTTCAACCCGGAATAATTTTTTTTGAGGTAATACACTACTGGAGTTCCTTTTCCTTTCTTCTCTGCACCTGTATCCAACCCGGAAGTTTTGGTCCATGCTGTTTGGAGCCACGGATCACAGTGGCTTAAGTGGATGAGACAGCACAGTGCGTGCTAGGAGCCAGTACCTAGACTTTGGATTGGAGACATCTTCTGGATCTCTGGGATCAACACTTGTACCCCGCAGAGGGTGATATCTGCAGGCTCATTAGACCTTGCCATAGGGGAGGTCAAACATCTCTGGTAAAGTACCCACCTTATAATTATACTCACCGTGGTGGACGTGGTTCCTCTTTGGCGTTTGTGGACTTTCCTGGGGCACTTTTTCCGTTTCAACACTTCTAAGGGTTTCGTTTTTTCTTTTTGAGAAGCAACATATATATTGGACAATTTTTTTTCTTCTTTTTTCTTTTAACATTGTGTTGGGAACTTTCCACAGGTCTTTCTTTATCTCATCAGTATATGTTTAATTTATTTAATGGTCATCATTTAGTTTGATTAACACAGTGTGTGCCAATTAGCTTTGTATCACAGCAATTCATTCTAATACTGTTTTGAATAAGCTACTATCGTGGATGCCCTTTTTGTTTCTAGGTTATGGTTTACACATATATGTACCTTAATGGTTTCACTAACTTTATACTGGAATTCATCAGTTGAGTTTTATATTTCATTTAGATTGGGCGCGATCATTTTTATCTCCTTATTATTGATAACAAATTAATGATTAAACAAAAAGTGTTTGACATATCAATAGACAGTAGTGGCCAAAAATATTTGGGACAAGAATGGAAACTGCTGTGGTCAGAATGATAGTCTTTTCTATTTATTAACATTCAATTTGCAACAGTCATGAGCTGAAAATTGTGTGTGATTGATGAACCAAAAACTAAAAATGATGTCCCTTTTTTATACACAGGAAGACCTCAGCCAGGAGGAGGCTCTGGAATGTGGCTGCCAGGAGGAGGCGGGGGTAAGCGTCAGCCAGGAGGTGGCCGGGCCAAGTAGCCTGACACAATATCAGGTGCCTCCCCTCCGCCTTACAAAAAAAAGGCCCAGGAAGGGGAGTAACATGGAGGAGGCAGCACTGGGCCCTCATTATGGAGGCTAATGCGGCCCTAAGAACCCCCCCCCTGAAGTTAAAGAGGCCTATGGCTGCTAAAATGCAGAAAATGGAGGAGGGCCAACGTCTCATCTGTGAGGACGTTATTTTTCAGGCCCTTCATAAGGGGATGAGGGGCCAACTGACCGAAACCAGCCACGTGCCACGTATGTGAGCTCGCCCATCCTCCTCCTGCCACAACTCCACCACCAGAGCCACAGCCTCCAAGGAAGAGTATAGTGAAGGCTGCAGGGAAGCGTGGAGGGAAGACTGCAGGGAAGACAAAGTGATGGCCTGCGTTCAGTCTGGTCTGACAGAAGACGCAGGCTGTGATAGTACCACAGCCTGGGGAAATATATCATCTGCTGCTGTTCCTGATCTCTGGGAGTCCAGGACCAGATTGTGCTCCCTATTATGTGGACTTCTCAGGCTACCAATTTTGATTTGCAAAAAGTTGATGTCTGTCCTGGGGTCCAAAGGCTTCACAAATTCCAGCAGTTTCTCCAGCGTTGCCTTCCTCTTTATTTTGTTATTAGCCAGAATAAATGGATATTTTTTTTGCTGAAAATACTTGCCTATGGGTTTTTCTTCAAATAGGACAGTTTGTTTGTGAGTAGGCAGGTACATTTCAAAAATACAATGTCTGTCAAATTAACAAGGGACACCAACCAACCTCCTTGAGGTTAAAAAATACAAGATAATAATGGTGTTGTGGTAACTTGAGATCACTAGAAAATAATTGTAAAATAATAAAAAAAACAGGAGATCTTGATTAAAATAAAAAAAGTTAAAAAGATGACTATAAAAAATAATTCTAAACATTATTAGGGAGATCTGGCTTAAAAAAAAAATAAAGATTATTCATGAATTAACGAGAAATAATACAGAAATAAGTTTGTCTGAAGTCTGTGTGAATATCAGCAGCAAAACAACTTCATTATTCGAGCATTATAAAGAAGAAAAGAATGCGCTGCATTAAAATATCCAATAATTTGCAGCGTGACGAATGTGATATCTCCATTACGAATGCTAGTTTTACCAGACCGAGCCCTTCCGTCTCGTACTTGATTCTGAGCATGCATGTTTTTTTGCGCGTCGGAATTGCATACAGACGAATGGAATTTCCGCCGGAAAAATTGAGAACCAGCTCTCAATCTTTTGTTGGTGGAAATTCCGACAGCAAAAGTCTGATGGAGCATACACATGGTCGGAATTTCCAACCAAAAGCTCACATCGGACTTTTCCTGATGGAATTTCCGTTCGTGTGTACGCGGCATTACACACTAGAGGGTGCTACACTCAGAAAACCTACGTTCATCGATAGCCCATCATGTGCTATTTAACCACTTGCCGACCGCCCCATGTACATGTACTGCAGGGCGGAGGAAATCATGTACCTGTATCACGTACCGTGATTTCACTCTTCCGAATCTGCAGCACGCACGCGTGCTGCCGGCGACCAGCTCCTGCTGTGATTGGACACAGGGGGAGCCAATCAGTGGGTCCGCTGGGACCTGCCGATCGTTCCTGAGAGAGGCAGAAAAGCGGTCTGCCAATGTAAACAAGGCAGATCGCCGTTCTGTTAGTAGGGAAGAGAGAGATCTTGTATTTCTGCTAAGCAGGGGCATGGACCTCTGTCTTCCCACAGTTAAAGCCCCCCCCCCCCACACACACACAGTTAGAAAGCAGTTAGGCACACATTTTACCCTTTAATCGCCCCTAATGTCAACCCCTTCCCTGCCAGTGTCATTAATACAGCGACCGTGCATATTTTGTAGCACTGATCACTGTATTAGATTCACTGGACCCTAAAGTGTCTAAAGTGTCACTTAGCGTCCGATTTATCCGCTGTAATGTCACAGTCCTGCTATATGTCGCTGATTGCTGCCTACTAGTAAAAAATAAATAATTTTTTTTTAAATATTCCATAGTTTCTAGACCCTATAACTTTTGCACAAACCAATTAATATATGCTTATTGTTTTTTCTTTTTACCAAAAATATGTAGCAGAATACATATTGGCCTAAATTGTTGAAGAAATTAGATTTTTTTTTAATTTTTATTGGATATGCTTTATAGCAGAAAGTAAAACCTTTTTTTTTTCAACGCAAAAATGAAAAACCGCAAAGGTGACCAAATACCACCAAACAAAATCTCTAGTTGTGGGGGAAAAAAGGACATTAATTTTAATTGTGTACAGCTTCGCACGACAATTGTCAGTTAAAGTAACACAGTGCCGTATCGCAAAAAATTACCTGGTCATGAAGGGGTAAATTTGCAAGACATGTTGGATAGTTGTCATTTTTGGCTCTGGATTCAATACATACAGATGGCAAAAGATATTATTACAATAAGAATCTATTGAACTTAGAATTGAAGTGGATTTAGACACTGAAATCTCAGGTCCACAATGTCCAAAAAAAAAATATTTTTAACCAATACAGGGCACTTTCACCATCTTCCTGCCAAGGCCAGTTTTCAGCAATGTCGCAATTCGAATGACAATTGCGCGGTCATGCAACACTGTACCCAAACTACATTTTTATCATTTTGTTAACACAAATAGAGCTTTCTTTTTGCAGTATTTAATCACCGCTGGGTTTTTTATTTTTTGCTAAATAAACTAAGAAACTGAACATTTTAAAAAAGAACAAACAGAATTTTGCAAATAATTTTTTTTTGAGTTCATGAATTTAGGCCAAAATGTATTCTAATAAGTTTCTTTGGTAAAAAATAACCCAAATCAGTGTATATTATTTAGTTTGTAGGAAAGTTATAGAGTCCACAAGTAGTGTTGAGAGAACCCGAACTGTAAAGTTTGGGTCCTGTGACAGCAGGAAGGTAAAGTCACCTGGTTGCATCCAGGGGGGTAGATATATTTCTCCCAGATTCAGGCTTTATGCCGACTTATACAACTAGGGAGTTGATGAAGCCCAGCTGAGGCTAGTGGGCTCATGAATGACTCATACCTCTAGGGAGAGTGCTGGGCGTCGTGAGGCAGGGAGTTGATGAGACCAGCTGAAGCCTGTCAGTTCGTTTAAGGCCTCTATAAAAACTCCCAGCTTCATCAGATGTTAGCTCATGCCTGGAACCAGACCTGTGTGGACTGTCTAGGGAGAGTGAACCCCTGTGCGGTGAGGCAAAGCCTGTGTGGCTATTTGTTTGGACTTTTACTAAACCAGGGACTTAGGGACTAGGACAGCACCAGGCTGATCCCAGTTGTTAGTTTAGGAAACCTGCATGTTTAGTCAGAGGTCAAACTGACCAGGATTTATTTTGTTTGTTTCTTTTTGGCTTTGCTGTGTTTTTGTCACTGTACATAGAGAAATAAACCGCACCTTTTGATTTTGAAAACCACAACCTCCGTCTGCTGGCCCTGTTTTTGTGTGGGGAGCCCAACCAGGGGGTCACACACACCTGCTACTGAGTTAACCCCCTCACAGTTGGTGGAGAATGCGGGCAGTTTTTTTTAAGCCAGCATGGAGGAGATACTGAAACAGCTGGCTCTAGCAAATGCCAATCAACAGCAGACAAATGCAGGTTTGCAAAGGAGCCTTGCAGCCCAGCAGCAAGCTCATCAACAAGCCCAGCAGCAATCTGAGGCCCGCTTCATAGACCTGTTACAGAAGCAAGAGCAGAGACTACAACAAATGGAAGCAGTAATGCAGCAACGTCCGCAGACCAGTGAGGAAAGCCGTCCCACTAATACCGCGGCCTTTGGGGTGAGTCGTTTATTGACAAAAATGACTGGAGAGGATGATCCAGAGGTATTTTTGACCACATTTGAAAGGACTGCTGAAAGAGAAAAGTGGCCTGAGGAGCAGTGGGCTGGACTGGTGGCTCCTCTGTTAACTGGTGAATCGCAGAAGGCTTACTATGACCTAGAGCCTGACCAAGCAAAAGACTATGTGATGCTAAAAGCTGAAATATTGGCAAGGCTGGGTGTCACCCTGGCTGTCCGGGCTCAGCGTGTGCATAACTGGACTTTCCAGCTTGGAAAACCCCCCAGGTCTCAAATGTATGATCTCATTCACCTGAGCAGGAAGTGGCTACAGCCAGAGACTTTGTCCGCACCGGAGATTGTGGAACGTGTTGTGATGGATCGTTTCTTGAGAGCTCTTCCTACCGCCATTCAAAAGTGGGTAAGCCATGGAGACCCAGAAACGGCCGGTAAACTTGTGGATCGTGTAGAGAGATACTTGGCTACAGAGAACCTGACGGCCTCTTCCAGAGACTCTCGGACTTTCCACCCTAAGACCAGACCATCCCCAGGGGCGGATAAGAGGATTCCAAGGGGTGAGGGTGGAGAGAGTGAGAGGGTGGGAGCTCTACCCCAAGTTTGGCGAGAACAGCCTGGGAAATCAGCGGCTCAAGAGGCCGCAAGAAGGATCGTTTGCTACCGCTGCCGGCAAGCGGGACATATTGCAGCAAATTGCCCGGTTGTGGAGGAACCCATGCAATGTGACTTTCTGATGGACAGACGTCAGTCGCTGTGTGCGACAGTCGCATGCACTGCCATTCGGGGAACTGAGAAACATTTATGCAAAATGTGTATTAATGGTAGAAATGTTGTGGTATTACTGGATTCAGGTAGCCTTGTGACCCTGATAAAGGCTGAATTAGTTAAAACAGAGGTCTCTGGGAATAGCAAGGTAGCTGTTATTTGTGTGCATGGGGACACCCGAGAGTATCCAGTGACTACAGTGTGTTTCGAGACCCCCAAAGGTACCCTCTCTCATCCAGTGGGGTTAGTATCTCAATTACCGCATGATGCCATTGTGGGAAGGGATTTTCCGAAGTTCTGGGAACTGTGGGATGATCCTGAGCCCCCCACTGGTGCCCCTATGTACCAGGAATGTGATAGCCAGAACTCCTCTGAGAGTGGTGAGGACTCTCCAGAATTTCCCTTGTCAGTATTGGCAGGGGAGACTCAAGAAACTGGAGAGGAGCCCACCTCCTCAGACGAAAACCTACCGTCTGTGGAGTTTTCTGATCTGGAGGTTCACAGGGAAAATTTTGCCACAGAACAGTTAAAAGACCCCGCCCTAATAAAGGCACGGGAAAACGTAGTGGAAATAGATGGCGAGTTAGTGAACCCAGATAATACCTGCACTTACCCATACTTCAGCGTAGAGAAGGACCTACTGTATCGGGTGGCAAAAAGGGCAGAAGAAACCGTTGAGCAGCTGGTGGTGCCCAAACCTTACAGGAAGTTGGTGTTGGAGTTGGCCCATGGGCACATTCTTGGAGGTCATCTGGGGACAGAGAAAACCCGAGAGAGGGTATTACAGAGATTCTATTGGCCTGGGGTGATGAAGGACATAGAAAATTATTGTTCCTCCTGCCCTGTGTGTCAGAGGTCGGCCCCGATGCCACATTTCCGTAGCCCGCTGGTCCCTCTACCCATCATTGAGGTCCCGTTTGAGAGAATCGCAATGGATTTGGTAGGTCCTATAATCAAGTCCGCTAGGGGGCACCAGTACATATTGGTTATAATGGACTATGCCACCCGTTATCCAGAAGCGATCCCTCTCAGAAATACCTCGGCCAAAACCATAGCCAAAGAGCTATCTCTTGTTTTTAGCCGGGTGGGTATTTGTAAAGAACTGCTTACGGACCAAGGTACACCCTTTATGTCCCGGGTTATGAAAGAGCTGTGTAAATTGTTCAAAGTGACGCAATTGCGTACATCTGTGTATCACCCCCAAACCGATGGGCTGGTTGAAAGATTCAACAAAACCCTAAAACAAATGTTGAAGAAAGTGGTGGATAGAGATGGAAAGGATTGGGACTGTCTACTTCCTTATTTGATGTTTGCTATTAGGGAGGTGCCCCAATCCTCTACGGGATTCTCCCCCTTTGAGTTACTGTATGGGAGACACCCAAGAGGGCTGTTGGATATTGCCAAGGAAACTTGGGAAAGTGAGAGTTCTCCCCACAGGAGTGTGATTGAGCATGTCGCCCTGATGCAAGATCGAATTGCACAGGTAATGCCCATCGTGAAGGAACATTTGGCCCAAGCGCAGTTGGCACAGCAGAGAGTGTACAACCGTGGAGCAAAGACCCGTACCTTTTCCCCGGGGGATAGGATATTGGTACTTGTCCCTACGGTTGAAAGTAAATTCCTTGCCAAATGGCAAGGCCCCTACGAGATAATGGAAAAAGTGAGCGAAGTGAATTACAAGGTCAGACAACCAGGAAGGCGAAAGCCCGAACAGATATATCACGTTAATCTGCTGAAAGCCTGGAGGGATAGAGAGTCCCTAGTCGCAGAAACTTGGTCACCAGCTCAAACTGGTTGCGTGATTCCGGAGGTTGGAATAGCAGCCACCTTGTCACAACCCCAACAACAGGAGGTTAAGGAGTTTGTGCTTCGCAACAAGGAGGTGTTCTCTGAGCTGCCGGGACAAACATCTGGGGTAGAGCATGATATTATTACCCCGCCCGGTGAAAGGGTGAAGTTAAAACCCTATCGGATCCCAGAGGCCCGACGGGAGGCAATACGGGAGGAAGTACAGAAAATGCTGAACTTAGGGGTGATAGAGGAGTCCCAAAGTGATTGGTCTAGTCCCATTGTGTTGGTGCCTAAACCGGATGGGAGCTGGCGATTTTGTAACGATTTTCGTCAGTTGAACAAAGTTACAAAATTTGACACCTACCCCATGCCACGTATAGATGAGTTGATCGACCGGCTGGGAACAGCCCGATACATGACGACTCTTGACCTCACAAAAGGGTATTGGCAAATTCCCCTGGCCAAGTCGGCCAAAGAGAAAACCGCATTTGTAACCCCAGACGGGGCGTTCCAATATAAGAGAATGCCGTTCGGGTTACAGAATGCGCCGGCCACATTCCAGCGGAAAATGGACCAGATGCTGAGGCCCCATCGGAAGTATGCTGCGGCTTACCTGGATGACGTAATTGTCCATAGCACAGATTGGGCCTCACATCTGCCAAAAGTGCAAGCAGTCCTGGACTCTGTTCGGGAAGCGGGGTTTACGGCTAACCCCAAGAAGTGTACCATTGGGCAGGAGGAGGCCAAATATCTTGGGTACACCATTGGCAGGGGAGTAATAAAACCCCAACTCAACAAAGTCGAGGCCATCCAGAGTTGGCCACGTCCCAACAGCAAGAAGCAGGTACGAGCCTTTCTGGGAATCGCGGGTTATTATCGGCGCTTCATTCCCCACTTTGCTTCTAAGGCTGTGCCCCTAACCAACCTGACGAAAGGGAAAGGGTCGGTCATGATTAAATGGACCCCCGAGGCTGAGGCAGCATTCCAATTCTTGAAACAAGCCTTATGTAGCCAGCCAGTGTTGTACTCACCCGACTTCTCTAAAGACTTTGTCGTACAAAGTGATGCGTCAGATGTGGGGTTAGGAGCAGTATTGTCCCAGGTCTGGAACGGGGAAGAGCACCCAGTCATTTACCTCAGCAGGAAGTTGAAGTCCCATGAGGTAAATTACGCCACGGTTGAAAAGGAGTGTTTAGCGGTGAAGTGGGCTCTAGATTCCCTTCGGTACTATCTGCTAGGTAGGCACTTTGACATGGTTACGGATCACGCTCCGTTAAAGTGGATGGCTCAAAACAAGGAGACAAATAGAAGAGTGAATAGGTGGTTCCTGGCCCTACAGGAATTCAACTTCACAGTAAAGCATCGCCCTGGCGTTCAAATGGGGAATGTGGATGCTTTGTCTCGAGTACATGAATGCCTGATTGCTGGTGTTCCAACCCCAAGGTTAAAACAAGAGGGGGGGGGTATGTGACAGCAGGAAGGTAAAGTCACCTGGTTGCATCCAGGGGGGTAGATATATTTCTCCCAGATTCAGGCTTTATGCCGACTTATACAACTAGGGAGTTGATGAAGCCCAGCTGAGGCTAGTGGGCTCATGAATGACTCATACCTCTAGGGAGAGTGCTGGGCGTCGTGAGGCAGGGAGTTGATGAGACCAGCTGAAGCCTGTCAGTTCGTTTAAGGCCTCTATAAAAACTCCCAGCTTCATCAGATGTTAGCTCATGCCTGGAACCAGACCTGTGTGGACTGTCTAGGGAGAGTGAACCCCTGTGCGGTGAGGCAAAGCCTGTGTGGCTATTTGTTTGGACTTTTACTAAACCAGGGACTTAGGGACTAGGACAGCACCAGGCTGATCCCAGTTGTTAGTTTAGGAAACCTGCATGTTTAGTCAGAGGTCAAACTGACCAGGATTTATTTTGTTTGTTTCTTTTTGGCTTTGCTGTGTTTTTGTCACTGTACATAGAGAAATAAACCGCACCTTTTGATTTTGAAAACCACAACCTCCGTCTGCTGGCCCTGTTTTTGTGTGGGGAGCCCAACCAGGGGGTCACACACACCTGCTACCGAGTTAACCCCCTCACAGTCCGTACCGAACTTTAGCTTTTTCCCGAACCCGGACTTTGCCCAAAAGTCCGGGTTCGGGTTCGGCAATCTAATTACGCATTTAGAAATGCTTCAGGGGCCAGCCAATCACCTTTTGATTAGCTGGAGTGCCCTTAGAGGCCATCATAGCCATGCCTACTAATGGCATGGCTGTGATTGGTCAGTGCAACATGTGACCCAGCTTCTATATAAGCTAGAGGCACACAGCACACATGTCACTCTGCTTCAGAATAGATAGGGAGAGGATCTAGTCTGCTGCTGCTGCTTTTAGGGAGAGATAGAAAGATAGATGAGGTAGTCCTGATTCTACAATCTGAGGGAAAAGATAGAGAGATAGTGTAGTGTAGGGCCAGGTTCCTGTTGGTGCTTTCAGGGAGAGAGAATATTATATAGGAGTCCAGATTCAGAGATTAAAATCAGTGATCTGCATAGGTTTACCTGTTTGTGTTGCAGTGCAGTCTTTTTACACTGCCATGAGCCCAGTGTCAGAGAAAATCTGACTTTTAGGGGGAAAAAAAAAGGCACTTTATTGTGCTCTTTTCCAAAAGACCCATAGGGCAAAAAAAAAAAGCATTTTATTTTGCTCGTGCAAAAAAAGACCCGTTTAGGGCAAAAAAAATAAATAAAAAAATTTGCACTTTAATGTACGCTTGCAAAAAGAGCCATTCAGGGGCACAAAAAATAGTTTGCAGTGTGTTATACATATTTTGAGGTGTGTGAAATAAACAATTTCTATATAGTTTTCTCCTACTGTGCTATACTAAAAAAACATTTTTTTTGAATAGCATTTTCTGCAGTTCTGTAGCTGTGCGATTCAGCGGTTACGTACTGTGGGTGTGTTCTGCTCTTCCAAAAAACGCCGTTTAGGGGCTGTGAGGGGGTTAGCTCGGCAGCGGGTGTGGGTGACCCCCGGGATGGGCTCCCCACACAAAAACAGGCCCAGCAAATGGAGGTTGTGGTTTTCAAAATCAAAAAAGGTGCGGTTTATTTTCTATTTACAGTGACAAAACACAGCAAAGCCAAAAGAAACATAAACAAAATAAATCCTGGTCAACTTGACCTCTGACTAAACATACAGGTTTCCTAACTAACAACTGGGATCAGCCTAGTTCTGTCCTAGTCCCTAAGTCCCTGGTTTTAAATGTCCAAGCAAATAGCCACACAGGCTTTGTCTCACCGCACAGGGGTTCACTCTCCCTAGACAGTCCACACAGGTCTGGTTCCAGGCATGAGCTAACATCTAATGAAGCTGGGAGTTCTTATAGAGGCCTAAATGAGCTGACAAGCTTCAGCTGGTCTCATCAACTCCCTGTCTGCACGACGCCCCACACTCTCCCTAGAGGTATGAGTCATCCATGAGCCCACTAGCCTTAGCTGGGCTTATACAACTCTCCACCTAGTTGTATAAGTCGGCGTAAAGCCTGAATCTGGGCGAAATATATCTACCCCCCTGGATGCAACCAGGTGACTTTACCTTCCTGCTGTCACAGGGCACAAAAAAGTTTGCAGTGTGTTTATACATATTTGGAGGTGTGTGAAATAAACAATTTCTAAATAGTTTTCTTCTACTGTGCTATACTAAAAAAAAAATTTTTTGAATAGCATTTTCTGCAGTTCTGTAGCTGTGCGATTCAGCGGTTACGTACTGTGGGTGTGTTCTGCTCTTCCAAAAACACCCATTTAGGGCAAGATCCTAAATTTGGAAAATATGAGGAGAAGGTCAAAGGGACGTGGTGGCCCCGGTCGTGGTGCTGCTGGTGGAGCTCCTGTTGCAGGGAGAGGACGTGGTGGATCTGTGCCAGATACACGCACAAGTGAAACACCTTCCTCAGGTGCGAGTAGGCGACCGAGCCTGCGGCGGTATTTTGTTGCGCCTAATGAGGCTGTACGAATGTTTGGGCCAGGACAAGTACAGGCGATAGTAGATTGGGTTGCTGACAGTGCCTCGGGTTCCTTCACATTGTCTCCCACCCACTCTTCTGATGAAAGAACAGAGTTGGCACCTGAAACCCATGTCCATCAGTCTTTCACCTCACCCCCTTGCAAATCAGCCAAGCAGTCTGAGCCCCAAATCATGCAGCAGTCTCTTCTGCTTTTCGATGACTCTGTTAGCAGGGTTTCCCAGGGCCATCCACCTAGCCCTGCCCCAGAAGTGGAAGAGATTGAGTGCACCGATGCCCAACCACTTATGTTTCATGATGAGTACATGGGAGGACCATCGCAGTACGTCTCGGATGATGACGAAACACAGGTGCCAACTGCTGCTGCTTTCGCAATTGTGCAGACAGACAAGGAGGGCAGGGGTGAAGACTGGGTGGAAGATGATGTGGAGGACGATGAGATCCTCGACCCCCACATGGAATCAACGTTATGCAGGTGACCAGTGTAGTTTGGAGGAAGAGGCGGTGGTCGCGCAGAGCCACCAGCACAGCAGAAGAGGGAGCAGGGTGCAAAAGCGGAGCGTCCGTCCGCTAGACAGTATGTCTGCTACTGCCCAACGCAGCAAGGGACCGAGCACACCAAAGCCAGGTCCAAGGAGTTCCCTAGCGTGGCAGTTCTTCACACAATGTGCTGATGACAAGACACGAGTGGTTTGCAGGCTGTGCAATCAGAGGCTGAAGCGAGGCATAAACGTTCTCAACCTGAGCACAACCTGCATGACCAGGCATCTAAGTGCAAAGCACGAGCTGCAGTGGAGTAGACACCTCAAAAACCAAGAAAGGTCTCTGGCTCCTCCTGCTTCCTCTTCTGCTGCAGTCTCGGCCTCTTCATCCACCTCTGTAGTGACAGTGGCACCTGCCACCCTGCAAACAGAGGATCTGCCAGCAACACTACCACCTGGGTCACCAACCATCTCCACAATGTCCCATGGAAGCGTTCAGCTCTCTATCTCCCAAACATTGGAGCGGAAGAGGAAGTACCCCCCTAGCCACCCGCGATCCCTGGCCCTGAATGCCAGCATTTCAAAACTCCTGGCCTTTGAAATGCTGTCATTCTGTCTGGTGGAGACGCAGAGTTTTAAAAGCCTGATGGCATTGGCTGTCCCACAGTACGTCGTGCCCAGCCGCCACTATTTTCCAGGCGAGCCATCCCTTCCCTGCACAACCAAGTGGGGGACAAAATCAGGTGTGCACTGCGCAACGCCATCTGTGGCAAGGTCCACCTAACTACGGATGCGTGGACCAGTAAGCACGGTCAGGGACGTTATATCTCCCTAACAGCACACTGGGTAAATGCAGTGGCGGCTGGGCCTGAGGCAGATAGCAGTTTGGCGCATGTCCTTCCACCACCGAGGATTGCAGGGCGCTTCAGTTTGCCTCCTGTTGCTAACTCCTCCTACTCCGCTTCCTCATCCTCTACCGCCTCCTCATCCGGTCAGCGTAACACCTTCACCACCAACTTCAGCACAGCCAGGGGTAAACGACAGCAGGCAGTTTTAAAACTTTCCTGTTTGGGGGAAAAACCCCACACCGCGCAGGAGTTGTGGAGGGACATGGAACAACAGACCAATGAGTGGTTGCTGTCAGTGAGCCTCAAGCCCGGCCTGGTGGTGTGCGATAATGGGCGAAATCTCGTAGCAGCTCTGGGCCTAGCTGGTTTGACGCACATCCCTTGCCTGGCGCATGTGCTGAACTTGGTGGTCCAGAGGTTCCTTAAAAATTACCCCAATATGCCAGAGCTGCTGCAGAAAGTGTGGGCTGTGTGTGCGCACTTTCGGCATTCTCACCCTGCTGCTGCTCGCCTGTCAGCGCTGCAGCGTAACTTCGGCCTTCCCGCTCACCGCCTCATATGTGACGTGCCCACAAGGTGGAACTCCACCTTGCACATGCTGGCCAGACTGTGCGAGCAGCAGCAGGCGATAGTGGAGTTTCAGCTGCAGCAATCACGCGTGAGTCGCTCTGCAGAACAGCACCACTTCACCACCAATAACTGGGCCTCCATGCGAGACCTGTGTGCCTTGTTGCGCTGTTTCGAGTACTCCACCAACATGTCCAGTGCCAATGACGCCGTTCTTAGCGTTACTATCCTAGTTCTATGCCTCCTTGAAAAAACGCTTCGGGCGATGATGGAAGAGGATGTGGCACAGGAGGATGAGGAGGAGGAGGAGGAAGCGGGATCATTTCAAAGGCTTTCAGGGCAGTCTTTCACAAGTGGCTACGAGGGTGGGTTCCTGCACCAACAAACGCCAGGTACACAATTGTCCGGCAGAAAGGGCACAGTTCTGGAGGATGACGAGGTGGAGGAGGAGATGGAGGAGGAGGAGGAGGAGGAGGAGCCATTTTCACAGCAGGGTGGCACCCAGACCAGCTCGTGGCCATCACTGGTGCGTGGCTGGGGGGATACAGAGGACACAGACGATACACCTCCCACAGAGGACAGCTTTTCTTTGCCTCTGGGCAGCCTGGCACACATGAGCGATTACATGCTGCAGTGTTTCCGCAATGACCGCCGAGTTGCCCACATTTTAACTGGTGCTGATTACTGGGTGGCCACCCTGCTGGATCCCCGTTACAAGGACAACGTACCGTCCTTAATTCCCTCACTGGAGCGGGATCGTAAGATGCGCGAGTACAAGCGCACGCTGGTAGACGCGCTGCTGGTGGCATTCCCACCTGACAGCGGGCGTACGGTGGAAGCACAAGGCGAAGGCAGAGGAGGAGGAAGAGGTCGCCAACGCAGCCAGGGCACCGGCAGCACCTCAGAAGGCAGGGTTAGCATGGCTGAAATGTGGAAAAGCTTTGTCAGCACGCCGCAACAACCAGCACCACCAGCTGAGATGGAACGTCTTAGCAGGAGGCAGCATTTCACCAACATGGTTGAGCAGTATGTGTCCACAGGCCTACACATACTGGATGACGGGTCTGCCCCCTTTAACTTCTGGGTCTCCAAATTGGGCACATGGCCTGAGCTTGCCCTTTATGCTTTGGAGGTGCTGGCCTGCCCTGCAGCCAGTGTATTATCTGAACGTGTATTTAGCACGGCAGGGGGCGTTATCACAGACAAGCGCAGCCGCCTGTCCAGAGCCAATGTGGTCAAGCTCACGTTCATTAAAATGAACCAGGCATGGATCTCACAGAACTTGTCCGTACCTTGTGCAAAATAGACATGTATACCGGTGTTGTGACAAAAACTGTCCGGCCATCGGATTGTGTCCGGCCCATACTGCGAAGGTGCAGCGCTTGCGCAGTACAGAGGACAAGGAGATTCACAAAATCTCTGAAGATGAACGGCGCCTGCGCTGTGAGTGCAGGTTCAAGCCCCACCATCCAAGTGGACATACGGTAGCACATAGTAACAGGGCCCCTCACGGGCTCGGTTCGATCGCCACGCTTCGGGCACGGCCTCACTTGGCTCGCTTGAACCACGGATGGTGTGGCCTTCACCTGAACACACCACGCAGGCGCCGTTCGTCTTGGGAGATTTTCGAAATCCCCTTGTCCTACATACTGAGTAAGCTCAGTGTCATGGATATGCAGTAGTGTTTGTCTGTCAGCTTACCTTCCTTCTCATGTGTTCATCTTAGAGGCCTGAACCCTTTCACCTGGCTTCCTTTATAATCTCCTCCCAGCCTGACTCCACCCCAGGCCCTATCACAGAACACTATATTAACCTGTGCACTGCAAGCCTGCTTGGCTGATCAACGTGTTTGTTAGGCATTGTGTGGTTGGGTTCCTGCCTGCCGTGTGCTACGTCTGTCTCTCTGTTACGTTATTGGCTTGTCCCCGACTATCCCTGTCTGCTCGTGACCCTTGACCTTCGGCTCGTTCTTTCGTTATCCTTGTCTGCTTGTGGCCCCTGACCTTCAGCTTGTTATTCGGTTCTCTCTTATCTTGTGCTGCTGCTTCCCCTCTTTTCCCCTTATCCTACGGGGCGTGAGCTAGGAAACTCCAGGGGCCGCGACCTGGTCCCAGCCTGCAGCATAACATCCTCACCACTAGAGGCCCTGGAGAAGACCAGCTGGGTCTTAGACTCCGCGCCCTGGGGAATCTTGGCTCTAGCTTCCGTTAGGATCCCGGTTGTGCTCCTCTGGTCCCGCTTTCCACAACCACCCAGTTTCCTATCCGCAGAAGCCAGCCATAGGGTTCACTACCTCGCGGTGCACTCCTGTCCCCCTACGGGGTGCATCTGTCACCTGGCCACAGGTGACCCTGACAGTTTGATCAGCCATGAACCCGTCTGACATCCCGCTACCCGCGGATGATCCATTGCAGGGCATAGTTTGCAGACTTGAAACCCAGGAATCGAATCAGACTCAGGTGATGCGATTCCTCCAGGATCTGGCTTCTCGCTTCGAGCAGCTTCAGGCCTCCTTGGGAACCCTGAATCCGCAAACTCAAATACAACCAGCGGCTGCACCTATTGCACCTGTCGCAGCCACACACTCACTACAACTGCCAGCTCCGTCCCGTTTCTCTGGGGACTCCAAGGCTTGCAGGGGGTTCCTTAGCCAATGCACGATTCATTTTGAGCTCCAGCCCCAAAACTTCCTGTCTGATCGGGCTAAGGTAGCCTATATCATTTCCCTCCTCTCTGGTGAAGCTTTAGCCTGGGCAGCCCCTCTGTGGGAACTGAATGATCCAGTGGTTTCTAGCCTGTCTGGCTTCTTGAAACTTTTTCGGAATATCTTCGAAGAACCGGCTCGTGTCTCTTCAGTGGCCAGCGCCCTTTTACGTCTCCGCCAAGAGTCTGCTTCTGTGGGACAGTATGCCCTTCATTTCCGCATACTGTCGGCTGAGTTGAGCTGGAACAATGAGGCCTTAGTCGCAACCTTTTTGCATGGCCTGTCTGATAGAGTGAAGGATGAATTAGCAGGAAGAACCATCCCCACTGATCTGGCCGGCGTTATCTCCTTGTGTAACCAGATCGATATTGTCAGGGAACCAACAGCAGGCGAAGGACTTTAGGACCCAGCATCTCTGGCAGGAGAAGGGCTCTAGGACCCAGTATCTCTACAAGCAGGTCACATGGGCCTATATAAGGAAGTCTGCTAGTGTCTGCATTTGCTGGATTATCGTCAGCTTCTCCTGTGTTCCTGTGTCTTGCATCTCCTGCCTGTCTGATCTCCTGTGTACCAAACCCGGCTTGCCTGACCTGCTCCTGTTGACTTCCTAGCGTATACCTGACCCCGGCCTGGCTAACGGACTCCGCTTACCTTGTCTTCTGTGCTAAGACTCAGCTCTGCTGTGTTCTCGGACTGTCTTGCTGTGTTTGACCCTCTGGCCTGGCTTTGATCCTGTTATCGGAACATTCCATTGGTCCTTACCCTTTGGACCTCCTAAGCACGCCTGCTGTCCTGCAGTCTGCCTGTCCTACCTAGTTCCTGGCAACCAGCACTACCTACCAGGCAACCCGTGCTTCTGTGGGCACCACATCCCCTGTGTCATCTTCAGGGCTGTGCTGCACTCGGCCGCAAGGGGCGCCCTCTCTGCTACTCGACCTCACATCAGAGACTTGACAGATATTCGCTTTCAGGAGAGGACCTTAGAAAAGCAACGCCAGCACTCCTTGGTTCTTAGTCAGCCTGAGCTCCCCTCTCTTCGACCCGTAGAGCATCTCCTACCAGCTGAGGAACCCATGCAGCTGGGTCGGACCAGGCTATCCCCCGAGGAACGTGCTAGGCGCAGAACTCTTGGTCTGTGCCTTTACTGTGGGGGCAAAGGTCATTTTCGTGACACTTGCTCTCTTTGTCCAGAAAAACGTTTGGGTCCACTTCATCTGGAAAGTGGAGTATTGGACCCAGAAATATCACCTTCCCCTTCTCGTCTTCTGCTTTCTGTGTTCCTTCATGTTGGTGCTTCTTCTCATTCGGTCTCAGCATATCTGGATTCCGGAGCCGCTGGTAATTTCATGGACTGGGAAATCGCATCGTCCATGAGACTTACTCTTTTGCCCCTCACCACGCCATTGGTGGTCTTGGCGATTGATGGTACTGTTCTCCCAGGGGGACCTATCCGCTTCCAGACCCTCCCTGTTAAGATGTCGGTAGGGACACTCCACCAGGAGTGGATATCCTTCCTTATCTTACCCAAGGCCTCAACGCCTATAATTTTGGGTCTCCCATGGTTACAGCTCCATTCTCCTCATGTGGACTGGACTACTGGACAGATCCTGGCTTGGGGTCCCTCCTGTTCCTCGTCCTGCCTACCCAAGGTTGCCCCCTGTGAACCTGAGCCGGTCATTCATTCCAGGTTGCATAACCATTTACATTTCTCTGTCCCTAACCACCCTTGGACGCACAGCCAGGCTAGCTTGTGTACAAGTCCTGCAGTCGCTACGTCTTGCGATGCGATTCAGGTAGTCGCTACACCTGACTCAGCTATTCACTCTGCCTCTGTACTAGTTATGCCAGTCCAGCCTATGCCCAGTGAGCCTCCTACTTTTTCTTGTTCAGGACATTCTGCTTGTCCTTCAGCTATTCAGCTTGACTCCGGCGGCATGTCACCTTCTAACCAACCTGACTTCAGGGTTCCACTGACATCTGCCCAGTCTGATGGTCCTGTGCAAGATGACCAGTCCCCCTTTAAGGGTCTAGGGGACCCTCCTCAGATTCCTGTTGATCCTCTCATGCCCTTGCTTATTCCTAGAGAGCCTTTGGTCCTCAATAGATCTTCTTGTCATCTCCCTACCTCGTTTTTGGTCTCTGAGGATAATCTTAAGTACGAGGTTAGACAAGTTCTGGATTCTCGGCTCTGCAGAGGCATTCTTCAGTACCTTGTGCATTGGAGAGGTTTTGGTCCTGAGGAGGTGTCTTGGATCGCTGCATCTGATGTCGCCGCACCTCATCTGTTGAGGAGGTTTCATCAGAGATTTCCCTTTAAGCCTGGGCCCAGGCGGGGGAGGGCCCATAAGAGGGAGGGTACTGTCATGGATATGCAGTAGTGTTTGTCTGTCAGCTTACCTTCCTTCCCATGTGTTCATCTTAGAGGCCTGAACCCTTTCACCTGGCTTCCTTTATAATCTCCTCCCAGCCTGACTCCACCCCAGGCCCTATCACAGAACACTATATTAACCTGTGCACTGCAAGCCTGCTTGGCTGATCAACGTGTTTGTTAGGCATTGTGTGTTTGGGTTCCTGCCTGCCGTGTGCTACGTCTGTCTCTCTGTTACGTTATTGGCTTGTCCCCGACTATCCCTGTCTGCTCGTGACCCTTGACCTTCGGCTCGTTCTTTCGTTATCCTTGTCTGCTTGTGGCCCCTGACCTTCAGCTTGTTATTCGGTTCTCTCTTATCTTGTGCTGCTGCTTCCCCTCTTTTCCCCTTATCCTACGGGGCGTGAGCTAGGAAACTCCAGGGGCCGCGACCTGGTCCCAGCCTGCAGCATAACATCCTCACCACTAGAGGCCCTGGAGAAGACCAGCTGGGTCTTAGACTCCGCGCCCTGGGGAATCTTGGCTCTAGCTTCCGTTAGGATCCCGGTTGTGCTCCTCTGGTCCCGCTTTCCACAACCACCCAGTTTCCTATCCGCAGAAGCCAGCCATAGGGTTCACTACCTCGCGGTGCACTCCTGTCCCCCTACGGGGTGCATCTGTCACCTGGCCACAGGTGACCCTGACACTCAGTACAGGGTGGACACTATTTGACGGGGGACAGAATTCGACACATCACCGGCCTTACCCAGCCATTGTTGTATTTTTGAATCAGTGTTGGCTACCTCGTCCTCCTCCACCGCCGCTTCCACCTACACAGCCACATCCACCGCCACCTCAACCTCCTACTCCATATGGACCTCGTCCTCCTAGGTCAAGATTATTATTTTTTATTTTTATTTTTTTAATGTTATTTTAAGTTATTTCCCTATCCACATTTGTTTGCAGAGCACTTGCCATGCTCTTAACAACATTTTGCTGCCATTTGCAGCCCTCTAGCCCTTTCCATTACTTTTTTAGAGCCTTTTTAGTCCTTAGAAGTCCGGGTCCCCATTGACTTCAATGGGGTTCGGGTTCGGGTCCGGGTTCGGGTTAATGTTCGGTCCCGAACCCGAACTTTTTTCCGAAGTTTGGCCGAACCCGAACATCCAGGTGTCCGCTCAACTCTATCCACAAGCTATGGTATATATCAGAACATTTATAAATCCTAATGTAATGATGTCCTATCTCATTTCTTGAGGTCCAAAAATGCCAGGACCGTACAAATATACCCCCAAACGACCCCTTTTGGCAAGTAGGCATTCCAAGGTATTTAATAAAGCCTCGTACACACGATCAGATTATCTGACAAATTTTCGACCATTTTTTGTTGCATGCTAGTCTCATGTCGAAAGTGAAGTGGTTACTTTCATACGAAAATTCTCGTACGATAGAATTTAACTTCAAAAGTGTTGTCATGTGTTGAATCGTTTCGTATGTTATTTTAGTTTCTGAGCATGCGTAGGCTTGCTCTTATGATTTTTTTCGGCCAAAAAGTTTTTGTTGTCTGAAAATTTGTGATCAGCTGGCGAAAGCACCATACCAACGATCTGAAAATCGGCAGATCGTTTGTCGATTTTCTTATCGTGTGTACCGAGCCTTAAGAGGCATTGCGAGTTTTTTGTCATAATTTTTGGGAAAATTAAGAAATGTAGATCATATCAATGCGCGGGGCAAGATTTGGGAGGATGTCATATGACGTCCACCCGGATTGACGAGAGATGGTGCCGGCATCATCTGACCATAGGCTGGGTGGGAACCGGTTAATGAAAGAAAAAAGTTTTTTTTCTGCTACCTTTATTCCCAAGTTATTTTGGACTTGATAAGCCCTAATGCAGGGGTCAGCAATCTTTTTTTTTTTAACATTAAGTGCCAAATTATACAAGCATTAGACAACCTGCAGCCCAGTTAATATTAGCATGCTGTAGTCATATACCGTATTTATCGACGTATAACACGCACTTTTTTCCCCTTAAAATCGGGAAAATCGTGGGTGCGCGTTATACGCCGATCCCCCGCTGATTGTGAGCAAGCGGAGCCGAGATACACAAAGCCGAAGTACACTCGGCTTTACTTGGCTCCTCTCGCAGTCACGCCCACCTCCGCTGACATACAGAAAGCCGAGTGTACTTCGGCTAGTCTCGGCTCCTCTCGCAGTCCCGCCCCTGACTGTGAGCAGAGCCGAGTCTAGCCGAAGTACACTCGGCTTTCTGTATGTCAGCGGCGCTCGCAATCAGTGGAGGTGGGCGTGACTGCGAGAGGAGCCGAGTAAAGCCGAGTGTACTTTGGCTTTGTGTATCTCAGCTCCTCTCGCAATCAGTGGAGATGGGCGGGAAGGTGAGCAGAGCAGAGTCTAGCCGAAGTACACTCGGCTTTCTGTATCTCGGCTCCGCTCACAGTAGGCGGAAATCGGTGCCAAGTTTAAATCAGGCCAGGGCAAGGCTGCAGATGGACACTGGGCAAGGCTGCAGATGGACACTGGGCAAGGCTGCAATAATGGACAAGGCTGCATTGATGGGCATTTAATTTTTTTTCCTTACACTTCCCTCCTAAAAGTTTTTTCCCCAAAATTCCCTCCTAAACTTGGGGTGCGTGTTATATGCCGGTGCGTGTTATATGCCAATAAATACGGTAGTTTGATTTTAATTTTTGTATTCATAGTTGTACTATAAAGGCAAGTTAAACTCATAATTTAATATTTTAATGACCGTTGAACTCACAAAGTATGTTTTTTTTATTTAGACATCAGGATTGCCCCAATGCATGCACCTTCAGACCTCAGGTCATTCCCAATTCATGTGCCCTCAGACATCAAATCAACCCAAATTCATAAACTTCAGACCTCAGATCAGCCCCAACACATGAAATTCAGGCCTCAGATCAGCCCCAATTCCTGCACCTACAGACCTCAGATCAGGCCCAATTCCTGCACCTACAGACCTCAGATCAGCCCCAGTGCATGTACCTTTACACATCAGATCAGCCCCAGTTCCTGCACCTACAGACCTTAGATCAGCCCCAGTGTATGCATCTTTACACATCAGATAAGCCCCAATTCTTGCACCTTTTGACCTCAGACCAGCTCCAATTCCAGCACCTACAGACCCCAGGCCCAATTCATGCTCCCACAGACCTAGGATCAGCTGCAATTTCTGTACCTACAGACCTCAGATCAGTCACTATTCCTGCACCTACAGACCTCAGACCAGCTCCAATTCCTGCACCTACAGACCTCAGATCAGCCAGAGTGTATGCACCTTTACACATCAGATAAGCCCCAATTCTTGCACCTTTTGACCTCAGACCAGCTCTAATTCTGGAACCTACAGACCCCAGGTCAGCCCCAATTTCTGTACCTACAGGCCTCAGATCATCCCCAATTCCTGTACCTTCTGACCTCAGCCCAGCCCCAATTCGTGCTCCTACAGACCTAGGATCAGCTGCAATTTCTGTACCTGCAGACCTCAGATCAGTCACTATTCCTGCCCCTACAGACCTCAAATCTGTCCCAATTCCTGTCCCTTAAGACCTCAGATCAGTCCCAATTCCTGCATCTTCTAACCCCAGATCAGCCCCAGATCCTGTAACTACAGACCTCAGATCTGCCCAGATCCTGCACCCTCACACCTGAGATCAGCCCCACTTGTAGCTAAATCTACAATTGAAATGCATATATATATATTTCCTGCTTTACCTATATATTTACCTAATAATGTATTCGGGCACTCTTGGTCAAATCATTATTAAAGCACCACATCCCATTTTAACTGAAAATTGAAAAGAGGGGGGACAATGGGTATACTCAATACCCTGGGATTTTTAGAAAGAACGGTGCTTGGTAGAGATGAACACAAAAATTTAATTTTATAAAAGATTAAATTTTATTACATAACAATGAAAAACAATACATAAAAGTAACCATCCTCATAGATGTGTGGTTCAGTTGTCAAGAGATGCAATTCGCTGCTTAATTTCCACTCAACTAGTTTCGCTCCTAGCAGAGCTTCTTCAGGAGTAATTGGAACAATAGCAGATTAAACTGAAAATACAGGGTATATAAAATTAGCACATAGAATGGTTAAAGATTTGTAGCACTCAAAAAGATTTTGAACATGAGGCTAAATTGCTGAGGGCCCGCTTTAGAGAACGAGGCTACAGCAACAAATGCCTCAAAAAAGCATATGCTAGAACCAAGAAACTAAACAGAACTGTTCTTTTGCATGGTCCAAAGAAAGCCAAATCCGACCCCGGTATACGTTTAATAACCAAATTTTCAAACCAACATCAACAAGTGCGCCATATCCTACAAAAATATTGGTATCTACTAACCAGTGATGATCAAATTTCGAAATTCATTAAACCTTACCCACAGATCATCTATAGGAGAGCTCGATCTCTACGAGATACCCTGGTTCATAGCCATTTTTCTCCATCGTCCAGTGCCATTCCTTTTAGGGGCACCAGGCCTGGTCATAAATGCAAATATTGTAGATATTTGCATTCCTCATCTACTGTCACTCTTCCTGATGGACAACTGCATAGACCTATGTTCTCAGTCACCTGTCAATCCATTGGCATAGTATATCTTATGCAATGCCAATGTGATGCCTTTTATGTCGGAAAGACCAAAAGGCCATTTTTTCATCGTATCAGAGACCATGTCTCTCTGATTAACAAGAAAAAAATGGAAACACCAATAAGCCGGCATGTAGGTTTGTTTCACCAATTTGACAGTGCAGTAATGCACTTTTCGGCTTTAGAACACATTCCCCCAGGAGACAGAGGGGGGAATTTTGACAAAATCTTGCTTCAGAAAGAGGCCAGGTGGATTCATAGACTATCGGCTCTTAGGCATCCGGGTCTAAATGATGCCTTCAGTTTCAAGCCTTTTTTATAGAGCTTTGTTTGACAATTAATGTTTCCCTGCAATGATTTACACTTTTTTTTTTTTTTCTCTTTTCTCTTTTTTTGTTTTTAGATTTATATATATGTGTGTGTGTGTATACATGTGTGTGTGTGTGTGTGTGTGTGTGTGTATATATATATATACACATATATATATCTTTTTTGATTTCACCTTGCAGTTCTAAGATGCTAATGTATGTTTCATCTTTGTTATATAATACTATTCATAACCTAATCTATATAAATGGTGTACGTCACAAATTCTGTGACGCCACAGTAAATTTATGTTTTGGTATATTGTATTTTCATGACCCATCCTGTGCTTCCCCAATCTTGCCAATTTGCATTTATTATTCAGCATTGATTTAAACCGTACTAAAGTTTTCAATAATATCATTTATATTTCTTTTGGATACCACTTGACTTGAAGGCATGGCAATTTAACTATGATCTGTCAGGGTCACCTGTGGCCAGGTGACAGATGCACACCGTAGGGGGACAGGAGTGCACCGCGAGGTAGTGAACCCTATGGCTGGCTTCTGTGGATAGGAAACTGGGTGGTTGTGGAAAGCGGGACCAGAGGAGCACAACCGGGATCCCAACGGAAGCGAGAGCCAAGATTCCCCAGGGCGCGGAGTCTAAGACCCAGCTGGTCTTCTCCAGGGCCTCTAGTGGTGAGGATGTACGCTGCAGGCTGGGACCAGGTCGCGGCCCCTGGAGTTTCCTAGCTCACGCCCCGTAGGATAAGGGGAAGCAGCAGCACACGATAGAGAGAACCGAATAACAAGCCGAAGGTCAGGGGCCACAAGCAGACAAGGATAACGAAGAACGAGCCGAAGGTCAAGGGTCACGAGCAGACAGGGATGGTCGGGGACAAGCCAATAACGTAACAGAGAGACAGACGTAGCACACGGCACGCAGGAACCCAAACACACAATGCCTAACAAACACGTTGATCAGCAAAGCAGGCTTGCAGTGCACAGGTTAATATAGTGTTCAGTGATAGGGCCTGGGGTGGAGTCAGGCTGGGAGGAGATTATAAAGGAAGCCAGGTGAAGGAGGTCTGGTCTCTAGATGAACACATGAGGAGGAAGGTAAGATGGCAGACAGACATTAATGCATATCCATGACAGTACCCTCCCTCTTACGAGGCCTCCCCCTTCCCCGCCTGGGCCCAGGTTTAGAGGGAAACTTCAGATGAAACTCCTTTAACAGACGAGGTGCAAAGACCTCAGATGCAGTGATCCAAGACCTCTCCTCAGGACCAAACCCTTTCCAATGAACGAGGTACTGAAGAACGCCTTTACAGAGTCGGGAGTCCAGAATTTGACTGATCTCGTACTCCTGATTATCCTCCGAGACAGGCGCCACGGTAGGAAGAGGACGAGAGAATTTATTGAGGACTAAAGGCTTTAGAAGAGCAACATGAAAGGAGTTAGTGATTTTAAGGCTCTTAGGAATCTGGAGTTTGAAACAAACCGGATTCAGTTTAGCAGTTACCGTGTATGGACCGATGAATCGTGGAGCAAACTTCAGAGAAGGAACTCGGAGCTTGATGTTCCTGGTAGAGAGCCAGACTTTGTCCCCTGGCTGAAGAGAAGGCGGTTTACGCCTGCGGCGGTCGGCAAAGCCTTTGAATTTTTCAGCAGCTGCCCGGAGGGAATCATGAACGTGACCCCAAACGGAATTGAGAGACTCCTGAACCGAAGCCAAAGCTGGAATGTCTGGAGAACAGATCATAGGAAGAGGAAGTTGAGGGTGTTTTCCATAAACTGTGAAAAAGGGTGTCTTCTGCGAACTGGTATTCACATGATTGTTATGGGAGAATTCTGCCCACGGGAGTAGAGAGGACCAATCGTCATGGTGAGAAGACACAAAGGTGCGAAGAAAGACCTCTAACTCCTGATTAACCCTCTCAGTCTGTCCATTGGATTGGGGATGGTAAGAAGAAGAAAAATCCAAGACAATATTGAGGGATTTGCAAAAGGCTCTCCAAAAACGAGACGTGAATTGGACTCCCCTGTCGGAAACAATATGAGAAGGGACCCCATGTAGGCGGAGAATTTCTCGAATGAAAATGGGAACCAAGGCAGGGGCAGAAGGAAGACCAGGAAGAGGAACAAAATGAGCCATCTTGGAGAATCGATCGATTACCACCCAAATGACTGTATTATTCTCAGACAGTGGGAGATCGGTGATAAAATCCATGGCAATATGGGCCCAGGGTTCCTTAGGAATAGGCAAGGGCATGAGGAGACCAGCAGGAGCTTGTGTGGAGGATTTGGACTGAGCACAGACATGACAAGCTTTAACGTAGTCTTTGACGTCTGAGCGGAGATTAGGCCACCAGTAGTGACGACTGATGAGTAGGAAGGATCGGAGGAATCCAGAATGCCCTGCCACCTTGGAATCATGTCCCCAACGAAGGATCTTAGCTCTTAGCTCAGTGGGGACAAAGGTCTTACCAGGCGGAATTTTAGACTTCAGGGTGGTAGAGTGGGCAACAATGCATGAGGTGGGAATGATCGGCTCAGGTTCAGGGGCGGACTCCTCGTCCAAAGTGTCAAATGACCTAGAGAGCGCATCAGCCCGACCGTTGCAGGAACCAGGTTTGTAGGTAATCGTGAAATTAAAACGGGCAAAGAAGAGACTCCACCTGGCCTGTCTAGGATTCAGACGTTTAGCATTCTGTAGATACTGTAAATTCTTGTGATCGGTAAAGATCGTTATGGAGTGAGGGGAACCCTCCAAGAGATGACGCCACTCCTCTAACGCCAATTTAATTGCGAGAAGTTCCCGATCACCGATGGCATAATTCCTCTCTGCCTGAGAAATTTTTTTGGAGAAGAACGCACATGGTTGGCGTCTCTTCTCAAAGATTTGAAGAAGCACAGCTCCCACCCCCATTGAGGAAGCGTCCACTTCAATAAAAAATGCATTCCCAGGATTTGGTCTCCTCAAGAGGGGGCCAGAAACAAAGGCCTGTTTCAGGTTGTGAAATGCAGAGACAGCTTCGGGAGGCCAGTCTCTGGCATTCACACCCTTCTTGGTCAAAGCGATAATAGGCGCGGCAATGGAAGAGTAATTCCTTATGAACTGCCTATAATAATTAGTGAAGCCAAGAAAGCGCTGTGTGGCCTTGAGGCTAGCAGGAAGAGGCCAGTTGGTGATAGCCAAGACCTTCCCAGGGTCCATACGAAGCCCCGAACATGAGACAAAGCACCCCAAAAACAGGACCTCAGAACATTCAAAGGAACATTTCTCCAGCTTGGCATAGAGATTGTTCTCTCTAAGACGTTGAAGTACAGTGCGGACATGGTTTCTGTGGACGAGCAGATTTTCAGAAAAGATCAGAATGTCATCCAGATAGATGACAACAAACTGGTACAGCAGATCTCTGAAGATTTCATTGACAAAGTTTTGAAACACGGCTGGAGCATTACACAGACCAAAAGGCATCACCAGATATTCGTAATGCCCGTCTCTAGTGTTAAATGCAGTCTTCCATTCGTCACCCTCCCGTATTCGAATGAGATTGTACGCGCCTCTGAGATCCAACTTGGTGAAAATGGAGGCACCCTTCAACCTATCGAATAGCTCAGATATTAAGGGTAAGGGGTATCGATTTTTAATAGTAACCGCATTTAAACCCCGATAATCGATGCAGGGTCTTAAGGTACCATCCTTTTTGGCAACAAAAAAGAACCCTGCCCCTGCAGGCGATGAGGATTTCCGGATGAACCCTCTCTCCAGATTCTCTGCTACATACTCCGACATGGCCTGGGTCTCTGGGATGGACAGAGGGTAGGTACGACCCCTGGGTAGAGTTGCTCCGGGGACAAGATCAATAGCACAGTCAAAAGACCTGTGGGGAGGAAGCACCTCAGCTGATTTTTTACAGAACACATCCCGGTAATCGCTGTATGCGGCGGGAAGATCAGAAGAAACAGAAGTGGCAGCAACCGGAAGACTCTCCTTGGGGGTCACCTTGAGAAGACACGACGAGAAACATGAGGAACCCCAGGCCAGGATCTGCCCAGAGACCCAGTCCACATGTGGGGAGTGGAGCTGTAGCCAAGGGAGGCCCAATACAACTGGGGTAGAGGCCTTGGGTAGAATAAGAAAGGATATCCACTCCTGGTGGAGAATCCCTACCGACATCCTAATGGGTAGCGTCTGGAAGCGAATAGGGCCCCCTGGGAGAACAGTGCCATCAATTGCCGAGACTACCAATGGGGTAGTGAGAGGTGAAAGGGTAAGCTTCATAGAAGAAGCAGTTCTCCAATCCATGAAATTGCCGGCAGCCCCGGAATCCAGGTATGCAAGGGTTGACTGAGGAGAAGTGCCTACATGAAGGGACACCGGCAAGAGCAGGCGAGAAGGTGATGTTTCTGGGTCCAATACTCCACCTTCCAAATGTATTAGACCCGAGCGTTTCCCGGACGAAGCGAGCAGGAGTCACGAAAATGACCCTTGCCCCCACAATAGAGGCACAAGCCCAGAGTTCTGCGCCTAGCACGTTCTTCGGGGGTTAGTCTGGTCCGGCCCAGCTGCATAGGTTCTTCAGCAGGTAGAGGATGCTCCACGGAATGAAGGGAGGGGAGCTCAGACTGGCTAGGACCCAGAGAGTGCTGGCGTCTTTTTTCTAAGGACCTCTCTTGAAAACGAATGTCGATCTGGTTGCATAATGAAATTACATCGTCCAGACCGACGGGAATGGCTCTTCCCGCTAATTCGTCTTTCACTCGGTCAGAGAGGCCATGTAAAAAGGTAGCGACCAGGGCCTCATTATTCCAGCTCAATTCAGCTGTGTGGATACGGAACTGAAGAGCATATTGCCCCACTGAACTAGATTCTTGGCGAAGACGTAAGACAGCACTAGCCGCTGAAGAAGCCCGAGCCGGCTCTTCGAAGATATTACGAAAGAGCTTCAAGAATTCGGACAGACTGGAAACCACCGGATCGTTCCTCTCCCACAGGGGGGCAGCCCAGGCCAAAGCTTCACCGGAGAGGAGGGAAATGATATAGGCTACCTTAGCCCGGTCAGATAGGAAGCTTTGAGGCTGAAGCTCAAAATGAATAGTGCATTGGCTGAGAAACCCCCTGCAGGCCTTGGAGTCCCCAGAGAAACAGAACGGAGCTGGCAATCTTAGTGAGTGTGAGGCTGCGACTGGTGCGATAGGTACAGCCGCTGGTTGTACTTGGGGTTGCGGATTCGGGGTTCCCAAGGAGACCTGAAGCTGCTCGAATCGAGAAGCCAGATCCTGGAGGAATCGCATCACCTGGGTCTGATTTGATTCCTGGGTCTCAAGTCTGCGAACTATGCCCTGCAATGGATCATCCGCGGGAAGCGGGATGTCAGCCGGGTTCATGGCTGATCAAACTGTCAGGGTCACCTGTGGCCAGGTGACAGATGCACACCGTAGGGGGACAGGAGTGCACCGCGAGGTAGTGAACCCTATGGCTGGCTTCTGTGGATAGGAAACTGGGTGGTTGTGGAAAGCGGGACCAGAGGAGCACAACCGGGATCCCAACGGAAGCGAGAGCCAAGATTCCCCAGGGCGCGGAGTCTAAGACCCAGCTGGTCTTCTCCAGGGCCTCTAGTGGTGAGGATGTACGCTGCAGGCTGGGACCAGGTCGCGGCCCCTGGAGTTTCCTAGCTCACGCCCCGTAGGATAAGGGGAAGCAGCAGCACACGATAGAGAGAACCAAATAACAAGCCGAAGGTCAGGGGCCACAAGCAGACAAGGATAACGAAGAACGAGCCGAAGGTCAAGGGTCACGAGCAGACAGGGATGGTCGGGGACAAGCCAATAACGTAACAGAGAGACAGACGTAGCACACGGCACGCAGGAACCCAAACACACAATGCCTAACAAACACGTTGATCAGCAAAGCAGGCTTGCAGTGCACAGGTTAATATAGTGTTCAGTGATAGGGCCTGGGGTGGAGTCAGGCTGGGAGGAGATTATAAAGGAAGCCAGGTGAAGGAGGTCTGGTCTCTAGATGAACACATGAGGAGGAAGGTAAGATGGCAGACAGACATTAATGCATATCCATGACATGATCTAACTCTGTTCATTAGATAATGTATATGTCTACGTATATAATCCATTATTATATTCCGCATGGTATTTCTTGACTGTCAGGCTCATTCCGTGACCCACCATAGTGCAACCATACGGACGCCCGGGGGCCCCCATGCTTGCCTTTACTCGTGATGCCAATCGAGTGTCCAGCTGGGCGCCCCTTAATGGCTGATCAATGCTTATAGTCACCCCCAGTTCCACCTGCGCTGTTTCATTAATTTTTTTGAACATCTTTTTCCCTTATCACTTAGGTGTTTTCGGGTGTGTTTTTCCCATTTCCAAGATGGCGTGGCTGACTTCAGCAGTGGGCAGTTGGCCAGTAAACACGCCTTCAGACGTGTGACGCGCCACGCTGTCTGCTGCTTTAATGACGCTTGCGCTAGTCCAATCAATGGACGGCGCACGTCATCATTGACCAACCAATAGACGTCCGCATCGCGGCGATGAGGTCAGACGCCGCCGCGATGGGGGTATTTTAAATGCGGCTTCAGCCGCCGACAGTCTGCCGGTTTCCCTCGCCGTTCTGATGGGTGGGACGTTGTCTGCTTCAGCTGGATCTTTTTCGTTTGTGTACACTTACCACTTCCCCTAGGAGCGAAACTAGTTGAGTGGAAATTAAGCAGCGAATTGCATCTCTTGACAACTGAACCACACATCTATGAGGATGGTTACTTTTATGTATTGTTTTTCATTGTCATATGGACAACTTTCCCCTCGCTGAGATGATTTTTGTCCTCGCAAGGGTCGTGGTTGCTCATTACATTTCCCTTTTTTGTCATTTCTTTTGCCTACAGTTGACAGAGTGTTATTGACCCTATTCAGCCATTCAGGGTGAAGCTTATTCATTCAAGCCTCCCCATTCCTTATTTTGGAACATCATAGCTCAAGTGTCCTCTCTTTTTGAGCAACGCCTTGTTTTTTCAACATGTTCATCATCTCCTATTGGCATAGCACTATTTTGAATTGTAATACTTAGAAAATCTTTTAAGGTAAGAGGTTGCATCCTTACCTATTCACTGAATTTTATTAAGTTCCCATCACAGTTGTGTAAATATGTGAATATATTTATTTTATATATTCTATTTCATGTTTTCAACAGGTATATATTTTTCTGTACCCCTATGGTTGCCAATACTAATGGTTGGGTCATCGGATTGTGTCAACCGGTTTAGTAAACCAGTGGAAAAGGCCATTTCTTTTTCAAATCTGTTGGTTTTGTTGCAAATTGGTGAGTGCATGTGTATGTTTCACATATGCATGATGCTCAGCATGGGCCATGATCTTATATGATTGCTCAATGTTTATATGTTTCGCCCTTATAAATAATGTGATTAGGAATGTGGTGACACACGTCAATAAGCTTCATCAATGTCTAGTGCTAACAATATTAATCTTTAACCATTCTATGTGCTAATTTTATATACCCTGTATTTTCAGTTTAATCTGCTATTGTTCCAATTACTCCTGAAGAAGCTCCCCTAGGAGCGAAACTAGTTGAGTGGAAATTAAGCAGCGAATTGCATCTCTTGACAACTGAACCACACATCTATGAGGATGGTTACTTTTATGTATTGTTTTTCATTGTTATGTAATAAAATTTAATCTTTTATAAAATTACATTTTTGTGTTCATCTCTACCAAGCACCGTTCTTTCTAAAAATCCCAGGGTATTGAGTATACCCATTGTCCCCCCTCTTTTCAATTTTATATATTTACCTAAATAATTTGTCATTTTGTAAAGCCAGTCTTGTGATTTAAATACTGCCCAGACAGGCGGGCAGGGTTGCCAACTTTCAGTAATTTTACAAACAGTTTGTAAAATCCGTAATTGTTGCATCTGTCCATGAATGTCAGTTAGGGACATGCAGTCTACATGTCTGTAATAGACATTCAAGGACAGATGCAAAAAGTACGGATTTTACAAACTGTTTGTAAATTTACTGAAAGTTGGCAACCCTGCAAGCGGGTGATACTCTTTCATCAGGATTTAGCAATGCAGCTTTCTTTGTCACTTCCGGACATCCACCCTCTTTAGTATTTAGTCCTTTTGTCTGCTTTTTTTTTTTTTTTTTTAATATGCATGTTATCTAATTTTTTTTTGTGATTGAATTTACTAGGCTTCACTAGCTGCTTCTCTGCTGGGTTGTGGAATTTTGTCATATAAATCTTCTACTGTGTCTGGGAAAGGCTACAGTGGGTGATGGCCAGAGCTAGAAAACACATGACCTGCATTTTCGCAGGCCCAGGTACAGGGCCAATCAGAATATAGGGAGTGGCCAATAGATGAATTTAGATCAAAATAGGCCATTCTGCAGCAATGTACTGGGATTTTATTTCAGCTCTAGGCTTCAAGGCCAGAAGATATAGAGAATGAGATTTTACCCTAAATCTGCACTTACAGATGGAGACTGGCGTCTTGTTTTGGGATCTTCTGCACCAAAGTGCAGTGCTCCAATCCTATAGCTGGGCCCTTTGCCTGGAGTAGGTCAAACCCTATAGCTGGACCCTTTGCCATGTTTGATTGGAGTTTACAATACAAGCATTTTCACGTATTGACTGGAGCAATGTAGGGGAACATTGCCCAAATCACTATAACTGTTGGGCAAAATAACAGTTCTGTGTCAAACCATCTGTTTAAAGGCCTTATACTCCACCCAATCTACATTTACTCATATGAGAAAAGAAGCATTTATGGAGGAGTCTGACATCTGTGTGGGCTTGAAGTTGTCATATGTTTCCTACAGTGAATGAAACACAACGAGGGGAAAAAAGCTGCATTCCAGCTGCATAAAGCAGACTTGTGAAGAGTTGGATGGGGAGCAGTATCAGGTAATTACACTACATACAAGCATGTCATGACTCTGACTGCTGCAATTACTGGATATGCTGCTTAAAAGCTGCTCATCAGGGATTCATTTAGGTCTCCAAGTTAAGTACATGTAGTTCGTTTGTTTTCATTTCAGGCAATGAAAGCAAATATACTGTATTAACACTTTTTCTGTGTTACATTACACTACTTAAATGGAGCTGGTTAAGAATCCAGTAAATAGAAAGAGAAACAGCAGTTTTGTTGAAAGCAAGCCTTTGGAATACATGAAATGTTTTGCAGTCAGTACTGCAGATCCTTACCTGCTTGAGTTCTGTAGCTACTGATTTAAACAATATATTACCCTGACATTTCATATTCCCGATATACAGTATGCCTGCTGTACCATGTACTTGTGTTAAAAAGTATCCTGTTCTTTATGTATCGCTACCTTTTGTGTGGAATACCTGGTGTAGCTGCCACTCCCTCTGCTTTCCTATTTCAAACTGACCACACTAGGCATGAGAGCACAACCATCCCAGTGTGGTCAGTTTTCTAGCTGTCTTGGGAGTACAGCCTGCCTGTCCTCCAATGGCCAAGACATGTGCTGACATGCCCCCCTGCATAGCCATTCAATGGAAAGATCAGTGTGCTGCTGTTTCCCCACTCTCACCTCTAAGCCCCTTATGCAGCTGAGAACAGATGAGGAAAAAAAGGCATTTATTATATATATAGATATATCTATATCTATATATATCACACCTACACAAAATCTCACAAAAGTGAGTACACCCCTCCACATTTTTGTAAATATTTTATTATATCTTTTCATGTGACAACACTGAAGAAATTACACTTTGCTGCAATGTAAAGTAGTGAGTGTATAGCTTGTATAACAGTGTACATTTTCTGTCCCCTCAAAACAACTCAACACACAGCCATTAATGTCTATACCGTTGGCAACAAAAGTGAATAAACCCCTAAGTGAAAATGTCCAAATTGGGCCCAAAGTGTCAATATTTTGTGTGGCCACCATTATTTTCCAGCACTGCCTTAACCCTCTTGGGTATGGCATTCACCAGAGCTTCACAGGTTGCCACTGGAGTCCTCTTCCACTCCTCCATGATGACATCACGAAGCTGGTGGATGTTAGAGACCTTGAGTTCCTCCACCTTCAGTTTGAGGATGCCCCACAGATGCTCAATATAGGGTTTAGGCCTGGAGAAATGCTTGGCCAGTCCATCACTTTTACCTTTAACTTCTTTAGCAAGGCAGTGGTCAGCTTGGAGGTGTGTTTGGGGTCGTTATCATGTAGGTATACTGCCCTGCGGCCCAGTCTCTGAAGCGAGGGGATCATGCTCTGCTTCAGTATATCACAGTACATGTTGGCATTCATGGTTCCCTTAATGAACTGTAGCTCCCCAGTGCCGGCAGCACTCATGCAGCCTCAGACCATGACACTCCCACCACCATGCTTGACTGTAGGCAAGACATGCTTGTCTTTGTACTCCTCACCTGGTTGCCACCACACACGCTTGACATGATCTGAACCAAATAAGTTTATCTTGGTCTCATCAGACCACAGGACATGGTTCCAGTAATCCGTGTGCTTGTCTTTAGTAAACTGTTTGCAGGCTTTCTTGTGCATCATCTTTAAAAGAGGCTTTCTTCTGGGACGGCAGCCATGCAGACCAATTTGATGCAGTGTGCGGAGTATGGTCTGAGCACTGACAGGCTGACCCCCCCCACCCCATCAACCTCTACAACAATGCTGGCATAAGTTTATTTCCCAAAGACAACCTCTGGATATGACGCTGAGCACATGCACTCAACTTCTTTGGTTGACCATGGCGAGGACTGTTCTGAGTGGAACCTGTCCTGTTAAACCGCTGTAGGGTCTTGGCCACCGTGCTGCAGCTCAGTTTCAGGGTCTTGGCAATCTTCTTATAGCCTAGGCCATCTTTATGTAGAGCAACAATTCTTTTTTTCAGATCCTCAGAGTTATTTGCCATGAGGTGCCATGTTGAACTTCCAGTGACCAGTATGCGATAGTGAAAGCGATGACACCAAATTGAACACACCCGCTCCCCATTCACACCTGAGACCCTGTAACACGAATGAGTCACATGACACCAGGGAGGGAAAATGGCTTATTGGACCCAATTTGGACATTTTCATTTAGGGGTGTACTCAATTTTGTTGCCAGCGGTTTAGACATTAATGGCTGTGCGTTGAGTTATTTTGAGGGGACAGTAAATTTACACTGTTAGGCCCCTTTCACACTGAGGCGTTTTTACCGCGTTTTTGTGGTAAAAACAGCGCTGTAAAATGCCTGAAATAATCCAGCCCCATCATTCTCAATGTGAAAGCCCTGAGGGCTTTCACACTGAGGCGTTTTGCTGGCTGTGCGTTGGAAAAAAATCCTGCAAACAGCTTTTTTGGAGCATCGTTGTGGCGCATAAAATAGCGCTGTAAAAACGCCTATCCCCATTGAAATGAATGAGTACCGCTGTAAAAAAACACCCAGAAGCTGTGGGAAGGTCACATGACCGCAGTAGAGTGGAGGATTGTGGGATACCAAATAATCCTTTTTACCGCAAAAACGCGGTAAAACCGCATATGCGTTAGCGCTATTTTTTACCGCAAACGCGGTAAAAAAACTCATAATTTTTTTGCGTTTTTTCAACGCCTCAGTGTGAAAGTGGGCCTTATAGAAGTTGTACACTCACTACTTTTCATGTGAAAACACTGAAGTAATGACGCTTTGCTACAATGTAAAGATATAATAAAATATTTACAAAAATATGAGGTGTGTGATCATAAATGAGTACACCGCAACAGATTTGTCAGAAAACCTTTACTTTCAGAATCAACATTTTCTATGGGACATTATACTACAAAATACTCCCACAAATGTGGGCCATTGATTGCAACCAAGATTTGTTAATTTGCACACACTTAGGAGCACAGCTAATTATTCATTAACCACTTAAGGACTGGTAGGAAAAACCCCCTTAACCGCTTGCCGACCATATCACATCGATATAAGTCGGCAGAATGGCACGGCTGCGCAAAGCAACGTGTATATATACGTCGGTTTAAATTTTGCGCCGTGTGGGTGGGTGCGCCGCCCCTGTCGCGAGCTCCGTGACCGTGCCCGGAGGACCCGCAGACTCGATTTCACGGATAATAATGTCATAATGTCGCAGTCACGATAGAAATCGCTGATCGCCGCCATTACTAATAATTTTTTTTTTAAAAACGCCATAAAACTATCCCCTATTTTGTAGACGCTATAACATTTGCGCAAATCAATTAATATACGCTCATTGCGATTTTTTTTTTTTTACCAAAAATATCTAGAAGAAGAATACATATCGGTCTAAACTGAGGAAAAAATATGTTTTTTATATATTTTTTGGGGATATTTATTATAGCAAAAAGTATTGCTTTTTTTGTTTATAGCGCAAAAAATAAAAACTGCAGAGTTGATCAAATACCACCAAAAGAAAGCTCTATTTGTGGGGAAAAAAGGACATCTATTTTGTGTGGGTGCAATGTCGCATGACCGCGCAATTGTCAGTTAAAGCGACGCAGTGATGAATCGCAAAAAATGGCCCAGTCATTGGGCAGCCAAATCCTCCGGGGGGGTGCCCAATGGCCAATTTTTTGCGATTCGGCACTGCGTCGCTTTAACTGACAATTGCACGGTTGTGCGACACTGTACCCAAACAAAATCAATGTCCTTTTTTTCCCCCATGGTCATCTGTGCGGTTTCTATTTTTTGCTCTATAAACAAAAAAAGAGCGACAATTTTGAAAAAATAAATAAAAATTTTACTATAATAAATATCCGATTTAAAAAAAAAAAAAATAGGATTTTTTTTAAAACTGCTTACCTGTAAAATCCTTTTCTTGAGAGTACATCACGGGGCACAGAGACTTAGATAATTACTTAGTGGTTAGATAGTCGCCATCACGTGATTGGACACTGGCAACCCTAATTACAAGGCGAGTTCCTCCCCTATATAACCCCTCCCATATGGAGAGCACCTCCATTTTGTAGCAAAGCAATAAGTGTCCCAACGAATAATCCCGAAGAGGGGCGGGAGCTCTGTGTCCCGTGATGTACTCTCAAGAAAAGGATTTTACAGGTAAGCGGTTTTAAAAAATCCTATTTTCTTGTTCATAGATCACGGGACACAGAGACTTAGATAATTAGTTAGTGGGATGTCCTATAGCAATGCCCAAATTGAGGGGAGGGAGACACAGATCAGAAACACAGACCGCCATCGGACAAGAGGACCTACACTGCTGCCTGCAGTACACTGCGCTCGAAGACAGCATCCTCATGCCCTCTCACATCCACTTGGTAAAATCTAGTGAATGTATGGACCGAAGACCAAGTAGCAGCCTTGCAGATCTGAGCCATGGAGGCCTGGTGATGCACTGCCCATGAAGCACTAACTTCTCTAGTCGAGTGCGCTTTAACCCAAAAAAGAGGAATCTTCTTTTCCAAACCATCGGCCTAAATAATGACTTGTCAAATCCACCTTGAAATAGTGGACTTCGACACTCCCTGGCCCTTCCTCTGGCCCTCTGGCAGAATAAATAGACAATCATTCTTTCGTATCTGAGCCGTAGCTTGCAGATACATTTTTACCGCTCTTACAACATCTAAAGAGTGTAGATTCTCTTCTTCCGGACTGCGGATCTGGAAAAAAGGACAGTAGGACTACATCTTGATTTAGATGGAAACCTGAAACCACTTTAGGTAAAAAGGCTGGGTGAGGACGCAACACCACCCTGTTTTCATGAATGATCAAATATGGCTCCTTACAAGAAAGAGCTGCCAAATCCAATACCCTCCTTGCTGAGGATATGGCTACAAGAAAAAACTGTTTCTTTGTCAAAAGAACTAAAGAAGCATGGTGCAATGGTTCAAAAGGTTGTTTCTGTAAAACAGATAAAACTAAATTTAAGTCCCATGGGCACATAGGAGGCTTAACCGGCGGATTCAAGCACAGCGTTCTTTGGACAAAGGCCCAGATCAGGGAATGAGAGGCAAGCGGTCTTTGAAAGAATACCGAGAAGGCCGAGATCTGGCCCTTGATAGTGCTCAAGGCCAGCTTAATTTCAACGCCTAATTGAAGAAAGGCAAGAATCCTGCTAATGGCATACCTTCTAGGATGCCACCTCCTGGATTCACACCAGGAAACATGTACCTTCCAGATTATGTAGTAGATGAGCCTGGAGGCCGGCTTTCTGGCGTTAACCAGAGTGGATAGGACTGGGCCCGAGAGCCCACGACTCTTCAGGATGTGGGTCTCAACAGCCAAAGTGTCAAATTTAGACTTTGTAATGCAGGATGGAATATTGGACCCTGTGAGAGTAGATCTGAGCGGAGCGGAAGAACCCAAGGGTCCCCCTCTGTCATCTTCACGATCTCCACATACCAGGATCGCCTGGGCCAAGCCAGGGCTACCAGAATCACCGGCTTTCCTTCTCTTTTGACTCTCCGAAGGAATCGTGGGAGAAGCGGAACTGGACGGAATGCATAAATCAGAGAATGCTGATCCCATGGAATTGTTGAGGCATCCGACCCTTGTGCCAGCCGATCTCTTGTCCTTGACACAAAGTTGACCAGCTTTGTGCTGAATCTGGAGGCCAACAGGTCTACATCTGGGGTACCCCATTTCCAACATATAGCCTGAAAAATGTTGGGGTGTAGAGACCATTCTCCTGGACTCAGCTGCTGGCGGCTTAGAAAATCCGCTGCCAATTTTCTACCCCTGGAATAAAGACCGCAGACAGACAGGGAACATGCCTTTCTGCCCAAGAAAAAATGTGATTCACCTCTCTTTGGGCATCTAGAATCCTGGCGCCCCCTTGGTGATTGATATAAGCCACTGTTGTGGCATTGTCGGACTGTATCCGGACAGGACAACCCTGCAACCTGTAAGTCCAGACCCTGAGGGCCAGACGAATTGCCCGAATCTCCAGAATGTTGATGGGCAAGAGCTGTTCGGCTCTGGGCCATTTTCCCTGGGCAGAAGCTTTTTCCAGAACTGCCCCCCAGCCTATAAGGCTGGTGTCTGTGGTTACGATTCTCCAAGTAACCGGAATAAAGGATTTTCCCTTTAGCAGATTCTGAGGGAGCAACCACCAATTGAGGCTCTGTTGAACCCGCAGTGACAGGTGCATCGGAAGGTCCAAGGCTTGAAAATTTCTGTTCCAGGCAGAGGCCTTGAGTGAAACTGGGCGTAAGGAACGGCCTTGAATAAGGCTACCATCTTTCCTAATATCCTCATGCATAGACGAATGGAAGGATTTTTCCTTGCTTTGATCACACGGACCAAATCCTTAATGGCTTTGGCTTTTTACCTGGGTAAGAATACCCTGCTTTTGATCGTGTCTATGACTATGCTCAAATACTCCAGCCTTTTTTGGGGCTGTAAGGAGAATTTTTCAAGATTGAGGACCCAGCCTACTCTAAATACTCTAAATACTCCACTGTGCTGCGCACATTGTGGTCTAGGCGTGCTATGGACTGATCTATGAGCAGCAGATCGTCCAGATAAGCTGTTACTGCTATGACCTGTGCCCTTAGCTTCGCCAGGGGGGTGGCTAGCAAATTTGTGAACACTCGAGGTGCGGTAGCCAGACCGAACAGTAGGGCCACAAACTAAAAGTGTCGCTGATCCCCCGCAAACCTTCGACAACTTTTGGTGAGCATGTTGGCACATGTAGATATGCATCTCTGATGTCTATTGATGCCAGGAATTCTCCTTCCTGAAGGGTGGAGACCACTGAACGGACAGGCTCCATGTGGAAGGAGCGAATGTTCAGAAACTGATTCAGGTCTTTCAGATCCAGAAAAGATCTGACATCCCTGTTTGGTTTTGGGACCGTAAAGAGGTTTGAGTAGAACCCTGACCCTTGCTCCTCTTGGGCTACTTCTATGATTACCCCTTGGGTCAACAGGTGCTCCAGGGCCAAAAATAAAGGCCTCCTCTTTTCTGGATTCTTGATGTCAGAAAACAGGATGGCGGAAGTTTCCGTAACTCTAGCTTATAGCCTAGAGATACAGAGGAAATTACCCATTTGTCCTGAACCTCTTCCCGCCAGACGTCTGCAAACCGCAGCAGCCTTCCCCCCACTCGGCCCAGCGGGGGCGCCCCTTCATAGGGACGTTTTTGGGTTCTGCTTAGTAGATCTTGAACCCCAAGATCTTTTCTGCCCTTGGGCTTTGCCCTCGGCCTTTCCCTGGGCCCTGGGTATTGGACTGGGGAGGCCGTCGCCACTGCCTGGAAGTCGAAGCTCCAGGGGCTGGGGAAAGAGAACGTTTAAATGAGGGACATTTACTCTTTTTCTTAACCGGTAACAACGTGGATTTGCCTCCGGTAATCTTTTGGATATATTTGTCCAAATCATCCCCAAACAGGCGTTCCCCATAAAATGTGAACGCCGCCAAGTATCTCTTGCAAGAAACCTCGGCTTCCCAATGCTTTAGCCAAAGGGACCTGCGCATGTGTACCAGCAGGAGAGTTAGGCGGGATGCTTGCTGAACAGAGTCCATAATCGCATCAACCGCAAAACACAGGGCCTTAGGAAGGTCTGCATAAACCTCAACTTCCTCTGCAGGGAGGAGGTTAACCACTGGTTTCATTTGTTCCTTGAGGAACTGGCACATGCCAATCGCTGCAACTGCAGGTTGGACCACAGCATCAACCATAGAAAAGGAGGCTTTAAGCAAAGATTCCAGCTTTTTATCAGTTTGATCTTTGAAGCCCTGAGCATTGTCCACAGGACAGGTCAGGCTTTTATTCGCACAAGAAATAGCCGTGTCTATAGCTGGCACCCACCATTTCTTGGCAAATCCTTCCTCCACTGGATAAAGGAGGGAAAACCTCTTAGGAGGAGAAAACTGTTTATCTGGGTGAACCCAGTCATCATACACCAATTTCTCCAACAAGGGATGAATTGGGAAGGTATATGCAACCTGTGGGGATTTCCGGGATCCCAAGGAGGAAACAGAGGACATGGCAGCCTCAGCAGTAGGCAAATTGCATGTGGTACGCACCATCTCTGTATAATATTGCACCTGCATCTTAAGCGCCTGAGAGGTAGAAGAGATCTTCTCCTCATCCTCTGAATCTGCAGACTGCTTCGGATTCCCATCCCGAGATAGGGATATCTCATCATCAGAGAGTTCATCTGATAAGGAACCCAGAGCAGAGGAAGGGGATCTACCCCGCTTTCTGCCACTTTTTAAGGAGGTTGCGATTATTGTGCCAATCCTTCCTTCCAAGCCATCTAAAGCAGCTTTCATTAGTGTCTTTAGTGACATATACAGGAGCTGCAACATTAGGTGAGGCTGCAAAGCCTGACAGGGGTACAGATTCATCATGTGAGGCTGCTACCAGTCTGTCAGGGGGGATGGTAATCGGCAGGCATGTCTAGAACCCCTAGCTGTAGGCAGGGATTTCTTAGTGCCTCTTTTACCTGCCCCTGAACCCCTCTTACTGGGAGACATAGTCCTAAGCTGCAAAGCAACAGCTTTGCAGCTTAGCAAGTGCAACCGCTGTTGTGCTCTTTCTTAGTCTTACAATACATAAATATATTAGCTCACTGCACAACCTGATGCCAAGTAGGTGTCTTAGGTATGCCTGGATCCGATCCACTGAGATGCTTACAGCCCTCAGCTCTGCTTTACAGAAGGCTCTGGCGTTCTGGGCTTTTGAATCATGCCGCTTTGGTGCCTGTGCACTGATGCGCCGTGCAACCACGATTCCCCCCTTCCTTGTCACCTGTACAGCCAAAAGCATGCCCCCTGTGCACATGGACTGTCATGGTGGCGGTGAGAAGAGAAGACAGCTGGAGGACTTTGTGGGACTCCTGGACTGCGTGGGGTTCCCACTCTTATAGTTATTGTGGCAGAGTCTGCAGCGGAGGAGGTGAGCGGTTTTAACATCAGACCAACTTCACTGAGCGTGTCCCTGGACGGCATGCAAGTATACACCAGGTATGTCACTTACTCCCTCTGGTGGCGGAAACCATGTAAGACATGCAACTACTCACAGAAGATTATATTCAAAAAATGATCTTCACTTACCTTATCCCCGCGGCAGGAAAACTGCTGAGAACAGATCCAGCCTTCACCCATCACGTGGGTAATGTTGTGTCAACCTTCAGGGTTCTGGGTCCCTACTTAAAGGAACCTCTTCCCTGGACCTGTAGAAGACTCTGCCAGGAGCTTTTCGTGCCACTTAAATTAGTACACCCAAGACTGGATCCCAGAGCCCAGACCTCTGAAGAGACATTACAGGCGAAACCTTGTTTCTTCTTTCCACGAGGCACGGGTACCATCCATCTTAGGGGTTTAGTATTGGCCCGAGGTATGGATCCAGTTGTATAGCACCTAGGCCTCCGCAGAGACTATCAAACAGAGCTTTCTTCTTAGCACATGTTCAACGTGAGCATCCACCTTAGACACTGGCGAAAAACTGAGGTGCTCTCCATATGTCAGGGGTTATATAGGGGAGGAACTCGCCTTTTAATTAGGGTTGCCAGTGTCCAATCACCTGATGGTGTCTAACCGACTAAGTAATTATCTAAGTCTCTGTGTCCCGTGATGTATGAACAAGAAAAACAAATTTCTTCATCAGTTTAGGCCGATTGTATTGTATTCTTCTACATATTTTTGGTAAAAAAAAAAATACCAATAAGCATATATTACTAGTAATAGCGGTGATCTACAAATCTTAGCGGGACTGTGAAATTGCGGCGGACAGATTGGACACTTTTTTGAGACCATTGACATTTATACAATGATCAGTGCTATAAAAATTCACTGATTACGGTGTAAATGTCACCGGCAGGGGTTAACGCTATGGGCGATCAAGGAGTTAAATGGGTTTCCTCATGTGTCCAACTGTATGGAGATGGGACTGACTAGAGGAGGAGACAGATCGCTGTTACTAATTACTAGGAACAGACAATCCGTCTCTCCTCTCCTGTCAGAATGGGGATTTGTGTGTTTACCCCTTCCCATTTGATACTGTCAGCAACGGCACCACATGGAAGAGAAATGTCACAAGGCTTGAGAGAAAATAAATTATTTACACAAGAAAGGCGAAGGCTACAAGAATATCTTCAAAGCTTTACTTTACAGTCAGAATACTATAGCAAAAGTGATACAAACATGTAACTGCAAACAGCTCACAGAGACGTCCAGGCCATCTATGAATGTTAAAACTTTGACAGGAATGTCTTCTGATGAGAAGGGTTGAAGAAAATCGCCATGCAAGTTCAATGCAGTTAGCTAAAGAAGTAGAAAGCCAAACTGGGGTGATTGTTTCCTGTGATACAATACAGCGTACACTGCAGAGGAATGGCATGCATTGGTCTCGTCCACGAAGGAAGACTCTCCTAAATCCCATGTACAAAAAATCCCACCTAGAATTTGCCAGGGTCTATGCTGAAAAAGAAGACTAATGGGACTTTTTACGCTGGAGTGATTAGACCAAGATAAATGTTTTTGGAACTGATGGCTTCAAAACTGTATAGTGCTGCAAAGGTGAGGAGTACAAAAAAAATGTATGGTGCCTACAGTGAAACATGGTGGTGGCAGTGTCCTTCTGTGGGGCTGCATGAGTGCTGCTGGTGTCGGGGAGCTGCATTTCATTGATGGCATCATGACTTCACAGATGTACTGCTCTATATTGAAAGAGAAGATGCTACCATCACTCCTGTGCCCTTGGTCGTTGTGCACTTTTCCAACATGACAATAAACCAAAACACACATCTAAGACCACTGTTGCACTTCTGAAAAACAACAGGGTGAAAGTGATTTAATGGCCAGGTAGGTCTACTGATCTGAACCCAATTGAACACCTATGGGGAATTCTAAAGAGATAAGTTAAGCATCACTCTCCATCCAGCATCCAGGCTCTAAAAGAGGTCGTTCTTGAAGAATGGAAAAAGATAAATGTTGAAATATATTGCCAACCTGTTTATTCCATGCCTAGAAGACTTGGTGCTGTCCTTACAAATCATGGAGGTCATACAAAATACTACATGTAGTCGTTTTTGTTGTGGGATGTATTCATTTTTGCATCAACTAATTTGAGTGTGTGTGTGTATATATATATATATATATATATATATATATATATATAAAATTTTTGTTTTGCTGATAATAACCGTATTTATCGGCGTATAACACACACCCTAACTTTAAGAGGGAAGTTTCAGGAAAAAAACTTTCCACAGCCTCCTGCGAATAACACGCAGGCACAGTTTACCATCTATTTTCAGGGTAAAAAAGTGAGTGTTATACTCCAATAAATACAGTATTTTAACTGTATTTTTAGTTTTAAGTTGTATGTAAACCCTAAATATATTTTTCTGTATATTTATTTATTTATGTCTCACTGTCCATGGTTTAAATTCCCTGTAGATTCTGCCAGTAATGCCGCGTTTGCACGTTCGGAATCGCCGATGGAAAAAGTCAGGCGGAATTTTTTCATCAGATATTCCGAATGTGTGTATGCCCCATCTGACTTTTTCCTTCGGAAATTCCGACGTACTTAGAAAGAGAACATGAATTTCCGTTTGGATGCAATTCCAACGGATTAAAAACCACGCATGCTCAGAATCAAGTCGACGCATGCTGGGAAGCATTGAACTTCATTTTTCTTGGCTCGTCGTAGTGTTGTATGTCACCGCATTCTTGACGGTCGGAATTTGGTGCGAGAGTGTGTATGCAAGACAGCTTGAACGTAATTCCGTCGGAAAAACCCGTCTGAGTTTATTCCGACTGAAAATCTGACCGTGTGTACAAGGCATAACAGAACCCCCTGTGGCAGGCTGACAAGGCTACGCCATTGCCTTGGATTTGGCAGTAACATTGTCAGCCTGCAATGCAAGCGCTTTCAGTTGGCCATTGGGCTGCCTATCTGATAGGCAGCCAATGTTTACATAAAGGAGCAAACATGGCAGACTAGTAACACTGCTGCTAATTGCAAGTTGGCTTAATGTTCTGAAGTGGTGTCACTGGCAGGATCTCCACATAAGAACTTTGCAGTAGATTTACAAAAACATTGCTTAAGAAATCCATATATAGTTTGGCATTAGGCTAAATATACTGAAAAATAAATGTTGGGGTCACCTAGATTAAAAAAAAAAAATTAAATTCTAGAGTTAAAAAAGCCATTTCAGTCCCCTTTAGTTTTGGCATCTTTATTATTCAGGTGTGTGTGCAGATGTGCCAAATGGCGCGTCTCGGCAGAGCCCTGCGGATCATATACAGACATGTGTGGTATTTTCTGTGTAGGCATAAGGTCGAGGTTTGGGACTTCCTTACCTGCTCCCTCTACACGCATGTGTGCGAACCCTGTGCATATATGTGCCAAGGGGCTCTGCTGGGATCCAAAGCCCTGCAGCACATGCAGAATCTGGGGGGGGTGAACATCATTCCTAATGTGAAAAAAGAAGAGGGGATAAAACAGGGGAAAACAAGTTTTAACTAAGAGTGAAGGTCCGCTTTAGTGCTATTTTTCACCAATCAGGAAAGATAACAAAAGGAATTAAAAAAGAAACCAGCATTATATTAGTTTATTTTATTATCATATTTCAATTTCCAGTTGAACAGTGGAAAAAATACCATTATCCTATCACAAGTGTACAGAGGTACAACACATCACATCAACAATCACAGTTTTCCATCAGTTGTTTCAAATTCTGGGAATGGAGACTGATCAGCCCATCATCTTTTTGTTGTATCATTTTAAAATATGACCCTAAAGGCTTTTATAAGTAAGGCAACGACTCTTTAAGAGCGCAATGGGCAAATGTTTATTATTGAAATAAAACTACATCACACAGTCCCAAAATGCAGATATGTTACTATTGTTAATAATGGTATGCAAAGAGGATACTTGGCGATTACATTTCATGAGAGAAATATATGGAATCCCAATATATCCAGTATAAAAAAAAAAATCTGCAGTATTCATGAACTAGATTTGGTTCCATATTTTATACCACAGACAGATAAATGTGAGTAAAGCTGAATTCTAAGATTAAGAAATAAAATGTAACAGGCATCTTCAATGACTATTAAGATAGAATAAAAAAAATGTATAGGTTTAATTTTATTTGTAGGGTATCCACTGTCTGTACTGCTTATTAAACATACATTTTTTAAATATATGTTAGGTTCTTTTTGAAGCAATCCAGTTGCCACATTGGAAAAAGTAGACCATGTCCAGGCTGTAAAAGATGATCAATGCATAGTACCTGTGCCCAGCATTTATTGAGACAAATCTTCATTTACTTCAAGAGCTTTGGGCTTTGCTGCTAGCCAACATATGTGGGTGTGTCAGATATCTTGTCTGTCCCATGCTGCGGGACATTGTCTTTCTTGCTGGCTGCTTTGTCACTACAGAATACAGTGCTAACAAATCGGCTGGCCAGCAGGACAGAACCTTAGACATGCCATCAAATACACCTGGAAGTATCAAACAGCAGCAGGGTTCTTCTTCTAACATTAAGATTTAACTTGCCACCCAGCAGACAGGTATGTATTGCCTGCCCATTGTCTAGTTTTGCTAATATGGTGACAGAGGACCATAACCCAACTTGGATCTGTAATTTTACGATAACAGAACCGAAAACAAAAATTTCCACTTGGACCTAAAAAAAAAAAAAAAAAAAAAAAAAATAACAGCATGGGACACAAATTTTCCTTTACTATGGTGTTCCGAGAATGATCTCCAGTTTAACAGAAGCGTCCCACAGCAGCAGGCTGCATTCCCTAACAAACTTCATTAACAGAAGGTCTACAGAAAACATTTTAAAGTGTTTCACCACCGAGCTTCATTCATATTTAGATTCCAACTAAATGATTCCTTGAAACTGGCGCACACTATAAATTGACAATGTACCAGATTAACAGGCCTGCTCTATTACCGTTTTGTACTTGAATGCCTCAACTTTATATTAACGAAGAAAGCACACACAGTAGTTGTCAATAGACAACCTGCACTTGTTTCAAGGAATGCCTTAGTATGATCAAAAGAGATACGCAGGTGGATGGAGTAACCTTTAAAGTGAAATTAAACTGTCAATATTAGATGCAAAATAACTCATGAACATTAGATTAATAAAAAATAAAAAAAATGTAGAAACTCTATGAAACAAAGGACGCGATACACATCCTTATTAGTTAAATATATATATCTTTGCATAAACCTTCATCCACAAATCTAGAAAAAAAACTAGGCATATAGTGGAAAATGGAATTCGAGAAAACCAGTGCTTACTTCTTCTTCAAGAGAAGTTGGTGTAGAAACACATGACAATAATTCACATCCAATACTCAACATACACATTTGTGAATACAACTGTTCAGTATTACAGTGCTGTCTTAAGCATGTAAAATCATATTCAATGCCTTGAACACACATAGGTTTACCCTATCAACACCAAACTCATAAAATTTATCAAGTATTTCTCCATGCATTGGTACAAGGCATACATCACAGCAACAAACAGATCTATTATGTTTTTTTTGTTTTTTTCGTTGTCTATTTGAATTTTTTTTATTATATCTTTTTTTTAAACTAATAAACAATTTCATACTTTGGAGAGAGGTACTCTTATGTGCCCAAGATGGTAAAATGTGATAATATACTTCTAATTTTAAAAGAAAACAATGTTAAAATAAAGTATAATGTTACATTGCCAATCAAATATTTAATCAAAACATAAATAGGAATTATTCTGCATTTTCAAAATGTAAACTTTTCTTTTTGCACTTTCTTTGTGTATTAAATAGCTATCTTTGCTTGTAGTGATTTCACCAGCTCCGAACTAATGCAAAATTTTTATTTGTTATGTAAATGTACAAAACATTTACTAAGCACCATGTCACTGAGAAGTTTGCAAAAAATTTAAATTTAAATTTTTTTTATTACACACGTTAAGTTGTCTATATATTATTTGGTTTACCAAAAAAATAAAATTTTATTTTATACTATAAACAGAAAAGAGCAACATAAGTTATGTGTGATTATTAATGAAGGTCTCATAGTTTCACAACATACTCACACAGTCCCCCCCCCACAGTATATCATTCATATCATGGCAAATGCTTTCAGCTAAATGAGTTTAGTAGACCATGACAACTGTCCAGAGAACATGCATCAGCCAGTGTGAAACCAATAAGATTCAGTTGCATGATTACGAAACAGTTAGTTTAAGGACAATGGCACTACACTACACTATTGGCTCCTATGGTTATGCTTTTATATGTAACACTTAATGCTTACTTCTTTGGCAGTAAAATTAATCAGGTGATAAACAAAACTTTTAAAGAAAAAAAAAAGAAGTTTGGCACAATACTTTGTTTTACATTTGTATACTGGTTATATGATATAATGTCATAATTTATGCCACAATAAACTAACGTAAAAAAAAATCTTGACACCTTTTTAGAACAAAAACGTAGTTATACATTTATCTATTATTTTAAAAAGGGTCTGTTGGCTGTTCTGAAAGTCAAATTTTTTGTTATTTTTGCTCTACAACACTATTATTTCTACTACTCAGAAGAAATTCACCAGTGGGCCCCTATATTTGTAGCCAGCTGCTTTAGCAAGAGAGACAGATCAGCAATGCTGACCTTAGATGCCTCACTTGTCCATTTTAGAGCCAGTAGTGTAACTCATTTAGGCTTGTTTCACACCTATGCATTCTTTGGTGCTTTTTGCAGAAACACACTACAGTTCATTAAACGTGGCTTCCTATGGGACACCTTCACATCTACTCTTTTTTTTTTTTTTTTTTTTTTGTTAGCTGCTGCATTTTTGGAAAAGGGTCAGTGACATTTTTAAAAGCAAAATTGGTCTTTTTTTGGTTCCATAGACTTCAATGAAGAAACTGCACAAAAGCATGTCATGTGTTTTTGCCGCAATTTGCATTTTATAATCTGCCCAACAACAAATTGGCACAAAAAAAAAGCATAAAAGATGCAAATCACAGTAAAATAACGGTAAAATTGTGTGTGTAAAAATACACTGTGGAACGCACCAATCACAAACTGCACAAATGTGAATCGAGCCTAAAGGTGCATCATCTCACTGGTTCTGCAATTAAAATAATTGCAAACTGTCAGGGTTAAAAATAAGAAAAATCAGAGACTTTCTTCTGTGATCTACAGATTACTTTTGAGAATTGTACTGTAGAGTAGGTATAGTGTGCATGTACTAACTTTTTTTTTTTTTAACATGTTAAAAAAACGGACCAATTTAGTGCATTTTTTGTGCGTCTTGGAGCTGGCGATTAATAATAAAAAAAAAATGCTGAAAGTATTGTGGGGCTAATTAAGCACCATTAGAATCGTTAAAATGGACACGTGATGTTAAGACACTAAACGAAAAAAAAAGATGTTGGGTCATCTTTCATTTTTATTACAAGTGTAAGAAGTGAGACCGAAGATTACAAAGGCTATCAATGCTTTTACCCAACACTGGTGATGTATGCTTCCACTGAATTCACTATAATTAAAGCATGCCTGGGGGTCAAATAACATCCTTTACAAATGAAACTCTACTTTCCGCTGTTTAGTAGTAGAAAATGGCTTGAGAATCTGGGGAATAGAAAAAATGAACAGAGCATAAAAACAGTGAAGGAAATAAACTTTAACTTTCCCAATTCATCTTCCTTCTCGTCAGTATGCAGCCTCATCGAGATGGGTCGAAGAATAATTTGAAAACTCTATTTTTCCTACTTTAGCCCTGCAGTTGTCAGAAAATAATAGCAAAACTGATAAACTTCTTCAAGATTAAGAAAAGAAAAAAAAAATTACTTCATGTACCTTATACTTAATTCATGTAAGCTTTATTACAGATGTCAAGGATGATTTTAGATTTCCTATTTCTCACCTTTCTTTTTGCAATTCTCCACTTTTTAACTGTGGGGTCTCACATGTATGAATCAAAAGTGCAGTGTGGGGCATAAGACATAAATCAGAACCTAATGAACAGGGTTTAGACTTGGGTTGGATACAAAACATTTTGTGAATTTTATAGCTGAAGGAAAGGTAAGTAGACAACCATATCTATAGTGAGAATGAAACAAACATGGAGTATGAAGGTATTTAAAAAAAAACAAAAAAAAAAAAAAACTGAACTGCTTGCAACACTTGAATCTTCAAATTCATTTCAATTATCCAATTATGCAAACAGAAAATTCCCATTTACTTATTTAATTTGTACAAGATTGGATAATGGAAGTGAATTGTGTTTAGATTTTTTAACTCATTTAGTAAATCAGCTTAATTATCTTGCAAAGAAATGTTAATATGCAACTGTAGTATTTTTAAGTACGGTTTATGAAGGGATAATGATTTTATAGAGAGATAAAACTAATAATTCATTGGTTAGCTCAAATTTCCTATAGCAATTGTATTCCTTTCTTTTTAATGAATAACTGTTAGTTTTAAAATAAAGGTAAATCATTCTGCATACAAATCACTGTAATTTAGCACATGAACGTTTTTTTTTGTTAATATAATCTTTGGAGTTATCTGAAATAATTAATGTGTCTGATGTGCTGGCTGTACAACTGACATATATAAATGTGCTATAGTGACATTTTGAAACTGACTGTAATCTGGAGCTGAAAAAATTATCTTATTGAAGAGACTTCAGAAACATGCTTTGGAAAACTTTCCTACAATAAAAGTTTTTTTTTTTTTTTTTTTTACGTCGCTGTATTTTAAAACATCTAAATATTTATGAAGATTTGGTGCTCAGTGATTAATTTGTGAATTTGATCAACATTATTGCTGCATATCATGTGTTTAGATATTAAAGTGAATAATTATCTTGGTAGCTGTGCGTACACTGCCCAATCCCAGTGGACCAGTGCAAAATGTCTAACCACATTTGTGCCAACCAGCCGAAAAATGCATTATCTGTAGCTAGAATTGTCTATGTAGCAAATTCCGGCCCCCAAAAAAAAAAAAAATTAGGCAGCTACAAAAATGCAGTACACAACAAAAGTTTAAATCATAGACATGAAACCAAAAAGGTATTCCTCACTGCTTTTTAGCCAGCCTAAAAATTCAGGTCTACAGAATTAAGACGTATGATTTTTTTTTTTTTTTTTTGTGATGGTTGTATGTTACACTGTATTATTTATTGAATCTGTAAAAACATAAAAATAGATGGGTCAAGGTTGTGACAAGCTTGATGCTGCTTTTGTAGTGACTGACAACAGAACAATTACAAACAAATCATGATTCATAAATGGAGACCATGCAAACCACTCAAGCAAATAAGTAAAAAAAAAATCCTTCACTAATAGTACAAATGAACACACATACACCCAATGAAAAGTCTTAAAAGTGTTTTCCCCTATGCAATAATAAAATGTCTAATTCATTTATTTAATTTTGTTACGCTAAAGTTTTAATGACCCATACATAACTATACAGGAATCTACAACACTTGATTTGTTACAATGCAAAAAATAAAAGTGAACATACCAGCGAACATCAAAGAATAAAAAAATGAAATAAAAATAATAATTTAAAAAAAGGCAAAATATGTTTTCCATGCTTACTATGGTAAAAAAAAAAATCATTCACTACGGGGGCTTGTAACTTTTTTTTTTTTGAAAGGAAAAGAAAAAATTCCTGTTCATCGATATAAGTATTTGTAAAAGTTCATCAAATTTCCAAATATAACCACATCTGAAAGCAGCGTGAGCATGGGACACAGTGGAAATTGTTCTTTTGCTTATAGCAAAGCAACTGACATTCTGGCAAGACAATTAAATATATTTAAAGAGTCTTTGTTTCTGACACTGCAACAGTTTGTTAAAAGTAACCACTGTCACTGACACAGGAGTGTGCAAGCCCCTAGCTACAGTATGTATTATTCAGCAAACCCCTGTAGCAATGAAGGAGTTAAAAAAAAAAAAGATCTCTTCTGATAGCAGCACTCCAGCAGTCTGCTGCACATGTTGGCTAGGGCTGCTTCCAGTTGTCTGATTGCATCATCCAGGGTGTGTCAAGACAAAGGGGCTCTCCTTTTTATCAAATACTGGTCAAGTAAAAAGTTTATATTCCCGGCATTCACAGGTGATTCAGTTATCAGATTTTTCAAATAAAGTCCTGCATTAAATAAAAGGGAAAAAAATAAAAATGAATGGACTGTCAGAAAGCAAACCACATAACCTTTTATGCATACCTCCCAACTGGCACGGATTGTGCGGGTTTTACCCGCAGAGGCTCCTCCTTCCCGCGAGACTACCATGTTTCCCGCACAGCAGGAAACATGAAGAGGAGCAGCAGCAGGTAAGAGCCCCCCCGCCGCTTAAAATTTTTTTTTGTTAAATGTTCCGGCGGCAACCATCACCCCCCCCCGCTCAACAACTTCTGTGGCAATTGCCAATGTCCCGCACCCCCCCCCCCCGCTCAACAACTCTGGTTGGCAGGGGAGGGGGAACATCAGAAATTCCCGCGAAGGGACTTTACAAAGTTGGGAGGCATGTTTATTATACAATACAGATAGAAGCAAAGTCATAGAAAGCAGCAGGAAACTACAGAATTTAGGCAAGACCATTCGTTAGATAGTTTAAAATATTCTGGGGTTCACGTTTTCAAAAACACTCAGTTTTCTCTTCAGGAAGTGTTTTCAAAGACTTGCACACCCAAATGATATTTGGTTACCGTGCATTTATTCCTTTGTCATGCTCCTTTGGCATACACTCAGGATACAAGGATGTGGGGTCTGTGACATATGGGCTCATAGTGATATTTCAACTGACATTTAAAGTGGTTGTAAACCCTGTTACATCACTTTTACCTATAGGTAAGCCTATAATAAAACCTCGTACACACGGTCGGACTTCCATCGGAATTTTCCGTTGATTTTTGTCTGAACGGAGTTGGCCGGGCACACCCATAGCATACACACCACAGGACTTTTCTGCAAACTTTCCCAAAACCTTTTCCAACATCACGTGGTTTTTCTGCTCTTTACCGCCACCCTTTGGTCAACTTCTGCTATTGTTGGTTGATTTTAACATTATTTGTTTTGTCCATCGGACAAAAGTCCGATGGTTTTCTGTACACACGGTCGGACTTTGCTCCATCGGACTTTTGTTGGCCAAAAGTTTGTCCGTTTGCAGACCGAACTTTTGTCCGATGAAAAACAAAAAAGTTTGTCTGATGGAGCGTACACACGGTTGGATTTTTTGGCAAACTTGCTCAAAATGAAGTTTGTTGGCAAAAAGTCAGACCATGTGTACGGGGCTTAAGGCTTATCTGTTGGCACCTTGAATATCTCCTAAGCTTGCACAGTTTAGGAGATATTCAGTATATGCGCTGCTGCCGACATCATCGGTGTATGCGCACTAAAGAAACGGGCCGCTGGTGTCGTTTCTTCAGGAGTCGTGCCGAGACCGGCGGCTCTCACGCGGTCCGGCCAATCACAGCACCGGAGCCACGAACCCGGAAGTAACTCCGGTGGAAGATGTCCGTGCTGTACTCGAAGGGCCGACGCCGATCCAAGGTAAGTATTTCATAATGAGCTAGTATGCGATGCATGCTAGCTCATTATGCCTTTGTCTTGCAGGGTTTTTTTTTTCTGAGGTTTACAATCTCTTTAACCACTTAAGCCCCGGACCATTTGGTAGCTAAAGGACCAGAGGTGAATTCAGAATTTTGCACTGCGCTGCTTTAACTGTAAATTGTGCGGACATGCAATGTTGTACCCAAACGAAATTTGCGTCCTTTTCTTCCCACAAATAGAGCTTTCTTTTAATGGTATTTGATTGCCTCTGCGATTTTTTTTTTTTGCGATATAAACGGAAAAAGACCGAAAATTTTGAAAAAAAATGATATTTTCTACTTTTTGTTATAAGAAAAATCGAATAAACTCAATTTTAGTCATACATTTAGGCCAAAATGTATTCAGCCACATGTCTTTAGTAAAAAATATGTCAATAAGCGTATATTTATCGGTTTGCGCAAAAGTTATAGCGTTTACAAACTAGGGTACATTTTCTGGAATTTACACAGCTTTTAATTTATGACTGCCTATCTCATTTCTTGAGGTGCTAAAATGGCAGGGCAGTACAAAACCCCCCCAAATGACCCCATTTTAGAAAGTAGACACCCCAAGGAAATTGCTGAGAGGCACGTTGAGCCCATTGAATATTTTTTTTTTGTCCCAAGTGATTGAATAATGACAAAAAAAAAAAAAAAATTACAAAAAGTTGTCACTAAATGATATATTACTCACACATGCCATGATTATATGTGGAATTGCACCCCAAAATACATTCTGCTGCTTCTCCTGAGTACGGGGATACCACATGTGTGGGACTTTTTAGGAGCCTAGCCACGTACGGGACCCCGGAAACCAAGCACCGCCTTCAGGATTTCTAAGGGCGCAAATTTTTGATTTCACTCCTCACTACCTATCACAGTTTTGAAGGCCATAAAATGCCAAAATAGCACAAAACCCCCCAAATGACCCCATTTTAGAAAGTAGACACCCCAAGGAAATTGCTGAGAGGCCTGTTGAGCCCATTGAATATTTTTTTTTGTCCCAAGTGATTGAATAATGACAAAAAAAAATACAAAAAGTTGTCACTAAATGATATATTGCTCACACATGCCATGGTTATATGTGGAATTGCACCCCAAAATACATTCTGCTGCTTCTCCTGAGTACGGGGATACCACATGTGTGGGACTTTTTAGGAGCCTAGCCACGTACGGGACCCCGGAAACCAAGCACCGCCTCCAGGATTTCTAAGGGCGCAAATTTTTGATTTCACTCCTCACTACCTATCACAGTTTTGAAGGCCATAAAATGCCAAAATAGCACAAACCCCCCCCCCAAATGACCCCATTTTGGAAAGTAGACACCCCAAGCTGTTTGCTGAGAGGCATGGTGAGTATTTTACAGCTCTCATTTGTTTTTGAAAATGAAGAAAGAACATTTTTTTTTTTTTTCTTTTTTTTTTCAATTTTCAAAACTTTGTGACAAAAAGCGAGATCTGCAAAATACTCACAATACCTCTCAGCAAATAGCTTGGGGTGTCTACTTTCCAAAATGGGGTCATTTGGGGGGGTTTGTGCCATCTGGGCATTCCATGGCCTCCGAAACTGTGATAGGCAGTGAGAAGTGAAATCAAAAATTGACACCCTTAGAAAGCCTGAAGGCGGTGCTTGGTTTTTGGGGTCCCGTACGTGGCTAGGCTCCCAAAAAGTCTCACACATGTGGTATCCCCGTACTCAGGAGAAGCAACAGAATGTATTTTGGGGTGCAATTCCACATATAACCATGGCATGTTTGAGCAATATATCATTTAGTGACAACTTTGTGCAAAAAATAAATAAAAAAAATTGTATTTTTTCCGCAACTTGTGTCAACATATAAAATATTCCATGGACTCGACATGCCTCTCAGTATATAGCTTGGGGTGTCTACTTTCCAAAATGGGGTCATTTGGGGGGGGTTTTGAACTGTTCTGGCATTTTATACACAACATTAGGAAGCTTACATCCACTCTTCTAACCACTTGAAGACAAAGCCCTTTTTGACACTTTTTGTTTACATGAAAACATATTTTTTTTTGCAAGAAAATTATGTTGAACCCCCAAACATTATATATATTTTTAAAGCAAAGGCCCTACAGAATAAAATGGTGGGTGTTGCATTTTTTTTTCTACACAGTATTTGCGCAGCGATTTTTCAAACGCATTTTTTGGGAAAAAATACACTTTTTTTAATTTTAATGCACTAAAACACACTATATTGCCCAAATGTTTGATGAAATAAAAAAGATGATCTTAGGCCGAGTACATAGATACCAAACACGACATGCTTTAAAATTTCGCACAAACGCGCATTGGCGACAAACTACATACATTTTTAAAAGCCTTTAAAAGCATTTACAGTTTACCCCGTTAGATTTACAGAGGAGGTCTACTGCTAAAATTACTGCCCTCGATCTGACCTTCGCGGTGATACCTCACATGCATGGTGCAATTGCTGTTTACATATGACGCCAGACCGACGCTTGCGCTCGCCATTGGGCAAGAGCAGGGCAGGACAGGGGTGCTTTTTATTTTTTTTTATTTTTTTTATTATTAATTTTGCTTTTTTATTTTATTTTTAAACTGTTGCTTCCATATTTATTTATTTTTATCACTTTTATTGTTATCTCAGGGAATGTAAATATCCCCTATGATAGCAATAGGTAATGACAGGTACTCTTTTTTGAAAAAACTGGGGTCTATTGGACCCTAGATATTTCCTCTGCCCTCAAAGCATCTGACCACACCAAGATCAGTGTGATAAAATGCTTTCCCAATTTCCCAATGGCGCTTTTTATATCCGGGGGGGGGGGACACATTCCCTCCCACTGCTTGTAAAAGCAGTCCAGAGGCTAATTAGCCACTAGGATTGCTTTTACATGAAAGCCGGCCGCTGGCTGAAAAGAATGATACCAAGATGATACCTAAACCCGCAGGCATCATTCTGGTATAAACATTCAAAGTCCAGCAACATACCAGTACGTTGCTGGTCCTTGTTGGACATGTATTGTAATCTTTTTTTTCATGCAGCCTGTTGGCTGAACGAAAAAAAAAGATTGATCGGTGGGTATGCCCACCATTAGAATACCGCCCTTCATCCACCCACTTCTAATGATGGGCATACATGCACCATTTATATATGCCGAAGCATGGGGGCATCTTCTCGCAAAAGTTATGCCGCGTACACATGGTCAGACTTTTCCACGGGCAAGCCTCCGTCGGAATTTCGACCGTATATACGCGGCATTAGGAGCAAAATTGCTCCTCCGCTCCTGCTGCCCCAATGCTTCGGCATATATGCTTTTTTTTTTTAACTGTGGTGGTGAAATCACCTCCTACAGCACTGGAGTCGCAGGGATCAGGCCTGTCTCTGCGAACGCTGCAGTTATGTGTGTTGTGTTTTGCAAGTGACAGTGATCGATCGATACTGCACTTCGGTGGCCTGGGCCTGACGGAGGGGCAAAACGCAGGTGCTAGCAGGTATCTGGGCTGATCCCACTAACAGTGCGTTTTTGGGAACCCTAAACTGCTGGGGACGCTAGTATAGATCTGATCAGATCAGATATTGATCTGTTCAGATACTATACCACTAAGGGGGGTGTATGCTTCACGTGTGGGTGTTAGCGCTACTGGCACTAACCTGCCGCTGCCTGGGGTGTGACGCAGACCCTCTCTGACGCTAAAACCTAACTGATATCACCCGCCGGGCGATCAGGGGGTTAAACCTTTATTGGGTTATATACGGCGGGTGCCCTGACACTATAAAAAGCAAACTAACTAACCAGCGTCACCCGTAACACTTATATGATGATCACTGGTGAAAGGGTTAACTAGGGGCAATTAGGGGGTTAAAACCTTTATTAGGTAATATATGGGGGTACCTGACGCTATATAAAGACCTGACGGCGAACCTAAAAAAAATTACTGGCTACCTATCGGCATCACCGACACTAAGACAACGATCATAAAAACGATTGCTTAGCGACAGTGGTGATAGGGGGTGAAAGGGTTACCTGGGGGGCGATCAGGGGGTTAAACCTTTATTAGATAATATATGGGGGTACCTGACGCTATAAAAACCTGCGGCGAACCTAAAAAAAATTACTGGCTACCGATCAGCATCACCGACGCTAAGACATCGATCAGAAAAATGATCGCATAGTGACGGCGGTGCTAGGGGGTGAAAGGGTTACCTGGGGGGTGATCAAGGGGGTTAAACCTTTATTAGGTAATATATGGGGGTACCCGACGCTATAAAAACCTGCGGCGAACCTAAAAAAAATTACTGGCTACCGATCAGCATCGCCGACGCTAAGACATCGATCAGAAAAATTATAACTTAGTGACAGTGGTGATAGGGGGTGAAAGGGTTACCTGGGGGGCGATCAAGGGGGTTAAACCTTCATTAGGTAATATATGGGGGTACCCAATGCTATAAAAACCTGCGGCGAACCTAAAAAAAATTACTGGCTACCGATCAGCATCACCGACGCTAAGACATCGATCAGAAAAATTATTGCTTAGTGACGGCGGTGCTAGGGGGTGAAAGGGTTATCTGGGGGGTGATCAGGGGGTTAAACCTTTATTGGGGGGGGTTAGGGGGCTACACTGGACCTAAAACTAAATGTAGTGACACTTTTACAGTCACAAATGTCACTGATTGCAGTGATCACTAAATAAATGGTCACTGCAATCAGTGACACTGTGACTGGGGGCTGGGGGGTGATCTGGGGGTGTCTGGGGGGGCGATTTATGTGCCTATGTGTCCTGGTGTCAGTGTAGTGTTGTGTGTACTAACCTGGCATCTTCTCCTGTACGGCGCTCGGTATATGTGAGCGCCCCAGGAGAGATGACATCACTTCCTCCTTCCTGGCAGGCAGGGGAAGCTCTCTCATTCGCCGGGAGCGATCGAGAGGGGGTGGCCGGAATCGAACGGCCGTCCCCTCATGCCGGATCGCTCCCGAAGGTAAAACGACCACCCACTGTAAAGAAGGGGGGTCCGATCGGACCTCCCAACTATACAAAGGCAATCACGTACATATACGTGATTCTGCCTGTCGGTGCCATTCTGCTGACGTATATTTACAGTGGGCGGTCGTTAAGTGGTTAAAGACCTTTATGTATTGGTTACAATAAAAGGGGCATTGCTTTAAAGGAGGGAAACCTGTGCCGACAACAGCAACCCTTACATTATTAAAAAAAAATTGCTGAGAATTTGAATAAGCAGTCTCAAAGACGCAGTGTAAACTTGGTGACTACGATTGTGTCATGACAGCAAACAAAATGAAACCATAATTTAAGTGCACAATTCTCCTGTATTTTTTATTGACATTTCCTACTCTGTGTTGGAACATCAATAATGTATCAGTTATAAATGATCAGTGTTCCAGTTGATTGATCCTGCTGTGAAACTTGTTTTTGAGATGGCTCCATACTAGGGTTGCCACCTCATCCCTTTAAATCCGAACACATACTAATTACACAGGTTCTGTGGCTGATTAAGGTGGTAATTAAACTCACTTGGAGCCTTATCTGCATTAAATTAGCCTCAGAACCTGTGTAATTCATATGTGTTCGGGTTTAAAGGGATGAGGTGGCAACCCTACTCCATTCCCGCCAATACCAGGTACTGCGTTTGGTATGAATCCTGAGCGGGAACTCCACGCCAATTTTTAAAGAAAAAAACAGCATGGGTTCCCCCTCCAGGAGCATACCAGGCCCTTGGGTCTGGTCTGGATTTGAAGGGGAAACCCTACGCCAAAAAAACAGCGTGGGGGTCCCCCTCAAAATCCAAACCAGACCCTTATCCGAGCATGCAACCTGGCAGGCCGCAGGGGAAGAGGGGGGACGAGAGAGCGGCCCCCCTCCCTCCTGAACCATACCAGGCCACATGCCCTCAACATGGGGGGTTTGGTGCTCTGGGGCAGGGGGGCGACCTGCGGCCCCCCCACCCCAGAGCACCCTGTCCCCATGTTGATGAGGACAGGGCCTCTTCCCGACAACCCTGGCCGTTGGTTGTCGGGGTCTGCGGGCGGGGGGCTTATCGGAATCCGGGAGCCCCCTTTAATAAGGGGGAACCCAAATCCGGGGCCCCCCATCCTATGTGAATGAGTATGGGGTACATCGTATCCCTACCCATTCACCTGGTGAAAAAAAAATGTCCATAAAAAACACAACACAGCTTTTTAAATAAATTTATTGCACAGCTCCGGGGGTCTCCGGTGTCGTCGCCATGCTCTCCGGTTCTTTCTTTCTTCTGCCGGGCCACCGCTATCTTCTTCCAGCTCTTTTGCTAGCGGGGCCCGGTCGTCTCCGTCGCCTTCTTCTCTCTGGTTCTTTCTTCCGCCGGGCCTCCGCTATCTTCTTCCAGCTCTTTTGCTAGCGGAGGCCCGGTCTTCCCCGTCGTCTCGTCCGGTTCTCCGTTGTCCTTCTGCCGGCCCCTCCACTATCTTCTTGCAGCTCTTTTGCTAGTGGAGGGGCCGGTCTTCTCCGTCTTCTTCCCTCTTCTCCTCCTCAATGTTGACTCGTCACTTCCTCTCGCAGTAATGCTAAATCTTCGGTCCGCAGAGATTTATATAGGCTTCTCATGACGTCACAGTCACATGTTCCCATGACGTCACAGTCACATGCTTCGGGGCCACCCAGAGCATGTGACTGTGACGTCATGAGAAGCCTATATAAATCTCTGCGGACCGAAGATTTAGCATTACTGCGAGAGGAAGCGACGAGTCAACATCTAGGAGAAGAGGGAAGAAGACGCCGACGGCGACGACTGAGAAGACCGGCCCCTCCACTAGCAAAAGAGCTGCAAGAAGATAGTGGAGGGGCCGGCAGAAGGACAACGGAGAACCGGACGAGACAACGGGGAAGACCGGGCCTCCGCTAGCAAAAGAGCTGGAAGAAGATAGCGGAGGCCCGGCGGAAGAAAGAACCGGAGAGAAGAAGAGGGAAGAAGGCGACGGAGAAGACCGGGCCCCGCTAGCAAAAGAGCTGGAAGAAGATAGCGGTGGCCCGGCAGAAAAAAGAAAGAACCGGAGAGCGGGGCGACGACACCGGAGACCCCCGAAGACGGAAGAGACCCCCGGAGCTGTGCAATAAATTAATTTAAAAAGCTGTGTTGTGTTTTTTATTTACATTTTTTTTCCACCAGGTGAATGGGTAGGGGTACGATGTACCCCATACTCGTTCACATAGGATGGGGGGGCCAGGATCTGGGGGCCCCCTTATTAAAGGGGGCTCCAGGATTCCGATAAGCCCCCCGCCCGCAGACCCCGAAACCAACGGCCAGGGTTGTCGGGAAGAGGCCCTGTCCTCATCAACATGGGGACAGGGTGCTCTGGGGTGGGGGAGCCGCAGGTCGCCCCCCTGCCCCAGAGCACCAAACCCCCCATGTTGAGGGCATGCGGCCTGGTACGGTTCAGGAGGGAGGGGGGCCGCTCTCTCGTCCCCCCCTCTTTCCCTGCGGCCTGCCAGGTTGCGTGCTCGGATAAGGGTCTGGTTTGGATTTTGAGGGGGACCCCCACGCTGTTTTTTCGGCATAGGGTTTCCCCTTCAAATCCAGACCAGACCGAAGGGCCTGGTATGCTCCTGGAGGGGGAACCCACGCCGGTCTTTTCTTTAAAAATTGACGTGGAGTTCCCGCTCAGGATTCATACCAAACGCAGTGCCTGGTATTGGCGGGAATCCACGTCGGATCCCCGCTCAATACAGTGCCGCGTCTCCTCGCTATTGCAGCGAGCGCGACATGTGTCGCCACCCTGTCGCCGAGAATCTCCGCGATAGGATCGCGATGAATGTACAATGTCGGCGGCACCTACTGTACATCCCGCACGGGCAGGCAAATACAATCTGACAGAAAGAATCAAGCACCATGCACAAAGCACCGTAATAGTTTATTGACAAAGGATGTCAAGGCTTGTAGTTCATTTACACACAGAGCTGTGCAAAGGAATAACGAGGCTGTGTGGGCAGAGCACCGTTGAAAAAAGTGACAGCTAGTATGGGGAACTTCTCCCCGTACTGCTGCCACAGGGAGTGCGGGCATTGGGCACATGTTACATGTTCACCCTAAAAATGGGTGGAAGATGTAACATGTTCCCAAAGGTGAACTTATCCTTTGAAGACAGTATTGGGAATATTAATTTCCTTATCCTATTATACCAACATAAACGTGCATGATTGGTTGCTTCAAGCAGGCATGCTTAGGTCACATCTGTTTTTAGATAAAAAAAACAAAAAATAAAACAAGGAAAACAAAAAACAAAACAAACATGCCTGAACAACCATTCACCAACATCTATTGACAGCTTGAAACAATTCATCATTAACACTGCAAAGTATAAATGTGCCCAGCCAATAATAAACATCTGTATAGACGTCAATAATCTTTAGGCTGGTTTCACTTGGGCATGTCCGTAGTCCGCATTCGCCTGCTCAGAAGGGGGATCACCCCACTGAGCAGGCGGATGACAGGTCCCTGTCCGCTCCGCCATGCAGACACAGACACAGCCCTGCTGTTCTCTATTGGGTTGTCAAATGGAAACGGACCACCTTGTCCATTTCCATCCGACTGACATCCAATGTTTTTAGCGGACAGGACAGAATAATAATGGGTGTCAGCAGATCCACCACTCCATAGAAGAGACTGGAAAGTCCGTCGGACCTGATCGGAAAGCTCGAATGAAACCAGCCTTACAGAGGAATACATCCATCTTTGTTTTTCAGTCTGAAAATGGAACTTGGGAAACAGACAAAACATGGCTTTGCAAATGTATATTGTAAAATACGTGATACGGTCAGCTATGGCTATGGCTGCATAAGATACAGGGCTTACCTGTGCAATTTGTGAGGTACTAGTTAGTGTTATTTATCTGGAGATGTAGGTGTATGTTCTAGAGGGTGAACGGGTGGACTCCGAATGTGCCGCTGGGTCATTTAGAAAATCCCAGATGAGGATAGTGTCATCGTGAGAACTGCTGACTATCTGGAATTCATCAAACTGCAGTCGGAATACTCTTCCTGAATGTTCCTGATAACAAACATCAAAAACACAATCAAACTCTAATATGACAGAAACATTAGAAAGGAAAACCATGCAGACTATAGACTTCAGTTAGCATCAAAGTTTAACAACCTAAAGCAACATCAACTTTCAGCAGTGTACTGTAGAAATGTTGGCCACAGACTTTAGTGGGGCGTCAGACATACAAGTTAAACCTGATAAATCTTCAGAGTGCTAAAGAATGTTCCATATACTTGTTGTTGGACTCTGCCAAGCAAAGATGTTTATGTCAATGTAAACAAAAGAGAGGAGAGGCGAGAGGATGCTACCATCACCGGCTTTTTAAGGGGGCAAAAGCAACTGGGATAGGGTCTCTACAATGAGAACCTGCTTTGTTACACTTCAACATTGATATTTAAGGCCACGTACAGATATTAGTTTTTGGGCAGATTGGTCAACTGCAATGTTTATGGGTACCATAACAGTAAGAAAAGTTCTGACCGGTTACTAGACATTCGGTCGTTAAAAAGACCAAGTAAACTCAGTGTACAGTTTAAGAAGTTTACAAAAAAAATAAAAAATCAATCACACACACACACACACTTAGCAGATAGCTTTATTTTGGGGGAATGACTGGTCAGGAAAATTCAACAAATACAACAGCCAACATCTACTAAGATCTGAAGATGCCCAAAGACAGAGACATCCTGTGCAGCACTTAGATAATTATATATATATATATATATTCATATGTAGATAGAACACCAAAAATTATATCATAAAGTGATGTAAATAGATAACAAAAAAATGTTCATATAGAAGTGTCAATCTTGACTAGTGATAGTCCTTTGTGATCTATAGTTCGCTCTGGACCACTCCAACAAAGTTCTTTAATGTGTCCTACCACTAATCCAATGCACTCACCAGAAAGTGTTGATGCACAAGTCATAGGCAGCAAACTGGGCTCAAAGGTATCTCCAGATTCAATGATGTAACCCTGGGGACAGACTCCCAGGAGTGATAGCCTTCTGGAGATGACAACATCAGGTCAATAGCCTTTGAGAAAAGCAGATGGATGGCTGCCGCTTTTCACATGCACCTGTCAATCGAGCTGCAAGGATCCTTTGATTTTTGCAACTGGAATTTGCTGTATGCGCGTAAATGATTGTGTGAAGGAGGCCTAAGGTCGGATTCACACTGGTAAAACATACGCTCTGACTTTGGGAGCTTATGTTGCAGGATGTGTGTACATCAAGGATACCCTACGAGAACCGTCTTTAACTGGTCCGACACAAGTCAGTCCGACTTTCAAAAAGGTTCCTGTAGTACTTTGGTCCTACTTCAGCCCATTGAATATCATTGAAGTCGGATCAAAGTCGGATCCTTGTCCTAACCATCCGACTTGTGACATTCGACATGGTGATTACAGCAGCAGGAATTTACGTCACACTGGGATTGTTTTGATTGGTCAAAGGACAAGTCAGACAATCTCAAAGTCAGAGCAAAATCTTATCTTGTTCATTCAAGTTGGATGGAAGTAGGACCGATGTAGGACTGATGTCGCAGGGCAAAGTAGGAGGACAGTCATACAAAAGTCGTGTCGTACCAGTGTGAACCCGGCCTAAATCAATTTTTCTGTATGAATGGCAACATGGCTCACTGTATACAGTTTTATCAATAATTTTTTTTTGTGTTACAAAGTTTCTTACCCGGAGGTCTTCCAGTAACAGCACTTACTATTGCAGATGGACAACGCTAAGCAGCTGCCTTACAATTAGCAGTAGTGTTGTCAGCCTGGCAGCCCATGTGAGCTCCTTCGGTTGGTCCATGGGCTGCCTATCTGATATGATCTGAAGGAGCTGGCAGAACAGACGGACAACATTGTTCCTGATTGCGAGACAGTGCCATTACACTGTCAGTCTGTAACAGGGAGTGCGGTTACTGATAGGATCTCCAGGTAAGAAACTTTGCAACAAAAAATGATTTGGTCAGGAAAACTGTATACAGTAAGACAAGATACCAAACATGATAAAAAAAATGGGTTTAGAGATTTTATATAAACTTCAATTGTATATAGGGACCATGATAGTTACCATACATAAAAGATGACACTTTGGCAGAAATACATAAGAGGGCTGTGATGAGTATCAGATGACAGCCAGGTTTATCATCAGTTGCATCAATAGCTGACTGTTTTAAGTGTATTGTCCACTTATTGGGATCTGTCAACTACATCGCTCACTGCGATTATTAGTCAGAAGAGTCATCTCTCTGTAGGAAAATTTCTTTTATGTCAGTTAGCTTTAATTTTGCAACTTTTAAAGGTTATGCATTGCTCTAAAATAAAAACCAAGTGGTAATTTAGGTTTACTGGCCCTTTAAAACAGCATGCGACAGTCATCACATTACCACACTAATTCAGCCAGACATTATAATGTCTTATAGAAAGTAAAGAGAAGACAAATGAGTCTGCAATCAACATCCATGAACTATGAACCTTCTCCTACTGCTTGCAATTTGAACAGAAGCTATAGGAGGCTATTCCGTTCCTGGTACTAAGCCAAGATTAATTTTGGATGGCCATAATGGTAGTGCTCTCAATTCTGATCTCCTGTGGTCACAACCATACACAAACCACAGCTCCGATTCTTTTAAGTGTGCTTCTATTTAACAGGCCGCAGTGAAATTTTGCCAAGAGGGAAAATAATGGTGCCTGGATGAGACCGCAATTACACAGATCTTGTTTCACATCAACTTCGCTAACAAATTGAAAGGCTTATTGTTGATGCTGGATACTAAACATCTGAAGTGCCGTCTTTTTCAGGTTGTGTGTATTCCTAATTTACTGGCTGGCACATCTTAAAGGTACACTGCCCTAAAATATTTTAAACATGTAAAAGTAAAAAACGTAATCTATGTCCCTAAATGTACGTCATATACCCATTATTTCCTCCCCTGTTGCGGGCCCTCTGATTGGTGAAATTGCTTCACGTAACGACAGTTGGGTCCTGGGCTAGGTGTCAGGAGCGCCAATAGCAGCTCCTGTAGAAAAAAAAAAGCCTGCAAACATTGTCTGCGGACTTTGTTGATAAATATTATTGTAACAGTGTATTTTGAGCAGTTCTTTTTACATGCACAAAGGAATGTACCCTTATCTGCACTTATCAGTTTTTAACAAAAAAAATCCAATTTAACCCTCTATTAGCACTTGACCTTTAGGTTACTTTCACACTGGGGCGGTGAGGGCGTCGACGGTAAAGCGCCGCTAGTTTTAGCGGCACTTTACCGTCATTTTAGCGGCGCTATACACCGTATACACCGCTCCTCCACCGCCCCAAAGATGCAGTTTGCAGGACTTTTTCTAACGTCCTGCAAGCGCACCGCTCCAGTGTGAAAGCACTCGGACTTTCACACTGGAGTGACAAGAAAGGCGCTTTGCAGGTGCTTATTTTAGCGCTAAAGCGCCTCAGTTTGAAAGTGGTCTAAATAGCACTCATTTATTCAAATTTTTGTACATTGTGTTAAAATTATAATAAAAAATCCTTTGATTTGTAAAAAAAAAATCATTTTGATGTCATTACATCAAAACAAATGACAAATGACGGAATACACTTTGCATTATTTAAATCAACTGTAACTTTGGCGGGTTGAAAACTAACATTAGTCAAATTGAAATAACTTATTTTAGTTATTTTGTTGTAGGAGTGCATAGAAAATAAAATAAAGTTTGCAGAAATCAGATTTGTTGATCGATTGTTACAAATAAAAAGACAAATGACTTAGTTTTATAAGTAGTAAATTTTTTGCTGAATCAATAAGCCCATAGTGGAAATGTAAAAATAGATCTGATAAGGGATGTATAGCTGTTCAAAAGAGGTTAAGTGGCCAATTGGCAACATAGATGGCAGAGTAATGTATGTGGTACACGTTTGATGTTACATCTGTACAGCTTACACCGGACTTCAAAGGTTTTTACTCAACCAATATATATCAACATTTAGAGATCCTGTTGATCATGAAAGCACTTGTCCCACCCTTAGTGACATTACACACACATATATATAGTATCTCACAAAAGTGAGTACACCCCTCACATTTTTATAAATATTTTATTATATCTGTTGTGACAACACTGAAGAAATGACACTTTGCTACAATGTAAAGTAGTGAGTGTACAGCTTGTATAACAGTGTAAATTTGCTGTCCCCTCAAAATAACTCAACACACAGCCATTAATGTCTAAACCGCTGGCAACAAAAGTGAGTACACCCCTAAGTGAAAATTTTCAAATTGGGCCCAATTAGCCTTTTTCCCTCCCTGGTGTCATGTGACTCATTAGTGTTACAAGGTCTCAGGTGTGAATGAGGAGCGGGTGTTTTAAATTTGGTGTCATCGCTCTCACTCTCTCATACTGGTCACCGGAAGTTCAACATGGCACCTCATGGCAAAGAACTCTCTAAAGGATCTGAAAAAAAGAATTGTTGCTCTACATAAAGATGGCCGAGGCTATAAGAAGATTGCCAAGACCCTGAAACTGAGCTGCTTCACAGTGGCCAAGACCATACAGCGGTTTATTAGGACATGTTCCACTCAGAACAGGCCTCGCCATGGTCGACCAAAGTAGTTCATTGCATGTGCTCAGCATCATATCCAGAGGTTGTCTTTTGGGAAATAGATGTGTGAGTGCTGCCAGAATTGCTGCAGAGGTTGAAGGGGTAGGGGGCAGCCTGTCAGTGCTCAGACCATACGATGCACACTGCATCAAATTGGTCTGCATGGCTGTCGTCCCAGAAGTACATCCAAGACGACCACTGCCTTGCTAAAGAAGCTGAGGATAAAGGTGATGGACTGGCCAAGCATGTCTCCAGACCTAAACCCTATTGAGCATCTGTGGGGCATCCTCAAACGGAAGGTGGAGGAGCGCAAGGTCTCTAACATCCACCAGGTCCGTGATGTCATCATGGAGGAGTGGATGAGGACTCCAGTGGCAACCTGTGAAGCTCTGGTGAACTCCATGCCAAAGAGGGTTAAAGCAGTGCTGGAAAATAATGGTGGCCACACAAAATATTGACACTTCGGGCCCAATTTGGACATTTTCACTTAGGGGTGTACTCACTTTTGTTGCCAGTGGTTTAGACATTAAGGCCCCTTTCACACTGAGGCGTTGAAAAAACGCTCAAAAATTATGGGATTTTGTACCTCTATTTTACCGCGTTTTTACCGCGATAAAAATAGCGCTAACGTGTATGCGGTTTTACCGCGTTCGCGCTAAAATTAGCGCGAACGCGGTAAAAACGCGGTAAAAACGCATAGGCGTTAGCGCTATTTTTTAACATAACGCTTATGCCTATGTGTTTTTACCGCGTTTTTACCGCGAATCCCATTCATTTCAATGGGGATAGGCGTTTTTACAGCGCTATTTTATGCGCCCTAAAGTTGCTCTAAAAAAGCTGTTTGCAGGATTTTTTTCAACGCCCAGCCAGCAAAACGCCTCAATGTGAAAGCCCTCAGAGATTTCACATTGAGAATGCTGGGGCAGGATTATTTCAGGCGTTATTACAGCGCTATTTTTACCGCGAAAACGCGGTAAAAATGCCTCAGTGTGAAAGGGGCCTTATGGCTGTGTGTTGAGTTATTTTGAGAGGACAGAAAATGTACACTGTTATACAAGCTGTACACCCACTACTTTACATTGTAGTGTCATTTCTTCAGTGTTGTCACATGAAAAGATAGAATAAAATATTTACAAATATGTGAGGGGTGTACTCACTTTTGTGAGATACTGTATACACACACACACACACACACACACACTGGCAACTTTATTAGGTACATCTTGCTAGTACCGGGTTGGACCCCCTTTTGCCTTCAGAACTTCCTTAATTCTTTGTGGCATAGTTTCAAAAGGGTGTTGGAAACATTCCTCAGAGATTTTGGTCCATATTGACATGATCACACAGTTGCTGCAGATTTGTCGACTGCACAGCCGTGGTACGAATCTTCCGTTCCACCACATCCCAAAGGTGCTCTATTGGATTGAGATCTGGTGACTGTGGAGGCCATTGGAGTACAGTGACCTCGTTGTCATGTTCAAGAAACCAGTGGTGAGATAATTTGAGCTTTGTGACATGGTGCATTATCCTGCTGGAAGAGGCCATCAGAAGATGGGGACACTGTAGTCATAAAGGGATGGACATGGTCAACAACAATACTCAGGTGGGCTGTGGCATTTAAACGATACTTAATTGGTACTAAGGGTCCCAAAGTGTGCCAATAAAATATCCCCCACACCTTTGAACCACTACCACCAACCTGAACCGTTGATACAAGGCAGGATGGATCCATGCTTTCATGTTGTTTATGCCAAATTCAGGCCCTACAATCTGAATGTCGCAGCTGAAATCTAGACTCATCAGACCAGACAACAATTTTCCAATCTTTTATCGTCCAATTTTGATAAGCATGTGCGAATTGTAGCCTCAGTTTAATGTTCTTAGCTGACAGGAGTGGCACCTGGTGTGGTCTTCTGCTGCTGTAGCCCATCTGCTTCAAAGTTTGATATGTTGTGCGTTCAGAGATGGTATTCTGCATAGCTGGGTTGTAGCGAGTGGTTATTTAAGTTACTGTTGCCTTTCTATCATCTCAAACCAGTCTGCCCATTCTAATCTGACCTCTGACATCAACAAGGCATTTTCCTCCACACAGCAGCCGCTCACTGGATATTTTCTCTTTTTCGGACCATTCACTGTAAACTCTAGAAATATTTGTTGCAGATTTTTTAAAAGAGTTTTTACTCTTCATTTTGGGTTGTGGATAGCAAGTGGAGTTAAAGTTATGACAGAGAACCACTTAGTATTAGTTGCTTCACTAAAGAGAGTTTTGTAAAAGTCTGCTGGTAGCATCATAGGAGAGACCGTTTCTTTCCTCCCTTCTGAAGGGCCTCCATAACTGCGTGGATCCAATAGGAGCAAAAGTAAGAGACCGATTCTGTACACTCTGCTCGGATTCTATGCAACATTCCTCACTCCACCCAGACACAATATCCCAATATCAACAATAGGTTTGTGAGTCAACATGTGCTTCTAAAGCCTCATACACACGATCGGATTTCCATCGGACAAATCTGTTGAATTTTGTGCGAAGGGCGATGGCGGTGAACTTGTTCTGCATACAGACGGCAGAATTTTTCAGCCAACACACTCGAAACTACGTGGTTTTTCAGCTCTTTAGCGCCACCCTTTGGGCAACTTCTGCTAATGTTGTCTTATGGTTAGCATTGGTTCGGAGCATGCGTGTTTGTACTTTGGATTTTTTCCCGACGGACTTGTGTACACTCGATCGGATAATCCGATGTAACACATTTGTTGCCGGAAAATTTGAGAGCATGCTATAAAACATTTGTCGGAAAATCCGACAAAAATTGCGTACAAACGGTTGGATTATCTGACAAAACCCTTCCATCACACATTTGTTGTCGGAAAATCTGATCGCGTGTATGACGCTTTATGCCCCGTACACACGACCGGTTTTCCTGACGAGAAAACTGCCATTTTTTAGATTGGTCGGGATAACCGGTCGTGTGTATGCTCCATAGCAGTTTTCCCGACGAGAAAACTGCCCGCAAAAAATGTAGAACCTGCTCTATTTTTTCCCGTTGTGTTTCCCGTCAGTCTTTTTCTCGTCGCGAAAACCGCTCGTGTGTTATGCTTTTCCGAGGGGAAAAAATTATGAGACGGGAGCGCTCGTTCTGGTAAAACTAGCGTTCGTAATGGAGCGATCACATTCATCACGCTGTAACGGACTGAAAAGCACGAGGCTGAAAAGCGCGAATCGTCTCTCAACAAAGTTTACTAACACGAGGATCAACAAAAGCAGCCCAAAGGGTGGCGCCATTGGAATGGAACATCCCCTTTATAGTGCCGTCGTAGGTGTTGGACGTCACCGCGCTTTGGTCGAGCATTTTTTTTTAATGAACGTGTGTATGCAAGGCAGGCTTGAGAGGAATCACGTCGGGAAAAACGTCGGTTTTTGGCATGTCAGGAAAACCGTTCGTGTGTACGAGGCATTAGAAGTAGCAAGAATCAGATTTTCTTTCTCTGTTGGAGTAATGTCAGTTTAAATAATAAAACTGTGGATCGGGGTGGCAAGTGTTGGGTTTTTAATTTCTTTTTGCCAATATTGAATTACTAATTTTATTCCTATTAGCGGTATGTAAAAGCTGGTCGAATTTCCCAGAAGACTGCGATGATGCCCTTATATTCTGTGGAGGAGGGTCATTTTCATGTGTTAAATAACCAAGATACTCTTGTGCTATACAAAACAACTCTGTTTAAATACCTTGGTTGTGAGCAAAAGGCACAACAAATCTCTGTGTACTTACCACAAGTGTCCGCAGACAAAGTGTCCCTGCGGGAGCACGAGGATCTAAAGCAGCCACAAGGTCCCACACTTTAATTTTCCTGCAAGCCAAAGAGTAAGTTATAGATTGCTCACAACAGGAAGAGACAATGCAATAAAACGAGCTTTGTTTTTCACAAATAAAATAAGTAATAAACAATATGTAAGTAATGCAGTCAAAGCTATTTAATAAGGCAGCGCAAAGTGCAATGGTTTCAACTGGAAAATAAAATCAGATGGGATCTTGCATTAAAGTTAACCTGTCAGCAATTACACTCTTAACGGTAAAAGCCATGTCTAAGAATCCGCATTTTGTTCATTGTCCTCTGTTTGTCCCTCTGATCCTTCATTTCATATCAATAAGGCGAGTATGAATATGTTTTCATTATTTCACACTAGCTTACATTTTCCTGTGCTTTTCATTCCTTTTTCTTTTTTTTTCACCCCACAGATCTTTTAGAATGCTATTAGAAAGATCAAATGAGACACGTAATTTTAAGGGCCCTTTCACACGTGCGGACCGTATGTCCGTATTTCATCCATCCGTTTTTGGACGAAAAACGGACATACATGTATCCCTATGGGATAGCGGGTGTCAGCGGATGAATATCCGCTGACACCCGATCTCATCCGTCTCCACTATGCTCCGTTTCTGCAGACAGAGGAAAATCCTAATTTTCCATCCGTCTGCAGAGCGGATTGGATGAACACGGACAGATGGTCCATGTTGATCCGATCCCCCCGTAGAGGAGAGCGGAGATCTGACAGGGTGGTCCCTGCACAGTGTGCAGGGACCGCCCTGTCATCTGCCGGCTCAGCGGGGAACAACAGAGCGATCCCCGCTGAGCAAGCGGATGTTCACGGGGCGGATCCTCACGGAATCCGCCCATGTGAAAGGGCCCTTAGGGTGCTGTAGGGAGCACAAATTTTGAACCATTGGTTTGTACATGGGCTATAATAGCCATGATCCTTTATAGTCTAATGTAACACGTCTCCCATTACTGACCGCCTCCTAAAGCATGTTCTAGTCTTGAGCAGCTCCTATTTTATGTTCACAGTCTCTGACAGCTTTCTGTAACATGACACTCTTTGAATATTATGGTGATGTCACCTGAGCATCCCTATAGTAAATTGACTGCAACTGCAGTAGACAGTGAATCAACCCATTCATATATCACATCACCAGCTCTCGTGGCATTTGCCAGATTACCAATGATATCTTAAAGGATGAAATGGTGAGGTATTACCGTGCTACCAAAGAGGTAGGGAGGGGGAAAGGGAGAGGGTACTGCTGCAGCACTGGAGGTATATCAAAAACCCAAATGAATATAAAAGAAACGTGGCTCCCTAACAAAATTAATGTCTTTTTTTTCCCACAAATAGAGCTTTCTTTTGGTGGTATTTGATCACCTCTGCGGTTTTTATTTTTTGCGCTATAAACAAAAATAGAGCAACAATTTAGAAAAAAAATCAATATTTTTTACTTCTTGCTATAATAAATATCCCCCAAAAACATATAAAAAAAAACGTTTTTTTTTCCCTCAGTTTAGGCCGATACGTACCGTATTTACCGGCGTATTAGGCGGCTGGGCACATAAGACGACCCCCTAACATGCAGTTTAAAATGGTGGTTTAGTGCTGTACTCACCGTATAAGACGACCCCCGTTGTACGACCCACTTGTGCGGTAAAACCGTTCAAAAACTAAGAGGCTGCAGCCCGCCGGGTGCTCCGTAAAACTGTATGTATGTAATTCAGTATGTGCGCCGCTCAGCCAATCCCGGCGGGCGATGCAATCTGTTGATGACTACAGAGCCTGCTAAGCCTGCTCGGATTGGAGTAACAACCTCTGCCAATCCGAGCAGGCTACATAATGTAGCCTGCTCGAATTGGCAGAGGTTGTTACTCCAATCCGAGCAGGCTTAGCAGGCTCTAGTCATCAACAGATTGCATCGCCCGCCGGGATTGGGTGAGCGGCGCACATACTAAATTACATACAGCTTTACAGAGCACCCGGCGGGCTGATATCTATTGGGCATCTGCTTCACCCAGCGTATAAGACGACCCCCGGTTTTTGGCTGTGTAATTCCGGTGTAAAAGGTCGTCTTATACGCCGGAAAATACGGTATTCTTCTACATATTTTTGGTAAAAAAATTAGCAATAAGCGTTTGATTGGTTTGTGAAAAAGTTATATTGTCTACAAAATAGGGGATAGTTTTATGCCATTTTTATGAATACATTTTTTTTACTAGTAATGGCGGCGATCAGCGATTTTTATCGTGACTGCGACATTATGGCAGACACATCGGACAATTTTGACACCATTTTCATAGCGATCAGTGCTATAAAAATGCACCGATTACTGTAAAAATGACATTGGCAGTGAAGGGGTTAACCTGTAGGTGGCGCTATAGGGGTTAAGTGTGCCCTGGGGAGTGATTCTTACTGTTAAAGGGCGTGGCTTGGCGTGACACATCACTGATCGCTGTTCCCGATGACTGACAGTGCCACTAGGAATAACGGGGAGATGTTTGTTTACACTCACCTCTCCCCGTTCTTCAGCTCTGTGACCCAATCGCGGGACACCGGCAGCGATCGGGTCCGCGGGTCCAGCGGGCGCGGTCATGGAGCTCCCGACCGGTTTGCGAGCGTGCCGCCGGCGGCGTGCGACCCACGGCTGGAATCTTAAAGGGGACGTACCTGTACGCCCTTATGCCCAGCCGTGCCATTCTGTTGACGTACATCGTCGTGTGGCGGTCGTCAAGAGGTTAATTGCCCAGCGGGCAAGTGGTTAACGAATAAAAAAAAGGCATGACGCATCACAAGTCAACTTTAATCTATAAACTGGGTAAGGAATTTTTAAATCATGATAAGGTTACAGCTCCATTTTGCGTGTCTATGCAGTTCTCTGTACATTAAACACCCACTCATATGATATAACTGTGAAACATGACATTGAACCCAAATGCCCGAAATCCTGGACTCTCTGCAGCCTGTGCATCAACTGACCCAGAAAACTCGGTGTGTTCACAATAGCAGCAGTGTTTGTCATGTGCAAGGGTGTAACAAGCTTCGGTGTTCACAAAGAGTCATGTGATGAAACATGAGTGAGCACTGCTGTCAAATAACTGATGCTAATTAGAGCAGGGCCTTTAATAATGAAGCCCCGTGGTGAACAGATCAGGAGTATATTTTGATAAATGCTTTGGCTAATGAAACATGCCTCAGCTTCCTTACAACCGAATGAAAAATAAGAATATTTTTGCCACGCAATTTTAAAATTAAGCAAGACAAATAGCTTGAGAACAGGTGATGTTAATTAATGGAGAATTTAATGGCACCCGATATAGAAACAACATATCCTTTGTATTCTAATTCCTATAAAAGGAATCTTTCATATTCCACTTTCCCCAGCATTGCTTACTTGAGATTTGTACAAAGCACTCTTGCGATTCTTAAGCCTCATACACACGATCGGATTTTCCACGGACAAAGCGTAGGACTTTTGTCCGAAGGGCGTTGGCCAGGAACTTGTCTTGCATACAAATGGCAATGAATTGTCGTCCAACAAGCACAAAACTACATGGTTTTTCAGCTCTTTAGCGCCACCCTTTGGGCAACTTCTGCTAATGTTGTGTTATGGTTAGCATTGCTTCTGAGAATGCGTGTTTGTACTTTGGATTTTTTTCCGATGGACTTGAGTACACACGATCGGATAATCCGACAGCACACATTTGTTGTCGGAAAATTTGAACCTCCCTGGCGGTTTTGCCGAGTGTGGCTCGGGGTTCAATTTCAGTACCATTAGTGGTAACCTAGAGCCACACCCGGGATTGCATTGCAGGATCCTGGTACAGGTTACTTACCTTGTCCCCAGGATCCTGCGATGTCCCCCCGCTGTGTCCGCGGGCTGTGTCCTCCGCCCAATGCCTCTGTGTACTAGGCTCTGTTCCCTGCGAGCGTTGTGACGCACGGGGGCGGAGCCTGGCGGCAAATTCAAAAATGACAAGATTCATAATACATACAGTACACTGCAATCGTACAGATTACATTACTGTATGAAATTATTTCATATCCCATTTGTCCCTAGTGTTTGTCCAGTGCCCTGCATGCAGTTTTATATTATATATATACTGTTCTTTCTGCCTGGAAACTTGAGATTGTCCATAGCAACCAAAAAGTGTCCCTTTACGTCAAAAGTGGTTTGAGACCAGCTAGAAAACAGCGATAGTAAATAAAAACACTTGCAGAATTGAGCGATAGTGAATAGTGGGGAAATTCATTTTAGTATAATTATTATATATATACCGTATATATTTTTTTATTATTTATAGTTATTATATTATAATTTATGATTTTATGTTTCAAACTTTATCATACCTGGGATGTCTACTAGAGTTTTGTTTGGACAGATTTAAGGGAGTTATTCCTAAGAATTACATGCCTACAATATAAAACGCCAAATTTCCATGCAAAATAATGGTACCGCTTTCAGCATCAAAAATCTGACACATACTCATACCGCCAGGGAGGTTAAAGCATGCTATCTAGGCTTGTGCAATTCGTTTCGTAACGAATCAAAATTCGTCCGAATTTAGCAACTTTCGGACATTCGGAAGCATTCGAATTTCCGAACAGAGCAATTACGAATAAAACCGAATCCGAAATAAATTATACCGCAAAATAGCGAATGCCCGAAGGTCTTCGGCATAATTCGTTATGAAAAAAGTTACGAATGTACGAATCCATTCGAAGCACAATAACACTCACTCTGCTCTCTGCTTCTCCCTCACCATGCTGAACTCCCTCTCAAAATGGTGTACAGGGGCGGAGGCTATAGCCGCATGAAAAAACGAAAGTAAAATACGAGATTTCAAATCCATTCGAAGCACAATAACACTCACTCTGCTCTGCTCTCTGCTTCTCCCTCACCGTGCTGAACCCTCTCAAAATGGTGTACAGGGGCGGAGCCTATAGCCGCATGTAAAAAACGAAAGTAAAATACGAGATTTCGAATCGTTACAAATAACCGCTATGTATTTAGAAAAGTACAAATCCATTCGAAGCACATTAGGCATAATAGGCAGCGTCGTTGTGAGAGAGACACGGAAAATTACGAATCAACGAACCCCAAAAAAGTTACGAAAGTAGGAGTTGTGTCCAGAATCAACGAAAAACAACGTACTCTACCGAAAGTACGAATTATAAAGCAACAAAAAATTCAACGAAAAATGTCGCTTGCAAAAATACGAATGAGTCCGAACACGAAAAATCCCGTCTAGCAAATTTACGAATGATTACGAATCAACAGGACCGGAAAGAAACGAACCGAAACGGAACAAATTTTTCCGTTGTGCACAAGTCTAATGCTATCCAACATTTGTTGTCGGAAAATCCGACAACAATTGTCCGATGGAGCATACAAATGGTCAAATTTTCTGACAAAACCCTGCCATCACACAATTCCCGATCGTGTGTATGGGCCTTTATGCTTTGCAAGGCATAAGGAGGGTGACGACAGTTTTTTAGAACCTGCCATTCTGTAGTCCTTCTTCCTATTAGGTCCACATGAAAGCTTTGTTACACTGGTGATGCCACACTGGATCTCTCTGTTGTAATGTTCTTAACGGGGAGGTACTCAAGAGTTTAAAATGCAAAACTCCAGTAAGGAAAGGTTTATTTATAGCTTTGGAATCATGTTACATAGCTGACCACTTCTCTAGATACTGATACATCGCAATACATCAGTAAAATTTTGTGGAAATAAAAATAAAAATAAAAATGTATCAGTGCACATCATCTTGCCATCATTGAGTCAACTAACCACTTGCGGACCACCAACCGTACATATAATGCGGCCAGGTGGCTGCTCTGTGTCAGATCATGTACCTGCTACGTGATCTGAAACTTCCCGGTCTGGGGCGTGCCGTTGGCGACCCGCTCCCACTGTGATCACACACAGCGGGATCCCAGTGGCAGGTACCAAAGACTCAATGTCTGCCGGCACACTCCGATTACACAGTACACAGGCAGAACGACAATCTGCCTTGTTTGCAGAAGATCAACATAGATTCTGTCAGAAGGGAAGGTATTGATCCTGGGTTCCTGAAAAGCAGGAACACGGATCTTTGCCTTCCCCTAGTCAAATCACCTCCCACACAGTGAATAAGCACAGGCTAGGCACACAGTTAACCCTTTGATCGCCTCTGATGTTAACTCCTTCCCAGCGAGTGTCATTAGGACAGTGACAGTGCATATTTTTTAGCACTGATCACTGTATTAGTGTCACTGGTCCCCAAAAAGTGTCAGGTAGGTGTCTGATTTGTCAGCCGCAATATCGCAGTCCCGCCATAAGTCGCTGATTGCCACCATTACTGGTAAAAAAAGAAAAATATCCCATAGTTAGTAGTTCCTTTAACTTTTGCGCAAACCAATCAATATACGCTTGTTTGTTTGTTTTTTAACCAAAAATATGTAGCAGAATACATAATGGCCTAAATTGATGAAGAAATTAGATTTTTTAAATTGTTTTATTCGATATGTTTTAAAGCAGAAAGCAAAAAATTTCTTTTTTTTTCCCCAAAATTGTCAGTCAGTCTTTTTTTGTTTATACCACCAAAAGAAAGCTCTATCTGTGGGAAAAAAGTACAAAAATGTAATTTGGTTACAGTGTTGCGTGACCGCGCAAAAAATGGCCTAGTCATGAAACGGGGTAAGTCTTCTGGAGGTCAAGTGGTAAAATTCATTTGAACGCAACCATATTAGAAACGAATCAACCCCACAGACCCCCCCATAAGTCTTGTTACCGCATAAGACGAAATGATACTCCCAACTGTTCATAACACTACACCTCATAAACCCATTACAAATGAGCTTTGATTTGGTTTAACTGGTTATACAAACCCTCTTTGGATGTTACGCATAAGCACTGTTTTTCGTTTACTGTTATTGTTATTTTATGCCTATATATATAAACTGTATTACATACATTTATAACATATGCTGTTTTGTTCTCACGGAACTACCTATCTGTTGGAAGACGATATTGTAATCTGGATTATCTTCTTCAAAAAAATATTTTTTTTGAAAAAATAAAATAAAAATTCATTTGAATGCCCTTTAAGCTGAACTCCAACTTTCTTATCACTAGAACTAGATGGAATGATCGATCCCAGCGTAGTGTAGATCATATCTCTGTACCATGTTGCTCTGTTATCTGATATTTTGGGTTTGGTTGTGGCTTTGTATCACGTGACACTCTGTATATCCTGCTGATAGACTCCCTCCCTTGCACAGCCACTTCCTGCAGCAGCTAGCGTCTATAACACTCCCCTTTGTAGTCTTTCAGACAAATGATGCAACTTTCTTCCACAGCTCTGATTGTTGGTGGGAAGGAATACATCCTAATTAGCATTCAATCCTGCCCAGTTACACCTACAGGAAGAGTCCAAACCTCCCACCTCACAAAATTATTCAAGGAGGAAAACCCCTTCATACACAGCCTGTTCTGAAAGCTAGCTGTGCTGCTACTGGGCAGGATTCAATTCTTATTCTGATCCATTCAATTCTGCCCAGCAGCAGCACAGATAGCTTTCAGAACAGGCTGTGTACGAAGGCGTTTCCGTTAAATATGCTGACCAGTGTGAACAGTGAGAGTCCCACTCCTCAGATCCGCCCACCCAGAGCCCTGTTCTCTGTAAAGTGATTAATTTACATATGAAGGAAACCCCTTCATAATAACCTCCCATAGCCCTACTTATGTAGTCTTGCAGTAAGCTGCTATTCTTTGGCATGCTGCAAGACAGGAATGACACAGGAGGATTTATGACACATTTTTTTATTTAGGAACACATTTACACCTTTCACCCAGGGCTGGCGCTCCCACTAGGTGGACCAGGCAGCCGCCTAGGGCGCACTGCTGCCTAGGGGCGCAGCCATGGCCACTGACATCCCCTCCAGCCTGGCTGGGGAACACGAGGGGCTGACGAATGGCCGGCGGTAACAGCTGAGGAGGCGGAGGACAGTGGGGAGCCGGATGAGGATTTCAGCTTGTTTAATGAAGCTTTGACAAAAAAACAAACAAACTGGAAGCCGATTGGCGTCACCACGCTGATCTGAGGAGGAAGGGCTCCCTGTTATGCCGGCTGGCAATTTTTTACACGCTTATTTTAACCTGAACTGTTGTAAGTACAACTTACTTTTTAAATAAATGATATTTGTTGCAGAGTTACGCTATGGTCCTCCTTCCTTCTTTCTGCATATACCCAACTGTGTTGACCACATGAGCACGGAAATAGCTTAGGACCCGGAACTTCCATCCTGTGTGAGTCCACATCAGTGTCTTCTTCCCCTGGAGGTTAAAGGCCGCGGCTGGGTTACAGCCGATTGCTAAATTGGGCCTACCCTCTGGTAAGCGGCCTTTATATTCGGTGGTGGGCTTCTCACTTATTTATGGATTGTCTATGGAGTCACTGCGATCTTGTTTTATCAATACTTAAAGAACCATGATATGATTATAGACTGTTGTTTGGCATCTTACTCTGTCTGGAGTACAACCACTATATTTATCCTCCCGTCATTTGAGGACTTTCTATAGACTTAATGTTTGGCGCAGCTTTATCTTTTCCGATTGGTTTATATGCAGTGCTGCACCAGATTTTACACTCTCTAGTATTAGTAAATAGGAGATGTGATAAACCTCACTACTGTGTTTTTTACTTTATTCTTTATTTTACTTTATTTTCCAAATTTCAGAGCATTATTTGTTTGTGAAGGTTATCTGCTGAGCACATTCTGTTTAAGGTTTCCATTGGTGCTTTTACAGCTATCTGTAATAAAAGGAGCACATTACCCTTGGTCTTTAACTCCTACCCTATGATTATTCTCCTCTTATCTCCTAATAAAGATACATTTAGGAAAGAAATTGAGAACAAAGGTACTTGCCTAATAAAGATAAATTTAGATAAACAATTGAGAACAAACGTACCCGTCGTATGCTCCACTGACTATTCTCTTGTTGTCAAAACGGATGCATCGTACTAGTTCTTCATGCCCTTCCAGAACTCGTAAACATGCTCCACACTCAATATCCCATAGCCTGAAAGAGAAGAAAGCCTCCACATGAAATATAAAAGGGTCATCCTAAAGTCTTCACCTAAAAGGTCAGACTATCTAAAAACTGACATTGTAGTGTAGAGAAGAAGATGCCAACGTAGATCATCCACCAGCTTATTTTACCAAAGTCAGTTATGAATAAACATATCAGTGTCCATTCAAAACTGAATTATGAATACATAAAAATGATTCATTATTAAAATGTTTTTAAATAAGAAAAGTGTCCTCTTGGGCTAACATAAAATGCACAAAGGTAAAACAAATCTTGAGCCTTTACAACCACTTTAATTACCCCACTTGATGAACTCCAACTTCACCTTGACAGATATTACTTCCACGAATAGGATTGTTTATTGCAATGCTACAAATTCAATGGCCTCAATCCTAAACCTAAAGCCTCGTACACACGGCCGGTTTTCTCGTCAAGAAACAACAAGAAAATTGCTGGCAGAGCTTTCTTGCCGAGAAAACCGCCCGTGTGTACGAGGCTTTCAGGTTTCTCGTCAAGAAAACTGGCCAGAATCTCGACGAGAAAAATAGAGAACCTGCTCTCTATTTTCTCGTTGAGATTCTCGTCGGCCTGTTTCCCGACGAGAAACCCGAGTGTGTACACTTACTTGTCGCCGTGGAAACCCGCGCATGCTCGAAATTACTTTGACGCATGCGCGGTAGCTTCCTAGGCATAGGTAGGGTGTAGCAAGATGGCGGCGGCATTGAATGTGACGAGCGCACGCTCGTCGTAGTCAATGACGTCACCGCGTTCGTTCCATTCAAAAGAACGGCGGTTCTTTTGAATCGAGCATGTATACACTTGGCCGGTACAAGATTCTTGTCAAGAATCTCGTCAGGAAAAACAACGTGTTTTTTCCTGACGAGATTCTCGGCCGTGTGTACGAGGCTAAAGTGTTAACAAGCATCATTTGTTGGGGTCTGCTCGCACCGGAAAGTAACCTAGATGATTAACATTGAAAAGATGGCACTCCTCTCTCTTTGGCATTTACCTATAACAATGACCATGCACAAGCCCTCACTCAGGATGACTACTTAAGAGATCCATCCTACCGTTCTTGAATGTACACACTACTTGGACCCACAGCAAAGTATTACCCAGCTTGGTCAATTAAAGTGTTGCAGAACCAAGAAAAGTTTTTGATTGACAAAAAGGTATAAAACCTAATGATCACCAAATGGTCATAAAGAATTTCCAACACTATAGAACAGAATTACAGCACAGTGGCTAAATGCTTAGAACTTCTTCCTAGCAGCACTAGGGTAGTCGGTTTGAATCCCAAACACAACACTACCTGTTCTCTCTGTGCCTGTGTGGGTTTCTTTGTGTACTCCAGTTTCCTCTTACACTCCAAAGACATGCTGTTAGGTTAATTGTCTCCTGTCTAAATTGGCCCTAGTATGTGTATGTATGACTGTGAGCTAGGGACCTTAGATTGTGAGCTTCTTAAGGGCAGGGACTGATGTGAATGTACAATATGACAATTAAGAATGTGAATGTGAAGTGCTGTGTAAATTGACAGCGCTATAAAAGTACCTATAACAAATAAAATTACTAAACCATGTACAGTATGTTTTTTATAACAGTTGTAATTCAACAAGAACCCTTGCTATAGGGCGCCTATTTTTTAGTACCCCCCGAAATGTCTACATTTATTATTAGTACCCCTTAATTATGTATGTTTCCAGAGAATATATTACGTTTTTAAACAACTAAAATACTTGGGTAAGTTTTGTTTCATACAGTGCATCCGGAAAGTATTCACAGCGCTTCACTTTCTCCACATTTTGTTGTGTTACAGCCTTATTCCAAAATGGATTAATTTATTATTTAACCTGACTGAACATCTGAAAATGGCTGTGCACCGACACTCCCCATCCAACCTGATGGGACTTGAGAGGTCCTACAAAGGAGAGAAACTCCCCAAAAATTGGTGCGCCAAGCTTGTAGCATCATACTTAACGACTTGAGGCTGTAAATGGTGCCAAAGGTGCTTCAACAATGTATTGAGCAAAGGCTGTCAATATTTATGTACATATGGGTATTTTATTTTATTTAACCACTTCCGGACCGCCCGCCGCAGTTTTACGTCCTCTGTTTGAAGAGGAAACCCGTTGTTATGGTAGCAGCTAGCTACCATAACCCTGGTATCCTCTTCTTCAATGGGCGGTCCGCTACAAGATAAAAGTGGTCTCTGCTGCGGATACGCCCCAAGATCACTTTTATCGGCAGTGGGAGAGCCCCCCCCCCCATCCTGCCGCTCTACGGTGCCCTCCGCCGCTTACCGGAGCCGTCGGGTCCTCTCCCTTGCTGTGTATGGAGAAGAGTGAGGGGAAGATGGCCCCCACCCGTCTCCATATCACTGCAGGGCGGAAGCGGCATCAAAACGTCACTTCCGCCCATATGTCTTAAAGGGACATTTTTTTGTTGTAATTTTTTCAAATGACAATTTTTTTTATTTTATTATTGCATTTAAGTCCAAATATGAGATCTGGGGTCTTTTTGACCCCAGATCTCATATTTAAGAGGACCTGTCATGCTTTTTTCTATTACAATGGATGTTTACATTCCTTGTAATAGGAATAAAAGTGATCCAATTGTTTTTTTTTTTTTTTAAAGTCCAAGACGAGCTCACGCGTAGAAGCGAACGCATACGTGAGCAGTGCCTGCATATGAAAATGGTGTTCAAATCACACGTGAGGTATTGCCGCGATCATCAGAGCGAGAGCAATAATTCTATCCCTAGACCTCCGCTGTAACTCAAAACATGCAACCTGTAGAATTTTTTAAACGTCGCCTATGGAGATTTTTAAGGGTAAAAGTTTGATGCCATTCCACGAACGGGCTCAATTTTGAAGCGTGACATGTTGGGTATCAATTTACTCGGCGTAACATTATCTTTCACAATATAAAAAAAAAAAAAATTGGACCAACTTTACTGTTGTCTTATTTTTTAATTCAAAAAAGTGATTTTTTCCCCAAAAAAAGTGCGCTTGTAAGACCGCTGCGCAAATACGGTGTAACAAAATGTATTGCAATGACCGCTATTTTATTCTCTAGGGTGCTAGAAAAAAAATGTATAACGTTTGGGGGTTCGAAGTAATTTTCTAGCAAAAAAAAATAGTTTTTAGCCACTTGAGGACCGCCGCACGCCGATGTACGTCGGCAGAATGGCACGGCTGGGCACATGGGCGTACAGGTACGTCCCCTTTAAGAGCCCAGCCGTGGGTCGCGAGCGTGCCACCGCTGGTGCGCTCGCGACCCGGTCCTCTTCTCCGTGACCGTCCCTGCGGGAACAACGGACCCGATCGCAGCTGGTGTCCCGGGATCGGGTCACAGAGAGGAAGAACGGGGAGAGGTAAGTGTAAACAAACCTCTCCCCGTGCTTCCTAGTGAGCCTGTCACTGATTGTCTGTTCCCTGTCATAGGGAACGATGATCAGTGACGTCACACGCTAGCCACACCCCCCCACAGTAAGTAACACACAAATCAGGGCACACTTAACCCCTACAGCGCCCCCTCCTGGTTAACCCCTAAACTGCCAGTGTCATTTTCACAGTAACAGTGCATTTTTATAGCACTGATCGCTTTGAAAATGACAAGGGTCCCAAAAATCTGTCAAAAGTGTCCGATGTGTCCGCCATAATGTCGCAGTCACAAAAAAAATCACTGATCGCCACCATTACTAGTAAAAAAAAAAAATTGATAAAAATGCCATAAAACTATCCCCTATTTTGTAAACGCTATAACTTTTGCGCAAACCAATCAATAAACGCTTATTGCGATTTTTTTTACCAAAAATCTGTAGAAGAATACGTATCGGCCTAAACTGAGGAAAAACTTTTTTTTTATATATATAATTTTTGGGGATATTTATTATAGCAAAAAGTAAAAAATATTGAATTTTTTTAAAAATTGTCGCTCTATTTCTGTTTATAGAGCAAAAAATAAAAACCGCAGAGGTGATCAAATACCACCAAAAGAAAGCTCTATTTGTGGGAAAAAAAGGATGCCAATTTTGTTTGGGAGCCACGTCGCACGACCGCGCAATTGTCAGTTAAAGCGACGCAGTGCCGAATCGCAAAAAGGGGCCTGGTCCTTATGCTGCATATTGGTCCAGGGCTTAAGTGGTTAACTTGTAAACATCAAGTCTGAAAAACAGGCTCGGTCTTAAAGTGGTTAAAATAGGATTTTTTACTCACCGTAAAATCCTTTTCTCTGAGTCCATGGACCGACACAGCTTCTCTATTGACAAAGTGGGTATTATCCGTTAATTAGGAGTGACTAGGCAGAAAAACTTGTAAAAAGTGTTGCATCACACCTTCTACAGTACCGCCCAGGGGGCGGACCCTCTGGGTATACCCTCTCAGTCTGCATCTTCGCAGATCAGTTCGTCAAAAAGCAGTACAAACTTAAAAGGAGGGGTGGGTGCTGTGTCGGTCCATGGACTCAGAGAAAAGGATTTTACGGTGAGTAAAAAATCCTATTTACTCTTTCGTCCATGGACCGACACAGCTTCTCTATTGACAAAGTGGGACGTCCCAAAGCAGTGTCAGAGAAAAAACGAGGGGTGGTAACAGCATAAAAATAAACTTCACCCTAAACACAAAACAGCACTCCTCCAACGGAGGAGTTGCAACTCTAAACAGCCGCTTGCAAAACCTTGCGGCCGAAAGAGGCATCCGAAGATGCACCTACATCAATTTTGTAGAATTTTGTGAAAGTGTGTGCGGACGACCAAGTCGCCGCTTTACATAATTGGGAAACAGACGCTTGATGTCGGAAAGCCCAAGAGGCACCTATTGCCCTGGTCGAATGCGCCGTGACAGGAAAGAGGGGTGCCTGACCCTTTAAGGCATAAGCCTGGATTACTATCTGTCGGATCCACCTAGAGATGGTGGCCGATGAGACTGCTTGGCCCTTCTTGGGACCAGCCACCGAAACAAACAGTGAGTCTGACTTCCGGAACAGGGAAGTAGCAGATAGGTATACTCTCAAAGCTTGGACAAGGTCCAAGGAATGCAACACCGACTCCTTAGGATTTGACGGATGAGGACACAAGGATGGAAGTACAATGTCTTCGTTGAGATGAAAAGCCGAAACGACCTTCGGAAGAAAGGAAGGCTGCGGCCGCAGCACCACCTTATCCTTGTGGAAAATCAAATAGGGAGCCTTGCAGGACAAGGCTGCCAGCTCAGAGACTCGTCTAACTGACGTAACAGCCACCAAAAAGACCACTTTCTGAGAAAGTGTCAACAGGGGAATATCTCTAATATTCTCAAACGGTGCCTTCTGAAGCACCGAGAGGACCAGGTTCAAGTCCCACGGAGGTAACGGGGGACGGACCGGAGGGGCCACATGTCGGACCCCCTGCACAAATGTACTCACGAGAGTGAGTCGCCAGGGGTCGCTGAAAAAAGACAGCCAGGGCAGATATCTGTCCCTTAAATCGTACTTAGGGCAAGCCCTTGGTCCACCCCATGCTGTAAAAACAGCAGGATTCTGGAAACCAAATAGGTACGCGGATGCCATTTCATTTCCTCACACATGGAGATGTAGGCCCTCCAAGTGCGGTGATAGACCTTCCTAGAGGACGGTTTTCGAGCACTTCTCATAGTAGAGATTACTGAGTCTGACAGGCCCCGGTCTCTCAGTACCTGGTTCTCAACAGCCATGCCGTTAAAGCCAATGACTGTAAAGCAGGATGGAATATGGGACCTTGCGATAGCAGGTCCTTCCGTAGTGGTAGGCGCCAGGGGACGTCTGCTACCAGACGTACTAGATCGGCGTACCAAGGACGCTGAGGCCAATCTGGAGCGATTAGGATCATTGGAATTCCCTCTGCCTCCACTCTGCGGAGCAGAAGAGGAAGAAGCCTTAAGGGAGGGAAGGCATAGATTAGCCGATACTGACCCCACGATGCTACCAACGCGTCCGTTGCGTCTGCCCATGGGTCTCTTGACCGGGCCACAAATCTCAATACCTTCCGATTGAGTCGGGAAGCCAGAAGATCTACGTCTGGTGTGCCCCATCTTTGGCAGAGGAGTTGGAACACCTCCGGGTGTAAGGACCCTTCTCCCTGGTCCAGCATCTGGCGGCTCAGGTAGTCCGCCTGCCAGTTTTCCACACCCGGAATGTACACGGCCGACAGTGCCGGTACGCTCCCCTCTGCCCACTTCAGGATGCGAGCGATCTCCGATGTTGCAGCGGAGCTTCTTGTTCCTCCTTGATGATTGACATATGCCACTGCTGTGGTGTTGTCTGACTGGATCCTGACTGGACGGCCTTGCAGCCTCTGAGACCATTTGAAGAGGCACAGCCTGATCGCCCGGATTACCAGGACATTGATCGGCAGGAGGGCTTCCTCTGGGGTCCAGCGACCTTGCGCCGACTTAACACCCCAGACTCCCCCCCAACCTGTAAGGCTGGCGTCCGTCGTGATCACTATCCAGTAAACCGGAAGAAATGACTTCCCGGCCATTAGAGCCGGTGCTGTCAGCCACCATACCAGGGATCTCCTGACTATGTGGCTCACTCGGATTTGATAATCCAGAGATGATGGACATCTGTTCCATCTGGACAGAACTTCCTTCTGTAACACTCGAGTGTGGTATTGAGCATATGGAACCGCCTCGAAGGAGGCTACCCTGAGGCCCAACACTCGCATGCAAAAAACGGAGTGACGACCAATTCCTGGAAGTCAGCTGCCGTACTGCAGCCTGGGAGGGTCTGCAACTTCTCCACAGGGAGGAATACCTTTGCCTCTGAAGAATCCAGAATCAACCCCAGGTACCCTAGGCGTTGAGTGGGCACCAATACTGACTTTTGTGTGTTTAGTATTCAACCACAGTCTCGAAGAGTCTGACAGGTTAAGGACACGCTTACCTCTAATTCTGAGCTTGAAGGGGCCTTCAGCAGAAGGTCGTCTAAGTAGCCTGTGATAGCGATACCCCGCTGTCTTAGAAGTGCCAGAATCGGAGCGAGCACCTTGGTGAATGTCCTGGGTGCTGAGGCAAGGCCCAACGGGAGGGCCACAAACTGGTAGTGGTCCTTCCCTTTAGCAAATCGCAGAAACCTCTGGTGTCTGGAGTATATGGGGACATGCAGGTATGCGTCCTTGATGTCCAAGGAGGCCAGAAAGTCCCCCGGATGGAGAGCCGTGACTACAGATCGAACCGACTCCATCCGAAAACTTTGTACCTTCACAAAGCAATTGAGGGCTCTGAGATCCAAGCTTGGACGAACCCCCTCCTTCTTCGGCACAATGAACAGATTTGAGTAAAAACCCCGTTCCAGTTCTGGAACTGGAATAACTACCCCGCGTTCCAGTAGACCCTGGATCGCCCCATACAGGGCCTCCCGGCGGGTCGGTAGTAGCTGGAGATTGGAGGTGTTGAATCTGTCCGGTGGACAAGAGAGAAACTCTATCTTGTAGCCTGAGGAGATTACTTTGCAAACCCACCTGTCGGAGATTAGTGCTGTCCACTGAGTCGCGAATTTGCGAAGACGTCTCCCCACCCGAGAGCTGGGTGGGGGTGGACCTTCATGCGGACGCAAATTTGTCTGCAGGCTTATTGGGTATGCGGGACCAGGGACGCTTTTGTCCTTGGGCAGGCGCTTTATCGGCCTGGGGTCTTTTCCCTGTCGCCCTAGGGGGACGAAAAAACCACTTGCGTGCAGTAAAGGAGGGCCCTTGCCCTTGGCGTGGCCCCTTACCCTTGCTAATTTGGGGAAGCAAAGTGCTTTTACTTCCTGTGGCATCCTTGATGATGTCATCCAGAGAAGCCCCAAAAAGTCTGTCGCCCTTAAAAGGCAGATCCAACAGGGCTTTCTTGGAAGTCTGGTCCGCAGACCAGCCTTTTAGCCAGATCAGGCGGCGTATTGCTACTGCATAAACCGAAGTTTTAGACAGCAGGGGAATAGTATTCATGTCTGACTCGCAGACAAACCTAAGGCCCTGGACCAACAGGTCGGCCAATGTTATCTCATCAGGAGGAGCATCTCGCTCCTTAACCCCTGGAGTAGCAATCTTGCCCATTCAGTAAGTGTGTGAGACACTAGGGCCCCCGCCAATGCCGGGCGTACTGCCGAGCCTACCACTGAGTATAGGTAGCAAGCGAGTGCTTCAGCCTTCTTATCCACAGGGTCCTTGAAAACAGGAGCCCCTTCTACAGGAATTGTGGTGGCTCTATCAAGTCTGGACACCGGAGGGTCCACTATAGGGGGGAGAGGTCCATTTCTTCAGAAAACTCTCCTCAAAAGGAGTACCGTACCGCAAACCTCTTTGGGGCTGTAAAGACCCTCAGTGGGTTCTCCCATTCCTTGTATAAGAGTTTATCAAAAGACACACAAGGGAACACCTTAGCAGTGCGGGCAGGTCTATGAAACCCAAGTGGACCGGAGTCTCTGCTGCTTCTGCAGTATTTTCCAATTTTAGCATATCCCGCACTGCAGTAATAAGGTGAGATACCAAAGCCGTCTCGCGTACTGACCTGGACTTTGAGTCATCCTCACTGTCCGGTCACGGTCTGCAGTCTCTGATGCGTCAGAATCTGGGCCCGAGCCGTAGCTGGACCTGGTTCTGCACCAGAATTATCCCCAGAAGCTTGCAGGGGATGGGGCGTTTACTACCCCCTGTATTCCCGTGTGCTGCTTCCACCCTGGCAGCAAACGCCTCTAGGATTGCAGTCATAGCGTTCATAGACACCTCAGGGGCACCAGCTGCTAAATCTGATGTTTCAGGGGAGAAGACATCTGGCTCAGATGCCATGCTGACCACACGCTGACACTCACAGGGCTCCAGGCAAGATATCAATAGGCCACCCTCCTGTGCTGCAGAGAGGCCGGGTCACCCAGAGGACTCACCACCCTGGATAGGTACTGCTATGCTGCGCCTGTGATGCTGTCCCCCCTGCTGCTGTGTCAGTCTGCTTCTTTTATCAGCACTTCCTGTGTGAATTTTCGCGCCAGTGTAATGCACCCTAGAGGCCGGAGGCTCTCGAAAAATGGTTGCCAAAAACGTCTGTATGGAAGATAATGTGGGCTCTAAGAAAATGGCCGCCGACAGAAGATAGAGGTCAAGCAGCCATAGCCCACAAAAAGATGGCCGCCGAACGGCAATATCTGCATACAGGGTGGACAAACATGGCCGCCAATCAGCTGATAGGGGCCAGTGGGTGTGGCCGAACCACAGGAAGATGGCCGCCGGGCAGTCACAAGAGGCCAAACTTGGCATGGACCACCTCAAAATGGCCACCGACAGCATGAAGGAGGAAGGACACAAACACAAGTAAGAAAAAATGACATTTCTTTTAAATGTTAGTTATAGCCAGCCCCGCTCCAGTGGGACCCCCTAGGTGACCCCCAGCACCCAGCAACCTTTAGCTAGAAGCCCAGGGAGGAGGGAAAGGCAGGGAGAGAGGGAAGAAAGGGGCCACAACCACTTACTTGATCTCTCCAGGAATGTCCAGCTAAATCACCCAGCCGAGGCAGGGGAGTTTTACTTACCTATCCTGCATGTATTCTGCTGGAAGACATTCCAAACAGATCATCGTCCGCGCACGGAAGGTGACTGTTGGCCAGGCAGGCTGTGATTGGACCCAGAAGGGACGATCATATGTATGCCCTGGAGCATGACGCTCACCGGACAGGCTGCTGCGACTCGGCCGTAAGGTCAGCCGAAGCTGAGCGGTCCGATGCAAGTCTTGGAGCGTAAGCTCACCGGCCAGGCTGCTGCGACTCGGCCGTAAGGTCAGCCGAAGCTGAGCGGTCCGATGCAGGCCCTGGAGCGTAAGCTCACCGGCCACCCGTGGAGCGACGGGCATGTCGTGGAAAACCCAGCGCGTAGCTAGGGTCGGCACACGCTCAATGGCCGAAACTGGGGAGACTACAAGGATCGAGGATCCAGCCTGTCACCCAGTCGGCAGTTGATCGAAGATCGCAGGAAACAACAAATGTAGCAAAAAAAATAAAAATATATATATCTTTTTTCCCCGGACCAATGGGCCCGAAGGGAGCCATGTCCTACTCCTTGCTAGACAGAAAAAAACTGATCTGCGAAGATGCAGACTGAGAGGGTATACCCAGAGGGTCCGCCCCCTGGGCGGTACTGTAGAAGGTGTGATGCAACACTTTTTACAAGTTTTTCTGCCTAGTCACTCCTAATTAACGGATAATACCCACTTTGTCAATAGAGAAGCTGTGTCGGTCCATGGACGAAAGAGTAAATAAATTTGCAAAGATTTCAAACAAATATCTTTTACGTTGTCATTATGGGGTATTATTTGTAGAATTTTGAGGAAAAGAATGAATTTAATCTATTGGAATAAGGCTGTAATGTAACAAAATCTGTAAAAAGTGAAGCGCTGTGAATACTTTCCGGATGCTCTGTATACAGTATATGTTAATCAGTGCCAATTTAAATGTTCACACGGTTACTTTTATCAAGCATAACCCTTGGGTATGAGCCACCGGTGCTAGTGTACTATGAAATATCTGAGCAATAACTATCCCTTCAGATATTCAGAAGACCCAACCATTGTTAACCCTACACAATCCCACAAGCGACACTAGAATTTGTCAGATCACGTGCCCTCTTTGGGCCACACATGGTTACCCTATGACAAGGTCAGAACCAAATACCCAATTTGTATTTGAAAAAAACAAACTTTAACTGATCTGCTATATCATCCTATGTGTCTGAACACAAATATACAGTTACAAAAAACTCACTGCTTATCCAAAGCTATTATTAAAGTTGTTTTATTCTCTCTTTTGTTCTGTGGCGCTGTTTATCTCTGGATATCAATGCAGATTTTCCCATTCATCATCCAGCACAATCAACTGCCTCACTGTTCATTATTGACTGTGTAGTTTCTCTTCGCTTAGATATTGAGTAGGAAATAACAGCTCCCTCAAGAAATGTATTGGCTGCTTCCCAGTAAAGATTCAAACTTTTTTCCTGCTGTGTTATTAATAATTGGACATAACTCCCACTGTTGACAAAAGTAGGATATAAAATCCTTATTCTTCAGCAACATGGGATTAAAAGGCCCAGAAAGAAAGCTGGTAGATGGAACCGTGACAGCTATAAAAAACAGTGTCTAGAGCAAAGAAGATAACGTATCGAGTGTACAGATAAATAAGCCAAATACTAAATAATCTTATTATCAAAGCATTTTAGAGGGTTATCAATCAGGTAACTCTGTACAGCTATATTGATGAACTTTCAAGATGTGGGTATCTAAGAAAATCTGAAAAGGTTTCCGCTTTCAGCAAAAAACTTGAAGGCTCCTTCTTATAACTAAAGTTTATGTCTAAACAAAATAAAAGCATATTTTATGTAGTACATCTCTGAAATATAGAACTAAGCAAAAGTTTTAGGCAGCTGTGAAAAAAGTCTCTAAGTTAAGAATGCTTTTAGAAACAGAAGTGTTACTATTACCGTATATACTCGAGTACAAGCCGAGTTTTTCAGCACATTTTTTTTGTGCTGAAAATGCCCCCTCGGCTTATACTCGAGTCTGTGCCCATCTTCAACTTTGTGCGCCTGATCCCGGCCAGCCGTAGGTCCCCAAACTTGGCACACATGTAGCCCCACTCTTCCTCTACAAGTGTGCAAAGTTTGTTGTCCGGGGGACCTACGGCCGGGGAGTACTGATTTTTCAAAGCCGGGCACCCCTTCCATAGACTCCCATGTTAAACTGTAATTTCTCCGGTGATTTTGGCCTGCCTTAGGTCCCCTTGACCCCAAACTTGGCACACATGTAGGCCCACTCTTCATCTACAAGTGTGTAAAGTTTGTTGTCCGGGGGACCTACGGCCGGGGAGTACTTATTTTTCAAAGCCGGGCACCCCTTCCATAGACTCCCATGTTAAACTGTAATTTCTCCGGTGATTTTGGCCTGCCCTAGGTCCCCTTGACCCCAAACTTGGCACACATGTAGGCCCACTCTTCATCTACAAGTGTGCAAAGTTTGTTGTCCAGGGAACCTACGGCTGGGGAGCACCGATTTTTCAAAGCCGGGCACCCCTTCTATAGACTCCCATGTTAAACGTCAGTCTAGTCACACAGCGCTGGAGATCAGGTAGGGAGATTGGGCACAGTGAGCCATGGGCACAGTGAGGCAAAGTGAGGCATGCAGATGGACACCCTAGGCTTATACTCGAGTCAATAAGTTTTCCCAGTTTTTTGTGGTAAAATTAGGTGCCTCGGCTTATATTCGGGTCAGCTTATACTCAAGTATATGCTGTATTTATGATTTATTTTTTATTTTTATCAATTAACAAAATGAAATGAAAAGTAAATGAACAGATGAGAAATCCAAACCAAATCAATATTTGCTGTGACCACCCTTTGCCTCCAGACCAGCATCAATTCTTCTAGGTACACTTGCACACAGTTTTTGAAAAAACTCAGCAATGTCATTAAGAAGTATCTGCAGCATAAAGAAGAACAAGGAGCCCTGGAAGGGTTTGTCCCCCACAGAGCCCTGATGTCAACATAATCGAGTCTGTCTGAAATTACATGAAGAGACAGAAGGATCTGAGGCATCCTACATTCACAGAAGATCAGTGGTTAGTTCTCCAAGATGTTTGGAACAACCTACCTGCCGAGTTCCTTCAAAAACTGTGTGCAAGTGTACATAGAAAAACCGATGCTGGTTTGAAACCAAAAGGGTGGTCACACTAAATATTGATTTGATTTAAATTTTTCTTCTGTTCGCTCACTTTGCATTTTGTAAATTGCTAAAAATAAACAATTAAATTAAATGTTTTTGAAAGCATTCTTACTTTACAGCATTTCTTCACACCTGCCTAAAACAGTTACACAGCACTGTACTTGTACATTTTCTCCATGCTGTAGCTCTAAAAAATACTGCAAATAAAAAGAAAAGAACCCATTGATCCGGACAAATACCTGTTGATCTCCCAACTTCAAGTAGTATGCTATCAAAGCTGCCTCTGCTGAACTAGGGTCCCAAGCAGTGTCCCTAAACCTGCCTATATTTTCCCCTGCTGGATTTTAGAACACCTACTCTTCCATAACATAAGGTAAAGATTTTCTGTAGCCCAGCACGGGAGAAAGTAGGCAGGAATGACAACACTTCTTGGGATTTCAGTGCAGCAGAGACAGATCACTAGAGGAAGTTAGGCGTCTACGGGATTTTCTTAATGTTCTTGCAGAGTTTTTTAAAAAGGCAAAACATGGGGAACATGCTTGTTTTGCTGAGATGTACTACATATGTTTTTGTGTTAGATTTATTACAGGCATATATTAAAAGGCTAGATTTACTTAAAAAAAAAACAAAAAAAAAAAAACCATGCATTTATTATCATGGGTGCCTGACATTGGGTGCAATGTCAGGCTCCTGCAAACTCTTCCTCCGGGCTCTTTGCCTGTACATCTGTACTGGCTTTCAGTTTAGTTGGAGGAAGAGTCCAAGGACTACGAATGGGCTGATTACCTGTTGCTTACCAGCACGTTACACGCTAAAAACGGTTTAACATGTAACATGCTGCTAAAGCTGGAGTTAGCCTTTAAGTGATGTAGACAGCGAGAATCACACTGAATTCCAAGTTTAAATATATATATATATATATATATATATATATATATATATATATATATATACTGTGAGGGGGGTTAACTCGGTAGCGGGTGTGTGTGACCCCCTGGTTGGGCTCCCCACACAAAAACAGGGCCAGCAGACGGAGGTTGTGGTTTTCAAAATCAAAAGGTGCGGTTTATTTCTCTATGTACAGTGACAAAAACACAGCAAAGCCAAAAAGAAACATAAACAAAATAAATCCTGGTCAGTTTGACCTCTGACTAAACATGCAGGTTTCCTAAACTAACAACTGGGATCAGCCTGGTGCTGTCCTAGTCCCTAAGTCCCTGGTTTAGTAAAAGTCCAAACAAATAGCCACACAGGCTTTGCCTCACCGCACAGGGGTTCACTCTCCCTAGACAGTCCACACAGGTCTGGTTCCAGGCATGAGCAAACACCTAATGAATCTGGGAGTTTTTATAGAGGCCTTAAACGAACTGACAGGCTTCAGCTGGTCTCATCAACTCCCTGCCTCATGACGCCCAGCACTCTCCCTAGAGGTATGAGTCATTCATGAGCCCACTAGCCTCAGCTGGGCTTCATCAACTCCCTAGTTGTATAAGTCGGCATAAAGCCTGAATCTGGGAGAAATATATCTACCCCCCTGGATGCAACCAGGTGACTTTACCTTCCTGCTGTCACATACCCCCCCCTCTTGTTTTAACCTTGGGGTTGGAACACCAGCAATCAGGCATTCATGTACTCGAGACAAAGCATCCACATTCCCCATTTGAACGCCAGGGCGATGCTTTACTGTGAAGTTGAATTCCTGTAGGGCCAGGAACCACCTATTCACTCTTCTATTTGTCTCCTTGTTTTGAGCCATCCACTTTAACGGAGCGTGATCCGTAACCATGTCAAAGTGCCTACCTAGCAGATAGTACCGAAGGGAATCTAGAGCCCACTTCACCGCTAAACACTCCTTTTCAACCGTGGCGTAATTTACCTCATGGGACTTCAACTTCCTGCTGAGGTAAATGACTGGGTGCTCTTCCCCGTTCCAGACCTGGGACAATACTGCTCCTAACCCCACATCTGACGCATCACTTTGTACGACAAAGTCTTTAGAGAAGTCGGGTGAGTACAACACTGGCTGGCTACATAAGGCTTGTTTCAAGAATTGGAATGCTGCCTCAGCCTCGGGGGTCCATTTAATCATGACCGACCCTTTCCCTTTCGTCAGGTTGGTTAGGGGCACAGCCTTAGAAGCAAAGTGGGGAATGAAGCGCCTATAATAACCCGCGATTCCCAGAAAGGCTCGTACCTGCTTCTTGCTGTTGGGACGTGGCCAACTCTGGATGGCCTCGACTTTGTTGAGTTGGGGTTTTATTACTCCCCTGCCAATGGTGTACCCAAGATATTTGGCCTCCTCCTGCCCAATGGTACACTTCTTGGGGTTAGCCGTAAACCCCGCTTCCCGGATAGAGTCTAGGACTGCTTGCACTTTTGGCAGATGTGAGGCCCAATCTGTGCTATGGACAATTACGTCATCCAGGTAAGCCGCAGCATACTTCCGATGGGGCCTCAGTATCTGGTCCATTTTCCGCTGGAATGTGGCCGGCGCATTCTGTAACCCGAACGGCATTCTCTTATATTGGAACGCCCCGTCTGGGGTTACAAATGCGGTTTTCTCTTTGGCCGACTTGGCCAGGGGAATTTGCCAATACCCTTTTGTGAGGTCAAGAGTCGTCATGTATCGGGCTGTTCCCAGCCGGTCGATCAACTCATCTATACGTGGCATGGGGTAGGTGTCAAATTTTGTAACTTTGTTCAACTGACGAAAATCGTTACAAAATCGCCAGCTCCCATCCGGTTTAGGCACCAACACAATGGGACTAGACCAATCACTTTGGGACTCCTCTATCACCCCTAAGTTCAGCATTTTCTGTACTTCCTCCCGTATTGCCTCCCGTCGGGCCTCTGGGATCCGATAGGGTTTTAACTTCACCCTTTCACCGGGCGGGGTAATAATATCATGCTCTACCCCAGATGTTTGTCCTGGCAGCTCAGAGAACACCTCCTTGTTGCGAAGCACAAACTCCTTAACCTCCTGTTGTTGGGGTTGTGACAAGGTGGCTGCTATTCCAACCTCCGGAATCACGCAACCAGTTTGAGCTGGTGACCAAGTTTCTGCGACTAGGGACTCTCTATCCCTCCAGGCTTTCAACAGATTAACGTGATATATCTGTTCGGGCTTTCGCCTTCCTGGTTGTCTGACCTTGTAATTCACTTCGCTCACTTTTTCCATTATCTCGTAGGGGCCTTGCCATTTGGCAAGGAATTTACTTTCAACCGTAGGGACAAGTACCAATATCCTATCCCCCGGGGAAAAGGTACGGGTCTTTGCTCCACGGTTGTACACTCTCTGCTGTGCCAACTGCGCTTGGGCCAAATGTTCCTTCACGATGGGCATTACCTGTGCAATTCGATCTTGCATCAGGGCGACATGCTCAATCACACTCCTGTGGGGAGAACTCTCACTTTCCCAAGTTTCCTTGGCAATATCCAACAGCCCTCTTGGGTGTCTCCCATACAGTAACTCAAAGGGGGAGAATCCCGTAGAGGATTGGGGCACCTCCCTAATAGCAAACATCAAATAAGGAAGTAGACAGTCCCAATCCTTTCCATCTCTATCCACCACTTTCTTCAACATTTGTTTTAGGGTTTTGTTGAATCTTTCAACCAGCCCATCGGTTTGGGGGTGATACACAGATGTACGCAATTGCGTCACTTTGAGCAATTTACACAGCTCTTTCATAACCCGGGACATAAAGGGTGTACCTTGGTCCGTAAGCAGTTCTTTACAAATACCCACCCGGCTAAAAACAAGAGATAGCTCTTTGGCTATGGTTTTGGCCGAGGTATTTCTGAGAGGGATCGCTTCTGGATAACGGGTGGCATAGTCCATTATAACCAATATGTACTGGTGCCCCCTAGCGGACTTGATTATAGGACCTACCAAATCCATTGCGATTCTCTCAAACGGGACCTCAATGATGGGTAGAGGGACCAGCGGGCTACGGAAATGTGGCATCGGGGCCGACCTCTGACACACAGGGCAGGAGGAACAATAATTTTCTATGTCCTTCATCACCCCAGGCCAATAGAATCTCTGTAATACCCTCTCTCGGGTTTTCTCTGTCCCCAGATGACCTCCAAGAATGTGCCCATGGGCCAACTCCAACACCAACTTCCTGTAAGGTTTGGGCACCACAAGCTGCTCAACGGTTTCTTCTGCCCTTTTTGCCACCCGATACAGTAGGTCCTTCTCTACGCTGAAGTATGGGTAAGTGCAGGTATTATCTGGGTTCACTAACTCGCCATCTATTTCCACTACGTTTTCCCGTGCCTTTATTAGGGCGGGGTCTTTTAACTGTTCTGTGGCAAAATTTTCCCTGTGAACCTCCAGATCAGAAAACTCCAGACGGTAGGTTTTCGTCTGAGGAGGTGGGCTCCTCTCCAGTTTCTTGAGTCTCCCCTGCAAATACTGACAAGGGAAATTCCGGAGAGTCCTCACCACTCTCAGGGGAGTTCTGGCTATCACATTCCTGGTACATAGGGGCACCAGTGGGGGGCTCAGGATCATCCCACAGTTCCCAGAACTTCGGAAAATCCCTTCCCACAATGGCATCATGCGGTAATTGAGATACTAACCCCACTGGATGAGAGAGGGTACCTTTGGGGGTCTCGAAACACACTGTAGTCACTGGATACTCTCGGGTGTCCCCATGCACACAAATAACAGCTACCTTGCTATTCCCAGAGACCTCTGTTTTAACTAATTCAGCCTTTATCAGGGTCACAAGGCTACCTGAATCCAGTAATACCACAACATTTCTACCATTAATACACATTTTGCATAAATGTTTCTCAGTTCCCCGAATGGCAGTGCATGCGACTGTCGCACACAGCGACTGACGTCTGTCCATCAGAAAGTCACATTGCATGGGTTCCTCCACAACCGGGCAATTTGCTGCAATATGTCCCGCTTGCCGGCAGCGGTAGCAAACAATCCATTTGGCTGCCTCTTGAGCCCCTGACTTCCCAGGCTGTTCTCGCCAAACTTTGGGTAGAGCTCCCACCCTCTCACTCTCTCCACCCTCACCCCTTGGAATCCTCTTATCCGCCCCTGGGGATGGTCTGGTCTTAGGGTGGAAAGTCCGAGAGTCTCTGGAAGAGGCCGTCAGGTTCTCTGTAGCCAAGTATTTCTCTACACGATCCACAAGACCACCGGCCGTCTCTGGGTCTCCATGGCTTACCCACTTTTGGATGGCAGTAGGAAGAGCTCTCAAAAACCGATCCATTACAACACGTTCCACAATCTCTGGTGCGGACAAAGTCTCTGGCTGTAGCCACTTCCTGCTCAGGTGAATGAGATCATACATTTGAGACCTGGGGGGTTTTCCAAGCTGGAAAGTCCAGTTATGCACACGCTGAGCCCGGACAGCCAGGGTGACACCCAGCCTTGCCAATATTTCAGCTTTTAGCATCACATAGTCTTTTGCTTGGTCAGGCTCTAGGTCATAGTAAGCCTTCTGCGATTCACCAGTTAACAGAGGAGCCACCAGCCCAGCCCACTGCTCCTCAGGCCACTTTTCTCTTTCAGCAGTCCTTTCAAATGTGGTCAAAAATACCTCTGGATCATCCTCTCCAGTCATTTTTGTCAATAAACGACTCACCCCAAAGGACGCGGTATTAGTGGGACGGCTTTCCTCACTGGTCTGCGGACGTTGCTGCATTACTGCTTCCATTTGTTGTAGTCTCTGCTCTTGCTTCTGTAACAGGTCTATGAAGCGGGCCTCAGATTGCTGCTGGGCTTGTTGATGAGCTTGCTGCTGGGCTGCAAGGCTCCTTTGCAAACCTGCATTTGTCTGCTGTTGATTGGCATTTGCTAGAGCCAGCTGTTTCAGTATCTCCTCCATGCTGGCTTAAAAAAAACTGCACGCATTCTCCACCAACTGTGAGGGGGGTTAACTCGGTAGCGGGTGTGTGTGACCCCCTGGTTGGGCTCCCCACACAAAAACAGGGCCAGCAGACGGAGGTTGTGGTTTTCAAAATCAAAAGGTGCGGTTTATTTCTCTATGTACAGTGACAAAAACACAGCAAAGCCAAAAAGAAACATAAACAAAATAAATCCTGGTCAGTTTGACCTCTGACTAAACATGCAGGTTTCCTAAACTAACAACTGGGATCAGCCTGGTGCTGTCCTAGTCCCTAAGTCCCTGGTTTAGTAAAAGTCCAAACAAATAGCCACACAGGCTTTGCCTCACCGCACAGGGGTTCACTCTCCCTAGACAGTCCACACAGGTCTGGTTCCATGCATGAGCAAACACCTAATGAATCTGGGAGTTTTTATAGAGGCCTTAAACGAACTGACAGGCTTCAGCTGGTCTCATCAACTCCCTGCCTCATGACGCCCAGCACTCTCCCTAGAGGTATGAGTCATTCATGAGCCCACTAGCCTCAGCTGGGCTTCATCAACTCCCTAGTTGTATAAGTCGGCATAAAGCCTGAATCTGGGAGAAATATATCTACCCCCCTGGATGCAACCAGGTGACTTTACCTTCCTGCTGTCACAATATATATATATATATATATATTTTTTTTATTTATTAAAAACAAAAGAAAAACAAAAAAGGGAAGCATGGCAATATTGTGATCTTCAGCTACATTACTCTAAAGCTGGCCATACAGTACATGGATCAAAGTTCGTCTTGTCCCTGCTGAATTTTTATCTACGTATGGGCACTGTGGTTGTACAGAAGTCGATATACTGATCGACTTCTGTACAACCACCCTGTTGGGTTTTCCCCATACGATTGCTAGAACCTGCCATGTTGATTAATGTATTCAGTTTTTTCGTTCAACTCGCTGGCTGAACAAAAAACAAAAACTGACTCATCTATGCTCAAACTGCTTGTATGTATTTGAGTCTGTATACAGATAGATTTCCCCACTCTGCTTTTGCTTGCATTGAATGCTAACTGTCAAGAGGGATACTGTCTGGACATTTTAAAAGGAAAACTATAATGCGAACAAAGGAAATAAAATAGGTTTATGTACAGCCATGGCCAAAACTTTTGAGAATGACACAAATATTAATTTTCAAAGTCTACTGCCTCTGTTTTTATGATGGCAATTTGCATATACTCCAGAATGTTATGAAGAGTGATCAGAAGAATTGCAATTAATTGCAAAGTCCCTCTTTGCCATGAAAATGAACTTAATCGAATAAAAAAAAAATTCCACCGCATTTGTGAAGGCTTCAGGGTGCCCAAGAAAGTCCAGCAAGCGCCAGGACTGTCTCCTACAGTTGATTCAGCTGCGAGATCGGGGCACCACCAGTACAGAGCTTGCCCAGGAATGGCAGCAGGCAGGTGTGAGTGTATATTCACGCACAGTGAGGCAAAGACTATTGGAGGATGGCCTGGTGTTAAGAAGGACAGACAGTAGAGAAGCCTCTTCTCTCCAGGAAAAACATCAGGGACAGACTGATATTCTGCAAAAGTTAACAGGGCGAATTGCAAAGATCCTGAAAAAGAAGGGTCAACACTGCAAAAATCTTGACTCTTTGCATTAACCTAATGTAATTGTCAATAAAAGCATTTGACACTTATGAAATGCTTGTAATTATACTTCAGTATACCATAGTAACATCTGACAAAAAGATCTAAATACACTGAAGCAGCAGACTTCGTGAAAATTTATATTTGTGTCAGTCTCAAAACCTTTGGCCAAGGCTGTATTTACTACTTAAAAGTTCACCATATTAAAACATTACCATGCTTTGCCAGGGTTAGTTCTTATGTTTGTCCAACTATGTGTTTTCTGTGCATAATACATAGCTTTCAAAACATGTGTACCACCTACATCTTGTATCAGAACTGCTTTATAAGTGACCCCCATCTCCCCAACATCTACCATTTTAGAGAACTACATCCAAACCAAATCCTCCTTCCTATCTGAAACACAAAAAAAAAAATCTATCTGACCACACATTACAAACATTAATTGGTTAAATAACACGTACCTTATGGTATTATCTGAAGAGCCACTGACCACCAGTCTGTCCCGATACTGTAGACAGGCAATGCCACGCTTGTGACCATTTAATGTACGCACAAATTCACATGTACTCGTGTTCCATACCTGGTGACAAAAAAACAGGGATAAAAAACGAATTTAATATACACAGAAATAAAGTTACAAATTCACTATTTTTAAGTCTAAACCTACTCAAAAAAGCATCCAAGTTTTGGCAGACACTGGTGGGTTGAATAACCTGTCAGTCTCTCATACATTCTCATATACCGTAAGTCTAGCAGGGATGTCTCACTGCATCACCACCAGGGTTCCTGGCTGTGTGTATCTACCCAATCTTCCTTGCTGTGGGCTTTCACGGTTTTGGAATCACTCTTTACCCTAAAAGGAATAAAAAGATTTTTCTGCTAGAGCAGGGGTGCTCAACCTGTGGCCCGCGGGTCCCTCTAATGTGGCTTATGACCTCAAAAAAGGGAAACGCATGCCCATGCTCTGGGGAGGCGGGTTGGCAAGCCCAGATCGTGATCAATGGGTTGCCTACCTCACCATCCCAGAGCATCAGAGAGCATGGAGTCAGTGCCAGCACCGGAGGAAGCAGGCAGCTGCGGAGGGAGCAGGAGCCGCATAAGCCAATGCTTTCTCTGTAGCGCCAACTCCTGTCCCTGGTGGAGTGAGACCAAGTGCACTTCACTTGGGACCTTTCTAGCAGCCTGGTGAGCAAAGGCAGCAGAAACTGGAAGAGGAAAAGGCCAGTGTATTAAACATCATATACACTGCACTTTTACAGTGGGCATATTAGCATTTATAAAAGGGTTATTAGGCTGCTTTCACACTGATCCGCAGGTGCAGCTGTGGCTTTCCCGCGGGTTAGCTGCACTGAGCCATGGACTGCTTTTATATGCTGCAGGTTTGGTGCGCTTTCTGAAAGGGCACCACAACTCCTGAATGCAGGAGTTTTGGTGTGCTTAAAGAAAGTGCACCACACGCACAAAATGTAATAGAAGTCTATAGCTCAGTGCAGTAAACCAAAAGGAAAGCCACAGGTGCACTGCACTTCACCCACAGTAGAGGTAAACCACAGTGCATCTGTGTGAAAGTAGTCATATAGGGGGCTCAGGACAGTAAGGGCTCAATTTAAATTTGAGGTTTAGAAGGCCTGGGGTGGTCATTAAAACCCTGTAGTTCATTGTGGCCCGCGACCAGTTACCAAACCACTTAAGTGCTTGCTCTTCAAAAGGTTGAGCACCCCTGTGCTAGTCTCCAAAAGACTAGACTCACACACAGTTTAACTCACCTTTGAAACACCTACTGGATGCTGCTACTAATGAATCATGCACTCGTTAAAGGACACCCTCATGGACGAAACATGCAAAATGGCATTGCTTCTCCCATATATGTTAGCTACCTAGTTGGCATGATTATCCTCTGGTTTCATCTCTTTTCAAAGCAAAGGTCCAAAAACCCGTGAATATAAGACACACTTGATCAACTTACATTTTCTTTGTCAAGGTGTTTGAAAGTATCAGCACCCGAGTCAACCCATTTTAGAAAGAGAAGAGCAAAGACGGTCTATACATTTCTTGCATATTTCTTAAGGGCCCCCTAAATTTAAATAAATAAATGGCGGTGGTTGAATGTTTTTAATTCACATTCTTACCTTTCCTCTGACTTCCATTACTGTAGGGGGTGATGGTACCATCATTCTAACAAGCTCCTGGAGAATGTGTAGTACTCCAAATCTCAAGAGCTGATGCTCTTGCATAGTGTACCTTCTTGTAGGATGTGGGCTGCTCAACTTTCCCCAGAATCTTGCCAGAAAGGTGGAGACATTACCCTTGCATAGGATCTCGTCAGAGATCTTGGGAAAGGCAGGTATAGTAATCAACCCTTTTTCGTCCCCCATGTTTTTTTTAGTACAGCTTTTTAGAAAGGGGAGAAATACCTAAGTGGACCTTGTTATTTAAACAGTGCGAGTCTCCCAAGCAGGGACAAAGCCAGAAAAAAAAAAAAAAAAAAAAAACTACCACAGCATTTTGGTTTATATTTCATGCTTACAAAAATCACCTGATATTCATGCACCTATAGGTATTCTGTGTGGGAATTATAAATAGAACTAGTCATAGTGGTTCCTGTCACAAACACCTTTATAATCCTGTCTACACCCCACTAACAAGCGCACACATTTTAAACACAAACTGTTAGACAGGGCCAATTTGATTGTTTTGCAGGCTGGCTGGTAAGTGTGCTGGGGCATCTTTTGTTTTTTTGCGATATACATTCCCCCTCCATGTGAACCTTGCTGCAAAAGCTAGTTATAGGTTGGGGTGGTTGCCTTTTTTTTGTACAGTTGGATGAATTGGGTGCAAGGGCACACTGGATGCCTTCACTGCCATTGTGCAATTGCTGGGTGTCATGTGCGTCCTTGTGCCTTCAAGGAGAGGTGGGCTTCCTCCAGGCACACCTGCCCTTAACCTATCCTTTGACATACAGTATGTGCTTCTACTATGGAGGCTCTGAAAATGTTAGCGTTACGACCGCAGTATATACACAGAGGTCCCTTGACATGGGCACTGCGGCTTACACATGTACAGTATTTGCAAATGTGTGCAAACAAAACCCTCCGTTTTTAACACAAACGGTTAGACAGAACCTTCCTGCAAAGGCTAGTTATAGGTTGGGTTGTTTGCCTTTTTTTTGTACACGCACACGAAAGGCGCGAAAAAAAAAAAAAAAACTAGTATTTTTGGTTTGTGATGGAATGAGAAGACAGTGAGGAAAACACAAAGATGAGGAAACATACAGCCTGCTTGCAAAACAAAACATTTGTAAAGGAAAAACATTCAGGAAATATCACCTACCTTAATAGTTCTGTCACCGGAGGCAGAGACAATGTACTTGTCATCAAAGTCCACCACATTCACTGCAGCTCTATGGCCCACAAGAACCCTTCTTAAAGTGATATCTGTTGCAGAGGCCATGTCCCATACTGCAATAGAGCGATCTTTGGAACAGGTGACCATCATACCGTTATTAAACCGCAAATGCAGCACAGCCTCGCAGTGGTGAATTAATGTATTCAGCATCTCTCCTGTGTTTACATCCCAAACCCTGCAATGGAAAGAATAATGAAGGGTCAGAGATGCAATGCAAAAATCAGAGACACTCCTACTGCACGCTTGAAATAAAACCTTCCATTTTCTGCCAACTGTTATCTGATGCTATTCGTTTTATATCATAGCATAATTAAAACCCCTGCTAGATTTTATTTGTTTGGTGTCTGTTGGGGATATTTTCCTTCACTTCCTGCTTTGGAGTTACAAGATCTGAGAAGAAATCAATTCAAAGTGAAGGGAAGTTTGTTCTTTACTCCAGGACAAGTGTTCTTAATGAAAGATTTTCTTTTACCTCAATGGTCACCTAGACAAATAACGAGGGCGAATTTCACCAACAGGAACACTAATGCCGCGTACACACGACCGAGTTTCTCGGCGGTGAAAACACCGCCGTGAAACCCGACTGGAAAAAAGAGGACCGGCTTGGTCTTCTTTCCCAGTCTACACACGGCCGTTTTTCACGACATGTTTTCTCTTGGTCGAGAAAACCGGCCATGTGTAGGCTCCCTAGCAGTGTTTCCCTATGGGAAAACTGCTGAGGAAAAAAATGCCGCGATTCGCGACGAGAAAAATTGGTGCATGTTCTAATTTTTCTCGGCGTGATTCTTGGCGGTTTTCTCATCGGGAAAACTGCTGGAGAGCCTACACACGGCTGTTTTTCTCGTCCAAATGAAAAAATGTCAGTTTTCCAGATGAGAAAAATGGTCGTGTGTATGCGGTATTAGGGCAGTAAAAAAATGGCAGACTATCTCTTCCCCACTCCCAAACTAGAAAAAAAAATATGGCTATAGATGCACTTTATGCTACTGCTCATCATTTCACGGAATTAGAGATTCATAGCATTCCTATAGTGAAATATAAGAATTCAGGTGCTACAGTCCCAAATAAGGAAACCCGGGACTAGCACACAATATATAAAAATGTACGTTTAATGCAACCCAGCATAAGAGCAAAATTGCACAAGACATGTCCTAAATCAATAAAATCAGGGAAACAAAGTAAATAGGGCCAATGTGTTTATTCATACATTTAAGTGAATAGGTTACCCTTAATACCAAACAGAGATTTAATACCTTAATACCAAACAGTACAATATCTCAAATAAATGTTTCAGAACGAAACTCCTTCTTCAGCAGAGACCTCTCTTTAGAGGAAGGGTCTTTGCCCAAAAACATTCACCATGCCTCCCCTACCTAGTATTAAATTGCCATATTGAGGGCAATCTGTTCACTCATTTTACAACGTACATATTAGATATACCCCACTGGCACTATTTTCCAAATATTTCCCCGATTTATTGATTTATGGCATATTTTGTACAACTTTGCTCCAATGCTGGGTTGCATGAAATGCACATTTTCATATTTTGCATGCTAGTCCTGTGCTTCTCATTCTTTCCATTCTTCTCAGATACACAATATAGTTAAAGGTTTGTGGACGCCTGACCATCACACCTGCACTACATGATCATGTATACAAAGTCCTTTTAGACAACTGCACAATTCCAACCTCGTGGAAACAGTTTGAGGAGGGCCCTTTTTTTTGTTCATACTGATGACTGTTCCCATGTGCACAAAGTCAGGTCCTTAAAGATATGGTTTGAGTTTGGTGTGGAGAAATGTAAGTGGCCGTAAGCAGCCCTGACCGCAACTATACTGAGCACCTTTGGGATGAATGGAATGAAGATTGTGAGCCAGATCTTCTCAATTAACATCAGTACCTGACCTTTCAAATAGCTGAATGGACTCAAATACCCACAGGCACACTCCAAATCACTTTGGAAAGTCTTCCCAGAAGAGTGAAGGCTGTTTCGGCCACAAAGAAGAGCTCTGAATTAGGCCTGGTGCACATTAGTGCAACTGCAATTTCTTCAGATTTCCAATATGATTATGTAGTGCAAGTGCAGTACAACTTGGCACATTTTTGACACGATTTTCATACTGTGATTTCTGCAGGAGGGGAATAGTTGAGGGGGGAAAAATGCACTGCAAATGCATCAAAAACACATGTAGATGCGTTTCCATTGAAGTCTATGGGGCACAAAATCACACCGCATTGCACCAAATTAGCACAGGACCCTTCCCCAAAATAACAAAGTTGTGATTCTGTGTGATCCAAGTTGCACAAGGCCTTAATGCTCCTAGTATTAGAATGGCATGTCCAACAAGCCCATATAAGTGTGATGGTCCAGTGTCCACAAACTTTTGGCTATATAGTTTCTACTAAACCAGGAGACTGAAAGGACACATCGTGCTTATAGCTTGTGCTGATTTTTTTAAATTTACGTTTAAAATGAAACATAGGCTTTAAACAGCGCAGTCCTAATAGCAAAGCAGTATATGGATAGCTAAATACAATAATAAGCACATTTAGCTCTAACTATTTCAATAGAGGAGGGCAACAAAGCAAGCCAGTATCAAAAATAATTTGAAAAAAAAAAAGTGTCTACCTCTGTCCCTACAGCAGTGGCCAAAAGTTTTGAGAATGACACAAATATTAGTTTCCACAAAGTCTGCTGCTTCAGTGTTTTTAGATCTTTTTGTCAGATGTTACTATGCTATACTGAAGTATAATTACAAGCATTTCATAAGTGTCAAAGGCTTTTACTGACAATGCCATGAAGTTTATGCAAAAAATTAGATATGGGATATACTGCCACGTCTTCTCCTTCTGCTAGGCAGAAAAAAACTGAAGTCTGCTGACTGTAGTGGGAGGGTTATGTCCGGAGGGACCGCCCCCTGGGTGGGGCTGTTCAGCTCTGGCTTTTAGAATGTATGTATAACATTTCACATTCTGCCTAGGTCTTCTCCTGCAAGCAGGGACATAACCCACGTGTAAAGTGTAAAGAGACACCGTGTCAGTCCATGGATGATAAGAGAAAAATATATGTAACAAATAAATCAGAACGAAGCAGTCCTCTATTGTGACCACACACAAATGACAGTCCAAAAGTGTAGAAAAAACTGCAAGGTTGAAATAAAGAGTCCCACATGGATATGACCCTCTCTGTGAAAGGATAGAGACACCACCACCGATATAAGGAGGAGGCTTACCAGATGGTATTGACTTGGTAAGGTGTATACCACCCAAGTCAAAACAGGCTTAAATAATCAGTCAGCAAAGTGTATCCAGCTGGTCCTGAATCCGCATATCAGTCGGCACCGCAAATTCCCATAAACACCAGGAAGTGTGAATACATATAGTCTTGTTGGAGCCAGAGATACGGTAACCACATAACATGCGTAATGGGGAAAAAAAACTCACATAGTGTGATACCGTACAAGGAAGTATTTATTAAAAAAAGATTAAAAAATGTACACTCACATTTGGAAGAACATCATAGGCATATCACAAAATGCAAGAGCGATGTGTGTGAATGGGTCCAGCCGACGCGTTTCAACTAAAAAGTCATCATCTGGGGTGAAGTTTATGCAGAGTCAAAATTTGCAGTGTTGACTAGGGGTGCAACAGATTGAAAAACTCACGGATCGGATCGATCCTCGGATCAGAGTCACGAATCGGATCATTTTTCGGATCGGCAATAAATAAAAAGACACATCTTGTTACACCCACTGGACTAACTAAATGTTAAATGTGAAAATCAGAGGTGTTCTGTCACAGTAGAAAGCATGTAAGGTCAGCAGGTTTGCCGCTGCTTTTAAAATGTAACATGTAAACAGTCCGTTGGATTTCCAAATAATGTATTTAAGCTTATAAGCTCCGTTTTGTGTTGAAAATAACTGAAATCTAAAACTCCATTGGGTGTAACAAGATGTGCGCTTGGCCCCTTCTCACTGTCATTACTGTGCAGGAGTGTGGGGTGGAGCAAGATGGCGGCGGCGAAACGTCACTACAGCGGCCGCCGCCGGGTGTACAAAGATGGCCGCCTCTCCGGAGCTAGGCCGAAGCCGGGGCCTTTCCTATGGCCGAGGCTCCGGAGCGCTCCGCGGATCGCGTGGTGTGCCGATCCGAACAGGGTGACCCGTTCCCATCACGGATCGCCACCGATCCATTGCACCACTAGTGTTGACCCTTCTTTTTCAAGACCTTTGCAATTTGCCCTGACATGCTGTCTATCAACTTCTGGGCCACATCCTGACGGATTGCAGACCATTCTTGTATAATCAATGCTTGGAGTTTGTCAGAATTTCTGGGGTTGTTTGTTCACAGCCTTTTGAGGATTGACCACAAGTTCTCTATGGGATTATGGTCTGGGGAGTTTCCTGGCAATGAACCCCAAATTTTTTATTTTTTTTCCCCAAGCCAGTTGGTTATCACTTTTGCCTTATAGCAAGATGCTCCATCATGCTGGAGAAGGCATTGTTCGTCACCAAACTGTTCTTGGTTGGTTGGGAGAAGTTGCTCTCGGAGGGTGTTTTTGTACCATTCTTTATTCAGATCTGTGTTCCTAGGCAAAATTGTGAGTGAGCCCACTCCCCTTGGCTGAGAAGCAACCCCACACATAAATGGTCTCAGGATGTTTTACTGTTGACATGATACAGAACTGTTCTCCGGACAAGGTTTTTTTTCCAGATGCCCCAAACAATAGAAAAGGGGGTTTAATGGAGAAAATGACTTTATCCCAGTCCTCAGCAGTGTACCTTTTGCAGAATATCATTCTGTCCATTATTTTCCTGCAGAGAAGTGGCTTTGCTGCCGTTCTTGACACCAGGCCATCCTCCAAAAGTCTATTCCTCACTGTGCCTGCCTGCTGCCATTCCTGAGCAAGCTCTGCACTGGTGGTGCCCCGATCCCACAGCTGAATCAACTGCAGGAGACGGTCCTGGCGGTTACTGGACTTTCTTGGGCGCCCTGAAGCCTTCTTCACAAATGCAGTGAATTATTTTTTTTTTTTTATGGGATTTAGTTTGTTTTCATGGCAAAGAGGGACTTTGCAATCAATTGCAATTCATCTGATCACTCTTCATAACATTCTGGCCATCATGAAAACTGTGGCAGCAGACTTTGTGAAAATTAATATTTGGGTCATTTTCAAAACTTTTGGCCACGGCTGTACACCAATCCATGCTGACAGCATAGCTTACACAGAGCACAACAAGGCAGCTTCTATTGCTTGGGATACAGACAAGAGCACACACACCGCCTCAGGCAACAAAGGGAGGACACACCTGATTCAAGGTGCTAATCCCGGTTTACCACCGTCAGTAGAATAAGGTAGAAAGAAATTGATTGCACACTGGAATCCAAAAGGTGCTAATGACATTTTTTTCTTTATTGTCACACCAGACAAACTTGCAAAAAGTATTTAGTTGACGCGTTCCACGCGAAAAGAGCCGTGCTTTGTTCACCACATTTTGAAAATACATCAAGTACAGGTATATATAGGCATATGTTACTTAAATGGTTAATACAAAACACCTGTGACTCAAGGGCAGTCCAAACAGCATCACCAATCATAAAAGCATTCCTTGATTGCTAAAAGACAAGTTAAGATAATATGAAAAAGAAAGAAAAACAATTGGACAAAATAAAAACACTATGAAAGAAACAGAGACATACATATTTTGAGTAAATATGTGGACAAATCATATGTTTCACTATGTATATAAATATAGATATATAGATTTAATCCCGAAAAGATGGCCAGGAATCCAAGAGAAAACTAAACCTGCATGGACAAACCAATGTATACATGAAATTAAAAAAAGATTTAAAAAAAAAAAAAAATGGACAAAACCTTAACTTGTCTTTTAGCAATCCTAACTTGTCTTTTAGCATATTATCTTAACTTGCCTTTTCGCAATCAAGGAATGCTTTTATGATTGGTGATTCTGTTTGGACTGCCCTCGAGTCACAGGTGTTTTGTATTGACCATTTAAGTAACATATGCCTATATATACCTGTACTTGATGTATTTTCAAAATGTTGTGAACAAGCACGGCTCTTTTCATGTGAAACGCGTCAACTAAATACTTCTTGCAAGTTTGTCTGGTGTCACAATAAAGAAAAAAATTTCATCAGCACCTTTTGGATTCCAGTGCGTTTCTACCAACTTCTATTGCTTTATGGCAGTTTGGTTCAGACCTCCCAAACAATGTTTAAGAGGAATGGTCCTATTTTTTCGGAAGTCTAAAACTTGCCTGATTGTTGGTTACATAAAGAGTGAAGGCTTTATGACTAAAACAGCTGTAGAGTTTCTACATTTGCACTAGGTTTTGTTATATGTCCAGTTTAAATGCAAGTAGTGCTTCGTGGACTTATTCTTTAAATATTTTATGCCATGAATTGTAGCAGAAGACAGCCCGAATGTATAGTTAATCCATTTATCTAAGGCCTGGAATAATCCACTTTTACTCTGACACACAAGTCTATATGAAAATTGGCTTTGTAACCTTCTGAAATGCGGCAGACATAATGTATTATGGGACAAGTGTATGGGTTTGTGGACGGTTCTTAAAATATGAAGAAAAACAGATTACTCACTGTAGCTTATTGCTTTTGTGTCACTTATTTGAAATTTACTAGAAATCCACATTTTAAATTCAAAGAGCAGGCGGATTATTACAGGGAAATGTCTAAAGCTTATTCTGCTGACTAGTCATTTTTTCAGCAATCACACATCAGAAAAGCATTTCATCAAGAATAATGTCAATGTATTACATTACAGCTTTCCCAGAATAAACCACGCTGCATAATAACAACCAATTAGTATCAAATCCCATTTAAAGGTAAACTCTAGACAATGTAAACATTTTGCCTGTTTATCTGCTGACTGTCTCCAGTTTCATACAAGCTTTCATCCAATGTACCTGGTTGCCATATAGTTGCCCGTTTCCTTATTTTCCAAATGGCCATACCAACGAAACTGTACTGGTTCCAGTACTGCCTACCTTTTTGGCTTTATACAGTTTGTACACAGAGCACTGAATTGTGACAAGAAACTGCATTCCCACCCAGAAGCAATAATGGCAGCTTGCATAAGTTGGCTGCAATCAGCCATTAGACACAGATTATAATAGGGATCTAGAAAAAATGTGTTTGTCACTTTTAGAACAGGCGAGAGGTTTTTTTTTTCAGCTGCAAAACTCATCCTAACTTCTTGTCCTGGTGACGACACACGCTTCATATAGCCCTTTGTGGAATATGGTTGCACAAAGCACAATGAAAAACAAACCAATGATATGACTTTTCCCATCCAATCCATATTTAAAGAAAGAAAAGGTCTGGGCTTGAGTTATATTTTTAAAGTGATGGGTAAACTCAGAGGTATTTTTTTTTTCAGAATTTAAAATGGGGGCAGTGTTCCATAGATGATGGGCACTTGGCACAAGAACGGAGACTGCTATTGCTGACTTATCCATTCTAAAAAACGCTAGTCCCTATGCTTATTTAAAGTATTGCTAAACCCAGGAGGACCCTGCATTCTCACTATAGCTGGTCTCCCACAGTACACAGAACATGGAAATGTAATTATTTTAGAAAATATAAACTGCTAAATACCTTTTCCTATCAGCAGCTCGAGCAGTCTTGTGATTTCTATTAGTGTCTGGTTAAAGCTTGTAGGAGGAGTTTTCATTCTGCTCTGACTGTTCTAGGAGGCTGAAGAACCCCTGACCCTCTGTCTGGAAAGTACCGATTGGCCCTGTGCTGATCACATGCACTCTCCCCCTAAAGAAAACTCTCTAGCAATACACACCAAACTGAGCATGTGCAGGGTGCCCCCAAGGCTCTGTACTATCAGGAGATGAATTGGGGACAGGAAAAGGAGGATCGGAGATGAATTGGGGACAGTAAAAGAAGGGAAGGATCAGAGAAGACAGCAACAAAGCCTTTTTACTCAATGCAGAGGATTAACCCCTTAGGTTCCACAGTGAATATAACAGGCATGGTTTACTGCATATACAGACTTATTTTAGTAACACTTTATTGGCTTCAGTATATTTAGTGCCGGGTCACACTTCTGTGATCACAAACATCGCATGTAATACGTCCGTGTGATGCAAATTCAGTCGAAGCTGAATTTGCATCGCATTTGGACCAAAATCGTGCAGGACCCTTTTTTTGTCCGCACCAAAAGCAGATTGCATGGGTGTTCACACCCATATGATCCGATCCTGTGCGAATTCACAGTAAGCAACTGCGATATGCAACCCCAACTGGGGGTGTATTAAACTTTGTATTGACACCCACAGCGGATCGCATAGTTGCAGTGTGAACTGCCTGCAAGTTGTATGCGATGCGGGAACCGAAACTGGAAACCAGCTGGTTTCCGCATCGCAGAAGTGTGAACTGGCACTTTGTGTCACTGATTTATATCAAGTATGTAGATGAGAAGTTCTGATTTCATATTGACTCCTGATCTGCATGATTGTTCTGGGTTAGTGACTGGAAAACAGAGGCTGGCAGGCGGACAGCTTTTTTCAGAGGTCAACCATAACAGCCTTAAATTTTCGCTTAAGAGGTTTACTATATATAAAAAATAAATTAAAAAAATAAGCACCATTTATATCTAAAATCAAATACTGCCCCCACCACTGAACCCCAGGCATATTATTTTTTTTCTATTTAATACATAAGTCATACTGTTACTTTTCAATTGTTCTCCTTTCTCCCTTATGCCCTGTACACACGATCGGTTTTACCGATAAAAACAGTCCGATGGACTTTTTTCATCGGACAAACCGATCGTGTATGGGCCCTATCGGTCTTTTTTCCATCGGTGAGAAAAATAGAACATGTTTTAAATTTATCCGATGGAAAAAAAAAACAATAGCAAATTCCGATTGTCTGTGTGGAACTCCATCGGAGAAAAAAGCCACGCATGCTCAGAATCAAGTCGACGCATGCTCCGAAGCATTGAACTTAATTTTTCTCGGCTCGTCTGAGTGTTTTATGTCACGGCGTTTGGGACGGTCAGATTTTTGACTGATGGTGTGTAGGCAAGACTGATGGAAGTCAGCTTCATCGGAATTCCGATGGAAAAATCCATCGGATTTGAATCCATAGGAAATCCGATCGTGTGTACAGGGCTTAACATTTGGCTTGCTACAGGGATCACTCACTCCCATTCCCTTTCATTTCAGATTGCACAGCATGCTCTAGAAATGAATGATTAGATATGGCTCTAAAGCCCAATTGAAGCCTTGTAACATTTTATCACTGTATATAGTCCTGTACCCTGGCATATTATGGCTTGTGACTGATTTTTGCCTGGAAGTGTCTTGGAACATGGAGGCAAGACCATGCATTTTGTTAGTACAGCATCATCTTGACTCCATATCTATACAGATGGGCTTTAAATTACATTTTTGGGCAATACTGAACTGACCATTCCTGCATGACAATTTCCAGATTCTAATGATAATCTACTATACAAACTACCCGGCCTCCATGTTGTAAATTGAGAGAAAGCACTCATATGGCCACATCCATAGAGAGTTAAAGATAAGGGAGAGGAAGGGAACACTATGTTGTGACCCACAGATCGGACTTTAGAGGCCTCCATGTTCTAGTTAATGGCCTTTCTTTACCTCATTCTCAGCACATCTAAGACTGGACTAGTAACTCTGCCCTTCATTAACACCTGTACATCCAAGCACTCTGTTACAGTGATTAGTTATTCCCTCATTTTTACGACACCAAAAATCACACTGGTGTTATTTTTAGCAATTTTTACAATAAGGTTATTTTTGTATCTGTGGGTGCAGGTGAACACTTCAAAGACTTTCCAAAGTTATATTTAAAGAAAACTTTAAAGATAGTAATAAAGCCTGATACGCGGTGTTCTAGAAACAACAAATATATATGTATACTAACATTTGACAGTAGAATAAAGGTCAAAGAAAGAAATAAAACCAATTCATCTTTTCAGCGTGGTCTTTTTTGAACTATAAAATGAGTTGGACAATTTGTACACATTTGGCCTTCTGCAGTTTAAAAACATCTCCAAGACACAAATAAGCAATGTGACAAAAAAAGGATGTGTTTACAGAAAAATAAGCTCTATAGCTGGGATTAAAAGCTTTTAGATGAAAAAAAAAAAAAAAAAAGAAGTCTTACATCTGGGGAGTGATGCCCAATATCCAGGCACCTAAATCTTCTGATTGGTACCCATTTTTGTGACTCAAGAGAAATAGGTTCTTGTTACCTGATGTCAAGGAACTTAGCTTGAACAGACCTTATTGGGTCAAAAATATATCACATTCGTTGGCCATTAGAGCATAATCATTACCTGACATCACTGCTGAGCTGAATTGGTTTCCATTTTTTTCCATTGAAGTAAAAATATCTGTGTATGATCTTTGCTAACAACATTTCAAATAAACATTCATGGGTAGTAAAGGCTTCAGGCCTAAATTGGCAACCTGGAATTTGTAAAGGGAATGGCACGTGCCAAAAGTACCACTCTATGTTAATCCATTTGATGGGAAAGTGTTAGCATTTTTGATTTACCCATTTTTTGTGTGCATTGCTTTATAAAATAAATATGCATTCTTTTTCTCAACTGAATGCAGCACATGCACCCAGGTCTATGAATGCAGCACATACTAGGTAAATGACAGTGACATACATATGTACTTGTATGCTATATATTAGGGTTGCACCGATACCAGTATCAGTGCCGATACTAAGCATTTGCACGAGTATCGGTACACCTGCAAATGCACGAAACATGAAACCGATACTTTCAGGCTCTGTTCTTTGAGCTGTCAGTGGGTCTCCCTCACTGACAGCTGAAATGTAAAAAAAAAAACCAGCAATTACCGCTTAAGGAGCGGAGCCGCCACGTCCTTAACAACTAACTGATGACTCAGTGGGATTCCCCTGTTGACAGTTGAAGTGTTAAAGAGTGGAACTGTCAAAAAAAAAAAAAGCAGCTGGGAAATGTTTATCAACAACATTGCTCAGCCGCTGAAACACTAAAATAAAAAGGAACATGGTTTCTTTTTGTATCTTTGTTTCTTCATCTACAGATCAAAAAAATTAACTTATCTACAGATGAAGTCAGTTTAAAGCAACCTGTGTTTTTATTAAATGTTCCTCTGTTTAACCCCTTATTAACCCTTAATTTACTCTAATAAGCCTTAATTACCTCCCTATTCTCCTCCATTTAATTATTATTTTCCTGCTGTTTTTTTTTTTCACTTCTATTTTATAAACGATTAACAAGTAAAACTTTATTTTTGTTTGCTTTGTTCGTTAATATTTTTACACCTTTAACATATATTGGACTTTTCACATTGAAAAAGCAAACAAGTTTTCCAAAAAATCTATGTATTTCATTTGGAAATAACTTGTCAATGCTTTGTACCATTGCTGACAGCTGAAGTGAAAACAAAACAGTTGCTATAGGTATCGGCAAGTACTAAAAGAAAAAAAAATAAAAAAAAAAAAATAAAAAGACCAGACCAGGCATTACTCTAGCAGTGTACAAGGGCAGTTTTATTGCACCTGCACTCTGTTTTAGTGATGAGAGTGCTGCATGGGAGGTGGTGGACACTTCTTTATGGCCTTTGGTTTAGCAGGCTTTCAGTGCACACTGACTGGCATACTCCTTACAGGAATTAACTAACCTTCATGGCGTGCAGTGTGATTTTCCTTCAACCTGCTGTGAATGGAAATCAACTCAAATGGAACAAAACTACCTACAGATTACCAATATAACTGATAAAATGAAGAATTGGAAGGTTTTAGAGATAGGTAGGCAAGTAGACAAGCCAATATGGTCCATAATACAGTCCATAGAGAAACTAGCAAAAGTATGTGCGTTCAATTTATTAAGCGATAACACGTTATCTGTCATCTACTGACAGTTATTTCTAGTCATGTGGCTCTTGTTGCTGAAATGTGCCAAAGTGGTAAGAGAGGCTTACATGGTCCAGTTTAGGCAGCACAACGGTGCGGAGTATGCTCACTGAACACTACCAGCAATATAAAGGATTAATAGAGCTCTTCATAGATCTGCAGCAGACACAAACATTAGCACACTACACATATATTAGCACAAAAATAACATTAAAAGCCCATACCCACTACAATAATACACATTTTAACACACTTTACTGTAATGCGTGTGAAAGCAAGGCACATGCGCTAAATAGCATCCTAACACACTGTACAGTGCCTGCAAACGAAAGTAGCACACACACCATGTGTTGTGTTCCAGTGTGTAAAGAAAAAAAAGTCCATGTATATTAGTTGGTCTGTTATGGGGTATTTTCAGCCTATTCATAATGATAAATGTTTTGATAAGGGCTGAGAATCAAATAAATGTGAACAGTCCAAAAGTCTGATATAAACTGCATATAAAAACTTATCAAAATAACTTACCAAAATATCAGCAAAAAGTCCATCCACCAAAATTAATGAAATCTGCAGGCCCCCTGGAGTCACCCAGAGCAGCAGGAATAATGGTGTGAGAAAACACTTCAAGCAATCTCGTGCCCTTCATCACAAATGAGCCTCTTACCAGATACTATGGATCTCCAGTAACAGAGATCATTATAGCATGTGACAGGACAAATGCCTCTAGGTACCCTGTGATGGTCCTCTTTCGACAACTAAACTGACCAGATCAAAGGCAACAGACCCTGGCAGGCCGTTTACATTAACCACACTGGATTAAGAAAACAGAGGCCACACACAGTGTGAAAACTGGCAAGCATATAAAAGCAGAACGCATGCACATAGATGCCTCGCCGGCAAGCCTCCTCGGTGGGTGTGATGACGTCACAAATTCATGCCCCTCTCAACGTGTTTTGTGTCACAGGGCATCATCAGAGGAACGCGAGCATGCCACCTGATGACGTGACATGCGTCTGTTACCTTGGAGCTGCCCAGTTTGGTTGTTGGATGAAGACCATTGCAGGATAACTAGAGGCATTTGTCATGTCACATGCTATAATGATCTCTGTTACTGGAGATTCATAGTATCTGGTAAGAGGCTAATTTGTGGTGGAGGGCACAAGATTGCTTGGAGTGTTTTCTCACACCATTATTCACGCTGCTGTGGGTGACTCCCACATCTGTTTGATAAGTGCAAAAGGTAACTGTTGATTTTCCCAGAAATATTGTGAGCTTACCTTGTGCGCTTATAATTTCCTGCTCTTTATGTTTTTGGTAAATGTTTTCTACTATCCATATGTACACCCTGCTCTGCCTGATTGTCTGATACTGCTTTATGTTTTGACAATATCCTCTGCTGCCATATCTTTAAACTTATATATTTAATGCTAGCTCTATAACAAATGCACTGCATTAGCAACAGAACTGGTGATGGATTCTCAACTCCATTTGGCTTGAGTTATCAAGAGACTCAATTACCTTTTACGACCCCAGCCTGTGTCTGGTCTGGTCCAGTATTGTCGATCTCTCCTCCCATATTCATGTGTCTCAAATCAGACCCTATATTGATCAATTGAGAAATGCTTGCCTACTTAATCTCCCTTTAAATTTAAAGCGGCTTATGGGGAGGGGGACAAGGCGCAGACACGATGTCTCTTTCTTGAGTGTCTCTGTCACAATTGTTGCACAGTTTCATCGCTGCAGTTTACCTAAAGCAGGATAACTAAAGCTGTATGGAGATACAAGAACTCTGCTCCACTCTGGAAAGACAGCAAGCAAACCAGCATTTGACAATTTATTTGAAGTCAGATTCCCACTCTCTATCCACTAACATGCTCCTTCTACTCCTTCTCACATCAGTGTCTTCTATCCTAAAATTATCCTTACACTACCCCTCCACTCTACCATGCAGCATACACACATCACCCTCACTCCTACTGCACCTATCACCTCCTGCAATTGCTGAACTTACATGCTGACCTAAACACCAGGGCACCTCACCCTCCTACTAATCTCGGGGGGCATTTCTCCAAATCCTGGTCCTCCATTTTCTAACTGCAAACCACATATCCAGCATCCCTTCTCTCCTGGCAACAGCCGCAATCCACTTAGTTTAATTTCTACCCCCCTGCTTCCTAAAACCATCCCCCCAATCTCATGCACCCTTTGGAATGCCCGCTCCATCTGCAACAAGCTCACATCTGTGCGTGACATTTTTATCTCTCATGGCTTTAACATACTCACCATAACTTAAACCTGGCTTCAAGATTTTGACCTGACTTCAGGATTTAGACAACCGTCCTCTCCACTTCTCTCAAGACCTCCTAGTCTCAAGCTCCCTGGTCTCCTCCTTCCATGCTCATCTCCAGGATTTCTCCAGAGCCTCTCCCATCCTCTGGAACTCTACTTTAACCTATCCGGCTATCTCCTACTCTAGCTGCCTTCAGGCAATCCCTGAAAACTCATCTCTTGAGGGTAGCCCATCACACCTTCAGGCTAATCTTTTACCACTTCCATCAGCTCAATTCCCACAGTTACAACCTTTTGTACCACCTGCCCCACCCTATTAGATTGTAAGCTCTTCTGAGCAGGGCCCTTTTAATACTCTTGTATTGTATTGTAACTGTATGGTCTCCCTTTTATATTGTAAAGTGCAGCATAAACTGTGGGCACTATATAAATCCTGTATATTAATAATAATAATGAGGAGATTAGGATGGGCATAGGCGATAAACAGAGGTCTGTGCTCTTTGTAAACTGATCAGAAATGAAGTAGGCAGGGCTAATTAAAATTCAGAGCTGTGCTGTCATGTCAGAGGAAAGTAGGGGTACACTATATTTCTAGCACATCCGTCGTTTTTTGCCTGTCTTGACATACATTTTAAAAATAGAGATATTCTCCATTTAATTAATCAATGACCATTAATATTCGTGTTGCTGTCCCTTTAAAATATCTGTAAAAGAACTGGAAGACAAAACGCCATCTCCATACGTTTATTGCTGCCATTACCATTAAAAGTCTCACGCTGCATCTTCAGTAAACCAACAGCTAGAAACTACAGGGAAACTCACAATGCCTCTTCCACCTTACTGCTTTTTATTACATAGGCTCTTATCTCCTTAAACTCATTGCAAAAGGGTAAGGAGAGAATGTAAAAAGACTAATTAATGAAAAAAGACCCCACGCTGCCCAGGGGAAGGACACATGACATACACAATTATTCCACCCAAATGGTCATATACAGCAAGGTAATGACATGTAATTTAATAAGTCATTTGCTAATAACAACTATTACTTTGTGTAAACATAGAACCTTTAAAATAAAAAAAGCTTTATTGTCCCTTTCTTATTGCAAAAACCAATAAAGTATTCAATTCAGAAACTTTTGTTTTTGTTGATTTTTTTAGAAGAATAAATGTATAAAAGTGTGAATTTCTTATACATAAAAGGGAATCTATACAGATTATTGGCAATTAAAAAAAATATTCTGAGGCTTAATAAAAAAAAGTTAAATGACCTAAACCCACATCCTATAGCATAATGCATTTTTTTTCTTTAACTTTAGATATAGGATGCCTCCATAAAACAGATTGTACTACAGCCTGGTGGCATTTTACAGCTGAAAGCCTAGCACTAGCAAATTACTTAGAAACACCATGGCCAGATTAAACCACTCAACAAAAATGAATGCTGGTAACAGTATAAAAAAAAGGATGAGGAGAAGGGGTGTGAACATCACAGTACAACAGATGTTATGCAATTAGATGCTGTGGCACACCCTACCTAGATTCCAGTTGGTAAATATGAAGTGTTAAAAATAATATTTCATATTTAAGAGCTAATAGGAAAATATATGCTTAAAAATGTTCCGTCTTCAAACATGATGATCAACCAGAAAAATTAATACTATACGTTCCCTTTAAGGTTAAAAAGCAAAACAATTCTAACGACCTTAGCTACATGCTTGGTAGCTGAGGGCTATAAGTGGCTTATGAACCACAGATTGTGGAACCTTACGCTACTGGGCCAATTGAGGCCTAAGAGCTGGGTGAAGCTTATGAATACACTACCCTCGAAGATAACGCTTTTTTTGTCTCCACTGGCTATATTACCTTGGCGTTAGCCTAAAAGTCTGTCAATTTTTTTTTGTCTGTTTAGTTCCTATCATGTTCACCCCACAGAAGTCTATAACAAAATTATTTTGAAGGTATTCACTGACAAAAAGTCAGTGAATACCTACTGAACTCTTTCTTTTTATGGGGAGAACCTGTCAATATCAGAGAAGACTATTGTTAAATTTAGAGCACAACAATCGTGATATGTGGTCCAGTTTACCCCCTTGCACACATATCTATATTTCTATGGCCTCCAAGTAGTGGTCCCAGCATCCATAAAAAATAAAATAAAAAAGATTGTGAAGCAGTAACTTCCTGAAAAACAAGTGTTTCTATTATGAGACCCATGCCTATTGCCAAGACAAGTCTACTCCACAGGGAGGACAAAACTGTGTATGACAGGCATGCTCAACCCATGGCCCGTGAAACCGTCTGATGTGGCCTGCAATCTCAAACCTATGGCAACCCGCACAGCCTCCTTTGGGTGCAGGCCGCTCTATTGAATAATTGCCAGTCCTCCATAACCCCAGTAGCGATCATACACAAGCTGCTATTGCAGCCGGCTCCCCACTCTTCTCTTTCCTAACACACAGACACAGGGAGAAAAGCCTTTAGACAAGGGGATTACATCTAGTGTCATCCATACAGGGGTTCTGAAGGTGGATTCTCACAGTTGTGTGATAAGCTTGGTGTCATTCCAGAGGCATAAGAGTGCATTATGTGTAATTTTATCTTTGCCTCCTAAAGAAGTTTATTGCACTTCTAAGGCATGCGCTTCCCTGCTCTGTTTTTATTTGTTTAGGTGGTCCACAGTCCTTGTTCTGGCAACTCAAGGGATGGCTGCAAAGACCTTGATATAGTGAAGGCTGCACCACTGGGTTGGAGCTTTATTTCGCTGGTCACTCCAGAGTGTGAGAGCGGGAATAATGGTCATCTGGTTAATAAAAAAAAATAGACTTTTGTGATAGTGATCAAACAGTGGGTAAACATCCAGCGGGATTGGTCCCACGAAAAATAATGATACCGATTGTTGTTTAAAATCTTCATTAAGCTATTCTAATAAAAAAAATGAGAAATTCTGAACCATTTCATTTCATTGTGGCACGTGACTGGTTACCAAATCACTTAAGTAGCCCCCGCTCTTCAAAAGGTTGAGCACCCCTGGTGTATGACATATGATGTTGTTGAATTTTTGCTTACATGCTTTTACTGCTGGGAGTATAAAACAAAAGGTCAGTTGCATTGCCAATTATTGTTTTTAAACTTTTTGTGCTCACATTCCAAACACACATCATCACAAAAAGCACCATCTCCCCACCATTCTGAAGCTAGCATCACAATTGGGCTATTGATAGTTGGCCCTATATTATCAGACATACCTTACTCTTCTAGGAATACATACCTGACTGTGGAGTCAGAAGAGCCAGTAATGATAACTCGCTCATCATATTGCAGGCACAGAACAGACCCTGTATGTCCCGTCAGCACTCGTTTACACTCCAAAGTATTTTTATCCCATATCTAGTTAAATAAAAAGACCATATGCAGGTCAGTAAAAAGACCATCAAATTGGGCAACATTTATAAACCAAACAACAATAAAAGAGGTATTACCAGAAAAAAAGCTGAAATGGATTTATGACTGGTAGCTGAGCAACACTGCATTGGGATTAAAGGGAAGCTACATAGGTTTTTTGGCTTTACATTTTTTTCACTAGATATAGAAAATCCTTATTTTACAAATAAATATTTATTGAAGGAGGTTTATGGGACCTGGGATTCACAGATTGGAATAAGCGGTTTCCTTTCAGACTCTCTGAAAGGGAAGGGGTGGTTAATCAACTGTTTGACTAATTGAGCTGTATGTATAAGCTTAAGCTAATAAAACCTGTAAACAAGATTTTTTCGAATCTGTAAAAGGAATTTTTAAACAAAGCAGCCAAGAATAGACAGGTTAACGTGAAAATGAGTCTAGTGTTTCAGATTGTGGCTGGATGTGTAAACATTAAATAGTTTTACTTAATGCAAAGATATTTGAATAAATTTCTAGTTCTGCCAATAATAAAGAAAAATAAATATAAATGCAAATATTATATACACTCTTTAAGTAACGCATAGTCTCAGTATGTAGCTTAATTTATTTCACACGTACATTCTACTACAAAAAAGCCTTTTAAGTAATACTTACGTTATATAGCAGCCAAAAGTTAAACAATTCTTATAGGACAAATAACATTCATACAAACATGTGCACACTGTAAATTCTTTTAAACTAGGATCTGTACTAAACCAGGTTTACTGTAGGATCCCAAGAGACACCTTACAATACAAAAGTCATGCCAAGCACTGAACCTCTTACATTTTCAGAGCTGCAGAAGCATTCTGTGAATTAGTTAAATGATAGTAATGTGAAATTTTAGAGCACCTGAATTACAGTACAAAAGTATTTCTAAGCACCAATTAAATCCACACTGGTAATACAACATAACCCAATTTAATTTCAGAAACACTATGAGAAAACTTTTTATGTGGACATCATGCCTCCAACAGTACTGTGCAAAAGTTTTAGGCAGGTGTGAAAAAAATGCTGTAAATTAAGGCCCCATGCACACAGGGCGTTTTTTACAGCTTAAAAACGCCTGTCCATGTTTTGTAAACATTTTTTGACCTTTTAAAAAAAAAAAAAAAAAAAATCCCGGAGCTCAAAAACGCAAATCGCGGCGTTTTTGCAGCTCAAACCTGGAGCTCCAGAACGCACTGGAATTGTTTTTTTTTTGCAGCTGGAAAACGCCTATGCCACTTGGAGCTCATAAAAGCTCTATGTGTGCATGACACAATAGAATAACATGGATGGGCGTTTTGCAGCTGTAAAAAAAAAAATGTCTAACGCTGCTGTTAGCAGCTGCAAAAACGCCCTGTGTGCATGGGGCCTTAGAATGCCTTTAGAAATAGAAGTTTTAATAGTTTATTTTTATCAATTAACAAACAAGTAAAAAAATAAAAAAAATAAGGTAAAATCAACTGATCCAAATCAAATTGATGTTTGTCGTGACCACCCTTTTTGCAACAGCATCAATTCTTCTAAGTATACTTGCACTCAGTTTTTTAAAAAACTCGGCAGGTAGGTTGTTTTAAACATCCTGGAGCATTAACCAGAGATCTTCTGTGGATGTAGGGTTCCTCAAATCCTTCAGTCTTTTCATGTAATCCCAGACAGACTCGAAAATGTTGAGATTAGGGCTCTGTGGGGGCTAAACCATCACTCCCACTAATCATTGTTGTTCTTTACACTGAAGATAGTTCTTAATGACATTGGCTGTATGTCTGAGGTCATTGTCCTTCTGCAGAATAAATGTGGGGCCAATCACAAGCCTTCCTGATGGTATGGTAAGATGGATAAGTATCTGCTTGTATTTCTCAGCATTGAGGACATCATTGATCCGGACCAAATATCCAACTCCATTTGCATAAATGCAGCCCTAAACCTGCAAGGAACAAACGATCTCCTGCTACAGCCAAATATTTGAAATTTTGATTCATCAGTTCAGAGCACCTGCTGCCATTTTTCTGCACCCCACTTCCTATGTTTTTGTGCAATGTTGAGTCGCCATGTTTCCCCGTTGGAGGTATGGCTTTGCAGCTGCAATTCTTCTGAGGAAGACCTTCTGGCCAGGCTTCCCTGGATAGTAGATGGGTGTACCCGGGTCACACTGGTTTCTGCCAGTTCTGTGCTGAGGACACTGCCAAGGACACTTCCAATGTCAAAGGGAAGTATAATGTGTCTTTCATCTGCTACATTGTTTCCTTGGCCGACCACTGTTTCTATGGTCCTCAACATTGCCCATTTCTTTGTGCTTCTTCAAAAGAGCTTGAACAGCACATCTTGAAGCCCCAGTCTGCTCTAAATTTTTCCCGCAGGGAGACCTTGCTGATGCAGTAGAACTACCTTGTGTGCTCAGTCTTGCCATGGTGTATGACCTGTGACATGAAACGGTCTTCCACAACCTCAACTTATTAGCAGAGAATGCCTGTTCCTCACCCAGTTTTAAAACTCCTACACAGCAGTTTCTGTTCCAGTTAATGACTGTGCTTCAATCTACATATGAAATTGATGATAATTAGCACCTGCTTGGTATAATTGGTTAAGCATACACCTGACTCTAATCCTACAAAATCCCTGAATTTGTGTAAGTATGCAAGTATAAGAATTGATGCTGGTTTGAATAAAAAGGGTAGTCAAACCAAATATTAATTTGATTTACATTTGTGGATTGCGGCTGTTGCCAGGAGAGAAGGGATGCTGGATTTGCTCACCTTGCATTTTTTAGATTGAAAAAAATTAACAATTCAAATTTTCAGGCATTCTTACTTTACAGCATTTCTTCACATCTGCCTAAAACTTTTGCACAGTACTGTACATGTGGATACAAAAAAAAAAAATCACATTGCTGTGTGGCTTATCCTCCTGCCCATCAACAGGTCACAGGCATAGATGTAAAAACTGGGCTTATGTACATACACAGCATGCCTTCAACGATCTTAAACTCTTGGCACGCATGTATATGCATATGTGCATTCATGGACGGCTTTCATGGAGGTTTCTGCGCTGAGAATGGGTTCACTGTTCTCAAAAGATAGCAATAGGTCTGTAGAAATGATAGGAATCTGGACCACCAATCACAGTGGTCACATAATTAGACAGACCTTGTCGCTCTCTTGGGGTACACGCTAGGTAAAGGAATGCCAGGGAGGGCGGGAAAAGGTTATTGAAATTAAAGCAGGGCAGGCACAGATAACTAAATATACAGTGCAGGGAATTTATTAAAACTGGAGCAGACAGAACCTGCGCAGGGCAACCAATCTGGTTGGTTTTATTTTTATCTTGTTCAGATAAAGCAGAATAAAACCCTCCAATCCTTAAGGCTGGGTTCAAACTATCTTCGCATGAAGCTCACAGCAGGGGTCTGTTGCGTCCCCGTTCACTGTTTCAGGTCCGATTTCAGCGCAAATTTTTGGCTGAATTCTGACCTGAAAACGGAGCAAAAGACGCACAGGACCCCTTTGCAAATTCGCTCCGAAGCTGCAGCGAAGATATGTGAACCGGCTCCATAGAGAGCCGGTCAAAATCTCCTGCCAATGCGAATTGGATGTGGGGGAAGCCACATCCAATTCGCAATAGTTTGAACCCAGCCTTAAAGCCAGGGAAGCTGCCATCTTACCCTCTGTTCAGCATTTCCATAGTGTTTCTTGCGTAATCGGTTATGCCACAAGCCATTTCTTGGTTTGACAGTTCAGTTGAAAGTACAAGCAACTGTGACAGTAAAGAAACGTAAATCAATGGGATTAGTTCCACTTTAAAGTGATTGAAAAGTCTCGTTTGAAAAAAAAAATTTAAAAAACATGTCATACTTGCCTGGTCTGTGCACTGGATTTGCACAGGGCAGCCTGGATCCTCCTCTTCTCGGGTCCCTCTTCGGCGATCCTGGCTCCTCCCTCCCATCAAGCAGCTTGCTATGGGGGCATCCAAGCCGAGCTGCAGCTCTGTGTGTCCATTCAGACACGGAGCTGCGGCCTGGCCCCGCCCCTCTCTCAACTGATTGGACGAGTTTGATTGACAGCGACGGGAGCCAATGGCACCGGTGCTGCGTCACAGCAGAAGGGAGAGTCCCGGACGCCCGAGGGACTCGTGGACATCGCTGGACAGAGATGGGGCTCAGGTAAGTATTAGGGGGTGCTGGGGAGGCTGCTGCACACAGAAGGCTTTTTATTTTAAACACTTGCCGACAGCATTCCGCATATATACTGAGGCAAGGCAGCTCAGATGCGTAAACCGACATACCTGTACGTCGGTCCGTACATGTGGTATTGTGGGCCCGCCGCGCACCGCGACCGCTGTAAAGAGAGGCAGAACAGGGAATCTGCCTATTTAAACAAGGCGGATCCCCGTTCTGACAGGGGACAATTCAGAGATCTGCTGTTCCTAGTGATCAGAAACAGCGATCTTTGTGTTGTCCCAGCAAGCCCATCCCCCACACAGAATGCCCCCGAGTGTCACCTTCTTCCCTGCTAGTGTCATTTATACATTGATCAGTGCATTTTTTTTAGCACTGATCAGTGAAATAATGCACTGGTCCCCAAAAAGTGTCACTTGGGGTCAGATTTGTTTGCTGCAATGTTGCAGTCCTGCTAAAAATCGCAGATCGCCGCCATTACTAGTAAAAAAATAAAAAAAGTGAAAAGTCCCTAAATCTATCCCCTATTTTGCGCAAACCAATCAATATACGCTTATTGGGATTTTTTTTTACCAAGAATATGTAGCAAAATACATATTGGCCTAAACTGATGAATAAATTGTTGTTGTTTTTTGGATATGTATTATAGCAGAAAGTAAACAATATATATATTTTTTTTTTCAAAATTGTCAGTTGTCTTGTTTATAGCGCAAAAAATTAAAACCGTAGAGGTGATCAAACACCACCAAAAGAAAGCTCTATTTGTGGGAAAAAAAGGGCATTAATTTTGTTTGTGTACAATGTCGCACGACTGCGCAATTGTCAGTTAAAGCGACGCAGTGCCGTATAACAAAAAAATAGGATTTTTATAACAGCTTACCTGTAAAATCCTTTTCTTGGAGTACATCACGGGACACAGAGCGACATAGTCATTACTAATGGGTTATATAGTTACCGTCAGGTGCTGGCACTGGCAACTTCCAAAACCGGAAGTACCCTCCCCTATATAAGCCCCTCCCATCCGGGAGCACCTCAGTTTTGTAGCAAAGCAATAAGTGTCCCCAAAAGAGGGGTGGGAGCTCTGTGTCCCGTGATGTACTCCAAGAAAAGGATTTTACAGGTAAGCTGTTATAAAAATCCTATTTTCTTTTTCGTACATCACGGGACACAGAGCGACATAGTCATTACTAATGGGATGTCCTAAAGCAATGCCAAATGAGGGGGGGGATACACCATATATAAGCTGAGCGCTATCAGACATGAGGATCTTTTGCGGCCTGCAACACACTGCGCCCAAAGGCGACATCCTCCTGACTTCTAACGTCCACCTGGTAGAACCTAGTAAACGTGTGAACTGAAGACCACGTTGCGGCCTTACAGATTTGAGCCAGGGAGGCCTGGTGATGCACTGCCCATGAAGTTCCAACTGCTCTCGTGGAGTGCGCTCTAACTTTGAACGGAGGCGGTCTCCTTCTCAAGCCATAAGCTTGCATAATGACCTGTCGAATCCACTTGGCTAAAGTAGATTTTTACGCTGCCTGACCCTTTCTGGGGCCTTCCGGCAGTATAAACAAAGTATCCGTTCTGCGAATCTGAGCAGTGGCTTTTAGATAAGCTTTAACTGCTCTTACTACATCCAAAGAATGAAATAACTTTTCCTCTACCGAAGTAGGTTTGGGGAAAAAAGAAGGAAGAACCACATCTTGGTTCAAATGAAACCTCGATACCACCTTAGGAAGAAAGGCTGGATGAGGACGTAACACTACTCTGTCCTTATGGATAACCAGATATGGCTCCTTACAGGACATAGCTGCTAATTCCGACACTCTTTTAGCCGAACAAATGGCTACTAGAAAAATCAATTTCCTGGTGAGAAGCACCAAGGAAATATGCTGTAATGGTTCAAATGGTTGTTTCTGTAGAACTGACAGAACCAAGTTTAGATCCCATGGACATATGGGAATATTAACCGGAGGACTAATACGCATCACTCCTTGTATAAAGGCTTTGACTAGTGAATGCGAAGCCAAGGGCCTTTGAAAAAATATTGACAAGGCCGAAATCTGACCCTTGATAGTACTCAAGGCAAGCTTCCTATCTACAGCCCATTGTAGGAAGTCCAGAATCCTACCTATTACGTATTTACGTGGATGCCATTTTCTGGCCTCACACTAGGCGATGTACGCCTTCCAGATTCTATAGTAGATCTGCCTGGATACCGGTTTCCTGGCATTGATCATGGTAGACACCACAGCATTAGAGAGCCCTCTCTTTTTTAGAATGTGGGCTTCAATAGCCAGGCCGTCAAACCTAGGGCTGGTAAGGAAGGGTGGTATATCGGTCCCTGCGAAAGCAGGTCCGGACGATGTGGGAGGGTCCAAGGACTCCCCACAGACATTTTTACAATCTCCGCGTACCATGCTCTTCGGGGCCACGCTGGAGCCACCAGAATCACTGGTTTCTTTTCTACCCTGATTCTGCGGAGTAATCGAGGTAACAATTGTGGCGGTGGGAATGCATATATCAGCTTGAACTGATCCCAAGGGAACACTAGGGCATCCGAGCCGCAAGCTAGGGGATCCCTTGTCCAAGAGACAAACCTGTCCACTTTTGTGTTGAATCTGGATGCTAGCAGATCTACATCCGGTGTTCCCCACCGCTGACATATTGTCCGGAAAACCTCGGGATGAAGGGACCATTCCCCTGGGCATAATTGTTGGCGACTTAGAAAGTCCGCCTTCCAATTCTCCACTCCTGGAATGAATACCGCAGATATGGCTGGGACATATTTTTCTGCCCATCTCAGGATGTAATTTACTTCCCTTTGGGCTGCACGACTCCTGGTGCCCCCCTGATGATTGATATATGCCACTGCTGTGGCATTGTCTGATTGAATTCTGACAGGGGACCCTTGGAGTTTGGATGTCCATGCTACTAGGGCATACCGGGCTGCTCGTATCTCTAAGAGATTGATGGGCAGGGCCTTTTCTGCATCCGACCATCTGCCCTGGAGAGACTATTGCTCCAGTACTGCTCCCCAGCCTATAAGGCTGGCATCTGTAGTGACCACCTTCCAAGAAATCGGACTGAAGGATTTCCTTTTTTCCAGATTCTGGGGAACCAACCACCAACGGAGGCTCTTGCGAACGGAAGGGGACAAGGACATTGTAAGTCTAGGGCCTGAACTTTTTTGTTCCAGGCTGACAGTATGGCCCCTTGCAAATTCCTTGAATGGAATTGACCGTAGGGTACTGCTTCGAATGATGCCACCATTTTTCCCAGCAGCCTCATATACAGGCGTATGGACGGCTGGCTTTTTTGTACCCACTAAGTGGATCAAATCTTTCAAAGACAACACCTTTCCTCGAGGCAAGAATATTTTTCTCTGGCCTGAATCCAACCTTAGCCCCAAGTATTCCAGACTTTTGACTGGTTTTTAGGGCTGACTTGTCTCGGTTGATAATCCAACCGTGAGATTCCAGATACTTGATTGTCTTGTGAACGACCACGTCTAGTTTTTTCACTGAGTGGTCTATCAGCAACAAGTCATCCAGATATGCCATTATCATTACACCTTGTGTTCTTAGATTGGCCAATAAAGGGCCAGAATTTTTGTAAACACTCGTGGTGCTGTGGCCAAACCGAAGGGTAAGGCTCTGAACTGAAAATGGCGCCCTTCTACTGCAAAGCGTAGAAATTTTTGGTGGACTGGAAAGATGGGAATGTGCAAATAAGCATTTTTGATGTCGATCGTGGCTAACCAATCCTCCCCTTGTAGGGCAGTGGCCACCGATCGGATCGACTCCATCGGAAAGTCCTGATATACAGGAATTTGTATAGCCCTTTTTAGAATTAATATGGGCCTCCCGTCCACGTTTGCTTCGGGACTGTAAAGAGGTTTGAGTAAAACCCGAACCCTCATTCTTCCAGGGGAACCTCCATAATTACTCCTTGGAGCAATAGTTGTTCTAGTGCCAACAGGAGGGACTCTCTCTTCCGGGGATCCCTTGGCACGTTTGACCTCAAAATGGGAAGGAGGGGAGTCTTTTAACTCCAAACTGTATCCCAAACCTACTGCGGAGAGCACCTATCTGTCTTGATCGTGTCCCGCCAGGTCTCCTGCGAACAACTGGAGTCCTCCCCCCACCCGACTGAGTGGGGGCTTCAATGAATTTAACTTTGGGGGAGGTTTTGTACCTCCCCTGACCCAGGGTTTCTCATTACCCTGCTACTGTCCCTGTTTTTTACCCCCGGGATTTAACCGAGGAGGCCGTCGGAACTGTTACACAGCCGATGCCCCAGGGACTGGAGAAGCAGGCCTCTTAAAGAGGGACCTCTAACTCTGCTTTTAACCGGCAAGAGCGTATTTTTACCGCTGGAAATTTTCTGGATATATTTGTCCAGGTTTTCCCTGAATAAGCGTTCACCATGAAATGGGACGCTAACCAGCCATTCTTTACAGGGAGCTTCAGCAGACCAGTTTTTGAGCCATAGGAGCCTACGCATATGTACTATAGACAGCGTAAGGCGGGAGGCCTGATGGACTGAATCCTCTATGGCGTCAACCGCAAAGCCTAAGGCTCTAGGTAGATCAGCTAGGGCAAAGCCTGCTGATCTGTCAAGTCCCTCAAGACCTGTTTCAACTGATCCTTCACTGCTTAGCAGACCCCAATAGCTGCTACTGCTGGTTGTATCACCAAGCAGATTTTCATAAGGACTCCAATCTTTTATCTATTGGGTTCTTGAACATTTGGACATTATCCACTGGACATGTCAGTGATTTATACATACAAGAGATGGCTGCGTCCACTGTAGGGACCTTCCTTTTTTTTTTTTTTTTTTGATGAACTTATCCTCCATGGGATAGACCACCGAAAATCTCTTAGGGGAATAAATATTTTCTCAGGACGTTCCCAATCCTGGTAAATGAGCCCTTTCAGTAAAGGGTGAAGTGGAAAAGAACAAACAGTCTGGGGGCTTCTAGCGACCCCAACGAGGATACAGTAGTGGTTGATGGTTCCGCAAGGTGCATTTTTAAATGCTGATCGGACCATGTTAGTCAGAGACTGAACCCATAATCTTTCAGCTTGAGATGCTGAGAAAAGGTTCCCCCACTGTTGATTCCTCTATAACAGAATCAACCTTATCCTGATCCCCTTCAGGCAGGTCGATCCCTGTATGGGACTGTTGCTCTGCTAACAGGCACTCTGAAGGAGGAGACGGAGATCGGGCGTGCTTTCCCTGACAGGGAGGCAGCGATAAATTTTGACAATCTCTCTCTAATCCTCCCAGAGCTGAGGAAAAAACCTCCTCTGTTACATACACAGGAGCAGGTGACTGAGGACAGCCAAAGTACCAAGTACCCCTGCGGGGTCTCTACGGTCACTTACCTCTGAACTTCAGGGGAGACTGGTGCAGCAGGAGTATGCCCAAGATCCTCAGAGCCCGATGAGACCCCCTTCGCTTCCTGGAAGATTCAGTTCCGGAGCTACTGGACGGCATATTCCTAAGCCTAAAGCTGAGGTATTCCAGCCGTAATACACCACTTTTACTGAGAATAGTCTAGCACAATTGCTGCTATATAACAGTTGGTGTCTACTAATGTGCCTTTCTAGGGGATGCCTGTATCAACCGCTTGCTGTATGCCTTTAAATGTTGCCAGCTCTGTCTCTGTACTTCATAGCCAGCTTACTGCAATAATGTGGCTTTTTAAAAACCTGCTGGGACGCCCGCACATGCGCAGAAGCGCTGCGGCGCGCACAGAGCGTCATCCCCCAGGCCCCGCCCCTTTTTCCGGCCACCTCTATATATAGAGGCGCGTGCACGCGCACGCGCGCGGCCACGTGCGCCTCGGCGCTAATTTTCAAACATGGAAACCAGGGACAGGAGCCAGGGCCCCCTTTGCCGCAGGCCGGGGGATAGACGAACACTGCAACATGGCAGAGGAAACAGTTTCCTGTAGGAGAACTCACCAGCTGCCTGGACTTTGTTCTCTGAGAAGAAACTAGTCCATATGACAAGAAAAACATTCCACAGCGGCCTCTAGTGGACAAACACAGGTACCGCAGTTTAATATACTAAACATATATAAAAAAACATTCCTTTTTTTTTTTTTTTCTTGACCACCATTAAAAATTATTACATTTTTTTAGTAGTTACAGGCATGCACAGATATTAGCGGGAATACCGTTAGGTAACAGACAGAAAGACAAATTAGGCTTGGGGGTCCCCCAATGGAACCAAGTTCCTGGGGGCCCCCACTTACCTGTTCCCCGCCGCAGGACTTTGTTTGGTCCACAAAAGCCCAAACTTCACCTATCACGGCAGGCATTGTAATCAAACCTTCAGGGACCGGGTTCCCAAGGATTCCACTCCCCTGGACCTGTATAGCACCCTGCACAGAAAACATCTTGGTCGTGGGTATGACCAGAGCTCTGGATCCCAGGGTCCAGCTCTCCTAAGAGAAGCATTACAGGCAGAACCTTGCTCTTCTCTGCAAGGCCCGGGTACCGACCGTTTAGCTATGAAGCTTTTTTGGTCGGATCCGGAATAGCTTACTGAGGCCCAAAAGAACCTGTACGCAAGCTCAGTGAAAAACACATGTTTCTTCTTGGCCAACACCTTAGACACTGGCAAAAAAACTGAGGTGCTCCCGGATGGGAGGGGCTTATATAGGGGAGGGTACTTCCGGTTTTGGAAGTTGCCAGTGCCAGCACCTGACGGTAACTATATAACCCATTAGTAATGACTATGTCGCTCTGTGTCCCGTGATGTACGAAAAAGAAAATGGCCTGGTCATTAAGGTCGTAAGTCCTTCTGAGGCTGAAGTGGTTAATGCATAGGATGCATTATGGTAAAAAAAAAACTTCTGCCTTTACAACTCCTTTAGCCTTGGTTCACACTGACTGTGGGAATAAAAGTTCAACTCATTCCCGCGTGTCAGTCCCGACTTCGGGGGCGATTTCAGAGACATCTACGCGGGTTTCTGCACAGATATCAATGGAAATCGCACCCCGAAATCTCCCAAAAGTAGTTTCTGCACTACTTTTGGCATCAGTGCGGCCCCGCCAATGCAGGTTCACATCGATTCAGACGCTACCATTGCCGCCAAATTGGCATGCGATTTGATATGTCAAATCGCATCAATGTGAACCAGGCCTTAAAGGGGTTGTAAACCATTGTGTTGTTTCACCTTTTTAAAAAGGATGAATGGTAACTTATATAAATGAATTAGAAACGCACTGCACCTTACTCTGACTGCAGTCCTAAAGTGCATCTGTGCTCAGACTATGGCGAGAAAAACATTTGCATATTCTTAACAAGCAGTAAAATAGCTTTAAACCAAGCTATCCCTTTAGCTGCATGTACTGTGAAGTTATACATTCTTAAAGATCACCACTAAGACTCAACCTTTAGCTTTTTTACCATAAAGGAATCCTTAAAGTGATATTAACCCCTTCGCGCCCAACGTATAGTAAAATGACGGAGCGGGAGCACCGTTGTTATGGGAGGACGTCATATGAAATGAATTGATTTTTTTTTTTTTTTACATACGGTCATCAGTCAGTGTCCCTGATCACAGCCACACCAACCATATGATGATGCTGTACTGCACTGTTGACAGGATGTAAAAATTTGTGAAAAATATATTTTTTTACATTTCTTTATATTCCACAAAAATTGTGACAAAAAAATGACAACTTCAAAAAACTCACCAGGCCTCTCACTAAATATCTTGGTTTGTCTACTTTCCAAAAAAAGGTAATTTGGGGGGTAATTGTACTGTTCTGGCATTTTAATTTCTTGGCCTCAAGAAATGAGATAGTCCATCAGTGCATTAGGATTGATCGATTTCCTACAGACTAGATATTATACACTGATTTGGTTTTTTTTCAAAGAAAAAGTAGCAGTATACATTTTGGCCTAAATTTTCGAAGAAAGTATATTTGCAAAATTTTATAACAGAAACTAAGAAAAATTTGTTTTTTCTTTAAAATTGTTGGTCTTTTTTAGTTTATTTTGCAAAAAATTATTTATAAAAACAACGGTGATTAAATACCATCATAAGAGAGCTCTATTTGTGTGAAAAAAATAAAATAAAATTTTCATATGGGTACAGTGTTGCATGATCGCGCAATTGTCATTTAAAGCGTGACAGCGCTGAAACCTGGCCTGGGCAGAAAGGGGGTGAAAGTGTCCGGAACTGAAGTGGATAAACAACAAACATGTTATACTAATCTGATCTGTGCAGTGGTTTTGCACAGAGTAGCTCGGATCTTCTTTTCTCGGGTCCCCCGCTGGTGCTTCTGGGCCTTCCCCCCTGCTGAGTGCCTCCAGAGCAAGCAGCTTGTTATAGGGGCTCCTGAGCCGCTGCTCTGAGTGTCCATTCACACGCAGAGCCACAGCTTGGATCCGCCCCCCTCTCTCTGCTCAGTGGCTCACTGGCTGTGACCGACAGCAGCGGGAGTTGCTGCCTCAGCCAATGAGGAGTGAGAATCTTCAGAGAGCCAAAACTCTTGTGCACAATGGATGACGATGGGGTTCGGGGGGGGGGGGGGGGTTAGGGAAGTGCTCAGTTTTTTGGTAGCCAGTGCAGAAAGGTACCCTTAGATTGATGGTCTGTGAAGGGCCATATTACACTGGTGGTCAATGTGAAGAATACCCTTTCACTGGTGGTTAGTGGGAAGAATGCCCCTACATTAGTGGCCATCGAGAAGTTCTGACATAAATCTAAAGTCTACAGTCAGCCCTGTAGTCACAACTTAGTTGCATAGTAGGTTAGGTTGAAAAAAGTCACAAGTCCAACCTATGTGTGTGATTTTATGTCAGTATTACCTTGTACATCCCTGTATGTTGTGGTCGTTCAGGTGCTTTTCTATTTGTTTTTTGAAATTATCGATGCTCTTCGCTGAAGACATTTAGGAACTGGCGAGCCTTCGATGAATGTGCGGTTCCTTCCACCCAGTCTATGTCTGGATAAATCACCCATTATAATGACACTTCCCATTCTCGCAGCTAATCCAAATTATGATAGGAGGTCCACCTTCGCCTCCTCCCTCTGGTTAGCGGGCCTATAGCATACTCCCAGTATTACTTCCCCCTTAGTTTCCGCCCTTTGTAGATCTACCCATAAGGAACTTGCTAGTTTTATAACGGCAGTCCATAAAATCAAACCTATGAACACAATTTAGGGTAAGGTCCCTGTTGCAGATCATATAGCCATGTATAATAGCAAATTTAAAACCCTTAATTCCTAAAGCATTTTCCAGAATTCACCTTGATGGTATTATCTCTGAGGCCGCTCACTATCTTCTGGTCATCATACTGTAAACAGTAGACACCTTTGCTTGTTTCACTCCGACAGTGAATTCTCTGTAAACTGTGTCGTCCACATCGCCAATTCGATTCTATCGTCTTGTATGAATAAAGGAAAAATAAACAGTATTAGCCATATGTGAAGACAACAATATTCAATAGCAACCTGTACAAGTTCAAGAAAATGGATGTAATAATAGGATTTTTATAACAGCTTACCTGTAAAATCCTTTTCTTGGAGTACATCACGGGACACAGAGCGACATAGTCATTACTAATGGGTTATATAGTTACCGTCAGGTGCTGGCACTGGCAACTTCCAAAACCGGAAGTACCCTCCCCTATATAAGCCCCTCCCATCCGGGAGCACCTCAGTTTTGTAGCAAAGCAATAAGTGTCCCCAAAAGAGGGGTGGGAGCTCTGTGTCCCGTGATGTACTCCAAGAAAAGGATTTTACAGGTAAGCTGTTATAAAAATCCTATTTTCTTTTTCGTACATCACGGGACACAGAGCGACATAGTCATTACTAATGGGATGTCCTAAAGCAATGCCAAATGAGGGGGGGGATACACCATATATAAGCTGAGCGCTATCAGACATGAGGATCTTTTGCGGCCTGCAACACACTGCGCCCAAAGGCGACATCCTCCTGACTTCTAACGTCCACCTGGTAGAACCTAGTAAACGTGTGAACTGAAGACCACGTTGCGGCCTTACAGATTTGAGCCAGGGAGGCCTGGTGATGCACTGCCCATGAAGTTCCAACTGCTCTCGTGGAGTGCGCTCTAACTTTGAACGGAGGCGGTCTCCTTCTCAAGCCATAAGCTTGCATAATGACCTGTCGAATCCACTTGGCTAAAGTAGATTTTGACGCTGCCTGACCCTTTCTGGGGCCTTCCGGCAGAATAAACAAAGTATCCGTTCTGCGAATCTGAGCAGTGGCTTTTAGATAAGCTTTAACTGCTCTTACTACATCCAAAGAATGCAATAACTTTTCCTCCACCGAAGTAGGTTTGGGGAAAAAAGAAGGAAGAACCACATCTTGGTTCAAATGAAACCTCGATACCACCTTAGGAAGAAAGGCTGGATGAGGACGTAACACTACTCTGTCCTTATGGATAACCAGATATGGCTCCCTACAGGACATAGCTGCTAATTCCGATACTCTTTTAGCCGAACAAATGGCTACTAGAAAAATCAATTTCCTGGTGAGAAGCACCAAGGAAATATGCTGTAATGGTTCAAGTGGTTGTTTCTGTAGAACCGACAGAACCAAGTTTAGATCCCATGGACATATGGGAATATTAACCGGAGGACTAATACGCATCACTCCTTGTATAAAGGCTTTGACTAGTGAATGCGAAGCCAAGGGCCTTTGAAAAAATATTGACAAGGCCGAAATCTGACCCTTGATAGTACTCAAGGCAAGCTTCCTATCTACAGCCCACTGTAGGAAGTCCAGAATCCTACCTATTACGTACTTATGTGGATGCCATTTCTTGGCCTCACACCACGCGATGTACGCCTTCCAGATTCTATAGTAGATCTGCCTGGATACCGGCTTCCTGGCATTGATCATGGTAGATACCACAGCATTAGAGAGCCCTCTCTTTTTTAGAATGTGGGCTTCAATAGCCAGGCCGTCAAACCTAGGGCTGGTAAGGAAGGGTGGCACATCGGTCCTTGCGAAAGCCGGACGACGTGGGAGAGTCCAAGGACTCCCCACTGAAATTTTACAATCTCTGCGTACCACGCTCTTCGGGGCCACGCTGGAGCCACCGGAATCACTGGTTTCTTTTCTACCCTGATTCTGCGGAGTAATCGAGGTAACCATTGGCGGTGTGAATGCATATATCAGCTTGAACTGATCCCAAGGGAACACTAGGGCATCCGAGCCGCAAGCTAGGGGATCCCTTGTGCGAGAGACAACCCTGTCCCCCTTTGCGTTGAATCTGGATGCTAGAAGATCTACATCCGATGTTCCCCACCGCTGACATATTGTCCAGAAAACCTCGGGGTGAAGGGACCCTTCCTCTGGGCCTAATTGCTGGCGACTTAGAAAGTCCGCCTTCCAATTCTCCACTCCTGGAATGAATACCGCAGATATGGCTGGGACATATTTTTCTGCCCATTTCAGGATGTAATTTACTTCCCTCTGGGCTGCACGACTCCTGGTGCCCCCCTGATGATTGATATATGCCACTGCTGTGGCATTGTCTGTTTGAAATCTGACAGGGGACCCTTGGAGTTTGGATGTCCATGCTACTAGGGCATACCGGGCTGCTCGTATCTCTAAGAGATTGATGGGCAGGGCCTTTTCTGCATCCGACCATCTGCCCTGGAGAGACTATTGCTCCAGTACTGCTCCCCAGCCTATAAGGCTGGCATCTGTAGTGACCACCTTCCAAGAAACCGGACTGAAGGATTTCCTTTTTTCCAGATTCTGGGGAACCAACCACCAACGGAGGCTCTTGCGAACGGAAGGGGACAAGGACATTGTAAGTCTAGGGCCTGAACTTTTTTTGTTCCAGGCTGACAGTATGGCCCCTTGCAAATTCCTTGAATGGAATTGACCGTAGGGTACTGCTTCGAATGATGCCAACATTTTTCCCAGCAGCCTCATATACAGGCGTATGGACGGCTGTCTTTTTTGTACCCACTAAGTGGATCAAATCTTTCAAAGACAACACCTTTCCTCGAGGCAAGAATATTTTTCTCTGGCCTGAATCCAACCTTAGCCCCAAGTATTCCAGACTTTTGACTGGTTTTTAGGGCTGACTTGTCTCGGTTGATAATCCAACCGTGAGATTCCAGATACTTGATCGTCTTGTGAACGACCACGTCTAGTTTTTTCACTGAGTGGTCTATCAGCAACAAGTCATCCAGATATGCCATTATCATTACACCTTGTGTTCTTAGATTGGCCAATAAAGGGCCAGAATTTTTGTGAACACTCTTGGTGCTGTGGCCAAACCGAAGGGTAAGGCTCTGAACTGAAAATGGCGCCCTTCTACTGTAAAGCGTAGAAATTTTTGGTGGACTGGAAAGATGGGAATGTGCAAATAAGCATTTTTGATGTCGATCGTGGCTAACCAATCCTCCCCTTGTAGGGCAGTGGCCACCGATCGGATCGACTCCATCGGAAAGTCCTGATATACAGGAATTTGTATAGCCCTTTTTAGAACTAATATGGGCCTCCCGTCCGCGTTTGCTTCGGGACTGTAAAGAGGTTTGAGTAAAACCCGAACCCTCATTCTTCCAGGGGAACCTCCATAATTACTCCTTGGAGCAATAGTTGTTCTAGTGCCAACAGGAGGGACTCTCTCTTCCGGGGATCCCTTGGCACGTTTGACCTCAAAATGGGAAGGAGGGGAGTCTTTTAACTCCAAACTGTATCCCAAACCTACTGCGGAGAGCACCTATCTGTCTTGATCGTGTCCCGCCAGGTCTCTTTGCGAACAACTGGAGTCCTCCCCCCACCCGACTGAGTGGGGGCTTCAATGAATTTAACTTTGGGGGAGGTTTTGTACCTCCCCTGACCCAGGGTTTCTCATTACCCTGCTACTGTCCCTGTTTTTTACCCCCGGGATTTAACCGAGGAGGCCGTCGGAACTGTTACACAGCCGATGCCCCAGGGACTGGAGAAGCAGGCCTCTTAAAGAGGGACCTCTAACTCTGCTTTTAACCGGCAAGAGCGTATTTTTACCGCTGGAAATTTTCTGGATATATTTGTCCAGGTTTTCCCTGAATAAGCGTTCACCATGAAATGGGACGCTAACCAGCCATCCTTTACAGGGAGCTTCAGCAGACCAGTTTCTGAGCCATAGGAGCCTACGCATATGTACTATAGACAGCGTAAGGCGGGAGGCCTGATGGACTGAATCCTCTATGGCGTCAACCGCAAAGCCTAAGGCTCTAGGTAGATCAGCTAGGGCAAAGCCTGCTGATCTGTCAAATCCCTCAAGACCTGTTTCAACTGATCCTTCACTGCTTAGCAGACCCCAATAGCTGCTACTGCTGGTTGTATCACCAAGCAGATTTTCATAAGGACTCCAATCTTTTATCTATTGGGTTCTTGAACATTTGGACATTATCCACTGGACATGTCAGTGATTTATACATACAAGAGATGGCTGCGTCCACTGTAGGGACCTTCCATTTTTTTTTTTTTTTTTTTTGATGAACTTATCCTCCATGGGATAGACCACCGGAAATCTCTTGGGGGAATAAATATTTTCTCAGGACGTTCCCAATCCTGGTAAATGAGCCCTTTCAGTAAAGGGTGAAGTGGAAAAGAACAAACAGTCTGGGGGCTTCTAGCGACCCCAACGAGGATACAGTAGTGGTTGATGGTTCCGCAAGGTGCATTTTTAAATGCTGATCGGACCATGTTAGTCAGAGACTGAACCCATAATCTTTCAGCTTGAGATGCTGAGAAAAGGTTCCCCCACTGTTGATTCCTCTATAACAGAATCAACCTTATCCTGATCCCCTTCAGGCAGGTCGATCCCTGTATGGGACTGTTGCTCTGCTAACAGGCACTCTGAAGGAGGAGACGGAGATCGGGCGTGCTTTCCCTGACAGGGAGGCAGCGATAAATTTTGACAATCTCTCTCTAATCCTCCCAGAGCTGAGGAAAAAACCTCATCTGTTACATACACAGGAGCAGGTGACTGAGGACAGCCACAGTACCAAGTACCCCTGCGGGGTCTCTACGGTCACTTACCTCTGAACTTCAGGGGAGACTGGTGCAGCAGGAGTATGCCCAAGATCCTCAGAGCCCGATGAGACCCCCTTCGCTTCCTGGAAGATTCAGTTCCGGAGCTACTGGACGGCATATTCCTAAGCCTAAAGCTGAGGTATTCCAGCCGTAATACACCACTTTTACTGAGAATAGTCTAGCACAATTGCTGCTATATAACAGTTGGTGTCTACTAATGTGCCTTTCTAGGGGATGCCTGTATCAACCGCTTGCTGTATGCCTTTAAATGTTGCCAGCTCTGTCTCTGTACTTCATAGCCAGCTTACTGCAATAATGTGGCTTTTTAAAAACCTGCTGGGACGCCCGCACATGCGCAGAAGCGCTGCGGCGCGCACAGAGCGTCATCCCCCAGGCCCCGCCCCTTTTTCCGGCCACCTCTATATATAGAGGCGCGTGCACGCGCACGCGCGCGGCCACGTGCGCCTCGGCGCTAATTTTCAAACATGGAAACCAGGGACAGGAGCCAGGGCCCCCTTTGCCGCAGGCCGGGGGATAGACGAACACTGCAACATGGCAGAGGAAACAGTTTCCTGTAGGAGAACTCACCAGCTGCCTGGACTTTGTTCTCTGAGAAGAAACTAGTCCATATGACAAGAAAAACATTCCACAGCGGCCTCTAGTGGACAAACACAGGTACCGCAGTTTAATATACTAAACATATATAAAAAAACATTCCTTTTTTTTTTTTTTTTTTTTCTTGACCACCATTAAAAATTATTACATTTTTTTAGTAGTTACAGGCATGCACAGATATTAGCGGGAATACCGTTAGGTAACAGACAGAAAGACAAATTAGGCTTGGGGGTCCCCCAATAGAACCAAGTTCCTGGGGGCCCCCACTTACCTGTTCCCCGCCGCAGGACTTTGTTTGGTCCACAAAAGCCCAAACTTCACCTATCACGGCAGGCATTGTAATCAAACCTTCAGGGACCGGGTTCCCAAGGATTCCACTCCCCTGGACCTGTATAGCACCCTGCACAGAAAACATCTTGGTCGTGGGTATGACCAGAGCTCTGGATCCCAGGGTCCAGCTCTCCTAAGAGAAGCATTACAGGCAAAACCTTGCTCTTCTCTGCAAGGCCCGGGTACCGACCGCTTAGCTATGAAGCTTTTTTGGTCGGATCCGGAATAGCTTACTGAGGCCCAAAAGAACCTGTACGCAAGCTCAGTGAAAAACACGTTTCTTCTTGGCCAACACCTTAGACTCTGGCAAAAAACTGAGGTGCTCCCGGATGGGAGGGGCTTATATAGGGGAGGGTACTTCCGGTTTTGGAAGTTGCCAGTGCCAGCACCTGACGGTAACTATATAACCCATTAGTAATGACTATGTCGCTCTGTGTCCCGTGATGTACGAAAAAGAAATCTCACCTCTATATCTTGGATGATTTTAGGATAAAGTGCCCTGTAGAATGAATTAGGTGGCATCTTTCCATCTGGTGGCTTGTTCTTAAATAGATACTGTCCCCTAAATGACAAAAGAAATAAGGTGTTAGAGATGTACTCTGATGAAAAAAAAAAAAAAAAAGATATGGCATGTACAAATATGACAACCACTCTAATGTTACTAAACCCACAACAGTCAAATCAGTCTGTATATGCAGTAAAGCATGCTTGTTATGCTCACTGTGGAACCTAAGGGGTTAATCCTCAGCACTGTGTAAAAAGGCCGTTTGATCCCGTCTTCTCTGATCCTCCCCCAATTCATCTCCTGCTAGAACAGAGCTTTGGGGGCACTCTGCACATGTTCAGTTTGGTGTGTGTTGCAAGAGAGGTTTTTTTTTTTCTTGGGAGGAAGCATGTGATCGGCACAGGGCCAATCAGCACTGTCCAGACAGAGGGTCAGGGATCATGCAGAGGAGAATGAAAACTTCTCCTATAAGCTTTAACCAAACACTGAGAGAAGTAACAAGACTGCTATATACTGCTGATGAGAAAAGGTATTTAGCAGTTTATATTTACTAAAAAATTTGCATTTCCATGTTCTGTGTACTGTGGGAGACCAGATATAGTGAATGCAGGGTGGTCATGGGTTTAGTAACACTTTAAACTGGCTTTTATAGTAAACCACACATGTGTTTCTCAGCAACTTTACCAGCCAGCCAGCAAAAAAAAAGACACAATGTGCCTGCCTAGGCCTTTTGTTTTTTGCTCCCTTGCAGTACTTACGTTTACCAAACCATTCCTTAAAATGTTCTGGGTGTTGGAGCACCTAATCAGGTATGGGTCTGCAAGCCTTTCCTTCAAACTATGCAAAACAAATGTCATCACACACTAAATCAAGTTTTCCTACAAAAGCTCAAAGCATGTTGAGGCTCATAGGTAGATACTTCCAATGCCTTTGGATGGAACACAGAGAAGCTCTATGTAATCAAGGCACATACAGCCAAACTATTTAAAGCAAAAAACATTTCTAAAATAACTCGGTGGTTAAAAATTAAGGACTCGTTTACACTGGAATGCAGTGCAGGAATTTAAAACGCACTGGGTGTGATCTGTTGTGGGTGTCAAAATCCTAACAACATCCCAATTTCTACTCTACTACAATGCAATTGGTTGCAGTGAGTTTTCGAAAATAGTGCATGCCCTACTTTTGGTGCATTCCAGTGCGATTTCAACACATTTGAATTAATGAGCTGAAAATCGCATTGAGTCGCATAGGAAGCACACAAGAAAGTGGACCATGTTCCTGTGGGATTCAGGTGTGAACTGGCCATAAAATAAACCAAAAAAAGGTAGAAAAGTAATTCAGGCGATGTAAAAAAAATGTACAATTCAAGAATCATTTAGTCCAGATTCCAGTCAAGGCAGAGATGCCTTAAAGTGGTTGAAAAACCTAAACATTTCTTGCATTAAGGTAACAAATGTTTAAGGCATCAGCATCCCCCCCTTTTACTTACCTGAGCTCTCATTCGAACCAGCACTGTTCACGTCTGCAGGTCTTCTCTTCCCTCACTTCACTCAATTCATAATGTGGTGAAGGTGAACTTCGCCCTAAAAGGGAACTTGTACTTATAGAACATGAGGGCTGTCATTGCTGACCTCTGCTTCTGAAATGTTAGAAATCTGTTCTTCATGGGGATCCAATGACTATAAAGTGTTACTAAACCCAGTAATAGGCAAATAGTTCCTTTGCCCCCCCCCCCCCCCCACAGCTTATATATATCTTTTTGGCTGATCTGTATACCACAGTTACATGATAAACTGCACAGTTTCTCCAGTGCTGAGAGTTCAGGAAAAAGGAAATTTCCACTTCAGCCTGTATACACGCCCACATGTGTGATGTCAATATCATGTGACCTGGCCAGCTCTGAGAACAAGCAACTGTTCTCTCCAGCATAGAAGACACAACTGAGCATGTGCAGGTTGGCTACCCTGCCTGTGTTAGCTGGCCTTCCCCAAATAGACAGTGCAGGAGGGGAGGATCTATGCATACAGGATCAAACAGCCTTTTTACACAATGCAGAGGATTAACCCCTCAAGTTCCACAGTGCGTATAACAAGCATGCTATGCTGCATATACAGACTGATTTTACTGTTGTGAGTTTAGTAACACTTTAAAACCTTCTGAGGCACTGACCTAAAACAGGTAAGTAGACTTGGCATTCTGACTTCCCTCTGACTTACCAATCTGAATTTGTTTTGGTCACAGAAAATATTAAAGCCAGGTTTACTTTATTAAGTTTTCTAAGTAGAAACTCCTCTTTAATTTTTAGTAGACCTCTTGCATCTCATACATAATAATCCTAAAACAAATCAGAACTTCAGATGTGATATATTGTACTTAATAGCTGATTATAAGAGCAGGAAGACTTGCAAAGCAGAACAAATTGAAATATTCATATGTAAGAAAGCAGCCATATAACATGCCTGTCACAATTCCCCAATACAAGCTCAATACTAATATTATCAATGCGCTCAATGCACGCAAGTTTTTCATTTCGTTTAGTAAAAGTATTAGAAATATCACTTAAGATGCACACATATCTGGCTGAAACACACATTGAAAATATGCCTCCGTTGATATAGTAAACTCATTTTACATAATCTCTTTACCCATATTAAAACAACTAAATCTGTGTCCTGCCAGCAGAACCTGGCGAGACCCAAAGCCCTGATGATTAATTGGGTACACACATCAAGCATCTTCCATATAAAGGAAAATACAACTTTCATTAGAAAGTGAAAGATTGCATGGATTACTGCCTCTTTGCTGTGTTACTCCATACAACTAGACAGGCTCAGATCAGGTTTAGTAAAAAAAAAATATTTCAAATTCTCCGATACCCTCTGGTGAAGAAAATGTTTTGACTGGTTGTTTAAACTATTTTGTGGTATGTTCACATCCAGAACTCTAGCACGAAAGTTAGTAGCTTAGTGGTCAATCCATGTCCGTAAAGTGTATCTATATCCAAAAAATGTACATGTATGTGCTAGAGCAGGTGTGTCCAACCTTCAGCCCAAGATGGCTATGAATGCTGCCCAACAAAAAATCATAAAACTTAATAAATGTTGATTTTTTTTTTTTGCTCATTTTTTGTAAAAATGCCTTTACACTTAAAGCGTAATTCCATCCTAAAGTGGAACTTCCGCTCATCAGAACCCTCCCTCCCTCCGGTGTCACAATTGACACCTTTCAGGGGGGAGGGGTGTGAAGATACCTGTCCAAGACAGGTATTTTCACCCACTTCCGGGAGTCCTCTCTGCGGGAAATCTGAGGGTAGTACGTCACTTCCCGCAGACTACCCGTTGTGTTCTGGAAAACACTCGGCTCCCAGAACACACGGGGACCAGTCAGAACGGCGCAGCGCGATTCGCGCATGCGCCGTAGGGAATGGGGCAGTGAAGCCGCAAGGCTTTACTTCCTGGTTCCCTCACCGAGGATGGCGGTGGGGGCAGCAGAGTGATGAGCGATTGCTCGTCCTCTGCTGCAGACGTCGCTTGACTCCATGACAGGTAAGTGTCCTAATATTAAAAGTCTGTAGCTGCTGGCTTTTAATATTTTTTTTTCGGCGGAGCTCCACTTTAACGAACACATGTGGCTGAAGTGTCTCTTTACTGGACTTTTACAAGTTTTATCTTCCCAAAGAAAAAAAAATTTCCCACTCTTCACAATCACACCCTATTCAGGTCATCAGTTTTCGGCAGCACCTACAGTTGTGCTCCAAAGTTTGCATACCCTGGCAGAAATTGTGAAATTTTGGCATTAATATTTGAAAATATGACTGATCATGCCAAAAACTTGTCTTTTATTTAAGGATAGCAATCACATGAAGCCATCTATTATCGCATAGTTTTTGGCTCCTTTTTAAATCATAATGATAACAGAAATCACCCAAGTGGCCCTGATAAAAAGTTTACATACCCTGGAATGTTTGGCCTTAGTACAGACACAGAAGGTGGCACACACAGGTTAAAATGACAATTAAAGGTTAAATTTCCCATATTTGTGGCTTTTTAAATCACAATTAGTGTCTGTGTAGAAATGGTCAATGAGTTTGTTAGCTCTCACATGGATGCACTAAGCAGGCTACACACTGAGCCATGAGGAGGTAGAAAAGAACAGTCAAAAGAAGTGCGTAACAAGGTAATGAAACTTTACAAAGGTGGAAAAGGATATACAAAGATATCCAAAGCCTTGAATATGCCAGTCAGTACTGTTTAATCACTTAAGAAATGGAAAAGTAGGGGCTCTTTTGATACCAAGCCAAGGTCGGGTAGACCAAGAAAGATTGCAGCCACAACTGGCAGAAGAAGAATTGCTCAGGATACAAAGAAAAACCCACAGGTAACCGCAGGAGAAATACAGGCTGCTCTCCAAAAAGACGGTGTGGTTGTTCCTGTGGCTGTTACGGCTGCAATCTTCCTTGATCTACCTGACCTTGGTATCAAGAGATCCCCAAATTTTCCACTTCTTATTAAGTGATTAAACAGTACTGACTGGGATATTCAAGGCTTTTGATATCTTTTTAGATGCTTTTCCATCTTTGTAAAGTTTCATTACCTTGTTACGCAGGTCTTTTGACGGTTCTTTTCCACCTCCTCATGGCTCAGTGTCTAGCCTGCTTAGTGCATCTATGTGAGAGCTAACAAACTCATTGACCATTTATACACAGACACTAATTATGATTTAAAAAGCAACACATTTGGGAAATTAACGTTTAATTGCCACTTTAACCTGTGTGTGTCACCTTCTGTGTCTGTACCAAGGCCAAACATTCCAGGGTATGTAAACTTTTTATCAGGGCCATTTGGGTGATTTCTGTTATCATTATGATTTAAAAAGGATCCAAAAAATTATGTCATAATAAATGGCTTCATGTGATTGCTATCCTTAAATAAGAGAGTTTTTTGGCATGATCAGTCATATTTTCAATATTAATGCCAAAATGTCACAATTTCTGCCAGGGTATGCAAACTTTTGAGCACAACTCTATATTGCTGAGCAACTATTTTCAAGGATGAAGTACACAAAAGGCAAAATTACAACCAAAATATCTGATGAGCACCTTGAGAATTCATGAGGAATTGCTACTATTGATGCGTTTGTTTAATTCTATAATAAATTTTACCAAAAGTGATGTTTTCCTTTATTTATCCAAGAATAAAGCAATAGGTATTTAAAGCCCAACTCTGGGCAAAAAAAAAAATGGTTTCACATGCAGTGGGGCACTGGACGGGTCAACTGCTCGTTTTGCCCAGGGGTGAGTGGAAAGCTTATACTTACTCCATCCTCCGGAAAACAGTGCTCCCCCATGCACAAAACTGCTAGGCCGCGGAGGGGTTGGGGGCAGAAGTTAGAGGAGCCACAGGGACCGGTCTTATGCTAGGAGGATCAGGTATGTATAGCTCTACACTCAACATTTTTTATTAAGATGGGTGTTAAACGATGGCCTCTTGGGATATCTAATATAATCAAATACACAAAATATTCAAAAAATTCATAGCTTTATTACAGAACATTAAAAACACATTTTGTATCAGGTGGGGAATGTAAATTCCCCCTATACATAAAATCAACAAGATAGTCATAGTCAGACTGTTTGTAGAGCTTTCCTAGGCGTTTTCGCTTTCGCAGACACTTCAGGAATTCAGTCTCTTATCGTCTGACTAAATACCTGCTGATGGGCCCATCATATCCCTTCAGGCTATGGGGAGACATATACATTGGAACCCAAAGACAGCAACCTATAGACATGGAACAGACTGGACAAAAACAGCCAGGGAACACAGATTATACTTCACAAATGAAGGATGTCTAGAAAGTTACTCCAGAATTCCCATTGATGAAAAGGGGAGGGGGGTCTCAAGTTAAAGCACAAAGTGCATGGATAGTAGTAACACACAAGATTAAGTTCAAGGATAGTCTATTTCTGTCATATGAAAAGCCCTCTGTGAGTGATCCAACAGGTGTATAATGTCCAAAAGGGTGCCTTAGTCTTCTGAGGTCCCGATTCCCCAGTTGGGGTTGCGGTCTTTGGGTTCCAATATATATACCGTGTGTGTGTATATATATATATATATATATATATATATATATATATATACACACACACACACACATACATACACATACATACATATACATATACACACATGCACTTTGTGCTTTGACTGGAGATACCAGGGCTCTACCCCCCCTCCCCTTTTCATCAATGGGAATTCTGGAGTAAGTTTTTAGATATCCTTAAAGTGGTTGTAAACCCTTACAACACACTTTCACCTACAGGTAAGCCTATAAAAAGGCTTACCTGTAGGTGCTGTAAATATCTCCTAAACCTACATGGTTTAGGAGATATTTACAATTCCCCGTACGAGGATTTCTTCTGCGCATGCGCCGATGTATTCGGCCCATGCGCACTTTAGAAGGGTCTCGGCGTGCCGTTTCCAGTGAAGGTCATACCGTGACTGGCGGCTCCCGCAGGGAAACAAAGAGGAAGTAAAACCCCTCAGAATTTACTTCCTCTTTAATATGTGAAGTATAGTCTGTGTTTCCTGGCGGTTTTTGCCCGGTCTGTTCCATTACAACGGGTTGTGGTCTTTGGGTTCCAATGTATAGGTCTCCCCATAGCACAAAGGGATATGATGGGCCCATCAGCAGGTATTAAGTCAGATGATAAATCCTGAAGAAGCGGTTGTGACTGCAAAACGTGTAGGAAAGCTCTACAAACAGTCTGACTATGACTATCTTGTTGATTTTATCTATGGGAGATCTAAAATGCCCACCTGATTAAAAACCCATTTTGTATGTTTTGTAATAAAGCTATACATATTTAAAATATTTTGTGCACTTGATCACATTAGATATACCATAATGGCCATCGTTTAACACCCCTCTTTCCTTAATTTTGGTTATATTGTCAGGTTGATGACCTCCTAGTATAGAGCTGAATTAGCCATTTGCAGATACCCCTTTATATCTTTGTGACACTATATCTCTACTCTCCTCTTCCCTAGAAAAAAAGAACAAGCTGTTAACCTGTGCAGTGCAGGCACAGACTCACTGAATTGGAATTTATTTTTAATTTTTTTGTACCCGGAGTTGGGCTTTAAACAAAAGGCATCAATGCATTAAACTGTAACAAGGAAAATCTGCAAAGTGATTACAAGGGTTTGCAATGTACTTAAACCTCTCAACTAAAATCATAAGGCAAGAACAAAGCAGCAGATAGAAGTGATGGAAAGGAGGTTTATTTTCCTGACTGTGGGATTGCTTTATAATAGCATGAGTCCACTGGCAGTTCAGCAGCATCACAGAGCAAAGACAAGGCTCCTTATAGGGCTGGTTCACACCACAAAAACACACTCTAGATCCATTCCAGATGCGTTTATGCACGCGCGTTTTTAACGTGTTCCGGTGCATTTTTGATGTGTTTTCGGATGCATTCCATGTGCTTTTTTTCTTCTTTTTTCACTATACAGTGCATTTTTATGCGCGCCAGTGCATTTCAGTGTGTTTTTGATGCATTTTACTGCGTTCCAGTACTGTCCAGTACAGGAAAAATGCAGCATGTTCTACTTTTTTTTGCTGGAACTGGAAAGCCCTGGAACTGACTGCACTGGTGTGAACTATGCCATTGGAGACCATATAACCTACTTTCCATGCCTTTTTTGATGCAGAAAAAAACACACGGGAGTGCATGTAATGTGAACTGGCCCTCAGTCGGGGGTCTGTGCGTACTACAGATGTTCAAACTGGGGGGAAATCCTGGGGCAGAACTTGCACAGCTGCCTAGAAATATAATCCCTTGGGAATAGCTGGAATCCCCAGCTGAGCCAAAGTGTTCACTTGGTTCTCCCTTTCAGGATTAAGAAGCTAGGAAACAAATTAGTTTAGATAATAATGAGAGAAAGGAAATACAGCAATTAAACACTGCAAGAATATGTAAAGTACACACTTGTGAAATGCGCTTCAATTTATGGGGTGTGTTAGGGAATGTATCGGCTGTGTATGGGAGTCAGGAACTGTCCAGATACCCAATGATTTATGCAGGTAACAATAACACTCAGCAAATCATTTTGAGCAAGATGAATGTATATATTGTACGAGAACCACAATTTCTATGGAAGCAATTAATATTCTGTATAACTAGAAGAATTGCCTTTGAGATGGAAATTACAGAGGCAGGGCCCCTTTATAGTTTTACAAGACGGCCGCATGACATATAGTTACTGCCCTGGTTTATGGGTAGATAAAAACTAATACTACAGCAGAATCATTGTACAATGTAGATAGGGAACTTACTCAATTGATAATTGATGTAGAGTATACTGTATATGATATAACTTTAATTTAAAATGTTTAACTCCAGCTTTATTTTCCTTCTTGCACAGTTATACACGCTCCTCTTGTACTAAAATTGCTTATCCTGATGTGATTGCATGCTGCAAGCTTCTCACAGAGTGCATTAGAAGCTACAGCAAGTCAGATACAGCTCTCCTTACTCCCTGGCTGGAGGACATGTAGCAACACCTTGCTCTCTTTTCTCCCTAACATTACTGTCCCTGCTGTTACTGACATACCTCTTTTTTTCTATGCTAAGAGAGAAATTGTTTTGCGGTGGAGTGCTACTTCCCCTCCCTCTGTGGGATCCTGGGAGAAGTCCATTAATGCTGTGCTTCCGTTGTACAAATTGACGTATATGAATAGGAACTGCCCCAAGAAGTTGGAAAAAGTATGGCTGCCATGGACGGCATAGGGTGGCTGGGTCTCCCGGCTGGGGGATCCTGATGTGTAGGGGTGTAGTACTTGTCGTGGTTTCCGAGCTAGCGAAATATTGAGGCTCCCTGCCACTTAAAGATGGTATGTTGCATTATTGATATATCTGATATCCCCTGTATGGAATCTTACTTGTAATGTGTACTTTGATTTGGTCCATGTTGGGAAAATGTTGCATCATGCTCTGACCTTTTTTATTGTCTTAATGAAGGAACATTTTGATCTTTAAAAAAAAAAAAAAACATTACTGTCCCTGGTCTGCAACTTTCATTTATTGGATTTCAGTTCCTTCAATCATAGAGGCTCAGCATCACATGTGTGCATTATCTAGGGCAGCCTGCATGCAAATACAGCCTGCCTAGAATGCCCGTTTCTCCAGACTTTCTATCCATGATCTCCCTGCACTGTAAAGAAAAGTAATGTCACTGGGTCTAAAAAAAAATAATAAAAAAATTCTAACCATATCATCTTTTTTTTATATTTTTTTTAAAGTGTTACTAAACCCACAACCGTAAAATCATTCTGTATATGCAGGAAAGCATGCTTGTTATACTCATTGTGGAACCTAATGGGTTAATCCATTGTGCAAAAAGGTTGTTTAATCCTGTCTTTGCTGATCCTCCCCTTCCTTCACAGTCCCCAAAACATCTCCTTATAAAACAGATCCTTGGGAGCACACTGCATATGCTCAGTTTGGTGTGCATTTCTAGAGAGTTTTTTTTTTTTTCTTGGGAGGGTGCATGTGATCAGCACAGGGCCAATCAGCATTGTTCAGACAGAGGGTCAAGAGTCCTGCATCATCATAGAACAGTCAGGGGAGAATGAAAACTCCTCCTACAACCTTTAACCAGACATCGATAGAAGTCACAAGACTGCTATACTGTATACTGCTGATGAGAAAAGGTATTTAGCAATTTATATTTACTAAAATAATTGCATTTCCATGATCTGTGTACTGTGGGAGACCAGATATAGCGACTGCAGGCTCCTGGGTTTAGTAACACTTCAAGTCCATTGAGGGACACAGATATGAAGTAATTCACAGACGTAGGTTACGTTGTTGCCTTCAGGAGGTAGCCATTAGCCAACAAGACAGTTGAAAGCCTGCCCACCATATCCTCTTCTCTAACCATCATGCCTCAATGCTATGAACAAATGGTACATACAGTAGGGCCAATAGACAGGAGGTGTAGGATCAGTTACTCTCCAAGGAAGATAAAGATTTTTCTGTAAAAACATTTATTTATTTTTGTGCACACAGGGATTAAGTAGTTCATAGATGTATGGGACATCCAAAATCAATCCAGCTGAGGGGTGGACCACAGACACAGAGATCTAACCGATTTAAAATGAAATGCCTCGTACACACGACCGGTTTTCCCGTCAGGAAAACTGCCATGAGAGCTTTTGGTCGGAATAACTGGCCATGTGTATGCTCCATCGCAGTTTTCCCAACGAGAAAACTGGGGGGAAAAAAAAAGAGAACCAGCTTTCTTTTTTCCCCATGGGGATTCCCGGCAGACTTTTTCCCATCGGGAAAACCGGTCATGTGTATGCTTTTCCGAGGGGAAAAAAAACGCACATGCTTAGAATCAAGTATGAGACGGGAGCGCTCGTTCTGGTAAAGCTATCGTTCGTAATGGAGATATCACATTCGTCACGCTGTAACGGACTGAAAAGCACGAGGCTGAAAAGCGCGAATCGTCTCTCACCAAACTTTCACTAACACGAGGATCAGCAAAAGCAGCCCAAAGGGTGGCGCCGTTTGAATGGAACTTCCCCTTTATAGTCCCGTCGTACGTGTTGTACGTCACCGCATTTTTTTCCTGCCAAGAAAACTGGTCGTGTGTACGAGGCAAAAGGCTAAGATCACCTTTTTTTTTTTTCTAAAATCCCCTATGTACAAAATATACCATTAATGTACCACGGTTGCAGAAAAATAAAAGCTTTCTTTGATTTTGAGAACAAGGCCTTACCTTAGCCCTTGCTGTATTTCTTAGAAAGCTTCATCACTTGCTGGCATTTCGATTTGGGACGGAGAAACCAGTAAGACACGGGAAGGCGTTTACCAACTGACCTCTTTAGCACGCACCCTTCACCCATCAACAATGTTTGCACAGAATCCCCAGCATTTCTCCATGCGTGCATTTGCCTGACTTCCCCAGGGTCCCTCTGGAGAGGCTCAGGCTGCATGCTAAATTCCCTGGGGCCACATGCAGCCCATGGGACACCCCTGATGTAGTGCAAGAGCCTGCCTGATTGCATACAGTGATTGAATAGATGGTATGTCCTCCTATTATATAGCTTTTGGTCAATCTAGAGGAGATTGTACAATCAGATTGCATAGTTTATGGCCACACAGAAGCAAACCCATGTATTGCCACATAAAAAAACAAAAACAAATGAGAAACACAGCAAAACACGCAGTAAAAAAGGTGCAACTCGCACCATGTCAAAATGTCCCATGAGCTACTTTGCCACATGTAGCGCAGCTCACTGAAATCAATGGGCTGCCCTATGTGTGTCACTGGACAAATGAGACAAAAAACATGCACTCCCACTACTCCAGGTGTGAATGGGGCCTGAAAGTGGAATTGGTGCATTTACACAACAACGAGGCTCCATTCTGTGTATTTTTTTAAATGCATGGAAAAACCACACAAAAAATTTGCAATTCTCCATTTGTGTTTTAGAATCATGCAAATGTGCATTGTGTTTGTGTTGTCATTACATGTTAAAGGCTCCCAAATTGCAGCAAATGCACCAAAAAACTCTGCTTCAAAAAAAAGTTCTGGAGCTTCTCTGGGGTGACTGTCGAACGAGGACAACTTAGTGTCTCCGTCCACTTCCTCCTATGTACTTTCTATAAAGATGGCCATACACTATGCAATCTGATTGTACAATCTCTGTACAATGTCCTTTGGCTCTACCAGAACTATGGAATAGGACACACCTAACCAATCCAATCAATTTGTATTAAATCAGGCAGGCCCTTGTACTACATAGCTGATAGGAGATCTAAAAGGAGATTGTATAGAAAGTGGGTGGAAATTGGTATTGTAATGAGGGAGGTGTGATCCAGAGTGGTAAACACATCCTATCACGACCTCTTCTGTAACGCAACAAAAGAAGTGAGGGCTTCTGGGAAATGAATGCTGAGAGACAATCTACAGGAAGTGATGGAATCTGAAAATGATTTTAACCACTTCAGCCCTGGAAGAATTTACCCCCTTCCTGACCAGAGCATTTTTTGCGATTCGGCACTGCGTCGCTTTAGCTGACAATTGCGTGGTCGTGCGACGTTGCACCCAAACAAAATTGACATCCTTTTTTTCCACAAATAGAGCTTTCTTTTGGTGGTATTTGATCATCTCTGCTGTGTTTATTTTTTGTGTTACAAACAAAAAAAAAGAGCGACAATTAAAAAAAAAAAGACCCCTTTTACACTGAAGCGCTTTGCAGGCGCTATAACGCTAAAAATAGCGCCTGCAAAGTGACCGGAAAGAGCCGCTCCTTTCACTTCAGTGTGAATACCTCCGCAAAAACGACAGTAAAGCGCCACTAAAAATAGCAGCGCTTTACCGTCGACGCCTCGGTGTGAAAGCGGCCTAATAATATCCCCCAAAAATATATAAAAAAATGATTTTTTTCCTCAGTTTAGCCCGATATGTATTCTACATATTTTTGTAAAAAAAAAAAAAATCGCAATAAGCGTTTATTGATTGGTTTGCACAAAGTTATAGCGTCTACAAAATAGGGGATAGATTTATGGCATTTTTATTATAATTTTTTTTTTTACTAGTAATGGCGGCGATCTGCGATTTTTTTGGGGACTGCAAGATTATGGCAGACATATCAGACACTTTTGGCACTATTTTGGGACCATTGTCATTCATACAGCGATCAGTGCTATAAATAGCCACTAATTACAGTATAAATTACACTGGCAGGGGTTAAAAACTAGGGGGCGATCAAGGGGTTAAGTGTGTCATAGGGAGTGATTCTAACTGTGGGGGGGGTTGGGCTACCACTGACATGACAGCGATCACTGCTCCCGATGACAGGGAGCAGTAGATCCCTGTCATGTCACTAGGCAGAACAGGGAAATGCCTTGTTTACATAGGCATCTCCCCGTTCTGCCTCTCCTCACCGCAATCGCGGGCTGCCAGAGAACATCGAGTTCACGGGACCCCCGGGCACACTCCTGTGGCGTGAGCCCGCTAGACGGCAAATTCAAAGGGACGTACAGGTAAGCCCATTTGCCTGCCTGTTCCATTCTGCTGATTATATATCGGCGTGCGACGGTCGGGAAGCGGTTAAAAATTCAAATAAACTGACAAGATTTTAAACCACCTGTGGACAAGGTAAGTGAGAGAAAAGCACATTGGGGTGACTGGGCGAGAAATTGGAATTGCTTCTATTTATCATAAAAAGTGAAATTCTGCCAGAAAAGGTGAACTTATTCATTACGGAAGGAAAATTGTAGAAGCAATAGGGAGGTACTTCTGCACAAAGGGTATGGATCTCAATTGCAAGTGGAGGACAATTAAAAAACCACCTACAGGAAAAAACAGGTAAGGCAATTAGGGCCAACAGCAAGGCAGTCAATGTAAATATGTAGGAAAAACATTCCCTAGAATTTCAAGAGAAGGTAAGTCCAATGGAAATGACAGGATTTCAGAAGGAAGAGCTCTTCCAATGTACAACAATGGTTGACATTAACATGGTTGTAAAGGCAGAAGTTTTTTTTTTTTTTATCTTAATGCATTAAGATAAAATGTCATCTGTGTGCAGCAGCCCTCCTCAGCCCCCCTAATACTTACCTGAGCCCCCTCTCAATCCAGCGATGTGCACACGAGACTTGGCTGTGCGATCTCTCCCTCCTCATTGGCTAAGACAGCAGCGAAGTGCCATTGGCTCCCGCTGCTGCCAATCAAATTCAGTGAGCCAATGAGGAGAGAGGGGGCAGGCCGGGTGTGGCTCCCTGTCTGAATGGACACACAGAGCAGCGGCTCGGATCAGGTGCCCCCATAGCAAGTTGAAATGTGTGTTTTGTGTGTTTTGTCAGCTGCACACAGCAACCAATGAGATGATTCTTTCCATGTGTTAAAGCGGAGTTCCACCCAAATTTGGAACTTCCGCTTTATCCACTCCTCGCCCCCTTACATGCCACATATGGCATGCAATTTTTTAGGGGGGGGAGTGGGGGCTTCAGTAGGAGTGGGACTTCCTGTCCCACTTCCTCCTTCCGCCCCGGGGTCGCCTAGGCGATACGTCATATCGCCTTGTGGCGGCCCCTCCCTGTAGGCGATCACCTGGGACGTGACAGGTTCCAGGCGATCGCCTGTCCACTCAGAGAGCGCTGCGCCGCATGCGCAGTGAGTGCCCGGCCGTGAAGCTGAAAGTGGTCACGGCGGGGTGCCCACACAATGAATAGAGGTGCCGGCGGAGAAGGGGGGGGGAGAGGAGCGGCGCTCCGGGCGTTGCGTCGCTAGACAGTGGAACAGGTAAGTGTATGTTTATTAAAAGCCAGCAGCTACACTTTTTGTAGCTGCTGACTTTTAATAAACATAAAAAAAGGCTGGAACTCCCCTTTAATAAAAACATATGAAAAATTTAAGAAAGAATCTAACTGCCCATTATGGGCAACAAGGAAAAGTATTCCTTCAGGCACTTTCAATCAGGAGACAGTGGAAAGTTATGCTGCAACTTTAATCTAATAAGCACAAAACGTTGAATCGGAAGGTTTGCAGTATTAAAGATGCAACAAGTTTTGATTTCTACAACTTCTTAGGAACAAATGATGTTTTCAGTATTGTGAAAAGGTTTTTAGGCAGGTGTGAAGAAATGCTGTAAAGTAAGAATGTGTTCAAAAATATATATTTTAATTGTTTATGTTTATCAAGTGCAAAGCGAGCAAACAGAAGAAAAATCTAAATTAAATCAATATTTGGTCCGACTATCCTTTGGCTTCAAACCAGCATCCATTCTTACATTTGTACAAAGTCAAGAATTTTGTAAGATTACAGTCAGGTGTATAACCATTTATACCAAGCAGGTGCTTATGTCATCAATGTGATAAGTAGGTTGATACACAGCTGTGTAGGATAGGAGGCTTAAAACTGGGTGAGAAACAGCCAAACTCGGCTACTAAAGCTGGATACACACTATACAACTTTTGTTGTTCAATTTCTTTTAGATTTACCTTCAACTATGTACTGCAAGGGCCTGCCTGATTGCATTCAAATTTAAAGTGTTTAGGTTGGACCTCATATTATATGGTTTTGGTAAATCTAAAGGAAAAACAATCTAAAGAAAATTGGATAGTGTGTATCCAGCTTCAAGGGGTTGTAAAGATTTTTTTTTTTTTAAATAACAAACATGTTATACTTACCTCCACTGTGCAGCTCGTTTTGCACAGAGTGACCCCGAACGGCGTCTTCTGGGGTCTCTCGGCGGCTGTCTCTGCTTCTCCCCGCAAGCACTCACCACCTTCATGCAAGCGAACTCGCATGGTGAGGAGTTCTTGCGGGCGCGCTCCCATGATACAGCCAGCGGGTATTGCCTCTCACTGTATCATTCGGCTTATGGCTGCACTGCTTTCAATCCATCCAGTCTAGCCAATCAACGGGCAGGCAGAGAAAAGAGCAGGACGTCGGGACTTTCGAGGGCTCAGGTAAGTAAAACGGGGGCTCGGGGGGATATTGTCCGATGTTTTTTCACCTTAATGCATAGGATGCATTAAGGTGAATTTTTTTTTTCCTTTACAACCCCTTTAAGATAAGAATGTGTAAGACCGTTTCATGTCCCTTCAAAATCAGATGTCCAGCAGTGCCATTAGCACAGAATTGTCGGAAAGCAGTGGGACCCAGGTACTTCCATCTATTGCCTGGAAAAGTCTGGCCAGAAGTGGCCTTCAAGGAAGAAGAATAGAAGAATTGCAGCCAAAAAGCCATACCTTCGATGTGGAAACAAGGCTAAGCGTCTCAACTATGCATGGAAAATAGGATTTTTATAACAGCTTACCTGTAAAATCCTTTTCTTGGAGTACATCACGGGACACAGAGCGGCATAGTCATTACTATGTGGGTTATATAGTTTACCTTCAGGTGCTGGCACTGGCAACTTCCAAACCGGAAGTACCCTCCCCTATATAAGCCCCTCCCATCCGGGAGCACCTCAGTTTTGTAGCAAAGCAATAAGTGTCCCCAAAAGAGGGGTGGGAGCTCTGTGTCCCGTGATGTACTCCAAGAAAAGGATTTTACAGGTAAGCTGTTATAAAAATCCTATTTTCTTTCTCGTACATCACGGGACACAGAGCGGCATAGTCATTACTATGTGGGATGTCCTAAAGCAAAGCCCAATGAGGGGGGGGGGGGGTACACTATACATAAGCTGAGCGCTATCAGACATGAGGATCTTTTGCGGCCTGCAACACACTGCGCCCAAAGGCGACATCCTCCTGACTTCTAACGTCCACCTGGTAGAACCTAGTAAACGTGTGTACTGAAGACCATGTTGCGGCCTTACAGATTTGAGCCAGGGAGGCCTGGTGATGCACTGCCCATGAAGTTCCAACTGCTCTCGTGGAGTGCGCCCTAACTTTGAACGGAGGCGGTCTCCTTCTCAAGCCATAGGCTTGCATAATGACCTGTCGAATCCACTTGGCTAAAGTAGATTTTGACGCTGCCTGACCCTTTCTGGGGCCTTCCGGCAGAATGAACAAAGTATCCGTTCTGCGAATCTGAGCAGTGGCTTTTAGAGAAGCTTTAACTGCTCTTACTACATCCAAAGAATGTAATAATTTTTCCTCTACTGAACTAGGTTTGGGGAAAAAAGAAGGAAGAACCACATCTTGGTTCAAATGAAACCTCGATACCACCTTAGGAAGAAAGGCTGGATGAGGACGTAACACTACTCTGTCCTTATGGATAACCAGATATGGCTCCCTACAGGACATAGCGGCTAATTCCGACACTCTTTTAGCCGAACAAATGGCTACTAGACAAAAATCAATTTCCTGGTGAGAAGAACCAGGGAAATATGCTGTAATGGTTCAAATGGTTGTTTCTGTAGAACCGACAGAACCAGGTTTAAGTCCCATGGACATATGGGAATATTAACCGGAGGGCTAATACGCATCACTCCTTGTATAAAGGCTTTGACTAGTGAATGCGAAGCCAAGGGCCTCTGAAAAAATATTGACAAGGCCGAAATCTGACCCTTGATAGTACTCAAGGCAAGCTTCCTATCTACAGCCCACTGTAGGAAGTCCAGAATCCTACCTATTACGTACTTACGTGGATGCCATTTCTTGGCCTCACACCAGGCGATGTACGCCTTCCAGATTCTATAGTAGATCTGCCTGGATACCGGCTTCCTGGCATTGATCATGGTAGATACCACAGGATTAGAGAGACCTCTCTTTTTTAGAATGTGGGCTTCAATAGCCAGGCCGTCAAACCTAGGGCTGGTAAGGAAGGGTGGTATATCGGTCCTTGCGAAAGCAGGTCCGGACGATGTGGGAGGGTCCAAGGACTCCCCACAGACATTTTTACAATCTCCGCGTACCATGCTCTTTGGGGCCACGCTGGAGCCACCAGAATCACTGGTTTCTTTTCTACCCTGATTCTGCGGAGTAATCGAGGTAACAATTGTGGCAGTGGGAATGCATATATCAGCTTGAACTGATCCCAAGGGAACACTAGGGCATCCGAGCCGCAAGCTAGGGGATCCCTTGTCCAAGAGACAAACCTGTCCACCTTTGCGTTGAATCTGGATGCTAGCAGATCTACATCCGGTGTTCCCCACCGCTGACATATTGTCCGGAAAACCTCGGGGTGAAGGGACCATTCCCCTGGGCATAATTGTTGGCGACTTAGAAAGTCCGCCTTCCAATTCTCCACTCCTGGAATGAATACCGCGGATATGGCTGGGACATATCTTTCTGCCCATTTCAGGATGCAATTTACTTCCCTCTGGGCTGCACGACTCCTGGTGCCACCCTGATGATTGATATATGCCACTGCCGTGGCATTGTCCGATTGAATTCTGACAGGGGACCCTTGGAGTTTGGATGTCCATGCTACTAGGGCATACCGGGCTGCTCGTATCTCTAAGAGATTGATGGGCAGGGCCTTTTCTGCATCCGACCATCTGCCCTGGAGAGACCATTGCTCCAGTACTGCTCCCCAGCCTATAAGGCTGGCATCTGTAGTGACCACCTTCCAAGAAATCGGACTGAAGGATTTCCCTTTTTCCAGATTCTGGGGAACCAACCACCAACGGAGGCTCTTGCGAACGGAAGGAGACAAGGACATTGGTAAGTCTAGGGCCTGAACTCTTTTGTTCCAGGCTGACAGTATAGCCCTTTGCAAATTCCTTGAATGGAATTGACCGTAGGGTACTGCTTCGAATGATGCCACCATTTTTCCCAGCAGCCTCATGCACAGGCGTATGGATGGCTGTCTTTTTGTACCCACTAGGTGGATCAAATCTCTCAAAGACGACACCTTTTCTTGAGGCAAGAAAATTTTTCTCTGGTCTGAATCCAGCCTTAGCCCCAAGTATTCCAGACTTTTGACTGGTTTTAGGGCTGACTTGTCTCGGTTGGACCGTGAGATTCCAGATACTCGATTGTCTCGTGAACAACCACTTCTAGTTTTTCCACTGAGTGGTCTATCAGCAACAAGTCGTCTAGATATGCCATTATCGTTACACCTCGTGTTCTTAAATTGGCCAATAATGGGGCCAGAATTTTTGTGAACACGCGTGGTGCTGTGGCCAGACCTCTGAACTGAAAATGGCACCCTTCTACTGCAAAGCGTAGAAATTTTTGGTGGACTGGAAAGATGGGAATGTGCAAATAAGCATCTTTGATGTCGATCGAGGCTAACCATTCCTCCCCTTGTAGGGCAGTGGCCACCAATTGGATCGACTCCATCCGGAAAGTCCTGATATGTAGGAATTTGTTTAGCCCTTTTAGATTTAATATGGGCCTCACGTCCCCGTTTGGCTTTGGGACTGTAAAGAGGTTTGAGTAAAACCCGAACCTCCATTCTTCTAGGGGGACCTCCATAATTACTGCTTGGAGCAATAGTTGTTCTAGTGCCAACAGGAGGGATCCTCTCTTCCGGGGATCCCTTGGCACGTTCGACCTTATAAAATGGGAAGGAGGGGAGTCTTTTAACTCCAATTTGTATCCCAGACTTACTGCAGAGAGCACCCATCTGTCTCTGATCGTGTCCCGCCAGGTCTCTGCGAACAACTGAAGTCTTCCCCCCACCCGATTGAGTGGGGGCAACCCTTCATGCATTTGACTTTGGGGGAGGTTTTGTACCTCTCCTGACCCAGGGCTTCTTGTTACCCTGCGATTGTCCCCGATTTTTACCCCCGGGATTTGACCGAGGAGGCCGTCGGAACTGTTTCACAGCCGATGTCCTAGGGACTGGAGAAGCAGGCCTCTTAAAAGAGGGACCTCTAACTCTGTTTTTAACCGGCAAGAGTGTACTTTTACCGCTGGAAATTTTCTGGATATATCTGTCCAGGTCTTCCCCGAATAAGCGTTCACCATGAAATGGGAAGCTGACCAGCAATTTTTTACAGGGGGCTTCAGCAGACCAGTTTTTGAGCCATAGAAGCCTGCGCATATGTACTACAGACAGCGTAAGGCGGGAGGCCTGATGGATTGAATCCTTTATAGCGTCAACCGCAAAGCATAAGGCCCTAGGTAGATCAGCTAGGGCAAGGGCCTGCTGATCTGGCAAGTCCCTTAAGACCTGTTTCAACTGATCCTTCACTGCTTGGCAGACCCCAATAGCTGCCACTGCTGGTTGTGTCACCAAGCCTGCTGTAGCAAAAGCAGATTTTAATAAGGACTCCAATTTTTTATCTATTGGGTCCTTGAACATTTGGACATTATCCACTGGACATGTCAGTGCTTTATTCACACAAGAGATGGCTGCGTCCACTGTAGGGACCCTCCATTTTTTGATGAACTTATCCTCCATGGGATAGACCACCTGAAATCTCTTGGGAGGAGTAAATATTTTATCAGGATGTTCCCAATTCTGGTAAATGAGCCCTTCCAGTAAAGGATGGATTGGAAAGGAACAAACAGTCTGGGGAGCTTTTAGCGACCCCAACGAGGAGACAGAAGTGGATGATGGCTCCGCAAGGGGCATTTTAAATGCTGATCGGACCATGTTAGTCAGGGACTGAACCCATAATCTTTCAGCATGTGATGCTGAGAATGGCTCTTCCACTGTTGATTCCTCTAGAACAGAATCAACCTCATCCTGATCCCCTTCAGGTAGGTCGATCCCTGTATGGGACTGTTGCTCTGCTAACAGGTACTCTGAGGGAGGAGACGGAGATCGGGCGCGCTTTCCCTCTGACAGGGAAGCAGCGATCAATGTTGACAATCTCTCTTCCAGCCCTCCCAGAGCTGAGGAAAAAACCTCCTCTGTTACATACACAGGAGCAGGTGAACTGAGGACAGCCACAGTACCAGATACTCCTGAGGGTGCTCTACGGTCACTAACCTCTGATTCTTCAGGGGAGATTGGTGCAGCCGAAGCATGCCCAAGATCCTCAGAGCCCGATGGAGACCCCCTATGCTTCCTGGGATTTTTAGTCCCGGAGTTTTTAGACGGCATATTCCTAAGCCCAAAGCTGAGGTATTCCAGCCGAAATACACCACTTACTGACAATAGTCTAGCACAATTGCTGCTATAAAAACAGTTGGTGTCTACTAATGTGCCTTTCTATGGGGATGCCTGCATCAACCGCTTGCTGTATGCCTTTTTTAAATGTTGCCAGCTCTGTCTCTGCACTCCATAGCCAACTCACAACACATAATTGTGCCTTTTAACATGCTGGGACGCCCGCACATGCGCAGAAGCGCTGCGGCGCGCACAGAGCGTCATCCCCCAAGCTCCGCCCCCTCTTCCAGCTCACCTCTATATATAGAGGCGCGTGCCCGCGCGCGGGCACGTGCGCCTTCGGCGCTCTTTTTTGAAAAAGGAAACTAGGGACAGGAGACAGGGCCCTTTTGCCGCAGGCCGGGGGATGGACGAGCATTGCAACATGGCAGAGGAAGCAATTTCCCACAAGAGAACTCACCATCTGCCTGGACTTGACTCTGATGAAAAGAAAAAGTCCACATGACAAGAAACGTTCCACAGCGGTCTCTAGTGGATTAACACAGGTACCGCGGTCTGTCTATTTTTTTTTTCTTGACCACTATTAAAATTATTAATTTTTTTTTAGTAGTTACAGGCATGCACAGATATTTAGCGGGAATACCGTTAGGTAACAGGCAGAAAGACATATTAGGCTTGGGGGTCCCCTAATAGAACCAAGTTCCTGGGGGGCCCCCACTTACCTTTTCCCCGCCGCAGGACTCTGTTTGGTCCACAGAAGCCCAAACTTCACCTCTCACGGCAGGCATTGTAATTAAACCTTCAGGGACCGGGTTCCCAAGGATTCCACTCCCCTGGACCTGTATAGCACCCTGCACAGAAAGCATCTTAGTCGTGGGTATGACCAGAGCTCTGGATCCCAGGGTCCAGCTCTCCTAAGAGAAGCATTACAGGCAAAACCTTGCTCTTCTCTGCAAGGCCCGGGTACCGACCGTTTAGCTATGAAGCTTTTTTGGTTGGATCCGGAATAGCTTACTGAGGCCCAAAAGAACCTGTACGCAAGCTCAGTGAAAAACACATGTTACTTCTTGGCCAACACCTTAGACACTGGCAAAAAACTGAGGTGCTCCCGGATGGGAGGGGCTTATATAGGGGAGGGTACTTCCGGTTTGGAAGTTGCCAGTGCCAGCACCTGAAGGTAAACTATATAACCCACATAGTAATGACTATGCCGCTCTGTGTCCCGTGATGTACGAGAAAGAAAAATAGGAAGTGGGGTGCAGAAAAAGGCAGCAGGTGATCTGGGCTGAGGTGTCAAAATTGTATATATTTGGCTGCAGCAGGGGGCAGTTTGTTTTCCGAAGGGCTGGAGGGCGGTACAATAATCGCAACAGTGAAGGATGGTGGAGGTCCTTTCCAAGTTTGGGGCTGCACTTCTGCAAATAGAGTTGGAGATTTGGTCAGGATTAATGAATCCTCAATGCTGAGAAATACAATCAGATACTTATCCATCATACCATACCATCAGGGAGGCGTGTGATTGGCCCCAAGTTTATTCTGCAGCAGAACAACGATCCCAAACATACAGCAAATGTCACCAAGAACTATCTTCAGAATAAAAAAAGAACGAGGAGTCCTGGAAGTGATGGTTTGGCCCCCCACAGTGTCCTGATCTCAACATCGAGTATTTCTGATTACATGAAGAAACAGAAACATTTGAGGCAGCCTACATCCACAGAAGATCTGTGGTTAGTTCTCCAAGATGTTTGGAACAACCTACCTACTGAGTTCCTTCAAATTTGTGTGCAAGTGTACCTAGAAGAACCAATGCTGTTTTGAAGGCAAAGGGTGATCACAACAAATATTGATTTGATATGGATTTTTCTTCTGTTCATTTACTTTTAATTTTGTAAATGGCTAAATATAAACTATTAACACTTCTATTTCTGAAAGCATTCTAATATACAGCATGTTTTCACACCTGCCTAAAACTTTTGCACTGTAGTGTACTCAATTTGTATTTCCCTTTAGAAGGTACAGATCACCCCATAACATAGCAAGAGTTAAGAAAATCTGTATTGTGGCCGAGTCTAATTTTTTCCAAGTTTCTTTTTTCCAAAGTGGCTCTAACTTGAAATATAAGGATTATTATTGAGTTAGAAGATCACAAAAGATGGTCCGATGCAAATTTTCTCATTCATATTTACACAGGCTATTCTAAAGAGCTGACTGCTTTGTGGTTCCAGGAGACAGGTAATAGGGCTCTATGGGCTCATAAGATGGAGAAGAAGCAGTTTAACGTTGGCAGATTCAGGAGTGCTTATTCTCCTTTTCTAGAAGTACAGCTTAATACTCCACTAGGACTGTATGATTTGTATCCGACAAATGCATACATGAAGTTAACATTCTGTAGAACAGAAATTCAAACACAGTAATAAAGAAACCTTGCTCACTGATTTATGCCACAGTGCTGCTTTATGGTGACTACTTAGCCAGCATTTCAGTCACTGCGAAGTCTGTACAAGTGTGCAAAGTGTTTAAACAAGGTTAGCATTTCCATCAGATTATTGGTGTAGGTGCAAAAAATTGCAAAGATTTGGTGAATTTTGTTTTGGTGTTGATTTTTCATTATATTTTTATTGTTAATGTGATGATATAATTTAATTTGTAATCTTTACACCAACATAATTAGTAAGAGATGGTTTATGCTTAGAGGGGTTACACCCAGGGGTGTATGCTATGGACTGATTTAGGGTTGAGTTTAGCTTTAGCCATAGGTTTAAACACTGGGTTATATTCATGTCAAGGTAAACCCGTTTGTTTGATTGCTATTGGCGCCACTCAAAATAGAGGTGAAAGCTTATCTCCGTGTCCCAGAACATGGGGTGCAGGCTTGTTCCAATACCAATCTTGGGGGTTCGTAAATGTAAAGAGGAAAGGATCGCCGCTACTCCCAACCAGCCCAGGTGAACAAACAATAAAGAGCGGCCTCAGCCTACATGCCTTTATAAAACCACACAATCTAATGCCCCCCCGGGGCTTAGTCAAGTCCTGGTGGGCAGGACGAAATGCACCAGTGTTGGTTGGTTTGGTTTATTCACCTGGGTAGGTTGGGAGTAGTGACGATGCTTTCCTCTTTACAAGGTAAACCAGTGATTTTGTATACAAATTTAAGCCTGGAACATTTTCTTCACGGTAACACAGTTATTTCGAGTGCTTTTTATGTGTTGAAAGTTCCTCTGCCTAAAATACCACACCTAATTGATCACTAAATAATGTATTGGGATCAGAATATACTTGCCTCTCAAGCTAGTTAATCTTCATAACATCCTCAGTAGATACAAATAATGCCTGGCCATAAAACATCAGATGCACTTAGGCCCCTTTCACACTGAGGCGTATTTCAGGCGTTTTAGCGCTAAAAATAGCGCATAAATAACGCCTGAAATAATCCTGCCCCAGCATTCTCAACGTGAAAGCCCGAGGACTTTCACACTGAGGCGATGCGCTGGTGGGAGGAAAAAAAATCTCCTGCAAGCCGCATCTTTGGAGTGGTGTGTATACCGCTCCTTCCCATTGAAATCAATGGGACACCGTGGCTATACCGCCCGCAAACCGCTGCTGTAGCAGCGGTTTGCGGGCGGTATTAACCCTTTTTTGGCCTCTAGTGGGGGTCAAAACCGCACCGCTGGCGGCCGAATATCGCGGTAAAAATGACAGTATAGCAGTGCCAAAAAATAGGATTTTTATAACAGCTTACCTGTAAAATCCTTTTCTTGGAGTACATCACGGGACACAGAGCGACATAGTCATTACTAATGGGTTATATAGATACCTTCAGGTGCTGGCACTGGCAACTTCCAAAACCGGAAGTACCCTCCCCTATATAAGCCCCTCCCATCCGGGAGCACCTCAGTTTTGTAGCAAAGCAATAAGTGTCCCCAAAGAGGGGTGGGAGCTCTGTGTCCCGTGATGTACTCCAAAAAAAGGATTTTACAGGTAAGCTGTTATAAAAATCCTATTTTCTTTCTCGTACATCACGGGACACAGAGCGACATAGTCATTACTAATGGGATGTCCTAAAGCAATGCCCAACGAGGGGGGGGGGTACACCATACATAAGCTGAGCGCTATCAGACATGAGGATCTTTTGCGGCCTGCAACACACTGCGCCCAAAGGCGACATCCTCCTGACTTCTAACGTCCACCTGGTAGAACCTAGTAAACGTGTGTACTGAAGACCATGTTGCGGCCTTACAAATTTGAGCCAGGGAGGCCTGGTGATGCACTGCCCATGAAGTTCCAACTGCTCTCGTGGAGTGCGCCCTAACTTTGAACGGAGGCGGTCTCCTTCTCAAGCCATAGGCTTGCATTATGACCTGTCGAATCCACTTGGCTAAAGTAGATTTTGATGCTGCCTGACCCCTTCTGGGGCCTTCCGGCAGAATAAACAAAGTATCCGTTCTGCGAATCTGAGCAGTGGCTTTTAGATAAGCTTTAACTGCTCTTACTACATCCAAAGAATGTAATAACTTTTCCTCTACCGAAGTAGGTTTGGGGAAAAAAGAAGGAAGAACCACATCTTGGTTCAAATGAAACCTCAATACCACCTTAGGAAGAAAGGCTGGATGAGGACGTAACACTACTCTGTCCTTATGGATAACCAGATATGGCTCCCTACAGGACATAGCTGCTAATTCCGACACTCTTTTAGCCGAACAAATGGCTACTAGAAAAATCAATTTCCTGGTGAGAAGAACCAAAGAAATATGCTGTAATGGTTCAAATGGTTGTTTCTGTAGAACCGACAGAACCAAGTTTAGATCCCATGGACATATGGGAATATTAACCGGAGGACTAATACGCATCACTCCTTGTATAAAGGCTTTGACTAGTGAATGCGAAGCCAAGGGCCTTTGAAAAAATATTGACAAGGCCGAAATCTGACCCTTGATAGTACTCAAGGCAAGCTTCCTATCTACAGCCCATTGTAGGAAGTCCAGAATCCTACCTATTACGTACTTACGTGGATGCCATTTCTTGGCCTCACACCAGGCGATGTACGCCTTCCAGATTCTATAGTAGATCTGCCTGGATACCGGCTTCCTGGCATTGATCATGGTAGATACCACAGGATTAGAGAGACCTCTCTTTTTTAGAATGTGGGCTTCAATAGCCAGGCCGTCAAACCTAGGGCTGGTAAGGAAGGGTGGTATATCGGTCCTTGCGAAAGCAGGTCCGGACGATGTGGGAGGGTCCAAGGACTCCCCACAGACATCTTTACAATCTCCGCATACCATGCTCTTCGGGGCCACGCTGGAGCCACCAGAATCACTGGTTTCTTTTCTACCCTGATTCTGCGGAGTAATCGAGGTAACAATTGTGGCGGTGGGAATGCATATATCAGCTTGAACTGATCCCAAGGGAACACTAGGGCATCCGAGCCGCAAGCTAGGGGATCCCTTGTCCAAGAGACAAACCTGTCCACTTTTGCGTTGAATCTGGATGCTAGCAGATCTACATCCGGTGTTCCCCACCGCTGACATATTGTCCGGAAAACCTCGGGATGAAGGGACCATTCCCCTGGGCATAATTGTTGGCGACTTAGAAAGTCCGCCTTCCAATTCTCCTCTCCTGGAATGAATACCGCAGATATGGCTGGGACATATCTTTCTGCCCATCTCAGGATGTAATTTACTTCCCTCTGGGCTGCACGACTCCTGGTGCCCCCCTGATGATTGATATATGCCACTGCTGTGGCATTGTCTGATTGAATTCTGACAGGGGACCCTTGGAGTTTGGATGTCCATGCTACTAGGGCATACCGGGCTGCTCGTATCTCTAAGAGATTGATGGGCAGGGCCTTTTCCGCATCCGACCATCTGCCCTGGAGAGACCATTGCTCCAGTACTGCTCCCCAGCCTATAAGGCTGGCATCTGTAGTGACCACCTTCCAAGAAATCGGACTGAAGGATTTCCCTCTTTCCAGATTCTGGGGAACCAACCACCAGCGGAGGCTCTTGCGAACGGAAGGGGACAAGGACATTGGTAAGTCCAGAGCCTGAACTTTTTTGTTCCAGGCTGACAGTATGGCCCTTTGCAAATTCCTTGAATGGAATTGACCGTAGGGTACTGCTTCGAATGATGCCACCATTTTTCCCAGCAGCCTCATGCACAGGCGTATGGATGGCTGTCTTTTTGAACCCACTAAGTGGATCAAATCTCTCAAAGACGACCCCTTTTCTTGAGGCAAGAAAATTTTTTACTGGTCTGAATCCAGCCTTAGCCCCAAGTATTCCAGACTTTTGACTGGTTTTAGGGCTGACTTGTCTCGGTTGATAATCCAACCGTGATATTCCAGATACTTGATTGTCTCGTGAACAACCACTTATAGTTTTTCCACTGAGTGGTCTATCAGCAACAAGTCGTCTAGATATGCCATTATCGTTACACCTCGTGTTCTTAGATTGGCCAATAATGGGGCCAGAATTTTTGTGAACACTCGTGGTGCTGTGGCCAGACCGAAGGGTAAGGCTCTGAACTGAAAATGGCGCCCTTCTACCGCAAAGCGTAGAAATTTTTGGTGGGCTGGAAAGATGGGAATGTGCAAATAAGCATCTTTGATGTCGATCGAGGCTAACCATTCCTCCCCTTGTAGGGCAGTGGCCACCGACCGGATCGACTCCATCCGGAAAGTCCTGATATGTAGGAATTTGTTTAGCCCTTTTAGATTTAATATGGGCCTCACGTCCCCGTTTGGCTTCGGGACTGTAAAGAGGTTTGAGTAAAACCCGAACCCCCATTCTTCCAGGGGAACCTCTATAATTACTGCTTGGAGCAATAATTGTTCTAGTGCCAACAGGAGGGATCCTCTCTTCTGGGGATCCCTTGGCACGTTTGACCTTATAAAGTGGGAAGGAGGGGAGTCTTTTAACTCCAATTTGTATCCCAGATTTACTGCGGAGAGCACCCATCTGTCTCTGATCGTGTCCCGCCAGGTCTCTGTGAACAACTGAAGTCTTCCCCCCACCCGATTGAGTGGGGGCAACCCTTCATGCATTTGACTTTGGGGGAGGTTTTGTACCTCTCCTGCTCCAGGGCTTCTTGTTACCCTGCAATTGTCCCTGATTTTTACCTCCGGGATTTGACCGAGGAGGCCGTCGGAACTGTTTCACAGCCGATGTCCTAGGGACTGGAGAAGCAGGCCTCTTAAAAGAGGGACCTCTAACTCTGTTTTTAACCGGCAAAAGTGTACTTTTACCGCTGGAAATTCTCTGGATATATTTGTCCAGGTCTTCCCCGAATAAGCGTTCACCATGAAATGGGAAGCTGACCAGCAATTTTTTACAGGGAGCTTCAGCAGACCAGTTTTTGAGCCATAAAAGCCTGCGCATATGTACTACAGACAGCGTAAGGCCTGATGGATTGAATCCTTTAAAGCGTCCACCGCAAAGCATAAGGCTCTAGGTAGATCAGCTAGGGCAAGAGCCTGCTGATCTGGCAAGTCCCTTAAGACCTGTTTCAACTGATCCTTCACTGCTTGGCAGACCCCAATAGCTGCCACTGCTGGTTGTGTCACCAATCCTGCTGTAGAAAAAGCAGATTTTAATAAGGACTCCAATTTTTTATCTATTGGGTCCTTGAACATTTGGACATTATCCACTGGACATGTCAGTGATTTATTCACACAAGAGATGGCTGCGTCCACTGTAGGGACCCTCCATTTTTTGATGAACTTATCCTCCATGGGATAGACCACTTGAAATCTCTTGGGAGGAGTAAATATTTTATCAGGATGCTCCCAATCCTGGTAAATGAGCCCTTCCAGTAAAGGATGGATCGGAAAGGAACAAACAGTCTGGGGAGCTTTTAGCGACCCCAACGAGGAGACAGAAGTGGATGATGGCTCCGCAAGGGGCATTTTAAATGCTGATCGGACCATATTAGTCAGGGACTGAACCCATAACCTTTCAGCATGTGATGCTGAGAATGGCTCTTCCACTGTTGATTCCTCTACAACAGAATCGACCTCATCCTGATCCCCTTCAGGCAGGTCGATCCCTGTATGGGACTGTTGCTCTGCTAACAGGCACTCTGAGGGAGGAGACGGAGATCGAGCGCTTTTTTCCTGTGACAGGGAAGCAGCGATCAATGCTGACAATCTCTCTTCCAGCCCTCCCAGAGCTGAGGAAAAAACCTCCTCTGTTACATACACAGGAGCAGGTGAACTGAGGACAGCCACAGTACCAGGTACTCCTGAGGGTGCTCTACGGTCACTAACCTCTGATTCTTCAGGGGAGACTGGTGCAGCCGAAGCATGCCCAAGATCCTCAGAGCCCGATGGAGACCCCCTATGCTTCCTGGAATTTTTAGTCCCGGAGTTTTTAGACGGCATTATTCCTAAGCCCAAAGCTGAGGTATTCCAGCCGAAATACACCACTTACTGACAATAGTCTAGCACAAATGCTGCTATAAAAACAGTTGGTGTCTACTAATGTGCCTTTCTATGGGGATGCCTGCATCAACCGCTTGCTGTATGCCTTTTTTTTTTAATGTTGCCAGCTCTGTCTCTGCACTCCATAGCCAGCTCACAACACATAATTGTGGTTTTTAACATGCTGGGACGCCCGCACATGCGCAGAAGCGCTGCGGCGCGCACAGAGCGTCATCCCCCAAGCTCCGCCCCCTTTCCCGGCTCACCTCTATATATAGAGGCGCGCGCCTTCGGCGCTAATTTTGAAAAGGAAACCAGGGACAAGAGCCAGGGCCCCTTTTGCCGCAGGCCGGGGGATGGACGAGCATTGCAACATGGCAGAGGAAGCAGTTTCCCACAAGAGAACTCACCATCTGCCTGGACTTGCTCTGATAAAAAGAAACTAGTCCACATGACAAGAAACGTTCCACAGCGGCCTCTAGTGGATTAACACAGGTACCGCAGTCTAATATATTAAATATATATATATATATATATATATATATATATATATATACATATATATATATATTTTTTTTTCTTGACCACTATTAAAATTATTACATTTTTTAGTAGTTACAGGCATGCACAGATACTAGCGGGAATACCGTTAGGTAACAGACAGAAAGACAAATTAGGCTTGGGGGTCCCCCAATAGAACCAAGTTCCTGGGGGCCCCCACTTACCTGTTCCCCGCCGCAGGACTTTGTTTGGTCCACAGAAGCCCAAACTTCACCTATCACGGCAGGCATTGTAATTAAACCTTCAGGGACCGGGTTCCCAAGGATTCCACTCCCCTGGACCTGTATAGCACCCTGCACAGAAAACATCTTGGTCATGGGTATGACCAGAGCTCTGGATCCCAGGGTCCAGCTCTCCTAAGAGAAGCATTACAGGCAAAACCTTGCTCTTCTCTGCAAGGCCCGGGTACCGACCGTTTAGCTATGAAGCTTTTTTGGTCGGATCCGGAATAGCTTACTGAGGCCCAAAAGAACCTGTACGCAAGCTCAGTGAAAAACACATGTTTCTTCTTGGCCAACACCTTAGACACTGGCAAAAAACTGAGGTGCTCCCGGATGGGAGGGGCTTATATAGGGGAGGGTACTTCCGGTTTTGGAAGTTGCCAGTGCCAGCACCTGAAGGTATCTATATAACCCATTAGTAATGACTATGTCGCTCTGTGTCCCGTGATGTACGAGAAAGAAATAGCGCCGCTATACCGACAATGCACCTGCCTGCCCCAGTGTGAAAGGGGCCTTAGCATCTCCCTGACCAGTGGTTATGCTCCCCTTCTATCCCTACAGGTTCTTCGGCTCTTTCCACGGACAACCTGCTTTTCATTGACACTTTGACCTTTTAATATTTTGTTTGCTACAGTCAGCCCCATTGTAGGTGTTGTTTTGGTTTCCAATTTCCTGCTTTCTTTATCCAGATTGCAAACGTTACAGACTTTACAGCTATTGGTGTTGCATAGTAAAAATGGGGTTCCGCACTAAAATGTGACGCTACTCTAAGCATGTTGCTTACAAGGGCAGGTGTGTGGGGAAAAAAAGAATTGTACAGATTAATATAAACTAGCAATTGTGACTCTGTTTATGAAAGTGTTCATTTAGGCCTAATGGTTTTGGGTCTCCCGACACACTAGTATGTATTACTGACCAATCTACCCATACTTTGGATGGGCAAGTATTATTTGGTTATGGGTACCATATCTGAATTGAAAGTTGTTGTAAAGGCAGAAGATTTTTTACCTTCATGCATTCGATACATAAAAAGTTAAAAACCTTTTGTGAGTTGTTTCTCACCCGCGGCCCCTCTCGATTCAGCAATGTGCATGGGAGCCTCGGCTGTGCCAGTTGTCTTTCCTCATTGGCTGAGAAACACCAGCAGGAACCATTGGCTCCCACTGCTGTCAATCACAGCCAGTGAGCCAATGAGGAGAGAGAGCCACAGCTCTGTGTTTCTTATGGACGCATAGAGCGGGGGCTTGGAAGATAGAAGGAGCCAGGAGCGCCGGCAGGGGACCCGAGAAGAGGAAGATCCGGGCTGCTCTGTTCAAAACCATTACACAGAGCAGGTAGGTATGGCAGGTCAAACCTTTAATATTTTTTTAAAGAAAAGTCCCATACAAGTGAATAAATTGGGGGAAATAAAGCTAGGAAGAGGAAAGCCCCATGACATGTCAAAGTCATGTGACCAACCTCTCCATCACAGTGTGTTCTTTGCATTATTATGCAGAGAAAACTACATAGGACACAACAGACTCCACACCACAGCCTTTATAAATACAGTATGCAGCAGAAAGTAAACCATGCTTTTCACCAACAAACAAAGGCAATATTAACGGGAAGGGAACTGCAGGGAATGCAGTGCAGACACTTGTAGGAGAGCTGCCAGAGAAGCTACAGCATACAATGTAGACAGAGTTTCAAAAATACAGAAACTGGGAAAAAAATGTACAACACACTTTTGGGTGCAGGGAGTGCTTACTGTTGTGTGGACATTGTTGAGAAAAAAAAATGTGTGTGGAGGGGATGTAGACCCCGATAAGAGAAGAGTACCTCTACCAGCCTGTGGGCACTACTGGGTGAACAATGTGTATGCTGGGGACAGTGCTGCAGTGCAAACTCATGAAGGGGACTAAGCAGATGAACATTTGCTTTTGTACAAAATTCATTACTGGTGTCAGAATCCTCCAGCAGAGAAAAGAAAAGTTATAGTCTCTCTATATACCAAACAGGGCATAGCTTCCATGAACGAAAATCAGTCTATGAATGGAGGAGGCTGACGTTTTTCATGCGCTCATCTTCCATTCACAAAATGCTTTTCATTCAAGGAAGCTACAGTATAGCTTCTATAAATGGAGGAGAGGGGCAGAATGGGGGGGCATAATCTGTACTCTAGATGATTGCCTTTTACAAGTTTCTCTGTGACAGAGGATTTCAACTATGACAGCTGGCACCAGCACAAGAACCCATCCCTTGTGCTGTTTTTTTTTTTTTTTTTTTTTTAGGTTTCACCGAAACTTAGGCTTTAAAGTAGAACTATAAGCAAAACTTTTTTTTCATTTTGGATAGAGTAAGGGAGAGTTATAACCCCTGTCATATTATTTTTAGCCCACTGTGTCCCATTGCGAAGATTTCCCTTCACTTCCTGTCCCATAGCTAAACTTCACTTCCTGTCCGGGTTTGTAAAATAAAATCCCTGAAAATTAAGGGAATTCTTGGGGACCCCCAGGTCAGCAGAACTAGCATCCTCATTGGAAGATTTCCCCTCTATTACTTTTCTGGGGACACCCCAAAATTTGGGATTTTCTTTTAATTTCACTTTCAATGATAAGGGTAAACAGGACAAATAAAGAGGGTGAATCTGCTTAATGGGGTCAAAGACAGCAATAAAAACTGACAGGTGTTCTAATCCCTCTCCTCTCTACCCAAAACTAAAAAAAAAAAAAGAAGCTTTGCCATTAGTTATACTTTAATGTTTATTTAGCAATCTTTACAGCTCCTTCCAGTACAACACCTTGTTCTTCAGTAAGATCCACGTTTTTTTTTTTAAACAAGAAAATTAGAGAAGTTCAGCTGCAGAGTATCTTTTCAGATGGTTCATGTTAAAGGGTCTGCACTTACCATCCTCTTCTCTCCGCCAGCCCTCTCCACAATGAGTCTGTCCTGACCATCCTCTCTATGAGCTTCTTCCACAACATGCCATCTGAGGTCACTCGGTACCACTCCTTGCACACCAGCTCTGCTGAACACAGTGATTTTGCATCCAGGTAGGACAGAATATTTTCCGCTATGTGATCCAGTCCACGCGCTGGAAAGGCAGCATTAATAAAATGAGTCATAGATAAGACAAAGACGACTATAGCTTTCTTAAATTGCTTTCTCACTCTTGTTCCTTCAGACATTAATAATTCACAGAGAAACATTCAAAGTTTACTCCTATAAAATTCCTGTAACGGTTTTTCCTGTAACAAATGGACTACATCAAAAACAAACTTTGGGAATCCAAATGTCTCAAGCTTGTCACGTTATGGAAACATTTACGCACATCTGTAAGTGCTGTAAAGAACCATTACCACATATATGGTTCATGGTTCTTTAACTGCATTAGCTGTGAAACTGTCAGTCAGGTCAGTTGATTTCTGAGGAAGTAGGGGTAGTAAACAATCTGCATGGATTTCCAAAAATTACATAACAAGAGATACTGTGCATGCAAAGTATTAATCAGACAGCAGCCAAATAGTCCTTGGTTGCAAGTCAAGCCATGTGGGACCCAAGAGATGTTACTAAGACTATGCTTAAAGGTCACAAAAATCGCCTTTAGAAAGAAGATACACCATATGGTCAAAAGTATTGGGACACCTGCCTTTACATGCACTTTAATGTCATCCCAGTCTTAGTCACTGGGGTTCAATATTGAGTTGGCCCACCCTTTGCAACTCTAACAGCTTCAACTCTTCTGGGAAGGCTGTCCACAAGGTTTAGGAGTATGCCTATGAGAATGTTTGGCCATTCTTCTAAAACCGCATTTGTGAGATCAGGCCTGGCTCGCAGTCTCCGCTCTAATTCATTCCAAAGGTGTTCTATCTGGTTGAGGTCAGGATTCTGTGCAGGCCATTTAAGTTTCTCCACCCCAAACTCGCTCATCCATGTCTTTATGGACTTTGCTTTGTTCGCTGGTGAGCAGTAATGTTGGAACAGGAAGGGGCCATCCCCAAACTGTTCCCACAAAGTTGGAAGCATGAAATTATCCAAAATGTCTTGGTAATTATGCTGACACCTTAAGAGTTCCCTTCACTGGAGCCAACCCCTGAAAAACAACCTCACACCATAATCCCCCATCCACCAAATAATTTTGACCAGTGCACAAAGCAAGGTCCATAAAGACACGGATGAGCGAGTTTGGGGTGGAGGAACTTGACTGGCCTGCACAGAGTTCTGACCTCAACCCAAAAGAACACACTTGGGATGGATTAGAGTGGAGACTGCGAGCCAGGCCTTCTTGCCCGACATCAGTGCCTGATCTCAAATGCGCTTCTGGAAGAATGGTCAAACATTCCCAAAGGCACACTCCTTAACCTTGTGGACAGCCTTCCCAGAAGAGTTGAAGATGTTATAGCTGCAAAGGGTGGGCCAACTCAATATTGAACCATACGGACTAAGGCTGGAAAGCCATTAAAATTCATGTGCGTGTAAAGGCAGACGTCCCAATACTTTTGCCAATATAGTGTATATATTTAGGCTCTATTCACACCTGCTAGAACATGTTACATGTTCCACCCTAAAAAAGAATGGAACATGTAACATGTTCTAAAAGGTGAATTTCTCCTTTAAAGTGTAAACTTGCCCATTTGGAGCAAAGTGAAAGGGTATTGTTAATGCCCAGCTGCAAATCTGTTATATTTACATTCACAGTAGAGCTGCACGATGAGGACCACAATTTTTTTTTGCTTAGAATAAAGATCACGATTCTCGGCGTAACATTATCTATCACATTATACAAAAATTTGGACTAACTTTACTGTTTAGTTTTTTTAAAATTCATTGAAGTGTATTTTTGCGTTTGAAGGACCGCTGCGCAAATACAGTGCGACATAAAATATTGCAACGACCGCTGTTTTATTCTATAGGGTCTCTGCTAAAGAAATATATATAATGTTTGGGGGTTCCAAGTAAATTTCTAGCAGAAAATACAGATTTTAAATTGTAAACAACAAGTTTCAGTAAAAGGCTTAGTCTTTAAGTGGTTAAACTGCCCTCATTTACAGACCGAAGTTCATCCCTTTGATCTAAAAATAACCAAATGTTACAATGTTTCCTTTTTATCTCCCAGCACTGAACAATGTTAATAAAAAACAAACATGTCATACTTACCTCCTCTATGCAGTTGGTTTTGCACAGAGTGGCCCCGATCCTCCTCTTCTGGGGATAAACGTACATAAGGGAAAGGGAGGGGGGAGCATGCAACTTTCACCCATGATGCAGCGTTTAGGACTAGTAGCCAATGGCTACACCAGAACAAAAGTCATATGATGAAGAGCATGAGGTTACTTCCTGTAAGTTCCAATACCTGGAATTTGCAACAGATGCTACAGAGGAAGGAGCATCAGGGAAGCAATGAGAGTCAGTATAACAGTAAGGGACAGGGCTTAAAGAGATCCTGTCACTTTGCCCTTTAAGGAAAAAATTATAAATGCACATATTTTTGCATGAAAAAAAATGTGCATTTATAAATTTTTCCCATATACGCCTGCAAAGCATTGCTTCCGCAATCAGTGGCTCGAGGGTGTAATGTCATGCTCCTGCAGACACTTCCTCCAGCTTTCTGTCCATACATCTGTAGGGCTTTCATTTAGAAAGCTAGAGGAAGTGTCAGTGCACTGTACATAGGAACAGCGATCTGGCTGTTTCTTTTCCCTGAAAAGCAGGGGGGGGGGGGGGACGACGACGACGTGGTAGATTACCAAGTAAAAGCAGCACACATTACACTTGTTAGGCACACAGTTAGCCCTTTTATTGCCCATAGATGTTAACCCCTTCCCAGCCAGTGTCATCAGTAGTGTGTCATTGTACAGCATTATCACTAATTACTGTATTGGTGTCACTAGCGACATCAGTATCAGTTAGTGACCCTCCCAGCCAGTGTCGGTTAGCTCCAGATTGCCCGCCTCCCTATCACATCCCCACTAAAAAGTAGATGATGACCGTCGTTACAGTATAGCGTCTACAGCTGCGTAAATTCCAGTATATATACACCATAGTTTGTAAATGCTATAACTTTTGCACAAACCAATTAATATACACTTACTGGGAATTTTTTTTCATTTTACCAAAGACATGTAGCAGAATACATTTTCGCCAAAATTTATGAAGAAATTCAATATTTTTTTATTGAATATGTTTTATAATAGAATTTAGTAAAATTTTGTTTACGTTTATATAAGAAAAAAACCCCAGTGGTGAACATTTGCGTACAGTGTTGCATGACCGCGCAGTAGCACAGTGCTAAATAAAAAAGAAAAAAAAGAAGAAGAGGAAAAATAGGATTTTTTACTCACCCTAAAATCCTTTTCGCTGAGTTCATGGACTGACACAGCTTCCTATTGACAAGTGGGTATTATTCTATCTTTAGGAGTGACTAGGCAGAAAAAACTTGTAAAAAGTGTTACACATCACACCTTCTACAGCACCGCCCAGGGGCCGGACCCTCTGGGTATAATCCCTCTCTCTGCACCTCGTAGATCAGTTCGTCAAAAAGCAGTACAAACTTAAAATGAGGGGTGGGTGCTGTGTCAGTCCATGAACTCAGAGAAAAGGATTTTAAGGTGAATAAAAAATCCTACTTACTCTTTCATTCGTGAACTGACACAGCTTCCTATTGACAAGTGGGACGTACCAAAGCAGTGTAAAAAAACTAAGGGGTGGAAACAGCATTAAAACAACTTCACCCGAAAACAAAACAGAGCTCCTCAACAGACGAGTTGCAACTCTAAACAGCCGCAATACCTTGCGGCCGAAGAAGCATTCGAAGATGCACACACATCAACTTGTAAAGTTTAGTGAAAGTGTGAAGGGATGAGCAGGTCGCTGCCTTACACACCTGGTGAAATAGATGCAAGCTGCCCTCAGAGCTCGGGCAGCGTCCAAAAAATACATTGTCTTCTAGGATTCGACGGATGAAGACACAAGAATGGTAGTTCAATGTCTTCCTTGAGATGGAAGGTCGAAGACCCTAGGAAGAAAAGACGGCTGCGGACGCAGCACCACCTATCCTTGTGGAAGATCAGATAAGGAGCCTTGCATGACAGGGCTGCCGGCTCAGAAAACCGTCTTAACTGACGTAAACCAAGAGGCATATCTTGCCCTGGTCGAATGCGCTGGGAAAGGGAGGCGCCTGACCCTTCATGGCATAAGCCTGATCACGATCTGTCGGATCCACCTAGAGATGGTGGCCGACAAGACCGCTAGGCCCTACTTGGGACCAGCCACCGAAACAAAAATTGAGTCTGGACTCTGGAACGTAGCAGTACCAGACAAGCATTCTCTCAGAGTTTGGACAACGTCCAAGGAATGCAACGTCGTCTCCTTAGGATTCGACGGATGAGGACACAAGGATGGCAGTACATGTCTTCCTTGAGATGGAAGGTTGAAACACAACCTTAGGAAGAAAAGAAGGCTGCGGACGCAGCACCACCTTATCCTTGTGGAAGATCAGATAGGGAGGCTTGTATGACAAGGCTGCCCGCTCAGAAAACCGTCTTACTGGCATAACAGCCACCAAAAGGACCACTTTCTGAGAAAGTGTCAACAAGGGAATCTCCCTGATGTACTCAAACGGTGGTTTCTGAGACACTTAGAGGCCATGCCATTGAAGCCATTGACTGCAAGCAGGATAGCATATGGTACCCTGCACCAGCAGGTCCTCTCGTAGTGGTAGACGACAAAAGGACATCTGCTACACAAGCCCCACGAAGGTAGTGGAGTGGTGAATCCACTGAACAACATTCTCAATAGAGAGTGAGCCACCAGGGGTCGTTGAAAAAGACAGCCAGGGCAGATACCTGCCCCCTAATTGAACTTAAGTAAAATTTCTGGCCCATTCCCTGCTGAAGAACAGCAGGACTCTGGAACCAAATAAGTAAGTACGCGGATGCCACCTCATTTCCTCACAATTGGATATGCAGGTCTTCCAAGTGCAATGGTAATCTTCCTAGGGGATGATTTCCGAGCACTCCTCATGGTAGAGATCATCGAGTCTGACAGGTCCCGGTCTCTTAGCACCTGGCTCTCAAGCCATGCCCTAAAGCCAGTGACTGTAAAACCAGGATGGCATATGGGATCTAGCGACAGCAGGTCCTTCTTAACGGTAGATGCCAAAAGGCGTCTGTTACCAGACGCACTAGATCAGCGTACCAAGGACGCCAAGGCCAATTCAGAACAATTGGGACCATTGTAGTCCTCTCTGCCTCCAGTCTGCACAGCAGATGAGGAAGGAGCTTCCGAGGGGGAAGGGCATAGATTAGTCGGTACTGCCATAAACGCATCTGTCGTGTTTGCCCATGTGTCTCTTGACCTGGTCACAAACCCTTAATACCTTCAGATTGAGTCGAGAAGTCAGGAGATATACGACTGGCATGCCTCCCCTCTGGTAAGGGAGCCCCTTAGGAGGTGAGCGACCTCTGATGCTGCAGCAGAGCTGCTTGTTCCTCCTTGATGATTGACATACGCCACCACTGTGGTGTTTGTCCAACTGGATTCTGACTGGACGCCCTTGTAGCTTCTGAGACCATGTGGAAAGGCAAACCCAGATCGCCCGTATTTTAGGCCAATGATCTGCAATGGGATTCCTCCAGAGTCCAGCGACCCAGGTTGACTGAGCTCCTCAGACTCCTCTGAAACCAGGCGTCTGCCGTGACCACCATCCAGTAAAAAGGAAGGAACAACTTCCCAGACAGAAATGCCAATGACGTCGGCCACCAACTAGGGAGGCCCTGATTAGATGGCTCACCCGGATTTTGATAATCCAGGGATGAAGGGCACCCGACCCTTCAGGACAGAGTTACCTCTGTAACACTCGCGTGTGAATTAGTGCCTATGGTACCGCCTCGAAGGAGGCTACCATGAGGCCCAGGACTCGCCTGCAAAAGTGGCGTGACAACCCATCTTTGGGATGTCAACTGCCGCACCGCAGCCCCAAGGGTCTGCAACTTTCCCCTAGGGAGAAAAAAACGTACGCCCTTTGAGGAGTCCAGAATCAACCCTAGACACACTAGGAGTTGGGACGGTACCAATACTGACTTCTGTGTGTTCAGCACCCCACCAGTATTGGAGGGTATGACAGGTTATAGACACGCTTACTTCTAAATTTAAGTCTGAAGTGACCCTCAGAGAATCGGGAAATATATAGACTGCCTTATTAAAGACTTGGTGGAATCTTTGCCGTCATATGTGCGTGACACAAGTGACGTGCTCAACAAGATCTTGGATCAGGCGACGTTCTCCTTGTCGGGATCGACGTTGAGGCATTATATACCTCAATTCCCCATGAATGGTGCATTCTGGCGGTACTCCATTCTCTTGACCAGCGGTTTCCACATATGGGAGCACAGAATGAGTTCATCATCGAACTCCTAGAAATGGCTCTGAAACACAACTTCTTCCAATTTGCAGGCCATAACTACCAGCAACTGCGAGGTACTTCCATGGGAGCCCCTTGGGCACCCGCATATACAAGCCTGCATCTAGGATAGTGGGAGGAGGAGGTTGTGTTTGCTTCGTCGATGTACCTTGGCCATGCATTGGCCTGGCTAAGGTACATTGACGATGTCCTGATGGTCTGGTCTGGCATCCACTCTGAGTTGGTGGAATTTATGGAGGAATTGGGTACCAATACCCGTAACATACGGTTAACGTATGTGGTCGACTTCCACGAAATTTCATTTTTGGATCTTTCCATCAGGGTGGAGTGCGGCAGGTTAGCCACCAAAACATTTTGGAAAGAAACCACAGCCAACACCCTCTTACAAGCGGATAGTCATCATCCCGGGTCACTTATACGTGGGATTCCTGTGGGACAGTTCCTCAGGATCAGGAGGAACTGTTCCACAGAGGATGACTACCGTCGTGAGTCTGAACTTCTATAGCATAGATTCAGAGAACGTGGATATCCACACCGCACTTTAAGAAGGGCAAAAAAACAAATAGCGGGACAAAAGGCAAGAACCGACTTACTTGTGCCCCGAGACAAAATTAAAATCGACACAGACGGACCGGTGCGATTTATTACACCATTTGGGACCCAATGACAAAGGATCAGGTCTATTCTCTCGGACTATTGGCACATGCTAACCCGTCCTGATGACCTAAGAGAAATCGTGGGTGATAGACCATTCATGGTGGCCAAGAGAGCCAGAAATTTGAATGACACTCTTGTTCAATCTGAGTTTGTACGTCCCGTAAATAAGAACTGGCTCACCGACATGCCTAAAATAAAAACGGCATGTTCCCCTGCGGCCACTGTGGTACCTGCAAGTTTATAGACCGCTCCAAGAAATTTAGGGATTCAGCATTCAAACAGGAGTATGAGATTAGATCCTTTATCAATTGTGCTACATCCAAAGTCCTATACATTTTGGAGTGCCCATGCGAGAAGCTGTATGTCGGTAAAACGAAACGACAGCTTTGCGTGTGCTTTTCAGAGAACCTCAAAAGCATCAGACTAAAAGAAGATAATCCCATAGCTCAGCATTTTGTATCATTCAATCAGGGTAAAACACATGGACTGAGAGTAAAGGGATTTTTTTCCTTGATCTATCTGCCCGAAGTGGCGACTTTGATACAGTGCTCCTTAGAAAGGAAAAATCTTGGATCTTCAAGCTCAAAACTCTTCAACCATTAGGTTTGAATAATGAGTTGAGCTTGAAGATCTTCCTTGAACCCTAATTGATAGCCAGCCCCCCTTTTTTTATTTCCCCCTCAGTCCTTCCCCCTCCCTCCCCCCCCTTTTGCTTATTTTTGTTCACTCCATTATTCAGGACACCAAATCATGTACTCCGCAAGCAAATAGATTCTCACACCATTTGGTAGTCTTTTAATTCCACTTTTGATGTATTATTTAGGGGATTAGCCTTCATTATGATTTCCAATTTCAAAACCTCCAAACCTAGCCCTTCCCCTCTGCCCCCCCCCTTCATGGGTGCAAAGGGCTACAGGCTCTATGAGTTAGCAGCTTCATGTCATATACTGTTGCCAATAACAAATGACTCGGAAATATGTTGACAAAAGTGATGATAGTGGTTTGAATTTAGCCCCTCTGACTGTATTCCGATTTACTGTTTCATTTCTTAATCTAAGTAATTAAACTGTCTAGTTTCTTATTCTAACTGTAGTTTTATTTGTCACCACAAGATGGCAATCTTGTGTATTTGCACGTGGTTTGAATGTGATTTGACACACTGTCCTATATAAAGATGTAGATTACCCATGCGCAATGTCCAGACGAAGTACACGTTCCAGTGTACGAAACGCGTTGACGTATGCCAACGCTAGCATACCCCCGCACTACTCGATGACCTCCCACCCAGGTCAGTAAGGTGTCCCTTCACCATCCATGCCAAAGGGCTGGACTCTGGATAAGCTTTCCTGGTATCCACCTACAGGCCACCGTAGCCTTGTCACACTGGTGAGGAACCGGACGTGCTTCCCAAACCCTTCCCATGGACTATGGCTACAGCAAATCTTTGGCTCCTACAGCCATCGTCAAGGATAATAGCAGCAGCGCATACGGGCAGTGAGAGTTCTTCTCGGCTTTGAAGTTACTGCACAACAGGGGTAAGAACGTCCATACCAGGGCCAATACCACATTGAAGTCCCCGTTTATTTGTGCACACTTGCATCTGTAACAAGAGACTGACAAACACAACTCCCTTGAAGCGGCTTTTCACTCCTTGCACTTTATACAGCCTATCACGATCTCCACAGTTCTCTCCACACCATCTGAATGAGTGTTTCTCAATATTAGTGCATTGTACTGCTAAAAGTTGGAGACTGGATTTATGTGTTTATCTGCACCATTAGCCAAGATGGCCGCAACGGCTTTACCTAAATCGGTGCACACTTACAGCAGCAAACCCAGGCCAACTAGAGCTATTTTCCTTGAATGACCAAGTTTTCACTGTGCCTTACTTCATTCAACTCGGTCTTCATGGCTATTTATGCAATTTTTGACCAATATCACTGAGAGCCAGAGTGATGTGTTTATTGCAAACTATCTGGAAATCGGACTTTCATTGATTACCATACATCCACACTATGGCTGCAGATGACTCTATTGGAATGCTTTAACTAGCTCATTCACGTATCAACGGCTGTTTTTGCACTGAACCAAGGGAAGCATATCAACCCTTTCCTGATTACATGACCATCTGTACACTCATAAGCTCCCATTCATGGAAATACACATATTTTTTGTTTGTTTGATTGAATTAGAGCGAGTCATTCAGGAAAGGAGCTACCTATGCAGGACATTTATCCCAGCACTTTGTCCATAACCCTCCCCGGGTTGGAATTTCTATCTTTGAATAGCGGGGCTTATGTTTAGCGTTTTTTAAATATTGACAACTTTGTTTATTATTACAGTGTATTTATTTTGAAATTTTTGCATTGTTTGAACGTTACCCACTCAGGGGGTACTAGTACCGCCCTGGCTGGAATAGCCAGTGATTTGTATTTCTCCAATAAAGCTTTATAATCTACTTAAATTACACTGTGGTTGATCCTCACTTTGATTGCTTTCTGGCGGCATCTCTTTGCCCGACTACTTTTTATTTTTACGTACAGGTACGTCTCTTTGCGCAGCCGTGATATTCTGCCGACATAAATGTACATGCGGCGGACGGCAAGTGGTTAAATAAACCTACCCTTAAGATTATAGACTGATCATTTGTCAGTGCGCAAATGTACAAAATCAACAGGGGATCAAATACTTTTTCCCTCACTGTATATTGCATTTAAGTGCCCTAAATTTAACTTTAGTCTATATTTGTATTGTAATTTTGCAGTTCATAAATTGTTTCTCTAATATTGTGTGACATAAAAAATTGGAACTGCCACTATTTTATTCTCTGGGGGGGGGGGGGGGGGGGGGGGTCTGCTTCCAGAAAAATTATGTTTGGGGGTCTTAACTAATCTTCAGGCCTTAAATGTTTTTTTTTTTTTTTAAACAAAAAAAAAAATCATAAATGGACTGAAGTGGTTAAGACCGTGGAACAGTTTTAAGTAAAGCGACACAGATGCTTTCCCTATAAGCCACAAAAGGTGATTGATAAAATTGCATAAAGACTACATTTAAAAGATCAGCTTTGTTTGCAATCAGAAATTGTACCGACTTCTTTGTTTTTTTTTGTGAAGCTAAAGTCAATTTTTAACCTCTTGTAATATGACTGGTGTGGTAACATTTTTTAATTACAGTAATTTTTTCATTTTTATGAATTGGCTCCACTTTCCTGATCCAAATTATATATATATATATATATATATATATATATATATATATATATATATATATAGTGGTGCAGGACACATCCATTAAGATGTTAGTTAGTATACAGACATCATATGACAACTTGACAATGGAAAACACTAATAAATGGCAATTTAAATTAGAATGACTGAGAATGCTGTCTTAAAAAGGGACCTGCATGTAATGACTTGCTTCATTAACAGCACTAAATCAGAACACCCTTCCTGCAATGTCCACTCGCTGGATGACTGGATGAACAAAAATGATCTTCAGTACAAGTGGAGCAGTTTAAAAGCCAGATTAATGTCCTGTAGTTTGTATTAGTGGCTTCACATTTGCATACAGTAAGGGGGGTTTATACACTCTTTAGTAAAAATTGGGCTTGGCTATTAAAATTCTCAACCACCCACTCAAGTCTAATCTCAAGCCAAGTCTCGAAGGAGCAGAAGTCTATAAAACAAGATAGTTGCACTGATAACCTCGGCCTGCGTCTGTTTAGCGGTAAGGGAGTACGAAAATAAAATAAATAAAAGCTCGCAGGAGGTTATTTCTGTACATGTCACATTTTAGTAGCATGATCAGTATATTATGAGTTTCCTCTGATGGGAGGAAGAGAGAAAAAAAAAAGCTGCTACTATAAAACTTCTTTTCTTCCAGTCGCTATGCTGATCTTAACTATTTCCCCGCAGTACGAGTGAACACGGATCACATGCACAAGGGGGCAGACTCTATCAGCTGATTCTCATAATAGCATGTAAAATACCATGTACAGTATGTCTTCTTTTGAATTGATTTAATGTGTGAAAATTAGGAACTCACTCATACAAATTATTTCTCCACAGCCAAGCTTCACTGTTAAATTATTTTGTAATGTATAAGTCCCATGAGACAAATGAAACAAAATAATCTAAAATTGTGAAAATTGGAAGTAGTAGTATGGTGGACACTGGTGACTGTGTGGGTATATTATACTTATCTGTGTACGAGAACGATCACTTGGCTACAGTTGCGCATTTATGGATCAGGCTGGGTACACATGACCCAACTCTGGCTTGAAGCCGGCCAGCCCAACTTTAAAGTGGTATTAAACTCAAAAAAACAAAAATGTTATCTATTGTAGCCTGCCAATCCTTAAAGGTGGAGACTGCATTAGAATTCCGTTAAGGCCGTTTTCCCTTTATTTTTACCTGGCGGTCCAGCCAGTAACATACTTCCTGTCTTAGGGTGTCTCCAGGCTAAAATTGAGTAGCAACGGGAACACCTCTGGACAGCTTGGTGGCTACACTCACTACTCAACTCTATGATAATGCAGCATAGCCACCCTTGGAGAGCAGCATTATCTATCTAGAGAGATCTGTGAGGTTTTGTTCAACCCAATGGTTTAATGAAAAAAAAAAAAAAACTTTAAGTGTATATGAAGCTTAAAAGAGGCAAAAAAAAAAAAAAAAAACAATGTCTCCCTGCAATGAAATACTATAATGTGCTAGTGTGCACTGCACTATATACTATATATTCCCATTGCGGGAAAAACAATCTTCTGTTTAAGGCTGGGATCTACCTAGCAGCATAAATGAATGTACTAATCAGCTATTGACTATTCATGCTACTCCATTATGAAAATCATAGAACTTACTTTTAGTAACGTGGCAAAAATTCTTACAGTAACAGACACTGGATTTTTAGCTCAGATAACAAATTTCATTTTCCAGATGGTCAGTATTCGTATAAATAAGGCAGGACAGCCGCCCAAACTCCATTCAGAGCACGATTATTGTAAATATAGATCATTATAATGACCTACAGTATAACCCCACGCTACACAATTCTTTCCTGTATAGGCAACTGTAGAAAAAAAGTGGGCGGTAGTGATTTTTAAGAAGTATCCATTGACATTAGGAGGACAGCAGCACACAGCCCAATGTCTTATCTCAGCAGAGCAATAGCCAATTTGCTGGGACCCCCCCAACATTACCAACTAAGTCGGGGTGTGTATGCTGCAGCCTAAAGGTAGTCCGGGACATGACATTTCCCACCAGATCTAAAAAAAAAAAGACATTTTGTTCACAGGTCAAATGAGAAAAAAGTCAGCTAAAAGCGGTCCCCGGGTTACAAACAAGATAGGGTCTTGTAGGTTTGTTCTTAAGTTGAATTTGTATACAAGTCAGAACAGGTAAAATTTTTAAGTGTAGCTTCAGCCAAAAAAAAATATTTTATGGATAGGGAAGGGTTAACATCCCTCTAACATTTGTTTTTCTGTCTGTGCCCCTGTTCAGAAGATTTTATCTCACTTTCTTTCCCAGTGACAATTAGATTTTAAAAATGTTGGGTTGTTGTGAAAACAAGGATTGGTGATAGACCTTCAGTAGAGACACCTTTTTCCCATGATAACTCTTACAGGAGTGAATTTCCCTTCCTAGGGGTAGATTTCCTCTCACTTCCTGTTGTCTTTCTCCGTTTGTAAGTAAGTCAGATGTTTGTAACCCGGGGACCACCTGTATAGGTCTTATTCTTATGTTTTATTGCTATGGGTTTTATAATCTGGGGCATAAAAAACAGAATAGATGTGCATGTAATAAAATAGCTCTGAACAGCGAGTCTGATTTAATTTGAATGATGTAAAACCCATTGAGAATATACTAAAATTAGGTCAACAATTGCAGACTCTTTTTCTCTAAATATATTTTAGGCACTGTGATTAACTGATGAATGGAAACCGGAAGAATACAGGTCCCTAGCCTTCTGCCTGACAGTCTCCATACTTGCCTATTCCTCCCTTGTCTAATGAAATTGTAAATCTGAAATGTTATTTGTGTTTTAAGCTGTTAACTGCAGCGGAACATCTTGAGCCAAGCTGATCTATGTAATAAACTTCATCGTAAAACATATGATTGACACAGGGTGTATCCCAAGAGGTTCCAGAGCAGCTGAAAGCTTAATTGCATCTGCTTTTGTGGTGGACAAGTGGTGCACCCCAGGGGCTTAAACCATTAAAATCTCACCAGCCCAGAGGGACAACTGGCCCCCAGCCACCCAACCCAGCTGACAACTGACTGTGCATAAACGCCATTAAAACTTAATACTTTGGTGCGTGTCTTTGCTTCTGTAGATGCAGGCTAGCTTTGGTTTAACCATCTGCTGGTCACTAACAAAGCAGTCACTTTCAGTGCTTTGGTACATTTGGCTTAAAGGAAAAAAAAGGACTGCCTATTCTTCAGCTGTGCGTTTAACTTTCAAGCACATATTACTAAAGTAAATTTTCAAGTTCTAAACGTCCATCTAACAGCCTCGGAGTGTGAATGTAAAAAAGTGTTCCCTTCCAAATTGGCTCTACAGATGCTGCTTACGGTGCAATTTAATAAAATATAGCTAAAGCAGAACTTAATTGGGCGAAGCGACTTTTTTCTGCCCCCCCCCCCAAAATAAATCAAAAATATAATTCATATACACACACACACACACACACACACACACACACACACACACACACACACACACACACACACACAGGTTTCCTCCCACACTCCAAAGATATGCTGAAAAGGTCAATTGGCTCCTGTCTAAATTGACCCCAATATGTGTGTGTATGAACATGAGTTAGGGACCTCCTTAGACTGTGAGTTAGGGACTCATGTGATTGTACAATATACGTGTGCATGTGTACTCACTTTTGTTGCCAGCGGTTTAGACATTAATGGCTGTGTGTTGAGGTATTTTGAGGGGACAGCAAATTTACACTGTTATACAAGATGTACACTCACTACTACAAAAATGTGAGGGATGTACTCACTTTTGTGAGATACTGTATATTTATTTATATATATATAAAAAAAATTTATAGATATATATATATATATATATATATATATATATGTATACACACACACACACACACAGTATCTCGCAAAAGTTAACATTTTTGTAAATATTTTATATCTTTTCATGTGACAACACTGAAGAAATGACACTTTACTACAATGTAAAGTAGTGAGTGTACAGCTTGTATAACAGTGTATATTTGCTGTCCACTCAAAATAACTCAACACACAGCCATTAATGTCTAAACCGCCTGCAACAAAAGTGAGTACACCCCTAAGTGAAAATGTCCAAATTGGACCCAATAATTATTATTTTTTAAATAAATTTGCAAAGATTTCAAACAAACTTCTTTCACGTTGTCATTATGGGGTATTGTTTGCAGAATTGTGAGGAAAATAAAGAATTTAACCCATTTTGGAATAAGGCTGTAACATAACAAAATGTGGAAAAAGTGACGCGCTGTGGATACTTTCTGGATGCACTGTAAATGTGTGTTGGTGCCATTTAGGCTAAATGGCAAGACACTGCAATGCACATATACCGGCACACTACCACAAATGGTGTACAAATGTAAAGTTTAAATATAAAAAAAAAAAAAATTTTAATGACATTTTAATAAACCTTTTCTTGAAGGTTCAGTTCCACTTCAAAGTGATCAGGTTATTTACTCGTCATTTCTTTGTTTTAATACAGGTTTTCGAAACCTGTATTAAAACAAAGAAATGACAAGAGTAAATAACTTGATCATATTAAAGTGGAACTGAACCTTCAAGAAAAGGTTTATTAAAATGTATTTAAAAACTTTTTTTATTGCAGAAGAGTCATTCTATGTCTTTTCTGCAACAGCTTGGGGTAAAGAGGTCAGGGGCCAGGAAGTGATCCAGCATTTGGATTGATGAAACAGAGGCGAGTAATCTGCAGACTGTAGTTCCACTTTAATCTTGCCCAACGTTGTTCCTAAAATGCAACTTTACTAATATAATAACTAGTAAAAAAAATGTTTTAAAGCAATACTAGTCACTTTAGTCTCCAATAACGGAAAAAAAGTTATGTCCACTTATCACATATCTTTGTTATCTTCTAGCATCCATACGTTTGTTTTTGCTGGTGACGCTGCAAGCGTACATGAATACTGCTTCAGCGGAGTCATTTAAAGCCATTCTTTGAGCATCTGTTCACATAGAAAGTGCTACTCTGTGCTTTTTTCTGCATGGACTAGTACATTCCAAATATAGTACTACACAACATAGCGTGGAACCAAGGTGTGGTTAAAAAAAATGAAGGTGGTGCCATTTGGGGTGCTGTAGATGCATCCACTCTTGGCTTTAATAAAAACTGTTCAACCAGAGCCAAAATTGTGGGTCAAGTTTGTCCTGCAGTTCGTAACCAAAAAGGTGAAAACTAGCCTGTTCTTTATGACATGTAATGTATGTATAACATATCAAAGAAAAATATAACAGGAACTAAAGTATAACTATAGGCACTTTTTATTTTTAATTTGAGATGTATTCATTTCATTATATATTTTAGAGGGAGGGTTGTAAACCCTGTCCGTTTTATTTTTTTCTAATCTGTGTCCCATTTCAGATTTTCTGTCACTTCCTGTCCCATAGCCAAACAGGAAGTGAGGGAAAATCCCTGCAAATTAAGAGAGTCCCTTAGGGAGCCCCAGGTCACCAGAACTAGTGCTCCCATTGGAAGATTTCCCCTCTTTTACTTTTCTGGGGACAACCCAAAATTTGGGATTTTGTTTACTTTAATAGAGAGGATGAATCTCAAAAGGGAGCACAGACAGCAAAAAAAAAATGATAGGTGTTCTAATCCCTCTCCACTCTATTAAAAAAAAGAAGAAGTTTTGCCTTTAGTTATACTTTAACCGCTTCAGCCCCGGACCATTTTGGTGGTCAAAGACCAGGCCACTTTTTGCGATTCAACACTGTCGATTGAACTGACATTTGCGCGGTCGTGCGACGTGGCTCCCAAACAAAATTGACGTCCTTTTTCCCCACAAATAGAGCTTTCTTTTGGTGATATTTGATCACCTCTGCGGTTTTTATTTTTTGCGCTATAAACCAAAAAAAGCAACAATTTTGAAAAAAATTCAATATTTTTTTACTTTTTGCTATAATAAATATCTCCAAAAAATATATAAAAAACATTTTTTTTCCCACAGTTTAGTCCGATACGTATTCTTCTACATATTTTCGGTAAAAAAAAATGCAATAAGCGTTTATTGATTGGTTTGCGCAAAAGTCATAGCTTCTACAATATAAGGGACTGTTTTATGGCATTTTTATTAATATATTTTTTTTTTTACTAGTTTCGGCGGCGATCAGCGATTTTTATCGTGACTGCGACATTATGGCGGACACATCGGACACTTTTGACACCATTTTGGGACCATTGTAATTTTTACAGCGATCAGTGCTATAAAAATGCACTGATTACTGTAAAAATTACACTGACAGTGAAGGAGTTAACCACTAGGTGGCGCTGCAGGGGTTAAGTCAGTACTAGGGAGTGATTCTTACTGTTAGGGGGCGTGGCTACACGTGACACGTCACTGATGACCGTTCCCGATCACGGGGAACGGTCATCAGTGACAGTGTCACTAGGCAGAATAGGGGAATGCCTTGTTTACAAAGGCATTCCCCTGTTCTGCCCTTGCCGACCGCAATCACGGGCACGTGCGCCGGACGGCAAATTTAAAGGGACGTACAGGTACGCCCATGTGCCTGCCCGTGCCATGTTGTCGACGTACATCGGCGTGCGGCGGTCGGCAAGTGGTTAAAAAAGGAAAATATATTCCTGGTAAAGGAAAGGGAACTAAGAAACTCAGCAGGGAGCTCTGGTTATTATTCCTAGAACCAAGGCAAAAAGCTGAGCTGCCTTCAACAGATGGGGGGTTTGGCCGCAAGTAGGGGCCATCTCTTAACAGTGCTTTTGTTTTTTGTGCCCAGTGTCCTACAACTCCTGGAGATGGTGCAAAAACCACAGTCAAGATTCAAGTACTTGTGTCCTTCAACGAGTGGAAGAAAAATAAGTTCTAATGTTAACGCAAAACATTTTTCAGTACATACATTTTATATATAAAAGCATATATAGAACACATTTTACCTGGCAGTGCAGTGATAAAGTCCCTTTGCAACATTGGTTTAAGGTAAGTATTTATGTGTCCATGTTGGTAGTGGCACATCCGGGAGATGAGATGCTCAACAAACTCTACCTGGTCACATTCAGACCACTGCTCAAAGTACTTTACACAAAGCTCTTTCTCCTTCTCGAAGTTTGCGGATAGCTTCCTTTGCTTGGGCACAATCATGCTGGAAGTGCCATTGGCAAGTTTAGTCTGCGGGATAAAAAAAAAAAAAAAAGATGTCATAATAAATAAAAGAAAGGAACAATAGTACACACACCACACAGTTTAAGCACACATAAATTCACAAAATGCATCTGTTACACAACAGGAGAAAAAAAGATTCAGACATATAAACTGGCTGACAGGGAGCATCTATTTACTACTGTCAGCCAGCAAACAGCTCTGTATCCTTGCAAGGAACTCAGAAAGGACATTACCACCCATGCTGGAAGTGCACATAAAATAACAGAGATTGTTAAATGGAAATCCGGAGTGACACTTTAATGCACTTAAATGAATTTCATAATCTTCCACCGTCAGCCTTACAAACATTTTAGTGCGATCCTATGAATATGTTTCAGTGGGAGGCAGGGACATACAGATGCAAAAAGGTCAGGACGGACGTAGGAATGGCAATTAGGTCCAAAAACAGCGCTGTTTTATAACCATACCTATAAAAGCATGCAATCTTTGAGATCCAGAAATACATAAAGGAATAGAATGGTGGAAAATGCAGAAATTCAGATGAATAAGTAAACGTGTCAGATGCTTAGCAGAACTGAAGGAGCTCGCAATTGAAAATTGTATGATGGGGAATATACCCATACAAAGTCTTCAATGTCCATACAGGTACCACCGTTGTCAGCTATTTATGAATGTGGGCTTGGCACTTTACATAAAAGGACTTGCACTTTAGGTTTATAGATGTAAATTTTTTTTTTTTGGAAGAGGGAAGGCTATCTATGACACAAAGTCTGATCATTCAGCACCACTTAGGCATGGGTTGCATCCTGGGAATCTGATAATGTCACTGTAAAGCTCTCAGGAGTAGAAGTTTCTACAGGTGAATGAATATATATATATATATATATATATATATATATACATACACACACACACACACACACACACACACACACACACACACACATATATATATATATATATATATATATATATATACACACACACACACACACACACTTCACAATTCTGTAAAAAAAAATCAAGATTATTTGGCTTAGAATAAAGATCACGATTCTCGGCGTAACATCAGCTTTCACATTATACCCTTTCGTTTTCTTTTTTAATTAATTGAAGTGTATTTTTTCCCCAAAAAATTGTGTTTGAAAGACGGCTGCCCAAATACAGCGCAACAGAAAATATTGCAATGACCGCCATTTTATTCTCAGGGGGTCTCTGCTAAAAAATATATATAATGTTTGAGGGTTCTACGTAATTTTCTAGCAAAAAATACAAATTTTTAACTTGTAAGCAACAAGTGGCAAAAAAATGCTTAGTCTTTAAGTGGTTAAACTGACCTCATTTACAGACCAAAGTTCATCCCTTTGATCTAAAAGAGTCAAATGATACAATGTTTATAGTTACCTCAGCACTAAGCAATGTTGATAAACATTTGCCGGAGGCTCTTTTTTTGACAGCTGTGAGTGAGCAGAGAACGGCTTTGCACTTTTTACATAGAATCGTGGAAATGCCGGATTAAGATCGTGAGGGGGGGGGGGGGTCTAATATTAATATTATATATATATATATACATACACACACACACACACACACACACATGAAAGCTTTTCATACACAGATGGAAAAAGTTATTCTTTTCAAAGAAACAAAATAAATGACATCAACATCCTGCAAAGGTTGACAATACAGTATATTTAATATCGTACAACCAACGTAAGAAAAATTATTGCATTTGGATGCTCTATGTACAGATATTTGATGGTTGGTGCTAGTGGCAGTTAACAAGAATACACTAAATGAGCAAAAGTATGTGAACAACCCTGAACATTATTTATTTATTATTATATTATTATTTATTAAGTGGAACTTTACGCATACCAATTTGCTTGTTGGGGGTCCAACAAGCAAACAGGCATTAATGACTAGGGGTCACAACTTTTTCCAATATAGTGGCCAAAGCATGTTTTTAAATGATGGGACCGTTTATCCAACCAAAGCAATTTGAAAGCCCTCAAAATACCTTTAAAATTCTCATTAAATCCTTATTACAAAGTCTTAAGAGATAAAACGCTGACAAAAAATGCACAATGCGCAGCCATGTAGAAAACCTGAGATTTTTCTGTAAATGGGGTTAGAATCCACTCGATATACGTTGGACATGTTGCAGTGTAATTGCACATCAAAACTGCATAAACCACTGTATTCTATATCCTACCACATGATATACCCAATTTACATACAGTGGATAAAATAAGTATTGAACACGTCACCATTTTTCTAGGTAAATATATTTCTAAAGGTGCTACATGAAATTTTCACCACATATCGGTAACAACCCATGCAATCAATACATACAAAGAAACCAAAACAAATAAGTTCAGAAAGTAAGTCATGTGTAATAAAATGGGATGACACAGGGAAAATCTATTAAACACATGAAGAAAGGGAGGTGCAAAAAGGCAAGGAAAGCCAAGACACCAGCTGAAATCTATCAGTAATTAGAAAGCAATCATGCCCCTTTTTGTTAGCACAAATTATTATCAGCTGGTTCAGTCTCAACTGATCACCTATAAAAAGGTGTCTCATTACCAAGGTGTCACACAAGAAACATCTCATGATGGTTAAAAGCAAAGAGCTCTCTCAAGATCTTCACAACCTTATTATTGCAAAACATACCGATGGCATTGGTTACAGAAGGATTTCTAAACTTCTGAATGTTCCAGTGAGCACTGTTGGGGCCATAATCTGGAAGAGGAAAGAACATAATTTAACCATAAACCGGCCACGACCAGGTGCTCCCTGCAAGAGTTCTGACAGAGGAGTGAAAAGAATCATCAGAAGAGTTGTCCAAGAGCCAAGGATCACTTGCGGAGAGCTTCAAAAATACCTGGAATTAGCAGGTACAATTGTTTCAAAGAAAACAATAAGTAATGCACTTGACAGCCATGGCCTGTATGCATGCTCACCACACAAGACTCCATTGCTGAAGAAAAAACATGTTGAAGCTCGTTTAACCACTTCAGCCCCGGAAGGATTTACCCCCTTAATGACCAGGCCATTTTTTGTGCTACGGCACTGCGTCACTTTAAATGACAAATGCGTGGTCATGTAACATTGCACCCAAACAAAATTGATGTCCCTTTGTTCCCCATAAATAGAGCTTTCTTTTGGTGGTATTTGATCACCTCTGCGGTTTTTATTTTCTGCGCTATAAACATAAAAAGACCGACAATTTTGAAAAATAAAAAAATATATTTTTTACTTTCTGCATATATTATATATAAAAAAATGTATTCATCCGTTTAGGCCAATATGTATTCTGCTACATATTTTTTGGGGAAAAAAAAATCAATAAAAAAAATTTATCGCCAATAAGCGTATATTGATTGGTTTGCGCAAAAGTTATCGTGTCTACAAACTATGGGGACGATTTATAGACTTTTTTTATTGTTTATGTTTTTACAGGCATTGTATAAATGACACTGACAGGGAAGGGGTTAACAATAGGGGGATATCAAGGGGTTAACTGTGTTCCCTGGGTGTGTTATAGCTGTGTGGGGGCTGGGCTAACTGGAACACCACAGCGATCGCTGTTTTCGGTCACTGGGAACAGCAGATCTCCATGATGTCTCCTGTCAGAATGGGGATCCGCCCTATTTACATAGGCGGATCCCCGTACTGCCTCTGTGTACCACACGTTGATCATGGGTCACCGGCAGATATCGAATTTGCGGGATCCAAAGGCGCGCTCCCGCGATGTGCAGCGGGCCCAGAGTGTCACATGCAATTGAGCCGACCTGCATCTGTATATATACAGTGGCTGGTTGGCAAGTGGTTAAAGTTTTCTGCACAACACTTTGACAAGCCTGTGAAATATTGGGAGAATATAGTCTGGTCAGATGAGACCAAAATTTAACTCTTTGGATGCCATAATACACACCGTGTTTGGAGGTCAAATGGCACTGCACATCACCCCAAAAACAACCCCATACCAACAGTGAAGTTTGAAGGTGGAAACATCATGGTGTGGGGCCGTTTTTCAGCATACAGTACTGGGAAACTTCATAACGTTGAAGGAAGCATGAATGGCAAAATGTACCAAGACATTCTTGATAAAAAATCTGCTGCCATCTACCAGGATGATGAAGAAGAAACGAGAGTGGACATTTCAGCAAGACAATGATCCAAAAAAACACAAAACCAAGGAAACACTCAATTTGTTTCAAAGAAAGAAAATAAAGCTGCTAGAATGGCCCAACCAATCACCTGACTTGAATCCAATAGAAAATCTATGAAAAGAATTAAAGATCAGAGTTCATAGAAGAGGCCCACGGAACCTTCAAGATTTGAAAACTGGTGGAAGAATGGGCCAAAGTCACACCTGAGCAATGCATGCGACTAGTTTCTCCATACAGGAGGCGTCTTGAAGCTGTCATTACCAATAAAGGATTTTGTACCAAGTATTAAATAACATTTATTTTAAGTTGGCGTGTTTAATACTTTTTCCCTGTGTCATTCCATTTTATTACACAACTTCATTTCTGAAATGATTTGTTTTGGTTTCTTTGTATGTATGGATTGCAAGGGTTGTTACCGGTGGAAATTTCATGTCAGTAGCACCTTTAGAAATATATTTACCTAGAAACGTCACCATTTCCTAAAAATGGTGACGTGTTCAATACTTCTTTTACCCGCTGTATGCATTTTGCATATGAGCAGAATTCAAATGGTTAATTTAAGGACGCAGTTGAGTAGGGGCGTTACATTTTGCCAGCAGTGTACAGTATGTCAGATACGCAAAGCTATAATTTATCATTTTTTCATTGAGAGGGAAAGGCTCCATTTAACTGGTAAAGCAGGTCAGTTAGTTCGATGGTTGTGGGAAATGCTTCAGAGAGTTTTAGTGATGATACCAATCTAGGATGTTAATGACAGTAGTGTTAGAGAATAGATTTTACGATCTAACTTTCAATTACAGATACAGTAGCTGGTGCAGCAAATTAAAGTTTACAGTATACGCAGGCTCTGTGCAGACACTAATCACAATATGAATAATAGGTTTGCAGTGAATGTCGGTTTAATACCTAACAAAGGTGTATGTAGCTCTCAGCATCTTTCATATGTGCACAGAAGTGTGCTATATGAACTGCTGTGTGTATAAATAACACGATGGAGGACATCATCAGCATTATCTAGGGCACTTTTACGCATGGCCGCTCCACTCCAAGAGCAGAGGATCATACAGTAGAGCTCTCTACTTCCACCAACATTCTTCCTCTGGGAGGCCTAGAAATCAGCTGGCTCGGGAATATGCCTAAGTGAATCATTTGGTCAATAAAGCACGTTTTCCCGATGCTGCTGATCACAGGAAAGCCTCTATCCTATTATATTAGCTGACCTGACTAATCCCTGGTATCAAGTGAATACTCATAGTAGCCTTTGAACCTGTTTAATAAACTACAGAAATCTTAAGTGCCAAGTACTGTAAACAAAACTAGGTCAAGGTAAATTCCTAAATGCATTGTCTAAACCAGGCACAAGAACTTACAATGAAGTATAAAGCCTGCCATTGCCGAGCTCCCCATATGAAAATACAAGCTCCCTGAATGTGAAGTTGATCCTATGGCTTCAGCTGTTCCCAAGTCAGTAAGCTTTTAGAATTGTGCAAAAGAGATCAGACTTCATCTTGACTTCTCTAATCTGGGTGCTTCTTCAAAGACAGCGCCTTGGGATCCAGAGGTAGTCAAGCAACTAGCATTTTCAAAAGACAGCTCAAGTACAGTATATGACATAGAGCTGATCCACCATACTACCTGCTTATGTTTCTCTGGGACTCAGAGGAAAAGATCTCCCCGGTACTGACTACTCAGCACAGCCATAAATGGGTCTCAGTCAGCCATTTTTCTTTCATTTGCATGCCTGAAAAGGCATTAGGCAGAGAGTGAATCAGCGACTGCACCACAAGGAGTATGCCTTCACAGATGGGTGGAAAGACCTTTCCACTTGAGTCCCAGAGGGATGTTACCCAGGATGATTCAAGCATCCAGTATCCACACATCATTATTATACAGGATTTATATAGTGCCATTCGTTTGTGCAGCGCTTTACAACATGAGGGCAGACAGTACAGTTACAATACAATTCAATACAAGAGGAATCAAAAGGCCCTGCTTGTAAGAGCTTACAATCTAAAAGGGAGGGTCAAGTGATACAAAAGGTAATTTCTAGACTGTAAGCTGTAACGAGCAGGGCCCTCTGATCCCTCTGTATTGAATTGTATTGTGATTGTACTGTCTTCCCTGATGTTGTAAAGCGCTGCGCAAACTGTTGGCGCTATATAAATCCAGTATAATAATAATAATAACTGTGAGGGATGAGCTGATAGAGAAAGTGGAAGTAGAGTTGTTAGGTGGAGATGGGATAGGCTTTTTCTGAAGGGAAGGGTTTTCGGGAATCACCCAAAAGTGGACAGAGTAAGAGATAGTCGGACAGATTGGGGGTAAGGAGTTCCATAGTTCCAAAAAAAACAAAAAAAACAAACACTGACGGTCATTCGTCCGATAATTTCATCATGTGTACAAGGCATTAGTCTTGAGCTTTAAAAAAACATTGTTTCCCTACATGCCTGACTGCTGTAATTGCACTTACCGTATATACTCGAGTATAAGCCGAGTTTTTCAGCACATTTTTTTGTGCTGAAAATGCCCCCCTCGGCTTATACTCGAGTCACCTTTTTGCGCCTGATCTCCCGAACTTTGAGGACCCGGTACCGGCCGGCCATAGGTCCCCTGGACCCCAAGCTTGGCACACATGTAGCCCCACTCTTCTTCTTCTACAAGTGTGCAAAGTTTGTTGTCTGTGGGACCTACGGCCCGGGAGCATCGATTTTTCAAAACCGGGCCCCCCTTCCATAGACTCCCATGTTAAACGGTAATTTCTCTGGTGATTTTGGGGACCCGGTACTGGCCGGTTGTAAGTCCTTTAGACATGAAACTTGGCACACATATAGCCCCATTTCTCCTCAACAAGTGTGCAAAGTTTTTTGTCTGGAGGACAAACGGTCAGGGAGCACAGATTTTTCAAATCTGGGCACCCCTTCCATAGACTCCCATGTTAAACGTCAGTCTAGTCATGGACACAGTGAGGCATAGGCACAGTGAGGCATGGGCACAGTGAGGCATGGGCACAGTGAGGCATGGGCACAGTGAGGCATGCAGATGGACACAGTGAGGCACAGTGAGGCATGCAGATGGACACCCTAGGCTTATACTCGAGTCAATAAGTTTTCCCATTTTTTTGTGGTAAAATTAGGTGCCTCGGCTTATATTCGGGTCGGCTTATACTCGAGTATATACAGTAGGTGTTTATTGGCCATGTGAAAAGGTGAGCACAATTCATCCTGGATGTTCTGGGCCAATTTACTGATAATTCTTCGAGATGCTCCTGTCCTTTTGTGTTTTTGGTGTCTTCCAAATCTGGTGATGTGGTGACTGCCTAGGAAACTTACTGCTTTGAATAACGGACCTAAGATTGAATCACCATACTTCCCCCTGTATTTTTAGGAATCTTGAGGACAGCATCTAAAAGGGTGGATAGGGCTTTTCATTTTCCCTCAGAGCAACATTTTTTTCTTATTTACTAAAAGCACCCCTCTGCCTATCCTTTCCACGCACTGGCAGAATGATGGGGGTTGAGGGCTTCTTCTCCTCAACATGGCCAGTGCTTGGAAAGAACATGCACAATATTGAGTTTACTCTTCTAATTTTTTCAAAGAAAATAGAATGACTGCTGCTCAATCTAGAAGAAATTTTTCAATGTTGGACATGTCTCTGTGTGCCATAACATGCCAATTTGAGTGCCAAAAGCTTATGGTTTTGCATCCTACACCCCAACATAACCCAACTGTGTACAGATTGTTATGAGTAGTGCTTTAGTTTTCTGCATCGAATGATCTCATCATTCCCCAGAGATAGTACAGACATATACACTTACAGCACAGCAGTATAGTGGGGGGGGGGGGGGGAGGTTGGCTTGCTGCCAGTGCTGCTGCATAGTGATCCAACAGACAAAGGCATAGTATGTGGTGATTAGTCAAAATAGAGGAGGGTCCACCCTTCCACTGCAGGTTGTCTGGTTTCATCAAACCAAATTGCAAAGAGAATATTTCACTAGAACTAGGGTGGGGTCCATTAGGAACTGGAAATGTAACAGGAAGTGATGTCAGGGAAAAAAAGCAGTTGAAGAGGATGGGGAAGTGATGAGAGGAACCAAGACAAAATGGACAGCTGCACCTGCAGGAAAAACATGCAGTAGGTTCTCTGTGAGCATGTGATGGAAACAGACTAACCAGACGAAGATTGTGCACATGGGTCAAATGATATCAATTAAAGTCAAAGAGAGGCCAGTCTGTTTTCATTGAGGGATAGAGCTGCACGATTAATCCTTAAAAAATCATGATCTCGATTCAATCCCCCTCACGATCTCTATGCAGAATTTCCCGATTAATTCATGTAACAAGTCTAGAGAGTTCTCTGCTCACTCAGCTGTCAAAAGAAAAAAAAACTGGGCAGCCTAACAAGTTTTTCACAACATTGTAGAGAACTATAAACATTGTAACTTTTCGCTCTTAGATCAAAGGAATAAACTTCTGTCTGTAAATGAGGGAAGTTTAACCACTTAAAGGCTAAACCTTTTTCTGACATTTGTTTCTTAAAGCGGAGGTCCACCCGATTTTTTTCTTTTTAAAAGCCAGCAGCTACAAATACTGCAGCTGCTGACTTATAAAAAATGGACACTTACCTGTCCAGCGCGCCCGCGATGTCAGCAGATGAGGCCGAGCAATCGCTCGGTCCTCGGATGCTTCCACCGTCATCCTCGGTGAGGGAATCAGGAAGTGAAGCCTTGCGGCTTCACTGCCCGGTTCCCTACTGCTCATGCAAGAGTATCGCGGCACGCCGTCACTGGTCCCCGCTCTCTCTCCTGGGAACAGTGTGTTTCCCAGAAGACAGCGGGGGTGGGGGTAACGCGAAGGGGCGGGACTCCCGCAGGAGTCAGAACCTGGAAGTGGTGCAAATACCTGTATTAGACAGGTATCTGGACCCACCTCCCCCCTGAAAGGTGCCAAATGTGACACCGGAGGGGGGGGGGGGAGGGTTCCAAAAAGCGGAGGTTCACTTTTTGTGTGAACCTCTGCTTTAAAAAGTTAAAATCAGTATTTTTTGCTAGAAAATTACTTGGAGCCCCCAAACATTATATTTTTTTAGCAGAGACCCTAGGGAATAAAATGGCGATTGCTGCAATATTATATGTCACACTGTATTTGCGCAGCGGTGTTTCAAAAACAAAATTTTGGGGGAAAAAATACACTTCAATGAATAATAAAAAATAAAAATAAAACAGTAAAGTTAGCCCAATTATTTTGTATAATGTGAAAGATGTTAAGCCGCGAGAATCGTGATATTTATTCTAAGCCAAAAATTGTGATTCTCATTTTAGCCCAAATCGTGCAGCTCTAATGGGGGGGGGGGGGGCTTGTTCATTCTTCAACTCGTGGACAACAATGAAGATCTCTGTAAAACCCACCAGACAGTTTTATCACTTGTTTTTAAACTCTCCAATGACCAATTATCAAGTGATGAATAGTGAGAGTTTAGGGAAAAGTATGCCCAAACTTATTTAAATATAATTACTAAATTAAGTTGCAATATTTTATAGTAGCTTTTTCAGTATACAGTTGTTTCTATGACATCATTAGGACAAGGTTGCCCCTTTTCTCAAGAACAGCATGGCATCTTTAACACCCAGCATAATGGCATAAAGCAGCTCAACATAGGTAAACATGAGCAAAACAGGAAATATTTACGTAGCAGTTCCCAAGGTAAAAATGAATCTGTGAAAGGTTACTGGCTCTAGGGCACAGCTTGTTTATTTTGTTGGATACTGTACTATGGTAAGAACCGAGCTGTGGGTAATAACCACACTGCCTCCAAAATCTGCGCTATATCACAGGGAGATTTCTATGCAGAAAACATACAAATTAGTCATCGGAGTACGGAAATACTTTATGTCTGCGACAGAAACCTAGAGTATTAAATATATAATTGTATAACTAGATATCAACAGTATTGATCTTTAGTGACAGAATACTGGAAACAAAACAGTTATGCTGGGCATTTTTAAAGCGGTATTAAACCCAAAAATGAAATATTTGCAGCTTACCAATTATTAGATGTAATGGCTGCATTGGTTTTTTTTTTTTTTTAGGCTCTTTTCCCCTCAGTTTTCACCTAATGATCTGGCCAGTAACACACCTCCCATATTAGAGTGGCCCTATTCTGGATGAAGCAGCACAGGGGGCACATTTGGACAGCAGCACTGTCAGTCTGGGGGAAGGGGAGTGTTAGATGTTTAAGCAGATTGAAATACACTAATAAAACAAAGCCAAACTCCAGCTAATACTTTATACGCAATTACAGCTGTTTTTTTTCCTTTTGGGATAAAGGTTTTATATTGATAAATAAAAGCTGATCATTGTCAGCACCTTTGTCAGTGGTAAATGGGTTGTTTCATCTCTGTAACTGACTGTTCTGCTAGAGGGGTTGTTTTTTTGAAAAACAGACTTACTGGCTGGATCACCAGACGAAAATAGAAGCAAGCCTAAAAGAGAAAAAGAATGCAGCCATTCCAACTAAAAAAAAATATAAGCTGCAATATGTTTGCTTTTGGATTTAATACAAATCAAGTTAGGCATACAGGTGTTTTTTTTTTGTTTTTTGTTTTTTACTGATGTAAATGCAGACCATTGTTTTCAAAGTACCTATACAAACATCAGGCAGCATAGTGGCTAAGTGGTTAGCACTTCAACCTGGCAGGACTAGGGCCGTTGGTTCGAATCCCAACCACGGCACTACCTGTATGGAATTTCCTCCAGGTAATCCGGTTTCCTCCCACACTCCAAAGACATGCTGGTAGGTTAATTGGCTCCTGTCTAAATTGGCCCTATTATGTGTATATGAATGGGAGTTAGGGACCCTAGATTGTAAGCTTCATGAGGGCAGGGACTGATGAAAATGTATAATATACAGTGGAACCTCGGATTACGAGCATAATCCGCCACTCGCCCTTTACGTGACTGACGGCTGCTCTCTTCCCCTCCCTGTGGCTGATGTCAGCGGGGGATTCTCGGCCCCTCCCACTGTACTTCTCAGATCAGGGAGGAGAGTGGCGGGCGATCACGTAAGCGGCGCTCTGAAATAAGGTATACACCTTCATATTTTTTATAAAGCACAAAAAATAATGGAACACAAGGGATTCTATTAAGTTAACAAAAGTGGCTTTATAACCACTTTAATTTGAAGAGATTAGAATTGCATTTTGAGAGCTGGATTTTATTTTTACAAGTGTACAAATAATAAAAAATACATGCAAACTAAACATAAGAAATTTGGACCTAAAAATACTGATGTTCAAACTGCGGGTACTGATGTGCAAGTACCCATAATGTGGCACTTAGACAGGTTAATTGAAAAAGGCAGTGAATATTGATAGGATGCATTTTGCTTTAGCCAACAGCAAAAATATTAACAATACTGTAATCAGATCAGAGAAAGATCATTTCCAATTAATTGCAAATGGAAGCAGCAGAATTCATCAGTTTAAAATATCCAATACAGTGTTTCCAGTTAGAAAGAAGGAAAAATCATACCAAAGCTCAACTGCTTATACATAGGTAAGATGCTGAAGACCGGTGCGCAGGCTGGGACGTTCCATTCCCAATTCAGTCTCTTCATGGCAAGAAAAGGCGGCCACTTGGTATATTCTTATAATCAATCTTTATTGGCTACAAAATGGCACAGCATACAGAATTCCAATGCGTTTCGTTCGGCCAGTAGAGCATTCCTTTATAGCATGAGGAAGGCTCCACCGGCCGAAACGCGATCATTATGTATCCTGTATCATTTCACATGTAGCCAATAAAGATTGATAAGAAGAGTATATCCAGTGTAGTATTGATATTCCCACGGCACACTTTCCTGAAAAGGCTTTAGGAGTAATGGGAGCTGCACCAATAACCAGCTGGAACTGGAGACATCACAAATCAAATGCACATAATTTGCCAGCACACCACAGATTGTCAAATATGTTCAAATCTTTATTGAAGAATGATCACATCACAGAAGACCTAGTGCAACGTTTCGAAAACCACGCAGGACCCCTTCGTCATCACATGCCTGAAGAAGGGGTCTTGTGTGTATACTGAGTGGCCGGTTTTTCTTGCCATGGATAGTACTTCTAGTTGCCTAAAATCACAACCTATTTGTCACTCAGCTTCCTGTACAAACCAACACTTGCCTTCCCTGTCGGAAACCTCTTTCCAATGCTAGAAAACGCATAAAATAGAAACTACCAAGCAGTTGTACCTTTTAATATTGCCTCAAGCATATCAATGTATACTGAAAGTGCGGCATTGTAATGCTCTCAGCATACAGTAGCTGGTAAAAAGGACAACAAGAACAGTTTGAATTGTAAACTATCCATGTATGTTGAACCTCTCTTGCATCTGGACTCAGCTCCGGTCCTAAAAGTGCATGTTTCTGTAGACTTAATTTATCTTCATAGACTCAGGGCTGGTTCACACTGGTGTAATGCCAAACATTGCATGTGATTTGCACCGCATTGCTGTGCAGATCACATGCGATGGCTGTGCGATGCAAATTTGCATCGCATTCAGACCAAAATCATGCAGGACCCCTTTTTTTGTCCGCACCAGAATCGGATCGCATGGGTGTTCACACTCATGCGATCCGATTCCTGTCAGAATTCACAGTTCGCACTGCAATCTGACAACTGATCTGGGGGAGTCCTTAACTTTGTATTGACACCCGCAGCAGAGGGCAGTGTGAACTGCCTGCGAGTCAGATGCGATGCGCACTGGATTCGCAGGGCTTCCTGCATCACACCAGTGTGAACCTTACAGGTGAGATAATTAGTGTTGGACTCTCACACAGTTTACTATTTAATTCAGTTGTGCTCCTGCTAAGCAATATGGCAAACAAAAGGCACAGCGAACCTCTTCGTGCCCGTGCTATAGAAGAAAGATGGCTACTGCTCGGGCCTAAATTGCCAGGAGGGCGTCCATGTACGTCCTTCCCAAGCATGTGCTGCCTGCGCGCCCCCTGCGTGCTCGCTCTGTTATCAGCGAGCCCATGAGACTTGGCCGATCATAGATAGGAGAAAAGGGCCAACCCTATAACATGTCATCAGCCAATGACTGCTGATCACGTGATGTATACAGAGCCGGTAAAAAAACAGGGGGGACATCAGTCCCGAACACAAAGAGCCACTGCCACCTCATCTGTGCCTACCAGTGCCGCCAATCAGTGCCCACCAGTGCCACCAATTATCAGTACCCATCAATGAAGAAGAAAAATTACCTGTTTGCCAAATTTTATAACTATGAAAACTTTTTTTTTTTTGGTTGGTTTAGCAAAAAAAATTTAAACCGCAGAGGTGATTAAAATACCACCAAAAGAAAACTCTATTTGTGTGAAAAAAATGATTAACATTTAATTTGGGTACAGTGTTGCATGTGTAAACACAGAGATCCACGTCCTGTCAGGGAGAGGCGACCGATGGTGTATCCCTTGTACACAGGGACACCGATCGGCCACCTCCCCCAGTCAGTCCCCTCCCCCTACAGTTAGAATCAATCCCTAGGGAACACATTTAACCCCTTGATGGCCCCCTAGTGTTAATCCCTACCCTGCCAGTCACATTTATACAGTAATCAGTGCATATTTATAGCACTGTTCGCTGTATAAATGTGAATGGTCCCAAAATAGCGTCAAAAGTGTCCGATCTGTCCGCCGCAATATCGCAGTCCTGACATAAATCGCAGGTAACCGCCATTACTAGTAAAAAGAAAATAATAATAAAAATAAATGTCATAAATCTAACCCCTATTTTGTAGGCGCTATAACTTTTGCGCAAACCAATCAATATACGCTTATTGCAATTTTTTTTACCAAAAATATGTAGAAGAATACGTATCGGCCTGAAATGAGAACTTTTTTTTTTTTTAATTGGGATATTTTTTATAGCAAAAAGGAAAAAATATATATATTTTTTTTTAAATTGCAAGTTCTTTTTTGTTTATAGCGCAAAAAATAAAAACCGCAGAGATGATCAAATACCACCAAAAGAAAGCTCTATTTGTGGGGAAAAAAATGACGTCAATTTTGTTTGGGAGCCACGTCGCACAACCGCGCAATTGTCATTCAAAGCGTGACAGCGCTGAAAGCTGAAAATTGGCCTGGGCAGGAAGGGGGTGAAAATGCCCTGTATTGAAGTGGTTAACAAACTTTGTCCTACCTTTTGTTATTCTGAAGAACTCACTGTTTGTTGCTCTGTGCCTCTGTGCTAAGTGAGTCTCAGGCCGGGTTCTCACTGGTCGGACAAACGCTCCGACATTGGGAGCTCATGTCCATGACGTGTGAAAATCAATGTTTCCCTATGGGAGCCGTCTTAACTGGTCCGACACATGTCGGTCCGACTTTTAAAATGCTTCTTGTACTACTTTGGTCCGACTTTGATCCGACTTCAGCCCATTGAATATCATTGAAGTCGGATCAAAGTAGGATCCTTGTCCTAACCATCCGACATTTGACATCCGACATGGTGATTACAGCTGCAGTAAAAGGAATTTATCTCACTCTGGGATTGTTTTGATTGGTCAAAGAACAAGTCAGACTATCACAAAGTTGGATCAAATTAGTATCCTGTTCATTCAAGTCGGATGGATGTAGGATCAATGTAGGACTGATGTCGCAGAGCAAAGTAGATGAAAGTCGTATGGCTATCGTGTAGTATCAGTGTGAACCCAGCCTAACGGAAGTGGTTTCATAATTATTAATCAGCTGCTGCACTTGCAGGGCACCAATGAAGAAAGCTGCTGTATCCCTTTAGATGGGATTTCCTATTGGGAGTATCTCACCAAAAAAACAACATTTTTGTTGCAGGGAATGCCTGAAATCTGACTTGCATCTTAGTGCAGACTTCAGAGAAAATCAGTGAACCAATCACACAAGCAGGAAATAATGTTTCTGGGGGGGCGTCCACCTCCAGGTAGCCATATTGGATTGCATTTTCAGAAAATGACAGAGCTGCATCCCTGCTCAACAAACCACATGATGGAAGAAGAAAGGGCCGCACTCCGATGACATCACCATAAATAAAATAAAATAAATTCTCCATTAACATAATCCACACTATTGCATCCCACCTGTCATACCCCCCTGATCCGCTGCAATGCATTTCACCCTTGTGGGTTTAAACATGGAGAAAGACGCAACTAGTTTTTTCAGAAGAAGTCAGCACAACCTTATATACACTATATTGGCAAAAGTATTGGGACACCTGCCTTTACATGCACATGAGCTTTAATGGCATCCCAGTCGTAGGGTTCAATATTGAGTTGGCCCACCCTTTGCAGCTATAATAGCTTCAACTCTTCTGGGAAGGCTGTCCACAAGGTTTAGGAGTGTGTCTATTGGAATGTTGGACCATTCTTCCAGAAATGCATTTGTGAGGTCAGGCATTGATGTGTATGAGAAGGTCTGGCTCGCAGTCCCTGCTCTAATTTATTTTCAAAGGTGGTCTATCGGGTTGAGGTCAGGACTCTGTGCAGGCCAGTCAAGTTCCTCCACCCCAAACTCGCTCATCCATGTCTTTATGGACCTTGCTTTGTGCACTGGTCCAAATCATTTGGTGGAGGGGGATTATGGTGTGGGGTTGTTTTTCAGGGGTTGGGCTTGGCCCCTTAGCTCCAGTAAAGGGAACTTCTTAAGCGTCAGCATATCAAGACATTTTGGACAATTTCATGCTCCCAACTTTGTGGGAACTATTTGGGGATGTCCCCTTCCTGTTCCAACATGACTCTGCACAAGTGCACAAAGCAAGGTCAAAAAAGACATGGATGAGCAGGTTTGGGGTGGAGGAACTTGACTGGCCTGCATGGAGTCCAGATCTCAACCCAATAGAAGACCTTTGGAATGAATTAGAGCGGAGACTGTGTGCCAGGCCTTCTTGTCCAACATCGGTGCCTGACCTCACAAATGCGCTTCTGGAAGAATGGTCAAACCTTCCCATAGACACACTCCTAAACCTTGTGGACAGCCTTCCCAGAAGAGTTGAAGCTGTTATAGCTGCAAAGGGTGGGCCAACTCAATATTGAACCCTACGGACTAAGACTGGGATGCCATTAAAGTTAAAGCGGTTGTATACCCAAAATAATGACAAGCACCTACAGGTAAGCCTACATTAAGGCTTACCTGTAGGTGCTTGCCATATCTCCGAGACCTACACGGTCTCCGAGATATTTGCAAAAAAGTCTGTACCGATATCTACGGCGCATGCGTGCCGTAGATAACGGCGCAGGCGCACTGACTCTTGAATGGCAGCCCCCCGGACACTGCCGGATTTTGCACATGCGCGGGTTATCGTGCCGTTACTTGCGCATGCGCAGGATTGACGTCATCGCCGCTCCGGCCAATCACAGCGCTGGAGCGGTGATACCCGGAAGTCACTCCGGGTATCATGGCTGCGACGGAGGATGTGTCCGAGGACGGCTGCGGGGGCTTCGATCTAAGGTAAGTGATTGATAATGGTGGACAAGTTTTGTTTTCACCTAAAGTGATTGATAATGAGCTAGTATGCTAGTCATACTAGCTCATTATGCCTTTGCCTTACAGGTTGTGAAAAAAAAAAAAAATGTTTTGCGGTATACAACCGCTTTAATGTGCGTGTAAAGGCAGGTGTCCCAATACTTTTGACAATATAGCGTATATGTCCATTATGGACAATTATGAATATATTCAGTCCCTATTTATATTAGCCATTTAAAAAAAAAAAAAAAAAGATAAAAAGTAGGCTTACTCTCCTGTCAGTTGCTGAATCTGTGAAACCAAGGGTGAGATCCAAGACACTGCTGGACCGTCTGGTGAGAAAATGGTTGTGAAAGACACAATGCCAATCATTACCAGGCTGGTGAAAAGGGGAATCATCATAATGTTTAATTCTAAGAAATTATCAACAGCAGCACAAGCATCAGCCGGGTACCTCTGCACTGCAGTGAGCTCTAAACTTGTTACCGTTAATGGTTTAAATTTCACTGTGCTAATCATTTCAGGACATAAGCCTTTCTTGATAACCTAATGAATTATTCTAACATCCTTCAGCAGAAAAAAAAAAAACCTCCATGACAGCACTAATTACAAGACGTTTTCCCAGTGGTTATGTAAAATATGACAGTGCAGCAGTACCGGGAATTGCAGGAAACGGCTTCTAATTTCCACAGAGAAACTGACAAACACCTCTCTTTCATCTCTCCGAGCTCTCAAGTAAGATTTAACTTTCTCATTTAGTTAATTACCGTATGAGGCTCATCATTCCCAGGATCAGAGCGGCACGGAGCCTTTATCGTGTTAACTTGTGAACTTGATAGATGGCTGCTGCTGAAACTTAATAACTTCACCCCCTGGCAAATTGTAAGATAAATATAATAGAAGAAACTGACAGTAAAAACCTGCCAGAAATCAGCACTGTGTTTATGTGTCTTTGTAGGCAGCAGAAAAACAATGGAGGGCTGATTACTGGCCGTGTGTCACCTAGATTTAAACGACTCTGGGCATTCAACTTCCCACAGACTCCAACAACCTACTTTTGTGACTTAGGTTTTTAAAGTGAACCTTCACCCTCTTTGGGTGCTTTACAAATTTTTGTTCCCACTTCCCACCATGTTGAACAAGGAGGGTCCTGACCCTGCACTTCCTGGTTTGTTGTCTAGAACAGGGATTCTCAACTCCAGCCCTCAAGGCGCCCCAACAGGTCAAGTTTTCAGGCTTTCCATTATTTTGCACAGGTGATTTGATCAGTTTCACTGCCTTAGTAATTACCACAGCAGTTTCATCTGAGGGAAATCCTGAAAACATGACCTGTTGGGGCACCTTGAGGACTGGAGTTGAGAAACACCGGTCTAGAATAACGTGCTCTTCCCTCCCTTTCCTAAGCCACCTGGGATACTCATGTCAGCCATACTAAAAGGCTTTGGGTAATGCCAACACATTGCACATGTGCTGGACAATCTCTGACACGCTGCGTATACACAAGGACATTTCATCAGGGGTTGGATGCAAGGAGCCAGAAGCAACACCTGGCCCCTGATGACATAAGCCTAGAACAAGGATATGCAATTAGCGGACCTCCAGCTGTTGCAAAACTACAAGTCCCATCATGCCTCTGCCTCTGGGTGTCATGCTTGTGGCTGTCAGAGTCTTGCTATGCCTCATGGGACTTGTAGTTCTGCCACAGCTGGAGGTCCGCTAATTGCATATCCCTGGCCTAGAAGATGGCAGCACTGGATCCAGTATACAGCTGCAGAGTTGCAGTTTTCATCAGACAGCACTGGATATATGCTGGGCATGAGAGTATTTTTTGGGGGACAACCAGTGGTACAGGTACAAGAAAAAAAAAGAGGGGGGGGGGGAGTAAAGTTCCTCTTCAAGCAATAATACACACACATAGAAGATATAGACCTTGTCCAGAGGAAACTAGGTTAGTGTCTAAAGCATCATACACACGATTGGATTTCCATCGGACAAAGCAATGGAATTTTGTCTGAAGGGCATTGGACAAGAACTTGTTCTGCATACAGATAGCAGAAGCTTTTCAGCCAACATACACAAAACTACGTGTTTTTTTCTGCTCTTTAGCGCCACCCTTTGGGCAACTTCTGCTAATGTTGTCTTATGGTTAGCATTGCTTCTGAGCATGCGTGTTTGTATTTTGGATTTTTTTCTGAGGGACTTGTGTACACAGGATCGGATAATCTGACAAGACACATTTGTTGTCGGACAGTTTTAAAGCATGCTATAAAACATTTGTTGTCGGAAATTCCAACAATTGTCCAATGGAGCATACGAACGGTCGGATTTTCCGTCAAAACCCTGCCATCACACATTTATTGTCGGAAAATCCGATCTTGTGTATGAGGCTTGAGGATGAGCCTCAAGAGAAACCAAAGACATGCAAGTTATAGGACATCACTGGGATTTGTACCAAATTTCAAATAAAACCACTGAGCTTACACTCCAGACCACATTCAATCTAGTGTGATGAACTGTAGCTTGAGCGTGTGTAGGAAGCCATTCAGCTCAATATACCGTACTTCTAAGGCCCCTTTCACACTGAGGTGTTTTTACTGCGTTTTTGTGGTAAAAACAGCGCTGTAAAAATGCCTGAAATAATCCTGCCCCATCATTCTCAATGTGAAAGCCCTGAGGGCTTTCACACTGAGGCGTTTTGCTGGCTGTGTGTTGGAAAAATCCTGCAAACAGCTTTTTTGGAGCATCTTTGGGGCGCATAAAATAGCGCTGTAAAAACGCCTATCCCCATTGAAATGAATGAGTACCGCGGTGAAAACGCGGTAAAAAAACACCCCGAAGCTGTGGGAAGGTCACATGACCGCAGTAGAGTGGAGGATTGTGGGATACCAAATAATCCTTTTTACCGCAAAAACGCGGCAAAATCGCGGTAAAAAAAAAACTCATAATTTTTTCGCGTTTTTTCAACGCCTCAGTGTGAAAGGGGCCTAAGACACTTAAAACCTGGGAGCACTCGGGGTAAATCAAATGCTTTATTTGGGGCACCTGTATATAAGAGCAAACCTACCAATTTTCTAAGAGTGGGTACTATAAGGTGCCATCTTAGCCAAAATACACCCCCTGTGCACCCTTCTGAAACCAGTTTTGCTTTAATAATAACATAACCCTATGTCTGACTCCTCTGTAATATCTCTGCCCAGTTAGGGCACTAGCTGCTCGGGCACTGTCAATGCACGTAGTGATGGGCTTACTCCCAAAGCCAGAAACTCCAGAAAGTCGTTCCCATAGTAACAAAGGTGGATCAAAGTTGCAGTAGGGCCAACAGATAAGCTCTCCTGGCTAGCAATTGTTAAAAACAGAAATCTTGCAGGGTCTGCTTTTCAGTAGGACATTTAACATTTTTAAAATGTTTGCGTCAAAGGTTTTTTTTTTTTTTTTTTTTACTTTTCTCCAAGACAGAGATGCCTTTCACGTCTACGCTATGTCAAGCAGGACTCTTTACTGCAATCCCCTTATCACCTCTCACCTTGCCCCACAGTCCCTTTATTGTCTCTTGCTTTGTCCCATAAGCTCTATTACGTGTTCCTCTGCCTCTTTATCACGTGTCCCCTTTCTCCACAATCCCTTTATCACCTGTCACCTTCTGTGTAGGGTTATAAATCTTTTGCAAATGATGATCTCAGACCTCAGAGAACAGTTGGACATAAATGCACAATTTGATTGCCAGAAGTCTTTTTTTTGCCAATTCCTAGCATTAATATGCATATTCAGGTAGCTTGGGAGTACATTTTATGCCTATTGTGGTAGTGTGGTACCCCACCAGTGGATGAATACAGGATTCTCAACCAGGCAGGTTGAGGGGCTCCGGGGTATTTGCTTGTTTGGGAGGAAACTGGCTTTTCAGTTTCCTCATGATTTACTAAAGTCCACTTTGGGACCTGGAGCTTGGGGATTTCTTAGAGATCCGGGTGGGATGAAATCCCCAGTCCTGGATCCGGGTTTTGAGACTCACCGGCACACTGATTGTTCAGGTGTGTGTGGGCCTGATGGCAGAGTCAGGACCAGCATTCTGGGCTCCCACCCTCCCGACGAGTGCAGGTGTGCACTGGGGAAGCCATAGAGTGCAAGTGTGCACTGGGGAAGCCATAGAGTGCAAGTGTGCACTGGAGAAGCCAGAGAGTGGTTGTCTGCACAGTGGAAGCCAGAGACCCAGGTCTGAGGGTTAGAGCAGTGGACCCAAGTCTGAGGGTCAGAGCAGCGAGGGGCTGCTATCTAAATGGACGGTGTTGCCAATGGAATAGTCTGTAGGAGACAGGCAAGAGCCTGAAGTGGAAAGGCCTGAGCAACACTGCTGTATGTATAAGCCAGGAGGCTGAATGTCATGTTATTGATGAAAAGGAGTGTTGAAACCCCTGCAAGGGAAATCTTTGATTTTGTTTGAACTTCTTTTAATAAAAATGGGCAAATAGAGCCCTAAAAAAGAAGACCCAGCGAGTGGCGGTGTCCTTTAAGCTCTACCTTTGATGCTAGTCCTTCACACTATACAACAGGAAATGAGTGAAGTCACCACCTCCGATGCAATCTTAACTTGAAGGGAAAAAAGCAGCAAACATACATGGCTTTCGAACATATCCAATACAGTTTTCCCTTGAAGGACCATTGGCTAGGTGCCCACAGACCGGAAACTAAACATATCAGGCCACAATCATCTCACATTTATGGCTTGCGTCTAAATTGCAACTGAAAAAGCAAACAAACATTTTCAGCACACAGACTTTGTGAGATGCATTATCCAAAGCAGTTTCCCAAATCCCCAAAATGCATACAGTGAGGGGAAAAAATATTTGATTCACTACTGATTTTGAATGTTTGCCCACTGACAAGGAAACGATCAGTCTATCATTTTAAAAATAGATTTATTTAACCCTTTCCATACAGGGCTTTTTATACCACTTCCATACCGGGCCTATTTTGGCACTTCTGTCCTACATGTACAAATCATCATTCTTTTGCTAGAAAATTACTCAGAACCCTCAAACATTATATATGTTTTTTTTTAGCAGACACCCTAGGGAATAAAATGACGGTCGTTGCAACTTTTTATCTTGCACAGTATTTGCGCAATAATTTTTCAAACGCCTTTTTTTGGGGAAAAAAATGGTTTCATGAATTAAAAAATAACAAAACAGTAAAGTTAGCCCAATTTTTTTGTAAAATATGAAAGCTTATGTTACGCCGAGTAAATCGATACCTAACATGTCACGCTTTAAAATTGCGCACACTCATGGAATGGTGCCAAACTTCGGTACTTAAAAATCTCCATAGGCGACGCTTTGAAATTTTTTAAAGGTTACCAGGTTAGAGTTACAGAGGAGGTCTAGTGCTAGAATTGTTGCACGCGCTCTAACACACGCGGCGATACCTCACATACAGTAGGTGCCGCCGATATTGTATTTCTATCGCGCTCCCATCGCCGAGATTCTCGGCGACAGGGGTGCCGAGATCTCGGCAGCAGGGTGGCGACACGTGTTGCGCTCGCTGCAATAGCGAGGAGACGCGACACTGTATCGAGCGGGGATCCGACGCGGATTACCGCCAATACCAGGCACTGAGTTTGGTATGAATCCTGAGCGGGAACTCCACGCCAATTTTTAAAGAAAAAACTGGCGTGGGTTCCCCCTCCAGGAGCATACCAGGCCCTTGGGTCTGGTCTGGATTTGAAGGAGAGCCCTACGCTGAAAAAACGGCGTGGGGGTCCCCCTCAAGATCCAAACCAGACCCTTATCCGAGCACGCAACCTGGCAGGCCGCAGGGGAAGAGGGGGGGACGAGAGCGCCCCCCCTCCCTCCTGAACCGTACCAGGCCACATGCCCTCAACATGGGGGGTTTGGTGCTCTGGGGCAGGGGGGCGACCTGCGGCCCCCCAACCCCAGAGCACCCTGCCCCCATGTTGATGAGGACAGGGCCTCTTCCCGACAACCCTGGCCGTTGGTTTCGGGGTCTGCGGGTGGGGGGCTTATCAGAATCCGGGAGCCCCCTTTAATAAGGGGGCCCCCAGATGCCGGTCCCCCCACCCTATGTGAATGAGTATGGGGTACATCGTACCCCTACCCATTCACCTGGTGGAAAATAAATGGAAATAAAAACACAACACAGTTTTTAAAAGTATTTTATTGCACCGCTCCGGAGGTCTTCTTCCGTCTTCGGGGGTCTCCGGTGTCGTCGCCGCGCTCTCCGGTTCTTTCTTCTGCCGGGCCTCCGCTAACTTCTTTTTAGCTCTTTTGCTAGCGGAGGACCGGTCTTCTCCGCCGCTCTCCGGTTCTTCTCCCGCTCTCCGGTTCTTTCTTCCGCCGGGCCTCCGCTAACTTCTTTTTAGCTCTTTTGCTAGCGGAGGCCCGGTCTTCTCCGTCGTCTCGTCCGGCTCTCCGTTGTCCTTCTGCCGGCCCCTCCACTAGCTTCTTGGTAGCTCTTTTGCTAGTGAAGGAGCCGTCTTCTCCGTCGTCGCCGTCTTCTTCTCCTCGATGTTGACTTGTCGCTTCCTCTCGCAGTAATGATAAATCTTCGGTCCGCAGAGATTAATATACATGGGACCATGTGACGTCACAGTCACATGGTCCCATGACGTCACAGTCACATGCTCGTGACATGTGACGGTGACGTCATGTGCACATGTGCCCCGGAGCATGTGACTGTGACGTCATGAGAAGCCTATATTAATCTCTGCGGACCGAAGATTTATCATTACTGCGAGAGGAAGCGACGCGTCAACATCGAGGAGGAGAAGAGGGAAGAAGACGCCGACGGCAACGACGGAGAAGACCGGCTCCTCCACTAGCAAAAGAGCTACCAAGAAGTTAGTGGAGGGGCCGGCAGAAGGACAACGGAGAGCCGGACGAGACGACGGAGAAGACCGGGCCTCCGCTAGCAAAAGAGCTAAAAAGAAGTTAGTGGAGGCCCGGCGGAAGAAAGAACCGGAGAGCGGGAGAAGAACCGGAGAGCAGGAGAAGAAGAAGGCGACGGAGAAGACCGGTCCTCCGCTAGCAAAAGAGCTACAAAAGGGATTTTTATAACAGCTTACCTGTAAAATCCTTTTCTTGGAGTACATCACGGGACACAGAGCGACTTAGTCATTACTAATGGGTTATATAGATTACCTTCAGGTGTTGGCACTGGCCAATTCCAAACCGGAAGTACCCTCCCCTATATAAGCCCCTCCCACCCGGGAGCACCTCAGTTTTGTAGCCAAGCAATAAGTGTCCCAAAAAGAGGGGTGGGAGCTCTGTGTCCCGTGATGTACTCCAAGAAAAGGATTTTACAGGTAAGCTGTTATAAAAATCCCTTTTTCTTTTTCGTACATCACGGGACACAGAGCGACTTAGTCATTACTAATGGGACGTCCCAAAGCAATGCCAAATGAGGGGAGGGATACATAAGCTGGGCGCCATCAGGCATGAGGATCTTTTGCGGCCTGCAACACACTGCGCCCAAAGGCGACATCCTCCTGACTTCTAACGTCTACCTGGTAGAACCTAGTAAACGTGTGTACCGAAGACCATGTTGCGGCCTTACATACTTGAGCCAGGGAGGCCTGGTGATGCACTGCCCATGAAGTTCCAACTGCTCTTGTGGAGTGCGCCCTAACTTTGAACGGAGGCGGTCTCTTTCTCAAGCCATAGGCTTGTATTATGACCTGTCGAATCCACTTGGCTAAAGTAGATTTTGATGCTGCCTGACCCTTTCTGGGGCCTTCCGGCAGAACAAATAAAGAATCCGTTCTGCGAATCTGAGCAGTGGCTTTTAGATAAGCTTTAACTGCTCTTACTACATCCAAAGAATGTAATAACTTTTCCTCTACCGAGCTAGGTTTGGGGAAAAAAGAAGGAAGAACCACATCTTGGTTCAAATGAAACCTCGATACCACCTTAGGAAGAAAGGCTGGATGAGGACGTAATACTACTCTGTCCTTATAGACAACCAGATATGGCTCCTTACAGGACAAGGCGGCTAATTCCGATACTCTTTTAGCCGAACAAACGGCTACTAAGAAAATCAATTTCCTGGTGAGAAGAACCAAGGAAATGTGTTGTAATGGTTCAAACGGTTGTTTCTGTAGAACCGACTGAACCAGGTTTAAGTCCCAAGGACATATGGGAATACTAACCGGAGGGCTAATACGCATCACTGCTTGTATAAAGGCTTTGACTAGTGAATGCGAAGCCAAGGGCCTTTGAAAAAATATTGACAAGGCCGAAATCTGACCCTTGATAGTACTCAAGGCAAGCTTCCTATCTACAGCCCACTGTAGGAAGTCCAAAATCCTCCCTATCACGTACTTACGTGGATGCCATTTCCTGGCCTCACACCACGTAATGTACGCTTTCCAGATCCTATAATAGATCTGCCTGGATACCGGTTTCCTGGCATTGATCATGGTAGATACCACAGAATTAGAGAGCCCTCTCTTTTTCAGAATGTGGGCTTCAATAGCCAGGCCGTCAAACCTAGGGCTGGTAAGGAAGGGTGGTATATCGGTCCCTGCGACAGCAGGTCCGGACGATGTGGGAGGGTCCAAGGACTCCTCACTGACATTTTTACAATCTCCGCGTACCATGCCCTTCGGGGCCACGCTGGAGCCACCAGAATCACTGGTTTATTTTCTACCCTGATTCTGCGGAGTAATCGCGGTAACAATTGTGGCGGTGGGAATGCATATATCAGCTCGAACTGATCCCAAGGGAACACTAGGGCATCCGAGCCGCAAGCTAGGGGATCCCTTGTGCGAGACACAAATCTGTCCACCTTTGCGTTGAATCTGGATGCTAGCAGATCTACATCCGGTGTTCCCCACCGCTGGCATATTGCCTGGAAAACCTCGGGGTGAAGAGACCATTCCCCCGGGCATAATTGTTGGCGACTTAGAAAGTCCGCTCTCCAATTTTCCACTCCTGGGATGAAAACCGCGGATATGGCTGGGACATATTTTTCTGCCCACTCCAGGATGCAATTTGCTTCCCTCTGGGCTGCACGACTCTTGGTGCCACCCTGGTGATTGATATATGCCACTGCCGTGGCATTGTCTGATAGAATTCTGACAGGGGACCCTTGGAGTTTGGATGTCCATGCTACTAGGGCATACCGGGCTGCTCGTATCTCTAAGAGATTGATGGGCAGGGCCTTTTCTGCTTCTGACCACTTGCCCTGGAGAGACCATTGCTCCAGTACTGCCCCCCAGCCTATGAGGCTGGCATCTGTAGTGACCACCTTCCAAGAAACCGGACTGAAGGGTTTCCCTCTTTCCAGATTCTGGGGCACCAACCACCAATGGAGGCTCTTGCGAACGGAAGGGGACAGGGACATTGGTAAGTCTAAAGCCTGAACTTTTTTGTTCCAGGCTGACAGTATGGCCCTTTGCAAATTCCTTGAATGGAATTGACCGTAGGGTACCGCTTCGAATGAAGCCACCATCTTTCCCAGCAGCCTCATGCAGAGGCGTATGGATGGTTTTCTTTTTGTACCCACTAAGTGGGTCAAATCTTTTAAAGACGACACCTTCTCTGGAGGTAAGAAAATCTTTCTCTGATTTGAATCCAGCCTTAGCCCTAAGTATTCCAGACTTTTGACTGGTCTTAGAGCTGACTTGTCCCGGTTGATAATCCAACCGTGATATTCCAGATACTCGATTGTCTTGTGAATAGCTACTTCCAGCTTTTCCACTGAGTGGTCTATTAGTAGCAGGTCGTCTAGATATGCCATTATCGTTACACCCTGTGTTCTTAGATTGGCCAATAATGGGGCCAGAATTTTTGTGAACACTCGTGGTGCTGTGGCCAGACCGAAAGGTAAGGCTCTGAACTGAAAATGGCGCCCTTCTACTGCAAAGCGTAGAAATTTCTGGTGGGCCGGAAAGATGGGAATATGCAGATAAGCATCCTTTATGTCGATCGAGGCTAGCCATTCCTGCCCTTGTAGGGCGGTGGCCACCGATCGGATCGACTCCATCCGAAAAGTCCTGATATTTAGGAACTTGTTTAGCCCTTTTAGATTTAATATGGGCCTCACGTCCCCATTTGGTTTGGGGACTGTGAAAAGGTTCGAGTAAAACCCGAATCCGCTTTCTTCCAGGGGAACCTTCATGATTACACCTTGGAGCAATAGTTGTTCTAGTGCCAGAAGGAGGGATCCTCTCTTTTGGGGATCTCTTGGCACGTTTGACCTCATAAATTGGGCAGGAGGAGTGCCTTTTAACTCCAGCTTGTATCCCAGACTTACTGCGGAGAGCACCCATCTGTCTTTGATGGTGTCCTGCCAGGTCTCTGTGAACAACTGAAGTCTTCCCCCCACCCGATTGAGTGGGGGCAACGCTTCATGCCTTGGGGGGAGGTTTTGTACCTCTCTTGATCCAGGGCTTCTTGTTACCCTGCGATTGTCCCTGATTTCTGCCCCCTGAATTTGACCGCGGAGGCCGTCGGAACTGCTTCACAGCCGATGTGCCCGGGACTGGAGAAGTAGGCCTCTTAAAAGAAGGACTTCTACCCTTGTTCTTAACCGGTAAGAGTGAACTTTTACCGGCAGAAATTTTCTGGATATATTTGTCCAGATCTTCTCCAAATAAGCGTTCTCCATGAAATGGGAAGCTAACCAGCAGTTTTTTACAGGGAGCTTCAGCAGACCAGTTTTTGAGCCACAGAAGCCTACGCATATGTACTATAGACAGCGTAAAGCGGGAGGCCTGTTGGATTGTATCCTTTATGGCGTCCACCGCAAAACACAAGGCTCTAGGCAGGTCAGCTAGGGCAAGAGCCTGCTGATCTGGTAAGTCCCTTAAGACTTGTTTCAACTGATCTTTCACTGCTTGGCAGACTCCAATCGCTGCTACCGCAGGTTGTGTCACCATACTTGCTGTAGAGAAAGCAGATTTTAGTAAAGACTCCAATTTTTTATCTATTGGGTCTTTGAACATTGGAACATTATCTACTGGACATGTCAGTGATTTGTTAACAGAAGAGATGGCTGCGTCCACTGTAGGGACCCTCCATTTTCTTATGAACTTATCCTCCATGGGATAGATCACCGGAAATCTCTTGGGGGGAGCAAATATTTTATCAGGATGCTCCCAATCCTGGTAAATAAGCCCTTCTAATAAAGGGTGGATTGGGAAGGAACAGACAGCCTGGGGAGCTTTTAGCGACCCCAGCGAGGAAACCGTAGTGGATGGTGGTTCCGCCAGAGGCATTTTAAATGCTGATCGGACCATATTAGTCAGAGACTGAACCCATAATCTTTCAGCCTGAGAAGCTGAGAAAGGTTCTTCCACTGTTGATTCCTCCATAACTGAATCAACCTCATCCTGATCCCCTTCAGGTAGGTCGATCTCTGTGTGGGGCTGTTCCTCTACTAACAGGCACTCTGAAGGAGGAGACGGAGATCGGACGCGCTTTTCCTGAGACAGGGAAGCAGCGATCAATGCTGTTAATCTCTCTTCCAATCCTCCCAGAGTTGAGGATAAAACCTCCTCTGTTATATATACAGGAGCAGGTGGACTGGGGACAGCCGCAGCACCAGGCATTCCTGCGGGGTTTCTACGGCTACTGACCTCTGAATTCTCAGGGGAGATTGGTGCAGTACAAGCATGCCCAATATCCTCAGAGCCCGATGGAGACCCCTTTGGCTTCCTGGAAGATCTATTTCCGGAGCGTCTGGACGACATATCCTTTAAGCACAAAGCTGAGGTATTCCCGTCGTCATACACCAATTTTGCTGGTAATAGTCTAACACAGGTGCTGCTATATACCAGCTGGTGTCCACTAAAGTGCCTTTCTATGGGGATGCCTGCATCAACCGCCTCTGTGTGCCACTGTTTGTTGCTAGCTCTGTTTGCATGCAGCTGACACTTGTACTCTGTCTTTTAACCATGCTGGGACGCCCGCACATGCGCAGAAGCGCCGCGGCGCGCATCGAGCGTCATCCACCCGCCCCGCCCCTTTTTTTCATAGGAGGCGCGTGCACGCGCCCGCGCGCGCGCCCGTGCGCCATTGGCGCCCTTTTCAAAATCAAACAGGGGACTAGGAGCCAGGGCCCTTTTTGCCGGAGGGCCTGTGCGGTGGATGAGCGCAGCAACAGGGCAGAGGAAGTGGATTCCCACAGAGAAACTTACCAGCTGCCTGGATCTTTTGACTTGAGAAAACCAAAGATCCACATGACAAGAAAAATGAACTACAGCGGCCTCTAGTGGTTTAACACAGGTACCGCGGCCCCTGTTTTTTTTTTTTTTTTTCTTGACTACTATTAAAATTTTACATTTTCAGTAGTTATAGGCAAACACAGATATTTAGCGGGAATACCGTTAGGTAACAGACAGAAAGACAAATTAGGCTTGGGGTCCCCCAATAGAACCAAGTTCCTGGGGGCCCCCACTTACCTGATCCCCGCCGCAGGACTTTGTTTGGTCCACAGAAGTCCAAACTTCACCTATCACGGCAGGCATTGTAATTAAACCTTCAGGGACCGGGTTCCCAAGGATTCCACTCCCCTGGACCTGTATAGCACCCTGCACAGACAACATCTTGGTCGTGGGTATGACCAGAGCTCTGGATCCCAGGGTCCAGCCCTCCTAAGAGAAGCATTACAGGCAAAACCTTGCTCTTCTGCTGCAAGGCCCGGGTACCGACCGTTTAGCTATGAAGCTTTTTTGGTGGGATCCGGAACAGCTTACTAAGGCCCAAAAGAACCTGTACGCAAGCCCAGTGAAAACACGTTACTCTTTGGCCAACACCTTAGACACTGGCAAAAAACTGAGGTGCTCCCGGGTGGGAGGGGCTTATATAGGGGAGGGTACTTCCGGTTTGGAATTGGCCAGTGCCAACACCTGAAGGTAATCTATATAACCCATTAGTAATGACTAAGTCGCTCTGTGTCCCGTGATGTACGAAAAAGAAAAGAAGTTAGCGGAGGCCCGGCAGAAGAAAGAACCGACGAGAGGGAGAAGAACCGGAGAGCGGGAGAAGAAGAAGGCGACGGAGAAGACCGGTCCTCCGCTAGCAAAAGAGCTAAAAAGAAGTTAGCGGAGGCCCGGCAGAAGAAAGAACCGGAGAGCGCGGCGACGACACCGGAGACCCCGAAGACGGAAGAAGACCTCTGGAGCGGTGCAATAAAATACTTTTAAAAACTGTGTTGCGTTTTTATCTCCATTTATTTTCCACCAGGTGAATGGGTAGGGGTACGATGTACCCCATACTCATTCACATAGGGTGGGGGGACCGGCATCTGGGGGCCCCCTTATTAAAGGGGGCTCCCGGATTCCGATAAGCCCCCCGCCCGCAGACCCCGACAACCAACGGCCAGGGTTGTCGGGAAGAGGCCCTGTCCTCATCAACATGGGGGCAGGGTGCTCTGGGGTGGGGGGGCCGCAGGTCGCCCCCCTGCCCCAGAGCACCAAACCCATGTTGAGGGCATGTGGCCTGGTACGGTTCAGGAGGGAGGGGGGGGCCGCTCTCGTTCCCCCCTCTTCCCCTGCGGCCTGCCAGGTTGCGTGCTCGGATAAGGGTCTGGTTTGGATCTTGAGGGGGACCCCCACGCCGTTTTTTCGGCGTAGGGCTCCCCTTCAAATCCAGACCAGACCCAAGGGCTTGGTATGCTCCTGGAGGGGGAACCCACGCTGTTTTATTTTTTTAAATTGGCGTGGAGTTCCCGCTCAGGATTCATACCAAACGCAGTGCCTGGTATTGGTGGGAATCCGCGTCGGATTCCCGCCTATCGGCAATGCGTGTCGCTCATCGTGAAAGGAACATTTTTCCTTCCCCGATGACGAGACAGCTCGGCGCTGGCTATCGTGACGGAGCTCATAGGGTGTCAATCTCGCCGCTAGAAGCGGCGAGATTGACACAATATCGGCGGCACCTACTGTATGTGGTTTGAACAGCGTTTACATATGCGGGCGGGACTTGCATGTGCATTCGCTTCTAAGCGCGAGCTATTGGGGACGGACGTTTTTAAAAAATGTTTTTTATTATTTTTACTTTTTTTTTTACACTTTTTTTTTTTGATCACTTTTATTCCTATTACAAGGAATGTAAACATCCCTTGTAATAGTAATGCGTGTGACAGGTCCTCTTTATGGAGAGATGCGGGGTCAATAAGACCCACATCTCTCCTCCAGGCTGGAAAGCATGAGATTGTGAAAAAAATTTCACTGATCTCATACTTACAGCCGCAATGGCGGCTTTGTTTACATTTGAGGACCCGGGCGTGACGTCATCACATCGCGCCCTGGCCTCCGACGGTCATAGAGATGACTGGTGACCATCTGGTCACCAGTCATTTCTATGCTCGTCACGTGACCCACCACCGGCGCCGGACGATTCTCTCCGGGTCCCCGATGGCACGGGAGAGCCCGGAGAAGCACCGGATGGCGGCGGGAGATATCCCCTCCCGCCGCCTATAAGAACGATCAAGCGGCGGAACCGCCGTTATGATCGTTCTTATGGTGCGCAGGATCGCCGGCTGAAAACAAGGATATCTGAATGATGCCTCTAGCTGAATGATCCCCCCTCAAACCCAGGACGTCATATGACGTCCACCCGGAGGGAGAGAGGGTTCCTGCCGGCGTCATTTTACAATGGCCCGGTATGGAAGGGGTTAAACAGTGGGAGACAGAACAAAAAAAAAAGAAAAACGCATTTCAAATACCGTATTTATCGTACCCTAACTTTAAGAGGGAAGTTTCAGGTAAAAAAAATCCACAGCCCCCTGCGTATAACACGCAGGCACAGTTTGCCCTCTATTTTCAGGGTAAGAAAGTGAGTGTTATACGCCAATATATACAGTAAGTTATAAATTATATTTGCATTTTTATAAATGGAATAAGTATTTGACACCTTCGCAAAACATAACTTAGTACTTGGTGGTAAAACCCCTTGTTGACAATCACAGAGGTCAGATGTTTCTTGTAGTTGGCCACCAGGTTTGCACACATCTCAGGAGGGATTTTGTCCCTCTCCTCTTTGCAGATCCTCTCCAAGTCATTAAGGTTTTGAGGCTGACGTTTAACTCGAACCTTCAACTCCCGCCACATATTTTCTATGGTATTAAGGTCTGGAGACTGGCTAGGCCACTCCAGGACCTGAATATAGTTGAGAATGTGGTAATATATAGGGAAAGAAAGCTACAGAGATGTATGTAAGTTTGATGTGAGCCATCGAGGAAAAGACACAACTTAAGATGAACTCAAGGAAAAGAACAAAAAATTATACTGCAGTGATCTCTCTCCTCACACTGCAAGGGTTTAATGCTCATTTACCGGTAAAAATTATAATTTACCTCATCCATTGCTCCTCTGACAGCTACCAATCCACTCTTCTCTCTGATGCTCTGAGCTGTAGGAGCTTCTTTGGTGTTCGCACAGGCTATTGGTTCTGCGTTGTAATTGATGACATCAGATTGCCTGTGACCACCAGAGCACCTTAGAGAAGAGGCTGCAGAGGCCAGTCTTATAGTGTTGAGAAAGCCCGCTTAAGAAAAGGATTTTTTTTAACCGATACCCAAGGCATAAGCCCTTGCAGAGGATTTTTTTTCTTTTCCCCAGAACAAACATTTCTACAATAAATGTACGTCCATGATTCGTGGCCTTGAAGTTCTCCATCTTCCACATAACTTAGTTTATGTACATCCAACAAATTATTATTTCAGATTTCGCTTCACATTAGTAAGAAGTTCAAGTGAAGTATTGCCAAGAACAGCTTGGATTGTTATAAACAGCTTAAGTAAAAAGTGCAGAGTCATGGGTGAAACTTTAAGGGCTCTCTCAGAAAAGAGGTAATGCTTAGTGCCCTCTGGATCTGCAGTGGATTGCTTCTCAGAGAGCGGTATAGCAGCTGGTATGCATCCAGGAGGCACTTCTGCCATCTCCCGATATCAGTTTTTTTCGTCTTTATGTCTTTAATTGTTGAATGCCAATTTCGAAATTGCATGACCGTGCCGACACTGTAAGAACATCATTTGGCTTGCTGTGCGCCCCACTGATCTTTAGAGAGCATCAGGTGGTGAGGAGGTGTTGTATAATCTCCTCACTGCCCGATTTACCCGTTGAACATCGCACCAGCTCACCTATTCATTTGAACTGACCGTGTTCAGTGGGTGCTACATCCACCAAAAGCAACAGGGGGTATAATTCATGCCACGGCCTCAAAGTAAAGCATCCCGGCCATGGGTTATTACATTTCTGGCCACTGTCTTAGCAGCTAAAGGGACAGTCAGCACTGCCATTAGGATCTTTGGTCAACATTTCCAAGCTAAAGCTAAACAGTACCTAAAAAGGCTTCAACATTCCCAAGCTAAAGCTAAACAGTACATAAAAAGGCTTCAACAAAGATTGCCAGAGCTCTTCAAAAGCTTGCTGTACATACTCCTCCAATATAACCTGACCCTCATGTGCACAAGGCTTTAGGCGCATGATAAAAAACAGATAGAAAAGCCAAATAAAAAGCAACACGGCTCACATGCTCCTATCAGAAGTACCAGCCATTTAAAACACTGCTGCTGGGTCACTGATAAGAGCATTTAAAGCCCAACCATATAACCACAAATGTTTCCCAGGACCGTAACTAATATAGCAAATCATAAAATGGCTTCAAGCTGGCTCTCCACCAACAGCTAAGCCCCTCTAGCATATTTCACCTGTGTATGGCTTAATCATCTAGCCCACTATGTTAGAGGGGCTTTCCTGATGGGTAGTGAGCCAGTTGAATCAATTTTGTGACCATTTGTTTTGTAATTCATTATATTGATGTGCAATCCTGGGAAGCATGGGTATAGCAGGGTGGTATTTTGTAACACTATGGGAAATGGATGTAAGGCTTAGCAAGAAGCTATGGAACTTCAAATGACATGTTTTGTCACATGTGAAATGTCTCCCAATACTTTAAAAGTGCTAAGGAAAGCAGCCTTTGGTTGTCACAGAAAAGCAGCACATGGAACTTGATATGCATGAAACATCACACACTTCATACAATCTGAAAATGGGCCCCGTGCTGGGACACAACATGCCAAACTAGACACTTTCATTTATCTGCCTCAGTGTCGGAAATAACCATCTTTGCATCCAAATAGATTTTTATTTTGTGTTCTAACAAAAATGAAAAGGAAGAATCTGACCATTATGGGAAACACAGAAAATTTTACTTTTAGAAACATGCATCCAAAACTTTATTTTTATGGAAAAAGTTTGCTGAGGCGCGCCAATAGATATATGCTGTAGAAAGTAAAAAATATAAAATAATTTGTTTTATATTAAAAGCTGCCCAAAACCAGGTAGAATTCTCCAAGATCATGCAATCTATAAATTCTGAACTTCCCTTTTATTCAATACACTTCCAGAAAATATTTGCAAATGCTGTGGAAAAAAAATGTATAAATAAGTTGTAAAGACTTCCTATTCAGTCTTGGTCTGGCACCGTCAGGAAAAAAAAAATCAGAAGTTAAAGTAGAGCTGTAGACAATACAGTTTTTTTCATTTTGGATAGAGTAAGGCCCCTTTCACACTGGGGCGTTTTTCAAGCGGTTTAGCGCTAATATTTGCTCTATTATACTGCATGAAAAATTCCTGCCCTGTAGCCTTCAATGTGAAAGCCCGAAGGCTTTCACACTGAAGCGGTGCGCTAGCAGGTCCGCTCCAAAAGTCCTGCTAGCCGCATCTTTACAGCGGTAAAGGAGCGGTGTGTTCACCGCTCCTTTACCGCGGGTGCCCATTGAAATCAATGGGACACTGCGGTAATACCGCCCGCAAACCGCGGCAATAGCGGGCGGTATTAACCCCTTTTCGGCCGCTAGCGGGGGTTAAATTCACCCCCCTAGCGACCGCATACCGCGGTAAGAACGACGGTATAGCAGCGCTGCAAATCGCGCTGCTATACCGCCACCGCTCCTGCCCGCCCCAGTGTGAAAGGGGCCTAAGGGAGGGTTATAACCCCGGTTAGACTTTTTTTTTGCCATCTGTTTTCCATTGCGGAGATTTCCCTTCACTTCCTGCCCCATAGCCAAACAGGAAAAGAAGAAAACTCCTTGGAGACTGCCAGGTCACCAGAACTAGTGTCCCCATTAGAAGATTTCCCCTCTATTACTTTTCTGGGGACAACTCAAAAATTGGGATTTTATTTCACTTACAATGATAATGTTAAACAAGACAAAGAGAGTAATTCTCTTTAACAGGGCACAGACAGCAATAAAAACTGACAAGCATTCTAATCCCTCTCCACCCTATCCAAAACTAAAAAAAGTATTGACTTTAGTTATACTTTAAGATTGTGTATTTCACTTTTCACAGCTCTCCTGAGGCTGTTTCCTAATACACAGACATGAAATAATACACGGTTTTCAGTGGACTTTTTGTAACACATGTGCTGTATTTCAATGCATATATAGGATTTAGAGCCGGTTCACACAGGGGCAACACGACTTTGAGCGCGACTCTGCGAGGCAACTTGGACACAACTTGAGCCTGAACCACAGCGCGACCTGGAGCGACTTGAAGTCGCCTTCAGGACAGGCTGCCCCCTGTGTTTGGTATGAATCATGAGGGGGAACTCCACGCCAAAATTTAAATAAAAAAACGGCATGGGTTCCCCTCCAAGAGCATACCAGGCCCTTAGGTCTGGTATGGATTTTAAGGGGAACCCCAAATGCCGAAAAAAAAACGGCGTGGGGGTCCCCCAAAAATCCATACCAGACCCTTATCCGAGCACACAGCCCGGCCGGTCAGGAAAGGGGGTGGGGACGAGCGAGCGCCCCCCCTCCAGAACCGTACCAGGCCGCATGCCCTCAACATGGGGGGGTGGGTGCTTTGAAACAGGGGGGCGCCCTGCGGCCCACCCACCCCAAAGCACCCTGCCCCCATGTTGATGGGGACAAGGGCCTCTTCCCGACAACCCTGGGCGTTGGTTGTCGGGGTCTGCGGGCGGGGGGGCTTATCTGAATCCGGGAGCCCCCTTTAATAAGGGGGCCCCCAGATCCCGGCCCCCCACCCTATGTGAATGAGTATGGGGTACATCGTACCCCTACCCATTCACCCGGGGGAAAAGTGTCAATAAAAAAAAAACACACTAGACAGCTTCTTAAAGTAATTTATTAGGCAGCTCCGGGGGTCTTCTTCTGACTTCGGGGGTCTCATCCAAATCTCCGGTGCCTTATCCGCGCTCTCTGGTGCTTTCTGCCTTCTGCCGGCCCCTCCGCTATCTTCTTCCAGTTCTTTTGCTAGCGGGGGCACCGGAGAGTCGGAAGAGACCCCCGTAGTCGGAAGAAGACCCCCGAAGTCGGAAGAAGACCCCCGGAGCTGCCTAATAAATTACTTTAAAAAGCTGTCTAGTGTGTTTTTTTTAATTGACACTTTTCCCCCACGTGAATGGGTAGGGTGGGGGGCCAGGATCTGGGGGCTCCCGGATTCCGATAAGCCCCCCCACCCGCAGACCCCAACAACCAACGGCCAGGGTTATCGGGAAGAGGCCCTTGTCCCCATCAACATGGGGGCAGGGTGCTTTTCCCCAAAGCACCCACCCCCCCATGTTGAGGGCATGCGGCCTGGTACGGTTCAGGAGGGGGGGACGCTCGCTCGTCCCCACCCCCTTTCCTGACCAGCCGGCGTGCTCGGATAAGGGTCTGGTATGGATTTTGGGGGGGACCCCCCACGCAGTTTTTTTCGGCGTAGGGGGTTCCCCTTAAAATCCATACCAGACCTAAGGGCCTGGTATGCTCTTGGAGAGGAACCCATGCCGTTTTTTTATTTAAAATTTGGTGTGGAGTTCACCCTCATGATTCATACCAAATACCAGCTCCGTGGGAGGGGTTTGCCTTAGAGCCGGTTCACAGAGGGGCGACTTCCTGTAAAGTTGCCTCTCTATGAACGGGGATCTGACTTGGAGGCGACGTCCATTGAAATCAATGGGTACAAGTCGCATAGAAGTCGGATTGAAGTCGTACAGGAACCTTTTTTGAAGTCGGAGCGACTGCAGTCGTGTATATTAAGACGACTCCATTCACTTCCATTAGTTTTAAAAACAGCGCGACTTGGGGCAACTTGAAGTCGGATCCCGAGTCGCCCCTGTGTGAACCGGCTCCTAGTCTAGCATGTAAAATAAAACCAAAATATTTTGCTTATATTTAGCTACATTGGCAATTGTAGTACATAATCTCCTCCACAAGATGGGGCTGGTTTTAGTAGTGGCATTTGTAATTTTTAGATTGACCACTAAGTGGTACATTCCTTTTTAGCCATCTTTAGGCACTTTAACTCCTTCGCTGCCAGGCCCTGTGCTCCATTTTGTATACTGAGGTGGCCAGAACATTTTTGCAATTTTCCCTTTTTTTTTTTCCACTTCTAGCTTTTAGAATTTGTGAAAGACCCCCCAAACTATATATTTTCTGAAAGCACACGATCAGTAGAATAAAAGAAAGGCGCTACTGATTTTTTAAACCCACGGTATTTGGGCAAATAATTATAAAAACAATATAGTTGCAAAAAATACACTAAAACCATTATTAGCAGATAAAAACACAGCAAATTTTACAAAAGTCATACTAAATATAAAAGCTTAACCTGTATTGAGTTAATACATAACAAATATTTGTAACTTTTAAATTGCACCTTTTTTGCGAAATGGTGAAAATTGAACAGGCGCAAAAGTGTAAATATCCAAATTTCTCCAAAAATCTGAAGGTTTTCATTTAGCCCTTACAGCTGTCAGAATTTGTGAAAGACCTCCAAAACCATATATTTTCTGAAAGCATATGACCTCTAGAATAAAAAGAAGGTGCTACTGATTTTTTAGACCCTGCGGTATTTGTGCAAATGTTTATCAAACCAATATATTTGCTAAAAATACACTAAAACCATTACTAGCAGATAAAAACAGCTAATTTTACAAAATTCCTGCTAAATTACAACTAAATAAATAAGCTTAACATGTATGGAGTTAATACATAAATCTTTGTAATTTTTACAAAATGGTTCAAACCTAACATACTCAAAAATGTAACTACTGTATACCAATTTCTCCAAAAATATGAAGGTTTTCATTTTTCCCTTACAGTATTTAGAATTTGTTTTGTTTAAAACATATATATTCTGAAAGCATAGGACATTTGGAATAAAAAAAAGGTGCTATTGATTTTTAAGGCCCCTTGATATTTGCGCAAATGTTTACCAAAGCATTATTTTCGCTAAAAGTACACTAAAATCATTAATAATGGATTCATACATGGCAAAATGTACAAAATTCTTGCTAAATTCCTAGTAAATATAAAAGTTAAAACTGTATTGAGTTAATAAATAACAAATATTTGTACATTTTAAATTGCACCCTTTTGTGAAATGGTGAAAACGGAAGGTGCGCAAAACTGTACATAACAATTTACTCTAAGGCCCCTTTCCCACAGGACGGAACAGTCATGATCCGCCCCGTGAACCTCCGCTTGCTCAGCGGGGATCGCTCCGCTGATCCCCGCTGAGCTGGCGGATGACTGGGCGGTCCCCGCACACTGTGCAGGGACCGCCCTGTCAGATCTCCGCTTTCCCCTATGGGGGATCGGATGAACACGGACCGTCTGTCCGTGTTCATCCGATCCGCTCCGCTCCGCAGACGGATAGAAAAATATAAATTTTTCTATCCCGAAAAACTGAGCATTGCGGGCACGGATAAGATCGGATGCCAGCGGATGTTCATCCGCTATCCCATAGGGATACATGTATGTCCGTTTTTCATCCGAAAACGGATGGGTGAAAAACGGACATACGGTCCGCCCGTGTGAAAGGGGCCTAAGGCTGAATTCACACCTATGCATTTTTTGTGCATTTTGTAGATTTGCACTACAAAACGTGTTCCATAGGAAACCATGTTAAATGGACCGTAGTGCAAATCTTCAAAATGCACTAAAAATGCATAGGTGTGAATCCAGAGGTTACAATTTTTCACTTGCAAAATTCAAACTAGACATTTTCTAAAAGCACATGACCTGTAGAATAAAAAAAAGTGCTACTGATTTTTTTGGGCCCTGCAATAATTGTGCAAATGTTCATCATATCGCTATTTTCACAAAAAATACATGAAAATCATTAATATTGCATATAAACACACCGTAACTTACAAAATTCCTGCTAAATTAGTATTAAAGCATCGTTCACATGTGGCATACTAAAGTGTACCCCCATGGAGGGCCATGTTAACCCGCACAGGGTTAAACAGGCGTACCATGCATCCCCGTACAGGCAGTCCCATTTATGTCAATTGGGATGCAACGGCTGCACAAGCATAGCTCCTGTTACCAATCTGACATCTGTGTGGGTGCGGGTACATGACCACGAATGCAGACAGTTTAAACTTAGAAACATTTATGCAGACCTACATGGGTGTAAGATTGGGAGCAACGGCTCTGTTCGTGCAGGTGCTACATCCCAAATGACATCAATGGGACTGCCTGCACAGAGATGCAAAGAACACCTGTGCATCCTTGTAAAGGTACGCTGTGTATGCCCTGTGTGAACAAGGCCTTAGGCCCCTTTCACACTAGCACACCAATCGGGTCTGCCTGTCCACCCATTGTTCTCTATGGAGAGGCTGATGTAAATGGACATGTGTCCGTTTACACCCGCCTGCATCCGATCTAGTCCAATCCGCTAAAAACAGACGGATGGGGATTTCATTCCTCATCCATCTAGCAGATCAAATCGGATGGCATCCTATGGAAATGACCAGGCGGTCCGTTTCCATCCGACCGCCCCATAGAGAACAGCGGGCTGTGTCCGTGTCCGCACTGCATCAGCGGAGCGGACACGGACCTGTCATCCACCTTCTCAGCGGGGATCAGCAGACAGATCCCCCACTGAGCAGGCGGATCTGCTTGACAGAGTCTGCTCCTTGTGGAAGGGGTCTTACCAGGAACCCAGTCCTTTAGGGGTACTGCCCCCCTGCAGGGCACCGGACTCAAACGTTTGTATGAGTTTTTTTTTTTTCAAGCCACATGATGAGAGCCTGAGGCTCCAATTGGCTTGACAAAGGTTGGGCTCGGGGACAATAGTGAATTAATATTCTCCATCTTCTTCCGGCTTCTCCTTCTGGCCAATCAGGATGGATCGGGTTGGCCGGGAGGAGAAGCGGAGGAAGCCTTGGAGGGGTGAGTGTGGGCGGACCTGGGGGGGTCTTACTATGTTTCAGGGAAGTTAGCAGACCAGACTGTGTGGACTGCACAGAGGAAACCAAAAAAGCATGTGAGTGAAAAAATAATAATTTATTTAAGTAAGTAAATATGAATACAACCACCTCAAATAAACACAGTGCAATAACCAACCCTAAAACCAAGACCCACAGATAACAATAGACATATATGTACAATGATGGGAGATACCGTAATCGTAAACAAGCCAGGCTGAGATCATACACAAGGAGATCAGAAGATAGGCAAGGACGGGAGATTAACAGCAACAGGGAGAGGACGAATGGATAGGCTGCAGAGCAGGGATCCAAAGTAATCAGGCAACAGGGGGACAGGTATCCAAGGTAATGGGGAAGCAGGAGGGACAGAACCAGGATGGGCTCGGGACAGGGATCAGGTCAGATACAGGCTCAGGATCGCAGGGTCAAGGAGAGAGATACCAAGGCAAACATGTGAGGGCTTGCCGGGTATTTAAGTATCTGCCAGTGATTAGGCTAGGTGACACCTGTCCGCAGGAAGAGCAGTCCGCTCCACACTGCCAGGATCCATCCGCTGGTGGAGACCAGTACTGCGTCCCAAAGATGATATAACACCAGCAGGGAGAAGTTCTTCTGACAGTTCCAAACTGCCAGGAGACACCCGCTGGTAGACCACAGTACTGCAAGCCAAATAATAAATATTACCAGTGGATGGAACCTTTCCTGACAGGGGGACTGTGTATAAAAATGGTTGCAGTTCCTAAAATTTGTACTTGATGTTTATGTTTTTATGTTCAACCCCCAATTAAAGCTTAAAGGCTGCACTTCAAATTCATTTGGATTGTTTCATTTTAATTTTATTCTGGTGGCATACAGAGCCAAAAGTATGAAAATTGTTCCTGTGTCCAAATATATATGGACCTAACTGTAAGTTGCCATTTTCATGGACTTGCACTGGACTTTTGTTTGAGTTCTGAGTTTGCACTTATAAGTACTGTTTCAAACACAGATTATTGGTGAAACAAATGTTTAACTACGATTTGTTTGCACTATAATTTTTCAATACTATTGCAATTTTTTGTGTCTTTTTGCCCGTTTATATATATATATTTGGTATTTATTTAAATGTGGATATGTATTTGGGAATTTAGCGCTACCTCTAATGCCGCGTACACACGACTGTTTTTCATGACAAGAAAAATGCCAATTTTTAATTTGTCATTAAAAACGATCGTGTGTAGGCTCCAGAGCATTTTTCGTGACGTGAAAAACAGCCGTGTGTAGGCTTGAGCGACGTGAAAAAAACGTGCATGCTCAGAAGCAAGTTATGAGACGGGAGCGCTCGTTCTAGTAAAACTAGCGTTCATAATGGAGATAGCACATTCGTCACGCTGTAACGGACTGAAGAGCACGAGGCTGAAAAGCGTGAATCGTCTCTCACCAAACTTTAGTAACACGAGGATCAGCAAAAGCAGCCCAAAGGGTGGCGCCATCCGAATGGAACTTCCCCTTTATAGTGCCTTTGTACGTTTCGTACGTCTCGTACGTCACCGCGCTTTGTTCGAGCATTTTTTTTCACGATCGTATGTAGGCAAGGCAGGCTTGAGAAGAATCACATTGAGAAAAATGTTGTTTTTTTCAATGACATTAAAAACGGTCGTGTGTACGCGGCATTAGAGCTTCTATAGTCCGGCATGCTCCATTTTTGACCTGTCATTACCAATTCAGTCAACTGTATAATGACTTTGAAAAACAATGCAATAAGTCTAAAATAATGTGTTATTGCATTGATTTTTTAAAGTGCATCTGATGAAAACAAGCCCCCAGAAAGTCATAAACAATTTAGGACCTCCAAATGAGCTGGACCACTCCATTTACAGTGCATCCGCAAAGTATTCACAGTGCTTCACTATTTCTACATTTTGTTATGTTACAGACTTATTCCAAAATGTATTAAATGTATTATTTTCCTCAAAATTCTACAAACAATACCCTATAATGACAACATGAAAGACATTTTTTTTAAATCTATTTTCAGATCTCTCCAGAGATGTTTAATCGGGTTCAAGTCTGGCCTCTGGCTGTGCCACTCAAGGACATTCACAGAATTGTCCGGTAGCCACTCCTTTATCTTCGCTGTGTGCTTAGGATCATTGTCCTGTTGGAAGATAAACCTTTTCCCCAGTCTAAACTCTTGAGTAGATTTTCATCAAGGATGTCTCTATACATTGCTGCATTTATCTTTCCCTCGATCCTGACTAGTCTCTCAATTCCTGGTGCTGAAAAACATCCCACAGCATGATGCTGCCACCACCATGCTTCACTGTAGAGATGGTATTGGCAAGGTGATGCGCGGTGCCTGGTTTCCTCCAGACATGACACTTGCCATTCAGGCCAAAGAGTTGAATCTTTGCTTCATGAGATCAGAGATTTTTTTTTTTCATGGTCTGAGAGTCCTTCAGGTGCCTATTTGCAAACTCCACGTGTGCTGTCATGTGCCTTTTACTGAGGACTAAAATACTTTACTACCATACAGGCCTGCTTGATGGAGTGCTGCAGAGATGGCTGTTCTTCTGGAGGGTTCTCCTCTATCCACAGAGAAAGGCTGGAGCTCTGTCAGAGTGACCATAGGGTTCTTGGTCACCTCCCTGACTAAGGCCCTTCTCCCCCAATTGCTCAGTTTGGCCAGGCAGCCAGCCTATTTCAATCAGCAGGTTGCCCTATGCGTGTCACAGGAAAAAACGAGACACAAAACATTCGCTCCCACTATGCTAGATATGAATGGGGCCTGAAAGTGAAATTGATGCGCTAACACAAGAACAATGAGGAACCATTAACATCTGTGTTTCTCCTTGCATTTCAGAAATGCACTGCACCAAAAATCGCAGTAAAAAACGCACCAAGCTCCGCTCTAAAAAAAAAGTTCTAAAGCTTCCTTGGGATGATTGCTGTGTGTAGGGCATCACATTCAGGTGGGTGGGCTGCCCTGTGTGTGATGAGTGAAAATGCTCCAAAACGCCTCCCCACCTCACTAAAAAAAAAACACGCATGCAGAGTTGTGAAAGGGGCTTGACAGCTGAGTGTTTCTGTCTACTCTATCCTATGTGCTTGTATAAAAATGGCCATACACTATGCAATCTGATTGTATATTGTGTATTTAGTGAGAAGGGTGATCACTGATTGATTGCATTTCATTTTAAAACATGCAGCTGGGAATGGGAGGGTAGATAATGCAGGGTGTGTACTAATGAGGTCAGCTGGTCAACTTCTTCCTGTGTCATGATCTCTAGTCTGTAAGGACGCAAGACAGAAGCAATAGATACATTTTAAATCCTAGATGTAGGACAGTAAGGTACGTGTCTGTAGATTTTATGGAAAGCTTTGATATTTTTGCAAAAAAAGTACATGAATGCTTTATTGGTGCACTGGGGAGCTGGAATTAAGAAAAAAAAAAGGTGAACTTCGCCTTTAAGCTTTGACAATAAAACCTGTAAGCTGATTGGTTACAGTTGCATCAGATTCTGTGTGCACTAGTTTTACCAAATCTCCCCCATTGTGTCATATAATAAATGTTATATGTGACTCACGTTGCATGAGAAGTCGCACTAGTCTGAACCAGGGCTAAGGGCAGTTGAATCTATCGCCCTTTACTTTCTGGAACTCTTTCTGGCATGTGACAATGCACATAATCTAAAAGGGGAAAAATGCCTTTTTCCCAATGATCTTGGCAATTTACAGACAAGATTTCCCAGGGAGGCCCTGGTGATGTAGCCTTACCAGGATGGAGCTGCGAGTCCAGAGCTCCATCGCCAGTACCTCACTCAACCAAGATGGGAAAAAAAAACAGTAACTGCAAGTAAAAACTATGTAAAATTATTTCATATGAGCATGCAGAGCTGCATTCCGATATGTTTTTTAGTAAAAGGCTGGAAAGGTCCTATTAAAAAAAAAAAAAAAGATATTTTTTTTTTTTTTAATTTTAACTCGGGCCACAAAAAAGTTGTGTGTTCTCAGCCCACAAAAAGGCTTAAAGGGGTTGTAAACCCTCAAGGTTTTTCACCCTAATGCATTCTATGCATTAAGGTGAAAAACCTTCTATAGTGCAGCTGCCCCCCCCCCCCCACAGAGCCCCCCTTTTACTTACCTAAACCCGATCTTTTTAGCGACGGGGATGAGCACACCAGCTCCAGCCACTGTCTTGGGTCCTCATTGGATAGATTGATAGCAGCAGGAGCCATTGGCTTCTGCTGCTATTAATCAAATACAGTGACACAGGAGATGGGGGCGGGGCCAAGTCCTGCTGTCTGTGTCAATGAACGCAGCAGCAGGATTTGGGAGAGCGCCCATACGAGTGCCCCCATGGAAACTGTCTCTCCGCGGGGGCACTCGAGAAGAGGAGGAGCCAGGAGCGCCTCTGGGGGACCCCAGAAGAGGAGGATCAGGGCCACTCTGTGCAAACCCCAATGCACAGAGGAGGTAAGTATAACATGTTTGTTATTTTTAAAAAAACTTTACAACCCCTTTAAAGTGATTATAAAGTCTATTTTTTTTTCTTTTTTTTTAAATAACAAGCGTGGTATACTTACCTGCTCTGTGCAGTGAATTTTAACAGAGCAGCCCAGATCCTCCTCTTCACATGTCCCTCTTCGTAGCTCCTAGCCCCTCCCTCCTGTTGAGTGCCCCCCACAGCAAGAAGCTTGCTATGGGGGCACCCGAGCCGAGTCACAACTCCCTGTGGCCACTCAGACAGGGAGCTCCAGATTGGCTAACTGACTTTGCTTGACAACCGGGGGAGCCAATGGTGCAGCTGATGTGTCTCAGCCAATCAGGAGAGTCCCGGATGGCCGAGGGACTTGTGGACATCGCTGGACAGAGATGGAGCTCATGTAAGTATTAGGGTTGCTGGGAAGGCTGCTACACACATAAGGCTTTTTATCTTATTGCAAGAAATGCATTAAGATAAAAAAAACTTCTGTCTTTACAACTCCTTTAATAGCAGAGTACATTTCTAGCAAGTCCACCTTTAAAAGGCTAAAACACGGCAAAATGATCATGTATTTTAGAGATGCACTGCATGTTTTACTTTTTTTTGCCTCTCCATACGCGTGAAGGCCCCATTCACATCTGGCACATCGTGATTTTGCCTGTGATCCTAAATCGCACTGTAATAGTGGCAAAACGCACCACACGTTTGGGTGCCATTCATTTTCAATGGCACCTAAATGCAGTGCAGTTTTTTCACAACTGTTGTGCAATAAACCGCATTGCGCAAAGCTGCTAGTTCCAAAAGGAGCAGGAGTTTCTTTTGCGTGACAAGCTTTGCACGATTCCGTTTGCTATGATTTATTGCAGCAAAACCGCACTGTGTTTAGGTGCCATTAAAAAAAAAAAAAAAAAAAGAAAAGGCACCTGAACATGCGTGGTGTGTTTTGCCACTATTGCAGTGCAATTTGGGATTGTGGACAGAATTGATGCCAAATTGCCAGATGTGAACTGGGCCAAAATGTGATTGTTTGCTATGTCTGACTATTGCACTGTTTTATTTAAAAAGCCTACCTCAGTAAAAGACAGATTCAGCAACCCAAAAATATAAAACCATAATATATGCACACTAAAATGCGTCTGTGTGCGACAAAATGGCTTGCTTTTTTTTAGGGGGAAAAAAAAAAAAACCTACAGACCCTTAGGGCTCACCCAGATGTAAAAGAAAAGTGTATATATGAAATCTGTGGCATTAATTAGCCAGTGCTTTTATTGCTCGTTTTCACTGCTTACCAGAAGACATTAGCAAACAGGTCTTGTAAAAAAGTTGCTGACTCTTATCATTAACAAATAGAATTTTGTTAAGTAATCATTAAATGCGTTTCCCGAAATGTGATGTCCTTGAAACAGATGTACTGTAAAGAAAATAAGCAGTTTCTGTACAACTGTTAGTGTGCTGCTTGGAAGATATTAAATTGGTGGATCAAATGATTCCAATAGGAGCAATACTTCATACGCTGCATGGTATAAACCAGAATAGGACTACGGCACAAAAAACTCCACCGGGGAACATTGATAAAAGTCTAGCTCAAAATCAGTGATGGATCAGATATCCCATCACACCCACTCTCTGCCATGTTTCTTGCATTTGGTCAAATTGAGGCGAGTATATGTCCTAATAAAAGGGTGGATTAAGAACCAAAGTATAGGACTAAAATAAATATTTTTTCAATCATTTACTGATTGATGTTAACAAACACAAAGTGGCCAAGATGTCAGGTCATCATATGATGGCAATGCTTCTCAGTCTACGCACAAACACACAGTGTTCTCACCATACAGAGTACAGCTGCTCACCTGTTTATGGACATCCTCTGTTGGGTGCATAAACTGCCGTCAGCACCCATAAAACCAAAACCACAATGTGAATAAATGGAACACCTAGGATGCACATCCCTTCTTAAAGCGGAAGTAAACCCATCGATTTAACAGTTTCAAAAAGCAGTTACATTCCCGCATGCCGGGAATGCCAACTGTCACATTGGTTGTGCTCTCAACCAAACTGTCAAACCATCCAATGGCTGGTGTCATAACTGATCACATGTGCAGCATCATGGCAGTTGAAGATTAAACAGAGGCCAAGATGGCAGCTTCCTTGCCTTAAAATGATAGGAGGGTTTACTTCCACTTTAAAGAGGAACTCTGGTCTAAACAAAAGCATTTCTTTCTCGTACATCACGGGACACAGAGCGACATAGTCATTACTAATGGGTTATATAGATACCGTCAGGTGCTGGCACTGGCAACTTCCAAAACCGGAAGTACCCTCCCCTATATAAGCCCCTCCCATCCGGGAGCACCTCAGTTTTTTGCCAGTGTCTAAGGTGTTGGCCAAGAAGAAACATGTGTTTTTCACTGAGCTTGCGTACAGGTTCTTTTGGGCCTCAGTAAGCTATTCCGGATCCGACCAAAAAAGCTTCATAGCTAAACGGTCGGTACCCGGGCCTTGCAGAGAAGAGCAAGGTTTTGCCTGTAATGCTTCTCTTAGGAGAGCTGGACCCTGGGATCCAGAGCTCTGGTCATACCCACGACCAAGATGTTTTCTGTGCAGGGTGCTATACAGGTCCAGGGGAGTGGAATCCTTGGGAACCCGGTCCCTGAAGGTTTGATTACAATGCCTGCCGTGATAGGTGAAGTTTGGGCTTTTGTGGACCAAACAAAGTCCTGCGGCGGGGAACAGGTAAGTGGGGGCCCCCAGGAACTTGGTTCTATTGGGGGACCCCCAAGCCTAATTTGTCTTTCTGTCTGTTACCTAATGGTATTCCCGCAAAATTCTGTGCATGCCTGTAACTACTAGAAAAATGTAATAATTTTTAATGGTGGTCAAGAAAAAAAAAAAAAAAAATTTTTTTTATATATATTTAATATATTAGACTGCGGTACCTGTGTTTGTCCACTAGAGGCCGCTGTGGAATGTTTTCTTGTCATGTGGACTAGCTTCTTCTCAGCAGAGCAAAGTCCAGGCAGATGGTGAGTTCTCCTATAGGAAACTGCTTCCTCTGCCATGTTGCAGTGCTCGTCCATCCCCCGGCCTGCGGCAAAGAGGGGCCCTGGCTCCTGTCCCTTGTTACCATAATTTGAAATTAGCGCCGAAGGCGCACGTGGCCGCGCGCGTGCACGCGCCTCTATATATAGAGGTGAGCCGGGAAAGGGGGCGGAGCCTGGGGGATGACGCTCTGTGCGCGCCACAGCGCTTCTGCGCATGTGCGGGCGTCCCAGCAGTTTAAAAAAACCACAATATTTGTAGTGAGCTGGCTATGAAGTACAGAGACAGAGCTGGCAACATTTAAAGGCATACAGCAAGCGGTTGATACAGGCATCCCCTAGAAAGGCACATTAGTAGACACCAACTGTGATATAGCAGCAATTGTGCTAGACTATTCTCAGTAAAAGTGGTGTATTACGGCTGGAATACCTCAGCTTTAGGCTTAGGAATATGCCGTCCAGAAGCTCCGGAACTGAATCTTCCAGGAAGCGAAGGGGGTCTCATCGGGCTCGGAGGATCTTGGGCATACTTCTGCTGCACCAGTCTCCCCTGAAGTTCAGAGGTAAGTGACCGTAGAGACCCCGCAGGGGTACTTGGTACTGTGGCTGTCCTCAGTTCACCTGCTCCTGTGTATGTAACAGAGGAGGTTTTTTCCTCAGCTCTGGGAGGATTAGAGAGGCTGCCTCCCTGTCAGGGAAAGCACGCCCGATCTCCGTCTCCTCCTTCAGAGTGCCTGTTAGCAGAGCAACAGTCCCATACAGGGATCAACCTGCCTGAAGGGGATCAGGATGAGGTTGATTCTGTTATAGAGGAATCAACAGTGGGGGAACCTTTTCTCAGCATCTCAAGCTGAAAGATTATGGGTTCAGTCTCTGACTAACATGGTCCGATCAGCATTTAAAAATGCACCTTGCGGAACCATCAACCACTACTGTATCCTCGTTGGGGTCGCTGGAAGCCCCCAGACTGTTTGTTTTTTTCCACTTCACCCTTTACTGAAAGGGCTCATTTACCAGGATTGGGAACGTCCTGAGAAAATATTTATTCCCCCAAGAAGATTTCCGGTGGTCTATCCCATGGAGGATAAGTTCATCAAAAAAAAAAAAAAATGGAAGGTCCCTACAGTGGACGCAGCCATCTCTTGTATGTATAAATCACTGACATGTCCAGTGGATAATGTCCAAATGTTCAAGAACCCAATAGATATAAGATTGGAGTCCTTATGAAAATCTGCTTGGTGATACAACCAGCAGTAGCAGCTATTGGGGTCTGCTAAGCAGTGAAGGATCAGTTGAAACAGGTCTTGAGGGACTTGACAGATCAGCAGGCTTTGCCCTAGCTGATCTACCTAGAGCCTTAGGCTTTGCGGTTGACGCCATAGAGGATTCAGTCCATCAGGCCTCCCGCCTTACGCTGTCTATAGTACATATGCGTAGGCTCCTATGGCTCAAAAAACTGGTCTGCTGAAGCTCCCTGTAAAAAATGGCTGGTTAGCGTCCCGTTTCATGGTGAACGCTTATTCAGGGAAAACCTGGACAAATATATCCAGAAAATTTCCAGCGGTAAAAATACGCTCTTGCCGTTTAAAAACAGAGTTAGAGGTCCCTCTTTGAGAGGTCTGCTTCTCCAGTCCCTGGGCCATCGGCTGTGTAACAGTTCCGACGGCCTCCTCGGTCAAATCCCGGGGGTAAAAAACAGGGACAGTAGCAGGGTAATGAGAAACCCTGGGTCAGGGGAGGTACAAAACCTCCCCCAAAGTTAAATTCATTGAAGCCCCCACTCAGTCGGGTGGGGGGAGGACTCCAGTTGTTCGCAAGAGACCTGGCGGGACACGATCAAGACAGATAGGTGCTCTCCGCAGTAGGTTTGGGATACAGTTTGGAGTTAAAAGACTCTCCTCCTTCCCATTTTTGAGGTCAAACGTGCCAAGGGATCCCCGGAAGAGAGAGTCCCTCCTGTTGGCACTAGAACAACTATTGCTCCAAGGAGTAATTATGGAGGTTCCCCTGGAAGAATGAGGGTTCGGGTTTTACTCAAACCTCTTTACAGTCCCGAAGCAAACGCGGACGGGAGGCCCATATTAATTCTAAAAGGGCTATACAAATTCCTGTATATCAGGACTTTCCGATGGAGTCGATCCGATCGGTGGCCACTGCCCTACAAGGGGAGGATTGGTTAGCCGCGATCGACATCAAAGATGCTTATTTGCACATTCCCATCTTTCCAGTCCACCAAAAATTTCTACGCTTTGCAGTAGAAGGGCGCCATTTTCAGTTCAGAGCCTTACCCTTCGGTTTGGCCACAGCACCACGAGTGTTTACAAAAATTCTGGCCCTTTATTGGCCAATCTAAGAACACAAGGTGTAATGATAATGGCATATCTGGATGACTTATTGCTGATAGACCACTCAGTGAAAAAACTAGACGTGGTCGTTCACAAGACAATCAAGTATCTGGAATCTCACGGTTGGATTATCAACCGAGACAAGTCAGCCCTAAAAACCAGTCAAAAGTCTGGAATACTTGGGGCTAGGGTTGGATTCAGGCCAGAGAAAAATATTCTTGCCTCGAGGAAAGGTGTTGTCTTTGAAAGATTTGATCCACTTAGTGGGTACAAAAAAGCCAGCCTGTATATGAGGCTGCTGGGAAAAATGGTGGCATCATTCGAAGCAGTACCCTACGGTCAATTCCATTCAAGGAATTTGCAAGGGGCCATACTGTCAGCCTGGAACAAAAAAGTTCAGGCCCTAGACTTACAATGTCCTTGTCCCCTTCCGTTCGCAAGAGCCTCCGTTGGTGGTTGGTTCCCCAGAATCTGGAAAAAAGGAAATCCTTCAGTCCGATTTCTTGGAAGGTGGTCACTACAGATGCCAGCCTTATAGGCTGGGGAGCAGTACTGGAGCAATAGTCTCTCCAGGGCAGATGGTCGGATGCAGAAAAGGCCCTGCCCATCAATCTCTTAGAGATACGAGCAGCCCGGTATGCCCTAGTAGCATGGACATCCAAACTCCAAGGGTCCCCTGTCAGAATTCAATCAGACAATGCCACAGCAGTGGCATATATCAATCATCAGGGGGGCACCAGGAGTCGTGCAGCCCAAAGGGAAGTAAATTACATCCTGAGATGGGCAGAAAAATATGTCCCAGCCATATCTGCGGTATTCATTCCAGGAGTGGAGAATTGGAAGGCGGACTTTCTAAGTCGCCAACAATTATGCCCAGGGGAATGGTCCCTTCATCCCGAGGTTTTCCGGACAATATGTCAGCGGTGGGGAACACCGGATGTAGATCTTCTAGCATCCAGATTCAACACAAAAGTGGACAGGTTTGTCTCTTGGACAAGGGATCCCCTAGCTTGCGGCTCGGATGCCCTAGTGTTCCCTTGGGATCAGTTCAAGCTGATATATGCATTCCCACCGCCACAATTGTTACCTCGATTACTCCGCAGAATCAGGGTAGAAAAGAAACCAGTGATTCTGGTGGCTCCAGCGTGGCCCCGAAGAGCATGGTACGCGGAGATTGTAAAAATGTCTGTGGGGAGTCCTTGGACCCTCCCACATCGTCCGGACCTGCTTTCGCAGGGACCGATATACCACCCTTCCTTACCAGCCCTAGGTTTGACGGCCTGGCTATTGAAGCCCACATTCTAAAAAAAAAGAGAGGGCTCTCTAATGCTGTGGTGTCTACCATGATCAATGCCAGGAAACCGGTATCCAGGCAGATCTACTATAGAATCTGGAAGGCGTACATCGCCTGGTGTGAGGCCAGAAAATGGCATCCACGTAAATACGTAATAGGTAGGATTCTGGACTTCCTACAATGGGCTGTAGATAGGAAGCTTGCCTTGAGTACTATCAAGGGTCAGATTTCGGCCTTGTCAATATTTTTTCAAAGGCCCTTGGCTTCGCATTCACTAGTCAAAGCCTTTATACAAGGAGTGATGCGTATTAGTCCTCCGGTTAATATTCCCATATGTCCATGGGATCTAAACTTGGTTCTGTCAGTTCTACAGAAACAACCATTTGAACCATTACAGCATATTTCCTTGGTGCTTCTCACCAGGAAATTGATTTTTCTAGTAGCCATTTGTTCGGCTAAAAGAGTGTCGGAATTAGCAGCTATGTCCTGTAAGGAGCCATATCTGGTTATCCATAAGGACAGAGTAGTGTTACGTCCTCATCCAGCCTTTCTTCCTAAGGTGGTATCGAGGTTTCATTTGAACCAAGATGTGGTTCTTCCTTCTTTTTTCCCCAAGCCTACTTCGGTAGAGGAAAAGTTATTGCATTCTTTGGATATAGTAAGAGCAGTTAAAGCTTATCTAAAAGCCACTGCTCAGATTCGCAGAACGGATACTTTGTTTATTCTGCCGGAAGGCCCCAGAAAGGGTCAGGCAGCGTCAAAATCTACTTTAGCCAAGTGGATTCGACAGATCATTATGCAAGCTTATGGCTTGAGAAGGAGACCGCCTCCGTTCAAAGTTAGAGCGCACTCCACGAGAGCAGTTGGAACTTCATGGGCAGTGCATCACCAGGCCTCCCTGGCTCAAATCTGTAAGGCCGCAACATGGTCTTCAGTACACACGTTTACTAGGTTCTACCAGGTGGACGTTAGAAGTCAGGAGGATGTCGCCTTTGGGCGCAGTGTGTTGCAGGCCACAAAAGATCCTCATGTCTGATAGCGCTCAGCTTATATATGGTGTATCCCCCCCCTCATTTGGCATTGCTTTAGGACATCCCATTAGTAATGACTATGTCGCTCTGTGTCCCGTGATGTACGAGAAAGAAAATAGGATTTTTATAACAGCTTACCTGTAAAATCCTTTTCTTGGAGTACATCACGGGACACAGAGCTCCCGCCCCTCTTTGGGGACACTTATTGCTTTGCTACAAAACTGAGGTGCTCCCGGATGGGAGGGGCTTATATAGGGGAGGGTACTTCCGGTTTTGGAAGTTGCCAGTGCCAGCACCTGACGGTATCTATATAACCCATTAGTAATGACTATGTCGCTCTGTGTCCCGTGATGTACTCCAAGAAAAGGATTTTACAGGTAAGCTGTTATAAAAATCCTATTTTCCGGTGCCTTCTCATGGCAGAGTTACACAAGGCTCTAAATATAAATATTAAAGGGGTTGTAAACCCTCATGGTTTTCCAACTTAATACACTCTATGCATTAAGGTGAAAAAATAGGATTTTTGTACTCACCATAAAATCCGTTTCTCTGACGTCCATGGACTGACACAGCCTCTTCATAATTGACAAGTGGGTTTATGTCCCTGCTCATAGGAGAAGACTAGGCAGAATGTTAGATGTTACAACATACCTTCTAAAACCAGAGCTGAACAGCCCTGCCCAGGAGGCGGTCCCTCCTACCTGCAGCCAGCAGCCCTCAGTTCGTAACAAAGCAGTACAAACCTTAAAAAGGAAGGGTGGGTGCTGTGTCAGTCCATGGACGTCAGAGAAACGGATTTTACGGCAAGTACAAAAATCCTATTTTCTCTTACCGCCTCTTCATACTTGACAAGTGGGACGTCCCAAAGCAGTGTCAAAGAAGAGGGATGGGAGCAGAATTAAAGGAAAAACCAAACTCTAGCGTGTGAAGCGCAAACTCTCTGGGATGCGATGGATGAGGATAGAAGAACAATGTCCTCATTAAGGTGAAAGGCCGAAACCACCTTCGGGAGAAAAGAAGGCCGCGGACGCAACACCACCTTATCCTTATGGATGACCAAGTAAGGCGGCTTGCAAGACAATGCAGCCAACTCAGACACCCGTCTGACAGAAGTAATGGCTACCAGGAAAGCCACCTTCTGAGACAAGGTTAAGAGAGCGATATCTCTGATGTTTTCAAAAGGAGGTTCTTGAAGAACTGAAAGCACCAAATTCAGATCCCAAGGAGGGAGAGGAGGTTTAACAGGGGGGAGTACATGGCGAACCCCCTGCACAAAGGTGCTAATCAAGGAATGGCCCACTAGCGGTCGTTGAAAGAAGACAGCCAAGGCCGAAATCTGACCCTTGATGGTGCTTAGAGTAAGCTTTTGGGTCACACCACGCAGTAAAAACAGCAGGATCCTGGGAACGGAGTACGTCCGTGGACGCCAATCCAGCTCCTCACACAGAGCGATGTAAGCCTTGCAGGTACGGTGATATATCTTTCTTGAGGAAGATTTCCGTGCCTTCAGCATGGTCGAGATGACCGATTCCGAGAGACCTCAGTCCCTCAGCACCTGGCTTTCAATAGCCATGCCATTAAAGCCAGCGACTGTAAAGCAGGATGACGTATGGGACCTTGAGACAGAAGGTCCTCCCTCAGTGGCAATCGCCAAGGAACGTCCGCGACGAGGCGCACAAGATCGGCGTACCAATGACGCCGTGGCCAATCCGGAGCGATGAGGATCACCGGAATCCCCTTGGCCTCCACCCTGCGAAGCAGGCGAGGAAGCAACCGCAGCGGAGGGTAAGCATATATCAGGTGATACTGACCCCACGGGGCAACTAACGCGTCTGAGGCGTCTGCCCAGGGGTGTCTGGACCTGGCCACAAACTTCGACACCTTGCGATTGAGGCAAGAGGCCAACAGGTCAACATCCGGCATGCCCCACTGCCGGCAAAGGAGTTGAAACACCTCCAGATGCAAGGACCAGTCTCCCTGGTCCAAAGTCCGGCAGCCCAGATAGTCCACCTGCCAGTTGTCTATTCCTGGAATGTAAACTGCTGACAGAGCTGGCACGCTTCTTTCCGCCCATCTTAGGATGTGGGCGACCTCGGACGCCGCAGCTGAGCTCCGAGTTCCCCCCTGATGGTTGACATAAGCCACTGCAGTGGCATTGTCCGACTGGATTCTGACTGAGCATCCCTGCAGTCTCCTTGACCACGAGGAGAGGCACAGTCTGATTGCCCGGAGTTCCAGGACATTGATCGGTAGACGGGATTCGGCCAGAGTCCAAAGTCCTTGTGCTGACAGAACTCTCCAAACTCCACCCCAGCCCGTAAGGCTGGCGTCCGTCGTGATCACCGTCCACTGGATAGGAAGGAACGACTTCCCGGACCGAAGTGCCGGTGATCTCAACTACCACGTCAGAGAGGCCCTGACCGGGTGACTCACCTGGATCTGACAATCCAGTGACAGCAGGGACTTGTCCCAGATGGACATGATCTCCTTCTGTAAGGCCCGAGTGTGTGAGTGGGCATATACGGAATGGCCTCGAAGGAGGCCACCATGAGTCCCAGGACCCTCATGCAGAAACGGAATGACGACCATTTTCGGGACGTCAGAACCCGAACTGCAGATTCAAGAGTCTGTAACTTCTCCAAGGGAAGAAAAACCTTTGCTTCCAAGGAGTCCAGGATCAAGCCTAGATACTCCAGATGCTGAGTCGGAACCAGGACCGACTTCTGAGTGTTCAGTAGCCAACCGAAGTTCCGGAGGGTCTGACTGACTATCGTCACATTTTCTTCTAATTCTGAGCCAGTGTCTGCTCTCAGAAGAAGATCGTCCAGATAGCCCACAATAGCAATGCCTCGCTGTCTCAGCAAAGCCAGAATCGGGGCAAGCACCTTGGTGAAAACCCGCGGTGCTGACGCTAAGCCGAAGGGAAGGGCCACAAATTGATAGTGGACTTCGCCAATCGCAAAAACTTCTGGTGACCTGTGCAGACGGGGACATGCAAGTAGGCATCCTTGATGTCCAAGGACGCCAGAAAGTCCCCAGTATGGAGCGCAGCAATCACTGTGCGAATGGATTCCATGCAGAATTTTTGAACCTTCACAAAGGCATTTAAGGCCTTGAGGTCCAGGATTGGACGGACTCCATCCTTCTTTGGGACCACAAACAGATTCCAATAAAAATCCCTCCGATCCGTAAACCTGCAAAGTCGTCCCCCCACCCCGAAGTCGGGCGGGGGTAAGACTTCACGCGGTGCCGTGGCCTTGTTTGGCTTACGCACCCAGGGACGCTTCTGTCCCCCAGCTGCATTTTTGTCAGTCTGGGAGGTTTTCCCCGTGGGCTCTGACCGACGAAATAAATGTGCTGGAAAGGAGGGGCCTGGCTTACGACGGGGCTCCTTACCCTTAGTAGTCTGAGGAAGCAGGGTGCTTTTTCCCCCCGTGACATTCTTAATAATGTCATCCAGGGCAGCACCAAACAGCCTACCGCCCTTAAAGGGCAAATCAGTCAGGAGCTTCTTAGAGGCCAGGTCAGCAGACCAGCATTTTAACCAGATAAGACGACGCAACACCACTGCAGACACCGAGACCCTAGATATTAAGGGTGCAGTGTCCAAAGTGGCATCGCACACATACACTAGACCCTGCACCAGTTGGTGGGTAAGTGCAATGGTTTCTGGAGGAAGATTATGCTCCTGCACGGTCTGGTGCAAAATGTTTGCCCATTCCGTGAGTGTCTGAGACACTAGGGTCGCCGCTACAATAGGACGTAAGGCGGATCCCAGCAAGGCGAACATAGCTCTGCTCACCACTTCTGACCTCCTGTCAGTGGGGTGCTTAAAGGCAGGAGTCCCCTCCATCGGGAGAGTTGTGGCTTTATTCAAACGGGCGACCGGGGGGTCGACCACCGGAGGAGAAGCCCATTTTTTAACCAGGGCCTCATCAAAGGGGTACCTAACCGACAGATGCCGCGGGAGCGCAAAAGTCTTCTGCGGCTTTTCCCAAACCTGATCTATGAACCTGTAAAAGAAAGGCATATAAGGAAAAACTTTTTTAGAAGGCTTGGCTTTAAAAGAACCAAAAGGAGACAGCTTCCATCAGAGGTTCCTCAGCCGCAGCATCCAGCTTGAGAGTGTCCCTCACAGTATCAATGAGGTCACTTACAAGCGCCCTGTCATGTACTGACTCAGAGCAGGAGTCTTCCTCACAATGAATGTCCTGTTCAAAAACATCAAAAAATTCAGAGCTAGGGTCCTGAGCGGCAGCTAGGCCCCAGATCTGAATCAGAGCACTCCCCTACTGGAGATTGTGTGGGGAGAGGGCACCTTATAGCTCCCTTGCGCTCGCAGACTGCTTCCATCCTGACAAGAAATGATTCCAGGACTGCCGACAACTGGTCCATGGGGACCGCAGGTGCAGCTGCACTGCCTGTTGCCTCTGACGTGAATGGGGAAGCAGGTGAACCAGACTCCATAACCTGTCACTCTCCTTGATGTGACAGCAGGAAGGTAAAGTCACCTGGTTGCATCCAGGGGGGTAGATATATTTCGCCCAGATTCAGGCTTTACGCCGACTTATACAACTAGGTGGAGAGTTGTATAAGGCTAGTGGGCTCATGGATGACTCATACCTCTAGGGAGAGTGTGGGGCGTCGTACAGACAGGGAGATGAGGAGACCAGCTGAACCTTGTCAGCTCATTTAGGCCTCTATAAGAACTCCCAGCTTCATTAGATGTTAGCTCATGCCTGGAACCAGACCTGTGTGGACTGTCTAGGGAGAGTGAACCCCTGTGCGGTGAGACAAAGCCTGTGTGGCTATTTGCTTGGACATTTAAAACCAGGGACTTAGGGACTAGGACAGCACTAGGCTGATCCCAGTTGTTAGTTAGGAAACCTGTATGTTTAGTCAGAGGTCAAGTTGACCAGGATTTATTTTGTTTATGTTTCTTTTGCTTTGCTGTGTTTTGTCACTGTAAATAGAAAATAAACCGCACCTTTTTGATTTTGAAAACCACAACCTCCGTTTGCTGGGCCTGTTTTTGTGTGGGGAGCCCATCTCGGGGGTCACACACACCCGCTGCCGAGCTAACCCCCTCACAGTTGGTGGAGAACCAGTGGCAGTTTTTTTTTAAGCCAGCATGGAGGAGATACTGAAGCAGCTGGCTCTAGCAAATGCCAATCAACAGCAGACAAATGCAGGTTTGCAAAAGAACTTCGCAGCCCAGCAGCAAGCTCATCAACAGAGCCTTGCAGCCCAGCAGCAGACAAACGCAACTTTGCAACAGAGTCTGGAGGCTCAGCAACAAGCCCAGCAGCAATCTGAGGCCCGCTTCATAGACCTGTTGCAGAAGCAAGAGCAGAGACTACAACAACAGATGGAAGCAGTAATGCAGCAACGTCCGCAGACCAGTGAGGAAAGCCGTCCCACTAATACCGCGTCCTTTGGGGTGAGTCGTTTATTGACAAAAATGACTGGAGAGGATGATCCAGAGGTATTTTTGACCACATTTGAAAGGACCGCTGAAAGAGAAAAGTGGCCTGAGGAGCAGTGGGCTGGACTGGTGGCTCCTCTGTTAACTGGTGAATCGCAGAAAGCTTACTATGACCTAGAGCCTAACCAAGCAAAAGACTATGTGATGCTAAAAGCTGAAATATTGGCAAGGCTGGGTGTCACCCAGGCTGTCCGGGCTCAGCGTGTGCATAACTGGACTTTCCAGCTTGGAAAACCCCCCAGGTCTCAAATGTATGATCTCATTCACCTGAGCAGAAAGTGGCTACAGCCAGAGACTTTGTCCGCACCAAAGATTGTGGAACGTGTTGTAATGGATCGGTTTTTGAGAGCTCTTCCTACTGCCATCCAAAAGTGGGTAAGCCATGGAGACCCAGAGACGGCCGATGGTCTTGTGGATCGTGTGGAGAAATACTTGGCTACAGAGAACCTGACGGCCTCTTCCAGAGACACTCGGACTTTCCACCCTAAGACCAGACCATCCCCAGGGGCGGATAAGAGGATTCCAAGGGGTGAGGGTGGAGAGAGTGAGAGGGTGGGAGCTCTACCCCAAGTTTGGCGAGAACAGCCTGGGAAATCAGCGGCTCAAGAGGCGGCAAGAAGGATCGTTTGCTACCGCTGCCGGCAAGCGGGACATATTGCAGCCAATTGCCCGGTTGTGGAGGAACCCATGCAGTGTGACTTTCTGACGGGCAGACGTCAGTCGCTGTGTGCGACAGTCGCATGCACTGCCATTCGAGGAACTGAGAAACATTTATGCAAAATGTGTGTTAATGGTAGAAATGTTGTGGTATTGTTGGATTCAGGTAGCCTTGTGACCCTGATAAAGGCTGAGTTAGTTAAAACAGAGGTCTCTGGGAATAGCAAGGTAGCTGTTATTTGTGTGCATGGGGACACCCGAGAGTATCCAGTGACTACAGTGTGTTTCGAGACCCCCAAAGGTACCCTCTCTCATCCAGTGGGCTTAGTATCTCAGTTACCGCATGACGCCATTGTGGGAAGGGATTTTCCGAAGTTCTGGGAACTGTGGGATGATCCTGAGCCCCCCACTGGTGCCCCTATGTACCAGGAATGTGATAGCCAGAACTCCCCTGAGAGTGGTGAGGACTCTCCGGAATTTCCCTTATCAGTATTGGCAGGGGAGACTCAAGAAACTGGAGAGGAGCCCACCTCCTCAGACGAAAACCTACCGTCTGTGGAGTTTTCTGATCTTGAGGTTCACAGGGAAAACTTTGCCACAGAACAGTTGAAAGACCCCGCCCTAATAAAGGCACGGGAAAACGTAGTGAAAATAGATGGCGAGTTAGTGAACCCAGATAATACCTGCACTTACCCATACTTCAGCGTAGAGAAGGACCTACTGTATCGGGTGGCAAAAAGGGCAGAAGAAACCGTTGAGCAGCTTGTGGTGCCCAAACCTTACAGGAAGTTGGTGTTGGAGTTGGCCCATGGGCACATTCTTGGAGGTCATCTGGGGACAGAGAAAACCCGAGAGAGGGTATTACAGAGATTCTATTGGCCGGGGGTGATGAAGGACATAGAAAATTATTGTTCCTCCTGCCCTGTGTGTCAGAGGTCGGCCCCGATGCCACATTTCCGTAGCCCGCTGGTCCCTCTACCCATCATTGAGGTCCCGTTTGAGAGGATCGCCATGGATTTGGTAGGTCCTATAATCAAGTCCGCTAGGGGGCACCAGTACATATTAGTTATAATGGACTATGCCACCCGTTATCCAGAAGCGATCCCTCTCCGAAATACCTCGGCCAAAACCATAGCCAAAGAGCTATCTCTTGTGTTTAGCCGGGTGGGTATTTGTAAAGAACTGCTTACGGACCAAGGTACACCCTTTATGTCCCGGGTTATGAAGGAGCTGTGTAAATTGTTCAAAGTGACGCAATTACGTACATCTGTGTATCACCCCCAAACCGATGGGCTGGTTGAAAGGTTCAACAAAACCCTAAAACAAATGTTGAAGAAAGTGGTGGATAGAGATGGAAAGGATTGGGACTGTCTACTTCCTTATCTGATGTTTGCTATTAGGGAGGTGCCCCAATCCTCTACGGGATTCTCCCCCTTTGAGTTACTGTATGGGAGACACCCAAGAGGGCTGTTGGATATTGCCAAGGAAACTTGGGAAAGTGAGAGTTCTCCCCACAGGAGTGTGATTGAGCATGTCGCCCTGATGCAAGACCGAATTGCACAGGTAATGCCCATCGTGAAGGAACATTTGGCCCAAGCGCAGTTAGCACAGCAGAGAGTGTACAACCGTGGAGCCAAGACCCGTACCTTTTCCCCGGGGGATAGGATACTGGTACTTGTCCCTACGGTTGAAAGTAAATTCCTTGCCAAATGGCAAGGCCCCTACGAGATAATGGAAAAAGTGAGCGAAGTGAATTACAAGGTCAGACAACCAGGAAGGCGAAAGCCCGAACAGATCTATCACGTTAATCTGTTGAAAGCCTGGAGGGATAGAGAGTCCCTAGTCGCAGACACTTGGTCACCAGCTCAAACTGGTTGCGTGATTCCTGAGGTTGGAATAGCAGCCACCTTGTCACAACCCCAACAACAGGAGGTTAAGGAGTTTGTGCTTCGCAACAAGGAGGTATTCTCTGAGCTGCCGGGACAAACATCTGGGGTAGAGCATGACATCATTACCCCGCCCGGTGAAAGGGTGAAGTTAAAACCCTATCGGATCCCAGAGGCCCGACGGGAGGCAATACGGGAGGAAGTACAGAAAATGCTGAACTTAGGGGTGATAGAGGAGTCCCAAAGTGATTGGTCTAGTCCCATTGTGTTGGTGCCTAAACCGGATGGGAGCTGGCGATTTTGTAACGATTTTCGTCAGTTGAACAAAGTTACAAAATTTGACACCTACCCCATGCCACGTATAGATGAGTTGATCGAACGGCTGGGAACAGCCCGATACATGACGACTCTTGACCTCACAAAAGGGTATTGGCAAATCCCCCTGGCCAAGTCGGCCAAAGAGAAAACCGCATTTGTAACCCCAGACGGGGCGTTCCAATATAAAAGAATGCCGTTCGGGTTACAGAATGCGCCGGCCACATTCCAGCGGAAAATGGACCAGATGCTGAGGCCCCATCGGAAGTATGCTGCGGCTTACCTGGATGACATAATTGTCCATAGCACAGATTGGGCCTCACATCTGCCAAAAGTGCAAGCAGTCCTGGACTCTGTTCGGGAAGCGGGGTTTACGGCTAACCCCAAGAAGTGTACCATTGGGCAGGAGGAGGCCAAATATCTTGGGTACACCATTGGGAGGGGAGTAATAAAACCCCAACTCAACAAAGTCGAGGCCATCCAGAGTTGGCCACGTCCCAACAGCAAGAAGCAGGTACGAGCCTTTCTGGGAATCGCTGGGTATTATCGGCGATTCATTCCCCACTTTGCTTCTAAGGCTGTGCCCCTAACCAACCTGACGAAGGGGAAAGGGTCGGTCATGATTAAATGGACCCCCGAGGCTGAGGCAGCATTCCAATTCTTGAAACAAGCCTTATGTAGCCAGCCAGTGTTGTACTCACCCGACTTCTCTAAAGACTTTGTCGTACAAAGTGATGCGTCAGATGTGGGGTTAGGAGCAGTATTGTCCCAGGTCTGGAACGGGGAAGAGCACCCAGTCATTTACCTCAGCAGGAAGTTGAAGTCCCATGAGGTAAATTACGCCACCGTTGAAAAGGAGTGTTTAGCGGTGAAGTGGGCTCTAGATTCCCTTCGGTACTACCTGCTAGGTAGGCACTTTGACATGGTTACGGATCACGCTCCGTTAAAGTGGATGGCTCAAAACAAGGAAACAAATAGAAGAGTGAATAGGTGGTTCCTGGCCCTCCAGGAATTCAACTTCACAGTAAAGCATCGCCCTGGCGTTCAAATGGGGAATGTGGATGCTTTGTCTCGAGTACATGAATGCCTGATTGCTGGTGTTCCAACCCCGAGGTTAAAACAAGAGGGGGGGGTATGTGACAGCAGGAAGGTAAAGTCACCTGGTTGCATCCAGGGGGGTAGATATATTTCGCCCAGATTCAGGCTTTACGCCGACTTATACAACTAGGTGGAGAGTTGTATAAGGCTAGTGGGCTCATGGATGACTCATACCTCTAGGGAGAGTGTGGGGCGTCGTACAGACAGGGAGATGAGGAGACCAGCTGAACCTTGTCAGCTCATTTAGGCCTCTATAAGAACTCCCAGCTTCATTAGATGTTAGCTCATGCCTGGAACCAGACCTGTGTGGACTGTCTAGGGAGAGTGAACCCCTGTGCGGTGAGACAAAGCCTGTGTGGCTATTTGCTTGGACATTTAAAACCAGGGACTTAGGGACTAGGACAGCACTAGGCTGATCCCAGTTGTTAGTTAGGAAACCTGTATGTTTAGTCAGAGGTCAAGTTGACCAGGATTTATTTTGTTTATGTTTCTTTTGCTTTGCTGTGTTTTGTCACTGTAAATAGAAAATAAACCGCACCTTTTTGATTTTGAAAACCACAACCTCCGTTTGCTGGGCCTGTTTTTGTGTGGGGAGCCCATCTCGGGGGTCACACACACCCGCTGCCGAGCTAACCCCCTCACATTGACTTTGCCAAATAAAAGACAAGTCCACCCTCTGGCTGCGCTGACTGTGGGGGGGTTACCCAGGGGACTCACCAACCCGGTCAGGACCGCTCGGTTCCGCTGCCTGTGCTCCGCTGTACAACGCGATCTAGCAGTGAGGAGACTGAGGAGAATCTCGCCATTCCAGCAGCGATAGAGGTCAAACAGCATGAAAAGTGCGCGCGGTTCCAAGAAAATGGCCGCTGCAATGTAACTGCGCCATAGAATCCACGGCAAGATGGCCGTCATGGGCACCAATGTAAAACATAGGAAAAGATTAAAAAAACATGGCGCACAGGCCCAAAACAGTGAAAAAACACTCTTGGGTGCATGGCTGCATTATCATTGACACTATCATGACACGCTGAGGCTAAGAACGCTACACGGCTGCTGTGACCCAGAGCTCAGGAGGGGGTGAGAGACCTACACCGAGCGTACACGTTGGGTCCGCCTTGACCGCAAATCACTGCAGTGCCATCTTACACTTTTTTCTGCTTGCTGTGATTGATTAAAGGCTGGTTTTATTTTCATATCATGTGAGTGCAATATTTGAAGTGTGGTTGTGTATTTTAATAAATTTGGTCGTTACTATTTTACACTATTGGAGCACCTTTTCATTTTTACATGTATGGAATATCCTGTGTTGATACACAAGCTTTCAATTGATGGTCGTTCACCTTCTAGTGGTTAACTAGCAAGCCTTTGAGCCGAACACGAGAGTGGGAGGCATATACAGCTGGTGAGTGCATTTTCAAAGGGGATCTGATACGTGCACAGTGTGGTGGAAGATATTTCTCTATTAAGAAGACTACATCTCTCTTTTTGGAATATTTCTTTCTTCTTTGGAACATTATTTCACTTTATGGACTATTGTTTTTGAATTTTATCACATGTCACATGGGGTACAATTTGATTATCACAGTGTCACTAGTGAATGCTATTATATTAGTTTAGTGATGTTTAAATTCTGTTTTCATGATATGTTTGTTATTAAAAATAAAAATAAAAAATGAGGGTTTACAACCCCTTTAAGTCAGAATGGGGTTTATTTACTAAAGGCAAATAGACTGTGTACTCTGCATTCTGGAAGTGCAGTCGCTCCAGAGCTTAGTAAGTGAGGTAACGCGTCACATTACAAAGAATACTCTATCACATGCAAGGGAAAAAAAAAAAGAAAAAAAAAACACGCATTTTCGCTTGCACATGATTGGATGATGGAAATCAACAGAGCTTTACCAAGTTTACTAAGCTATGGGGAACACGAGCACAACTGCATTTGCAAAGTGCACAGTATGCAAAGCCTTTAGTAAATATATCCCACTGGGCTCCATTCACAAAAGGAACTCGCATTTGAGATTTAGGTGTCCGGACACATTTTGCCTAAATATCACATGCAATCCTGTAACTGTCAATTCACTATACGTTTTGCGGTATTTACAACAAAAACGCTGAAGATGCTATTCAAAAACTACATGAAAAAGCATTAAACTCCATCCACAGAAGGAAATAAAGTGTCTGTATATGCAATAAAGCATGCTTGTTATACTCACTGTGGAACCTAAGGGCTTAATCCTATGTATTGTGTAAAAAAAGGCTGTTTGATTCTGTCTTCTCTGCCCCTCCTCTTCTTTAACTGACTCCAACCCATCTTTCGATAGAACAGAGCCTATGGCGTCACTCTCCACATGCTCAGTTTGGTATTGCTAAAGTTGTTTATTCTTGGGAGAGTGCACGTGATTAGCACTGTCCAGGCAGAGGATCAGTGGAGAATGAAAGCTCCTCCTACAAGCTTAAACAGACAGTAATACAAGTCACAAGACTTCTATATGCTGCTCATGAAAAAAGGCGTTTAGCAGTTTATATTTACAAAAAAATTGCAATTCCATGTTCTGCGTGAGACCAGATATAGTGAATGCAGGTTCTGGGTTTAGTATCACTTTAAATGCATGCGGTAATTAACCCCTTCACGACCGCGCTATAGCCGAATTACAGCTACTGCACAGTTGCACATTGCAGGGAGGGTGCCAGATGATGTCCTCCCATGATCGTGCTTCCCACGCACCCCCTGCGGCACGCATTGGCAGTGATCAGTGTAAAGACCAATTACAGCGGCTCTTTACCATGTGACCAGCTGTGTCCAATCACAGCCGATCACAGTGTACACAGGATCTGCCGGTTATCGGTAATCCTCTCCTCACGCTGACAGCGCGCGAGGAGAGGAGAATCGATAAGCGGCAATCCATACAGGGGATATCTACACTGGTAATCAGGGTCCTGATGATCAGTGCAGGCCCAACAGTTCCCACCAGTGCTGCCAATCAGTGTCCACCAGTGGTGCAAGTCAGTGCAGCCTATCAGTGCCCACCAGTGCTGCCAACTAGTGCAGAATAATCAGTGAAAGAGAAAAATTACTTATTTACAAAATTTTATAACAGAAACAAAACAATTTATTTTTATTTTTTTAAGTTTTGGTCTTTGTTTAGCAAAAAATAAAAATAAAACGCGGTGATTAAATATCACCAAAAGAAAGCTCTGTCTAAAAAAAAATTATGAAAACGTTGTTTGGGTGCAGCGTTTCACGACTGCGTGAATATCATTTAAATTGTGACAGCACTGAAAGCTTAAAATTGGCCTGGGCAGGAAGGGGGTGAACATGCCCAGTAGACAAGTGGTTAAGTAGTGATCGAGGCACGCGGTAATGATGGAAATGGAATGTGTACTGTTTGTTAAGGAGTAGATGGCCTGCTGGGCTGGTGATGTCACATGGTGGCAGGGTGCCTGATGACATCAAGAGGTGGCACCGCCCCTTAGTTATTTAAGAACTGTCAGGCGGCGAATCTGCACTGGGGGAAATTTTATGTTTTGTTTCTTCGATGAAGGACTTGTCAAAAACGTCCTACTGCCTTTTTTTTTTTACTACACTTTTTATTTGGTGAATAAGTAGGGGTACCCCCTACTCATTCAATTGAGGGGGGGGGGAGAGGTTTGGGGTCCCTTTTTAAAGGGGGCTTCCAGATTCCAATAAGTCCCCCGCTCGTAGACCCCCACAACCACCGGCCAGGGTTGTGGGGAAGAGGCCCTTGTCCCCATCAAGCCCCCCCACCCCAAAAGCACCCCCCATGTTGAGGGCATGCAGCCTGGTATGGTTCAGGAGGGTGGGGGTTGCGCTCGCTCGTCCCCTCCCTTTCCTGATCTGCATGCTCTGATAAGAGTCTGGTATGGATTTGGATGGGGTGGGGCATTCTTAAAAAAAACATTTGGTGTGGGGGTTCCCCTCAAAGTCGAAGGGCCTCGTATGGATTAGGGGGGAGGGGGGAATGACAACGCCAGAACTTTCATGCAGAATCGCAGTTGGACAGCTCCTGGACCTCAGAGTTTGAGTCTGGGTGCAGAAAGTCAAAGATGTTTCCTATAGAAGAAAAACATTGGCTTGGGCCTTGTCTAGGACTAGACTCAGATATTCCAAGCAACGTGTCAGTTTCAGAGCCAATTTTTGAAGCTTCAGAATCTAACTAAACCTTATTAGGGATTAGACTGTCTACTTCACATTGGTGGTCAGAGTTTGACCTGACTGTTCCATCAATAGGAGATTGTCTAGATATCCTACATTAGGAATACCCTGAGAACATAGTAAGGCTAGCACAGGTGCCAAAACCTGGGTGAACACTTGAGGTGCGAACAATAGGCCAAGTGGAATAGCAAAAACTGGTAGTGTTGTGTGCCCATAGCAAAACAAAGATGATACATTGAGAAAAAAGGGGATGAGCAAGTATGGATTTTTGATGCCACGAGACCAGAAATTCTTCCTTTTGGAAGGAGGCTATGACAAAGCGGATTAGTATATTCCATGTGGAACCTTTGGACTCAAAAAGAAATTGTGTAATGCCTTCCGATCCAAGATGGGGTGAATGCCTCCTTTTGGTTTTGGAACAGTAAAAGTTTTGAGCAAAACCCCTAAAACCTTTTCTGCACTGACACAATAGCAATAACCCCTTGGTTTAAAAAGTTTGTAATAGCAAGATGTAGGACTGTTAACCTTTGCAGAAACACATGTAAGTTGATTAACATAAAGTGTGTTGAGACTTATAGTGTCTGGATACCAAATCTCTTACCTAGGTATTCAATATACTTGCGGACCAGGTGTCCCTGAAGGTCAAAAGACATTCTAACAAAAAGTGGGTGCCCCTTTATGCTGAACATGATTTGGTGCAGGCTTGAAGGATTTAGAGGCCCAAGATTTGTGGTTGTACTGGGCCCCTCCCTTAGACTTGGCTTTGGAGTGAAAAGCCATGGTTACAAAATGTACTCTTTTTCACCTCAGAAGCAGGAAAAATCTGCAAGTTTGAGTCTTCTTTTTCTGGGGTAAATCACTCTTACCACCCGTGTTGTACTTAATGAAAGTGTCCAGCAAACCATTAAAAGACATCAAAAGGCATGCGCAACAAGTGTTTTTTATATTGCTGTTCCGCGGACAACATTTTAGCCACAGAGATCTCCTTATGTTCACAGACAGGAGACTCATTCTGGAGACCAGATGGATAATAGCAACTCGACCAGGGATCTCCAAACTACAGCCCTCCAGCTGTTGCAGAACTACACATCCCATGAGGCATTGTAAAACTCTGACATTCACAGACATGACTAGGCATGATGGGAATTGCAGTTACTGAACAACTGAAGGGCCATAGTTTGGAGACCCTTGAACTAGACCATGGATATGCAATTAGCGGACCTCCAGCTGTTGCAAAACTACAAGTCCCATCATGCCTCTGCCTCTGGGTGTCATGCTTGCTGCTGTCAGAGTCTCGCTATGCCTCATGGGACTTGTAGTTTGGCAACAGCTGGAGGTCCGCTAATTGCATATCCCTGAACTAGACCATTTCCATCAACACAGTAAGTGTAGGGCTAAAAGCTAAATCTCCAAATGTTCTACATCTAAAGCAGGGGTCTCAAACCTGCGGCCCTCCAGCTGTTGCGGAACTACAAGTCCCATCATGCCTCTGCCTATGGGAGTCATGCTTGTAACTGTTTAGCCTTGCAATGCCTCATGGGAATTGTAGTTCTGCAACAGCTGGAGGGCCACCAGTTTGAGACCCCTGATCTAAAGGGTTTGTAAGGAATGTAGCTGGATCAAACTTCTCTAAGGTCAGACAGACTTACGGTACATTATGGCTAAGCAGGTTGTAGAACAGGGCCTGCTATCAAAAATAAATCTGTGGAAAGGGCTTCCAAACATTTGTCAGTAGGATCCTTTAACACTGGAGCATCAATAGGTACAGTCAGTGTTTAATTTAGTATATCGCCAGATCCACAGTGGGAAAAACCCACTTTTTATTAAAAAAAAATCCTCATCCAATAGATATTGGGCTGCAAAGCATTTGGGAGGAGTACATTTGTCAGGATTGTCTTTAGTCCCTGTACATAACAAGTTAAAAGTAAGGAGTGTACCAGGATTTTTGATAGTCTTGGACCCTTACAGAAATCTTAGACTGATAACAGCACTAGTAGAAGATAGAAGCTGCTCCATTTTAAATGTGACTTGCACAGAATCAATAAGAGGTAATATGGCATCTTTTACATTAGGAGGTATTGCAGCTGACTGAGGCTCCTCCGGAACAAAATCATCAATTAAAGATTTGTGATAATCGCCGTCAGACAGTACTGTATTTTTCGCTCCATAAGACGCACCTGACAACAAGAGGCACCTAGGTTTTAGAGGAAAATATGAAAACAAAAATTCTGAACCAAATGGTGGACTACAATATTTAATAAAATATAACGGAATAGTATTTCTACACTGACAACCAATGTATCTGGGACATTTACACTGACCCCAACACAACAGGAGTATTTACATCAACCACCAATGTAATTGAGACATTTACACTGACTAGCCATATAACAGGTGTATTTACAGTAACCCCCCCCCCCATCTCTCTAGTAATCCTCTGCATTCTTATCTCCCTCTCAGTACAACTCTGCCCCTCTAACTCATCATCTGCTAACCTCCCTCAAACCCATACTCTACTAACCTCTGAACTCCAACCCTTCCTTCCCATTCAACTCTGCACCTCAAGCCCCCCTCTTTGATTACCTCTACATGCCCCCTGTGACGGATCTCGGATACCCCAGGTGGGCACATCCGCCATTCCTGTGTCTCCTGTCTTCCAAACGCACCCGCAGCCTGCAGATTCGCCATAACCAGCCCTTAACCCCTCAATCACGAGACAAGCCACACAGGTGTTGAGGGTTAAACATGCAGAGCATCAACTCTTTATTAAATACAAAACATACACTTTTACACACAGTTAGGGACACTCCCCTTAGCCTTGTCATAGTGGGGGGGGGTAGGGGACAAGGAAGAATCAATGGGAACTGAACATTGAAACAGAGACTACAGTTAAACATAAAGGGATTATGGTAAGCAGGCAGCCCTTCAATACACATCCCCTGCGGAGAGATGTCTCCAGTCCAGACCATTGTCTATGTGCCATGAACCAACACAGCTAAACACAGCAAGAAGGGGGGGGGGAAGGGATGTAGCATTACATTACATTATATCAATGCCAGCTTGTCCCCAGGTCTCTCAGTCTCTTCTGGGCCATAATCTGTGGGTAAGAGGCCAGCCCACAGTCCCTTCCAAAACACGCAGAGACAGTGGGTTCTGTCACACCCCCTATGCTCACCTGTATGCCGTTTACATCTTCTAGGTGGGCGGCATGCAGAGGATGGGGCGTGATTTGCAGATGAATCGCGACGGCCGCCCTCATTTACATAACAATGCCCGCACCATTTACATGTGAATGCCGATCCTGTGGGGGGTTAAAGAACAATGTCTTTTGTTTCTCTCCCTGTAGCAGCTGAAGGCAGGAGAGAAAAATAGGATTTTTATTACAGCTTATCTGTAAAATCCTTTTCTTGGAGTACATCATGGGACACAGAGCCTTAGGTAATTTACTTAATGGGTAATAGGCCTACCTTCAGGTGTTGACACTGGTAAACCCTAATTAAGGAAGTTTACTCCCTATATAACCCCTCCTCCTTCCAGGATCACATCAGTTTTTGTAGCAAAGCAATATGTCTAAATCCCAAAAGAGGGGAGGGACCTCTGTGTCCCATGATGTACTCCAAGAAAAGGATTTTACAGGTAAGCTGTAATAAAAATCCTATTTTCTTTATCGTACATCATGGGACACAGAGCCTTAAGTAATTTACTTAATGGGACGTCCCATAGCAATGCCACTTGAGGGGTGGGAGAAACAACCCGCAGGGTACACCCAGACTTGAGGATCTACACTGCTGCTTGCAGCACACTGCGCCCGAAGGCGATATCCTCATACCTCCTTACATCCACCTGATAAAATTTTGTGAATGTATGCACTGAAGACCAAGTTGCGGCCTTACAGATCTGAGCCATGGAGGCCTGATGACGCACTGCCCAAGAAGCACTAACCGACCTGGTAGAGTGCGCCTTAACTCGAAACGGGGGAATCTTGCCCCTTAAATCATAAGTTTGAATTATCACTTGCCGAATCCACTTAGCGACAGTGGATTTCGACGCTGCCTGTCCCTTCTTAGGACCCTCCGGCAGAATAAATAAGACATCAGTCTTACAAACCTGAGCAGTTTTCTTTAAATAGATTTTCACTGCTCTCACCACATCAAGACAATGTAGTGACTTTTCTTCCCTGGAACATGGTTTTGGAAAAAACGATGGCAGGACAATATCTTGGTTCAGGTGAAAACCTGAAATTACTTTTGGCAAAAAGCCTGGACGAGGGCATAGTACCACTCTGTCCTCATAAAAAATTAAATACGGCTCTTTACAAGAAAGAGCAGTCAACTCTGATACCCTCCTTGCTGAGGATATAGCAACCAAAAATACCAAATTCCTTGTCAGAAGGACTAGGGGAATATGTTGTATCGGTTCAAATGGCTGTTTTTGTAACACAGACAAAACTAAGTTTAAGTCCCAGGGATTCAAGGGAGGTTTGACGGGCGGATTAAGCCGCGTTACTCCTTGTATAAAGCCCCGGACTAAAGAATGAGTAGCAAGTGGTCTTTGAAATAAGACCGATAAAGCTGAGACTTGGCCTTTAATAGTACTTAAGGCCAACTTCATCTCTACCCCTAATTGTAGAAAGGCAAGAATTCTGCCTATTATATATCTCCGAGGGTGCCAACCCTTGGATTCACACCAGGAAACATAAGCCTTCCAGACTCTATAATATATAGTTCTGGAAGCTGGCTTCCTGGCATTGATCAGGGTGGAGATAACTGACGCGGAAAGCCCACGTTTCTTTAGAATGTGGGTTTCAACAGCCAAGCCGTTAAATTTAGAGATCGTAAGGAAGGATGGAATATCGGTCCCTGAGAGAGCAGATCTGACCGTAGTGGGAGGGACCATGGGCCCTCCACTGCCATCTTTACGATTTCTGCATACCATGACCTTCTGGGCCAAGCTGGTGCTACCAGAATAATCGGCTTCCTTTCCAGCTTGATTCTGCAAAGAAGTCGAGGCAGCAACTGGATGGGGGGAAATGCATATATCAGTGAGAACTGATCCCATGAGGTCACCAACGCATCCGTTCCGCATGCGAATGGATCCCTTGTTCTGGCCACAAAGTTGACCAACTTCGTGTTGAATCTGGATGCTAGGAGATCTACGTCCGGAGTCCCCCATCTTTGGCAAACAGCCCGAAATATGTCGGGGTGAAGCGACCATTCCCCTGGGAATAACTGCTGGCGACTTAAGTAGTCCGCCTGCCAATTCTCTACTCCGGGAATGAATATTGCAGAAAGGCAAGGAACATTCCTTTCTGCCCAAGTTAGAATATGGTTCACCTCTCTCTGCGCTGAGAGACTCTTGATGCCCCCTTGGTGATTGAAATAGGCCACAGCTGTGGCATTGTCGGATTGAATCCTGACAGGGTAATTCTGTAGCCTGGAAGTCCAGGCCTTTAGAGCCAGACGTACTGCCCAAATCTCTAGGATATTGATGGGCAAGCCTCTTTCGGTCCTTGACCATTGTCCTTGGACTGTTGTCCTTTCTAGTACTGCTCCCCAGCCTGAGAGGCTGGCATCCGTTGTTACAACCTTCCAATTTATAACTGGTCTGAAGGATTTTCCCTTCAGCAGATTCTGGGTTAGTAACCACCAAGTGAGGCTTTGGGCCACTCTTGGGGACAGCCGCATTGGCGAGTCTAATGCCCCGTACACACGATCGTTTTTAATGTCATTTTTTAAACCAACGTTTTTCTCCTCGTTTTTTTTTCATGTTTCCTCTCAAGCCTGCCTTGCGTACACACCATCATTAAAAAAAACGATCAAGCAAAGCGCAGTGACGTTCAACACGTACAACGGCACTATAAAGGGGAAGTTCCGTTCGAATGGCGCCACCCTTCATGTTAGTAAAGTTTGTTGAGCGACGATTCGCGCTTTTCAGTCCGTTACTGTGTAATGAATGTGCTATCTCCATTACGAACGCTAGTTTTACCAGAACGAGCGCTCCCGTCTCATAGTTGCTTCTGAGCATGCGCGTTTTTTTTCACGTCGTGAAAGCATACACACTATCGTTTTTCACGTCGTTAAAAAAAACAACATGAAAAACGACGTGAAAAAAGAGAGCATGTCCGGAATTTTTAATGGCCGTTTTTCACGTCGTTAAAAATGCTCTGGAGCCTACACACAATCATTTTTAATGGCCATTTTTTAAAATGGCATTTTTAACGGCATGAAAAACGATCGTGTGTACAGGGCATAAGGCTTGAATTGTTTTGTTCCAAGCAGACAGGATACTGTTTTGCAACAGTCTTGAATGGAACTGGGCAAAAGGAACTGCTTCGAATGAAGCCACCATGGTTCCTAGTAACCTCATGCAGAGGCGAATGGAGGGATTGCCATTTGACCTGACCCGCCGTACCAATTATTTTATGGAGTTGATCTTTGCTAGAGGCAAGAACACCTTTTCCTGGGCTGTGTCTATGATCAGACCCAAGTACTCCAGTCTTTTTAGCGGTATTAAGGAAGATTTCTCCAGATTGAGAATCCAACCCAATGCTTTCAGATAGTCAGTTGTAGTGCGTACAGCTTGCTCCAAGCGAATCACTGATTGATCTATAAGTAATAGATCGTCTAGGTACGCTATGATTGTTATGCCCTGTGCCCTTAACCTGGCTAGAGGTGGGGCCAGCACCTTGGTGAACACCTGGGATGCTGTGGCTAGCCCGAAGGGCAGGGCTACAAACTGGAAATGCTGTTGTTCTAATTCGAACCGCAGAAATTTTTGATGAGCAGGGAATATAGGGATATGCAGATATGCATCCCTGATGTCGATTGACGTGAGAAGTTCTCCTCCTAGAAGGATAGAAACTACTGATCTGATTGTCTCCATGCGAAAGGAGCGGATCTTCAGGAATTGATTTAGCTTTCTTAGATCTAGAATGGGTCTGACGTCTCCATTTGGTTTTGGTACCATGAAAAGATTTGAATAAAACCCCAGACCTTGTTCCCTTGTGGGGATCTGTATGATCACCCCTTGAGATCTTAATCGGTCTAGTGCTTGAAACAGAGATTGTTTCTGCTCTGGATCCTTGGGTACGCTTGATCTTAAGAAACGAGATGGTGGAAAGTTCCGGAATTCCAGCTTGTATCCCAGCGTTACCGTGGAGATGACCCATGTGTCCCGAATCTCCTTTTTCCAGACTTCTGAAAAGTGCATTAGTCTTCCCCCCACCTTGGTGAGGGGGGTTGCCTCTTCATGACGAGGCTTTAGGATTATGTTTTGCAGATTTCCTACCCCAGGGCTTCTTTTGAGCCTGGGTCTGACTCTGAGGTCTTCCTCTAGAGTCTGACGGCAGAGGCCGTCGCCACTGCTTAGAGGCGGAAGCCCTTGGCGCAGGGAAAAGGGCCCGTTTAAATGAAGGGCGTTTGTATTTTCTTTTGATGGGTAAAAGCGTGCTTTTCCCACTAGAAATTGTCTTGATATATTTATCCAAGTCCTCTCCGAAAAGTCGCTCCCCATGGAAGGGAAACCCAGTTAGGAGGTTCTTACATGGTGTTTCAGCTGACCAATTCTTTAGCCACAGGATCCTGCGCATATGTACAAGCATAAGCGTAAGGCGGGATGCCTGGTGAATGGAATCTTTAATGGCATCTATGGCAAAACATAATGCCTTAGGTAGTTCAGCCAAATCCCGAGCTTGTTGTGTAGGAAGTTCTCTAAGGGCCAATTTAAATTGGTCCTTTAGGGATTGGCAGACGCCTATTGCGGCGACTGCTGGCTGAGTGACAGCACCTGCTATGGAAAAGGCAGATTTTAGCAGGGATTCCAACTTCTTATCTGTTGGATCCTTAAGCATTTGTGCATTGTCTACAGGACAAGTCAAGTTATTATTCACATTGGAAATCGCAGCGTCAACTGCTGGTACTTTCCATCTTTTGGAGAATCTTTCCCCCAGAGGATAGCGATTTGCAAAACTCTTCGGAGGGAGAAAATGTTTATCCGGATGATCCCATTCCGGAAAAATAAGCTGTTCTAGCAATGCATGTGCTGGAAACGCATGCAAAGCATGGGAAGGTTTCAAAGAACCTAAGGAAGAGGCCGGGTTTTCATGAGACTCTGTTAGAGGCAGCATGAAGGTGGAGCGAACCATTTCTGTAAGAGATTGTATCGGCAATTTCTCAGTTTGGGAAGCTGAAAAAGGTTCATCTACCGTTGTCTCCTCCAAGGAGGAATCATCGGTTTGTCTTTCTTCCTGATCGATTGAGGGTAACACCTCATCGTGAGTCCACTGTTCCCCTAGTAAAGCTAAAGTGGGGGAAGGGCTAGTACGTTTCTTATCACTCTGAATAGAGGATGCGATTAAAGCCGCTAATCTTTCTTCCATACCCTGGAGGGAGGAGGAGAGGACATCTTCAGTCACATATCTAGGTGCTGAGATGCGAGAGGCAGTTGCGCCATCAATTTGTTCCAATGGCTCACCCTGTGTTGCCATAATTGGTAATTCAGGCGAGAATGACAGCATGGAATTACAGCTAGAAGTCTCAATGCCTGGGGGTGAAATCTTTGCTTTTTTGGCCCTTGAGGTGTCTTTTTTGGTAGGCATAGTCCTAAGTACAAAAACAGAGGCGCTATACAAATTGCACTAAATCGCTGAAAATAGTCATGACTTTAAAAGCCGCTATAAAGTTTCAGCCTAGTGCTGAAAAGAGTGTCTTTCCTGAATCAGGAATGCCAGTGCAACCCATACGTGTCTCACAGCTCGTGTGTCTCTGTGTATGCTTCCTCCTCAGCAGCGGAGGAGAGACTGACATGGCTATGTTTCCCATTTTCGCGGTACTGTGTTTAGGCTCCGACCCCTCCGGAAAAAAATCCGCCCCCTTTTTCCATTTAAAAAAAAATAAATTATTTTTTATTTTTATGGATCCCTGACCAAACAAGAGAAGGGGAGGGGGAGGGGAGCAGAGACTGCAATGAGACAAAAAAAAAACAGCCAGACAATCCTATCGTGGTACATAGCGGGACCTCTGCGTCCCCCACGGCGGGGGGAGGGGGTAAGTAAGGGGGGTGCAGCGCTGCTGTCTCCTTAACCCACTGGTCCCATCAGAGGGGGGAAAAAACTATTTTAAAAGGGTTTATCTTACCTTGGTAAGAATCTCCCTTCCACCTGCTGTACCAATCAAGCACGGACTGAGCTTAGTGAAGACGACAGAGTATGGTAAGTGCATAGGCTCCCTCTAGAGGAGACTTTAAGGCATGACAATCTCTTTTCCTTAATGGAAGAAATACATAGACATTGAAAATACCTAAGTTTCTTCCTTACCTTATCATCGTCGCAGGATTTTCTGAATTAACAGAAAAAATCCAGCTTTCACCCATCACGTGGGCTGTGTTTAGCCAAACCTTCAAGGACGGGGGTCCCTGAAAAGGGATTTCCACTGCCTTGGGCCATGTATAGCACCCCATCAGGAAGCAAATAGGTAATGTAACAAGACCTAAGCCCTGGTTTCCTGGGGTCCAGCCCTACAAAGAGAGGCGTTACAGGCAAAACCTCGTGCATCTGATACGAGGTCCCAGGTACCATCCATTTAGGCCACAGTGGCACTGTGGTGGATCTGGCTTCTTTTTATGGAGGAATTTAAATCCAGCATGGATCCCTCCTGGAGCTCCTCAGAGCACATCTTCACTCGTGACCAACACCTTTAGACACTGGCGAAAAAACTGATGTGCTCCTGGAAGGAGGAGGGGTTATATAGGGAGTAAACTTCCTTAATTAGGGTTTACCAGTGTCAACACCTGAAGGTAGGCTTATTACCCATTAAGTAAATTACTTAAGGCTCTGTGTCCCATGATGTACGATAAAGAAAAGGATTTAGCTGGGGCAGAGAGATGCATAGGGCATCGTTCTGCCGCCAAAATGATCCCCCTATCAGCGGCTCTGCTGGTCAGTATTCGCTCCCTAAGTCGCACAGACATTTCCACACTTTTTTTGGGGGGAAAAAGTGCGTCTTATGGAGCGAAAAATACGGTAAGTAAGCAGCAGAAGGTTCAGAATCCACCACAGCTGCAGAAATTTCTGAGAAAGATTTGGAAGGCGAAGGTGTTGAACTATACTTACAGTCTCTACGTTCAGAGTTAGCAATCATATTTACAAGACGACCCATGAAATCTAGCATAACCGCAGAGAACTCTTTCCTGGAGGCAGAAGAGAGGGCCAAACCTAAAGGAGCTATGGTAGACTCAAAGACTGTAGGGGACAATGATTCAGGCTATGTCATGTCCATTAGAAGAGACAATATAGAGTGACCTGCAACTGTAGTGGATCTTTAGCTAGAGCAACCTGTTGCTGCAAGACTGCCACCTCTGTGCTTGGGATCCAAATGTGTTGAACTGTGTTAACAGGAACAACAGAACAGAAAACACCAGACAAAAACCTGCTTAAGCAGACAAGGTTATTGACCGGAGGTGACTGAGGAGGTCTCTGGAAGCACCAGCAAGGATTGAGGGGAAAACAGATGGTTTGGTAATAACCAGCAACCCCACAATGAAGGAAAAAATGTCAGGAACAAAGCAGGGAGTGAACCCGCGTGACACTCAAATTATTGACGCAGCATGTATTTCCTCAGCACGGTAACCTTTTCTGCAGAAACAGAAGGTATAAAGGGGTTTATAGTGGGATCTAACAATACCAGGTAGAGTAGTAATTCCTGCTGCTCAGCCCAAATGGCATACTAATTTAAGAGTATTAAGAGATAGGGTCACACCAGAGACTGAGCCATGGCTCTGGACCTTAAAAGTGCTCTTCGGCTAACACCGTGCCTGAAGGTTTGGAAAGTGGGATTGGCAGAGCCCGGCGTGTGAAGGATATTTTAGGCTAATCACGCAATGTTTGCCGTCCAGCGGGGTCAGAGCACAGCCTTTAATGCATCACCAAGGATTAACTCATCCAGCTCTGCAGCATGTAGATGTCTTTATCTACAGAATTTATATAGCACCAACACTGTGCGGAGCAGTTTACATTATAAAAGGAGAGAGTACAGTTACAATGTGTCTGGTAAACCAAACTGGGCCTCTGCCGCATAATTTACTAAAGGAGTTGCAGCTGTCATGTAGGAGGAAGCGCTAACTCTTGCTGCAACACAAGGAAAGTCTATAACATTTTTGCAAGCAGAGTTCTTTACCCTTTATTGGACTTGGTACACACTTTTAGACAAAGCTATTGTAGGCGGCATGGAACAGGTCAGATCTATCTCACAAAGCCTGAAATCCATGAAAGGACGGTGTAAATGGGACTTGGTAAAGTAAGGTTTTTCTTTAAATTTGTTGGAAAAATTGGCCTAAAAAGGGGAATGTCCATTTTCCCCATCAAAACAAACATAAGTTAAAATCTGTAAAAGGGGTTAATTATGTACAAAGACAGCTGTATAATACATGCAAATAGGAAAATGCAGATCAGACCCATTTTCTAAAAAGTACATACACAACACATGCTCGCTACTAATGAAAACTTCTTGTCACTCCTTATTACCAGCTGTAGGTCTTTGAGATAAAATATTCAGTGTATTATTACTGCATTATATTTGCCATATGTGGCCTCTTATTGGTTAACAATGTTGCACTGTGTCTTCCTTGGTGATTACCTTCTAGAGTGCTTGGATGTTGTGCAAATTCCTTCACATTAAAAGCTACACTGCATTCAAAACTAGGAACGGAGCCTTGAATTACATGCAGGAAGCACAGTCCACCGATGAGGATTTCAGTTTTAAACAAGGTATTGATGCAGTTCACAGATCAAAGCTATCTGACCATACTGGGACACATTTGCAAGAGATAAATTACACCTTCTCCAACCTCTAACATACAGAAAGCCTGCATTAAAGTATAAGGCAAAACTTTTTTTTTTGTTTTGGATAGAGGGGAGAGGGATTAGAACACCTGTCCGTGCCCCTGTTAGGGAGATTTACTCTCCGTTTGTCCTGAAAATAAACGAAAATCCCACATTTTGGGTTAACCCAGAAAAAATAGAGGGCAATCTTCCAATGGAGACACTAGTTCTGGTGACCTGAGGGTCCCCAAGAGATTCCTTTAATTTGAATGGATTTCCTCCCACTTCCTGTTTTGGCTATGGAAGTGAAGGTAAATCTTCCCATTGGGACACAATAATCCTTACAGGGGTTATAATCCTCCCTTACTTTATCCAAAACGAAAAAAAAAAAAAAAAAAAAGTTTTCCCCATAGTTCTACTTTAAGAAGTTGTTCACAGCCAATAAAGATAAAACCTGTCACATAAGTCTGAATGCAATTGGTGATAGAGGGAGATACACAACCCAGACTTTAGGAAATACACATTGTCCACCTATAACCCCATTCAGATGGTCGGTAAAAAAGTTTGCCGAGCGGATTTTAGGGAATTTAGATTTAAGTAAACAGAGTTAACAATCTAAATTTTTTTTGCAAAGGTATTGCAAATCCAAATTATGGATATTTTCAAGAAACTTTTGAGTAGCTTTATTGGTGTGTGAAGTACAGGCATACCCCACCTTTAAGTATACAATGGGACCAGAGCATGTATGTAAAACGAAAATGTACTTAAAAATCTAGTTACTTTACAATTTGCTTTAACCCAAGGCACCTAAAAAATTGTGACGTTTGGGTGCCTTCTAGAGGATCCCAAATATCATGAGAACTTGCACCTGCACTCTGATGCAAGATATGCTTTAATTTAACTAGTAAAAGAAGTCTTAAACGTTTTCTGTTTAACCTAACCCATTAAGGAAGCCCTTAAAGTGTGCCACCCAACACTCAACTATTATTTTGCTGAATACTTACCATATCCCACACCAGGTGCCTCTGCATCAAGAACATGCAAGTTCCATAATAAATTTCACAGATTACATCGATCAGTTTTTCAACACATTTTTCATTCTAGGCACCTTTTAAAGTTCCACACAATCTTGAGACACTCCAAGCTAAAATTTTGAAAATGAAACGAATAGCTTTACATAATTCAGCAACAACCACACACGCAGGACACCCAACAGAGTTGATTTATTCTTCCAAAGAAATTACACCTTTGCGCACTGGTCCTGACTAGCATTGCAATTTTTCTCTTATCCCTCAGTCAGCTATTGTGACCCCAGTGCTGATGGAGAGGGGGCAAAAGAAGGATGTTGTGCAGGCACCCAATGTCCTCCTTATCAACTGATGACATCACTGGTTGATAGGACGCTAGCAGCTGGAAAGTTGTAATGGTGCACAATGAAAACCTGTGGCTTTGTGCAACTAAAGCTTGATCCACCTTCTTGCTTGTATACATATTTTGAGCATTTTTAACCTCCCTGGCGGTATGATTCTTTCTGGAATTATGTACCAAAAGCGGTACAATTATTTTGCATGAAAATTTGGTGTTATGTATTATAGGCCTGCGATTCTTAGTAATTACTTACTTAAACCTAAGCAAACCAGAGTCTAGTAAACATCCCGGGTATGATAAATATGAAACACAAAATTATAAATTATAATATAATAAATAACTATAAATAATTATAAAAAATAGTAATCTAATTATAATAAAAATTATTCAATAATGTAATCAAATCAAAAACACTGAAATTTGCTCAGTTGCAGAATTGTCGCTGTCATTAGATTTAGTGTTTGATGACGAATTTCCCCACAAATCGCTATCGCTCAATTCTGCGAGTGATTCTAATTTATTATCGCTGCTTTCTAGTTGGTCTAAGACCACTTTTGACATAAAGGGACACTTTTTGGTTGCTATGGACAATCCCCAGTTTACAGGCAGAAAGAACGATTTTTATTATATAAAAGTGCATGCAGGACACTGGACAGACCACTAGGGACCAAGGGGGTGTGTAATTATTACATACAGTACTGTAATCTGTAAGATTACAGTATACTGTATGTATACTATGTGTTTACCTTTTTGAATTTGCCGCCCAGTTCCGCTCCCTTGCGCCGCTGCGGCTCGCAGGGAACGGAACTAGGAAGTCAGATGGGGTCGGAAAGTGCCGACACTCGCCGGAGATCTCGCTGGCGATCACAGCAAAGGACATCATCGCTGGATCGCCAGGAGAAGGTAGGGAAACTCCGCTGCGAGCTCTGCAATGTCTACCCCGAGCGTGACTCGGGGTTACCGATCCTAGCATAAAAAAACAACCCCGAGTCACGCTCGGGATTACCGCTAGGGAGGTTAAAGGCATTTTGCCAAGGTACCCTTTAAGAAACATGAAGGCACCCCAGGGTGCCTGAGCGTCCTGGCTAAAAAAGGCTGACCTAGATTTATTGCCAGTCAGAAAATACTTGACAGGCTGGATAATCTGTAGTTTTGCACTCTTAAAGGAGTAGTAAAGTTACATGTTTTTTCACCTTAATGCATCCTATGCATTAAGGTGAAAAAACATTCGACAATACCGCCCCCCCCGAGCCCCCGTTTTTCTTACCTGGCCCCTCGAAAGTCCCATGCTCGTCCCCGTCATCCTCTTCGTTTTTCTGCCTGGCCGCCGATTGGCTACACTGGATAGATTGAAAGCAGCGCAGCCATTGGCTGGCGCTGCTGTCAATCACATCCAATGACGCGGCGCGCGGGGGGCGGGGCCGAGTGATACAGTCGGCGGCTATGGCCGCCGCTGTATCACGGGAGCGCGCCCGCAATCATTCCACACCATGCGAGCTCACTCGCATAAAGGTGTGGAGTCCTTGCGGGGAGGAGCCAAGACAGCCACCGAGGGACCCCAGAAGACCAGGATCGGGGCCACTGTGTGCAAAACGAGCTGCACAGTGGAGGTAAGTATAACATGTTTGTTATTTTTAAGCAAAAAAAAAAAAAGCTTTAGTGCTCCTTTAAGAGAATCTTAGATGACCCTACCAGCCCACATACACCTCATTATTACATTTTTGTCCATGGGTCTTATTCTGGCTTGAGCAGTCACAATTCATACCGTGCCTCCAAAATTTCAAAACAAAAGTTCAGCAATGGCTACTTATTTTCTCAGTCCAGGTTTACCTTAAGTGAACTGGACACGGCCTTAAACATTTCTAAGGTAACCACAGAGCTGAATTGCAGGCATCTTGTGTCTGCGAGTATCTTTTGCAGTCTTTTTATTCTATAAAGCAATCCCAAGGTCCAAGACATACATGGGATCTTCGTTTTAAAATTGAAGTTAACAGCCAACACTTTTCTCTTTTAGTTTTGAACAGAGAAGAAAATTAAAAACCTGTAATGCCCCGGTGGGACTATTGTCTGGCCAAAAGCACATCGGAATTCCGACGGAATTCCATTGGAGTAAAAGAGAACATGTTCTCTATCTAAACTCTGACGGAATTCCTCGGAATTAAGTCCAATGGGGCACACACACGGTCGGAATTTCCAGTGAAAAAATTCCGTCTGACTTTTTTCATCGGAAATTCCAACCGTGTGTACAAGGTATCAGGGTTTTAAAGAGGTGTCCTCATACTTTCAGGGAGATTTCCCCTATTTTCTTGAACAAGAGACATAACTGTGAGAAGAAATTTCTCCAAAGTGAGGAAAAATTTCCTCACAGACAGTTGTCACCAGAGGAAGTGATTATCCTTACCTTCAAAAAACAACTCTAAAATGTTGTAATTTCACAGATTACATCGATCAGTTTTTCAACACATTTTTCACAGTCTAGGCACCCTTTAATATTCCACACAATCTTGAGACTTCACAATCATCAACAACAGAGAGGGATAGAGACTAAAGCCTCATACACACGGTCGGACTTCCATCGGACTTTTCCGTGGATTTTTGTCCGAACAGAGTTGGCCGGGCACACCCATAGCATACACACCACAGGACTTTTCTGCAAACTTTCCCAAAACTTTTTTCAACATCACATGGTTTTTCTGCTCTTTACCGCCACCCTTTGGTCAACTTCTGCTATTGTTGGTTGATTTTAACATTAGTTGTTTTGTCCATCGGACAAAAGTCCGATGGTTTTCTGTACACACGGTAGGACTTTGCTCCATCGGACTTTTGTTGGGCAAAAGTTTGTCCGTTTGCAGACCCAACTTTTGTCCGATGAAAACAAAACCAAAACGAAAAAAAGTTTGTCCGATGGAGCGTACACACGGTCGGATTGTTGGTCCAACTTGCTTAAAACAAAGTTTGTTGGGCAAAAGTCCGACCGTGTGTATGGGCCTTAAGAAAATATAACATAGGTTCTAACGGTTTCCCACTCCATAACCCAAAAAAAGTTTGCATTTTAGATATACTTTAAAGTTATTGCTATTTTTACCAAAAAAAAAAAAAAAAAAAAACTTTACAAACATCTTCTACTTATCTGTCCTGTATAGTGGTTTTGCACAGAGCAGCCCAGATCCTCCTCTTCTCGGGTCCCTCTTCAGTGCTTTTGGCCCCTCCCTCCTGTTGAGCGCCCCCGCAGCAAGCAGCTTTCTATGGGGGCTCCGGCGCTGAGCCACAGCTCCGTGTCTATTCAGACATGGAAGCCCCAGCCCCGCCCCCCTTTCTGTCCGTATTGACTGAGTTTGACAGCAGTGGCAGCCAATGGTGCCATGCTGCTGTCTCAGCCAATGAGGAGGGGAGTCCCGCAACATCGCTGGATAGAGATGGGCTCAAGTAAGTATTAGGGGGCTGATTGGAGCAGCTTTAGGCCCTGCCCTCACTTGGCACTGGACCCTGAAAACTGCCATTGAACTTTGAAATACCAAAGCATCAAACTATCCAATGAAGGATAGTTTAAGAATCAGTGGGAGTACCCTTATAGCAAGGATGCCTTAGTGAAGATTTCTTCTCTCTGGGATATACCAGAGGCCTGTCCATTACCATACTTTGGGAGGTCCCCTTTGGTGGTAGAAGTGGTTGAAAAATTATTTGAGGGTGATGTAGCTATTAGCTTCCTTTCTTTTTCAATTTGCGCTACACTGTTGTGCTTGGACGTTTATTGATACATGCCAGGCGCTTAACATATTCAGACAGAATCAGAAATAATGGATTTACTATATGGGCTACATCTTGAACTATGTCTAGACCCACTACATATATTCAATTGGCAACTGACCTTCCATGAAAATGGGCCCTTTGCCCTAGGAGTTATATTTATCGTGTGACATGCTATGCTTGGGACGTTGTCTCCAACTGATGTTATTGTAGCAATTCTGTGCTAGCACCCTTTTCTCCTGAAGAAGCAGAATACGCAAAACATGTTGAGCCTTATGTGAAGGAGTGGTGAACTCGGAGCTAAACAGCATACCATACAAAACGATTAGCTTTAGACCATCACCCTCAACGACATACAGTTTAGAATGCCACTATGTTTTGAGCCTGTAGGGTTGCAATTTTCATTTTTTCTGTGCATAAATAAAGTTTAGTATTTTATTTTACCTGTTGGAAGTTGTGTCTATAAAGTCCATGAACCGCGGTTCAGATCTGTATTTCCTTTACATATAGAATCTTTTGGGATGTGGCACTGTAGTACACTTAGGGTGTCCATTGTGCCCCTCAATTGTCTCTTGCCCGTTTTGTCTTTGTTTTCAACTATCCAATGAAGTTCTGGCATTTGACAGTTAAATGACAGCAGACAACGCTTAAAAGGGGTAAACGGTGAAGCCAGGTCTCCCTGTTAATTTAGGTGGAAGTCAAGGCCTCATATACAGCCTGCGCCTAGGAACTTGCAGGTACTCCAAGGTGCTGTTGCTTCAGCGAGGTTGGTATTTTAGACATGTTGTAGGTCAGGTGGGGTTTACTTTAATTGGTTGAAAATGTTTACAGCACAAACCTATTATAAAAGCACTGAATCTGCTAGTATAGCATGACTGTCACCTATTATTACCGCCTACTTTGCATAGCAGCCAATAGTGTTTAAAAATGGCCACAGGGAAGAAAATTACACGAGAAAAGTAAAATAAATAAATAGAAAAAGTGCCACCATAAAAACACTCCACTAAATCTGCAGTATTTTTTCCCAACATTCCGTCTGAAGCAACCTTTTTAATAAGCCAATTTTTATTCATCTATTAAAATGCTAATGCACTAAAACACTCTGCCAGCATTTTTTAAGTGCAGGGAGCATTTTTGCACAAAAGGCGACCAGCTGGGCGAAAGCTGTTTATTTAGGAGGAACCTTTGCTAACTTGATCATTTGTTTTATTAATACTGGGAGGAAAAAAAATATATAGCTGTGGCTATATAAATATCTCAGGGTTGAAGATATCAGTGATGGGTGGAAGGAAGCTGGCTCATTAGCATGAACAATGCTGCAATATTCCGTAGACATATGTAGCATTTGCTAAATCAGAAACAGATTTAGGCTGTGCTACTAGACAAAGAATGTCATTTTAAACCAATGGATTTTCCTCTCCCCTCTTCCTGCTGAAAAAACATGAATGACAGTCGGCAGCTGTGGGTTGAGATTATTCCCTCCATCTCCTGTCTTGCTAATTAAAAGGTTGATCACAGAACAATACTGCCATCATTAATTTCAGCCTTCTGATTGGACAGGATCCTGCTGCCCCGCCTGATCCTTTCACACTGCTGAAGTTAATGTGACAGGAGTCACAAGATGGATTGCCTGTTGCCATATTGCTCCTCGTCTCCAATCAAGAGCTATCTGTGTAAACTGATTGTTCTAATTTGCTCTCATTATTATTACAATATCAGGAGAAAATAATGCACACAGCTCACTGTCAAAACAGAGAGAAACAGCCATTAGTTACAAGAACACAAAGGCTGCTTTTA